>CM070632.1:9565120-11052543 GCA_036346255.1 Ampelocalamus luodianensis | reverse complement strand
TGGATCTACCCAAACTCACTTACTTACCAAGTTAACTGCAAAATCAAGCAAAAACAAACCTCTTATATGTTTTAACCTTTTGACAGACTTTGATGGTGATTGTGTGCACATCTATTATTTAATCATCAAGTGAACACATCAAAACAACTAGCTACTCTAAAACAACCATTATTAGATAAGATCACAGAACCTACAAGAAGCTATTGAAAACACTAACTAGTCAAGTATCCAACTATGAGATGCTAAACAAAATTTTCTATTTAAGATAGGGTTTTAAAGACACTCAGCTATTCATACACCTAAGCATCACACCGAGATATTGCAAGGCTAACAAATTTCAGCATGCGGCTACTACAAAGCCTTACCTCACTGAAAATGCAAACCACAAGTACAGAGGCAATACATCTAGTTCCATTAACAGCTTCATAGATCAAAAGCCAACAAGTGATTTGAAACCTATAGAGACTAACTAATTAACTTCTTGCTAAACACTACTTCTAAGGGAGTCATCAAGTACTAACAAACTTCAAGAGCATAAGCATGATACCCAAAATCATATTACTGACAACAGAAAAATCGACAACAGAGGAGAACAAATACAGAGAACCAGTGACTACTTCCTTCCAAGCCTCAATTTTCCAATTAAGCTTAAGTATGTGAGTTACTAATGACCATTCCTAAGGTTGATTAGCATTTAGAACTGGCTTAAGGAAGGTGGGGCCCATCGTCACCACTGTGGCAAACAGGAAGAAGCGAGAAGAGCCACGGCGGCTCTGGTCGGAAACGGCGCCGCGGTGGAGGCGCGGCGAGGTGCGAACCAAGGCCAAAATGGGTTGCTCAAGTCATCGAGGCTAGAGGTGGTCACGCAGGGTAGCCGGAGGTGCACGGAGGCGGCGGCGACGAGCTCGCGGCCGGCATGGGGTGACAAGGTGCGATCGCACTGAGAGGAAGACGATGAAAACTAGTGCGCGCATGAGCATCGATGGGCTACCAGAACTCACCGGTGTGCTCGGCGACGACGAGAGGCACGGAGTGGCCCGGCGACGAGAGCCCGCGGCGCGCAAGGTGGTCAACGGCGGCAGAGCCCGAGGTGAACGAGGACGTGTGAGTGAGCGGAGAAGGAAGGTGGAGTCGAGCGATGCTCACCGAGCGAAGAATCGAGCCGAGCTCACCGAGAAGACGCGCGGCGGAAAAGGCGGTTTCGGCGGACTTGAGAAGAAGGGCGCGCGCGCTCCACGATGACGAGACTCCAATTCCTTGAGGGGTTCGCTTCCACGGGATGCTAGGCACACCGTGACGCTTATCGGCGATGACCGAGATCACCGAGCGGCCAAACGCTCGAAACGCGCGCGACGCCTCGCTCTTAGAGCTCGGTGGAGAAGAAAGGCAGTGGAGAAGAAAACGAGGTAGGGAAGGCCCTCGGTGGCTTTTGTAGGAGCAGGCGGAGGCAGCGAGGTGAGGCGGTGGGCGGTGAAAAGACCGGTGAGCCGCGCTGGCAGCACGCATGCGGGCGGCGGCCGGCGAGAGAGCGCGCGAGCGGTGCGCAGAGAGCCTGGCGCGGCCGCACACGCCACGTGGAGGAAGGAGCTCGCAGTGGGACCTCTGTCGAGAGAGAAGGGGGCGGCTCGAGTCGGAGTCTAGTGCGGTGCACGAGTTGGTTTAACTCGATCAAAAACATGTCGACCGTTGGATTTTACACGGACGATCGAGATCTACCAGAACAATAGGACAGTCCGATTGTATACGCAAACGTGGACCGTGCGATCTGCATCGGACGGTCACGAGCGAAAAGACTCGGGCGAGGCGGTTGAGCCAGACCAGAAGCAAAACGGCGCGGTCGGGGTTTAAGTCGGGCTCGGGTTCGAGCCCGATGAACAGTGAATACTGATTTGGAGTTTTAAAAGGCTGAGAGAGTTTGGAGAATTTTTAGAGGTAGTTCCTGAGCTCCAAAAATTCCGAAATTTTTATGGTAGCTACAAGGGACAGAGAACAACATTGCATAACTTTTCCAGAACTTTTTATGCACTGCATTGTTCTGCAGAAAATTCACAAGCTGCTGACCTAGGGTTTGACCAGAAATTCAAACTAGTTTGACTTGGCCATTTGAAATAGCAAATAAAATCTAAAAAATGTGAAATAATTCAGGGAGGTTGATAGGATGATCAAGATGATGGGAAAAATAAATTCAGAGGATGATCACAAGTTTGAAAGCTAAGAACTTGTTGATAACAATTTCCAATCACAAGAATTAAATTCTAAAAATTAGAAATTGCTATGGAAAATTGTAGAAACTTTCAAATGACTTCATGAGGCAACAAAAGTTTTTACTCCTCCTCAAAATCTTACATTTGAAATATAAACCCTAAGTTAGGGCTGTTACAGCCTCCCTCTGCGTTACTGGCCCATGAGTGGCTCCACCTCTGGCTCGTCGGCCTGCCTTCGCCTGTGGTTCTCCCTGCTCGACCCTTGGTGTTGTCGGTCCACCACGCCCCTGCGTCGCCTCGGCGCGGCCCCGAGCTAAATGCCGGTGCCTCTCCGGCCTGCGCCCTCGGCTCCTCCATGCATCGTTATCCTCTGTTGTGTCTAATTTTGATGTTGCGGTTCAGTGAAAACAATGTTGCGGCCTTTTGATAACAATGTTGCATACTGTTCTTTGAAATGTTTCATATGTAGAAAAAATATTGCATCTGTAAAAAATTTTTGCATCGGTAGGAAAAAAATGTTGCATATTGTTCACGGCGATGTTGTAAATTTTTTCAACCCGTTTTTTTTCTCCAGATGTTTTGTTTTGATTTGTGATGTTGTACCTGTTGTTCGGTGATGTTGCAACCGTTGTCTAGAGATGTTGCATTTTGGACCGTACAGTGGGAGGCTCCCATCCGTACGTCCAAGTCATAGTGCACCCTTTTCTTTTGATTGAGACAAATTCGAATGTAAAACCTGACCCACTTAGCATAGCAAAAGGCCTAAGTTAAAGCCACCGACACAGGTTTTTGGCTTGGCTAAAAGGTAGGTGCAGAGATTTTATTTTATTTTTACAATGTAATCGAACTTTCCTAATGTTCCCCCAAACCCCAACACCCCCAAAAAAAAAAAGAAACCTAGGAGCATAACTATATAGCGACAAAAGTGAAGAATTACAAAAGGAAGAAGAAGAAACAGTAGAAGTCAAGTGTGCAATCTGATAGTATGTGGAGTAACAAAATGAATGAACAGAACAATTTCAAGAAGATCTGATAGTATGTCGAGTAACAAAATGAATGAACAGAACAATTTCAAGAAGTTGCCACAATGCTGGACTTGGTTTCTACTCCCACTCCTACCTTTGGAAAAAGTCTACTTTTTCAACCTTGAACTATTCGAAAAGTTTGGATTTCAACTATAAACTACAAAACCGGATACGAGCCAACCTCTAACTCTCAAAACCGTTCACTTTACCCCCTTCCGCCCTAAACCACTCTGGTTTCGCTGACGTGGCATCCACATTAGCACCCACGTCATCGTACTTTGCCACCTCAGCAGAAAATCACCTCCTCCCTCCTCCCTGGCCGCCATCTCTTCATTTTCTTCTCCTCCCCGCACGCCCTGCCTCCTCTCCCTCGTCGTCGCTGCCTCCCCTCCCTCGCCGCCGCTGCCTCCTCGTCCCTCCTCCCTCGCCGCCGCCGCTGCCTCTACCTCCTCACCTGTGTCCTCTTCCGCCTCATCTTCCACCTCTAGGGGCTCAGGCTCGAGAACTTCACCGGCTCACTGCTCGTCGAGGTCGAGGAGGGGAGGACCGGGGTGGAGCACATGCTCCGAGAGCACCTCGACATCCGCAAGCAGCTCAAGGTCATCAGCCCCCTACTATGGTGCACCTGCCCCTACTCCGGCTACGCCTCGCTCGAGCGACGCCCGACTACCACCTCGAGTTCACCCGTGCTCTGTTCGGGCCGTCGTGTTGTCATCACGTTGCCGCCGCCTCGACGAGGCCCTCTCCCCGCCGGCCGTGTCACGCCATGCTCCAGCCCACGAGGATACTTTCCCCTCTGTCAATTGCAAGCTCCACCCACCGAAGAGCCGCACCTCGCCTTCTTCCCTGATCCTGGCCAAACCCACCGCCACGACCTCTTCTTCTCACTCGATAAGCCTCCGGTCAATTCCCTCGCAATGGAGCATCCCCGGACTACCCTCTGCTCTCCCCCACAACTCGCTCTGGCTCTCCCTCACCGTGGCGCATCCCCCACGGCACTCCCGTCGCGCCACCATCGGCCCTCGCCGCTAGACCCACTCGGCGCCCCTCCGCCGCCAGTGACCATCCCGACGGTCTCCCCTTGCTGTCCCATTGCTTAGGCACGCGCTACTTACCTCCCCCTCCCACTCCGGCGCCGCCGCACCGCATCGCCTCCATGGCCGGTCGCCGCGAGCCACCCCAGCCCGCCACCGGCCACCACTTGTTGTGCCTCCACCGCCCACGAGCTCACCTCAGCCACCCCTAGTCCATTTCGCCCGTGCTCGTCCGCCGACGTCGACCCTCTCGCAGGCGCCACCCTCGCCGCCCAAGCTCTGTCGCCACCCCTGTTCTGCCTCAGCTCCATCTTTGTGAATCGATGCTTGAGTGTATGATAGTGGGGCCCGTATGACAGTCACCTAAAACCACCCCTGTTTGGGTTGAGGGGTAAAGTGAACGGTTTTGAGAGTTGGAGGTTAGCTCGTATCCGGTTTTGTAGTTTAGAGTTGAAATCTAAACTTTTCGAATAGTTCAAGGTTGAAAAGTAGACTTTTTCCCTTACCTTGCAACCAAGGGCAGACCCAAGAAGGGCAGCCCGGTCAACCGAGGCTGCCATCACATATTTATCCATCCTCACATATATAACGTCCACAAGGTCAAGTGCATCATAAGTATATCACAAGTCCATCACCAAGTGAACAACAAATGTACCCCTAGCACCTCACATGAGGTGGATTATTCCACCTAGTTCATTAGATACCTAATCGTAGAGGTCTCAAATAACTTTCAACCGACTATCACCGATCGACATCATGTCCGCCCGACCTCTGCGGCTGGGCTGCTCTCGGCCGCTCGGCCTCGGTGGCCGTTGTAGCCACGGTCCACCACGGCCTCAAATCCTCATCGCATCGAAATAAGTGCGCATACAAGCGCGATGTATCCATTCATTATTTCAAGAAAAGTCCAATGAATGCGATGTATTGAGCAATGTTGTGCGAGGAGACTTACCCAAAACTCCGCCTTCACCGCGCCGCCTTGTTGGGGTACTCCGCATCGGGGCGCGACGTAGTGGTCAAGCGAGTAGGCGGCTCCGCCTTCCCGTGCGTGACAATGCAGGGGTAGTGTTGCTCGCTGAAGACCTGAGGATGCCATTGGGGCGTGCGCCACCACCCGACACAACCACCCGGTTCTGCACAAGTGATTAAGAAAAATTATTAGTTTCTCTTTTTCAACATATCATATGAAGTAGTGGTGACAACATCTAAAGTTACTTACTTTTGCCCTTGGGCGAATCATTTGGCGTCCGTGAGGATGCGGAACTGAGGAGGCTTGCGGGACCTCGCAAGTAGACACGAAGAAGCGAGGAGGAAGCGGAACCCGTGCCTACCGCCTCGTCGTCGTCCCGTCGCCCCCTCCTCCTCGCCGTCGTCAGAACCAGCTCCTCGTCCAACTCGCCCACGGCGCCACCTCCTCCTCCGGCACCCCCTCCTCCTCCGGCACCTCCTCACGCGGCGTGGGAGAGCAGCCCCCTCTGCGGCGGCGGTCCTCTTCCTCCTCCTCCTGTCCAGACCCCTCCGCCTCCTCCCGCGGTGCGTGGTCTGTAAAGCGAGGACACGTTCACGACAGTTCCCGCCATCTTTGTTCACTCACTGCAATTAAAAAGAATAAGCAAGACGTAATTAGAAATAGATGCAAAATGAACATAACATAATTTCCAAAAACATAGTAATACATGTATTAGAAATAGATGCAAAATGAACAAAACATAATTACAAAAACATAGTATTACATGTATTAGAAATAATCTTCATGATTGGGATTAGTTTGGATCATAGGTCTCGTCATCACTATCAACATTGTCCAAATCATCAACACTATCAGAAGGAGGAATGTTGTCTTCATTGTCATTGCCTAAGCGTAATCGCTCAAGCATTTGTAAGTCCTTCACATTTTGCACCTCGTCTCAGCGTCCTCGTCATCAACCCTTTCATTGTCTACTTCCATTCCTATCGCCGGTTAAGTCTATCTCAAACCTCCCTTGTAGCCCCTCTTCTTGAAAGAACTCTCCATCATATGTGTTTGGGTTGAAGTTGTAATCTTCATCGTTTGGGACAGGTAGTTTACCGTGTGGCGATACCTTGTGCACAATAGCCCAACCCTTAAGATGCTCTTTGTCTTGGCACGCGTATGGCGTATAATAAACACAGACGGCTGTTGAGCCACAATGTAGACATCTTTTCTGGATAGAGCGGAATCTGTCGAATCTCGACTAGCCCAAGATTAGGGGTTCGTCTCGTTACTCCAGGATGAAACCAGCAGCATTTGAATATGACAGGATTAAGAGGTTTGGAACCATAGAATGGAAGTTCGTAGATTTCTTCAATTCTTCCATAATAGTCGAGGCCATCGGTCGCGGCGTAAAAACTCCATTGTTGTGGTTTTTCGATTAGGCCGACTCGCTCAGTAGCTTTAACGTGTGAAAGCGATATCCATTCACGTCATAACGGTAAATGACTTGACCCTAACGACCTGACCGTTTGCAACTGTCTCAACTCGTCACTTATAGCGCGCATCGGTTTGGGCTGCAAGCTCAAGCGGGGATAGATCGTTATATTATTCGAACATACGATCAACTTGGAATGTCGAACTAAGTGCGAGCTAAATTGGATGATACCTTACATTTGAACCAAGAAATGAAATCGGGGCTCCTGGTCCCGTGCCCGTGAAAGAAGGGTATCGGTTTCTGCGGGTAGGATCCCTTGATTCATGCGAGATTGACGAAGAAATTCCTGTACCAACGAGAAACAAGGGGTTGGGCGAAGAAACAAGGAGTGGCGTATTGAAACAAGTTCGTTGAGAACTTACGCAATGAGCAGTGCACCTCAACAAGGTTGGTCAACACATATAGCATGATCTTTGCGCCACTCTTCATTTTCAATTGCTTAGTGGTCGATGCACTTGCGCTCCGAGTTGCCCTTGGAAAAGGTGAGGTTCGATTCATTTCGCCGACATTGTAACGAGGAGTGGATTATGAGCGCTAAGAAGGTTCTCGATGTAGTATTTCTCGTGAAGTTTGACACCTCCTCCGAATGTATGCCTCTACAATGGAAGCCTCAATTTTGGCTTTATTTCTACATTTTTGCGAAGAATCTTGAGACATCTCTCGATTGGATAACACCAACGGGCTGCCACGGGCCCCCATACGTGCCTCATACGGGAGGTGCACAATCAAATCTTTGCATCGCCAAGAAAAAGCCGGGTGGAAAGATCTTCTCCAACTTACGAGCAACACGGGTGCCACTTTTTCCAAGTCATCAATGACGGTCCGAGATAGCTCCTTGGCACAAAGTGGCGGAAGAAATAGCTCAACTCTGCCAAGACTTGCGGACATGCTCGGGGACATAGCCTCGAACCATCGCGGTAGAAGCGCTCAATCCATATGTGGTAGTCATGACTCTTCATCCCGTTGATTCGCGAGTGCCTAAGTTCACTCCCCTCTTGATTATTGCATACCCATCGGGAACATTAGCGTGCGGATCCATTCAAGTACTTTCCTCCTTTGGTCCTTTTTCAAGACGAAATCGGCCTTAGGCCTTCTCCATGTCTTGCCGCGACTAGGAGGCAGTATCTCTTGATTTGGTCTATCGCATAACGTTGCAGTCCACTCTAGCCTTAGGGTTGTCCTTAGACTTTTCGGTGTCCATGAGTGTTGCCCAAAGTGCCTCGGCGACATTCTTTCGGTGTGCATTACATCAATATTATGTGGCGAAGAAGGTCATCGAAATAGGGAGCCTCGTCAAGCCCGACTTATGAGTCCACATATGTTGCTCACCATATCCCACAAAACCACCTTCTTGATTGGGCACGAGCATCTATGTGAGCATGAACCTCGGCACCATCATAATCCGCGATGCGTGGTCTGTCACTCACGACACCTTCGTAAAGTTCTTGATGTCTTGTCTGAATGGATGGTCAAGAGGAGGAATTGGCGATGTCCGTCGAACGATGAGTACTTGCCACCCTTGTGCAACCAATGGAACCTCACACCTTCCTTGCATCTTGGGCATGGGAACTTCCGTGAACACACACCAGCGAGAATAACCCATCGCCGGAAGTCATGCAGAGTAGTGGTACCAAATGTGCATTTTGAAGCTTGTCTTTGTAGCTCGGTCGTATGTCCATACCCCTTCGTCCCAAGCACGGACCAATTCATCAAACACGGGCTCCATGAACACACCCATATTACTTCCGGGTGTCGGGAATTATCAACGACAAGAATACGTTATGTCGTTGAAAGGAGGCGCCGGGAGATTGAGGGGATAACGAACACGGGCCAACATGTGTATGGGGCAGCCATCGGTCCATAAGGATTGAACCCATACATTACGGTAGCGAGGCGTACATTGCGAGCCTCATCGCTTTCTCACGATGTTGGTCATCAAAGCGGGTCCATGCTTCACCATCGGATGGATGTACCATCTTGTCGAGGATTGTACCGTTTGCCATTTTTGTGCCATGTCATCATTTCGCGGATTCCTCGGTCATGTATAGCCGTTGGATCCTCGGTACAAGCGGAAGGTACCGTAGGATTTTCACGGGATCGTAGCGCCTCTTACGCCATCACGAGTTACCTCCAGTACTGGAGGAATTACACCAGACGATACTTTGCATCCTTGTGTTCTTTCCTAAATAGGGCGCACCCCTTCGAACAAGCATGTATCTCGCTCATACGGCATCTTAAGTGCGAAGGAGTTTACGTGACTCGTACATGCTCTTTGGCGAATGTGGCCCTCGAGCGGTGCCAATCACGGTCAACATCTTATCGAAGCCTTCTCGACTCGAGTTTAACTCGGACTTCAACCCCATTAAGCGTCCAATGGCATCCACTTGAGACACCGTTGACCGATCGTGAAGGGGTTTCGTGCGTGCGAGTCCATCATGTCGTAGAACGCCTGTGCGGCTGCCTCCATCTCCTCCTTCTCACGTCCCTCATCGAACTGTCCTTGGTGAAAGTCATCTAACATGTCTGCTACCCCGGCATCAGCATCATAAGCCTCGACGCGTGGTCTCACCACCTCCTCTCTCATACGATGGGCTTCACCATGGTGGACCCACCGGGTGTAGTCCAGCGTAAATCCATTCTTCAAAAGATGTTTACCCATGTCCACCTTGTTTACCCTTCTCCTGTTTCCACATTTGCTGCAGGGACACAAAACTAGACAATGTCCTTTAGCGGCCTTGCCAAATGCACGGTTCAAGAAAGCATCGGTCTTGTTCATCCATTCTGTGGTGTAATCACTCTGACTTCTCCGGCCCGTGTACATCCAATGACGGTCATCCATCCTCTAACATATGTATCAGCGAGTAATGTAACCATCAATTGCATCATCGTGATCTCGACCATGATACGAAAAGAGAGGTTATACCTAGGGTGGCGGTGGAGTCAGGCTAGCGGGGCCGTGGCGGGTCGGTGCAGTGGCGAGGCGATGCGGTGCAGGCAGACCGGCGGCGAGAGGAAGGCGATTGGGTCGTCGAGGTACTCGGCGCCGCCCGCCGCTCTTCTGCAAAAAAAGAAACATAAAGCTGTCAATACAAAATTTCGGCAGCACCTCCCCTGCACGGTGAGGTTTTCAAAACCTGCAAGAAAACCAACGGCACGATGGCCGACATGCACATGCACATATATATGAGCGAGGGTCTACTGTCAATGGGGTAACCATAATCTGATTTGAGTCCTACTCAAGCTGCTCCTTTAATCGCATGTAACTATCCACTAATGCTTTCACTAACCTCTTTGAACTAGCTAGTGCTGACCTACTAATGAATTTAACTAACCCTATTTGGGCACATTATTTACTAAATGAACATCTATTAGCTAAGTAGTCTACTACCAATTTCTAAACAGTTAACTACTCATTTCTTGCTAATTAGTTTGGCTCTCTCTCTCTCCATCAATTTATTTACTATCTAAACTACTCAATGCTGCAATTGCTAATCCTTCTACTAATTAACTTCAAGACCATCCCTGGTGAGGGGCTCCTTGCATCCTATTTCTTCAAAGCCCTACTAGTCAATTACCTCCACCGACATTAAGATCTTAAGCATAACTTGCATTTATAGTACTCAACTCACTAGTTACTCAATCAAACTCTAACCCTCCTAGTCAATTGCTAATCCATAATTAATACCATCCTATTATCCGGATTCTAACTAACAACCTGAATTCCTTGACTATACTAACTACTACAATTAACAAGCTCTTGCTAGCTTTAGAATGTTACTAACTAATTACCAACTAATGATTCTAGTTAGTCATCTAATCTAATTGCGGTCCCATGTCCTACATCCATACATGCACTCATACATCCAGAGTGAGAGAGATGAAACTCCACCGCCATGTACACATGCATGCTCCTACCATCACACACATAGAAAGAAGTAGCTATGGGGAGCTATAGGGGAGGATCCACTTGCCATAGGCTCACTATCGACATTTAATCACCTCTTAGCCACCTAGAATTTCCCTTGAATGTTACTACATGAAAACATAACTCGAGAATTGATTATCTACTTATCACCGGAATTAACCACTGAATGCAACAAACTAACTCAGAACTCTGCTAATTACTAATTAGCTTCTTTGGGATGCCCTATTGATCAGCTACTCCTATCACAACATTCATACAGAGAGTTACATACATACGGAGGAATAACAAGATCGAGACAACGAGCTCACGAGACAGAGAGGAAAGGAGGAGCAGAGGAAGGCCGGCGGTGGTGACACGGGCGCGCCGTGGGATGGCAATGGAGGCGGCGTGTGGGGCAAATGGGTCGGGAGAGGAGGCGAACTCGATGGCGGTGGAGCGCGGCCGTGGGTGGTGGTGGTGCGGCGGGCGAGGTGTGGCGGCCGAGCGGTGAAGGAAAATAGGCGCGGCGCGCGCGGCGGGGCGGACGGCGCGGGGGCGAGGCGCGGCGGCAGCGGCAGCGCGCGCGGCGCGCGGCGATGGGCGCGGAGGGCGCGCGGCGGGGGCATCTCTAGCTGGGATATAAGTATCACATGTGGAGATGTCACGGTTTGAAAGCATCGACGTGACAACATGCACGAAACCTTCTCAAAATTTTATCACAGCCTCCACATATGATATCATGACATCTCCACAAGTTTCATAATTTTCGGACTTTGTTTGCTTTTTATAGAATTTAAAAACACTTCGCCCGCAAGTTCACGGTCATGTTTCGTCAACAAGATGTCCGAAATTTCGGGTCAGTTCCTGGATACGGCCTCACACTACACTCAATAACATGACTATCATTTTTTGAATCATTAAATTCCATTATTCGATGCATGTGCAGTTCAAATTTGCATTTTCCGAAATAATTATAGTAAATGAAATAAATTAACTAAGTATAAAAAAAAAGCCACAAAAAATGTACCAAATCATAACATAGAGTACCTGATATTGTAGTAGGGCTGCAAAAAAAATTTGGAGGCCAAAATAAAAAATAAAAAAAATCTTTGCCGAGTGCCAGGGCACGGCACTCGGCAAAGGGGGTCTTTGCCGAGTGCCACGCAGACGACACTCGGCAAAGATTTATTTTGCCGAGTGCCAAACGGCCGGCGCTCGGCACAATTTGACGTCGGGCGGGAACCGTTACCTCAGGCCGCCTTTGCCGAGTGCCCCCTTTGCCGAGTGCCAGGCACTCGGCAAAGGTTGAATGTACCGAGTGTTAAGATTTGCCGAGTGCATGGCACTCGGCAAAGGGGGATTTGCCGAGTGTTGTTCTTTGCCGAGTGTCGCACTCGGCAAAATATCTCTTTACCGAGTGCCCGATATTTGGCACTCGGCAAATATTTTTGCACTCGGCAAAGGGGCTGTGTGCGGTAGTGACGTAAGTGACCCAGCCCTATTAGTATCTCTTAAATTTTGGTTACGAGTCCGCCACTGCTTTCAACGCCGAGCTGGAAACTTTTGACAGCACAGCGGCAGTCCCCGACCGAAGTTGATCAAATCAGAGCGGCCTAACCGGCGGTCCTCCGCTTGGCGCCAAGCCGAGACGGCGGCGATCCGATCGACGGGGAGGAAAGCGAACGGAGCGTGCTTGCACTCCGGTGCGCGGATCGTGTTGGGCTCCGGTCCATTTGTGCGCGTACAGGACAGACGTACGCCAACCGACCAACTGACCGGCGTCCTCCCAGCCGTTGACCATGTCCCAACCTTTGATGGCAACCCGGAGGGTCCAACAGACGCTACCGGCTCCGCCGCTCCAGGACCCTCGCCAGTACCTCTGGCTTCTAGCTAGCTAAACTCCATCCGTTCATTATTCTCCCGGCCGGTGTTGCATTAGCAGTAGTAAGTACAAATTGCTATCATCTATCAACACAGTAGAAGCATATCTAGCTTTTTTATGCTACTTTGGTGATGAAGATTGCCATCCCAAGTACAAATCCGAGCACTAAAGACAACTCTAGGAAACTAGTGGTAGCCTGTGTTCATGACTATATTAGGCTAGTCTCATAGTCTGGCTTATGTGCCTGCAGAAGGCCTGAAATGGATTTGTTATGGTCTTCAACAACTGCCACAGGTAAGTAGTAGTAGTTGCAAAGGGATCAATGTGATTATGGAACTGGAGATGTAAGATTGAGAAATGCCAATCTCTAGCGGACTAGCTCTGGTGTGTGAAATTTTTTTGTCACATTTTGCTCAACTTTGTTAGAAAAAGGCTATTTTCACCCTTGCTTTTGGGGCGTAAACCCAGGACCTCACGCTCGCATCAACCTGTACTCCACCGCCCCTAACAAAGTTTTAACATTACAAAAAGAAAACGAAAAGACAGACGAAACCAGTTTACAAGGACAGGGTATAATGGTCAAGTACTGTCTTTACATCAACAAAGAACACAAAAGTAGTACGAGCTATCCTCGATAGTAAAAGTAATTTTGCAAGCTAGCCTGCAAAACATATAATAACCCAAAAGAAACTCACTCCATTCGTGGAAGCATTTTGGTACGTAACAGCAGCAGAGTGACAACTGATATTAGCCATTGATCTCGTGAATGGAGTCTCGAGTTTTCTCACGTGTGCTGTTGCCACAGCGTTTGAACAAAAACGATAAATCCAAAGTTGTACCTAAGGCCGGGAAGAACACTTGATGGCACACGTTGAGTTATTAGCTCATTTGTTCTTTTTCGGAATAGAATAGTAAGTCTAGCCCCTCGTGTCTAAAATAATAAAAATAACACTATTATCATACTCCTTGTGCGCAGCACCTCTTCTACCGTGCTCCCTGTGCGCAGCATCCACCTGCCACGCATCAGACCGCATCCCCCTTACCGCGCTCCCTATGCGCAGCATTCACCTACCGCGCATCGGACCGCATCCCCCTTACCGCGCACCACATGGTAAGGCACGCTTCTGCCGTAGACTGGGAACGCAGCAGGTTACCTGTCGCGGACAAGGATGGCAGGAGGTGGTTTCCGCGGATAGGGAGCGTGGTAGGGGACACATGTCGTGTGCCTAACCTGTCGTCAGTGTTATTTTTATCGTTTCAATCGCATGGGGCTAGATTTAGTATTTCGTTTAAAAAAAGAAAGTAAATAAGAAGGAAAAAACTTGGCGCATGCCAGCAACAAAATGGCTAGTCTTTCCACAGTGCTCGAAATCACTTCCTTTCTCCAAAAAGAAAATAAGTTACTGGATTTACTTATATTCCAAAATATATTGTTGTTGCTGAGCCTCTCTCGTTTTAAGCAAGCTATGACCTACTTTTCTTGCATGCTGTTCTGATCTTCTTCTTTTTGAAAATGGATTAATTTACTAACTAATTCATAAACTTGGATTTTGAAAGAAAGATACTATTAGCACGCATCCATTGTCACCACATTGCGCACCAACAATTGTTTGCCACGTTTGCCACGAACCAATGGCAACAAGGTCGATACTGAAACATAGAACGATCGCGCGAGATCTAGCGCACGACGAAACTCAAAAAATTCACATAATTTCGCGTCTAGGTGCAGGGAAGACCAATTGTGTGATCTGCATTACAACGACATGGATCCGGTCGAATCTGTGGTATGGCTGTTGACGTACGAAATACCAGCTACCTAATTAATAAGACATCAGATAATTAATCAGGAATCATTCGATTATGATTGGATATAAGGAGTGGTAAAGCTTGTACAGGTGCATTAGTTTCGCAGAAGAAATGGCATGTTGCAAGTGAAGTAGTTAAAGACAGTACGTAGAAGTTCCCTTTTTTTTTCAAGTACAATGATTTTTAAGGCAAATTGTTCTATATATGATTATCACTTGTAAGTATAGGACTTAGGATCTAAGTAGTTGTGCAAAAATCTAGTTAACAGTTCAATAATTAGTGACTCCGAAATTAGTGGAATACCCTTGAAGAAAAGCTATGCTACGTAAGAGATGAACAAATTGTATACACCATTTTGTGTTTTAATAGAGATATTGGTGACATAGTTACTACATATAATAAAAACTACCGTAGATTATGAGTGGCAAAGCGTTATGCAGTAGTGTGTGAGCACGCGGTAATATTGGTAACATAGTTACTACATATAATAAAAACTACCGTAGATTATGAGTGGCAAAGCGTTATGCAGTAGTGTGTGAGCACGCGGTAAAGTCCTCTGTAATTAAGGTCTTTTTTGGATGGCCCGAGATCTGTCAGGCTCCCGCCCATCCACGTACATAGATGTCAGCTAGGGTGTGGTAGAATCGTGTCGACAACCCCTCCAGCTTATTATTGTCGGCTTTGTAACTCTATTCATCGCTGCCACCTCAAGAAAATTTCTACTGCAGAATAATAGAAGATTTTTACATAGAGAGATGTCTCCCATTGTATAGCCCAGATTAAAGGTGCTAAAACTCTACAAAGAAAAAAAAACGTCATGAAGATGACTAAGCTAAGCAGTCGGCATTCTCGACATGTAGCAAGATAGATACCGTGTTTTTTGAGACATTATCTTGAGACGTCATTTTCCTGAAAATAAAAGAAAGGGAAAGTTTATCTGAACATGCCACTATGTAAAACCAGAAGAGAGCAAGAAGACCCCCAAAAGAAAGGAAAATAGAAAAGCCGAATGGATGATGCAAGGAAACAACATTGCCTGGTCAAATCCAAAGAAGCCACCCTACCCATCCCCAATAAATGGCACCTCTCCACTAACAACTCGATAACAACACAACCCTTGCATACATAAGTCTCCAGAGTCCGGGCTTTTTTACGCCTGCTCTCTAGCTAGCTGCTAGCTTCATCACCCCTCTTGCTCTTTCTACACATCTTTCTAGTTTCAAGAAGCTGTCATCCAGAGTCTCACAAGCCTTGAATGGACTTTGACATGCTGAATTCTTCTAACCCGGAAGCTCAGCTCGAGCTGATGAACACAATGTTACAGCTGGAGCAGCTCACTGCACCCCCTGAGCACGCCATGATGGTGCCTTCGACACCCCCTTCGCCATGCATGCATGCTCCTCATCACTTCTCCTCGGTGCCTCGCATGTCAGGCACCAACGGCGCCGCCTACCACGTCCAGTACTCCCAGCAGCTGCCTGCTGCCGCGTACAGCGGCAGCCACCGCTTGGAGTACACGACGCAGCCTCCTGCCGGCGGCAACGGCTGCGACGGTGCTGCCGTGGGGTCGGCGGCGATGAGGGAGATGATCTTCCACATCGCGGCGTTGCAGCCGGTGAACACCGACCCGGATACGGTGCGGCCGCCAAAGCGCCGCAACGTGCGCATCTCGACGGACCCGCAGAGCGTCGCGGCGCGGATGCGGCGGGAGCGCATCAGCGAGCGCATCCGCATCCTGCAGCGGCTCGTCCCGGGGGGCACCAAGATGGACACCGCGTCCATGCTAGACGAGGCCATCCACTACCTCAAGTTCCTCAAGACGCAGGTGCAGTCGCTGGAGCGCGCCGCCGCCGCCAGCGGTCACCGCCCATCACCCACCAGCGCCGCCGTGGCCCACCCCGGCCTGAACGGCCCGTGGTAGAATCGTGTCGACAACCCCTCCAGCTTACGGCCCGACATGCATGGCCATGTAACAATCATTAATCGCCGTTGGGCCTGGAGCATGCACGTACGACGACGGACGCGCGCGTCGGTAGCAATTGTACGATCTTATGTGTAAATTAAGAGGTAGCTAGCGAGATGCCTTACTATTTACTACTACTAGCTAGTAATAGTATTACTGCGCATGGCTGTGATTGGATTCGCAACGCATGCACGCATGTAGCTTGTACACTGTACGTATTGCCCCCATCTTATTATGAATCTAGCATTTCCATTCGCCGCAACATCGATCGTTTCCCGGCTCGCCATTACCATGTCGTTGTACGACGTAAGTGCATCTTACATGTCAGACTTAACTAAGAAAACCACGCGTAAGTTCTGACGAGAGGGAAAAAACGCGTACGCCGTAAAGCAGATGGACCTACTACTGTGCGAACATATGCGCGATCGATGGTTGGACGACGGAGAGCAGGGAGTACAGAAGCGATCCAGCTTTCTGTGCACAGGACATGTTTGCGCAGCAACGAGCAAAAGACTATTGGCGTTCCATTATATGCACGTACACCTCGAATGGAGAAACCTGGCGACGCCTCGGCGGGCGAGACCGCGCGCCCGTTTGCCTTGCCTTCGTCACGTCCGCCGTCTGGCCCTACGTTGGCGCACAGGGGCGGCGCTGTGCGCGCACAGCCGCGCGCGAGCATACTACCGGCCATCGCGATGGCGGGAGGGCGCCGTCCCGAAATGGGGCGAGGGGGGTCTCGCTTTCCAACGGTAAACTAATTCCCGTATGCAACCGTTTCTCGCGCAAACTTTTTGCATGTGCCCTTGTCCGGCTGCTATTAATGCCCCAGCAGCTTGTGTCTGCCGAATGCCGATATCCCACCCCGTTCCATCCCATATTTTATACGGTTTTGCTAGTTTTAAATTGTCTAAATTTTTTTAAGTTTAAATCATTTGTTGTGATCATTGAATTTGTGTAGAGATTGGTGTACCATATGATTGTCATATGATTGGATATTGATTCAATGAATGTCATATGATTGGATATTGATCCAATGATCATAACAAGTGACTTAAATTTTATAAGGATTTGATTAGTGAAGAGTCTGTCATCTACCATCTTAAGTAGGTAGAATTTTTTAGGGAGTGTCTATTTATAAGTTGCCTGAAAATTTCTTAAGTATAAGTTACCTCTTTCATCCATTAGATCAATATTCAATTATATGACATCCATTAGATCAATATCCAATTATATGACACATCAATCCATACATAAATCCAATGGTTACAACAAGTGACTTAAACTTAAGAAAATTTTAGGCAACTTAAAACTAGCAAAACTGAATTTTTTATACTTTTATGAATAAATATGTGCACACATGTATAAAATACTCAAGGATCTTCTATGGATAACTAGATTATCTGTGTGTGGTTTGTGATAAGATTCTATGTGGCTTATTAATTAGATACAAATTATGTATGAAACTTTCATTTATAAGGATAATTACTTTATATATATTGGTTTTTTAAATTTATAACTTAGATTATGTTTATTTAAAATCCGTTACAACGTACGGGACTCAGCTAGTTACATACAGGTATACAACCTACCTAGTAGTAACATAAATTATAGGAACCGAACGCTGCTCGGTTGGTGGAGGTTGTCATCGAACGCCTGGCTTGAACCCAGATGTCTAGCTTTCCTCCTAAGTGAACGTGAGAGCTTGAGCAAATTACAAAAAAAAAAAAAGTAACATGGATCATGATCTATGCCCTACAGGTTTGTCATGTTTGGAGTTTTTTTCTGGACAGTTCATTAATTTCAGATCTGACGTACATGTGAAGCTCAAGTCTTCTCAAGTCAATTGCGACTAGCATGTCAACTGAGACTCAATCCCGAGCGCTACATCAGCAGTAAATGTCTGAGATCAGGTGAGATCCACCGTCCGTAAACTTTTTATGTTGTACTAGTCATGTAAGTAGAAATGGTTAGGCCTTGTTTGGAAGGGCCGGAATCGACCGGGATCGGGATTGATCCATGGGAACATCCCGACGGTTTTTTTTTTCCTGGACGACTCTATGTCGCTGTTTGGCTAACTCTTGGGATCGAAAATCCCTCCCCGTTCCAACCCAATCCACGGGGGTAACGAGACTCGCCTCGGTCGCGTGTTTCTTCCCCGTCGCAGCGTCGTTGTGCTCGCGACTCCGCGAGACTCCTCCGAACGACGCCGCCTCCCCCTTTCTCCCCCTTGCCGCCAGTGACGCGGATCCCGCCGCCATCACCGCCCTGGGAGGAACATCCAGTTAGTCTCCTCCTCTTCCTCCTCCTCCTACTATGATTTCTAGGGTTTATAGCGTCAATTTTGTTCCAAATTTTCTTTACCAGATCCATGGCGCCGGGGTTAGAGAGGAGGAGGAGAACTCCCGTTAGGGAGCATACAACAGCCCACTGCCATCCGTGGCGGTGTTGCTCGAGTGTAACATCCTAATTTTCAAGAGTTTTTGAAAATTTCAAAATAAAAATAACCATTTGGTTTTGATTGAATTCCTAAAGTTTAACTTGGAGATTTTGGAAATTGAGAGCGATTTAATGTGGATTAATCAAACTTCAACTAATTAAAAAATTTGGTTTGTTTTGAGTTTGCTAGAGTTTTTGGTTTTTGAAGTTCTGTGTCTCTCTTACCTCCTCCTCAGGACCCTCTTAGTCACGACTACTCCCTCGGTCACGACCACCCTCTCGGTCATGACCTCCCCCTCGGTCACGACCACCTCCTTGGTCACGATCACCCTCCTGGTTTCGACCGCCCCGCCTGTCAGCCCCCTGCTCACCTTCTTCTTTCTCTCATCGCATCACGGCTACGGCGAAGGTCTTTGCGCATTAAATACCATTGTGTCGCATTAAATGTTGTCGCTTCCGTAGTACTCGTTCCCCCTCTTGTCCCCTCCCTCACCTGCCCTATCGTGCGCATTAAATGCGCCTAACACCACCGCCTCTGGCACCTCCTGGCTCCTCTGCCACCCGCGTATGCCCTCTCAGCCGCCCTGCTTTCGCCTTGTCCCCTCAGCCGTACGCACGCCCGTGCCTCCCTTTTTCTTGCGCACGCCACTGCCTGGCCTATCAGCCCAGAGCTTCGCTCGTGCATCCCACCCATTGATCTCCCCCCTCCTTCCTCTATAAATAGAGCGCTATGGAGCCTTTGCCCTCCTATTTCCCCCTCCACTTTTCCCTTCTCTTTTTCTCTCGCACCATTTCGTCGTGCTTCAAGTTTCACAACCACCGGCTGGAGCTCACGCCACTGCCTCTGGCGCCGCCGTCAAGCTTCTCTTGTCGATGACCGTCGTGCACCTCCCCCCGGTTCTCACCGCACCAGTGCAGCCCCTCTTCCACCCGCATCTTTTGGTAACCTAGAGCTCCTTGAAGAAATCCCCCCACTCTGTTTTAGTTTTGTTTTTCACAGGAGCCGCCGCTTTCCCTTCCTCCTCCCATCCCGGCTGACCCATTCACCGCCGGCCTCCTTCGCTATCGGTTGCGAGCTTCCTCGCCACCGTTTCGCCGTCCGCCAACCCCCTCCGACCCCTCTCTCTTGGTCTTGGTGAGTTCCCCGTAGCCTGCTTTCTCTTATTCTTTTAGTCAACTTTTCGTGTCATGTTCTCTTTCCCCTACTCTTTCGACCGTTGTTGAGTAGTCGTATCCTCCTTGTCTATTTTCTCTTACGACCACGTTGAGTAGTCATATTTCCTCTTACGACCACGTTGAGTTATCGTATTCCTCCTACGACCACGTTGAGTAGTCGTATCCTTCTTGTATTTCCCCTACGACCACGTTGAGTAGTCGTACCCTTCTCGTATCCTTCCTACGACCACGTCGAGTAGTCGTATCCCTCTTCCGAACTGGTAGTCGGAGCCTTCATTCGACCACCTTCCGACCAGTTGAAACTTCCTTTCGACCAGGTAGTCCAAGCCTTCTAACCAGTTGGTTGAACCTCCTTCCAACCACCTGTAGTCGAACCTCCCTTCGACCAGCTGAACCTCCTTTCGGCCTTGTGATTTCAAAACTCTCGAGAGCTCCTCTCTTTTATTCGGGCTCCGATCAGAGTGATTCAAATTTCTATCTTCTTCTAAATCCAGTACCTTTTTTTTGTTCTAGTTTGGTTCCTTTGGATTTTATTTGGATTTGTTGTATTTATTTGGCTTTTTTCGCACGTGTAGATTCTGGCGTTTCCGAAGAGTTTTTGGACCCGATGACCACGACCGAAGCATCTCACCTCTTCAACGAAGGCAAGTCGTAGACCTTTGATCATGTCATACCTAGTTTACAAAATTATACTGTTTTTATATCAACATGCATGGCTAGTTGTATAAAAATAGTTTGGAAAATAGTTGAATACCTACTCGACAGTTTGACTCCTTGAATATTTACGATCGACATGTTGACATATACCTTTGGACACCATAGGTTGGGTATTCTTAGTTGGATATTATTGTGATACCAACATGGGTGTGTATTATGCTTAGTCCTACTTTAATTATGCAATGGTATCTCGATCACTTGATTCAATGATGTTAATTTGATTTAATGATATATGGAATCATGGTGCGATACCACTATTGTGCAACTGTGGTGCGATATCACGGTTGTGTCAATTGTGATGCGATGCTGCCGTTATTAAATTTGTTGTGCCATGGCAAGGGTTGTCATTTGGCTGGGTTGAACGAAAAGGATTTATGCTCGGACGAGTGGTCGTTGGCAAAGGTGGGTGTGAGAGGCATGTTTTTGGGTGCGAGAGGCACTTAGGTGCGAGACACATGGGTTGAGATAGTCTCGCCTGAGCAATCACTAAGGACTTAACCTTGTGCGTCATTGATCTGGGCCTTACCGTGCAACCACATGTTCATTTATGGGGTGGACTAAGCCAACTAATTAGTAATGCTTTGAGTCAGTTCTGTTTTGGTTGAGAACGGCGTAAGAGGGGGCCAGGAAGGCGAATCCTTAGCGAGCAGAACCGAGTCAAAACGGAGCTTTGTAAAAAGCCTAGTGATAGTCTCTCCTTGATTCACATGTCTAAGAAAACGTGTGTTGTATCAAGTGACTATCTCTTGTGGGTCACAGTGTATAACCTTTGCAGAGTGTAAAACTATTCGAATAGTCGTGTCTCTGGTTATGGACAATACCTGGTGATTTCACACGAGGGGTAGATTTTCTCAAAATGTGGTCATGGTTGGTTTCGAGTAGTTGGGTTGGTGTGGAGGCGACCTGGTCGTGGGAGTGGTCTGGGAAGTGAACGGGGTGTTCACGAGTTGTTTCAAAGAAACTGATTACTTAGGTATTAATCTTTCAACTTGTGCTTCAATCTACTTATTGTATTTCTAGTCAAATACTACTTTCTGCAAAATAACCATAAAACTATCATTATCAAGCTCGGCATGAATACTATTTGCATATATTTTCCTACGACTTGCTGAGTACATTCAAAGTACTCACGGCTTTATAACCTCTGGTTGATCAGTCACCGAAGAGGACCCAAGGAGCTCAGAGTTCCATGAAGATTATGCGATCTAGGAGATGTCCTCCACTCCATAGCCTGTGGACATGTCGAATAGCTTCCACAAGTTGTTTTGGATCCGCTGCAAGTTCTTTTTCATTGTAAGCCTGTGTGGTAGACCTTGTAAGACTTGACCATAAGGTCTTTTGCTTCTATAAATATTAATTTGTCTGCTTTATCTTTAGTTTATTGTATGAGTTATGATTTCATCTATGTTACAACTGTGTGATTTAGCTACTGATCTTGGGACTAGTTCGGAATGCACAGAGAGTCTCGAGGTTGCTACGCAGGGTCCCAACATCAAGGAGACTCTTCCAGGCGTGGGGAATGGAGAAGCCGCAGTGGGAGGCGGTGGCGCAGGGTGTTAAGGCTTGGGCTTGAGATTCGTCCTCCACTCCATCTCCTTCCGGTTCTTGGTTTGTGTAACTAGAATTGCCCCTCTGTTTTTGGTTTTGCCTCTCTATTAGATATTTCCATATATTTGGTTTTGCCATATGTGGAATTTCCACTCTGTTTGTGTTTCTAGATTTTGCTCTGAACAATTTACCTTTGTTCTTGCTCTGCCTCATTTTGTGTACTACGAGTTAAAACTAGTAATTTTGGTTTGGTATATTTAGTCTCGTCTATTGCTGCTTTGCTCTGGTTTAGATGTTGTCGAACCCGAATTCCACAAATCCAAATTCTCTGTAAAAACACTGTGTTATTCCCTGGATCAGTAGATAGCACTCACATAATACATCACTGAATCAATTCATACACGATGAAGACCGAACCACATATTATATTACAAACATCAGAGTGACATAGACCGCTTCGGGTTGGGTTTTACATAAGGGCTGAACAGGCCAAAAGATTACAACTCAAAACCCCGTGGAAGCAAAAGGGAGGTAGAGCACATCTCTCCACAGGAAAGCGACTGGGGCAGCTTATTTACAACTGGTATTGACCAAGAACTTAGGACAATACCGGTCGTACGCAAGCACCGACGAGCTGGCTAGACCAGGGCGAGACTTAGACTACTCGAAACTACACTACTCTTTGCCATGGCCTTGCCCATCAACTTTGGGGTCCTTGTAGTAGTCGTAGTCTCCATGATATATGGGGTCTGAAGGTTTGGGGAAAAGAACGAGAGTGAGCACAACTTCTGTGCTCACGAGCCAACACATAAAATACAATAATATACATGCAAGGTTTGACAAGAGTGGCTTGGGTTCTTTTATTTACTAAAGCAAGGTTTTCAAATATCAATATTAGTGAAGTCCTATCACTTAGGATTTCAACCAAATTGTATTTTATTAAAGAGAGTAATTGTGCAATATTTATAACAGCAGAGGTTACCTCCACCTATGATTATTTTGAAATGTGGCTAGGACCACTATTAACAACACTGGGTACGACCACCTGGCAACAACATCGGGTACGACCACCCAGAAACAACACAAGGTTCGGGTTACATCAGCCCAACCAGCTTTTAACCCAACCACAAAGGTTTTGAAATATAACTAACTCTAGTAAGGTTCCCATGTCCGCCTTTGACTGTAGGCACGATTGTTTAAACAGTTTACACTCTGCAGAGGTTGTACACTTTACCCACAAGAGACAACCAACTCGTTGTCCCACACGATTTCGTGATCGTGTGGTTGAGAGATCATCACAGTAATTTTTCAAATTATTTTGCCCCTTCCGTAAGTTGTACGAGATGTTCACCACAACGACTAACGCAGCTGGTCCCAACCACAACGACTAGCACAGTTAGCAACTTTACCTTACCACGGTGTCCCATTCAAGCCGAAATGCATCCAGCCGCTTGCACTACCTCGATCCCCTCCAGTGAGATGACTTTCAAGGTTCAACAACTTTACTAAGCCAAGTTGCACTTTGCAGACTTGTGGTCGCACATGATTTACAATGGGAGGTTATCACCAGATTAAGTCTTTAAGGTCATCTGGGCGGTTCATACCGCTTACCCACCAAACTTGTGCTACATCTGCACCCACCATCATACCATCCGTCCAGATGTGGTAAAAGAAGTTTGGGGTTTTGGGGAGGAAAGCCAATTTATCTCAACATACCTCAGTCGTGTACCTCCTACGACTGCCCCCAAAATAATTTCATGATTTAAGAGATGATGGTTAGGGCATTTCAATGCCCCGGTACTTAAGTAAGACTAGCATGTCGCTTAAGTACAACCTACGACTAGTAAATTACCACATAGTTACTAGGGTGACATGGAATAATGGATTCAATTGTCAAAGGATGGTATAATAAATAATTAGTCATTAATTGGGTATTTAACTATCTTAAGATTTAACATATATTTTCTTAATAAAGTAAAGCATGCAATTTTGGTAATTTAAAGGAATATAATTTGTATGAAATATAGGCTCAAAATTATCAAAGTATTGACTCACCTGAACTAAAGGCAAGAGAGTCTTGGTAGTCGAGAGCTTGATCGAACTGGAGATCTCCCGCTTCTTCGAATTCTACTCGGACGAACGAACCAAAAAAATGAACAAACAAGCAAAGAGAATAAATAAGTACTAAAGAAATAATGAACGAACTCCAAATCAAATAAGACCATAGCCAAAAGCAAGATCTTGGCTTTAGACAAATTTAGAAGCAAGATTCACTAAAATCGGAGTTATAATGGAGGAGAACGGGGCCTCCGAAGATTTGGTTTTTGAGTACTACTCATCCGACTACACGCGGTCGGAAGGGGAGGTTTCGACCACTGGTCAGAAGGAGGGTTCAACTACCTAGTCAAAAGAAGGTTTCGACTACCAAGTCCAAAGAAGGATACGATGACTCAACCCGATCGCACGAAGGATACGACTACTCGACGTGATCGTAAAAAGGATACAAGAAGGATACGACTAAAGTGGTCGTAGGAAAGATACAAGAAGGATACGACTACTCAACGTAGTCGTAGGAAAGATACAAGTAGAATACGAGTACTCAATGTGGTCGTAAGAACAAAGAAAGAGAACAGGGTACAGAGAAACTCACCAAGACAGAGAGAGAGGCCGGAGGAGGTCGGCGGGCAGCAAACGGCAGCGGGGAATTTCGCAGTCGAAGGTGAAGGAGGACGGCAATGAAGGGGTCAGCCAGAACTAAGGGTGAGGAGAAAAAGCAATGGCTCCTGTGAAACAAAACTGAAAAAGAGTGAGAGGATTTCTACAAGGAGCTCTGGTGCATGAATTGATGCGGGTAGAAGAGGGGGCGGCACTGGTGTGGCGAGGACCGATAGAGGGTGTGCAGTGGCTTGAACTTGGAGCTCGGGGCTTCGGGCAAACCACAACAATAGGAGCGAGAGACGGAGAGTTGGGCGAAAAAACAAGAGGAGGGTGAGGGCTCTCTTGTGCTCCATTTATTGAGGAAGGAGGGGGGGTCCGGGCGACAAGATGGAGCGGTGGGATTTGAGGCGACACAGCGGGGACAACGGCATTTAATGAGCACGTCGCTGCGGTTCGGCAGAGACAACAGCATTTAATGCGCACGTCACTGAGGAAAAAAAAATGGGAGGAAAGGGAAGGTGAGCAGGGGCTGACAGGTGATGCCGGTCGAACCTGGTCGGAGGATCTGGGCAAAACCAAGCGACCCTGGTTGACACTGAGTGGGTGGTCGAGACCGAGAGGTGGTCGAGGCCGAGAGGGTGGTCGAGTCAGCGCGCCGGGAAGGAACGACCGACGGAAATTTGGAACAAAACAAAGGAAAGGGATTTCTATAAACCAGAGAACTCCAATAAACTCAAAATAAACCAAACTCTCAAATAATTGAAGTTTGAAAATGAAACCGAGGTTCAAACTAAACTTCGAAACCGGTTTGAAATGGGACAAAACTAGAGAATTTTGCAATTACACCAAAATTTGAAATAGGTTTTGGAAACCAAGAAGACAAACAGAAATATACTATACAACAACCGAAAATAGGATGTTGCAGATGCCCAGTTCTCTAATCAGGGATGAGGGATCTCAGTTGTAGTAGAAACTTGATCTTATGACTAGTTCTCACTCACTCCCTTTACTGTACATGCATGATGAATCTATTTACTCTAACTAATACGTTTTCAAGTTTTTGTTAATATTTTTTATCTTGTTCTACATATGCTTTTTTTCAAGGCTCTTAAAGAAGATAACTGTGTTCTCTACTTTTCTCTAGGCCTTAAAAGAAGCACTTACTGACATATGTTTGTGCTCTAGAGTGGAAGAACTTCTACTGAAGAAGAAGTCAATTACTCCTGGGGACTCCCTCGAGATTCATTCTCAGAAGGCATACTTGTGTATTATGTTTATAAGCTTTCAATGTTGAGCTGTGAATTATGATATCTTATATTCCTTAAATTGTTCCTGTGGTAGTCCCTTTTGAATGTAATTGTAGGTTAGCAATCCTAGCAAAGCATTGGGGGTTGGGGATTACTCAAAGTACACCTTCAGAACTTTCTTTAATTGTCTTATGTTTGCCATTGCTGACACTGCCAGTTTAATAGCACCCCTCCCTAAATGGCAAAGTTCTACATTGATTGTTTCCTACATAAATCTTCATTAATCTGTTTAGATTCTTACTTCCTTGGAACCCTGTACTATCTCTGTATAAGAACTATAACCGTAGAAATATGCATTTCCATGTTGATGCTTTTCTTGGTTATGCTGGTTCTCCTGCTTTTCATGAGAGGGTCAGCAGACTTAAAAAGTATGATAAGATAGTTGTCATTCCGAGAAAGTTTAGCGTAAGTAGGATTTGTGTGGCTCAAAATGGTATGTTACTTGTCCTTTGGTGATTGTGATGATTACCATGTAAGCTTTTCACCTTTAACTTTAAGTAATTATTTTAGTAGCCTTATCATGAATTCTGTTTAGACCTGCAAATAACAATGCTCACAATTTTACAGGTCGATAAACTAAAGGTCCTGGCAGATTCCCTTACTAACTCACCCTCCAAGGCAAAACAACGTATTTTGGACCACAGGTTTTGCTTCCGAAATTATTTTTTTGCTTTATGAAAGATGTTGTTATGTACTTTTTTTGCTTATTCGTTCTCATTTGTCAATAGCATGTAGGACAGATTTATGCTCTATTTGGTTGGAAATTCTTGCTCTACTATCATGTGTTACATGCTTGTGTATTTATTCCCTTTTTCATTGAAGACTCAGTTGAAAATTTGATTGAAAATTTTGAAGTTTACCCATCCCACACGATAAAAAGTTACCATATTTAGACTCAATCCAATATTTGCATTAACATTGTAATATAATATGTACTATGCTCCGAAGTCTGAATTGATGTGTGCTCAGAACTATGTTGTTCTATAATTGGATTCTGGGGTTATTAAACATATTAAACAGTTGGCTATTTTACAATTAAAACTAGCACTTGAGAACTTGTAGTTGACTAGTTGTCAATGTATTAATTCGATGATTATATATCAGTTCTTTTTTGGGCCATTTTATTGCCTTGTCGTGAAGTTGTATCTTTGTGTGGTTTTGTTTTTTTTAGTATATAATTTTCTGCACTCATCTTTCTTTGTACGTTTGAAATTATCAAATCAATTACCAGCAAGTTTTAGTTGGTATTTTTGAGCTGCAAGGCACACTACTACAAAAAGGTTAATACTGGACACTGATCACACACGGTTGACCAAAATCGTCTGTTAAACACAATCACAAATGATTTTGGTTTAGCAACCGTCTGTGTTACTTTCTGTGCTAAAAGCCAACTATGAAGAGGTAATATCACAGACGGTTCATGTTGAAAACCGTTTGTGAAGTATCATAGACGGTTCTTGTTCAGAATCGCTTGTCATACTTCGCAGTCGGTTTTCAATATGAACCGTTTGTGACTTTTCCGTCCTCATCACAGACGGTTTGTATTAAAAACCGTCTGTGATAATCTCATTCATTGCAAAACCAACCCTCATAGATTGATATGTCTTAAATTCTAGCTCTGTTCTCGCTGCTGCTACTGGAGGTGGGGGCTTTGAGGCGATTTGTTGAAAGGAGACCATGGATTTGGTAATTTGTTCTTAACTATCGATGGTTAGTACGTAATTTGTTCCTTGTATTATATTCTAGATCTAGCTTGGTAAAGAGAGAATTGAAGATGGTTTAGATCTAGCTTTTTGTGTTGTTTTGCAAGTGTTGGCTTCTTGCCATCTGAAGTTGGGCATGGGCTATCTATAATGTGTTTGTGATGAACAACCTGACCCTAGGGTGCATTGCTGTTTTTTCAGTTCATTAGAAATACATATTTCAAATGACATATCAAAAGTTGTATCTATAGTATACTAATTAATTAATTCAATATTTAACACCAAATTGTTATATGTGTCGCGTAGATGGACCGAAGCTGGACGTATGCTGGCAACCATGTGAGTGAAGAGTACATTAATGGCGTGTCTGCTTTTACAAGAGCTACCGAGGAGGATATGTTAAATAAGGGGGTGTAATATATGTACTGTCTATGCATTGACTACAAGAATCTGAAGATCTTTAAGAACCGAGCGCAGATCGAAGCACACTTGATTCCAAAGGGTTTCAAAAAGGGTTACACTTGTTGGACCAATCACAGTGAAGAACAGATTATACAGGAAAGTAGTAATAACGAGATCGCCGACGAAGTCAACGATATGTCGCCGGATGATGTCGATTGTGGTTCCGATTCAGATAGGCTGCACGATGATAATCTAGATCATATGCTTCGCGATGCAGAAGGGAACTGTGATGAGAGGGAGTATGTTAAATTCCAGGGCTTGATGGAGGACTCGAACAAACCTTTGTTCCCGGGCTGCAAGCCGGAATACACAAGGTTGTCATCCGTGCTTGAACTTTTGAAATTGAAGGCAAGTATTGGTTGGTCCTACAAGAGTTTCATGGCACTGTTAGGTCTCTTAGCGGGCATGCTTCCGGAGGGAAACGAGTTGTCTAAAACCACCTACAAAGCTAAAAAGGTTCTTCGTCCATTGGTAATAGAAGTAGAAAGAATATATGCATGTCCGAACGACTGTATCCTCTACCGTAACGAGTATACAAACATGCATGTATATCCGGTGTGCAACGCATCCCGATACAAGTGTAAGAATCAATCAGATGACGGTGAGGAAATCGATGTGAAGAAAGGACCTCATGCTAAGGTGGCATGGTATCTTCCTGTAATTCCCCGTTTGAAGCTTTTTTTACGAACCCAAAGGATGCAAAACTGCTGCATTGGCACTCGGAGGAGCGTAAGAATGACGGAAAATTAAGACACCCTGCTGATTCCGCTTAGTGGAGAAACATCGATATGAGGTCTACAGACTTTGATGCGGAACTGAGGAATATAAGGTTTGGATTGAGTACAGATAAAATGAATCCTTTCGATAACATGAGCAGCCGACATAGCACTTGTCCCGTGACTCTCTGTATCTACAACCTTCCTCATTGGTTGTGTATGAAGCGGAAGTATATTTTACTGTAACCTGGGAATGATATTGATGTGTACCTAGCACCATTGGTGGAATATCTAAAAATACTATGAATTGAAGGGGTACAGATATGGGATGCGTACAAATGAGAGAACTTCACTTTACACTCCTTGTTTTTTTGCACCATAAATGATTATCCTGCCTTTACTAACCAGTTAGGCCAGAGTACAAGATGGACCAAAGCATTTACTCACTGCTTAGATGATACCAAGAGTGTGTGGCTGAAGCACTCACGTAAAATCATGTACATGTGTCACCGTAGGTTCCTTCGGAGGGCTTACCCATACCGCATAATAAAAAAACAATTCGACGGAGAGAAGGATGATAGTTCAGCTCTAAGGCATTAAAACAAAAAAAGAGGTGTATGATATAGTTAAGGATTTAGATGTTGTGCTCGAAAAGAGACGTAAATCGAGAACCCATGAGTAGAACATCTGGAATAAGAGATCAATATTTTGGGACTTACCTTATTGGGAGCACCTAGAAGTTCGCCACTACATCGACGTCATGCACGTAGAGAAGAATGTATGTGACAGCTTGATTGGTCTCTTATTGAACATTTGTGACAAAACAAATGATGGTATCAACGCATCGACTTGACTTAGTTGACATGGACATCAGACCTAAGTTAACACCGACAAAGACCGATAATGGACGAACGTACCTTCCCCTTGCTTGTTACATTCTGTCCAAGGCCGAGAGAACTAAACTATGCCAGTGCTTGCATGGTGTGAAAGTTCCGTCCGGTTACTCCGCCAATATGAAGAAACTTGTTTCGATAGAAGATTTGAAGTTAATTGGCATAAAGTCTCATGATTATCATGTGTTGATGACACAGATGCTCCCTATTGCAATTAGAAGTATTTTACCGATCAAGATCCGAGAGACAATCATGAGGCTATATTATTTTTTAATACAATTGCTCAGAAGGTCATCGATCCCGAAGGATTAGATGCTCAGCAGGACGAGGTGGTGACAACTCTATGTGATCTTGAGATGTATTTTCCTCCGTCATTTTTTGATACCATAGTCCATCTCATTGTTCACATTATGATGGAGATAAAGATATGTGGGCCCGTATTCGTACAAAGCATGTACCTGTTCGAGAGGTTAATGGGAATTCTCAAGTCCTATTTACATAATCGATCTCGGTCGAAGGGCAATATCGTCGAAGGTTATACAACTGAAGATGTCATTGAGTTTTACATCAATTACATGGCTCAGGTCGAACCGATAGGTGTGCCTCGATCTTGCCATGAGGGGAGGGTCGTGGGTATCAGGACTATCGGAAGGAAAGCAATCACTCCAGATATGGATACATATGCTCAAACCTATTTCACGGTCTTGCAACACATGACTGAAGTGTCCCGGTATAGCGACCAGCACAAGGACGTGGTTCGGCAATAGAATCCGGAGCCGACGGATGTTTGGATTAAGAGACAGCACAATAGTAGATTCAACCAATGGTTGAAGGAGTGACTCGCTAGGAGCTCGTCAAGTGATATGCTGATATGGTTGGCAAAAGGGCCAATATTTATAATTGTGACATGGTAAGGGTACGACATAAATAGATACACATTTTATATGCAGGCTCAAGATATAAAGAGCACTAACCAGAACAGCGGTGTCCGCAAAAATGCGTTTAGTATCGATGGGCTGAGGAGCTCCTACTATGTGCTCATAGAGGAGACATGGGAGCTCGACTACGTGCTTTTCAAGATCCCCCTGTTTCGGTGTTGTTGGGTCCATCTCCCGCAGGTGAAGGTCGACAAGTACGGCGTCGCTACCGTGGACCTCGAACGTGTCGAATACAAAAACAAACCATTCATACTCGCTAACCAAGTTGTTCAAGTCTTCTATGTAACCGACCAGGCAAATAAGAAGCGTCACGTGGTTCTTCATGGAAAAAGGAGGATTGTCGGAGTTGAGAATGTAGTGGACAAGAAAGAATACAATTAATTTGATGAGTTGCCTCCTTTCAAAAATGGTATAAAGGCCGAGGAAGAACAATGTGATGAAACTAACTACATACGCGTCGATCATCATGAAGGGCTAATTTTTAAAGATTGAACAATGTGTGTATATGTACGTTCTGAATGACTAATTTTAGTTCATTTGAGTCAATTGATTTGTACTGTGAAATGGATATGCTTGTTTCTGAAATGAATGTGAATTGAATATCACAGACGATTTCATCTATAAACCGTCTGTGATACACAATCTATCACATACGATTATTTATTGGAACCGTTTGTGATGTGTCTTTATCAAGGATGGTTCTACTTTAGAACCGTCTGTGATGTCTAACCCTATTTATATTCGGACTCTAGGATTTGTCCGCGCCCCCCACTCAAACAATTAAGTTTAACTCTCCCTCCTCCCCCGAGCCCGTCGTCGCCGTCGTCGACACCGCCTCCTCCTGGAGCCCAACGCGACCCCTCCCCCGAGCCCGTCGCCGTCGTCCTCGACGCCGCCTTCTCCTCGAGCCCGACTCGCCTCCTCCCTCGAGCCCCCCGCCTCCTCCCCAAGCATGAGCACGCGTCGCCTCCTCCTCCTCCTCCCCCGAGCCTGGCGCGCCTCCCCTTCAACGCCGCCCTACTGCTCCTTGCTCATCCTTCTCCTCGACGCCCAAAGGTAACCGATGCCGAGTTGCCACACCCCTTTCCCTCACTCTTTCTATCAATAATCTGTCATGATGTCATGGTCCTCATGGACTCATGATAATTGGGCTGGTATCTGGTTCAAACACTGAGTAGTATGCGGTGTTGTATTTGTTTTAGGAATTAATATTTGTTCTAGTCGGTGATTCTTAAAGTATTTGCTTTGATACTGCTACTGGAATATATTGCAATGTGGTGTGGTGGGTTTGAGATGAATGCTCTGTGATGATAATAGTCTTGTACTGAAATTGTTTTGATAATCGGGTTTGAACTTGAGCTCTAATTGGAATGCTTATTCTACATCTGATAGCAATATCAAAATGTTAAATATTAGCTTTATGCTGATTTTATTTGTTCACATGATGTTGTATTGAGCATATTATTTCTTTTAAATGACTTAGAGGATTTGCATGTTTATATATCAATTATGTCATTGTATTGATCCTAATTTGTTCCCTACATATCCTAATTATTATTAATTGGTGTGTATACCTATACACATAGAGATCGAATCTTATGATAATATGTTCATGCATGTCAGAACTTTTATTTCTTATGAAGATGTCTTCCGCTCATTCTTCGTCATCGTCATCTCATGTGTTTGATGCACCGTCGCAATGGCTAAGGCTAACTTTTTGGAATCACGTAGTTCGTTCATCGTGTACTATGCTTCTGGAGGGAAATGCAAGGGAGGGACCTTGTGACACGATCTAAAATTCCCAGTATTCGCTAGTACACATTAATCCTATATAACACTTTGTAGTAATGCCTCTCGAACTAACCAATTCTATTTTTGCAGTGCCACCAGCAATCGCCAACAACACCTGTGGATACTATATTTGCCACAACATGGAACTACTCGTCAGTTCCGCGATGACTAATGATCCTCAGGTTTGTCAATCTTGCAATAATTATTTCATACTTATCAATTTATATATGCACGAATTTAATCTTCCTAGTGACAGGTTGCGAGCATCGATACAACTGTGTTGGAACAGGACCAACTCATAAACATTCGAGGACAGTTTATGGTATTATTGAACCGTGAGGTCATAAATCCAGATGGAAAGTTCCACAATGTAGATTGAATTTGATTGGGAAAGATTGAACTTAATGGTACATGTTTGTAAATGTACATGAATGATTAATTTTAGTTAATTTATTTGTGAATTGGATATGCTTGTTTCTGAAATGAATGTGAATTGGATCATGTGCTTGTTTTCTGAAATGAATGTGAATTGGATGTGCTTGTTTCTGAAATAAATGTGAATTGGATGTATACATGTACTTGTTGTGTTTCAGCTTGTTTTAAAGGGCATGGCTACCATTTTCTGAGACTAGACAATAAACAGAAATAGATTTAGTGATACAAAAGAACATCACAGATGATTCCTTAGGACATACCATTTGTGATACATCAGTTCTCACAGATGGTTTCATCTACAAACCGTCTGTGATACATCAGCTATCACAGATGGTTTAATCTACAAACCGTCTATGATAGTAAACTATCACAGACGGTTTCATCTACCAACTGTCTGTGATAGTCAACTATCACAGACGGTTTTTACTGTGATAGTCAACTATCACAGACGGTTTTAAGTTAATAACCGTCTGTGATAGCTTTTTTCACAGACGGTTAAAAAACCGCCTGTGATGACCTCATGTTATTACTGGCCTATAAACTTAGACAATTCACGAAACCGTCTGTGATGGTGTTTTTGAACCGTTTGTGAATACCTTTTCTGTAGTATTGGCAATGCAATGCTATGTAAGCATCTAATGTTGCATTGCACTGCATGCAGTGTGAATTTTTATTCCACCCACTTGTTGATTGAAGATAGCACTACAGGAGTTCATAAGTGGTTCGTCTGTGTATTGTTCAGCCCTTTGATGATCACATGTTTATCATGGTTTGCTTTTCCTATGATACTTGTCAAACACTGGTCAGTCAAAATATGTTAAGGACTGTGATGGTTGGCCATACTTGTCAAACACTGGTCAGTCAAAATATATTATCAGTAATCCCATTTATTTCATGTATTGGTAGCATTTATTAAAAACCTTTTTGTCTCAAACCTTCTTATCTCCTGCAAACCTTTTTGTCAATGAAAGTGTCTTCTAGCAGTTAACCATTACTCCTTTTGTGTGATAGGCTTATAACGAAGAGTGACATCATGAATATGTCTAAATGTTGGTTATGAACTTTGTAGTCTCATGTTATTGAGATTGTCATGTTAAAATCATCAGAGTATTAGAGCAAATATCTAACTGTTGAGATTAACTATAGATTTTTTTTACATCTTTCTCGTGTTGTTAAGGTTCTCACGCAATGTTGGTTATCTATTTTTGTGGATTTTTGTACATCCTTTCGATTAACTTACGAATTTTCTAAACTGCTTATAGATTTTTTATGTTTATTTACTGTAGTATTTTTGGATTATATATATATATGGTTTTTTTGAATTATTTTTGGAAATTCTAACTTATAAGGTTTTAAATTTTTTTTATACAAACAAGCATTCCCTGCCCCATTCCCTACGTCGGAGTGTCCAAAAAAGCCAAGGGATTGGGTCATTAAACTCCCCCGTGGGAGAGGATTGGGTGGGTGGAAGGTAGACCTGTTCATGGCCGGCCCGGCCCGAGTCCGACCGTGTCGGACCGGGCTTGGGATCGGAATTCCGGCCCAAAAGAAGCCCGGTCCGGCCTAAAATTCCAAAAAAAAAAATAAAAATAGAAATATATTATTTTAATCCTAAAATAAATTAAATAATATTTTTATTCCAAAAAATTAAAATAATATTTTTAATAAAAAAAACCAGTTTTTCAGGGCAAGCTCGGGCCTAAAGATTTTCGACTGAGCTTTTTAAGCCCGGCCGGCATTTAAACAGATCTAGTGGGAGGGGATCCACCCAATCCACGCAGGGGATGTTTTCCACAGGGATACGATCCCTCGTCGGCCAAACAATGCCTTAAGGATTTCAACGCGGACTATATAGCTAGTCTGAATGACGACGCAGCATAGGTAAAAACAGAGACCTTGTAATAAGAAAAAAAAAACAGCACTGATGATAGTGTAGCAGCTAAAAGAGACAGAGGTACGAATCAAGCTAAACAAATCCATATCTTTCTACATGCATGTGCTCCATCCGCTGCCATGTGCGGAGAAATTGCTATGTGCCGTCTACCGCAGCAACCCTTTCAACAATTAGACCTTTGGAAACCGACGTGTCCAATGCCACAAACGCACTCTATCTATCCATCGATCGTCTATACTTCACTGACACGTCCGACCTCCTCGATTTTACAGAAATCTTTGCAGCTGCCCGTACGCCTCCTGTCGGCATGCAACAACAACGGCCGTAGCTCCGCCGATACCTTCTTCAGAAAGAGGAAGACTGACTGGCATGATCAGTTAGTAGAAAGAAAGAAAAAGTAGTAGAGAAATTCATGTGCCGTGAATCTGCGACGGATCATGCAAGCTAGTGTAGGATTTGTGCGGCATTGCCATCAAGTGACAAAGCGGGGGCTCGTTGTCGCGCCCGGCCGGTGCGCCCACCACGGCGATCGAATCGCGTGCGTCGATTCGGTCGCCCGGGACACATGTCGCGCGGCGGGGGCGCCGGCCCCACGGCGCCAAGATTTTGCGTGGATTTCGGCAGATTCAGAGCGCTCGGGTGCATCCCTCCTGGCGCCAAAGACCGGCCGGGGAGAGTCGCAACATCATCACGCGCGCAACAGCCGTCCTAAATCTCTCCCTCTCCAACCAACCTGATCGAATGATCGACCTCATTCTCATCTCCCGGGCCTCCTCTTTCCATGGTCCTAGCTCCTCCTTCCTCTTGATTATTGGTTGTTCTTTTCTCTTCTTTTCCCGACGTTCTTTTCCTCCATGGATTTAGTTCTAGTCCCCACAAAGGCTCGAGATCCTGTGTGGTACAGTCAGAAAGGAAAATTGTTGCGCGGGATGCATGAACCTTAACCATGCAAGGAAGGGGATGGAAAGGTACTGGGAATCCACTCATGTGCGTAGTGCGTACGAGGCTCTCTGCATTGTATCATGCGCGTATTTAATTGGAGCGTGGGACAGAAAAACAAGTCATACAACATAATGTTTTGGGAGTTACTAGATAACTTTCGACATTTTTTTAAGTCAAAACTGTCACTTTTCTGTTCGTTAGATGTGTTATAAGATTCGTGTTGTTGATGTGCTATAAGAAAAAAATCATAATAGTTGAATTTTTATTCGTCCAATATGCTTTGAAATTTGCATTTTTTCTCCATCTGATGAATTGGGTCTGAATTTATTATGATTTTTAATTTGGAACATAACAGATTCACCACATTGCCGTATTTTATTGGTATATAATTTTATTTTTTATTTTTATTTTTGCTCAACCCCTCAAAGTATATGTAAAGAACATAACGGGTTCACCACATTGCCGTATTTTGTTGTATATAATTTTTTTCTTTGTTTTTGCTCAACCTCTCAAAGTACATGTGAGATTTTGAATCATGTGATGGAAATATAAGTTATTAAGACTTTCAAGAATAATTACAGTGATCAAGAACCAAAATTACATAAATAATTTACTGTAATTTATATATAATAGAGTTGTAAATAAACTTTAAGAATATAACAGTTTTTTCAGAGAAAACAGTCGAATTTTGTGCAAACAGACCTAATGTTTTTCCTATACAGGAGAAGATTCATATTGAGATATGTAGTTACAGAAACAGACTACTAAGTTGTGCAACTGATATTGTGCGGGGAGCCCCGCTAATTAGTCTTAGCTCCGATCGCTAAGATGTGGACGCAATGCCAACACTTGCTTGCTGTGACGAGCCTTCAGCGAGAGCTCTGAACCGGGAGAGCAATCTTTCTTGTCCAGCATCAAGCCTACCGGTCTCCAGACAAGAACAGCGGTCTGACAGGACCTGTTCGTCACACAGGACACATGCATTTCGTGATCCAGTAATTCACCATCCGGAAGCCAGTGACGAGACAAAATATAGATATTGCATGGAAAAGCCCTGGATCGCACACGTGTACGTACAGCCAAATCCCGGCAAGATATGTACGCAGAAGATATATGCAAGCTAGCCACAGCCCAAACCCATCCCATCGACCGGTCGGTCGGCAACAGCAGCAACGTAACATCACGTCTGAACGTGCCTGCGCCATCTCCATGCACAGGGTCGCCTGACAGCTAGAAGATACATGGAAGATCAGAACGGTCCAATACTTCCTTTCTCTCTCTTATTACTTCACCATCTCCCAATGTCACTCAGAATCTCACATCTCTCTTGTCAGAAAAACGAGTCGACCCCAGGGGTTTTCTCTGACCGGACACGTAGATGACCAGATGAGCTAGCCTACCGAAACGGCCGTTGCATCACCATGTGGAAGGCTTGCACAATCTCCGTGGGCCTCGACTGTGGTCTGGTTCCTGTTGCGAGATGGATGACCAGAACGCAGCAGTGGTAGGCTGATCGGAACGATTGTGTTTGTGGGCGCACCACGGCGCGGCGCGGCGCGGCCAGGCTACAGGGCGGGCGGGGGCGTCGTGCCGAGGGCCACATGGGTGGACCGGCCGGCGATGGCTTGGGCGGCTGCTTGCCTGGCCAGCCGGCTGGCCCCTCCGACTGATCAGACATCAGAGGGTTCGTCAGCTCGTGACACGAGTCAGAGCGATTGGATGGAAGACTCTGTCGTGCTCGGGCTGTTAGTGTTGGATGGGATGGACACTTGGACATTTAATGGGAACGTGGTTGCTTTGCTTGCTGCTGCAGACCAATGGCAAACCGACCATTAGGACGGTATAGCTTTGACTTTTGACCCTGCCCTGTACTACGTCTCTCTTTTCTTCAGGTGTACTTGGACTGTTTAACCATTTGTTGCATTGTTGATGGGAACTGTTTGGGTGAAAAGTAAACAGTGATGGATCCTGCGATGATCTGCGTGTTGAAATGTGGGGTGAAGAAAAATCCAGTCCACACATGTACAAATGAAGTAGCTGAGCGAGCCAGCATGCACGAGTTGTTAACTAGAAATAGGATAGAAGAAATCAAGGGTGGTGTGTTGGTGTGCAACTTATGTTTGTACGTCGCTGTGCACGGTTCTGAAATATATGTACTTACGCCCCAGTTGGAATGCTTTGAATTCTTCTGTTTCACGTTAGAATTGAATTATTTCCCCCAAAATTCCCACAAAACTCGTGTGTTTAATTTCAAACATGCCTTTAAACTATCTATCTATCTATTATCTTATTAAAGCAGAGTAAAAATAAGTCATCATGTTCGCTTTTAAGACTAGAAATTCTCACGTTAATCGGTGAAAAAAGAGAAATATCTATACCATTGATCGTTGTGGGTCTAAATTATAACGGTCTAGATTAAAAGGAGTCCATGTCAAGTACAATAAAACTGAAATTTATAATAAAAATAAAATAAAAATCAAGAAATTTGATTTCCATACGAATTCCTAAGTAAAAGAGTCCATATCAAGTACAACAAAACTGAAATTTGGAATAAAAATAAAATAAAATTAGTAATTTAATTTTGATACGAATTCCAATAATTATAATTCATAATAATAAATAAATAATAATTGGCAATTATATTTGTATACGAAATCCAACCAAAAAATTACCGAAATTTGGAATGAACATAAAATAAAATTAGCAATTTGATTTCAATACAAATTGTAAAGTAAAATCCCTAAATAATTGTAATTCGAAATAAACATTAAAAAAATTAGCAATTGTATTCGGATACAAAATCCAAGAAAAAAAAGAACTGAATTTTCGGAATAAAAATAAAATAAAATAAAATAAAATATGTTTGTGTGAACCCCACATTAAAGTTTACAATTTGATTTCCATACGAATCCCAAAATAAATAAATTTTGGACTAAATTAAATAAATTAGCAATTTGATTCGTACATGAACCCCAATAAAAATAACTAAAATATTAAATAAAAATAAAAGTTATGACGATGACGGTACAAATCGTGTTGGAGAAGATACAAAAGTAGCCATCATATTCACTCACAAAGTCACATCTATATATTATCTTATTAAAGCAGAATCAAAAGAAGCCATCACGTTTGCTCTCAATGGCTAGAAATTTTTACGTTAATTGGTGGTAAAAGAGAAGATCTACCATGTCTACTGTGGTGGGTCCAAATTATAACCGTCTAGATTAAAAGAAAGAGTCCATGTCAAATATAATAGAACTAAAAATCAGAATAAAAATAAAATAAAATTATCAATTTGATTTCCATACGAATTCCTAAGTAAAAGAGTCCATGTCATGTACAATAAAACTAAAATTTGGAATTAAAACAAAATTAGCAATTTGATTTCTATACGAATTTCAAAGTAAAATCGCTCGATAATTATAATTCAAAATAAAAAATCAAAATTATATTTTTGTACGAAATCGAACAAAAAACTAAAATTCAGAATTAAAATAAAACACAATTAGCAATTTGATTTCGATACGAATTCCAATAATCATAATTCAGAATAAAAATTAAATAGTAATGGGCAATTAGATTTGTATACAAAATCCAACCAAGAAAAAATTGAAATTCAGAATAAAAATAAAGTAAAATTAGCAATTTGATTTCAATATGAATTCCAAAGTAAAATCCCTAAATAACTGTGATTGGAATAAAAATTAAAGAAAAATAGCAATTGGATTCGGATACAAATTCCAAAAAAAAAAAGAACTAAAAATCAGAAGAAAAATAAAAGAAAGTTTGTAATTTAATATCCATACGAATTCCAAAAATAAAATACCAAAATAACTAAAATTTGGAATAAATTAAATAAATGGAGTAATTTGATTGTATATGAACTCCAATAAAAATAATTTAAATGTTGAATAAAAATAAAAGTTATAACGAGGATGGTACGAACGGTGTCAGAAGATACACAAAAGAAGTCACCCTATTCATTCTCATGGTCACGTGTTTCTATTATTTCTTCATGTGGAAAAAATAAAAAAATAACTAAAATCTTGATTGAAAATACAAGTTAAAACGAGAATAACATGAATGATGTCCGAGGAGACCACAAAAGAGTGCAATTGCATCGATTTGTCCTGCTAGCAGACATTGATCCACGGGGAAGCGAAGAGCCCACATGGCGACAACGGAGAGGAGGGTAATATTGTGTTGCTCGCCGGAGCCATTAAAGAGAAAGTCTAGTGTTGAAGGAGCCAAGCGCCGTGATGACAAGTGGTGAGCGTCATTATTGTTGAGGAAGTTAGTGACCAAAGAAGCTCAATGATGAGGAAGCCTTGAAAGAGAAGACATGAAGCTTTGCATTGAAAACAAGCTACGGATGATATGTGACCATCATATAGTTAGGAGTGTGTTATCACTTGTAAGGAGCATGTTGTTGTCGGTGATGGTGAAAAGATTCTTGATATCGTTAGACAATGAGTAAAGCAGGCATGCCAACATTAGTAAAGATGGGAGGTCGTCATGGTTAGTGAGAAAGCCACAACGTTGAGTTGGCCAACATCAAAGAAGGGGAGCGACCGACACGAGAGAAGAGTCGATTATGTAGAACATCATACATGCGTATGTACATGCATACATCTGTATGAATAGAAGTGCAGACGTACAGAGGCAAAGGAGAAAAAAGCTTGGAGTAGAGATGGCGCAGCCTTAGGGAATATGCTCGGGTCACCGGAGAAAGCATGACACATGTCCCCAGCTGTGATCGGTGACGGGTGCATGTGTATGCATGTTGATATCATAATGGTTAGCATTAAATAATAATTAGAGAGAAGTGAAAGATAACCATGTGGTAAAGTATTGCATTGGAAGGGGTAGTAGCTGAGAGGGATCGATCAAGATTTAGGCTTACTATTGGAGGTTGAAGCAAAAAAAAAACTGTGACGGCAAGAAGAGATAGAAACTATACAGTTTGGTGGGGTAGCCGGCATGTGAGGGAAGAAAGTTCAAGGTAGGTCGCCCATGGTGCATCAGTGTATGTGTGATCAAGATGCTATAATATATTATACCATATAAACTAATAAAATAATTTGTCGCACACATAGTCAACATATTACTTGAGATTAAATAAAGGCACATGTGCAATCATAAAATTTAGGAAAAAATAACTAATAGAGTAAGAATAGAGGCATGCAACTACATAATCTATGCATGATGGAGAGTGGTTAGTTTCTAAAAACTCTAACAACTTATTACGCTCATTGATTTTATTCCATCAAAGCACATACTTTAATTACATTCCTTAGATTGTAATTTCCTTCAAGCTTCTATTGCCATTTCCAATATTTAGGATATATGAAAAGTCTAAATAGCCCACAAGATACATAAATATATTTTCAAACATTTATACAAACTTCAAAACAAATCTAGCCGCGCAAATATGCGGGTTGCCCTGCTAGTTATATTATTAAGATAGAGGAAAAAGAAGCCATCACATTCACTCTCAATGTCTAGAAATTGTCACATTAATCAGAGAAAAAAAGATAATGATCTACACTATTATGGTGGGTTTAAATTATAATGGTGTGGATTAATTAGATGTATATGGGAGCTATTGAGATAGTTTGAAAATTACAATTGTATTTTCAGTCATATATAAGTATTGTAGTTGAATAATATAATACTATTTTTAGATGTATTGTAGTAGCTAGCCGCTCAAGTGTGTGAGGAATTCGGCATATTTGTTCAATTTGTAGGATTTTTTATAGGATATTTAATGGACATTGGCCAACAGTCCTCAGAGCCAGGCCTCAGAAAAAAAAATACAAGCCCAGCATGTCTGCATCAGCCCATCTTACAAAGAAACCGTTCAACACATACTCCACGTCTACTTAAAGCCCAGCTCACCGCACAAAATAAAACCAGCAAGTTATGGACTAAACCCAGAACAGCCCACTCAGAACTTGCCTCCTGACCTGGTCGGAAGAGGTAAGATCAAGGCCTATCCATGACAAAACGTTACGATCTCCGAGCGAAACCGACTCCCAGAAACTGAGCCCGGCCTGGTTATTCCCGTTCCTTCCAATTCCATGGCCCATACCAACCGCCGCCCGGAGATCCCAAACCAATCCCCGCCATGCCGCGCTCGGAGACGGAGCCCGGCGTCTCCTCGATCGCCAAGGTCTCCGCCTGTCCCCTTGGCCGAAGGAGGCACCGACCTCCTAGCCCCTGCCGAGATGAGACCGTCTCCGCCGCCGCCACGAAGATGAGGGTGAGCTGGTGAGGGCTTGAAGGGATCCGGGTCCGATAGGGCCAGGGACGGAGGTTTAGCTCAACCTGGATCGTGGATCTCAGCATTTTAGGGAAAAAAATAACAGCACATATAGCCAATTTGGTTATGTTAGATCTATCCAGAAGACTCACTATTACTGTTTGATACTAGTTACGATACTACTCAGCGAGATAACGATTTCAATCGTACGGCGGCAAAGTATGGAAGTAGCAAACGAAACGTTGGCCGCTGGTGCGTCGTGGGCATGCCGCGATCGGGCCCAGCGGTGACGATAGATGTGCAACCGACGGTCGGGGCTAAGCCGTTGCGTCGCTCAGTGCTTTTTGAATATTATTGCAGCAAGTAGTGAGTAATGTGATTTTGAATATTATTGATGTTGCCTTGTTTTAATTGATTGACTTGATTCTTTCTATAATTCTGGGTTTTACTGGTGGTAATTTGTTTTGATCTTTGATCTCTGATATTTTGGTCAGGCTCTGTCGGATTCCAGCGAATCGGAGGGTTTCCAGGAGGGACAGTAGGCACCGGCACCCCCGGAAGGGACGTGGACGCAGCACAAGCAGCAAAGGAAACCGCCGCCATCGCCGCCGATCTCGTGGTACGGAGAGCTATAGCAATGAGGACTCGGAGACCTCCTACGATTCCGAGGATTCCAGAGAAGGAAGAGATCAAGAAGTCACAAGAGTTCTAAGAAAATCGGGAGGGGCTCGACAAAGAAGAAGACGATGGATCAAGGAGGAAGAAGAGCAAGCGATCAGATTGGGATGACTTGGGTGAATCTTATCGCGCTACCAAGGCAGTGGCAAGATCGGCGATGAGACGAAAGAAGCGATCGAGTGCAAGGAGATGATCGAGGCACGGAAGCTGCAGCCCGCGTCGGACGACGACGCGGCACCGCTGGTCGGGCCGATGCCGCAGCCGCTGCCGTTACCCCGCGTCGAGGTGCAGGTCAAGTACGGCGGCGCGCTGCGGCCGGGGGAGGGCAACACCATGGCGCAGTTCGTGCAGCAGCGGAAGCGCATCCCGCGGCGCGGCGAGGTGGGCCTGTCCCCGAGGAGATCCAGAAGTTCGAGGAGGCCGGGTACGTGATGAGCGGGAGCAGGCACTCAAGGATCACCGCCGTGCGCCTCCACGAGGAGAACCAGGTGTACAGCGCCGAGGAGAAGCGTGCGCTCGCCGCCTTCAACTACGAGCAGAAGGCGAGGCGGGAGAGCAAGGTCAGGGACGACCTGAAGCGCCTCGTGTACAAAGCGCTCGGCAAACTCGCGGAGACCGAGCATGATCCGTTCGTTGATAAGTAACAACGCCATTCCAACCTGCTGTGCCTCCTGTTAGTATGAAATTTTGATTAAATTTGCTTAGTGCATCAGCAAATTTTGCATGAAGATATTGCCATATGTATTATTTTTGCTACTTAAGTTTGGAGTGGGTAGAACTTATCTGTAAATTCTATTTTTGATCAACCATGCTTCTCTCATAATGCTTATTAGTTACTACAATACTATCATAGTTCATGGTGTATCTAATAGTTTGTAGTGTCTCTGCAAACCATGAGGCATGAGCTAGAGGATTAGGGGCTCATATCTGCCCTTAACATCTTTTTCTTGTAAACAAACAGGACATGTTAGAGATATAGGCATGTGGACAAAGAATCATCAGTCATGTTTTCGTTTTAGGAGGCATATAGCAGTAGAGCATCTTTCTTTGTCATATACACCCGTTTCTCCGTTTCTTAGATGCTTGTACATTTGTATTATATATATATAATATATATGAAAATGGTATGGTACTCTTGGAAGTATGTACTTTCACTCTTCATATACTACTTAAATCGTATAATAATATCTCTTTATCTATTTGAGGATATTCCAATAATGATTATAAGATACCCCAAAGTGAGTTTTGTAAAAAAAAATCATTAAAATCCACTTTTTATAGCAAAATTTGTGTATATACTTCTTTTTTACATGGAAAAGGGTATATAATAAAAATAAAGAGCTCTAATGAATTTTTTTCAATCAAGTCACATTAAAGCATCTTATAATTGGTATTTAAGTATGATGAAAGTAATAAAGAAGTATAATATCTTTGTTTAAGTGGTATATTGGAAGTGGGAGTACATACTTCTAAGAGTACAAAACGGGCATCCTTTCCTGTGAGCTCATATCATCCACCTGTTTATCCATTATTATCATCAAATTCACATCAGCTGGCCTGCACGTTTTTTTTTTGTGCTATAACTTTTCATGTGTTACAACTAGCTAAGAACTCTCCCCAAGCAGGCCTTCCCCTCCAGCTCTGGCGCTCTCCTTGGCGACTAGCACCTCCCTCCTCCCCACCCCCATCGGTGCCACTCCGGCACCGGCGGCCACCCCCAGCGCTCACCTATCCCTGCTCCTCAGCATGATATTTCCCTTCCCCCAAACAAGATCCCTCTCCCCACCCCTTCGCCGCCCCTCCTCTCTTCCCCTTCCCGCGCCCTCCCCCGACGGCCACCGCCGGCTTAACCACCTCTCTTGCTCACTTTCGCCCCCCCATCCCGCTCCATTGCCCACCTTTACCACCTTCTGCTCTCCTTCTGGGCCAACCCTACCTGCCCACACCCTAAACCTCTGCCGGGGCCAGATGTAGATCTGATCTAGCCCATAAACCCGATTGACTGTAGCTCCGGCTAGAACTCCTGCAGCCCATCCAACCGTGAACCGTTGGTCGTGTACCAGAGTAGTGCTCCATCAGCGTCAGCACCGACGCCACCTTGATGCGGGGTCCCCGAACCAGCATCTCCTTCGACTGGCACCAAGGTTGTGGCATTGAAGGCCCCTTTCTTTGTGTAGATCCTTCAACACTAGGCCCCATCGCGCGTTGCTGCAGTTACTGCGCTCGGCCAACCGAGCGATCTCACCGTAGTTACTGCACTCGGCCAATCCAGCAAACCTCCCCGTCTGAAGTCCCCCCAAGCGCAACAGACCTCCCTCGGGGCTATGGTTGTTGCTCGGTGCGACTCATCATCACCTTCACCAACGTCCCATCGAAGCTTCCTCGAGCAAGCCGCGTATCCCATGGCCACAGCAGGCACGCCTTCACTCACCCTCAAAGTCACTCGGTCCAGAGCAACAGAGGGTTGGCAGGAAGTGAAGAGGCCTCGATGGTGGCGTGCAGCTGGCCGTCGAGCCACCCCGCGCACCCACGCAACCCCATCAATCTCCTTCCTCCATAAAACAGAAGGCAGGTGCTTTCGATGCCTCTCGCGCAACCACAAAGTCTCTAATTGCCGTCATCCCATCCGGTGCTTCCTCTGCTCCACCTTAGGACATCGGGCAAGGGAGTGTTGGCGCAGGCAAAAGCTACTTCGTCCACCCTTGTTGTGATAGCAAGCTCCCTCGAAGACTTCTCGACGACCAACACCCCAAAGCCACCAGCTCCAGCCATGACGTTTCTTGGCACCCCGGATACTAGACCAGGTGAGGACTATTGCATCATCAATGGTTCCCCTCAGCTCGACCGAGCCTGCCAGGAGTGGGAGGCCACCGCCCTTGTAGCTTGGGTGCTGCGGGGCAATGCCAGCGCCGATGACAGAGCGGTGGCCGAGCCTGTTCGGCATCACTTTGGCCTGCGTCGTGAGGACGTGGCGGTTTCCTCCACCATCCAGAGACCTTCCTCCTCAAGTTTAGCAGCAAGCACACTAGAGACCGAGTTCGGGACGCAAAAAAGTTCCACCATGAAGCTCTTGATATTCATGGCGACCTTGAAGGTCCGTGGGTCATGCTTTTGGCGCTGCGATGTTCTTCCACGTTAGTATCTGTCTGGAAGGGCTCCCGGTGTTCGCTTGGACACTAGAGGTGGCAGAGCGCATCGTCGGGAGGAAATGCTCGCTGCACTCCATCGAAGGAGTCTCGGTGAGCCGGGATGACACGAGGACTCTAAACCTCTGGGCCTGGACGTCCAACCCAAGCTCGATACCAAAGGTGGCCTAGATCACCTTCAATGCACCGAGGCGAGGAATCTAATCGGCCAGAAGCGAGCTCCCCCCTGGACAAATGGAGGCGGGGACTTACCCACGCGTTATCATTCACCTTGATTTCGTCGAGGACCACACCGCCGCACCTCTTGACGACTTCCTGTCGACAGCAGTGTTCTGTATGAGCCTATCACAACTAGTCTCCCTTGAAACCCGGGGGCTGTGGATGGCACACCAGAAGCCAAGGAAGGGCCGAGCCACATCCCTCCTCAACCCCTTCGGTTGGAGAAGGAGGCGAAGGAAGGCCTCCCAGCAGAAGACAACCGCACCTCCCGAGGCCATCATCGACCCCCTCGTCACTCGGTCTACGATGACCACCCATCCACTATGACCCGGAGGCATAAGAACAATGACGACAGTGATGATGACAAGGGTCGTCACAACCACATCAACTGTCGAGGCTCCAGAAACACCAACAAGTTAGTCATGCTTCGCCTCGGCTCGGGAGGTAGAGACGGTCGGCGTCGGGCAACGCCACTAGGGGAACTAGAAACCTCTCTCGGCTCTACAACGCTTGGACTAGCTTGCTTTGCTCTACCCAAGCCGTCACCAGAGCAAGTGAAAGCCAGCACTGACCGAACCCTTCATGAGCTCTTCATATCCTACACCAACTCCATGCGTGCAGCCCTCCACGAGTTCTTCGACAAAGGCCATCCCCAGACCGCCACACAATCACCACCAAACGAGGAGGCAAGGGGAGAATGGTTGTGCAAAGCGGAGGACTACATCAAGGCAACTTCTGCGGTCGATGTGCAATCGGTGACTTGCAGGTTGCCCAAGCCAAATTGGGCGACCTTCCTGCAACTAATGGGGCACCTCACTGCTCCAACCTCCCCAAAGTTTGTTCTAGACCAAGAGCACGACATCGAACAAGAGCTCCAGAACCAGGTGGCTTTGGTGGGATCAACCTAGAAAGCTTTGACGCCTTCTTTCGAGATGGTCCCTCTTGACATCTTCCCTGTCTCCCCGGGGGGAATTGACGAGGCATCTTCTGGTCTAGTACAAGTGATGGACACCTTCCCTGTTTCTTGCATGGGGGACGTTCATGAGATGTCGCTCGAGGCAACACAACCGATTGAAGAACCCCTCATCACGTCGGCTCATGAGGGTGGGACTGCAACCCCCTGTATTGTGGCCACCCAACCCGACTATCCGACCCAGCTCCCTTCGGACAAGCTGGTAGATGAAGTGCTCACCGGCCAGCAACATGACCTGAAGACAATGTTGTTCTCCACTCCGACCTCACCGATCCTCGCTGCCCCTGTCCAGACCCCTCAACCATTGCGCAGCCGCCCCATGGGAAGCGTCAAACTTCAACGGAGTGCACACCTAGTGGTCAAACGGAGGACAGGCTCTATGATGCATCGGGCTCAGGAAGCTCTCGCACACAAATTGGGCACCCTACCAAAAGATCAAACACTGACGGATGAGGCGCTCAAAAAATACATTCAAACTTTTGAAGCACCTCTACTGCAAGACACAATCGCTGCCCTTTCACAGCTCTTCAAGCTGGACTGTCAGCTCACTTCGACAGCAGACGACGCCCTCGTAGAGCTTGGAGGACACTACATGATTGAAGGCATGGGGTCTGAGGCAGTGGCCACCCCGACCACTACTGTGTCCATGACTCCACAAACTCCAAATGCCGCTCCTGGCGCCCTTGTGGAGGTAGCCTAGAGTGAGGAGATCCAACCTGCAATCGACGGCACAGTTAGGAACATGCAGAACACCAACAATGCTCCTGTCACTTTTGCTTCCTTGTCATATCCTACTTTCTGCGCTTCCTTTTGAAAGGCTCACGATGATGAATGTATCCTTATTGACTTTTCAACTTGCATTCGACTTGGTATGCGGGCTGGCCGCAAGCTACAGCTTTTCTTCAACTCTGCCTCAGTTGTTGCACAACTACACGTTTGTGACACGGGAGCTCACCCGTTGTTCCCCCTTCAGCTACGAGGATGGATGATATCTGTGGGCCACTGGGTTGGTGCTGCCGGGGCCGTCGCTGCACGCACGATAGGCTTATGTGATCGCCACCAGGATCAACACAACTTTGCCTGAGCTGATGAGCTAGTTTGCCAACCTCTGCGTCTTCTTGTGCATTTAACCCTCGACCTCCTCAGCCATCCTCCCCCAAGTGGCGAACCCCATTTTGAATGAACGGACAAAACATCAATATTATCTGCTGGAACGTTCGTGGCCTAAACACCCAAGCCAAGAAAGATTCGGTCCACGAGACCCTTTTATCAACAACTTGTCATCTTGCCTGCCTTTAGGAAACCAAGCTAAGTCAACTTGACCAAAGCCTAGCCGACTACCTTGGGGGATACAACCTGCGGAATTTTGCTCAAAAACCGGCCGAGGGCATGAGGGGTGGAATCCTTATCCTTTGGAACGACGAGTACATCGAGGTAGCAAATGTACATCAATCAGCATATAACCTGTCAGCGTCCGTGACCTTAAGAGAGTGTAACTCGGCTTTTCGTCTAACGATAGCGTATGGCCCACTCCGAAGTAATGAAAAGCAGGCCTTTCTCCAAGAAATCATCTCCCTAAAACCGGCCCTAGGCACTAACTGGTTGGTCTTGGGTGATTTCAATCTCATATACCGCGCTGCTCACAAAAGCAACTCCAACATCACTCCGCGACGCATGGCTCAATTTCGCAACACTCTCAACACCTGTGAACTAAAATAAATTCACCTGCAGAACAGAAAGTTTACGTGGAGCAATGAGCGTCAGAGACCAACCCTGGTCAAGTTGGACAGGGTCTTTTGTAATGAAGGCTGGGACATCCTTTCCGAAAATCATTTTCTGCAGGCGTTGTCATCTTCAATCTCCGACCACTGCCCCTTACTGCTCTCCAACAGTTGCAATTCTGCTCGCCTAAAAACCTTTCATTTCAAAAATTTCTGGATAAAGATGACAGGTTTCCTTGAGACGATTCAAAAATCCTGTCTTGCCCAATGCCAACACTCAAAGCCGATGCACTGTCTGAACCACAAGTTAACTTCCACAACATCCGCTCTAAAATCCTGGAGTAGAGATCTCTTCCCTCGACCTAAGCTCCACCTCCACATGGCCTTAGAGCTAATCCTCAGGCTTGACGTGGCGCAAGACTACGGGTGCTAACACCACTTGAATTAGTCCTGAGGGCAAACCTAAAGAAGAGAGTCCTAGGGCTGGCAGTGATCGAGCGTGCTAGGAAGCGCCAAAGCTCCCAAATTACCAACCTCAGAGAAAGCGACGTAAACACAAAGTTTTTTCATCTTAAAGTAAACGGCTGAAGGCGCAAAAACCACATCCAAAAGCTCCAAAACGGTCCGGGCTGGGCGATCGCGCGCACAGAGAAAGAGGACTTAATTCAACATCACTTTGAAGAAATGTTGGCGCCGCCCGCTACCCGTACCTTGGATCTAAATTGGGAGGCCCTGAATATACCAACGTCAGACTTGCACAGCCTAGAGGCTGTGTTCACATAAACTGAAGTTCTCAATGCCTTAGACCAATTGCCTGGGGATAAAGCCCCAGGCCTCGAGGGTTTCACCTCGAATTTCTACAAATCCTGTTGGCCAACCATTAAGGCGGACATCATGGAAGTTTTCTACAGCTTCTACTCTCTCCTCACGTCGCACCTCCATCTACTCAACACAGCTAACATCGCGCTAATTCCAAAAAAGGAGGGGCGGATAAAGTGCAAGACTTTAGACCAATCAACCTCATCCACGGCCTCAGGAAGTGGATTGCAAAAATGCTAGCGCTACAGTTGGTGCCATTCCTAAATACCTTGGTATCACAAGCCCAGAGTGTCTTCATCAAGACAAGGAGCATTCACGACAACTTCATTTACGTTTGGAACTTGATCAGAAGACGCCACCGTTCTAACACCCCCACGCTCTTCCTCAAACTAGACATTGCAAAGACCTTCGACACGGTATGTTAGGATTACCTCCTCGACCTCCTACAGAAAAAAAAGGTTTCCCCTACAGATGGACAAACTGGGTGGCTGCCCTTCTAAGATCCGCCTCATCCAGAATCCTCCTCAATGGCATCCCTGGCAAGGTGATCAACCACGGAAGAGGGCTACGACAAGGAGACCCACTCTCGCCTTTCCTCTTCGTTCTGGCCATTGACCCCATCCAACGACTTTTAGAGATGGCAACAGAATTGGGGTTCCTTGCCCGCATACGGGACCGCTTCGCCACACTCAGAACCTCCATCTATGCGGACGATGCGGCAATTTTCATTAATCCAAGCGAAGCTAAAATACAAACAACCACCTAGATTATCCTCAATTTCAGAGATGCCTCAGGCCTCCTCACCAATTTCCAAAAAAGCATCGTGCTTCCAATAAGTTGCGACCACATAGACCTAGACATGGTCCTACAAGATTTCCCAGCAATCCGAGCGACCTTTCCGATCAAATACCTAGGATTACCGCTCACCCATAAAACACTACGCAGGGTGGACTATCAGCCTCTTCTCGACAAAGTAGGAGACAGACTAGTAGGCTGGTAGGGGCATTTTTTGTCCCCAACGGGGCGGGCCACTCTGGTTAAATCCGTCTCACTTCAATTCCAATTTACTACCTCACGGTTTTCAAAACTCCCAAGATAGTATTCCGCGCCCTCGATCGAATCAGGCGTCGTTTCCTTTGGGCTGGCCATGAAAACCTCTCTGGGGGCAAGTGTAAAATCAACTGGGACAAAGTGTGTCACCTGACCAAGCTTGGTGGCCTAGGTGTCCTCAGTCTTCCGAAATTCTCCGCGGCACTAAGACTCAGATGGTTATGGCAAAAATGGAAGGCTCCGTCCAAACCTTGGGTCGTAATGGAAACACCCTGTGACGAGGAGGGTCAAGCCTTTTTGTGGCAGCAACCAGGATCTCCCTCAGGGATGGTAAGACAACAAATTTTTGGTACTCAGCCTGGTTAAGCGGGGAGGCACCCAAAGATCTTGCCCCTAAGACTTTCGAAATCTCCAAAAGGAAAAACTAGACAGTGGCTTCTGCCTTACAGAACGGACGTTGGGTGCAGGACATAAATATCCGGGGGGATTCTCAATCGACCACATCCAACAGTTCGTGGGACTCTGGACCAAAACCAACCAAATTCATCTGGTGCATGGCTCCCCGGACAAGATTGCATGGAAGTTAACCCCAAACGGAAACTACTCCTCTAAATCCGCCTACGCTTTACTTTTTCTGGGATCCACAGGGACAAACTTCAAAACCCTAATCTGGAAAACACACACCCCCCTCCAAAGTGCAAATTCTTCGCATGGCTGGCAATACAAAACAAGCTTTGGACCTTAGATAGATTAGAAGCACGAGGGTGGCCAAACCAACGCCTTTGCCCCCCTTTGCAGACACACTCTGGAATCGACCCTCCATCTTTTCGTTCAATGTCGTTTCTCCTCAATAATCTGGAAGCATATGGCAGACTGGCTAGGAACCGAGAGTTTACAGCCATCCCTCTGGTCCTCTAGCACGAGCATCCTGGACTGCTGGTCCAACGTAGCGGAGAGAAAAGGCTCCCCCACGAAGGCCACGATCACAACCCTAATCCTAATTATTTGGGAGATCTGGAAGGAAAGAAATGCAAAATTTTCAACAACAGAATCACCGCACCGCAGGAACTGATAGTGAAGATTAAAGAAGAGGGTAGAACTTGGTCCCTGCGGGGCAAGTGCTTGGAGCTTTTTAATCCCCTGTAATTAAGGCTTTTTTTTATTCTGCACTCTGTGGCTTTGACTCTGCCCTTCTTTATTAATATAACAGGCAACTATTTTGCGGTTTTCAAAAAAAAAAAAATCAGTTATCGCTTAGCTTCTTGTCTGAAAATTGGCATTTCTTCTTCTTGACCAATGTCCACTGATTTAATTACCTCTTCAAGGACATGTAAGCTTCTATTTTAATAAAAATACTAGTCTTCTGTTGCAAGCCTGGATCACGAAGAAAGTGGGTGGTATGTCCTTGCAAAGGTACTTAGCCCCATTAATTCAGTGAATTTTCAGTTTATGCTTCGCCTGAAGCCCGGTAGCATGCAACATTCAGATCTGCATCTGATGTTTCTATACCTGCAGGTTGCAGCATTACTGCACATTGAGTTCTTTACCTTAACTCAATTTTGTTTTTGTGATTGGTAAAATCATATCAGTCAAAAGCTGGCACATATGAAGCTATGCACAGACCCTTAACATCGAGGCTTGTTAAAAGCTACAAATCATTCCTTAAAAAAACAAATCTTTCGCACAATCATACTGGGACTTTTTAGCTTTTGGTCCCTCATAATAAGTTCTCTCTGATCCCACAAGCATGTACATTTGTACATGTATGTAGGAGTATTTTGTGTCTTTGAAATTGACATGTCCATGTATTTTGGCTTCTATTAGCTTCGACTTCGAGCTGCATGTAGCCATGTACTAGTGCATGTCTACTTATCGCCCATGGACCATGGGAGTAGCACCTCAAAACTGTTCGTCTGTTCACATGTGCAGTTTATACTGCACAGTTTTGTATGAACATTTTCTGCTGAATGGAGCCCGGGCTTTTCGCAGGCCACACTGTTTGCCTTTTGTACATATATTATTCAGAAAGTGCGCTCATGCTGTGGTGAATTCTGAATTGGATATTAGCACTTTGTTAACCACTCTCAGTTATTCTGGTTCTTTTTAACTGCACCGTGGTGCTGCGCAACAGTGAAGTGGGTTGGGCATGCAAACCGAGCTGAACAGAGGAAATCAGAGGCTGCAAGCTGATGACTAGCTGAGAATAAGCGATGGCCATGCGTCCTTAGCCCTGACAGGTCGTAAAGCTTGCATTTGTGGGCTTCGTTGGCCGTCTCCCGTACTGGCACATGATGGATTTATGGGTCCGTAAGCGCATCTGCGCATGTTTGTGCCACCCTCATTTATACATCCTGCCCCAAGTTAAGTTGCCACTTGATCCACTCGGGGTTTTCTTTGTAATAATGGTATTTTTAGTACATCAAATGTAATCAGTATTTGATACAGAGCGAGGGCGATTTGTCATGTGTCGGCAGCGAGCAAGTTAAGATCTGCAAAGATGAGGCGCTTGTCTCTGCCTGCATTTCATCCACCTTGCGGTGTTGCAATGTCTGGAGCTCATAATTGATAGGGCCCGACCAGCAGCACACTGCACACCCAGAGGTACGTACAGCACTGCAGCCGGGATTAAATGGCAATGTACATGTTAGACCATGTAGATGGGTTGTTTTTTTATGATGAATAATTAACATTTGGGTTGTATTAGAATTTGTATTTGATAAAGTTCCGGTCGTTCCGTTTGGTTTTTCGGTCGTTTCGCTTGGTTCTGAGTACTGTAGTACTATAGCACAAAGTTCTGAGTACTGTTTCTATGAGCACTGTTCATTCTCAAGTACTGTAGCACTAAGCATTGTTCATCACGAGTATGATCACTGCGAATGATGCCCTTTTGAGCATGGTTCATCATGAGTACTGTTCATTACAAGTACTGTGTCATCGTGGGAGACTTCAGCTGCACGTGGTCATAGCTGAACATGGTCGTAGAAGGTTTCAACTGAACGTGGTCGTAGAATGTTTCGACTGAATGGTCGTGAGAGGTTTCGACTGCTCGTGGTCGTAGAAAGTGGTTGGTGGTCGAAGCTACAGTGCATGACCATATGCTTCGAGTGCTACAATGCCTGATCGTAGGTTGAAGCTACAGTGTGTGATCGATGGTCGAAAGCTACAGTGCGTGGTCGGTGGTCGAAGGCTATAGGAACTCGTCGTGGACATCATGAAGCTGGTCATGGACATCATGAAGTTGATCGTGGACTTTCTGGAACTAGTTGTGGACTTGATGGTTGATCTGGTCCGTGTTTATTGATAAATGAGGGTGTGTTTTGCATGTGTGAATTGATATTGGTCAAATTGGAGAACTTGTGCCAGAAAAATGTTCTTTGGTCTTTGCATGTGCAGGTTGGCCGTGAAGACAATCATGATCGATGACGAGGAGGACCGAGACTAGGATGGGGAAATCCAAGGTTCAGTGGTCAAGAATATCACGAGGTGGTCGTACTTACGCTGGGGTACGTAGAGATCAAAGGTGGATGCATCATGCGTGGAGAAGCTCTAGGAGGTGCGGTCCTGAAGGCTTCGACGCGTGAGGAGATATGGAAGGAGTTTCATTTCTGTAAGGTTTAGAGATATGGAAGGTGTTTCATATCTGGAAGATTTAGAGATATTGAAAAATCCTTGTTTGGAAGGGTTTCGGGCCCCTTGTTTTGCGGAAGAGATAGGATTTTGTGCCGTGTTTGTTGAGGGCACGATTTAGAACTTTAGCCTATAAAAAGGAGAGAGAGGTTGAGAGTCTGTAAGGTTTTTTGAAGGGCTTTTGGGAGAAAGATTTTGGAGTTTTTTTCATAGGGTTTTTGGGGTGTCGTAAGAGCACTTTGTAGCTAAATACATGATTCAGAAATAAAGCTTAGATCTATTCCAAATTTAGTCATTACCGGTGGCGAGTCTCTCTGGGCATCACCCGTGATTTTTTCTCATTCCGTGCAGTGCTTGGCTAGATAGCGCTTCTCCGTCAACTGCACTTACTTCGATCATGTGCTGCGTCTTTCATCTGATTGTCACCAACATCATCTACAAGCAGAGCAGATCAGCGCACGATGATTAGGAGGTGTCATGCACGACTACAGTGTATTCAGTTGTCAGTTCAATCCAACACAGGCTATCCTAGGTGGTCGTAACCTCCTACGACCAGGTATTTCAGAAAGAAAACGCTACAATCATTCACTCCCTCTTATTGCTGTACTCGATCGATCCTATAAGTGGTATCAGAGTAAGGTTGCTATGACATTAGAGAGGTATATGAATCGCCTCCTCCCATGCTAGATGGTACTAATTTTGCCTTTTGAAAGTGTCATGTGCAAGCTTACATTGAGGCTTAAGGTAATGATGTTTGAAATAAGATGTCGAGACCTTATGAGGTTCCCGTTATTGTTATCAATCTAAATAAAATATATGTTGATCTAAATGTTCAATCTCGTAACTTGTTGTTTCAAGGGATTTCTCGTAAAGAATTTGATCGTGTTGTTCATATTAATTCTGCTCACTTAATATGAAAGACTATTTGCGATTATCATGAAGGAACCACTAAAATTAAGAAAGTACATAAAAATCTTTATCAAAAAGAATATTTTGATTTTGCTATGAAGCCTGGTGAATCTATTGATGGTCTTTTTGCTCGTTTTAAGAAAATTTTGAGTAATCTACGTGTTGTTAATGTTATTCCTACTGATAAAGATAATGCAACTAAAATTTTGAGAACTTTAGCTTTTAAGTGGTTGATGGTTGTCATAACTATCAATCAAACTATCGATTTAGATACTTTAACCATGGATAATCTGTTCTTTAGATTGAAGACCTGTGAGATGGAAGCCATGTCATCTAAGATTGATAAATATTCATCTTTAACATTTGTAACTAACCCCATGCAGGCTGCTTCATTAAGTTCTTTTCTTGTGTCTGCTTTGTCATCTTTTTCAGAAGAATAGTTTGAACAACTCCCTGAAGAAGACTTGGTGTTGATCTCCTCATGGGCATACAAGGCACTCAATAACATGAGGATAAAGAAGCGATGTGGCGTATCTAGTTCGATCAAGTGTTATGAGTATGACGAGCCAGATAACATTAAGGTTGACTGTCCTAAGCTCAAAGAGAAGGTGATCAAGGAAGACAAGAATTACTGTGGTCGGCCATCCAAGAACAGCAACACCAAAGGTGGCAATTTCCGTCGTAAGTTTGCTGAAAATATCATATCGGCTATCGAGTATCTTGATTTGAGTGATGTGGAATATGAGAGTTGCGACGACATCGACGACAATAATGATGCTAAAGGTAAGAAGAATAATAACGACGACTTCACGGGCATGTGCTTCATGGGAAGAAACGATAACGACGATGATAGTGATCCCGATGAGGTAAGACCATCATATAATGAGCTTGAAGATGGTTTTATTAAACTTGCTATTGAATTGAAAATGACAAAAAAGAAACTAAAAAAAATAATTGTCATATTGAAAGCTTAACTTCTGAAATTGATAGACTTAGAACTTCTATTCCTGATAATGAATCTTGTGAGTCTTATCAAGTTTTGCATTCTGAGTTGGAGACTACTAGAACAATTAATGCATCAAACTTGGTTCAACTTAGGGATGTAACTGATAAATTTGATGAATTAAAATTGGCACATGACTCTTGTGATGAAAAATTAAAATCGCTAAAGATAAAATTGAAGAATTCAAGTCTAGTTCTTCTACATGTTTAGAGTCAAGTATTTCAAATACTCAATTTAAAGCTTGCTCTAATTGTAAATTGCTAGAAGCTAGACTTAATTCATCTCATGAATCAATTCAACAAATGCTTTATCATGATACACTTTCTTGCTCTAATTGTCCCAAGCTTAACATTGAAATAGAAGATTTGATCAGACAACTTACTAATTTTACTGAAAAAGAAAGGTTGGCTCAGTCTAGTGTTTCTAAGAAAATTGTGAATTTATCTGTCAAATGCATAGCTTGTCCCACTCTTGCTAAAGAAAATGAGTATCTTAAGGACACTTTAGAGAGATTTTCTTTTGATAAGAAAAATCTGAATATGATCCTAGACAAATCAAAAGTGAGTGTTAAACATCATAGTCTAGGATTTAATTTTGTTGAACATGCTAAAAATAATTCTCCTAAGATTGTTAAGCTTCTTGAACCTGAAAAATTTGAAGTAGAATCTGAACCAAAACAAATTGTTTTAAAATTGGCTGGTATTGCAAAGGACTCATTTACCAAGGTGAGCCATCAAGTCAAGTATCAATGCACTCATTGTGGTAGAGAAGGTTATTTGATTCAGTTTTGCTTTCGAAAAGCAAAGAAAGAGAAGAAGACATGTTAAGAAAGATTTCTCATTCAGTAGTGGAGTTTGGTCTCTAAACAATTTTTTGCAAGTTTGGGAGTTTTTGCGACAAGACCGGTCAGACCGACGGTTTTTCACACGGTCAGACCAGCGGGCGGTAAGACCGACGTTTTACACACGGTCAGACCGGCACTTCAATAGCAGTCTGATCGGCAGTGTCCAGAACCTAAAAGTTCTTTATTTCTGCCTCCTTCTGCTCCTGTTCATCGTGTATCTAAGTACTGGATTCCTAAATTTTATTTTACTAACCCCAGTACTGTGATAACAATGTTTCCTGTGATGTAAGAACAGCTGACGAGGTTGGAGAACATGAGCTTGTTTTGGTTCTAGTCTTTTACATCATTGCTTGATTGGAACACTTGTTAGTTCTTCACTTTCTTTGATGGCTTCCAAGAGATTTCACTTTCGAGAGACTATGTGGAAAGGGTGATGTTGCTCTACATCTTGTTGGGTTTGAATTTTAGATTGCTCATATTTTCATAGAACCACTTGATTCTACACATTTTGCTCTTTTTGTGAAGTGAGTTGGGTGTGTCACATCATATGAGCTTATTCTGAGGGAGAGCTTGTGGTTTAAAATTTTAGAAGCTTTGTTTATTGTACTTGTCAAAAAAAAATCATCAAGTCCAAGCCATTGAAATCAAATAAGGTGTAGAGCTCTCGTTTTCATATTTACTTATGTGTTGTGTAGTTTTGATTATGACTGATAATAATTAATTTGCTACATTTGAACTAAAGTGTGACATGACAGAATACTTTGACTAGATTGATTATAGTTATTATTTTTCGATGTTCATCGAAAAGGATTAGCTTGATTTTGAGTCTTATTTTAAATCTTGGATTTGAAGCTCGTATGTTTCTCATTGCAATCTTTTTATGCTCACTCAATTTGACATGTTATAAAATAAAAAAATGATAAGAAAGAGACAATTGAAAAGATGTATGCTTCAAGCATGCCATATATGTCTATGTATATTCAAAAGAAGAAAAAATGCACACAAAAGTGCTCAAATAAAAAGAAGTATGCTTGAAATATGCCACCATTGAAAAGAAGTATGCTACAAGTATGCCACATACTTAAAAACTGAGTTGGAGAAATAGGTTGTTTCATGAGACTACTAGCTCATCTGGGTCTAAAGTTTGCTTTACTTTTAGACTTTCACTTTTCATTGTGATATCTCATTGTGCGCTTTATAATCGGTTTAGTCATTGTTGAGATGTCTGTCATTAATTTAATTTGCTTAATCATTCTACAGACTTGTTTTGACATTGCTATATGATATATGACTTTATATGATCCTAATAGCTCTACTAAAAAAGATGGATTGGTTACTTTACTAAATTAATGCAAAGTTACTTGGATAATCTATAAAACTTCTTGATTTTCACTTTCCTTGCTTCTTCTTTGTGAATTTTTCTTTCTCTTTTTCTTTCTGCCAAAGGGGAGAAAAATGGAAAATTTTAGAGACCTGAGGATGAGTATTTCGATTGCTGCTTCTATGATTTGTAATTACATTGCTATCAAAAGTCATCTCACGATTTTTATCCATCAAGGGAGATTGTTAGACCATGTGGATGGGTCGTGCCTTTGATGACGGATAATTGACATTTTGGTTGTATTGGAATTTGCATTTGGGAAAGTTTCGGTCGTTCCGCCTGGTTCCAAGTACTGTAGCGTAGAGTTCCGAGTGTTGTTTCTATGAGTACTGTTTATCCCGAGTAATGTTGCTCCGAACACTGTTCATCATGAGTACTGTTCACTATGAATGATGTCCTTTTCGAGCATTGTTCATTACAAGTACTATTCATCACGAGTATTGCGTAGTCGTGTGAGACTTCAATTGCACGTGGTCGTAGCTGAACGTAGTCGTAGAAGGTTTCAGCTGAACGTGGTCGTAGCTGAACGTGGTCGTAGAATATTTCGACTGAATGGTCGTGAGAGGTTTCGACTGCTCGTGGTCATAGAAAGTGGTTGGTGGTCGAAGCTACAGTGCATGGTTGTAGGTTTTGAGTGCTACAGTGCCTAGTCGAAGGTTGAAACTACAGTGTGTGATCGATGGTCGAAAGCTACAGTGCGTGGTCGGTGGTCGAAGGTGTAGGAACTAGTCGTGGACATCATGAAGCTGGTCATGGACTTTCTGGAATTAGTCGTGGACTTGATGGTTGATCTGGTCCGTGTTTATTGATAGATGAGGGTGTGTTTTGCGTGTGTGAACTGATATTGGTCAAGTTGGAGAACTTGTACCAAGAAAATGTTCTTTGGTCTTTGCATGTGCATGTTGCAGTGGCGGAGCTAGGAATTTATCACTGGGGGTGCACATTTCAAGGATAAAAAAAATCTTGTATGACACATATATAATTTTATAAATCAAACATAATTATACAAAAGAGTTCAAAATTAGTTAATAATACAATACAAATAGTTCAAATAAAAAGCTTACATGAATAAAAGAGGCCTAAATATCTAATGGAAATCACAATACCACACGACGCGATCTCATTCCTTGAAAATACTTGATTATATCATCATCATTAACCTTCGAGAAGATACTTGTTCATTCAATACTTGATCGTCCATATTATTTCTCAACTTGTTCTTCACAAGATTCATCGCCGAAAATACTCTTTCAACGCTTGCCGTTGCTACCGGTAGGCGCAATACCAATTTAAGAAGTAAGTACACCAACTTGTAAATATCATGTTTCCTTGTTTCAACAAGCTTAGTAGAAAGCTCACCGAGATTATTTAGGCCCTTAAATCTATCATCGCTTCGCATATCATCAATAAAGTTATCAAGTTGGAAAGAAAGTCTCATTAAATCAGTGCTTGAAAAATCATTGGGATAAAAGTTGGCAAGACTAATCACTTTGTCCCTGTCATAAGAAGCAAATGAATTCATAGGATTCAAAGCGAATATGCAAACAAGCAACTCCATATTAACCTTATCAAACCGATTGTCAAGGTCTTGGAGAACATTATCAATGATGCCAAGATACACTTCCCTTCTAAAATGATCATCATTTGTTTGTTTTGGGTAAAAACGTGATGATCTTCCATAAGGCACATATCTACCATCTAGCTTAGAAACTTTGATGCCATATTTAGTGCAAAATGATGTTACCTTTTCTTGAAGGAATTCTTCCCACCTATCACACCTCATTCGTTGCATTCTATCCTTAGCCAAATTAACAAGTGTCATAGCATTAATAATATCTTGGTATCTCTTTTACAAAGACTGAGACAACTCATCTGTGTATCCAAGTATGACAAGCATCAAGTGTGCATTGAAAACAAAATCAAATGACTCAAAAGCTCCCACCATAGCATGTATTTTTGACCAATCATTCTTCTGTGAGGTGTCTTTTCCAAACTGTATGAGTATTTTGCGGATTGTTGAATACATACTAATAATGTGTAAAATAGTTCTATAATGAGAACCCCAACGAGTGTCACCGGGCCTAGCTAATCCCATCTCTTGATTTAAGCCACATCCACTTTCTATCTCACCCAATTCTAGTGCTTCCAAAACTTCTTGAGCTCTAATATCTCAAAGCATGTCATGACGCTTACAAGAAACTCCAATAATATTCAGCAAGTGAGAAACTTGTTCAAAAAACCACACACAATCATAATTACCCTTGGCAACAACTATGAGAACTAACTGGAGTTGATGTGCAAAACAATGGATGTAATAAGCAGAAGGAGACTATTTCATAATCAATGTTTTCAGCCCTTGAATCTCGCTTTTCATGTTGCTAGCCCCATCATATCCTTGCCCACAGATTTGAGCAAGAGCCAACTTGTGATCAACAAGTAAGGACACAATTGCATTCTTAAGTGACAAGGAAGTGGTATCATCCACATGAATTACTCCAAGGAACCGCTCACATACCCGTCCTTCTTTATCAACATAACACAAGCAAAGAGCAAGTTGTTCTTTGTGGGATACATCACTAGACTCATCAGCTAAAATTGAATAGTGATCATCACCAATTTCTTCAATAATGTGCTTGGTAGTTTGGATGGCACAACAATTAATTATGTCTGTTTGTATCTCATGGACAATCATCTTACAATTCCGAGGGGCATTGCTTAAGACAACCTTAGCAACCTCCTCATTATTATTTGCAAGTCATTCCAAAAGTTCAAGAAAATTTCCCTTATTGCTAGAATTTGCACTTTCATCATGTCCACGACATGCTAGTCCTTGACGTAAAATAAACCTCAAGTATCTAATTGAATAAGTCAACCTAGAAATGTAAAGTTGTTTGTCCTCTTCGATTTGCTTCCTAAGAGCTTGATCAATTGATGTTCTAGGTTTAACAAAGAAGTTGTATTTCTTTTAAGCTCGATTATAGACACTTCTCATACTACCCGCATGTTTGTCAACTGAGTCATACCTATTCTAATTTCTAAATCCTCCTTTAACAAAACTATCGCCTCTCATATTTTTCTCCTCGAACAAATAACAGACAAAGCAAAATGCAGCATCCTTCTCGACATTATATTCAATCCAATTATACTTATCAAACCAACTAACATTGAAGCGACGTCTTTTACCTGATATTTCCCTTATGGGGAAATCATGTTGACGATGTTGACATGGGCCTTTAAGAATAAATCCTCTTCGAACCGCACCTTGATCATTGATAGCATATCTCATGATAGGTATCCTTTTGCTGGGATCATGTGGAAGAAGCTCAACATCATAACACAATTCATCACTATCATTGTTGGTTGCTTGTGCTTCATTTTTCGATTGGGGTTGAGATTGAGATGGTGCATTCACAGATGGAATTGAAGAAGCCACAACCAAAGCCAATTCATTTCTAATTATACTTGCTTCAGTTTCTTCTCCTCCTTGAGTTTGAGTAGTTTTCACTTCAACAGATTTTGGCTTTACTGTCTTGCTATCTCGAAAGAAAGAAATGATATCTCTATTCCTTTTCATTTCAAATATTCAACTTGCCCTACATATACAAATCACAGTGTCACTGGAGGCATTTAAGAACAGACAAATTGATAGCATAATAGCATTTAGATAATTAGATTGGCTATTTGGCTGTGTATAAAGTATAAACCACAAGTCTACAATTCTACAAAAGTTGTTCTCTGTGCAGTGTATAAACTATAAAACTAGTTGAACTGCCGAAATGACGAATGCATATGTTTCCTTAAATCGCCTTTGAGCTTTGGGGGAAATCAGAAGGGGATGGAGCCGCCTCCGGCCTGGTCGCCTAGCTCCCTCGGTCCCTCCTGCGCCGTGCTCGGCCTCCGGCCGCCGGTCGCCTCGCCTGGCCAGCTGGCCCGGTGCCGCTCCAGCGCTCCTCCCTCTACGGCCTAGCGCCTTGCCCTAGCCCACTGCGCCGCCCCCATTGGCCCCCTTCCCCAAATCCAAATATCCAACCCGGATCCCACATTCCCACTCCCTAGAGAAGAGCGTCCAATGGTTCGGGCACCGGTCCACGAGCCACGGCGGTGGCGGACTGGCAGAGGAGGAGGCCGAGGAGCCGAGGAGGTCAGGAGGAAAACTGGAGAAGCAAGGAGGCGCTGCCGGCTGCCCTACCTTGGCGACGGTCTCGTCGTCCTCGGCCTCTCGACGACTCGACGCCGGATGCTCTCGACCTCTCGTCGTCCTCGGCGGTGGGCCGGCGGAGGAGGACAAGCAAGGATGCGGCAGACTTGCGGAGGTCGGAGGAGCCGAGGAGGAGCCAGGAGGAGAAGCAATAGGGGAGGCGGCGGCGTCGAGAAGCAAGCTACCAAGCTCCAAGGGTCTCCTGACCTAGAGATGGATTGGCCGATTAGGGATTGGACTGAAATTGGTAGGCTGAATTTGGGATTGGGCTGAAATTGGTGTGGCTGCGTTCATAATTATACCTAATCAAAAAAAAAATTGCACATTTTTTTGGGGTGCCCGTGCACCAGGGGCACCCCCTGGCGCCGCACCTGGCAGGTTGGGCGTAAAGACGATCATGGTCGATGACGAGGAGGATCGAGACTAGGATGGGGAAATCCAAGGTTCAGGTGGTCAAGGATGTCACGAGGTGGCTGGGCTTACGTTGGGGTACGTGGAGATCAAAGGTGGATGCATGATGCGTGGAGAAGCTCCGGGAGGTGCGGCCCCGAAGGCTTCGACGCGTGAGGAGATATGGAAGGTGTTTCATATCTGGAAGGTTTAAAGATATGGAAGGTGTTTCATATCTGGAAGATTTAGAGATATTGGAAAACCTGTGTTTGGAAGAGTTTCGGGTCCCTTGATTTGCGGAAGAGATAGGATTTTTGTGCCGTGTTTATTGAGGACACGGTTTAGGACTCTAGCCTATAAAAAGGAGAGAGAGGTTGAGAGTTCGTAAGGTTTTTTGAAGGACCTTTGGGAGAAAGCTTTTGGAGTTTTTGTCCTAGGGTTTTTGGGGCATCGTAAGAGCGCTTTGTTGCCAAATACATGATTCAGAAATCAAGCTTAGATCTATTCTAAATTTAATCATTGCCGGCGGCGAGTTTCTCTGGGCATCACCTACGATTTGTTATCGTTCTGAGCAGTGCTTGGCTAGATAGCGCTTCTCTGTCAACTGCACTTACTTCGATCATGTGCTATGTCTTTCATCTGATTGTCGCCAACAGCATCTGCGCAAGGGGAACAGATCAGCGCACGGTGACTAGGAGGTGTCACCCACGGCTACGGTGTATTCAGTTGTCAGATCAATCCAACGCAGGCTATCCTAGGTGATCGTAACCTCCTACGATCAGGTATTTCGGAAAGAAAACGCTACAATCATTCACCTCCTCTAATTGTTGTACTCGATCCTATAGTAGATGACCTCATGCGACACGCCTGTGCGACGAAGACTACCCACCGTCGACGTCGAGGGCGTGAACCACCGTGACGGCACGGGTTTTCCGGCGCCGTACGTGCGGCCCTGTGGCCTTGCCTTGCCGCCTCGCCACGCAACAACATCTCGCGCGCACGCAGCTACTCCACTTACTGCATGCTGAGCCGCCGTACGCCCGGGCGTACTGCCTGACCCGGAGGCGCTGCAGCTGCAAAACGCGCGCGAGGGTGGCCGTTCGATCGGGGAATCGGCCAGGTAGGTACGTAGGCGGCTGGTTCGTACGTAGCGTCCTCGGGCAAATCACAATGTCAACTCGACCGTGATACCCAGGCCCCGTTGGCGCTTTGTCACCTGCCTCCCATAAAGTAATAAGGCCCACCTGTCACTTGACGTACGTCATATCTCGCCGCCAGCGCGTAGCATCGGCCAACGGCTGGTTGGTGGACGGATGGACGGATAGCTATTGGCTGGTGAGGAGCGATGAGCCACCGGCCGGCCGTCCGGGCTCTGATTCCGTACACCCTGGCCGCGCGCGCGGTTAGCTGCCACCTCGACCTCAGAGCTGTTGTTGGGCACGCCCCGTCCGTCACGTACGAAAGCAAGTTTTTAGGTTACCAACGTACGTGCCAAAGCAGCATCGATCAACCGAACAGTGAAATCTGGTTGGGAGGCGAGCGCGACGTACCGAAAACCTTCACGCCTTGACAGTTTCACCGCAGCAGCGGGCTGCGGCAGTAGAAAAGTACGGGCGGCGAAATGATCCGCAGTAGCCCAGTGGGGAGTGGAGGCGCGGCCGGCCAGCCAACAAGCGCGTAAGTTTCAGCGTCGCAGTTAATAACCCACGTTTGCCTCCTCCTCCTCCTCCTCCTCCTCCTCCTCGAGATGCCCGTACGAGCAGTGGGCAGTAGCCACCACACACCACCGCAATTCATTTCCGCCACCTCCCTCTCGTCCGCGAATATTAAACGCCACCACGACCCCCAACACCACGCAATCTCCCGCACCCGCACCCGCCATTTTTAATACCGCGCCGCTCCAGCGGACGCGCACTCGTCGCAGCGCTGTTGCGCCGTGCTGTGCTGTGTTGTTTCTAACCAGCCGCCGCTGCTTCCGCTCGGTGGAGGAGCAGCAGAGGGAGTGTTTTTTTTTTGAGGTGCGGGTCGGTGGTGAGGTGGGATTAGGGTTCCGCGGCGGCGGCGGCGAGGAAGTGGTGATGAGGAGGGGGGTGGAGGAGGCGGAGGGAGGCGGGTGCTCGACGAGCCGTGGATCGTCTCGCTGTGACTCGGTTAGTGCTTCCTAATCCCTGCATTGCCGAGTTTGTTGTTGTTGTTTATGGAATAGTACCTCGAGCTTGTATATCAGTATATGTGATAGAAATGTCAAATTCTTGTGGCCTATTGGAGCTGAGGATATGGAGTTGCATCCTTCGTTCCCATTTCCTTTTTCATGTCATAGTGGGGATGAGAAAATTTGGGTGATCACACTGCAAAAGATGTCATTTTTGCTAAGGGGGAGGGGAAATTTTTTGGTGATTAGTCTGGTCTAAGTGATTAATTTTAGCTTATGGTTGGAGACTGTCACACAGATCTAGCTAGGTAGTCTATGAGACCGTGACGTTTGTTTTCTTGATGCCAATGATAGAGACAAGAAGCAACAAGTCAGACACTGTAGCTGTACATATATAGATTATAGCAAACGATGGCTATTAAACCAGAGTTATAGGCTAAAATGATTATGTTGCGCAATGAAATAACAAAAATAGCCCCTCACAGGAATTAGTAAAAATAGCACCGCGGACGTACCAACAGATGATATGTGCCCTTTGCCGCACCCCCACCGCCTGAATCCTCGCCGCACCACCACCATGCGGCAACGAAAAATCTACACAGTGAATAGTTCGATGAACATTGAATAATGTTGGTTTTTGTGGCTGTCGCGACAGGGGATCCGGGCAGTGAGGGAATGGCAAGGGACACGTGTCGTCTATCAGCACGTCTGCGGTGTTATTTTTACCTTATCTCTCCGAAAGGGTATAGAATTACTATTTCAACGCCAAACAGTGACAAATGAGCCAAATACTCACTAAACCAATGGAGACAAACAAAAGGGGGGGCTTAACCTTGGACGCTAGCACGGAAAGGGGAGTGTACTTTTCGATAACGAAATGGGCATTCTGGGATTCTTTTCGCCTTAGTTTTGAACTTTTGATTGCTTGTTTGCAAATTGCAACTTCATAGACTAGGTTGTTTTGCTTTATCTAAGACAACTTTTATCAAAAACAATTTGTCTAAGACAATGGTTAGTGCAGCCTTTGCCCAGCTTCGTGCGAGTGGGCGGTGGCACGAGAACAGATCTGAAGCCTGATTGGTTGCCCACTTCCTCCTCCAATGGTGAGCACAATGTGGCCACACACAGCTCACTGCTTGTATGCTTACTGTTGTTGCTTGTGAATGCTCGGGTTGGGCACAACTTTACAGCCCCTAAAGTTGAAGGACTTTTGTCTTCTGAAGCTTCTGCAGCTTCCACAGGGCCACATGAGGAGGATGGGGCATTGGAAGAGGTGAAGGAAGAGGGTTGGATACAACTCCAAGGACCGACCAAGAATCAAGTCCCCCGTTCTACTGGAGGTAACATTCTTGAACTTGGTGATGGTCTAGGTGGTACATGAGTGTTAATTTGCCATGATCGTATCGTGTTTGATAGAATGCCAAGACCAGCGGTATCGCTTGGGGGCTGTTCTTTTCCATGGTAGGAAGGACCGGAAGCAGCGGCCAGCCTCACTTGATTTTGGTTGCCCCAGTGTTGATAGATCCACCACACACTCTCCGGGTTTCTTGGTCAGTGGTGTGGGAGTGATGAACAAGGGATTGGGTGTATCATCACACAGTAGATCAGGCGTGTTAACTAGTCCAGGGACACCAAGCTACAGTCGGCGTGGCGCGACAGTTGTTGGGTACCGGCAGGGGTGGAGTTCTGAGAGGGCGCCCCTGCCTTCAAACGGCCACAGAAGGCATTCGGGCAGCGGCATGGCGTTACCATATCACAATGGGAGAGCATTGCCCTCGAAATGGGAGGACGCAGAGAGGTGGATCTTCAGTCCGAATCCCAGTGATGCACTTGGGAGGACATCAGTCCCACAACCTCGGCGACCAAAGTCCAAAAGTGGACCACTTGGACCTCCTGGCAGATTTGGTGGGCCATACTCGTCTGTTTCATCGTCGGCTTCATTGCTTGACGGTGGGAGAGTTGGAAATCTCACAGTGAGCTCACCTTTCCTGTCTGGAGTGTTGCTACCAGAGCATGTTTGCGGGGGCAGTAGCCACACTGGAATGGATCTAGGAGCAGCATCTGGTGAGGACAGCAGCAATGGCCGGGGAGACAGGTCTGGTCGAGCGAAAGGTGGCCATCCTGCCATGTGGTCTACCAGAGTTTCCCAGCAAATGGATAGTGCAGTTCAGTCATCTCAGTCATTGCCTACTTCTCAAGAATCTACTCAAGGTATGAACTATTGATGCCTTATTTTCTGAAGCCCCATATTTAACTATACTTTTTAAGTTTATTGGTTAGCATTGGAGTAGTGTTGATAAGTGTAGAGCATAAAGACTTCTTGAGTATGCTTTCTGTTTGCTAAAACAAAGTAAACGTAGCAGAGTTACCATTGAACTAGACAAAGTTTTTGACAATTGAAATGTTGGTAGCTGATCCGGGTGATATTCATCAGAACGCAGTGGCCAGTTTCAATCTTACGCCTCATGCAAAGAATGCTCAAATTTCAGATGGAGCTAGTAACTATTCTTCTGAAACTTTTTCATGTTTGCTGCTTGCACAGATGAACAGGTTGAAATTACAAAAGACTCTGCCACTAGCAGTACCCCTGTAATTTTGAGGAAGGATGTGGCAACACAAACTAGCCCTGAGCTAAGCAGGTCCTCTTCTCCCAACATGAGGCCTTCATTTTCCCGTTCACTATCAGTACAAGTCAAGGAGCTGGAGAGCTATTTCTCTAAGCTTGAGATCAGGGATGTGCAGATGGATGATCGGGTGGCTCTGACCAGGTGGTCCAAGAAACATGTGACACAAGGCTGTGACAAGAACTCGACAAATATTATAGAGTGGAAGAAAAAGACAATGGAATCTAAATCTTCTGCCTGGGAAGTGACAGAAACTGCAAAGTGTGTATCAAAGTAAGGAATTGCTATTTAATATTGGTCCTTTCGGATGAAGGTGTTGTATGTATACTTTGGTTGTCTCTTCTAATATGCTATGTAACTAAATAGTTTGCTTAGACTTGTTCTGCTCATAGTTCAGTCTGACATTAGTAAGACATGACTATTGCTAAGTTGCATCATCCTAAAAGAACTTGTGGGTGTACAGAGGAATGAGGGAAAGTCCTCTCATAACTAATACAATGGCGCCTGAATTTGCTTTACAAGGCTTTAGAAAAGTGCTTTTCAAGTTAGAGATTAAAGAGAGCATGAGGTAGCGGGGATAACGTCAGTGAAGAATTTCTAGTGCTACAGTGTCTACCTTAGTCGTTATCAATATCAGTTTTGGATTTGCCATTACATCAAGGATTATCCCAGTTTGAAGTGGGAGATGAAGTATGCTTGTTGCATTGGTCCAGATCTGTTTATCTGTTCTGTATAACTTGGAGCTGATTCTTATCTAGGTCAATCATCTAATATAAGGGTTTGGGTAGTTTAGTGAAGCTGCAATAAATTTATTATGTTTTATAAAACGCTGATGGTTGTACATATTGTCTGTTTGAAGAATTGAGGGAGAGCAAGCAAAGATGACTGCATGGGAGAACATGCAAAAAGCAAAAGCAGAGGCAGCAATACAAAAGCTTGTGGTATGCTTGTTTCTTTGCTTCTGGCTCTAGTATCATTTTCTTCCTCTCTTGCATGTATCTAACTTTTTTTTTGTGTATCTGACTCTACTGCTCATTAGTGAACCTATGTTTGCTATTTATAGTTAGTATGCTTCGTTCTTGTTGTTTACCGCTAGGAAGTTTGATATCCATTCAATTCGTATTTCTTTGTGATTGTTTAGATGAAACTTGAAAAAAAAAGATCATACTCGCTGGAGAGGATTTTCAACACTCTCAGGTCTGCTCATAGGAAAAAACAGGTGCTACGCAGTACAACAATCACAAATCATGACCAGCAGATTTCCAGGACCGTCAAAAGGACGTCACACCTCAGCAAGAATGGCCAGATGAGTTCGTTGAGTGGCTGCTTCACTTGCCATGCTTTCTAGTGTCATATCAAGTAAGATGATTTCAAATTTCATTGTAAACAAATAGCATGACTACTTCTGCAGTTGTGTTTAGGATACTGATCTTTCTCTGTATGTTTGGTGGAAATTGTTGCTCAAAGTGTTCTTCTTGATCCCTTGTTAATAAATAGCATATGTACCCCCTTCGTATCATAATATAAAACTGTAGACACGATCTCCAAAACTAAACTTTGACCATTAGTACATTTTGTGGTAGATTATTATGAATTACAAAGTTATGGTCATATGGGTTTTTTTAATGCAAACCTGATGGTATTGTTTTTTTTTTTACTAAACCTACATACGATCGCAACAATTGTTTGCCAAACTTTACGAAGTACTTTGCAGTGGCATTTGAAATATGTCTTCTGTTATACTTAAGAGAATTTAATACTCCGTACTCTTGTTTGCATGGAAATGCTTGTTTTCCTCACCCACATCAATTGTTATATCACATGATATGGAACATCTAACTGCATTTGTTTGTTTTTACAAATATCTTCTTGCAATTTAATTTGGTCTAAACCTTGCCAGTTTTGTACCGATTATTTTATTCTGAATTTATGTCTCTTTATATGAATAAATTGAGAAACATGCTATGAAAATAAATGGAAAACTCAAAACCCGTATGTTGATGATAGTTTAAATCAACTGGTAGTATGTTGTGGTCGATTAGGTACATTAATTACAGAATCGCGTAATCTTGTGCATTTGATCCACGTGTACGCAACTCTTAACATCAAGACTTCACTATTTTCATGCACTATTACTGCTTCCAAGATGGAAAGTAGAGGGAAAATCAGAGACTTGTTAGTACAGAACTTCAGATGACCCCATAGTAGGAACTGGGGCATCTCAAATAGTTCAGACGATGGTCTGTCTACAACAGGAGCCATATTCCGGCAACAAAACCAAAAAAACAAGTAGATGCAGAAGGAAAGGAGGAACTGTTGATCATACATGGTGCAACCCTTGTGAATTGTGATCTACTGGTATCTCACCACATATAATAATAAAATCATCCTCTGCTTCTATTCCCGGTGCATTGATGAATGATGATATAGTTTTATAGAAACCAACCATATGACATTCCAGTCTCTGAGAGCAAGGATTCTTCCTGTAACTAGGAGAACGCACTGTTCGCTTTTGCTTCAAAGCTCAACCCCAACGTCGTCTGGATAGTGTAGAAGGGGACCATGCCATGCTGTTGATATTATCGGGGGGGTTTATCCTTGATAGTTTGTGGCTCAGAAAAATACCACCCGATCTCACTTATACTTGTCTAGGGACTACTTGTTATATACACTTGTACTCACGGCGGGTGATAATTATCTTTCTTTATCTTTATTCTTTTCTTTTTGTTTATCATTTGTCATAATCCTCCCATTTTTTCCACACTTAACATAGATGGAATTTTTTACTTGAAAATTTATACGTGGTGAGCAAATCGAGAAGTACATACACACCAGAAATTTTCTTTTCAGAATTTTGAAGTCGATTTGCTGCCAACCAATAGTGTTTTCATGATTGCACCAGATTGTTGCGTTGCGCTAATTCCCAACTTAAAAGGCTCGAAAGTCAAAACACAATTGGCCATCTGATATCATCCATTGTTTATTGTCAGAGAAACAAAGTAATAGCTATTACAACATAAAGGGAGTTTATCAAAGTACAGATAGATAATATTACAAGTTACAACATCGAGCACAACAAGATTAAACCATTATGTGCTGGTCGTGTTGTAAGCGTTGTCTGCAGAGGACGTGTCCATGTCATTCAAGCCAAGCTCCTCATTCTGCTCCCAACTCCTCTGATACTCCTCAACTGCAATTCACAGAGAACAATGCAATGAGCACGTCAGAGTTGCAGTAATTATTTATGCACTCTTCCTCAGCTGTTAGTATGCATACACAGAATTGTAAGCACACGCTTCATGGGTACTGGACAAAATATCTTCCGCAATTCGAATCAAAGACTACATGGAGGCAAAAAGTTTACAACAACCTCTATCATTTGGTTTCAAAATTTAAAGTGCGGGAATGTCCCCTTCTTGGTTTTAAAGATGCATAATGTTGTACATGACTAATTGTCGGACTAGATTTCTGAATCCAATCCCTCTGTGTATTTCCACACCAGTTCCAAATCAGTAGCTAGTGTACACAGTGAAAATATTATTTATAACAAGTTCGAATCACAAAATAACATTAATAAATAACTGACTACCGGCCTTACGACCATTTATTACAAAAGAGGTTAAAATACCTTGAGTCTTACAGTAATGGAAACAACAAATGATAAACTCCGAGTGGTGGCCTATCAAACTGCCCACCGACATTCGACTGGGGAGCGCAACCTAGTACTCCGTATGCCTTTCATCAAAACCACAGGCGAAGTAGTCGTAGTCGTCCTCGGCATCATTGAAGGCTTTTGAGATTTATTTTGAGTGTAGCATGTGAGTACATAAGTACTTCACGAGTCTTGGAAAAAATACATATGCATAGCTTTAACAAATGAGGCTTATATAGTTCTTTTGCACAAAGCAATATTTTAAGTTTCAATAGTTTTCATAAAGCATATTTGACAAAAAGTAATTTTAATAATTAAGCTAATTATATCACTAGTGGAGGTTCTAGCTACCAACACTAGTATCAAGGCTCTAGCCACTAAGGTTTAAAGGATAGGGCTCTAGCTGCCCAACTGGCTTTAACTGCCAGAAAAACTACCCGAGAGTCCTAACTGCTCCCAGGTTCTCAAAATTCACTCTTTTGAAATTAAAATCAAAATCTACCATGTGAAAATGCACACTGCCCGCCCTTGACCGTGGGCACGACTATTCGAATAGTTTTACACTCTGCAGAGGTTGTAAACCTTGACCCACATGAGATAATCAACTTATAATATCGGCCATAACACACTTCCTTGGGTGTGTGACTAAGCGATTATCACAAAACTTTTACAATACCACACTCTAACACCAACCCGCCTGATGAGCTTAACCCTAAGTCATGAACGTCTTTTACCATCGACCCGGAGCCCACCGTTGTGGGGGATAACCTACCTGGATATGGATGTCTATTACTATCGTCCGGTGCAAGCCTAGACAAACATAGACGTCTATTACCATCGTCTGCACAATCCCAAAAAGGAACACCTAACATCTATAGCTTGCGGGCGTAATGCTAGAACATTGTAAATTAGTTGGCCGGATCCTTCCCATTTAGGACATGTGGTTGTACGGTATTACTTAGTTTGGATAGTCACAAGCGTCGTTCTTAATATGATTTGGGCGTAACTTACCACAATACAAGTTCTCGTGCTCTAGCTGCACCCGCCCGATCTTACCATCCGCACAAGTCTAAATAGATTTTCATCATTTTATTTTATTTTTTAAATACTGACATTACCTAATGTCATAGATTTTCCAAACTATAGCATAAAGGGTAATAATTGTTTTTCCTCCAAAGGTTGATCAAGACCGAAAAGCATGTCTAAGCAATTCTACCGCGTTTAACCTATTCCACAAGGTTGTAATCATTATTGCGGAATTACTATGCTAGGGTTACAACTTACAAAGGTATAGGATAACAATTATCAAAGGAAGACATTAACAATTTTATGTGTAACTTACAACCTACCATTTGAACTCATCATTTTATGTGAAATAGCGATGCATAATCCTTTAAAACTGAAAATAATATTTAAAAATCATAGGTACAGAATGTTCAAAGGAGACTCGCCTTCGTTGATGTTGGAGGCTAACGCTTCCTATTGGTCCAAACTGGTGTCAGCGACGTCAGATTCTACACGTGCAAATCGAACCAAATAAATAATATAAAACAAATAAAATCTAAAAACTATAAAATAAATACGGGAAGACAGATAATGAATTTACAAGAATTTAGGATCAAGAATCGATGGATTCAGAGTTCGTATAAAGGAGAACAAACATCCGAAAGATTGATCTTCACAAGAAATGATGGAAAGTCCAAAAATAGACTATTCCTGAATATTACTGTTCTAGTATTTTCATGCATGTCAAAAGGGAGTATGACACATTGGGTCCACATGCTAGTGAAACAACAGAGGGAAATAGAGATGGAACAAAGACATGAGTATGACTAGTGGGACCCTACTGCCATAGAGTCAAAAGCAAAACTACATAGAGCATTACAAACAGAGGAATCCAGAGAAGCTCCAGGCGCACTGGGGAAGACGATGGCATCGATGAGGTAGGCGGCCAGCCAATGGCCAAAATGGAAACCTGACAATGTCCTCTACATATTGGTGGTGCCGGCGGTGCCGTAGAGGGACAGGGCTGGCGGTGGCGACGCTAGAGGAGGTGGGATCGGTAGTCCGGCGGCGCGGGGAGGAAATGGAGGTGAGCACAGGCTACACACTGGCATGGGGATGGTTCAGGGCCAAATGGGGAAGTCGGAGATGGTCCGTGGCGGCGGCAAAAGAGACGACGACGGCAACACTCCATGGTGCAAAATTGAACGAATTGAGGTGGGGGATGGGTAGGAAATCTTCGAGAACACGCGGTGACACGGTCGATTCGACAAGAAACTCACCAACGAAGGAGATCGATCGATGGGGATGAAAACGGCCTAGAAGAAGAAATGGCGAAATTTCAGCGATGCATTGCATGAAAATTGAAATTGATTGAGGGGGTTTTGATCACCGTGCTCGGGAACACGTCGTGACGCGGTGGAGACATCAAGAAAATTACTGGATTGAAGAAATCACAAAATGGGTGTGGTGGCCGACGTTCGGGAAAATGGCAAATTCATCGTCGTCAGAGCTCTGGTGGTCCTAGGGTTTTGAGGGATGTAAAGGGGGGGTAGTAGGGGTGTCGGTGCTCCAATTTATAGCCTCATATGGTGTTTGAATCGTCAGGAATGCGAGCGTGAAAAACAGGACGGTTTCGGGTTGACATGGAAAGCCGATGATAAACTGTAAAATTGAAAGCGTGGGTTAATGGAGACGTGCAATTGATGGTGTCAAGATGTGGTTGATGATGACAGGGTTGTTACGCTTCGACGGAAATGAATTTGGATACTTGAGTGTGAAGAAAAGGAAAAATGAAGGTGGCTGTTGATGGCTTCGGTTGGACAGAGAAGCAACAGAGGTATGTTCGGTTCAGAGAAAGAAGATGAAGGAAGAGAGAGAAAGAAAACAGAAAATAAAAGAAAAAATTCAAAAAATCTAAAAATAAAATAATTTTTAGAAAATTCAAGAAAATTCCACAAAAATCCTTAGAACCTTAATAGAGCGAATAACATAATTTTGAATTTAATTAAAGTTTATTTTAATCATTTAAAATGTTTTTCATTTTTTGAAATTTCAAATTAAGCTTTAAATTAATCCAATAAATTACAAATTGTTCCTTTTATTTTTAAAGATTTAAAAAGGCTCTGAAAATTGGGATGTTACATTAATTGATTAGGCTAACTTACTGGTTAGCAGGCTGTCATATTCTATCGAATCCGTTGCTGGAGCAACAAACGAAGCCGCCAATCCATCATCAATAATTAAAATCCACAGCTCTTGTAAACTTAGAAGCTGAAAAATACACATATGCAAATACTATTAAACTAAGCGCCGTAACAGAAATTGAAGGGAACATCCTTCCACACGTACGTTGAAAACAAACCCCTAAAATAGTAAGGTTTTTTCTAACCTAGCCTCCACTCAAGTTTAGCATTAATCAATACTTTCTGAACAAGGATGCTATTAAAATTGGTTTGTTTCATGTTATCAAGAAAACAAACACTGCCATACTTTAGCCAGTATGACTTTGCACAAGAACTAAGGAGCTATGAAAGGAAAGGCACTCCAATGATCTTTTGCAGATTAGGTAAAACAGAACCCTGCTAGAACAGATAAAACGTGCCACATTAAGCTATATAGAAAAGAAACTACCTACCTTAGATAGTCTCTCCTTGAAATCCTTCCATTTCTTCTTTTTCCATTCTATTGTGCTATCACCCAATTGGAATCCATGAACTCTCCAGAGCTGTAACCCCAAAATAAAAGTTGTCTATTTGAGTTTCAAAAGAAAATATTTGTACTCGTAACTTATTTTGTTATGGTCCTTGGTTGGGTACGGGTCCAAGGACCACGGGTAGAGCACTCGCCCTCGTTTAATCGCCGGCAGGGCTCTTCCCTATTGTAAGGACCCGACCAGGTGTCACTCAAGAGGTCCTCCAAGAGCTCCCGAAAAGTCCTTTAGGACCTCCAGGAGGTCCAGCAGGATCACTCGAAAGAACCTCCAGGACCACCCAAGAGGTCCGGCAGGACCACCTGGAGGTCTGGAGACCTGACCTAAGGAGGTTTTGAGACCCAGGACCTCCCCAAATGCCACGATTAGACCTGAGAGAGGTCGAGAGACCCATCCCAAGGAGGTCGTGGGACTTGAAAAAGCCTTAAATCTCCTGCGATCTGAACTAGTCCTAAGGATCAATGGCTAGCTCACAAAGTAAACACAAGTGATAACATACATCAACGCAAACTTTTATTAACAACAAAAGAGTTGATTACAAGGTTGGCTTACAAGCTAGCAAAAGCAATTTTACACAGCGGAGACAAAAGGACAAGTCCACCCGATACACCACAGGTATCTCTGGATCACTTCCACTAGCTCTGCCCTGACCACTGGTGCTGCCACTGCCACAGGTTGTCACCATCTGCCAGGACCTCAAAGATTAGAAAGAGAGAGAGAGAGAGCTACAGGGAAAGATAGGAACACCCAACCCAACAAAACAGCCAACTCAAATGCTCAAACATGTTCTACTCAGGACTCACTACCCTCGGGGTTGTGAGCAAGAAAGTCATGGCCACAAGAGGTGGTCTTTGCAAAGTGGACCCAGAGGGTGGTCTTTGCAAAAAGGACTATCACTCTTGACCACGAACAGGGAGGCCCTATCAGAATGGAGGTCTAGAACACCAAGGCTAACGACCATAGGACCTCCTATAAATGTTTTAGGGAAGAAGATCCAATTAACATTGTAAAACAGTGGAAAGAACAGAAGACAAGGAGGAATAAGATAAGGGAGGACACTAAGAAGAGGATAAGGTTAGAAAGATGACCCAGATAAGAAGAGAACAATTTATATATTTTTTTGTAAACCATATTTTGAACTTCTACTAACGACCATTCTACTAGTTTACAACCTATAGTCAAAATGCTCTTATACCACTTTGTAAGGACCCGACAAGGGGTCACTCGAGAGGTCCTCCAAGAGCTCCCGAAAAGTCCACTAGGACCTCCTAGGAGGTCCAGCAGGATCACTCGAGAGAACCTCCAGGACCGCCTAGGAGGTCCGACAGGATCACCTAGAGGTCTGGAGACCTGACCTGAGGAGGTCTTGAGACCCAGGACCTCCCCAAATGCCACGACCAGACCTGAGGAAGGTCAAGAGACCCAGACCGAGGAGGTCGTGGGACTTAGAAAAGCCCTAAATCTCTTGTGATCTGAACTAGTCCCAAGGATCAATGGCTAGCTCACAAAGTAAACACAAGTGATAACATACATCAACGCAAACTTTTATTAACAACAAAAGAGTTGATTACAATGTTGGCTTACAAGCCAGCAAAAGCAACTTTACATAGTGGAGACAAAAGGACAAGTCCACCCGATACACCATAGGTAATCGACTGGAGGGCGTAGCCTAGTCGTCCAGGACTTCTTGGTCCTCAGCATAGATCTCTTCACCTGCTCAAAAAATTAATTCAAGCAAGAATAAGCACAACAACCGTGCTCGCAAGTCACACCCATCGAATAACAGAATAACATGCATACAAGGATATCTCAAAGGAGGTCTAGTATTGTTGATTTGCATAAAGTCAAGTTTCTTTCAAAGTACAAGTAATAAGTTCTAAAGCAATTTAAACCATACATAAAATTCATTTTATAACACAGTTTTGATTGATTGATAACAAGATAAAAAGGGGTGAAGGATAATCTCCTATCACCAGGCTAACCGCCAGGGCTCCCTGCCCAAAACCCAATTGGATGGAGATCCAAAACCAGTTAACAAAGGCATTTGAAAACACAAAACTAAAGTCTAACTTGGAGTGGCTTTGCTAGCATGTCCATGACCGTCGACATGGCTATTCGAATAGATTTATGCTCTGCAGAGGTGTACAGCTTTACCCACAACAGATAACCAATTGTACTATCCGCTCACACACTTCCGAAGGTGTGCGACTAAAAGTTTATCACAAGGCCTTTACAATGCCCCTTCTCATTACAGTCCCCCCCTCGCTAAGGTTTCAACCCCTGTGGGCTAACCACCCGCAGGGTTCAGGCCCTCTCTTGCGCCAGGTGGGAATGTAAAGAAGTAGGTCATGAAGGACCACACACTCAACCAAATGGAACAACCATGGTGAGACATTGTAAATTATTCAGCCAGGTCCTGCCCATACAAGACTTGTGGTTGCACGATGGGGCATAGCAAAGGAACACACCAAAATTGCAACACAAACGTGCATCCAACAATGCAATTCCTAAATTGGAGAGCATTATTTTTTGTTCTGCTACAAAAGAAAATTGAGCCTAAATGTTCTTTTTGGCATGATGAAAATGTAGCAAAAATTCAAATAGATGACACCTCAAGTTTCTTAACTACACAAAAATCGCCAAGTTGCTTGATCTCTGTGGAACAGAAAAGGGGGAAACAAAGCTGATGAACCTGAAGGTCCGATTGTTGGCCCGATCTTTCGATGAGAAAGATACGTTCGGTAGGCGTCGCTCAACTCTCACGATCCTGGCTACGAACACGCAAGACCCGAAACCACGCAATCATTGAATCGCCGACAAGTCGTTATCAACCGCACGAATACCGGCTGACGACCACGAAGGTCGATTCCTGCATACACCGAAGAAGCACGCAAGAACAAGATAAAGCAATCTAAATTTGCAAATAGGAATTGAAATATTTGAATTGAGTTGGGATTCTGAATAAGGATCTTAATTGGGTGGTCTAGTCGACACACGCAAAAGATACAAGTTACAACGAAGGCAAACTAAACATAAACAAAATCCAAGGAAACTAGAGGGGGTGCGTCCTCCTTAAATAGGGGATGAGGAGCCACAAATCTAAAAGAAATAGAGGGGCGGGACTAAAACTCGTAGGTACTATTCATGTGAACAGTAACTACACCCCCAGGTAGGCCGTCGGCAGATGGGCCAAGTTCAGTATGATTACAAAGCCCAAATTGGCCCAAACAAGTGATATGTCGTCTTCTTTTGATGATTTCAAACAGTACAGAAGGAATTTGAAGGTGAGGCTGGATCCGTTGGAAAGAGAACGAAATAAGCTTTCAATCAAGTACTCGTGGACCTCCAACGGACTCCGTATGTGAAAGTTATGCCTGTTTTAGTTGATATTGTCAGGCTGATTCTGGAGGCCGAACTGGATTCCAAAACGGGTCCAGCTCGAACTGCTTGCTTGTCTTGGACCAGAAGTGACATGGTGCTGCACACACACACACACACACACACACACACACACACACACACACACACACACACACATATATATATATATATATATATTTCATCATTAGGTAGCATCATATAGTTCATATAATATAAAGACACTCCTAAAAACAAGCTCACCTGATAATTTAAGTGAAGCGTACGAGCTCTTGTACTTGGAACAGTAAGCATAGCAAATATGGTTGTATCCATAGGGGTCATGTCCTTATCAAAAGCTATTTAATTCTTTTCACCCACTGAAAACTCAAGGGTAGCTAACATTAAATCCAAAAACAGTTTATCCATAACTCACATTCTTTCACTAAACAGATGACAAACTCACAAATTATCTGATCTTTGTGTAACGGAAGAGGGAAAGAGGTGCCAACTTAAACCAATGTCAAAGAGGGGAGAGAAGTGCACATTAGAGATTCGAAGAGACAAAGCACTTAATATGTCCAGCATACTGCAAGATTATGAAGGGGATTTTTTTATTTGCAACATCAAATTTATTTGACAATATGTGTCACGTGGGGGCGCTACTACCAATGCCGTCGGCCAGCACAGCATCTGCCGGCGCACGACAGCAGCCCCACCAATTCGGTTGGAACCGAATAGGCTATCTCCGGACCCTTATCTATACATTAGTTATTTAAATCACTTAGATATCTTGGTGAATTATAGATAGGATTAGTTATTTAAATAAGGGATGAGGTTAGCTATTTGAATAGGAGATATATTAGTTATTTGAATAAGAGATAAGCTTAGAGATGGATTGTTAGGGGCAGCTATTTAATAGCCTGCCGAAACTAAGATTTAATTAAGCAAGAAATATATCAAAAGGGTTTACCCAAATTGTCGCACCCTGTGCTCCTGGTGCGCCGACATCACAGCATCGCCGAAGCGCAAGTGTGCGGTTCCTCGTCCGCTGCCCTGGCATTCGTATTTCTTGCAATCTTTCTGGTCGTCCAATTCGGTCGTGACAATTTGGTATCAAAGCCAACTGTCGCGCTTCCAATGGCTTACGCAATCACCCTCGAGGAAATTGTGAAGCACTTGAAGCAAATCAATGCCCAACTTGAGTGGCTACCGACCATGAGAGGTGACATCGGTGACCCCAAGAATCAATCGGCCACGCACAATTTAGCCATTGCTCGGCTAGAGGGCGCTGGCGGTTCGGCCATCAAGAGCACTACCGAACATGGCATCCTCACGGAGAGGGTTGCCGAGGCCACGAAACGTCAAGACGAGTGCTAGCCACCTTGGTTCCATCGCCTCGAGTTCCCAACCTTCAACGGCAAAGAAGACTCGTTGCCCTGATTGAATCACTGTTAGCAATTCTTTTGAGGACAACAGTTGATGGAGGAAGAAAAGGTCTGGCTCGCCTCGTACCATCTCATTGGAGAAGAACACTGTAGGACCAAGGATGACCAACTAGAGCGGGGGTGAATGGGAGGTTATAAAAATTCTTGTGCTCTTTTTAAAAACTTTAACAATTGTTATCTTAAAGAATAATTACTAGCACAAGTTTAAGAGCTATAATCAACAAGGCTAAAACAACTCAAGATTATGCCAATACTAAATACAATTCTAGCTAAGCAAATCTACACAAGTAAATTGCTAGAAATATAAATACAAAAATAGTAGAGACAGGGAATAAATCACGATAGAGACAATGATGTTTTTTCCGTAGTATCGAAGATTTGTCGTTCTTCACTAATCCACATTGGGGTAAGTCCAAACAAATTAGACCGGCTCCACGAATTAAGCCTTAACCCTCAATCACTATCGTTGCTCTTCCTCCTCTCCGGAGATGGTGAGCATGCAACCACTTCACAATTCTTTGCTGGGTCACTTCATAAGGTTCTTTGAAGTGATCACCGTGCAACTTCTTCTCCAAGCCGTCTAGGCAAGCACCAAGAGTAACAAATAGTCGCGCTCACTTGAAGACTATCAAGTGCCAAGATGATCAACTAATGATGCAATGCACTTGAATGGCTCTTAACTACCTCAAAATAGGAATTCAATGCAAATGAGTAGAAGAGAGAGCACCAAAGCCTCAAGTGTATTCAATATGGCCAAAGGTCCTAAGCTTAGTGTAGATGGGGATGTATTTATAGCTCCCGACCACAAAACCAGCCTTTTGAACAAACTTCCTAGAAAAATCAGAATTTGCGTAATACCGCCGTTCAATCTTGGTACTACCGCACAGAGTGATCAACGGTCGGGATAACTGCATTTAATGCTCTAAACTAGATGTTATGAAAAAGTTACGGTACTACTGCCAACCATAAATCGGTACTACCGTACAGCGGTAATACCATTCGGTTATATCCGTACTACCGATTTCCAGAGGATCAAAATACTCAAGAAAACACCTTATCTGGAAATAACGTGCCGCCATGTAAAACTTGGTACTACTGCACTCCGGTAGTATCGCTCAAGAAATGCGATCATACCGATTCTCAAGGGAGATCAAAACCTCCAAAACATACTCTCTGTAAATTACGTACCGCCAACTATGTTTCGGTACTACTGACCTGCGGTAGTACCGTTGTTAAGTTGCGGTCGTACCTTTTATAATTCAAGAGAAACTTTCAAAAACATGTTCACTGAAAAATACATACCGCCAACTAGATTTCGGTACTACCGACTTGCGGTAATACCGCTCATCAAATGCGGTCATATCGATTTTGGGGTTTCAAGAAACAACTTTCAAAAAACAAGCCCTCTGGAATAACGTACCGCCAACTAGAATCTGGTACTACCGACTTGCGGTAGTACCGCTCATCCATTGAGGTCATACCAAAATTCACTGAAGAAATTCTAGAAGCAAGAACAAATGCAATGCATGACACTTAGTTGATCAAAATGGCACATAAATAATCATTCAATCTACTAGCTATGATCCCTCTTAATCGTACGACGTCTATCCTACAAATCCGGTCTTTTCTCCAAATACCGAGACCGGTAAAATACTATAAAAGGATCCTTAGGCTATATGATACCTTTGAGCCATGTCAATCTTTATCACCTTTACATTGCTTTTTGTATGTCATCATTCACACTGGGACTAAACCTTTAGACATCTTAGCACATATATTAGTCTCTCAAAACATTGTTGACATTAATTACCAAAATTATTTTTAGGGGCCTAGATGCTTTCAATCTCCCCCTTTTTGGTACCTTTTGGTAATTGATGACAACCCAATTAATATTAATGATTTGAAAGATTTGAAAGATTTTTGAATATACACCAAGTTGTATATTTTTATTTTTGACTTTTGAATGAAGCAATCCATTCTTGCAATGAGTTCAAAGGGATGAAGAATTATTTACATTCAAAGTCAATCAATAAATAGACAAAACTCCTCCTAGAGATGTGCATATGGATTCAAGAGGTGATTGTTATGCACATATTTGGATTTTTAGAAATTTTAGGAGAGTTTCTTTTATTTATTGAATATGAGGAACTTGTAAACAATTATCATTCAAGCATTGAAGAACAATCATGATACATTTCACATAGCATAGAATAAGAGTCATGATGCAACATAAAGAAACTAAACAATTATAAGCACACAAGTTCCAAGTACTTCAAGCATATAAAAGTCATTACATATCACATAGTTCCAAACATAGATAATATAAGATATAAGATAATAATAGGATAGACTTGATCTTGATCTTCTCCCCCTTAATCTTTCAAACTTCTTCTCTTCCCAAACTAACTCTCCCCCTTTAGCATCAAGGACCAAAAGGAATCATTGAAAAGGAGGAGGATCCCGCTGAGTTGGAATTTGAGGAGAAGAATCTTGAGGAGGTGGAGCTAGAGGAGATGGATCGCAAAGGTGACGACGTCTGTAGCGAATAGGCGAAGGAGGTGCTACTGAAGAAGATGCTTGCACTGCTTGCTCTAAGGCACTCACACTATCTGTCAATACAACCAGTCGATTATTGGTCTCAGTTTGAAACTCTCTCTGTTCATCTCGAATCTCCAAAATAGCTGAATATATCTGAGATAAAGTGACTTGATCTTCAGCTAGAGCATTTTCTTGAGCCTGAGGGGGTACTGCTGCAGGAATTGGTCCCCAATCCCTTGACTTATAGGGCTTGTGAACATTTGGACGTCCTCCTCGGAATTGAATCTTCCTCATGATAAGAGACATGATATACGAAGCAAAATAAATTCTTTTGATTCTATCATTCTTTGAAGCTCCAATCTCTCTTATGATAAGATCAATTACATCAAACTTCATTCCATTCATGATGTTATCTATGATGTTCCATGCATGTCCTCGAATAGCATCGAAATTTCCACTCTTGGGAAAGGTGTGATTGATAATGCGATCGATCAAGCTTGGCAAAGGGAGAATACCTCCAATTTTCTCGGGTACAAAATTCACATTTTCATCATAGAATTGACGCCATGCCATGGTTGAGTGCTTCTCTGTCATAGATCTTCTTTTCGAATCCTGAGAATGTCCGTAGAGCTTGCTCAAAATCAGCTTTGGAAGCATGTAGTCTTTGAGTCCCTGTCATCCATATCAAGAGATCGAACTCTAGAGAAACATAGACAGTAGTGTAGAACTGTCAAATCAACTCTTCATTGTAGTCACACCTTAATGCTACTATATGTTCCAAACCAGCTCTTTGAAATAGACAGTAAGCTCTAGAAAAGCGATCAATGTTCTGCAAGTGTGCCCAATCTATATACTTGTGATCGGCGAATTGTTGGTTATGACTGTAGAGCTCAGCATAGACTTGCTGTTAGAATCTGGTATGAAATCTTATGTCTGTTGAATTTGCTAGTTTTTCAAATTGATTTGGATGACGAAGCATTGCATAACTGCAACTTGTAATCTGCATAAGATCAATAATAGGCTCTTTGGCCTCTGTCATATCCTCATCTTCTTCATCCTCAGAATATTCTTCATCCTCTTCATCATTGTCACTTGATTCCTCTTCTTCAGCCACTTGAGGTTGCTTTGAGGATTGACCTTGGTCTTGGGTTCTCACGAACGCTAACTTTCTGGATCCTGCCTTTCGGGTTGCTACCCTTGGTTGAGAAGATTCAGCTCTAGTAATTACTGATTCATATCTTTCTTCTGTAATTCCATTAGGAGTAACACTTTTGCGAAGAGAAGTTTTAGTCCTTGGCATGGTTGCTAAGACAAGAGAAGGCGATTAGAACAAAGAAAGGATAGGATTGAAGTGAATGAGTATGATAAAATCAATCTTTCTCTGTTGGAGTGGTAGTACCGCAGTAGACATCTGATATTACCGAAAATCAATAGTACCGATTGCCACGAGCGGTATTACTGCACCAGTAGAAATTCTTAGGGCAATCCTTCAATTATTGATTCTAACTAATGTCGCATGAAATAATCCATGTAATAGACATAATAAGTCGTCAAACATCAGTTTCTATTAGTTTTCCCAAAATTAATTGGTCAAATCATACACGTTGGACTCAAACCCTAGAGATGAGATAAATGCCAAAACTTTGAGAAAGGGGATGAATCAAGGGCAAATACCTCGAGGGATGGATAAGATGAGATCACTAGAACCAATCCGAATCAAAAGTTCAATAGAAATACACAAACCGAAAGATTTGAGTGGAGGGTTTGTGGAGAAGAAAGAGAGACGGGGGCTTGATAGTTCTAAGGAATGGGGAGCGGTTATACCACATATGAGAGAAGGCCAAAGGATAAGGCTTCGGCCAAAACCGTTTTTGGAACTGCCAGCCATATGCGGTAGTACCGTTGTTGATGTGCGGTATTACCGGCCAACGGTAGTACTGTAACAGCCCTAAGTTAGGGTTTGTATTTCAAATGTAAGATTTTGAAGAGAAATAAAAACTTTTGATGCCTCATGAAATCATTTGGAAGTTTTCTAAATTTTCCCCTAGCAATTTCCATTTTCTAGAATTAAATTCTTGTGAATGGAAGTTGTTGTCAACAAAATTCTAAACCTTAAACTTGTGATCATCCTCTGGGAATATTTTTCCTATCATCTTGACCATCCTAGTTACCTCCCTGAAAAATTTCACAATTTTTAGATTTTGTTTGCTATTTCAAATGGCCAAGTCAAACCAGTTCAAAAGTCTGGTCAAACCTTAAGACAGCAGCTTGTGAATTTTCTTGGGAGAAATCTAATGCATGAAAATTCCTGGAACATTTACACTAGGTTGTCCTCTGTCCCAGGAAGCTACCATAAAAATTTCGGAATTTTTGGAGCTCTGGAGCTATCTCTAAAAATTTCCCAAACCTTCTCTGCCCCTTTTGATTTCAATTCTGGAATTACTGTTGGTCGGGCTCAGACCCGAGCCCGACTTAAACTCCGACTGGACCGCTTGTCTCGGCTGGACCCAACCGCACCGGCGCCGAACCCAAACACGAGCCGAGCGCTGCTGACCGTCCGATGCTTATCGTGCGGCTCACGTGCACCCGATGCAGTCGACCAGTCCGATTGCATCAGTTGATCCCGTCCGTCCATCTCAGATCGAACGTTCGACATCTTCTTGATCAATCCAGACTCCAACTCGTTGCGCCCTCGCTGACAGCGTGGTCCCACCTGCAGGCCCTTTCCTCCACGCGGCGTGCGCGCCCGCGCGCTCGCTCTCTCGCGCGCGCCTCCACCGCCCCGAGCATGCGTGCCGCCACGCCGCCTCGCCGGCCACCTCGCCGAGCTACCACCCCACCTCGCCGCCTCCGCCTCCTCTTCTTAAGCCGCCGAGGGCTTCACCTACCCCGCTTTCTTGCTCCTCCTCCGTCCATTTCTCTCTCGAGCTCCGAAGCCGTGAGTGCCGCCTCGCCGCCTCGAAGCGTTCATTGCTCCGGCGATCTCAAGCTCGGCGATCGCGTCACGGCGTGTTCCGCATCCCGTGAAGTGAACCCTCAAGAAATTCCGGTTTCATCGCTCGTGGAGCTGCGCGCACTCCTTCTTCTCCAACTCCGCCGATTCCGCCTCTCCGCGCGCGTCTTCTCCAAATGAGCTTGAGCTCGATTCCTAGCTCCGTAAGCATCCTCCGTGTCCTCTACCCTACCCCATCACTCACTCGTTCTCTCGCTCACCTCGTGCCCCGTCGCCGTTGACCGCCTCGCGCGGCTCGGTTCATCATCGTCGCTCCTCTCCGCCACCTCCTTTCCTCCGCGTCATCCCGGTGAGTTCACGGTGACCCACCGGTACTCATGCGCACGCTAAGTCGCAGAGTCCGCCAAACGCTGCGCGCCGCTTTTTGCCGAGGTTCCTCTCCGCCCGCCGCCGCGCGCGCCGTGGTCCACCGGTGATGTTCGCCATGGCCGGTGCGCGATAGCATCAGGAACCCATTTTGGCCCTTTGCCGGCATCGCGGGGGCTTGGCTCGCCGGCGACACGCCGGGCAAGATCGAGCTCTGTCGGCTCTGTTGTCGGACGCGAGCAGTTTGAACTACGATCGCTATGTGTCGTTCGATGCCGGATCAGCGGTCTAGATAGAGCCACGTCGTTTCCCTTTGAGTATGGTTTTTGATTATTCCAGTAGGATTTTTTTTATCAACCAGAAATTGTGTTAAACTTCAAAATTCATATCTAATTGGTTGTAAGTCCTTTTCAGTTGTTTCAAATTTTGATAGCGTTGGTATTGTCTAAAGTTTAATCTAAAATTGGGTAGAGGATTAGTTCAGCTCCAGAAGTTGGGTTTTAAAATTTGTTTAGAAATAGGTTTAATTAAAATGTTCAGACTTGCACTTAAATTGTAAAATGCATAACTAATTCAATTTTTCTCCAAATTGCATGAAACCAGTGCTGTTAATTTTCATTTTAAATGTACTATTTACTAAAATTAGTATCAACCTTGTCTCTGTTAGCAAAAATCTGGTTTTGATTAAATGGTGTTTTATGTATTTTCCAAATTAGAAAACTCATATCTCTCTCATTAATTGTCCAAATCCAGTGAATCCAATTCTGTAAATTTTCATTTTTAGTGCTCTTTTTATCAGGATAGGTTTTAGATACTGTTTCTGTTCATAAAATTTTGCTAAGTAATTAACTAGTGCTTTGATGTGTATGTTAGCTTAGGAAATTGCTAGAAAATTCATCACCAATTCAAATAAATCATTCTCTGTTTCTAAAAAGGTGTTAGATCATGTTTAGGCTATTGTGTAAAGTTTTGGTATGTTTTGTTGTTATTGATTGATTGAGTTTTGTCGGTGTTATTTGTTCTTATTCGTTGTTTTGCTCGATCGATAGATTGCGACGGTTCTGGTATATTCGAGAGTGATCCTCTGCAACAGGTTGAGCCTACTGAGCAGCAGCAGACAGGCAAGCAGTTTGATCATGTTTATCCCAATATTTTAAAGTCTAATATTTTGTTTCAGCTGTATGTATGCATTGCTTAATTTGTGTTAAATTGATTAGTTAAACCGTAGTCGCATATCCTGTAGGTGAAATATTGATCTCTACTACCGAGCCTAGGTTACTCGCGTGATTAGAGTTCGTTGGATGAACTCTTATCACTTAGTAGATTACGAGTCCGCTTGCTTAGCCATGCTTAGTTTCCAGTAGACTTGGCGATCATCGACTTAGTCGATGATCTTGATCACATAAAATTATTATCGTTCTTATGATCCATCTTGTGCTATGTTAATTGCAAAACTAAAATTGAAAACCAAAAATGATTTAGACGCGCACAATGGTAAGATGGGTGTGATCTGTTGGGTGTGGATCGAAAGGTGCCCGGTCATTAAGGACCGAACATCTTGTGAGTACCGTTATCCAGCATTTCGCGTGCTAACCACACTAGAGTATATGGGACCTCTCTTGACCTAGTACTTTGGCGTGTATTGGCTCCGGTCGCAGGAGGTCGCAGGAGGGATGGTGTTGGGAGCATGGTAGTTGTCCGAAAAGCTTTACCCCGAGTGGGTAGTTGTCTTTCGGCTTTACCATGTAAGCGTATGGATTTCTATCCATACGAGCGCTCGTAGTTAATACACAATATTGGAAAAAGTCTCGTAGGACTTAGCCCGTGCGCTGTACCTTGGAAGTGTGTTTTGGCTTAAAGGCGATGCTCAAGTGTGGGTACTGATGGTACACCTGCAGGTTTAAAACTATTCGAATAGCCTCGCCCTAGGTGATGGACACGCTTGGGTAAGCTTTTCAAGAGTTAGACTACAACCTTTTAATTAAAATTTGACGGGTGGTACGGATCTGGGATTCGTGCTATTGTTGTGGTGACTATTGGGATAGTCACTTCTAGGTTGTTTATCTTTACTCTTTTGCTATTATTATCCTTACTGTTATTTCAACTTTAAAAATGAATTGCAAACTTGCCTTCAAACTGTATTACATTATTGCAAATAAAGTTGGCTTTATGCAAATAAAACATATGGCCTCCACCAGATAAGCCTGCATGTAGCATATGTATAGGTCTGCTAGTCCACACGTCAGTCTTGCGAGTACAAAGACAATCTTTGTACTCAAATGCTTTGCTTAATGTTTTTGTTGCAGAGGAAGAAGGTGAGCCCCAAGGGCCTCACTTCTGTGAGTTGTGCTGCCGCTTCGTGTTCGACGACTAGGCTTGGCGGTCCGGTCAGATGCCTTGTGGGTGAAGGCACGCTGATTGGCTTTGTTTATAGCCATCTTATGGCACTTTTGCTTCCGCTGTCGTTCTTCTGTTATTTGTGTATCTTTTGGCCGGTCGGCCTTGGTCTGTAATAATCTACTGTTGTTACTTTCTGCTTAGCAGTGTAATGTTTGGACTCTATGTTTGGAATGGAGTTGATGCATAATTTTGTGGTGAGGTATGTATATCGCTCGAAGTATACATATCTCGAGGCTCGGTTTATTTGATTTGTGATGCTAGGGCCAGGTGGTTGGCTAAGCATTACAAGCCAAATAAATTGGGGTCCTCACAAGTACCGGCGGTAAACTACGGTATTACAGTTTTTGCCTGACACAGCAAGAGCTGAATTGAAATTTGCAAATGGTCCTTAAGTTATAGCAATCAAATAAATATTCCTTAGGATCATTATGCAAGAGATAGATATTAAAAGCTCTAATTAACATAGTTTTTACCAAATATGAGAATTTTGAGAAATATTTCAAAATAGTCTTTATAAATACTTCAAGAAATCCAAATGAGAGAAAAAACATGAGGCATGAGTTTCAGGTAATATTTGAATGATTATTACATTTAACTCATTCCTCAACTTACAAAAGCGGCTCTCATCTAATAGTTTGATAAACATATCGGCTAATTGATCATCGGTTCTTATGTGGCTAATTTTAATATCTCCTTTGCCCACTTGATCTCTCAAGAAATGACGATAGATATTTATATGCTTGGTTCTTGAGTGTTGGACCGGGTTGTTTGCAATCTTCACGGCACTATCATTATCACACAAAAGAGGCATATTTTTAATTTAATTTCATAATCCATCAAAGTTTGCCTCATCTATAGCAATTGAGCACAACATCTGTCTGTGGAAACATATTCGGCTTCAGAGGTGGATAGGGCTACATAATTTTATTTCTTGGATGATCATGGTACTAATGATCTTTATAAGAATTGACAACTACCTGATATACTTTTTCTATCCACTTTGCAACCTGCATAATCGGAATTCGAATATCTAATTAAATTAAATTTTGCACCTTTGGGATACCATAAGGCAATGCTACCAAATGACACTCTTTTGGTGATGCTTGAAATCTTGCACACATGCAAATACTAAATATGATATCGGGCCTAGATGCGGTAAGATAGAGCAAACTACCAATTATAGAACTATAAAGCTTTAAATCTACCGGTTTACCTCCCTCATTAAGGTCGAGATGACCGTTAGTTGCCATGGGAGTCTTGATGGGCTTTGCGTCTTCCATGTTAAACTTCTTGATTAAATCCTTTGCATACTTTGTTTAGCTTACAAAGGTCTCATCTTTGAGTTACTTGATTTGAAGTCCAAGGAAATAGCTAAGTTCTCCGATCATAGGCATTTCAAATTCTCTAGACATCATATTACCAAATTCTTTGCAAAAATCTTGATTGGTAGACTCAAAAATGATATCATCAATATATATTTGGCATATAAAGAAATTATTATCTAAAATTTTTGTAAACAAAGTTGAGTTAATTTTTTTGCCAATTTTGAATCATTTTGAAACTAGAAAATATCTAAGACGTTCATACCATGCTCTAGGAGTTTGCTTAAGACCATAGAGCGCATTGGAGAGTTTATACACATGATTTGGATTCTTAGGATCTTCAAAATCGGGTGGCTGTTCAACAAATATAAGTTCAGATATTTTTTCATTTATAAAAGCACTTTTAACATCTATTTAAAATAATTTAATATCAAGCATGATGTAAAAGCAAGTAATATCCTAATTGAGTCAAGTCTAGCTACACGAGCGAAGGTTTCGCCGAAATCCAAACCTTCGACTTGTGAAAATCCTTAAGAGACCAATCTTACTTTGTTTCTTACAACCATTCCACCTTTATCTTGCTTATTCCTAAAGAACTATTTTATACCAATTACATTATGTTCCTTGGATTTCTTCACTAAAGTCCAAACATTATTTCGGGTGAAGTTATTGAGTTTTTCATGCACTGCATTCACCCAATCCGGATTATCGAGTACTTCATCTACATATTTTGGCTCAAGAGAGGAGACAAAAGAGTAATATTCACAAAAAGAAGTGACACAAGATCGAGTTTGAACACCCTTACTCACATCACCCAATATTTGATCTATTGGATGATCCTTTGCAATTGCATTATAAATTCTTAGTGGTAAGTTGGATGGTTGTTCATCTTCCTTGTTGTCTTCTTCATTAATTTGAATTTGACTTGTTGTAGAAGTTGGAGGTTCAACTTGAGTAGAAGATGATGTGTCATTTGGATCTTCTTTTCGCTTGATATCTCCAATTTGCATATTCTCCATTGCTTGCCTTAATGCTTCATTACCTATATCATCCAAATTCTCTTGCTTTTCTTGAGAGTCATTAGTTTCATCAAATTGAAAATCGTGTTTTTCTTCAACTAAGCCAGTATTTTTGTTGAAGACACAATAAGCTTTACTATTTGATGAAGATCCAAGTAAAAAATCAACATCGCATCGACTTGTAAATTTTGAAAGATGGACATCTTTTCTCAAAATGTAACATTTGCCACCAAATACGCGAAAATATGAGATATTCCTTCTTCCAACAAGAAGCTCATCAGATGTCTTTTTCAAAAGGCGGTGCAAATAAAGATGATTTATGACATGACAAGTGGTATTGATGGCTTCCACCCAAAAGCTATCAAAAGTATTATATTTATCAAGCATTGTCCTAACCATTTCAATTAATTTTTGATTTTTCTTTTCTACAATTTTATTTTGCTCAAGAGTGTAGATTGTGGAAAGATCATGCTTTATTCCAAGTTCATCACAAAAATCTTCAATTTTAGTGTTCTTGAACTCAGAACCATTATCACTACAGAATTTCTTAACTTTGAAATTAAATTCATTTTTAGCCCTTTTTGCAAAACTTTTGAAAATACCGAAGGTTTTGGCTTTATCATCTAGGAAGAATACCCATGTATATCTAGAGTAATCATTCACAATGATTAAATAATAGCTATTACCCCCGACACTCTTATAGGTTGTTGGCTCAAACAAATCCATATGTAAAAGTTCTAATGGTTTAGAAGTTGACATGATATTTTAGAAGGATGAGAATTTACGACTTATTTCCCGACTTGACAAGTACTACAAAGTCTATTTTTCTCAAACTTCACGTCTTTATAGCTAACAACTAAATCATGTTTGAAAAACTTTTTAAATTGAATCATAGCAACATAAACTAGCCTTCTATACCAAAGCTAACCTTAAGAAGTTTTTGCCATCAAATAAGTCTTTAAGCATGAATCATTTGAAGAAAAATCAACCAAGTAAAGATTTTCAAATCTAAATCCTTCGAAAGCTAAAGAATTATTCTTTTCATTTAAAATAGAAACACCATCTTGAGAAAAAGAACAAGTTAAACCAAGATCACATATTTGAGCAACAGATAACAAATTGAAATTTAGCGATTCAACTAAAGATACATTAGAAATAGAAAGGTCATTTGATATAGCACTTTTACCCAACCCTATTACATTTCCTTTGCTATTGTCACCAAAAGTGATCTTGTTATTTCATTTTCTATTCTCGAATGTGGTGAATATTTTTCTATCGTCGGTCATATATTGAGTGCATCCACTATCAAGAACCCAATGTTTTTCACTGGTCTTGTAGTTCACCTACAAAACAAGAATCAAGTTCTTTTAGGTACCCAAATTTGTTTTGATCCTTGGAGGTTAGTAACCAAGGCTTTGGGCACCCAAATAGCATTTTTTTGCGCCTAAGATTGAAGTGCCAATAAATTTTGCTACAACTTTGTCATCTTTAGATTTTCTAAGCATGTAGCATGAATCATAAATGGCATAACTTTTAGTTCTAGCATTTGAACAAATATTTTGTAAATGTCCTACATTATGATATTTATTACAATGTTTACCATTTTCTTTTGTAAACCATGCGGACTTGTAAATTTGCTTCTTACCTTTCTTCGGAATGAACCCAAGTCCATATTTATTGAATGAACACCTTTGTTCACTCAATAACTTATCAAGAGTTACTTTACCCTAGAAGCATATTTTTAAGCTCTTACTCAATTTTGTGACTTGCTCTTTAATTCATTATTTTCAACAATGAGCAATGGGTCACTAGTTTTGGCCATACTAGTATTTGAATCAATTTTAGAGCAACATGACGTGGATAATAAATCATCATATGAAGTAGAAGTACTAGTCATTGAAATAACATTTGAAATGACCTCTACTCTAGGCATCTCATTCATTAAATTACATGTAATTCCAACATTGGAATGAGATTTTTCAATATCCTTTAAAAGGAGAGAGTCATGAGCTTCTTTTAACTCATCATAAAAGTATTTTAGAGAGATATACTCTTTCTTCAAGACTTTAAATTTTAACTTCTCTTTTTCAAGGTATTCATTTAATTTTTCTAGCATATCCATTAGTTCATCATATAAAGGTTCATTATCACTAATAGATTTTACCTTATCTCCTTTTTCCATCAGGCAAGTTGGGGTGGAAAAGAGTGACAACGCTTCTTTGATGACGATGCCGACAAGTCCTCTTTTCTTTGAGGACCCTTCATCATCAGAGTCGGAGTCCGAATATTCCTCATCGGAGTTGCATTCTCCAATGTAAGTTTTATTTTTGCCATCTTTATGAATCTTTTTAAAAAGCTTCTTCTTGTTGTTGTATTTCTTCTTCTTTAATGACTTACCCTTATCACCCTTCTTGTTAGCGCTTGTTGTCGTTTGAGACTTGCCCTTTTTGTTCTTGTCAAAATTTGAACTTTGAAATAAGCGTCTTCTCATGAATCTCTTCATTCTCCTCACAAGGAGAGTGAATTCTTTTTCAGAGTCATTTTCTTCTTCCTCCGCTTCATCACTTAATTCCGCTTTCGCCTTGAAAGCGGTAATCTTCTTTTTGGAGGATTGCTCCAAGAGCTCTTTTTTGTCCTTCTTGTACAACTCATTGGTGATGAAATTGACCAAGAGATCGGTTGGTGTCATTCTTGGCAAATCGGAAGAATTGAAAAATAGAGTCACAAATGTCTTATATTTCTCTGGTAGAATCCTAAGTATCTTGCGCACAATATCAACATTAAGAAGGTTAGTGCCTAAACCTTTGAGCTTATTTACAATATTGTTAAGACGAGAATACATCTCAGTGATATTTTCATGAGGCAACATTGTAAATGTTTTATATTTGATCCGAAACCTATGCAATTTGGCTTATTTGACCGTGGATGCGCCCTTATGAATTTCCAAGAGTGTGGTACATATCTCATGAGCGGTTTCAAGGTTGCTCACTCGATTGAACTCATCTGCATTCAAAGCTCCAAAGAGAGCATTCATTGCTTGAGCATTGAGGTGGAAGTTTTGTTCCTCGAGATCCGTAGGGTGTGTAGGATCAAGTGCCATAACGAAACCTTCATTAACAATTCTCCATATGCTTGGGCTCATGACCTTTAAATAAATAGATATTCTAATTTTCCAATAAGTATAATTTGATCCATCAAATAAAGGTGCTTTGCCTATTGACATACCCTCACTAGCCATCCTTTCTCTCCTAGACGGTTATGTCTAAAATTAGAGAGACCAAGCTTTGATACCACTTGTAGGATCAAGGATGACCGACTAGAGGGGGTGAATACGAGGTTATAAAAATTCTTGTGCTCTTTTTAATGACTTTAACAATTGTTATCTTAAAGAAGAATTACTAGGACAAGTTTAAGAGCTATAATCAACAAGACCAAAACAACTCAAGATTATGCCAATACTAAATACAATTCTAGCTAAGCAAATCTACACAAGTAAATTGCTAGAAATGTAAATGCGAAAATAGTAGAGACAAGGAATAAACCACATTGGAGACAATGATGTTTTTTTTCGTGATATCGAAAACTTGTCGGTCTTTACTAATCCACGTTGAGATAAGTCCAAACAAATTGGACCAACTCCACAAATTAAGCCTTAACCCTCGATCACTATCGTTACTCTTTCTCCTCTCCGTAGATGGTGAGCACATAACCACTTCATAATTCCTTGTCGGGTCACTTCACAAGCTTCTTTGAAGTGATCACCGCCCAACTTCTTCTCCAAGTCGTCTAGGTGCTGGCAAGAACTAAGAGTAACAAATCGTCGCGCTCGCTTGAAGACTATCAAGTGCCAAGATGATCAACTAATGATGTAATGCACTTGAATAGCTCTCAACTACCTCAAAATAAGAATTCAATGCAAATGAGTACAAGAGAGAGCACCAAAGCCTCAAGTGTATTCAATATGGCCAAAGGTCCTAAGCTTGGTGCAGGTTGGGGTGTATTTATAGGCCCCAACCACAAAACCAGCTGTTTGAATAAAGTTCCTGGAAAAATCAGTATTTGCGGTAATACCACCGTTCAAACCCGGTACTACCGCACAGAATGATCAACGGTCGGAACAATTGCATTTAATGCTCTGATCTAGCCATTACAAAAAAGTTGTGGTACTACAACCAACTATAAATCGGTATTATCGTACAGCGGTAATATCGTTCGGTTAAATTGATACTACCGATTTCCAGATCATCAAAATACTCAAGAAAACTCCTTCTCTGGAAATAACGTATCGCCATGTAAAACTCGGTACTACCGTACTTTGGTAGTACCGCTCAAGAAATACGGTCATACCGATTCTCAAGGGAGATCAAAACTCCCAAAAGCATACTCTCTGTAAATTACGTACCGCCAACTATATTTTGGTACTACCGACCTATGGTAGTACCACTGTTAAGTTGTGGTCGTACCGGTTTTAGAATTCAAGAGAAACTCCCAAAAACATATTCACTGGAAAATACATACAGCCAACTTGATTTCAGTACTACCGACTTGCGGTAATACCGCTCATCAAATGTGGTTATACCGATTTGGGGGTTTCAAGAAAAAACTTCAAAAAAACAAGCTATATGTAATAAACGTACCGCCAACTAGAATACGGTACTACCGACTTGCGGTAGTACCGCTCATCCATTACGATCATACCAAAATTCACTGAAGAAATTCCAGAAGCAAGAACAAATGCAATGCATGACTTTTAGTTGATCAAAATGACACATAAATAGTCATTCAATCTACTAGCCATGATCCCTTTTAATAGTACGACATCTATCCTACAAATCTTATCTTTTCTCCAAACACCGAGACCGATAAAATACTATAAAAAGGATCCTTAGGATATATGATAACTTTGAGCCATGTTGATCTTTATCGTCTTTGCATTGTTTTTTCCATGTCATCATTCACACTGAGACTAAACCTTTAGACATCTTAGCACACATGTTAGTCCCACAAAATATTGTTGACACTAATTACCAAAACCATTTTAGGGGCCTAGATGCTTTCACCAACAGTGGTATTTTCAGCATGAGCGAGACCATGACATTCCGACATGGCCATGATTCGTCGAGCACGTCAATCTGCGTTTCGGGCCTCCCATCCAAAACAATCCCCTCGTGCGAACTATCCCCTCGTGCGAACTCGCGCAACTCCGCAGGACAGGCACAGTGGAGGCATATCAGTAGCAATTCCTTGCGCTCCTCTGTCGCTACGACGCCATGACTGAACACTAACAAACTCAACTGTTCACCGCTGATCTTCTCAATCCGCTGCATACCGATGTTGAGCTACAAGACCCCTCCACCTTCGAGGCGGCCATGAGCTTGGCACACGCGTATGAGCAACGACAGCAGATGCACGCAAAGGTTGAGACAGTGATGCGTCACCGATCGACCCCTGCCAAAGTCATGACCCACACAATCCATGCGGCACAGGAGCCGGCGCTTGCGCCAGCCCCGAACACCACGACCAACCTCCCCAAGACCCACCACTTCCGGTATTTAATGTCGGAAGAGATGGAAGAGCGTAAGGCCAAGGGCCTTTGCTTCAATTATGAAGAAAAGTTCCCCTGCAATCACCAATGCAAGCGACTCTTCCGTTTGGTCCTCAACTTCCGAAGAGCGGCGGTGACCATGGCTCGGATATGGAGGAAGATGAGCTAGAAATTTCCTTGCATGCCTTAACCAGCATCAATACCGGCAAGACGATGCAACTCAAGGTGCACATCGACAATAAAAAACTTGTGGCGCTGGTCGATTCCGGTTCTACCCACAACTTCATCGCCGACGAAGCCATACAGCGAACAGGGATACGCCTGCAACACCGTGCGGGCATGAGCGTGGCCATAGTCAACGACGAGCGCCTTACAAGCGCGGGCGTTTGCCGTGACATGGAGTTGTCGATCGCCTAGGAGGTTTTCCACTTGGACTGCTACGCAATTGCCCTCGGCAAGTTCGATGTGGTGCTAGGCGTACAATGGCTTCACACACTGGGACCCATCCTTCGATACTTCGATCGACTCGTCATGTCCTTCTGGCGATCCGATCACCGCGTCACATGGAAGGCCACGGCGGGACAAACCACCATACCCCGCGCACGGGCATGCATGGTGCAGGACCTCCTGGCCGATCTCCTCGCCGAATTCGATGACCTACTCACTGAGCCCTTCGGGCTGCCGCCACCGCGCACATGCGACGCGGACATGCTGCATAACGGGCTCATTAGGCACAATACGTCAGAGTACCCGTCACCTGTTCTTGGCAAGAAGCAAGATGGGCCATGGCGCTTCTGCGTTGACTACCGCACCCTCAACGACAAGACGGTGAAGGACAAATTTGCCATTCCTATCGTCGACGAGCTGCTGGATGAGCTCCAAGGAGCATGTTTCTTCGCCAAGCTAGACTTGTGTTTGGGCTATCATCAAGTCTGGATCTCTTCGCGCCGGTGGTTACGGATGTAGATGCTGTCGTAGAGCTTGATGATGGCATTCCTCGTGCTTGCTCTTGCGGTTGGCTTCCTTTTGCTTGATCATGCGGTTGGCTAGAGGCATCGGGATTCTCGAAGGATGCAAGGTCCTCGAGTGAAAATCCCGCAATCACTAATAACAAAATGGTCGTAGTTTTCTAACACGAAAACTGCAAATCAAAAGCAAATCAAAATTTACACTATTAATAGTTTCATCTCAGTATAACAAATATAACAATAAAATATGCAAAAATAATATTGTGCCGCTTTTCTCGATTTGCTGGTGGATTTTGAATTTCCAAAAAAAAATAGCAAAGTTTTTTTGAATTTTGCCAAATTATCACACAAGTAATCTAAATTTGCACAACAGAATTTATAGAAGAGATAGAGGAATGGATAGATGTTGAATAAAGAGGGTATGGTGGCTATTTATAGAAAAATATTTCAGGGTTTTTTGAATTTTTCTGGTATTTTTAAATCTCCCAACGGTTAAAACACGATCGAAATATTCAAAATTCTTACCATTGATTGTGCCTAATCGGACTAGATGGGTCATGTTGTGTTGTGCCCATCGTGTCTAACGGCGTGCCGTGCCGTGTTGGCCCGACTGCCAATCGGGCTCGGGCGACCTCCTCTTCCTCGGCTGAGTCAGCTCAGCTCCTCCTCGCGCCGTCGCACTCGGGTGTCCTCCTTGACATTGGCCTCGCCCCGCCGCCGCCGCGCCCACCACCTAGCCTCTTCCTCAGTGCTGCTAGGCTCTACCAAGCCGGCCCGCTAGGCTTGGTGTCGACTCAAACACAGCACGGTTCGTCAAGCCGTGCCAACCCAACCTAGCTACGGTGTGGGCCGTGCTCAAGTCGGACAAACAGTTCCATGCTTTGGATCGGCCCGAGATACGGCCCATCTGGCCATCTCCACTCTGAAAACAGTGGGCACGGATGGGCTGGGCTGGAATAGTCAAAAGCGCAACGGTTACTACGTGGGCCGAAAGGCGAAAACCCATTTGGTAGTAATTTTGGGGGCTATTATATGGCTGACATTATGTCTCTTTCTTTTTTTTTTGTTGGAACTGTCATTTGCATTTGGCAGGAACAAAACCCGTATCACACCTTGCTGCTCACTTAGCTGAAGCAACGCAGATGTCAATTGAGTTACATAGCCATATGAAACACTGAAGCCACTGGAGTACAGTTCGCACTGCTCGCTAGAACAGCGGTTTGAAGTTGAATCGACACTGGATCAGTTATTGCAGCTTGCATGACTGGAACACTGAGAGCCCCGCATAGCTAAGCTTCCCGGATGAATTTGCACAAGTCGAAGAGCAACATCAAAGGGCTTCGGATCTCTTGAAAGCCACCCTCAAAACATATACAGGCACACTGGAGATCGTAACTTTTCCTCTGAGCGCATACCTACAAAACGTCAGTTAAACCGAAGGTGGTCATCATTTCATCAGGTGCAATCTTAGATCCTAGCAAGTGCCAGAAAGAATTGTCATGAATTTAATTTGTCTTTCAGTGCGGAAAAGAGGTGATTTTCATAGTTCTAATAAGCCAAGAAAAGACCACTTGTGCCAAAACCAAAACGATTTGTGTCTATCGACATCAAATAGAACTTACCAGTTAGCAATCCACCTGTGTCATTTACCTGCCAACAGATCATATCGAGATGAATTGGCTCCCACTGAATCTTCCCAATGCAAAATTGGTCCATCCCAACATATAAAGTGGATTATTTCAGTCCAGCTGTCCAACACTCCAACAAGGCAGCAAAAGAGGAATGTTTCGCTGTCTCAAGAAGAGTCAGTCACTGTTTGTCTCGAACATAGCTGCTGCAAGATCCCATAACGCAACTAAATCTGTCTCCTTTCAGCACATTACATAGTACCAGAAATTTTAGGTGTTTCAGCTCTTGGGGTAGTCAAAAACTATTCCATTTGCAACACCTTTGGCTCGTCCATGGCCAAAGAATTTTCTAATAATAGCCAGGGAAAAATCGATGACTGTACCAAGCCCCTTCCCGGTAATCAAATTTCCGTCAATCACTACCTTTGATCCGTCAATAAGTTGGCAAGTGAGCTGATTGACTATGGCAGGATGAGCTGTCACTGCTTTATCCTGAGTAACAATTTCAATGTCAATTTACTTCCATTTCCAGTAAATATAATATGCAAGAAGTTTTTAGTCCTTAAAAATCACCTGGAGTAAACCTTGCCTCTGCAAGATCACAGGAGAATAACAGATCCCACCATACATCCTGCCTGCTTGCTTTTGCTCCTTCAGTAACTTCTTAAGAATTCTGGACCTGTGCAGCCGCTCAGCTCCAGCAGGCCCTCCCTAAACAATTTCAAGAAATACAACAAATCACAAAAAAAAAATACTGAACAAAGAAAAGCGAAACATATTAGCTGAACAAGCGAACAAAAGGACACTAGAACATGCAAATGCACACACATCGACAGCTGAAATTCTAGCTAGTTTGGCATTGAAGTTCTCGATGCTACGCCTTAACAACATAATCAAGCAAAGTGAGAAAAGGAAAAGGAAAATAACACTTCATAATTGCAGAACACACATCATTTATCATAGAAACGTACAAACATGACTATGAAAGATGCACATGCTGAGATACAAATACACTTCCATGAAGTTGCACCAAGAGTCCATGACCATGGTTACAAACATCATACATTTTTGTTACTAAAACTAAAAGGAATCGCTAAATTATCCAAGATTAATGTACTAGTACAACTGATTGTGATACCATCAAGGCTATCAATGGCATGTAACACCTGGCTACAATTAGGAAGGCATCAGTAGGTTTAATTCTTCTTTCAAACTTTTATTGAGCTGGACCCTGTCATATTCTACCAACTTATTGTATCACAATTTGGTTTGCAGGTCAACTCCTATGCAAGGAACAGCAAACTTAGGTTCATCATGACATGTTAGGCATGCACTTCAGAATGGTCTTACTTTTATCAGTAACATGCAAACGTAATCATAATGATACGAAGGTTGGGAATTTTATCCCTCATTCACGAATCAATTAAATGCCAAATATATTACAGGAACAACAATGAATTTTTGTGACGGTATTTACTATTAGAATAGGGTGTTAGAATAGGAACTCTTTTGTATTTTCTTATCTGCCTTTTGTATTTCCTTTTGTATTTCCTTACCTGTATATGGCATAAACCCCTTGTACTCCCTATATATATATTGTCCATTGGGCTTCTTCAATACACACATAATATTCATAACATGGTATCAGAGTAAAGGTTAGGGTTAGGACTTGCTGCCACTGCCGCCGCCGCCGCCTCCTAGCCTCCGCTAGTCCTCCGCTGCCGCCGCCCCCGAGAGGAGCAATCTCCACTCCCGGGGGTGGCCTCCTTCTGGTTGTTACTCAACACAGATCCTCTTCTTGCTCTTCTCGCCGTCCGCAACGACCACCACCACACCGCTTGGAGAAATCTCCATCGATAAATCCCACCGCGACCACGCCTCCCCTTCTGTCATGTCACTCCAACCACGAAGCTGGATCCAATCGACAGCGACCTCCTCCTCCTCCTCCTCCTTAGCCTTTCTTGGTGGAGTTCGGTTGGAGGAGGAGATCGACAAGCCTTCTGTCTGCGGATTCGGCCGCCGCGGCTGGCCCGTCAAAATCCCACCTTTCTTGCCCGATCTCGCCGCTGTGCCTCATATTGCGGCGGCTCAGTCCCCTGCTTGATCCGCTTCTGCCGGGAGCAAGTAGATTATGATGTGGGAGGAGTCCAAGCCGATGCTCAAGTCCCACGTTGCAGGGGACGCTAGCGCCGCCGACGTCGAGGCCGACTATTTCCCGCCCACACCGCGCAAGGACTGGTCCACGAGTCTCGTCAAGCTCGTCACCGCCATGGTCATCTTCATGGCCGGCATCGTCATTGGCCTCTCCATCAGCACCAACGTCTCCTACTACTACTACAACTCCCACACCGAGCTCTTCTTCCCGGCCACCACCTACGGAGCCTGTGACCACGCCGACTGCGCCCCCACCTTCACGCCCCTCATCCCTAGGCACCTTCGTTGCGCCCCTCAAGCTCTCTCTGGCCGCCGCGCCACCAGCTGCGGGAGGAGCACGAGGAGCCCTGGCTCGGAGGGGGGGGATAAGGGGGTAGGGACCCGACTGCCTGGAGGAGCATCATCGCTGTGATGGCGCTTCGATTCGGGGATGGTGAGGGGAGGAGATCTAGTTACAAGCGAGAGGGGGGGGTGGTCGGTGGAGACCGGAGACTGAGAGAAGAGAGAGATGGTTGGAGTTTTGATACTGGCCCGATTGGGATGGCTTGGTTGTGCTTGGTCATCGGACTACATGATTATGATGCTGCTAATTAGTTGTTTTTTTTCTTAGTGGAGTTTCTTCCGTTGCGTCCATCAAAATCCGTATCTCTCTATATTTGACTTTCGTCTAAACCATACGAGTCCACAAATTTATTGTCAGTCATAGAAGTATAGGAATTCCCTTTTGCATGGCAGCAACCGCTGCTCTTCTCTCTGAGTCGCGTGCAGATCGTAGAAGTCGTTATGATCCCGCCGCTTCTCTCTTAGCCGCCGCCCCGAGGTTCTAAGGCCACCACGCTTCTTCTGCGCCGCCGCCGTCTTGGGCTTCGATCTGCGCCATCATGCTTCTATCTATTCCTATTTGGCTTGATTGACAACTCTCTCTATTCCTGTCGGTTTCATCATCATCTTCGTCGTGTTTTCACAGTCGACTTTGCTTCCGCTTGTGTTTTATGGGTTGTCGCACGACCCCGGATGGAAGATCTTTTGATACGATATTTTCCAAGAGCCGCATACTACGACGATATTATCAAGACTCGGACTTTGGATTTTCCATATTTTAGTGTCAACCATTTCCAAATGCAATGCTATCGCATACGCCCTGCATTTGAGGGGAGGTGTTAGAATAGGAACTCTTGTATTTCCTTATGTATCTTTTGTATTTCCTTATCTGTATATGGCATACACCTGTTGTACTCTCTATGTATATTGTCCATTGGGTCTCTTCAATACACACACAATTTTCATAACATTTACGATTATCAAAATAAAAATGTGAAATGCAAAACAGCTTACAGGAAGAATGATTAGATCATATTTGGAATCAGAAGCACCCAGAATGCATTTATCAGCAATAATCTTCATTCTCTGAGACCCAACAATATTGGGAGATTTTTCAACTGATGCCAACACCACATTTATGTTTGCCCGTCTTAAAATATCCACCAACATTATGATCTCCATCTCTTCTGAGCCATGTGCAATAGGAATGAGAACCTGTTTCAGAAGTCGAATCATCAGACAGTCAATGCCATACTATAATAAATCTCCAACACAATATATCTGGGCTCCAATTGCACCTTTTCTAATATTTTCTCCAAGGATGCATATAGCTGGAAGTAATGAGGACTAGATAGATATATGAGTTGTGTTTTTCACATAGTAAGATGCCATATGAGGGGGTACAGATAGATCAACTATATAGCATGCTAGGGCACCAAATGGAGTTTTATTTAATCAAGCATGCACCATTAAATAAGCATAAATAACAAACCAAATTAAGTGCAATAATTTACTCTGGTGTAGTCGAATCTTATTTTTCTAAGAAAAATGCTTTACTCATCCATGTTCAACAAAACCTTGATACGCTCTGTTAATTTCTATCATATAAGCATGATGTCATATTCATTCTGATGTAAAATCCTAGGTAAAGGATGCTCCCAAACATAATATAGCACAGCTCATAGTTCAACATTAACTTACATGAGGGTTGTGATCAGAAGACCATTCAACTTCGTTGATTTCTGTACTTCTTTCAAGATCATCATCAATTTGCACCATCTATGGGGAATATGCAATAATTGCACAGTGATCAGCATGTATTGCAATGCAGAAAATAGAGTTGTCTCTTTAAAAGTTATATCCGCAATTAAAAGTCATATCTGCAAAACATAATATAAAAAACTTCCCAGCATAGCCAACTCCCAACTGAAAGATAAGTACAATTACCGGAATGATTTTAAAAAATCAGAATAATTTGAGTTAGCAGTTACGCTATTAATAAATTTTAACAACACATGAACAGACTAAATTTAGAAGAGAATTAGTCTAATCAGCTAAAAGGCAGGATAAAACAACAAAGATATGCAAGTTTTTTTTACGAACCAAAGTACTGTCCATGTCTTCAGCTGCATGAGGCCCAAACAATTGCTCGACAAATGATAAAGCAAATTGAAATGCTGTCCCTGGTCCACGACTAGTTGTGAGCTCTCCTGAAACCTGAACATTTGATTCAACAGCTCGGAATGTTGGGAGATCTCCTATGAAGGATGGGTGACAGGTGATCTTGCAACCAAAAAAATGCAATATCAATTAAAAAAGGCCAAACCTTTATCGACTAAATTTAATCATATAGCAAAATGGCCACCTTTTTTCTCTTGTGGAGACCCCACGGCATGAGAACAACAGCTGGTGCAGCACATATAGCACCATACAATCTTTTCTCCTCAGCCTGTCTAACCGTGATCCTCTGAAGGATGTCATTGTCTCTCAACCGCACTGAACCAGGCATTCCTCCCTGAACACATCATCCCGAGAATCGAATAAGAGATTTTGGATACCGTCAGTATTTAACACACATATAACACCACTAACACACATATAACACCACAGCGTAAACAAAGTGACAGAGCGACGAGTTAGACTAATTGCCATCAGCACGAAAAGTGAGCAATATGATGAAACACTTCAAAACGTTGGAGTACTAAAGATGAATGCTTAGAAATATTTGTATGCTATCCCAAAGAAAGACTAGAATGCTCCTAAAAACTTCTGCTGCTAAATCCAGTAAGAAATATTTCTGCTCCACACAAACTAAATGTACTATCTGTGGGTCAGTACGAGGAGAGAGAGGAGTTACCGGGAGAGCCACAAGGTCGAACACCTGGTCGACGCAGGCGGCAATCGGCTTGTCTGCGACGATGCGGGAGCCACACGAGGCCTCCACCTCGAGGCCGTCCTCCACGGAGGCCAGCGTCACGTCAGCGCCGGCGTGCCGGAGGACACCTGCCAGGATGACCGCCTCCATCTCCTCCGTGCCCATGGCGATGGGCACGAGAACCTTCACGGTACAGAACGCAGAAATTCAGGCTCTTGACGCTGTTAAAGATGTAAGTGATGAGCCGAGGCCAGACCTTCTTCTTGGGAGGGGGCGGCGACGAGACGGCCGTTGCGGCAGCAGAGAGCGAGGGGGCGGCCCGCGTCACGGAGCGGAATGGCGGTGGCCGAGGCGAAGTGGGAGCGCACCGGTTCGGTGGATGCGGCGGCGGCCGAATCGGCATGGCGGGAAGTGAGGTCGGGGAGAGGAGAGAGTGAGACGCAGAGAACATTGGAATTTGGAGATGGCGGACTCCGGCCGGCGGGGGAGGAGCGACGGCTGAGATGGATAAGGCCCCGTTTGGGCGAAGGAAATTTCACAGGAACTGGAACTGGAACTGGTCCTTTTCTTATCGATAGGCATTAGATAGGACCTAATGTCCTTCGCAAATCTCAAAGCAAACTCCGTGGGACCCGGTAAATTTTTTTAATATATTATTTTGTTTATAAATTATAGTTTTTCAATATTGGAGATGTATTCTTTTCTTATATACTTGCACTAAAACTTCAATCTATATAGGAAATAGTCCACTTTTTAACCTTCAAACATCGTTCAAGTTCACTTTTCAAACTTGAACGGTAAAACTATTTAATTTGAGACCTTTAATTATTGAAACCAGAGCAAATGCCCCAACCCTGGTTTTGACGTGACGTGGCGCATTCGTGGCATCGGTTTTGACATGTGGCAATAGGGCCCACTCGTCATCCCATACTTCACCTCTTCTTCCTTCTCCTTTTTCTCTCCTTCTCACACTATCTTCCTCGGATGCCATCCGTCATGGCGCCTCCGCCCCACCTCTTCTTGCTGTTTCTCTTCCCCAAAGCCAAGATCAAGAAGAAGCTTGCATCCGATTGACAAGAACCACACCATGGTTGTGAAGGCCAAGAAATCGGAGTCATCTACCACAAAAAAACCACCAAGAATACCACGACCAAAGCTGCGGCGAATGAGGCCATTGGCAAGGCCAAGCTCCCGGAACTGGACAAGGCAGTCGCTGGGAAGACGAAGGGTACCAATTCCGCTAAGCTTGCAAAGGTTCTAAAGACGAGCGCTGCCAAGGCGGTGAAGATGGTGAAGGCGGCGAAATCTGAGGTTGTCGCCGACAAGGCCAAGAAACCATCCAATTTAACCATGGATGTTGGTGCCAAGCTAACCAAATCGAGCAAGAACGGGCAGGTGGTCGCCAACGATAACGAGGGGAAAGATAGTACCAAGGTGAATGCGACTATTAGCAGCGGGGTGGTGGGGGGACGGTATGGAGGAGGGCATGGTGTTCGCAGAGGAGGCAGAGGGGATAGAGGACCTCATCTCTGAGTTCTAAGGGGTGCCGGTGTGGCTACAAGAGACGCTCATGCCGGATTTGCGCGACTATCGTACACGCCCATGGCGTACCTGTTCGCCACCAACGCGGGGACGGCGACTGTGTGGGGCCCATCTTGAGCAGTCAATTTTTTAATCAAGCACTAATACTCCATATAGTTTTTTTTGGCTCATTTAGTATGTTTTTGAAGAGAAATAGCAAAAACAGTAAATAAAATTAAAAGGTAAAAATGACACTCGTGTCACGCGAAACACCACAACAAGGGGTCTGCCATGCACCTAGTCCGTGGGAGGACACGTGGTGACCTCCTAGCCGGCAGCAGATGACTTGCCGCACACTCAGATCGCTGCAGACCACCTGCCGCTAACTTAGTCCGTAGCAGGTGCCGTGCGCAGGCGACCTGTCGCAATGTTTTTGCGTGGTACTTGTGCCATTTTTGCCACTTTGTTTTTTGAGAGTTATTTTTTCTATTTCGCTTTTAAAAAAAGCTAAATAAGCCAAAACTCTGCTCGCTAAGGGTCCCTAAAAATGATGATTTTTTTAAACAAGAAAAACAATTATTTATCTCCTCCTACTAATGGAATCTTACACGTGGCATCTTTTCCTATGCGTACATGTGCCATAAACACCATGTAAAGCCCTTCCCTTCACGCCATCATGGTACGAAAACTCCATCTATTGCACATGACACCTTTTGAAAAGATTTATTGTAAATTCCTACGTACGCATGGTTTGAAAACACTCCCATCCTTACTCTATTTTGTATTGCACATGATACCTTTTGAAAAAAAAATTATTATAAATTCCTACGTACGCTTGGTTTGAAAACACTCCCTTCCTAACTCTAGTTTAAAATCTTCAGTTTAATTCTCCAAACTCATGCTCCATTTGGCCCTTGCTAAGGTGAGAAGGTGGGAAGTCCGCAGCAAAAGGAAGAAGGAAAGCAAAAAAAAGGGCACCCATGTTACCTAGACCTACTACCGTATCCGGTAGGTACGGCGCTTTCTAGAAGACGTCAACCCAGCCCTCATGCACCCTCGCACCTACTACTGACACTGACCACTAGGCCCCTCACCCGACCGCTACCAAAAGGCCCCGCTTGCAAGTCACGCAATGGCATCGGCACCCCACTGGGCGTCATGCCCTCGCGGTGCGCTGCTCCTCCTGTCCGGACGCCGCCGGTTAAAAAAACCTGATAGTGCAGATGCGCCCCACATATCGCGTCCTGATTGGTCATAGCGTCGCGTCCCGCCCAGTCCACGCCTCGGTACACCGCCACGTATCAACCCGGCCCACTCCCGGATCCTCTGCGCCACCGCGGCCTCCTCCAAAGTCCAAACGCGCGCGTATCTACGGACTCCGGGCGCAGAGGATACGGGGTGTTGGCCACTGTTGGCACCGGCGTGGTGGAGGGGACACCTGTCCCCGCCGCACTGTCCCTCTCCGCCCCCGCCGCGCGCACCCAGGCGAGAGAGACGTCACGCGAGACGGGCAAGGCAAAGGCGAAGCAAAGCCAACTCCACCACCAGCCGCAACGCAGCGGCAAGTAGCACAGGAGTGAGTCGAGTCGAGTCACTTGCCTTCCAATTTGGTCACCTCACGCATCGATTGCCCCCGCGCACGCGCCCATCGCTTTGCCATCTTCGCCACCCCCGAGCAACCTATATAGCGCCGCGCAGAAATTCTTATCCTCTGTCGGTTATTCCTCTCTGCTGCGGTGGGAAGGGGAGGCGGAGTTGGGGATGGATCTGAAGGACGGCGGGGTGTCGGAGAGGAGGGGGGCGGCGCCTCTGGCGAGGCAGGGGTCGATCTACTCGCTGACGTTCGACGAGTTCCAGAGCACGCTCGGGGGGATGGGGGACGGGCTCGGGAAGGACTTCGGATCCATGAACATGGACGAGCTGCTGCGGAGCATCTGGACGGCGGAGGATAGCCAGGCCATGGCGTCGGCGTCGGCGGCCCGGGAGGGCGAGCTGCAGCGACAGGGGTCGCTCACCCTGCCGCGCACGCTCAGCGTCAAGACGGTGGACGAGGTCTGGCGGGACTTCGTGCAGGAGGCGCCTCCGGGGACAGTTGGCAGCGGCGGGGAGGCGCCGCAGCCCAGGCGGCAGCCGACGCTTGGGGAGATGACGCTGGAGGAGTTCCTGGTGAGGGCCGGGGTCGTCTGGGAGAATCCCGCCGCGGCGGCGGCGGCGGTGGCTGCGGCTGCCGCCGCGCCGCCCGTGGCTCCGCGGCCGATTCAGGCGGCCAACAACAGCTCGATCTTCTTCGGCAACTTTGGAGGCGCCAATGATGCCGCCGGCCCGGGCGCGATGGGGTTCGCGCCGGTGGGGATTGGGGATCCGGCCATGGGCAATAATGGGCCGATGCCCGCCATGGTAGGGATGGGCGGTGGTGCGGTCACTGTGAGCCCGGTGGATACGGCGGTGGCTCAGCTGGATTCTGTGGACAAGGGGAACGGGGACCTGTCGTCGCCGATGGCGCCGGTGCCGTACCCCTTTGAGGGGGTGATTAGGGGGAGGAGGAGCAGTGGGAATGTGCAGAAGGTGGTGGAGCGGCGGCAGAGGAGGATGATCAAGAACAGGGAGTCTGCAGCTAGATCCCGCGCCCGGAAGCAGGTCATACCTTTGTCCTGAACTCTTGCATGTGTTGCATATGCAGCTGTTTGCGATCGCAAGTGGCAGCGCTAAGATACTAATATTTACGAATCTGATAAATCGGCATGCCGGGCTTGCCCTCGCCATGTCGAGAACAATGGATATTTCACAAGGTATTGATTTGTAAAGGAACTCTTGCCTTGCATGTTTCTTGTCAAGCTTTGACACAGAAAATTGCTCCATTTTCTTGTTTTAGTTATACCTTTTGTAATTTCTAGGCATACACGATGGAGTTGGAAGCTGAAGTTCAGAAACTCAAGGAACAAAACAAGGAGTTGCAGAAGAAACAGGTACCTTTAAGTTAGTGGAACTGAATTCAAGTCATTTCGGAAGAAATGGGACTGTAGTACTTGATTTCCAAAATTGAAAGAAATGGGACTTAATGGAAACATTTGGGAAAGAATCAGGAGCTTGAAAAGTTATCTTAGAATATGTGGTAAAAAACTTGAACTTCAATAACCTTAGAAAAACCACTGCAAAACATGTTTGACTGAAATCCATTGTAACAGGCTAACAACAAGCTATTGTTACTTTTTCCTACTGATACTGTGCAACATGGTATTACGTGCACCTATAGGTGTATAAGTTCTTAGTGTCCTCCGACAGACAAATACAAATCAATATTTGTCCCTTCTGCTCTATCTACCCAAATACTAAATTGTTTATGAACTCATTAAGCTGCAGCTGTGCACTCGAACTTTGTCCACTTGAATCAAAGGCAACCAAAACAACCCCATTTTTGCAATGATGAGTGATTAAGCCTTATTTTGGTGCCTTGTGTAAATTGTGTTACTGCCCAAGATTTTTGACTAAGTGATAATTTCAGGGTTGGGCTGTAGAGGCCTAAATGTCATGAGAAATTACATGCTTTTCTGCAACTAGTTACATTCCTCATGTTATTGTTTATTTTTGCTAGTAGTTTGCATAATGGTTTAAGGACCAATTGTTGCCACTTTTATCATCTTTTTTCAAGAGGAAAAACATTAAGTGGTCCTGTTCACTTGTGGTCTTACGGTTATTATATCCTCTCCAATGGTGGCTATTCCAACTTCTGAAAACTGGATCTTCCAAATCAAAATGGAGGGAGGTCCTAATGTTGTCTAATATCTTGTAAAAATTAAAGATCAGTATGATACTCACATATTCAATCATTTGGAGAATTTTTCATGGTAATTTGGAGGGAACCACATCAGCTAGGACTGCACACCTTAATAAGCACAGCCTCCATATCAAGAGTATTTGTTTTCGAACCTCTAAATTCAAATTCATGTCCTTTGCATTTTTTTGTAAGCATCTCTACGTGGATGACCAGTGTTTCCCTAGGCGGGCTGCGCCTAGCACCTAGGCGGCCTAGGCGGGTGCCTAGGGAACACTATGGATGACATTGGTACAAATAGGGGTGAAAATGGATCAGATAGTTTCCGATCGATCCGGACGAAAAGGAATTCGGATTGTCTCGGATCGGATTTTTTCGGATAATTCTCGGATCAGAAACGAATGCATATTTTTTTGCTGGAAACGAATACGAATACACTAGCCCTAGTATCCGTCGAATACGAATACGGATTATGCCAAGGCCGGATATCTGGCAATTCAGCCCAACAGCAGTACAAGAAAAATGCGAAGTAGCGGGACGTAAGCCCATAGACCTTCGTCTCCGGATCCTGCAGGGCGAAACATAAAAGGCCCGCAGAACTTACGGCTCTTGGGCTTTGGCTGTTGCGAACAGAGGGGAGGAAATCGCGAGAGATGAGAGCGGCGAGGCTATGGAGTGGAGGCAGCGAGATGATCTACCGGAGCTGGTCGCTGCTGTTGTCGATGGTGGCCATCTGGGGGCAGAGCCGTCGCCGCAGGGCTTACCAGCCTCTCCGTCTTCGACGACAAGGTGCCTTCTCTCGCCGTCGCCTTGTTATAATCTTAGGGGATAATTGTTTCATTCGATACATCGTTTGCCTATACCTAATCTTTGACACGACAGCCTTTTCATGGATGTGCACGATCTCAGCAATGCTGCAGTTCCCGTAGCTAAGAATTTTATTGAAATCGTTGCAAGTTACTGTGAATTAATTCATGAATGTTTGTATCAAATAAACTAGTTATATGTTTTCATTAATTTCTGGCGTGGAATTTAAGGGGTTTTCATGTTTCAAAAAATATCAGTGACCGTATTCGTTTCGATTCGTATTCGCTCCGTATTTGTATTCAACATAATTCGTATTTGTATCCGCATCCGAGAAAAATATGAAACAATGGCAAAGCCATTATCCATTCGTATTCGATCCGTTTTCACCCCTAGGTACACATGTTGTTTGGAGCTTTCTAATCTTTTTTTTTTTAATTATGCAGGAGGAAATGATGGAAATGCAGAAAAACCAGGTAACTTTTTTTTTGGTCAAACATCTGTTCCTGATCTTCTCTATCATCTGTCTGATGCATCAAGAAGGCCAGGTTGCTGTTTTTAACTACTGCAATATAGAGTTCTCTTACTATTAGTATTAGTTCTTACATTTCCATCAGAGAGATTGGCATGTTATTTAGTACCTATTATATTACCTTCGAATGCTTGGTCGCTATATCGAACACCAGTTTCACTATTTTTTACCATAGTATAAAATGGAGGGACGCCCATATTTCTGCTTGTTTACATTCTGTTTGCTCTGCTAATTTCGTTTCCTTATATTTTCAAATTGTTTGTGTTTTTTAATATTTCTTGCTGTATTTCCATCACAAAATAATACTCATCAAAGGAAAAAAAAAGGTACTGATGGTGCTGCAAGAGCACCTTTAAGCATCAATCACTTGCATTACAGTTAATTACAAATATTTGATATCTTTATGTGTGGTTATGTAGAGAATAGTGATAATACTTATTTGGAAAATGGTGACAAAAGCACTTTCTTCTATATGGTTGGTGTATCTGATTGTTTTGTTTTACTGTTTAAATTTGGTGTAAATTTTATTGGCCTCTTTTGTCAATTTATACCACAAACATAATTTCTAACATCAGTTGGTAATTTAGGGAGGTATAAATTCACTAGACATACTTTCACCTTGAAAGCTTTTTAAAACTGTCTATAAAGATTAGTTTTGTTGGATGCTCTTGAGGTTTGGATGTAAATGGATAATATGACTATAGTCCCTGTTAAAAAAACAGGAATATTGGAAACGATGCTTAAAATAGATGTATGTATTTTTCCTATTAAAATCATTTTCTGTTTAAACTATTGGAGATTCACAAATGTGTGGATGTAATGGAAAGTGTATACATACTATTGATAGTCTAGGATGTACGGACACGGATACGTCGACACGACACGACACTGATACGGGGATTTGTTGGAAATAATCTTGACTCATTAAGATTGTATTTGCATTAAGTATTTTGAGCATGTACACGTGCATGTGTGCATGTTACATCTCCTAGTCAGCAGACGATAGATGTGCTAGTAGAGCACGTCTTGGGGAGTAGTTTGCATGTTAGATCGGTTAGTTGGGATGTCTTGCGTCGTTGTCGCTTGGCCGATTCCTCTGGTGATAAGCCCTCCATGCTAGGAGGAGTGGTTAGTGGTTATGCCCATGCATATAGTGCGTGCGTGGGTTATGGCCTTAGTGGCAGTGGGGTATAAAAGCTCATGTATATTGTTAGCTTTGAGCGAAGAAAACAAGAGAACGAAAAAGGGGCCAGCGTCGGCCAAAACTCTTCTGCTCATCTTGAGTGTGTGTGTCAAGAAGAAAGCCATGAGCGAGTGTTCTCCGGCAAAGCCAACAATTGGTATCGAGCGAGGCGCGGCGTCGCGACTGCGAGGCGCGGCAATGACGGAGCAACGGGCTACCGCGGCAAGCACGGCGACCACGGAGCGGCGCCGCTTTGGGCACTTGGCGCTTGTCCGAGGCGACGGTTTGGGGCGCGCCATGCCGCAGCGCAGCATGCTCGACCGACGGACGCGACAATGCTCGGCCACTCAGAGCGCCGACGTGATTGCCACGCCGGCGGCGACGATGCGCATGCGATGCGTCCGTGAGAGAGAGTCGGCATGAGGCCGACAAACGGAGATGGCATGAGAGAGTGTTGCATGTGTCATTTATTTCTTTGTGCACGAGGAGGTGTGTTACATACGTGCATATATATTTGTGTCATGGTCATGCATTTAGCGAGGTTCAATGCATGATGCATGTATGTGCCCATGAGTTCTTGTAGGTGTGTTCCAAGTTCTCATGTGTGTAAGCTCTAGTGAGAGTCTCCATCGCCGTATAGTTGTGTTACCGCGAAAGACAATCTGAGCTGAGGTAGAAGAAAAGACGTCCTTATTTGGAAAATGGTGACAAAAGCACTTTCTTCTATATGGTTGGTGTATCTGATTGTTTTGTTTTACTGTTTAAATTTGGTGTAATTTTTATTGGCCTCTTTTGTCAATTTATACCACAAACATAATTTCTAACATCAGTTGGTAATTTAGGGAGGTATAAATTCACTAGACATACTTTCACCTTGAAAGCTTTTTAAAACTGTCTATAAAGATTAGTTTTGTTGGATGCTCTTGAGGTTTGGATGTAAATGGATAATATGACTATAGTCCCTGTTAAAAAAACAGGAATATTGGAAACGATGCTTAAAATAGATGTATGTATTTTTCCTATTAAAATCATTTTCTGTTTAAACTATTGGAGATTCACAAATGTGTGGATGTAATGGAAAGTGTATACATACTATTGATAGTCTAGGATGTACGGACACTGATACGCCGACACGATTACGACATCGATACTGGGATTTGTTGGAAATAATCTTGACTCATTAAGATTGTATTTGCATTAAGTATTTTGAGCATGTACACGCATGTGTGCATGTTACATCTCCTAGTCACAGGACGATAGATGTGCTAGTAGAGCACGTCTTGGGGAGTAGTTTGCATGTTAGACTGGTTAGTTGGGATGTCTTGCGCCGTTGTCGCTTGGCCGATTCTCTGGTGATAAGCCCTCCATGCTAGGAGGAGTGGTTAGTGGTTATGCCCATGCATATAGCGCGTGTGGGTTATGGCCTTAGTGGCCAGCTGGGTATAAAGCTCATGTATATTGTTAGCTTTGAGCGAAGAAAACAAGAGAACGAAAAAAACAAAAGGCCGCCAAAACTCTTCTGCTCATCTTGAGTGTGTGTCAAGAAGAAAGCCATGAGCGAGTGTTCTCCGGGCAAAGCCAACAATTGGTATCGAGCGAGGCGCGCGTCGCGACCGCGAGGCGCGGCAATGACGGAGCAATCTGCTACCGCGGCATGGCGGCGCGGCAATGGAGCGAGCAATGGCTTGGGCACTTGGCGCATTGTCCGAGGCGACGGGCCGGCGCGCCATGCCGCCGCGCAATGCTCGACTCCGACGGCGCGACAAGCCGCTCACCACTGTAGCGCCGACGTGATTGCCACGCTGGGCGGCGACGATAGGCGGCGATGCGTCCAGGAGGAGAGTCGCATGAGGCCGACAAACGAGATGGCACAGAGGAGTGTTGCATGTGTCATTTATTTCTTTGTGCACGAGGAGGTGTGTTACATACGCATATATATTTGTGTCATGGTCATGCATTTAGCGAGGTTCAATGCATGATGCATGTATGTGCCCATGAGTTCTTGTAGGTGTGTTCCAAGTTCTCATGTGTGTAAGCTCTAGCGAGTCTCCATCAGATAGTTGTGTTACCGCGCAAAGACAATCTGAGCTGAGGTAGAAGAAAAGACGCAAGTTGTGTCACCGACAAGATGATCAAGAAGAAGAAGGCAAAACTCCTGGAGATGCGTCAGAGATCGACTTCGCTGGAAGTGAAGGCTGGTCAAGATTGGGGAGATTGTTGGAAATAATCTTGACTCATTAAGATTGTATTTGCATTAAGTATTTTGAGCATGTACACGTGCATGTGTGCATGTTACATCTCCTAGTCACAGCACGATAGATGTGCTAGTAGAGCACGCCTTGGGAGTAGTTTGCATGTTAGATCAAGTTAGTTGGGATGTCTTGCGCCGTTGTCGCTTGGCCGATTCCTCTGGTGATAAGCCTCCATGCTAGGAGGAGTGGTTAGTGGTTATGCCCATGCATATAGTGCGTGCGCTGGTTATGGCCTTAGTGGCAATGGGTATAAAAGCTCATGTATATTGTTAGCTTTGAGCTAAGAAAACAAGAGAACAAAAACAGCTTGTGCGTCTACTAAAACTCTTCTGCTCATCTTGAGTGTGTGTCAAGAAGAAAGCTATGAGCGAGTGTTCTCCTGGGCAAAGCCAACAGGATTCACTATTTTCCCTAAAATGTCGATACGGCGACACTATATATATTTAAATAATAAGAATAATATACACATATTTTTTATTTTTATTTTTCTACATGTTTGCCAAACTGAAATAAAGTAAAGTGTAAAGTAAACTAGGAATGTGTTATGAATAGCGCTCGTATTCAATATGAGGCCAATGGGTCAGTATATATACACAAAGTACAGGTAGTGAATATGCAAATAACCCCTCATAACAATGGGGAATAACACACTATACACATATCTCTAACCCCCCCTCATAACAATGGGGAATAACACACTATACACATATCTCTAAAACCCGCCTCAAACTCATGGTGGATCAACAACACTGAGTTTGGAGAGGTGGAAGCCGTGTTGTGCTTGAGTCTGGGCCTTCGTGAAGAAATCCGTTATCTGAAGCTCTGAAGGCACATACCGAAGAGCAATCATCTGATCATGCACACAAGACCTCATGAAGGAAGCATCAACACCAATATGCTTAAGTAGCTCATGCTTATGTGGTCACGGCACACCGATAGCACTGTATTATCCGACAAGAGAGGAGCCTGCAGTGATAGAAACACCAAAATCCTCAAGTAACCACCGTAGCAAGTAACTCACAAGAGAGCCATAGCTCGCAACTCACCTTTGCACTCGAACGGACATCGCATCGCTTTTTCGCCTTCCAAGCAACGAGAACCATCAAGAAAAACACAAGAAGCGTAAATAGACCGACGATCGAGGGATCGCTGGCCCAAGTAGCATCCGAATAGGCCAAGTCAGAATGAGCCGAGGTGCAAAGAAGAGACGATGAGAGATAGTCCTAACGAAGGTATCGCAGAACTTGAAGAAGGTGATCAGAGCGGATCCGAGCGAGCAGAGACGAATCGACTCGTAATGTGAACCGGATAAGTGATATTCTGACGAGTAATAAAGAAGGTAGACAAGACTCCCAACAAGATGACGATAGCGTAGCCTGGATCGAAAGAGGCTCGCCATCAGAGGGTCGGAGGTGAACATTGAGCTCCATGGGAGTTTCAATAGTACACTGATCAGTGAAAGAGACGCGATCAAGAAGATCCTGAATATACTTCTCTTGGAACATAAAGAAACCATTTGGAGTGGAAGTAACCTCAATCCCAAGGAAGTAACGAAGAGGACCAAGATCCGACATAAGGAATTGCTCACTAAGACGAGCCTTGACAAAGTCAATGTACTTAATCATCTTCGATAATGATCATATCAACATACGTAAGAAGAAGAGTCCGACCACAGACGGTGTGACAAAGAGCGCAGATCATGATCACTAGTCAAAAGCCAGCGAGTGACCACAGAGAGAAGCGCCAAACCAAGCACGGAGGGCTTGCTTAAAGCCATAGAGAGCGATTTAAGGCGCATGCACCATGCCCTCGTGAACATAATACCTAGTGGCGGAAGCATGTAGACCTCCTCACGCAACTCGCCATTAAGAAATGCATTCTTGACATCAAGTCGAGAAACAAAGCTAGTGGCACAGCACGCCACCGCAAGAAGCGCGACAAAGGGTCATGGGCCACAGAGCAAAGTCTCGTCAGAGTTACGACCATGCTCGCCGAAGCCACGAGCAACAAGACACGCCTTATAGCGCCAAGAGAGCCATCGAGCGTAGTCTTAATCTTATAGACCCACTTACACGTGATGGGACAAGAATGAGATGGAAAAGGAACAAGATCCAAGTACCAAGATGCTCGAGGGCAAGAATCTTCTGGCCATGGCATGCCGCCACTCAGGTGAGTAACAAGATCCCTGTGAGGAGACAGCTCAAGAGTAGCCGCACTAAAAACCAAAACGGCAGTGGGTCAATCGACTAGCGATCATGAGAGTAGAGTGAGGAGAAGATTGTTAGAGATATATATGTATAGTTTGTAATTCCCCATTGTTATAAGGGGTTCTTTGCATATTCACCGCATGTATTCAGATATATATATTGGCCCATTGGCCTCATATTGAATACAAGTGCTATTCGTAACATGGTATCGTGAGCCTAGGGTTTGTCGATCTAGGCTTTGCATGGTTGTCTCAGACGGACGCAGCCTTCCCGAAGCGCCGCCGCTTCCTCCTCACTGACGCCGCCGCCCTCCATCTTCCCAGCACGCCGCACCGGCCGCCGGCGGCGCTGGCCGCGCTGCCTCGCAGTTGGTTGCCGCCGCCGCTGCCGCCGGCTTCTCGCTGCCGCCGCGGGCCCCACGCACGCCCCGGCGACTCGCGAGGTCGGTCGGCCGCCGACCGACGCCGCTTTCCCGACCTCCCCAGTCGCGCCGCGCTTTTCCCGATTCTCCTGTGCCGCGCCGCCTCTCAGCCGCGCGCCGCTTTCCCGACGCCGCCGCTTTCCTGTGCCGCGCCACCGTTTTCCCCAGCCGCGCTGGCCACCGGCCGCTTACCGGCGCCGCCGCGCGCCTCGCAGCGCGTTGCCGCCGCCGCCGCCGCCGCCGGCCTCACGCGCTATCGCCGGCCTCCGCCGCCTTGCCGCTTGGTCAGCGAATATCGACCGAGCCGCTTTTTGTAAACCTAAGAAAAAATAAAAGAGTAAAAACGTGGTTCTAACCGCCGCCGCCCGGGCCGCCGTTAGACTTCGTTGTCTGCCGCCGCTGCCCGCCCGCTACCAATGGGCACCGCTTCCTCGCCGCCTCCTGATCTTCGATGGTGTTAACTACACCGACTTTGTGTCTCACATGTGTATCACATGCGTGGTCTTCATCTCGGGCGCCTTCTTCGCGATGTTACTCGGCCCGCTTGCCCTACACTCCGACGGAACTTACGCCACATGCGCCGCTTCAACACCGACAAAGTCGCTGGCCGAGACCGCCGCCTTGCTGATGATGAGGCTATCTTCGCTACCGTGAGGCTCGATTTCTACAAGGATCGCCGACCGCTTACACTGGGGCTGGTGCGACGACGACGCTGCCGTCATTGCCTCATCGCCGATCCATTTCGCTTCTTCGAGGTTGTGGGATCGCTTATCGCTTCAGATGTGGACTCACTTCGCTGGGCATACACGAGCTCCGGTGATGCTTCTACCGTCCGTGGTCCGCCAGAGCACTTCTTCAAAGCAGGTGATGCTACTATTGACGCTTTTTATGCTCGTGAGCTCGCCGCTTGGCGCCACCGACTCTTCGACCTGGATGTCGCTCTTGTCCTCGCGTTCGGGCCGACGCATCGACCGAGTTTCGTGAGAATCCACGAGTTCCTTACTCGCCGCCCGAAGTTCGAGCAATGGCGCGCCCAGCCTCCTGCACGCCACCTCGTGTCACTCTCCGAGGCCTTATCGAGATACGAGCGCAGGAGACTCGCCGAGTGGGCCGCCTCGCGCTCTCCTCCGCCCGCCGCCGCCCACCCACTACACCGACGCTCCACGCTGCCAAGACACCGCCTCCTCCAATGGCCGCACGGTGGTGGCCGCCTCCATCCGCGCGGTGGTCGCCTCATCGCCCTACCGCAATAAGGTCACCCATTGAGTCCCAGCCATAAGAAGCGCGCATCTTTCTCGCCGTTCTTCTACTAGCACCGGCACTGGTGCTTCTACATCGACGCCAGATCGACTTCTTCCACGCTTTTTCATCGAGCAGAGATAGCGACTTCGACGCCGCTGCCGCCTGTGTTCTTCTCGATGTGTTCGCGTGCTCGCATCGACTTCTCGCACCGAGACCACCTCCTACACAACTGTGTACTCCTCGTGGATTCTTGATTCGAGCATCTTTTCACATGACTCTCGATTCTTCCACTGCCTTTCCTTACACCCCTTGATTCTCCCCGCTGTTCTTACCGCCGATGGTACATCTCTTTCTCGTCTCTCGGTCGAGGACCTCTTAGCAACTCCTCTTTCATGTTCCTTCGTTGTTTATGTTCCTCGCCTTACCATGCACTTCTTTCACGGGCAAATTATCGATCTTGGTTGTCGTTATTCTCGACTCGACTCTTGTTGTGTTCGGGACCGCCACACGGAGCTCGTTGGTTCTCGCCTCTACGCTTTGACTCACAAATGCTCTGGAGCTTGACCGCTTCACCTTCCTTCCGCCGCTACCGCTGCTACCGGGCCTCTCGGCCGCCACCCGCCTACTGGGCCTCTTTCCCAGAAGGGCATCACCGCCTTGGTCATTTGTGTGGATCCCGCCTGGCCGCCTTTGGTTCGCCGTGGTCTTCGGGTCCGCCTCAGAGATGTGTCTTTAGATTGTCGTACGTAAGTTAGGTAAATGATTCACTTCCTTATCCTCATAGTGAGTCCGTGTCTCGGCCCTTTGATCTTGTTCATTCGCATGTTTGGGGTCCGGCCCTTCGCTTCAAAGCGGGTCATCGATATTATATCATTTTTATAGATGATTTTTCTCGCCACACTTGGATATACTTCATGTCTTCTCAGAGCGAGGTCTTGTCTATCTATAAACAATTTGCCACTATGGTCCATACACGCTCTCCACCCCTATTCGTGTTTTTCGTGGCCGACTCACGGCGAGTACCTCTCGCTACTGCGTAGCTTCCCTTATCGAAAGGTGGTACTCGCCGCTCCTCGTCCCGGTGCTCATGCTCGAATGGGGTTGCTGAGCGCAAGCATCGCCATCTTCTTGAGATGGCCCGCATTGATGATTGCCGCCTATTCCACCTCATTTTTGGGCCGAGGTCGTTTCCATCGCCACCTATCTCAACATCCACCTCTTCTCGCTTCTTCAAGGTGCGATCCCGTTGAGCGCCTTTGTGGTCTTCTTCCGACTACTCGCTCTTCGCCTGCTTGGTCGCGCTTTATGTTCTCTCGCCCGAGAACGCACCCAACCGATCGCCACCGTTGAGTGTGTCTTTTTGGGATACAGCGCCGAGCACAAGGGATATTTGCCGGGATCTCGTTGGTCGACGGATGCATTTCTGGATGTGACTTTCGATGAGTCTCGCCCTTCTACCCACGCCCTACCTCTCCTTCGGCCGACTTCTCCTGGAGTCTCTCGCCCTTTGACCTTTCCGCATACACCTATATCCTGCCTTGCCCTTACCCACCCGGGCCCCATTGAGTCTCCACATATTCTCCCGTGGCCTCCGCCGCTGTCACCGCCTCGGCTCCTCCCACTACACTCGCTTCACACTCGCCGACCTCGATGAGGATCTTCCACCGAGCCATCTTCTCCGATGTTCTATCTTCTCCGATGATCCATCTTCCTCGACGGGTTATCTTCTCGCTACACTCTCCGTGATCGCCAATCGATTCGGCCTCCCGCCTGCTTTGGTTTTTCTCGTGCAACTACTTGAGCCTGCCTCCTATCGGATGTCGTTACTCATCCCGAGTGGCAGCATGCTATGGCCGAGAGATTGCTCGCCTCGAGCGCATCGGGTACTTGGGATCTTGTTCCTTTTCCATCTCACTCGCCCCATCACGTGTAAGTGGGTCTATAAGATTAAGACTCGCTCCGATGGTTTCTCTGAGCGCTATAAGGCGCGCCTTGTTGCTCGTGGTTTCCAACAGAGTATGGTCGTGACTACGACGACTTTTGCTCCGTGGCTCACATGACCACCGCCCGCACTTCTTGCGGTGGCGCTCTGCTCGCCATCGGTCCTGCTTCTCACCTGATGTCAAGAATGCCTTTCTTAATGGCGAGTTGCGCGGAGGAGGCCCACATGCTTCCGCCACCGGGTATTCTCGCCTCGAGGGCATGGTCCGCTGCCTTCGCTGCTCTCTTTATGGCCTTAAGCAAGCCCTCGTGCTTGGTTTGAGCGCTTCTCCTCCGTAGTTATCGCTGGTTTTTCACCAGTGATCATGATCCGCGCTTTGTCCACACTTCGCCTCGTGGTCTGACTCTTCTTCTCTCGTATGTTGATGATATGATCATTAATGAGATGATTCTCAGTTCATTGCCTTTGTCAAGGCTCGCCTTAGCGAGCGCTTTATGTCTGATCTTGGTCCTCTTCGCTACTTCCTTGGGATTGAGGTTACTTCCACTCTGCATGGTTTCTTTATGTCTCAAGAGAAGTATATTCGTGGATCTTCTTGATCGCGCATCTCTCACCGATCAACAGATCGTTGAGACTCCCATGAGCTTAATGTTCACCTCCGACACTTTGATGGCGAGCCTCTTTCCGATCCGACTCGCCATCGCCATCTTGTTGGGAGTCTTGTCTATCTTGTCATACTCGCCCGATATCACTTATCCACCCACATTCGAGTCGGGTCAGATATGCTCCCACTCAGTCCACTACATACCACCTTCTTCGAAGTTCGCGATACCTTCGTGGAACTATCTCGCCGCCTTTTCTTTCCAAACTCCGCCATACCTTCAGCTTATTCGATGCTACTTGGGCCGATCCTCCGACCACCGGCCTATCTCGCCATCGATTTTTCTTGGTGGTTCTCTCATTGCCCGAAGACGGCAGAAACAGCATCGCAGCGTCCTGCTCGAGCGCAGAGGTCGAGTTGCGAGCTATGGCTCTCTTGACAATGAGATTACTTGGCTACTGTGGTTACCGGAGGATTTTGGTGTTTCGCACTACACCGACTCTCTTGTCCGACAAGACAAAGCACGATGCTCGAGACCCCGTGGAAGCATGAGCTTACCAAGCATATTGGTGTTGATGCTTCCTTCATGCGGTCTTGTGTGCATGACCAGTGATTGCTCTTCAAGATGTGCCTTCAGAGCTTCAGATAGCGATTTCTTACGAAGGCCTGCACTTGCGCAAAGACGGTTTCTACTCTCCAAACTCGTGTTGTTGATCCACCATGAGTTTGAGGGGGTGTTAGAGATATATATGTATAGTTTGTAATTCCCCATTGTTATAAGGGGTTCTTTGCATATTCACCGCATGTATCTCAGATATATATATTGGCCCATTGGCCTCATATTGAATACAAGTGCTATTCGAATAAAGATGACCCATAAGGGAAGATGGAGCATCGGAGAAGATGGAACATCGTGAGAAGATGGCTCATCCGAAGATCATCAATACGAGGTCGACGAGTGTAGACGAGTGTAGCGGAGGAGCCCGAGGAGCCGCAGGAGAAGAAGCAAAGGCGACAACGGCGGAGAGGCCACTAAGAAATATGGAGACTGCTGGATGGGTGAACGAGGACAAGATGTATATAGGTGTATCCGAAAGGTCAAAAGGACAGACTCCAGAGGAAGCCGGGAGAGGCAGACGTGGGTAGAAGGGACGAGACTCGCCGAAAGTCACATCCCGAGATATCCGCATCCGTCGACCAACAGATCCCAAAGACCGATAGCCCTTGTGCTCTGCAGATCAGATCCTAGAAAGACACACCCAACAGATCGAGCAATCGCTTGGTGCGCTCGCGAGGGGCGAGGAGAACGAGCAAACGCAAACAAATGCATAAAGAGCAGAGTAGTCGTGAAGAAGACCATAGAGACGCCAACAAGGATCGCACCTGAAGAGCGTAAGAGGCGTTGAAATGCCTCGCCCAAAGCGAGGTGGAATAGAGGCGGCAATCATCGCGCACGAGCCGCCTCAAGGAGGTGACGATGCTTGCGCCAAGAACACCATTTTGAGCATGAGCACTAGGACAAGAGAATCGAAGAGAGTGCCTCGCTTCAGCAAGGAAGTCGCGCAGTAACGAGAGAGGTACTCGCCACAGAGTCAAAGACGAAAGACACGAATAGGAGTAGAGAACTGTGTGCAAACCATAGTGGCAAATTGTTTATAGATAGACAATGCCTCACTACGAGAAGACATGAAATATATCCAAGTGTGGCGAGAGAAATCATAAGGCGAGGAACATAAGCAACAGAAGGAACATGAAAAGATGAGTTGCTAAGAGATCCTCGACCAGAGACAGAAAGAGATGTACCATCAGCAGTAAGAATACTGACAGGAGAATCAAGAGATGTAATGGAAGACAGAGTGGAAGAATCAGAAGTCATGTGAAAAAATGCTCTAGAATCAAGAATCCACGGGGAGGTACCTGATTGTGTAGGAGGTGGTTTCTCGCGTCCGAAGGTCAGAGCGTAACTCGCACAACCTCGCCGAGGAGAACCCGGCGCAGCAGCGCCAAGTCCGCTATCTCCGCCGCCGAGAGAAATCGCGAAGGAGTCGATGCGCACGCCGATGTAGAAGCACCGCGCTGCATAGTAGAACGGCGCGGAAAGATGCCGCCGCTTATAACACTAGGACTCAATGTGGCCGACCTTGTTGCGCGAGGGAGCAGCGAGGACGGCCACCACCGATGGAAGCGCCACCACCACCGTGGCACCGCGAGGAGGCAGCAGTCGGGCGTGGAGCAACGGTAGCAGTGGACGAGCGGCGAGCACGGAGGGGAGTGGCATCGCACCAACACCACTCAAAGTAGTCCCTCTCGCGCCTATCTCGTAAGAGCCTCCAGAGAGTGACATGAGGGCGGCGTAAGGAGCGGGCACGCCACGCCGAACTCGTGACGAAGGTGAGTAAGGAACTCATAGACCCGCTAAAACTCTAGGTCAGCATGTACACACAAGCAACTGACAGAGCAACAACCAAAGAAGCGGAGAGAATCCACTGACGCTGACAACAGAGCTCTGCGAAAAGCGCCAACAGAGCATCACCTCGTTGGAAGAGAGTGCTCTGACTGACTACGGACATGCAGAGGGCATCACCAGAGGGCTCGTAGCGCTAACGAAGGTGAGTCCACATCTCGAGAGCCGAAGGAGTCCCACAACCTCGTAAGAGAATCGAGGTCGGATATCGCGATGAAGGCAGAAGAACCGAAAGGCCGCCGTCGCACTCACCGAGCGTAGGTGGTCAACGATCCTTGTAGGAATCCGAGCCTCTGGCAGGCGCAGGCGCCTCATCATCGCAGCGAGTGGCTCTCGCAGAGCCTTGCCTACCGTCGGGTAGTACGACAGCGAGGTCCGCCGAGGAGTAGGCGGCGCGGGCAGTGACATCGCCAGAGAGGACGCCTGAGACGAAGACCACGCATGTGGATGCGCATGAGAGACACTAAGCCTGGGTAATTAACACCATCAAAGATCACCGGCAATGAGGAGGGAACAAGACCCATTGGTAGGCGCTACCGACGCGCGACGACTAAGACAACGAAGTCTAACAGCGGCACTAGACGCACGACGGTTAGAACGACGCTTTTTCTTTTCTTTTTTTTTCGCCGACCGCGTAAAGGCTCCTACCGGCGCCCGTTAAACACGCGACGCACGCTGAGGAGGCGGCGGCCGAAAGGTGCGCTGGCGACGGCGGCGACGGCAGCCTCCCCGCACAGGAGTGGCTCGCTCGCTGAAGATGGCGCCGACGGCGGCGGCGCTGGAGAGAGCCCCGCGCGACAATGGCGGCCCGAGCGAGACCCGAGCGCCACGGCGGCGCGGCGAGATAAGCGCGGTGGTCGAGCAGAGGCCTGATCCGCGCGGGAGCCCTGGATTGGCCGACGGCGGAGAGACGACCCGGATGGCGTTGGGAGGAGGCGCCGGATCTAGCGACGGCGGGGCGAGGAGACGGCCGTGGCGGCGGGGTTCGTGGCGCCGAGGCGCGAGAGATGGTTCTGGCGGCGGCGGCGCTCGGGCGGCGCTGAGGCGCGGAGGAGACGGCCAGTCCACGCCGCTAGGCTCGCCTGGCCGATGAGGGCAAGCGCCGGAGCAAAGCGGCGAGAAGACGCCAACGACGCGCGACGGACATAGTGAGGGCGCCGGGCGATCGGGTAAAAACCGGCAAGCAAAGGTAAGACCCTAACCCTAATCTTGCTCTGATACTATGTTATGAATAGCGCCAATAGGCCAGTATATATACACAAAGTACAGGTGGTGAATATGCAAATAACCCTTCATAATAATAGGGAATAACACACTATACACATATCTCTAACAATATGTACCTCTCAAACATCTAGTTGACTAATGGTGAAGACCAAGAGCATCACTATGTGAATGGCATATTCATTTAGATATAGAATATAAACATACTTGTGGGTAAAGATCACAGCTTCCCAGCTCCTTCACTGCCGGGCTGGTCTCCGCTTTGTACTGATCACAAATCACAAGAAATTAGAATCACACAAGCAAACAGAGGAACAGAGAAGCTAGCTCCAGGCAAGCAAATCATTGAGCACCTTGCATGCAATGACATGATAAGGGCGCAAACGACCAAGGGGAGGTGGACTCACCAGAGTCAGAGCCAACTTCTCACAAAACCTGCTTGCTGTGTCGTTGCGGCTGGGAGGGCGTTGCCAAGTCGAGGCGAGTGGGGGTGCGCGATGAGGGAGACGGAGCACCTCCGGTCGCCGGTCCTACCGCTGGTCTCCGGTCGCCGGAGGGAGATGGGTTGCGAGAGGTGGCGTGAGGGAATAGGGGACGAGGGATTGGGATCGTGCTAGGCTAGGGTTATGCGTTGAGCATTGCGTGGGCCGGCTGGGTTGTGTCGCACGGCTAGGTCGTGTCGGATACATGTCTGGTGTCCAAGCCGTATCCAACATGTGTCGGAAATTTTAAAAATTAAAATTCGTTGTTTAATTGACCGACACGCCGCCAACACGTGTCTGTGTCAGGCACGATGTCCGACACAGATACGGCAACAAAGTGAAGAGTTTGTGCTTCAGAGCTGATAGTATAGATCTGTTGCAATTTATTTATCAGAAAAAATTACTGGAAACTAGCTTTGTGGCCCCACAAGTGGAGCAATCACGATGAGAGATTTGGCGAAGCCGACTGCAAATTCATTTATCACGACCTTAAAAGAATGTAAGGGATTATCGTTCTCTCACATCCCTCTCAAACCTTTTAGGACTCTCGAATCTTTGTTCTATACAAGAATCTAGTGATAAAGAATAACATAGCATCTAATCCTCTTGTGTGTCCGCTGTTTTTGATGAGTTTTTCTTGCTTGCTTGGGTTCCTATGGCCACCCCTCATGGGTTTATAAAGTCCCCCTAGCCCTCTCCTCCAAAGTGAAGTAGCAATCCTAATCTAAAGAGAAGTAGGAGTCCTAATCCTATTAGGGTTTATCTAGTTTTTTTGTAGCACACCTCTACAAGTCCTAGTAGATTAGGATATGAGTCACCATACTCAACACGGATGGTGAAGCTAGAGCTAATGACGGTGAGCATGTTTATGGAGGTGCTGCAAGGTATTTATTAAGATACTGGTTGCTGTGGCCATTGAGAGTTTATGATCATGGTCATGGAGGAGGCAACTCTAGTTGGGGAAGGTGGCGAAGCACCACACGGGATGTCATGAATAAAGTTGCCCTACAGAGTGGGGATTTAAATACATATTTCTGATTATTATTCAACCAAAACAACGTGTAACACACACTATTTAGCTTGGAATCAAAATAAAGAGCAAATTAGCTGACTGAAGCAGAGCGGAAGATTTTTTAAAACCTAATGAATGAATCAATGAAACAGGAAAAGGAATTTCGATTCATGTGGTCATCAGGCAACAACAACAGTGTTGGAAATGTTACTAGCTGAACCCTGTTATCTTTCGTCCTTGTACGGACTGACAAAAGTATTACATCCATTCTAGGAAATCCCTAATGCTAATGTAATCCTTGTTCCATGCTAAATGGTATTTTTTGTCTTTTATATGTATGTAATGCATGGCCCGTCCGTAGTATGGTCTATGTGGAGTTGTGGTGGTGGGATTAGTCCCACATTGGTTGTTTAAAGTTATTGGTTATTTAAAGTGAGTTGTAGTAGTATATAATGCTTGTTGGGTCCGAACATAGCATCTCCGGGCAGTGGCGGAGCCACACTAGAGCATGGGGGTGCAAGTGCACCCTCAAAATTTTTGCATACAAACCTATTATATATATATATATATATATATATATATATATATATATATATATATATCTAGTATAATACACAGATTATATAATGAATTACATTGTGTTATTCTCAGCAATCAATAGTCAGCAGCTCACTAACACAAGCTATATTTTGTGATATCGACTATACTAGAAATATATAATTTGTTTCATTTGAATCTATACCATATCATTTAAACTTTTATGTTAGAATGCGTCATTTAAGTCCGCACTTTTATGCACACGTGAGTACGCTTTCAGTAGAAATTTTGTAAGATTGCGGATTTATTTCCGGACTCTGTCTTTCTAGACATATGCTAAGGAGACGTAGTGTGTGTGCATATGTATCTTCCTTGTAATTGAAAAAAAAAGTTTGCACCCCCATCGGCGAAATCCTAGCTCGGCCACTGTCTCCGGGTTAACCTTTTACATGAAGTGAGGACAAAAGTGGGGTGCTATGCATGCGTGGGCACATCCCATGGTGGGCTATGCATTGAGCAGATTTTGGGTCCAAGGTGTTACAATGTACTTTGGGATTGTGTAATGCCATGAATGCAGTGGTGAGAGAAAAAAGTGGATTATTCTGTGTAAGCTTTGCAATTTTCTTTTCTTCCTCATTGCAATATATTATAGCTTACAGTGTATGCTTCTACATCAGTGTTTGTTTTTGCCCACTTCAAAAAAAAATCCCATGTAACTTGAAAACTTATTTCAGCAAGAAGATTTGGTATATGCAGTAAGTTTCTTATAGGAACAAAGATTTGGAACTGTTACCACACTTGCTAGTTTTCGTTGATCACAAGTAGCAGTCCATGGGCCAAATATTCAGTTCTTATTGAAAAGTTCTCTTTATTGCATCATAGTTACTATGTTGGCCCAGTTCTTTGGCTACTGGGCCTTGACTTTTTGCGGAATTGTGTTGTGAATAGTAAGTTAAATGGCATCATGGCACATGGCGCTTGCTGCTTGCGTGTGTGCAAGCCTTAGCCATATGTAGTCACTGCAATGGTGGAGTTTTATTCAGTAGAGTTCGTTTTTATGATCCACCAACTGTGCAGTTTGTTTACGTTCTACCTGTTCCTTATCAAAATCTCTTCTGCATTCTACATGAGTGTACATGCAATTAGTTATTATCTTGTTTAGGTAATGATTACTATGTACTTTGCTGCAAACAGGCCCTGGAAGTGATCAACAATCCGTACGGGCAAAAGAAACGCTGCCTACAAAGAACATTGACGGGTCCCTGGTAAAATTTGAGTTGCCAATGATCGGAGCTTGACAAGATACACCATATTTAACCTTATGGTACTTGTACATATTGTCAGGATTCGGAAAACTCATCTCTCTGTTGTAAATTGGTGATCAACAGAGTCGAGTGTACTAGTGTTAACTTCCTTGCCCCGTCACTGCTTCTTTGATTTACTGTTCCGCTAGTCTTGGCTTTATTTCTGTTCTACGACCTCTTGCTCTTTTCGTACCCTGATGACTGATGGTCGTAGACTCGTAGTACCTGCGGTGTTGTTTCATGGGAAGATAAATGTGTTGTTATTTGGTTTTGGCCACTGATTGCATTGGTCTGAGAAGTTCTGGAGCGTCTTGCAGTTTGCTGATACAAGAAATGGATGTGTATCTGTTGTGGAAGCGGGAGACACTGGAGCTCTTTGTTGATAATTTGGGATGAAGTTGTAAGTTTTAGCATTGAAGTCTGAAGCTTTTATCCATGTCATATGAATATGACCAAACCAAGGGATATCAACTCGAAAAGAAACGAAACGAAAAGAAAAGAAACTAATGAACATAGTCAAATTGAGTTCCATGCAAACAAGGTATTCTCTTCTGTGTAAGAACCGGCAACAGCTTGGGTATTTCGGCTTGCACGGTCTGACTGTTTGTTTGTCAGTTATCATTTGATACAAGTACTTCGAGCCTTCAGCCCTGATTTAGTCATGTTGGCTGAAGTTCTTGTTCCCTTATTTGGTTGGGACTCGGACCTATGCAACTATGCCATTGTGCGTGCCTTCCTTCAGAGAAGCCACCAAGCATATCTGCGACTGCGTACGCACTGCACATTACCATTTCAGCTATAACACCTGTGATGTTTGATGTTTCTGCCTTTGCATCAAGAATACTGGAGAAATCCATCTTTGATTGGATGTAAAATTGCCAGTTGTGTGTACAAGGAGAGGGATCCTCTGCGTTAGTGCTCACTAACTCTCAACGCAGAGATGCTACAGTGCACAGAAATATGAGCGATCTTCGCCGTTGAATCAAAAAGCGAAGGCCGGGATCAATTGTTACAGTGTTTTTGTTACACTAAAATCATTGAGGTGTTTTCTTCAACGCTGCTTCAGTGTTTGCTATAGTACTATGACAGAGTGTTGTTCACAAACGCAAAATACTGTTCACCTAGTGTCCTATGCATTTATCCGATCCGTGTGTGCAATCGATCAGCATACCTAACTGTTAAGAAACCGGGCCCAGGCCAGAAGTCCTGGGTCAAGGTGGGCTTATCATCCCAAACCCTAGCAGGGTCGTAGCCTATAAATAGGGGATACTAGTCATTGTAAAGGTTGATCGCTTGACGAAGGAATAAAGAGAAGCAAGAAGTCCCCTACATCTCTGTGTTCAATCTCTTATTTTGTTCTTGTGGTTCATGCAATGTTCTTAGGATTCTGAGTTTGTCTACGAGGTAATCGCTCGGACTGAACTTGCCAGCGATGGTTCTTCAACATGTTATCAGCACGATCGACTCTCCTTGCATCAAAAAGGTAATCGTCGATGAACGACACTCGTAGAGTTAATCGTCTTTCTAGATCGCTTTAAATTCTGCAAATTTGCTTTCTAGATTGGTTTCTGTAACATCCCAAATTTTCCTGAGTTTTTGAAAATTTTCAAAATAAAAATAACCATTTGCTTTTTCTTGTTTTGTTAAAGCTTAAATTAAAATTTCATAAATAAAAAATAATTTAATGCGAGTAAATCCAACTCCAACTAAATAAAAGTTGTTTTATTTGTCTTCTGGTTTATCTCGGAGTCTTTTTTAAGATTTTCAAAACCCTAAAAAGAAACCATTTGGTTTAATTAAGTTGCAAAAGCTTAAATTGAAATTTAGAAAATAAAAAACCATTTAAATTGAGTTAATCCAACTTCAATTAAAATAAAAAGTTAGTTTATTTGAGCTTCTTGGATTTTATTTGGATTTTAAGCCTTTATTACATTTTCTGGATTTTAATTTGGCTTTCCTTTTTGTTTGAAGCCAAAATCTATTTTGTTTGCAAAAATTAAAAACTAAAGTATAGCTAAAAGTATTTTTATTAAGTCCTAATTAATTCAAGGAACTTCTGTGAATTTTTCTAAATTTTTAGACTTTATTAGCTAATTTCTAAAAGCCCTTTTGCTTTTTCGGGATTTCTTTAATCGAAAATCTATTTAAAATCCTCTAAGGCCTTTGGGCCGAATTCTCTCCCTCAGCCCGCTTCCTCGGCCCGATTCCTGCACACGCGCCGTGCCTCCCCTCTGTGCATCGTCCGATCGAAATCGAATGGCATCCCCTCAGCCGCGCCCTCCTCCTTTGACAACCGTCCGATCGAAATCGGATGGCCCTCGCCCTTCGCCCTCGCCGTCGTCCACCTCCGGACACCCCTCTTCCTCGCGCGACCGTGCGCGGCTTTGCGCCCCGAATCCCGCCGATCCCCGCTGTCTCCCTCGCTTGGCCCTAGCGCCTGCTGCGCGCCGTCCGTCCCCGCCTCCGCCGCGCCCGTGCGCCCCACTTTCCCCCCTTCTCCGCGTGTTCCAAGCCGGACCCCGCCGCCGCCATTAATGGCCGCCCGACACCATCTCTCCTCCTCCTCCTCCTTCTCGCCTCCCCGAGCCCTTTAAAGGTGAGCACCGTGAGCGCCTCCCTCTCCTCTCTCTTTCCCCTCTTCTCCCCCGCCCTCTCCCGCTCTCCTCCGGCCACGATTGCCATTCTTCGCAGCCGCCACCGGTCGCCGCCCGAGCACTCTCACCGCCGGCATCACCCGATCACCGATCGAGGTACCTTGCGCGCGCCTCCGCCCCGCACGCCCGAGCGCAGCCTCCACCTTCGGCCGTCGCTCACCGCCGCCTTCCTCGCTCGTCGCCGGTCATCCTGTGCCTCCGCGTCCTCTAACCGGTGAGCACCGAGTTCGCCTCGCCGAGACCTAGCCGCCGGTGCCCTCACCGCCGGCCGCCGCCCAGCCGTTCGCCGGTGAGCCATCGGGCCGAGCGTGCCGCTGCTCGGGTCCGATGTGGTAGCCCGCGTGGCGCCACCTCAGCACCACGTGGCGGCCACGTCACCTCTTTTGCCCGTGTGGCTGCCCAGTCAGCACCCACGTGGCCTTTCTCGAGTTTTCTTCGAAAAAATAATTCGACCGAAAAGTAAAACCCCCTCGCTGACGTCAGCTGGCGCGATAAATCTAATTCCTTTTGGAAAAATAAATCGAGAAATTAAGAAAATCCCTAAATCCTTCATTTCATGTGTTTTTCAACTTCGAAAGGTCATAACTTCTTCGTTCGAACTCCGATTCAAGTGATTCAAATTTCTAAATTCATCTAAAATCCTCCTCTTGCTGTTAGTGCTAATTTGGTATTTATTTGGAATTTATTTGGATTTGTTTTTATTTATTTTGCTCTTTTCGCACGTGTATAAACCAGCTTTTCGGAAGATTTTTTGGACTCGACGACCGAAGCTTCTCAACTCTTCAACGAAGGCAAGTCTTAGACCTTTGATCATATTGAACCCACTTTATAAAATTATATTGTTTGATATAAACATGCATTGCTAGTTTTATATTAAAAGGTTTCGGGAGTAGATAATTGCCTAATTGATGTATGCCTCCTTGATAAATTGCAAATGACATGTATCCTTGAATGGCATTAAACCTTGGTCACCATAGGACGGTTCTCCATTAGTTGGATGCCTTTGTATACCAACCGGGGTACGTGTAACAACCCCAATTTTATTAACAGTAATAAAATGTTTTCTGCACAGTAATGAGGTGTTGTTCATAGCATCACTGTTCATCTTTACAGATGGGGTCTTATGTTACAAATTAAAACCTTCCTTTTCTAGCCAAAATCCAAAACCTATTTGAAGTTTCTAAGGAAATACAAGTTAGTGCTTGTATTATTGACTGGGAAGTATTTTTCTTAAAGCCTAGATTAATTGTCTTGGCTAAAAATAATTTTTGTTGAATTCTTATAAATTATTTTGACTTGGAGGAAAAATATTTGACCTTAAATAAAACTATTCCGGCTAAGATAATTATTTATGTATTTTACAAAGTGAAACTGTGGTTTTATAAATCTATTTGGGAAATATATTATCCCAGTAGCCTCCTGGCAAAATTTCATGATTTTACAAATTTGTTTACTATTTCTAAAGCCCAGTCAAACTTTTAAACTTTGAATTTAGAGTTTGGTCAACTCTTCCGGTCTAAACCCAATCCCTAGCACTGTAGCGACTCGAACCCCATGAGGTTGGGTCCAACCGGTGCAATTTGGTCCGGCTCAGTCACGCTCGGGCGCGAGCCCAACTCTTCACGTGACACGAGCCGTTGATCTCCAATCGAACCGCGGGTTGCGATGTCACGTGGGTCGCCCACGATGCAAAGCAATCTCCACCCTTGATCTTGATCGAGCGACCGAGAGGCGCGATAACAATCCGACCACTCCGATCCTCTTGATCTCCACCGTCTATTTTAGATCCAATCGCGCCGCCTCTTTTATTTTGAACTTAAGCGCGATGCCGCCGCTGACCGTTGATTCAAATCCACGGTGTTCCTTTACCGCGTGCTTTTAGAGCTCGGTTTTATGAGACCGTTGGATTTGATCGTAGGGTCTATATTGAGATAACATTCGACCACTCCGCTCTTTCTTCAATCTTGACCGTAGAAATCCAATCTGATGGTTCCACGTCATCCCTTTTTAAAACTGACATGTATCCTTTTAGATCGATCGTTGGATTCTAATCCAACACTCCTTTTTGAATTTAACTACCGGACTCCCGTAGGGCTCTATTTAAATCTCAATCGTCCAATTGAGATCGCACGACCCATATTAATTGATATCGTTTAAATTCTTTTAAACCCTGGGTTCATTGTAGTCGCCCATTTCTAATCGGACAGTCGATATTCTTTCGTGTTTTAGGAGGCGCGCACGATCGCGGCCACAATGGGCCCGCATGTCGTGGAATCGCTCTCTTCCTTCTTGCCTCGTAGCGTCGCCGCCGCTCAGGACCGAGTAGAGGCATTATCCAAAGATTGTGTAATCGTGATTTGGATATTTACCCTAATTGACACCTCATCGCCTCTAGACACTTCCCCTTTGCCCTGTAGCTCAACATCTATATATATACCCTAGCTTTTTGCTGCTGCCATTGTTGACCGAAGGAGCTCTTCATCTTCATTGCCGTTCCAGTGGAGTTTTTGGCTCCTACCCTTTGCTTATCCCTCCTAGTTGCTTGTTTCACCTTGTGATATGAGCTTAGCATCTTTTGTAGGTTGAAACCGGGTTTTCTCTCTGTTGATCAGAGCTAGTATTCAAAACCTTCGGTGTTTATCTCATCCTGGTAAGATAAGACCTTAGTTTTTGTCATCTTGAGCACCTTAAGTACCTCTGTAGCTCACATGAATCTTTCACTTGTACATAAGTAGTTCCAACCTCCTTTAAACTGAAAAGTTGTTTTTATAACTTTTCGGTCTTTCATATCGTTTTCAAGAACTAGGGTTTCTCCTGTCAACTTATCATCGTGTGTAGGTCTCAACTGAACCCTAGTAGCATAATAAGTTGTTCTTTTGATTCTTCTTGTCATCTATTTAACTTTATAGCAGAGATTTATCTCTGTCATCTGTTGTCGGCCCAACCGACAACGTTGATTTTTCTTTAGCTTCTGTAATCTAACCGATTAGGGTTAGGTTAGGGTTAGCTTGGGGTGTTAATTACCCTAAAAGATCAGGCTAAGCTTCATTTTAGAATCTTTTCTTGACCTATTTTCCTTTAACCCAAATCAGAGTCGCCTGCTTTCATTTCTTTTCAAAATCAAAATGAAACTTTGACCTAAACTCTAGTTTCACATTTAAAGGCGAAGACATGGTAAAATGAGTTATTCTCTTTATTGGGGTAGGTATAACTTAAGCATGCTGTTAAACATGCATTTCCATATTGATCATACATTTTTCTTTCATCCTGTACTTATTGTCAACCTGGGTATTTATTGGATTTTATTGTCACTTTTAGAATCTGGTTCTTCTGAGGTGTTTGAATCTATTTCTGAGCAACCAGAGCCTGCACAAGAAGTATATTATTATCAAGGCAAGCATCCTCTTTGCACCATGTTGATCCCAAAGTTTTATACAATAGATTTTCCAAATACAGTGATAACTGTTGCATGCTACTTTTCTGAAAATACAATTGTGATCTGTAGTAGTTAGTTATGACCTAACATTGTGGATTACCTTAATTCTAACCATACACTCAAACTTAGAGTAGTACTGTATACTATAAGCTTTAGTTTCAGAGTTGGCTTAGCCATGCAGTCTAGAGAACTTTAGAGTTTGACAAGATTATCTTGTCAAACAAGGGAACCCCAAATGAATTTCAGTTATTTCAAACTTTTTGTCTAGTTTACTTACACCAGAAGTGAATTTTACATTTCAATTGATCTGGACAATAGGAAGCTAGTGGTGGTGCCTTCGTGCACGAGATTGGGAATTGTGGTGGACTTGTTTGGACCAATTAAGGACTGAACTCTAACTATTCAATTCAAGTCCCCCACGTACTTCCACACGCGGTGTATGGGCGCTGTTTGGTTAAGTAAAAGGTTAATGCTATTGAGTTGGAGACAGGGGAGTAAGGATATGTGTATTGATATTGTATGGCATAGATGCTTAGGTCTTGATCGCGCGTTTTATGCCATGTGAGTTTTATATCAATATCGATGTTCTTAGGAGGTGAGGCGATTTGTGTTCCATCGCATGTACATACCTTAAAGATGCCGATTGCAATCTAATATGGGTAGCGAGCCCATTCAGTATTTCTTTTGTTTGGGTCGGCATTCCGACGCAACATGTGTGCCCTGTTGCTATGGATGCTATCACGTTGTTTGCGAGATCGGTTCACACATGGGTATCCAACTCAATAGTGTCACTTGTTGAAAACATCAAATCTTAGTTTACCTTACCGACATACCAAAGGTTGTGTGCTATTATTCCGGAGGCTTACGGGCTAACTAAGTCGTGTGGGTGAAGATGTACACCCCTGCAGGGTATCAACCTATTCGAATAGCCGTGTCCACGGTCATGGACGATAACTTGAGTTGATGTCACCTGTATAGAATTATGGTTTTCAAATACTGTTTGGGAGTTTTTATTTCAGCATGAGGGAATTCATGCATTGTACTGTCTACATTTTGTTCAATTACTTACCGTTTTACCCAAAGTTTGATTTGTTAAATTGCTTTAGCAAAACCTAGCAATTGTAGGTTAAGATGAATTGCTTTATGCAAAATTGAACCATTATGCCTTCCTATTGTAACCTTATGCATGTACAAATCTAAATCCTTTGTATAGGTTCTAACAAACACTTTCTTTTATTAGTTTGTGTAAGTCTTGCTGAGTACCTTCCGTACTCAAGGTGCTATAACCTATTGTTGCAGGTGAGGATGGTTATCTTTATGAAGTACCGTTAGCGCCGATCAAGGTGACGCTAACGAGTAAAGCTATTTCTTTCCTCCACGCAATCGCCTGCGGGTGGATGGGGCCATTGGTGGTTTTGTCGTTTTATTTTGCTTCCGCTGTTAGTCTTTTGTAGTGACCAAGTCACTTGATATTGTGGCACTAAACCGAAAATTGTAAGCTGATGTATAATTATGTAAATGTATGACTTGTATGTGTGTGATGCAATGTTGTTTAAGGATATATGTGCAATGGTCACTGATCCTGGGAACCATTGTGAGACATATATCCGGGGATCCCGAACATTGGATTTGATACTTGTTAAATTTATACTTTTAGCATGATCTTTAATAAAGGGGCAGCACTGTTCCTTGATTAAGAATTGTGCTACAGTATAACTTTAATTAAGTACATTTCCAATATTCTGGGGTACCTACAGTACGTTTTGCTTGCTTAGTCACGCTCTAAGTAGACGTGGGTCTCTCAGCATCATAAATCACCAATGTTATTTTACCCCAGCGCACTTGGTTTGTGGCTTGTGTAGTAACGACCAGTGTGGTGATTAAAATGAAGTGTGGCCTTGTGTGAGGCCACGACATTTGTTGTCATCTTAACTAAAAGTGTGTTGTGCCAGGATCAGGGTGGTCCTCTGGCCAGGTTAAACCCATCTACGATTGAATTTGACTAATGAACTATGGAACCGTGGTAATGCTATTTGATGAAATTGTGGTGCCAGGACTAGAGTGGTTCTTTGGTCGGGTTGAACGAAAAATGTTTTATGCTCGGGCGAGTGAGCGGTAGTAAGTGTGGGTGCCGTAACGCACATCGGGACGTGGATTATTCTCGCCTGAGCAGCCAACTAAGGACTTAACCTTGTACGACATTGTTTTGGGTCTTACCGTGCAACCTCATGTATAGACTGGGATAGACCTGGCTGACTAATTAGCTATGTTTTGATTCGGTTCTGTTTGGGTTGAGAATGGCGCAAGAGGGGGCCCGTAACGGCGAATCCTTAGCGAGCAGAACTGGGTCAAAGCAGAACTTTGTAAAGGCCTTGTCACGTACTCTAGACTGCTTACCTAAGGTAGTGAGCGGTGGCATCGCCGGGTGCCAAACAAACTAGAGAAGTCGTGTCATGTGGGTAAAGTGCACAACCTCTGCAGAGTGTAAAACTATTTTTGAATAGCCGTGTCCCCGGTTATGGACATGCCTGAAGCTTTCACGCAAAGGGTAGAGTTTTTATTAAAAATGTGGGAATGGTTCAGTTGGATTGTGTAGTTGGATCTGGTTCTTGGTTGGGAGGTGAACAGGGTGTTCACCTATTGTTTCAAACAAACTTGATTACTTATGTATTTAAACTTTAAATTGCTCTTTTAATCTTCTTATTGTATTTACTGTAAATGCTGCTTTCCGCAAATTAAACATAAAGCTATCCTTGACAAGCCTTGCATAAATATTAATTGCATACATTTCCTACCACTTGCTGAGTACATTCAAAGTACTCACGGCTTGCGCCCTGTGTGATTAATCCCCACAGAAGAACCAGGGAACACAAAGTATTATGAAGAGGAGTATCTGAAAGTCTTTGCGAACTAGGTCGCGTCCTCCACTCGATTGCCTGTGGGCATGTATGTCGTGTGGCCACCACGAGATATTATGTTTCCGCCGCAAGTTGTCTTTTGTTGCTAAGCCCTGCGTGGCGCACTCTGTAAGACTTGACCATAAGGTCTCTTCTGCTACCTATTAATATTAATTTGTCTGCTTCATCGTTATTTTGTTGTATGGATGTGATTACACCGATGTTGTAACTGTGCGAGCTAGCTACTGATTTGGGACTAGTTCAGAATGCACAGAGGGTCCTGGGGTTGCATACCCTGGGTCCCGACAGTTTCCTACGGTGCAAATCTGCTCTAATCTACCGCGAGCCAACTTGAAGTCGCCGGCCAAGCCGATCGGTGGGTTGCATGAAAGAATAGATGATGATTGCACTGTAGTTTGTAGATGCAATAGCACGAAAGGCACCATGTGCATGGCACCGCCTGCAAGTGGCTGTCACCACCTCCGCGATACGTTACCGGTCGTCTAGTCCGCCACCACGCATCGCCACGGAGGCAACGACAGAGCCACGCCGCTAGCACGCGGCAAGTGTGCACACGTCGGCCTGAAGCCGCGCCACCGATGCAGTCCCGATGTTAATTGCATTACATTACATTGTGTTGCATCACATAAACAGTAACGAAAAAAAGAGGGATGGCCGATGGCCCTGTAGAGCCGCGCCGCCGTGGGTTTGGAGCCGCGCCTAACCACATGAAGATGGCGCCGCCCTCCCTACCAGTCCCGCATGGCACCTCCAGCCTCCTAGCGCCGCTGCACGATCACCTCCCTCGCCGCCGTATGGCCGCCTCCTCCGACCCTGCATGGCTGGCGCCAGCACCACCTTGCACGAAAAAAAGGGGAGCCGGCAGCCGCGGCGTGCTTGAAGCACCGACCAACCGCCGCCTGGCCCCCTCTCGGAGCACCACCAGGTCCGTGCCCGGAGCCGCAGCCTGCCCCGTGCTCGGAGCGCCGCAAGTCACCGTGCCCGAAGCGCCGACCAAGAAAAAAAAGGAGGAGGGCGGAAGAAGAGGTGGCTCCGGCGCATGTATGCCGTGACGGAGCACCCCGCGACGGGCGCCGCCCCGCCGCCGCAGACGAGGCTACCCGCCTCGCCGCCACCCGTGGCGCGCCGACGACTTGCGCCACAACGCGGCACCGAGCCACCGCCACCGCCAACCGGCCGCCCGTGCTCGCACATGTGCTCCCATCCCGGAGCCACCGCCCGAACTAGCGACCCGCACGCGGACTCCGAACCGCCGCCACCGCTTGAATGGGCAACTGCGGAACTTCGAACAGCCGCCGCCCCTTGAACGCGTAGGCACCGGGAAACCCTACGGGGTAAAGCCCCACTTCGGCGCAATGGGCCAAGAGAACTGGCCCATGAAGGCCGACCCAAATTCGGGAAAGAGAAAAAACGAGGGAGGAAAGGAGTTTTTGCTAGAAGGCCCTCGTAGTTTTGATAGTTATGAGAATTCTTTGCGGATTTGGAAATGTTGCGAACCCCCCCCCCCCGAGAATTGGGAAATTTGACGGGATTATGTATATTCTTGCGAAATAACCCCTCATAAATTTGATAATTAGGCGCAAATTTTTCTCTGTACTGAAATTTTGCGTGTTAACCCCTAGAAGTTGCAGAATTCGCTGAAAAGTTACTTTTCCAGCAGAAAAGGGACTCGAGAATTCGAATTTTTGCATATTTTGAACTTTTGAAGCATGTTTAACTTTGTTATTGTTTTCTATGCAATTTACTTATTGTATTTACTGTTTTTGATTATCTGTGATTGTTTATATTGCTTTTAATCACTAAAAATAGCAGTAAATCATAAAAAATGCATAAAAAATACGGGATCACGAACCAGAAGTTTGAATAGCATTATGAGAATTTTGCAACCATTTTATGTAAATTACTAGGAGTAATATTTTGAACTATTTGCATGAATATGAATATGACTGGCATCACGAACCAGCAGTTCGAAGAACTGACCCAGTATGGCCAGAATTTGTATAGAATTTTACTAGTCTTCAATTTTGTGATAATGTAATCACGGATGAGCAGAAGATTGAGAAGACTCTCTACCTTTCACCCAAACGCAGTGCAATTTGCACGCAACTATCGTGAAGACGGCTATAAGCAGTATGCCAAATTAATTGACATCATACAAGTTACGGAAGTTCAAGATGATGTTCTAAAAAAGAACTACATCTCGCAGCCACCTAGTAGTAATGTTGGTCATGAATCCACTACTAGCAGTTACAAGGTGATGAAGCCTCTCACAAATGAGAGAAGCAAGAAGGGTAAGGTCATGAGTCGCACGTTATTGATGCTTTCCAGTCTAAAAAGAAGGACAAATAACAGCATGAGGCACACTTCGCCATTGCAGGCATAGAGGATCCACAGCATTAGTTGCACTTATGAATGTGGACAACCCAATAACAGCCCCCATAATCCCTCCTTTGGACATCGCAGCGGCCGCAGCCGTAGTTTCCCAAGAGGAGAACTTGGGGTTGATATGCTTTGTTAGGGGACTCTTCACATAACCCATCTACACTTGTGCAACACATGCTGCATTATCTTCATAGATAATAGTGGAGGTTTGTGCGGTATTCAATCCACACGACTGCTAGATGTGGTGAATCATCCGTCGAAACCAAGCACATTCTCGTGAGGCCTCGTACAATGCTATTATTTTCGTGTGGTTCGTCGAAGTCGATACAAGACTCTGCTTAGATGATTTTCATAGAATTGCGGTTCCACCACATAGGAATACATAGCCTGTTTGCTATTTGGCTGTATGCGGGTCCTACAAGTACCAGTCATCTGCATTGCTATTCATAGTAAGGTCTTGGTTCTTTCTGTAGAATATACCAAGTTCTTTGCTTCCTTGGAGGTATCGGAAGATGTCATTTATTCCCTACCAATGCCTTTAGTAGGTTCTGCACTATACCTTGCTAGTAGGTTCACGGCAAATGCAATGTCCGTTCTAGTACAGTTCGCTAAATACATGAGTACTTCTATTGCACTTAAGTGTGGGAATTCCGGTCCCAGGACTTCCCCCCCTCTTCTTTAGGTCTGTACGGGTCTTTGTCTTGCTGCAAAGATCTCTCGACCATTGGCACTTTCGAAAGATATGCCTTTTCAAAGTCGAACCTTTCTAACACTTTCTGAGTGTAGGTTGACTGATGCACTAATATCTCTTCAGGGGCATACCCAAGCTGCAAGCCTAGGCAATATTTGGTTTTACCCAAAATCTTTCATTTTGATCTCCGACTTCAGGTAAGAGCTTGCTTTCTTAATATCCTACAGATTTCGATGATATTCAGATCATCTTCATACTCTGAGATTATACAAAATCTATTATGGGATCATCATATAAATACATAGAGATTATTCTCATTGTTCGTGTAGCATTTCTTGCATAAAAAGTCACTTCAAGCGATTATACCACATTCTGCCTGATTCCTTAACTTTGTACAGTGACTTTATGAGTTTCACGTTGTACAGATTTTTCTTTGCTCTGTCTTGGTTCAAGACAGGGATACATTCAGGTATCTTCATATAAATGTCTGAATCTAATATTTCATAAAGGTATGCTAGTACCCTATCCATCAATTTCACTTCTAATTTCAAGTTCACTACCATTGAGATAAATATCTAAAGGGAGTTTCGCCTATGACCGGGGAATAGGTTTCTTCATAATCATCTCCTGGACGTTCAGTGAAATTTTGTACAACAAACCTTGCTTCTTTTCATTTCTCTTTCGAACACATACCCACTTATGCCATACAGGGTGCACAAGGGGAGAAGTGCGGCTTACAGGCCCAAACACCTTTCTTTTATTCGGAGAGAATAATTTAGTTTCTATTGCCTTCTCCCAATCTTCTCAATCTGATCTTTCCTTACATTCAGCGAGCGATACAGGCTCTGGATCAAGATCGATGATTGTGGCAATTTTCTTTGCAAAGTAGATATCGACATTGGCTGTTGTCATATTCAAAGATTCTCCCGAGGTCACAAAGTTTATAGCTATTTCTTCAAGGGGTGATCCTTCTAATGCGTCTATTTGCTCACCGTTGCTTTCAATTGCGGGGTAAGTCCCTTTAGTTTTTCAGCTCTGATGTGTACGCACACATCCATGCTGATGTCCCCTTCATGGGGATGTTCAATCCGGTATGCCTTTCCTGAAGGTTCCATACTGGTGATAGGTCTCAAGTGGCTCCCCTTCTGGTTCTGGGGCACTTTGGTGATCGGTTGTGTCAAGTCCTTATCCTTTTTCACCAGGCGTCCCCGGTTACTTCGGATTCGAGGGGTCAGAGTTCTCGTCCTTTCAGAGGCCTTAGGACGGGATTAGGAATACCTTCATTGGTATTGCAACCCTCTCCGGTGCATTGTGTGCAAGCACATGCTACTTAGTCACGCTCTTCAAATCACTAAAGTGGTCAGGCAGTTGATTCGCTAATGCTTGCAAATCAATTATCTTCTGGACTTCAATTATCTTCTGGACTACAATTATCTTCTGGACTTCAATTGTCTTCTAGACTTCTTTATTTGCTTTACTAGTGCGCGGGTCATATGTATAGATTTCAATTATCTTCTGGACTTCAATTGTCTTCTAGACTTCAATTATCTTTTGGACTTCCTGTGGCTTGCCACGTTATTTCCCGATATTTTCATCAAGGGTTGATTTCCACTCCTAATGACGGGAAACTAACCTCATCTAATATACTATCAGCGAATCGGCATTATGCAAATCTCTAGTCATATGGTCCAAATACTTGATTATGGATATTGTCTCATAACCAACGTATATCCCAGACTTTCGAAGAAGACCCATTGCAGTTCGCTGCGGTAGTGGTAAAGGTATATAAACCTTGCAACCAAACCTGCGAAGATGAGAAATTTTTGATGCTGACCCTTATGCTAGTTGCATAGGTGGATGGATGTTATAGGCCGACGGTCTAAAATTGATGAGAGCTACGGTGAGTAGGACTGCGAGTCCCCAACATGTAGTTGGTAAATTACAATTTTTCAAAGATCTGCTAGTCCATTCTGGGTGTGGACATGCGGTACAGAATGCTCAACTTTAATTCCTATTTTCATGCAATAGTCATCAAATGCCTTCGGAGTACATTCTCCAGTGTTGTCCATTCAGGTGGACTTCACGTGATGATCAGGGAAGTTATTTTTCAACTGTTAATTATCTGCGAGATTTAGCTTTTGCAAAAACGTGATTTCTCGTAGACAATAAACATATGTGCGATCATTCCGAGGAAGCATCGATGGGCACCATAAAATATCTAAATTGCCCTTACAGGGGTTGTATAGGACCGCAAAAAAGTCTCCCTAGATATGGTCCAGGAATGCAGGGACCTCATCATTCGCTTTTGGAGTAAAAGGTCTAGTAATTAATTTTCCGGTGGCACATGCGGGGCACACAAAATCTTCTAGATTCATAAAATTCTTTACATTCATATTATGTCTCTGTGAATTGTTAATTATATCTCTCATCATCCTAAAACCTAGGTAGCATAATCTATCATGCCAAAGATAGAAAAGTTCAGAGCTTCTAAATACGATTTTCAAGACAGTATAGGCTGCAGGTGCCTTAATATAAGTGTAGTATAGCCCGATTTCATATGAAGGAATGCATTCTAATGCCATTGTTACACTTTCTTCGCGCTTTGTAATGAGCAGGTATTTTGTACCATACTCTTCTTCAGTCTCTACGTGGAAACTATTAGCGCGAATATCCTTGAGAGTTCTAGTCGATTCTAGGTACAACAAGTCTTCTTCAATGACCAAAGTTGTGCCCATTGGGAGTATAATTATGGCAATTCCGAGCCTATTATACAAATATCGCTGCCTGCGATTGTCATAAGACTACCAAAGATTCTTGCCGATTGACCAAAAATCTGCTTTCTCTCAGATGGTATTCGCAGCCGCTATCTGCTAAGCACACTTCCTCCATAGGGCACCACACGTGTTCTAATATAATGTACTTTATTAATATGTAGCAGAAAGCAAGCAACACATAAATAAAATACTTCAGATGTCAAAACATAACTTGCTATTATAAAGACAGAAAAATAAGCCTTATAGGACTCATAATAATAATTTAATGCTTTGCTCTCCTAGAGCTTGCAACCATTATTCAATAATTCAAAGTTCTGCTTCAAGTACAAACTGCAAGTTTCTATAAAAGATCCAAGTGCAATGTGTGCACTAGATCAAATCGGCGAAGTATTCAGGAATTTCTGCCTCAATCTGCTCCATGGCGATCTTATGCTCATGAATTGCAAAAAATGGATGAAATTAAAGTACTACATACTAAGTCATGTGAAAATCTTGCAGATTTATTCACTAAGTCACTTCCAGCGTCTAGCTTTGAAAGATGGATACGTGGAATTGGAATGATGAGACTTAGAGAAGTGCAGAATTCAGGGGGAGAATCTTCATGAACTCATTACTAAAGCTTGATCACGAAGATTGAGTACCCAAAGAATAAATCCAGAAGATTAAATGAAATTGGGTGGATTGTACTCTTTTTCCCTTGATGAGTTTTCCTGAAGTTTCTCAGTTAAGGTTTTTAACGATGCAATTCGTGCAGCACAGCAGAACATGTTTTATGTACTCTTTCTTCAAATTTTTTCCACTGGGTTTTTATGGAGTTTTAACGAGACATGGACATGACGGATGAGTGCCCAAGGGGGAGTGTTAAGAAATCGGGCCCAGGCCGAGAGTCCTGGCCCAAGGTGGGCTCCTCATCCTAAACCCTTGCAGGGTCGTAGCCTATAAATAGGGGGTACTAGTCATTGTAAAGGTTGATCACTTGATGAAGGAATAAAGAGAAGTAAGGAGTCCCCCTATATCTCTGTGTTCAATCTCTTATTTTGTTCTTGTGATTCATGCATTGTTCTTATGATTATGAGTTTGTCTACGAGCTAATCGCTCGGACTGGACTTGCAAGCGACGGTTCCTCAACACTAACCACATTAAAAGCGCGTAACCATGCATATCCAGCTCCTTATTGCGCGTAGAAATGGAGCTCTCCCCGCGATTCTCGGCGATTTTCTCCCACTCGGGCCTGGACAGCTCTCCCTGAGTTTTACTTCACGCAGCGTTGCTTTCGCGTGTTGGGTTATCGCCAGCCGACGCCTCCTCCCGTCCTTTACCCTCCCTTCCCCTCTGTCCCCATCGCCGCTCCTCTTCCTAGCGTCGCCGCTCCTCCTCCCCACCACCCTTGCCACCGTCGCCGCACCAGGCTCACTCCTATCCCGCTCTCTTCCTCCCTCTCCCACGTCGCTGCTCCACCAGCCGGTCCTACTCGCATCCTCCCTGTCTCCTCCCCCACCGCCCCCGCCCCAGCCACTACCTCATGCCTGGTGGCCTACGGTTCCAGGTAGGGATGGTATTGGCTGGCTCGTTAGGCATGGGTTTTCTCGGGCGGTTTTGGGGGGTCGGAGGAATGGGAGTTTTTAGGGGGTTTATTGGTGGGGTTTTGTGGGGAGACTTGGGGCCAACACGCAAGATTGGGAGGCGGCTGCGGGTTCGATTCGGGGAGCGGTGCGGAATTCAGGAATGCTGTATTGCTTGTTCGTGCTGCCGTGCACATTTCTTGGTTCTTGAGGTGGGGGTTTCTTGATTTGTTTCTTTTGATGTGGGTATTTCCTCTCTACTCTTTGAAGGTTGCTGGTGTTCTTAGAAAAGATCTATTTTCTTGTTCTGATTTTTGGTAGCTACCCTCACGCTTTCCTAATTATTTTGTTAATCTTGGCAAGAACGTTATCTAGGACATGGTTTCTACAAATTTGCCTTTAAAAGTTTCTTGTTTTGATCGTATCGGAGGCTTAAATTTCACAAGTCATTGCTGTTCTCCTGGTCGTCCTGTTGCGGATGACCGTCTGCCCTGCTCATGCAAATTCGATCTCTGTCTGTCTCCATCCCTTTCCTTTTGTTGGTAACTAGTCCTTCTATCTGTTGTCGCCCTTCTTTTGCAGGTAATAATTAGTTAGAATATATCCAAAATAATGGTTTATGTCTAGATGTTTGTGAATAGTTTGCTGCAACTTGAGATTTTGCAACATGGCTAGATGAATATGTCTTGATGGTACAATAAATTTGCCGAAATAGGAGTTTGTTCCTTGGGTTCTCCATAAAGTAATAGATTGGTCATGTAGTTGTGCTCTAATACATTTATGCTTGTTTTAGCCATATTTGATACACTTGTTTTCATTTTGTTTTGTTTTATCTTGACAACCGACCCCCACATGATCCTTTCCATTTGTTTTTGCCATAGTATTAAGTGGGATCGATAACCATTTGTTCTTTGCAGCTGTGTTAGCCTTGGAACATGGAAGTTTTGAATAGTTATAAGTTCAGTAAACTCTTTCGCTTATAAGCCATAATGTGTGAGTTCTTTATGTTAGTTTGTAAAAGGCATGTGTTCTGCTAGCGAACTTTGATTAATTGCCCTTAGCATATGTGTGAATGAATGAGCTCAGCTAATTTGCTTAAATGCAACAAAAATGGCTTCAGGTGCGATCGAGCAGCCTTTTACAGCATTTTTTGTAACAATGGTCAATGCTGTAAAGAGCATGATTTAGTACAGGAGGTTTTGTCATGGTGTTCAATGATGTAAATAGTTTGATGTAGCAGTTTGAAAAACTAAAGATTTGTGTTTTGAAGAGGAACCCAATTACCATGTACACAATTTCATTTTTTTCTGTTGGTTTTCCCGTGAAACAATGTGTTACCTTCATTGACTGAATTTGCCAAAGTTACTTATCTTGCTTTTGGCTATTACGTAATGTCCATTTTCTTGATATAACTTCCCTTCCTTAACGATATGCTTTGTAATCACGTAGTCTTAGTTTGGCATTCTGGTGTCATATAACTGCAGTTTTATTTTACTACTTTTGGATATGCTAACTGCTTGAAAGCATGCTTTTGGAGTCATAATAGTAGAGACATTAGACTTGGTAAAAAAATCCTGTAACAGAGAATATTCCACAGCACAACGCATCAGCCGCAAACTGGCCCTTAATTATATGTCGCTGGCATATTTTTGGCAAAAGGCGGCCTTTCACCCCTAGCCACGAGCCATCCCCATAATTTGCCACATACGTGGGTTTGGTCCTCAAAGGCCTGTTAGAGCTCTCTTCAACCTGCTCATGGCTAGACCGATCGGTTTCAGGTCAAATAGGAAGAACGTAAATCTTCCACCTCTGGAAAGCGCCTGCACCTAATGGCTTAAGCTGTTGTTTCCATTTCCTTGCTAACCCATCATGCGAAAGGTACGCCATTAGAGTGAATGCACCCACGCTCTGCTCCTTCGACTGATTGTTCGCATCGGATCTCAGGTTCTCTGTTGCACTCCCCGATGCAGTTAGTGTAGCACACATACTAATTATAGCGAGACTGATATTTCTAAAGAGCTTAGGTTACTTCTGTTGATTTCAAGCCTATGGAAACACCATTAAATATACTATTTTGTTGGCCAACAAGTTTGACATTCTTTTGTTGGATCAAAAGAATTCGATTTGCATGTAACCCTTTGTATTTTTGGTCTTATGTTTGTTATCTTTTATTTACCCTCTTTAGCGGACTTGCATCCTCCGATATTCCACTGGGAATGTCACAAGAATCTGAGCCATCGGATCGGAAAACAACGGATGAGATTGTAGGATCGTCAATGGCAATCAGAGGGGGGATGAATGATTGCAATCCGCAGTGGAAACTTTTTTCTCCAATCTACTATCTCGTAATTGTCTAACCTGTCAATACCGTAAAAACACAAAAAAGACATCAAAAGGGGAAAAATATTTTTCCTAGTACTTAGCAAACAGTACGCTGACGCCGTTGCCCTGTGGTGTGCAGCCGCCACCAGCATGTCCTCGTTCGCAGCACCTGCCATGCCAGCAAAAGCCTATCTCAAGCACTTCTATCCAGCCACCACTAGCACTTTGCGTCGGCCAAAAAACTTGCTGCTGCCGGTAACATACAGCAGCCAGCACACACGTGACATCAATGCTGCCCCCGCTTGCCCTTGGCGTATTTCTTGAGGAGATCACGCTACAGCCGAAACTATTAGCATCAACTAGCACATAACAATTAACATGTGTACTGCCGCTAGCACAAAACCCGATCAAAAAAATCAAGCCGTTGCTACTAGCAACGCCCTGATCTCCTTCAGCATGCAAGTCACAGGACCCCAAACCATCACGTCAAAGAAAAGAAGCTCATTAACTCAACATGATGATAATTTTATCTAGTACAGCACCTCAAAAAGCTAGCAACCTCCTAGATCGGTTTTTCTACCAGATGACTACGAACAGCCGCCAGTACCTCATGCCCTTCGACGTGATTCCAGCCGCCGACCCTAATCCGCAAAACGTGGCTCACCACGCACAGTCGCCACCAACATCTATATATAATCGTGCTAGCACCTGCACCCCTTCAGAAAACAGTAGTCTCCAAACCCTAATCACCCACGTACGGCTTACTATTCCTAGGGCCCAATACGTAGGCTTTTACACCAGATTACACAACCAGTTTTTGGACACCCTAAAATTGTCACGTGTCGTAGCCTCCGTACCGCACCTCCTTAGCTCCAACATGTATCATCCATCTTTGATCTCCATGCATCCCAACTCGAGCCCGACCGTCTCCTCCAGCATCCTCGACCCTCTGGACCATGACTCCGCACCAAGCCATCTCTCGGTCACCGCCGTAGACCACGATCGGCTCCAAGTTACCTTGCACATGCAAAGACCAAAACACCATATTTTTTCGGCACAAGTTCTTCCCAACTTGACATACATAAGTTCACACACGCGTCACACCCCTCAAATAACATCAATTAGCAACATTGTCAATTATTCATCAACTAAATTATTCTAGACCTAGCAACATGGTCTAACAATCTCTCCCTTGATGAATACATTGACAATACTTCAAGATTGCATGATGAATTAGCTTCAAACAGATTTAAGTGAAGAATTGAAGCCGAAAAAGTATTTTAAACCAAAAGTCTCAAATCTCTTCTAAATCTCTCCTCCTATCTAAATTATCTCCCCCTTTGGCAATGTAATCATCAGGAAGCATCAAAGAAAGAATAATTCTAAGAAAGAGCAATAAGAGTAAAAATCAAGAAGCTTTGTAGATTATCCAAGTCACTTTGCATTGATTTAAGAAAGTAACCAAGCCATCTTTTTTAGTAGAGCTATCATGATCATATAAAGTCATATACCATATAGCAATGTCAAAACAAATCTTTAGAATGATTAAGCAATTTAAGTTAATGATAGGCATCTCAACAATGACCAAATCGATTATAGAAAACACAATGAGATATCAAAATGAAAAGTTAAAACCTAAAAGTGAAGCAAACTTTAAATCTAGATGAGCTAGCAGTCTCATGTAACCACCTATTGCTCCACACTAAATTCTTAAGCATGTGGCATGCTTGTAGCATACTTCTTTTCACTGATGGCATGCTTGAAGCATACTTCTTTTCATTTGAGCACTTCTCTTTATTATATAGATACATATATATGTATGGCATACTTGAAGCATACATCTTTCCATTTGAGCATTTTTTTTTTTGTAGAGATACATATATATGTATGGCATGCTTGAAGCATACATCTTTGCAATTTACTTTTCTCATTATTTCTTTTTATAACATGCTAAACTGAGTGAGCCCAAAAAGATTGCAATAAGAAACAAACGAGACTCAGCTAAGATTTAAAATAAGACTCACAACTAAACTAATCCTTTTCGTTGAACATCGCAAAGTAATAACTATAATCAATCTAATCAAAGTATTCTGCCATGTCATGCTTTAGTTCAAATGTGACAAATTAATTAAAACCAGTCATGATCAAAGCTACACAGCACATGAGTAAATATGATAACGGGAGCTCTACACCTCATTCGATTTCAATGGCTTGGACTTGATGAATTGTTTGACAAGTATAATAAACAAAGCTTCTGAAATTTAAACAACAAGCTCCCCCTCAGAATAATCCCATAGGATGCAACACACTCAACTCACTTCGCAAAAGAGCAAACCGTGCAGAATCAAGGGGTTTTGTGAGAATATCAACAACTTGAGAATCTGTATCAATAAAATTCAAAACAACATCTCTCTTTTCCACATGGTCTCTAAGAAAGTGATACCGAATATCAATGTGTTTGGTTCTTGAATGTTGCACATGATTTTTAGTAATACTAATACCACTAGTGTTATCATAGAAAAGTGGTACACTATCCAATTCTAAGCCAAAATCCTTAAGTGTAGATGTCATCCAAAGCAATTGTGAGCAACAAGAAGCGGAAGCTACATATTCAACCTCAGTAGTGGAAAGTGCAACAGACAACTATTTCCTAGAAGCCCATGAAACAAGAGATGCGCCTAAAAAGTGACATGTGCCGAGAAGTACTCTTCCTATCAATTCTACAACCCCCAAATCCGCATCTGAATAAGCTCTAAGGGTAAGGCATGATGAAGAAGAGTACTATAAACCAAATTCTATAGTTGACTGAAGATACTTGAAAATTCGCTTAACTGCCTGACGAGAAGCACGTGGAGAAGCTTGAAAATTAGCACAAAGACATACAACAAAGTGAATGTCTGGCCTTGAAGCAGTGAGATACATAAGTGAACCAATCATACTTCTGTATTCTTTTTGATCAACAGACTCTCCATCCTCGTCAGGGTCTAACACTGCAGTGGATCCCATTGGTGCGAGACTGGTTTGCTCATCCCCATGTCGAAACGACGAAGTAGATCCTTGGTATACTTGGTTTGATGAACAAAAATACATAACTTTGATTGTTTGATCTGAAAGCCTAGAAAGAACGTGAGTTCTCCCATCATGCTCATCTCAAATTCCCTGCTCATAGTATATGAAAACTTGAAAACAAGAGCATAAGCGGAACTACCAAAGATGATATCATCCACATAAATCTGAACGAGTAAAAGATCATTGCCATGCTTGAGAGTAAACAATGTTTTATCTATCTTGCCTATTTGAAAGTCATTTTTAAGCAAATATGATTTAAGCCTATCATACCATGCTCTCGGTGCTTGTTTTAAATCATATAAAGCTTTGGACAGTTTGTAGACATGATCAGGAAATTTGGGATTTTCAAAACCAGGCGGTTGTCTTACATAAACTTCTTTCTCAATATAGCCATTAAGAAAAGCGCTCTTAACATCCATTTGATACAACCTAAAACCCTTAGATGCAGCAAATGCTAAAAGGATTCTAATGGCTTCTAATCGAGCAGCAGGAGCAAAAGTTTCTCCAAAATCAAGACCTTCTACCTGGGTAAAACCATGAGCCACAAGTCTAGCCTTATTTCGAACAACAACACCATCCTCACTTTGTTTATTCTTAAAAATCCATTTAGTTCCAATAACATTATGGCCATGAGGAGGTGAAACTAAAGTCCAGACTTTATTACGCTCAAAATTTTCTAATTCCTCATGTATGGCATTAATCCAAGACTCATCAGATAAAGCTTGACTTACATCTTGGGGTTCAAAAGAGGAAACAAAAGCAGCATGAGCATATGAGGCATCAGAGTTATACTTGTTGCAAAGCACTCTCTTATCTAACTCACCAATCATTTGTTCAGGAGGATGATGTCATTGAATATGTAAAGGAGCCTAGGGGGTCGTTGGTGACAAAGGTGTAGTAGTAGTGACCTCTACCTCATTGGAGGTAGGAGCAGAGCCACTAGGTGTAGACTCCATCGGTGTAGATACGTGTGTCGCAGTGTGAATTGGGGTTATCCTTTCATCGTAAATCGCTACCATAGAAGATGTCTTCAAAGCGCCATTTACCTATATACCTGCATTGTCCGATCTAATATCAGGACTAGCTTCATCAAAAGTAACCTCATAGGTCTCTGCAATTTTGTTAGTTTCTAAGTTGAATACACGATAACCTCGAGTATGTGCTTAATATCCAAGAAAAATACCATCTGAGGATCTAGATTCAAACTTATTAAGATTTTCATGTTTAAGAATGAAACATCGACATCCAAACACCCTCAAATGAGAAATATTAGGGGAATGACCAAAACGAAGCTCATAGGAAGTTTTATGCAATTTAGCTTGCAAAAATACTCTATTAGAAATATAGCAAGCAGTAGAAATAGCTTCAGCCCAAAACTTCCTAGGAGTAGCATGTTCATTCAACATTGTTCTAGCCATCTCAACCAAAGTTTTGTTTTTTTCATTCTACAACACCATTCTGTTGAGGCACACGTGCTGAAGAGGATTGATGATCTAAACTTTTTTTAGTACAAAAAGAAACAAATAATGTGTTCTTGAATTCAGTTCCATTGCCACTTCTAATTGCTCTAAGTGCTCCTAGGAGTTCAGTGGCAAGTCTAAGAGCAAGCTCTCTAAAGTGATCAAAAGCTTCGTCCTTAGATGCCATGGGAAAGACCCAAGAGTATCTAGAATAATCATCAACAATAATAAGAACATACCATTTACCTCCAATAGACTGAACTCTAGCAGGTCCTACAATATCCATATTTAACAATTGTCCAGGTGCATCAATCATTACAAGTAAGAGTGAAGGATGTGATGCAGAGACCATCTTACCATGACAACACGGAGTGCAAACAAAATCCATTGATTTTTCAATTTTAAGATCAGGTAATCCTCTAACAAGATTCATATTACTGATACGAGTGAGATGATCAAAACCAATATGACATAATCTCCGGTGCCAGTGAAAAAGATCTTTAGAAGCAGATGAGACAAGACATCTAAGATCAGATGATGAGGAGTATGAAAAATCGCCCTTAAACATACGACCAACTCGAGTAATTTTGCATACTAGATCACTAGATGAATCTAAAATGCAGCAAGAATGCCTTTTAAAGCTCACCTTAAGATTGTCGTCTATTAATTGTGAGACTGAAAGCATATTATAGCTCAACTTACTAACAAGAGCAACATCTTTTAAAATGAACTTATCGTTGATGTGCACAGTACCTTTTGCAAGAACTCGTCCTTGAGCATTGTCCCCAAAAGTGATCATCTCATCACCGGTGGCATGAGTGAGGGAGGAGAATCTGAGGACCCCAATTTATTCGGCTTGTAATGCTTAACCAACCACCTGGTCCTAGCATCACAAATCAAATAAATTGATCCTCGAGATATGTATACTCCTCGAGCAAAGATACACACCTGTTACAAAATTAGACATCAACTCCATTCCAAACATAGAGTCCAAACACTACACTACCAAACGGAAGATAAACAAATAGCGAGTTATTACGCACAAAGGCCGACTGTGCCACAAGATACACAAATAATGTAAGGAAGACAATGGAAGCAAAGTGCCATAAGATGGCTATAAACAAAGCCAATCGTGCCTCCAACCCACAAGGCATCCGACCGACCGCCAAGTCTAGTCGCCCACGAAACGGCAACACAAAGACACGTATGAGGCCCTTGGGCTCACCTTCTTCCTCTGCAACAAAAACATTAAGCAAAGCACCTGAGTACAAAGATTGTCTTTGTACCCGCAAGACTGACGTGTGAACTAACAGACCTATTCATATGCTACATGCAGGCTTATTTGGTGGAGACCATATGTTTCATTTGCATAAAGCCAATTTTCATTTGCAATAAGGTAATACAGTTTAAAGGCAAGTTTGCAATTCATTTTTAAGATTGAAATAACAGTACGGATATTAATAACAAAAGCGAAAGATAAACAACCTAGAAGTGACTATCCCAATAGTCACCACAATAATAGCACGAATCCCAGATTCGTACCACCCATGAAATTTTAATTTAAATGTTGTAGTCTAGTTCTTGGGGGGCGTATCCGAGCGTGTCCATAACCTAGGACGAGGCTATTCGAATAGTTTTAACCCGCAGGGTGTACCAATGTACCCACACTTCGCATCGCCTTTAAGCCAAAACACACTTCCAAGGTATGTTTGCACGCTAAGTCCTACGAGACTTTTTCCAATATTGTGTATTAACTCACGAGCCGCTCGATGGATAGAAATCCATACGCTTACATGGTAAAGCCGAAAGACAACTACCCACTCGTGATAAAGCTTTTCGACAACTACCATGCTCCCACCTCCATCCCTCCCGCGACCTCCCGCGACCCGAGCCAATACACGCCAAAGTACTAGGTCAAGAGAGGTCCCATATACTCTAGTGTGGTTAGCACGCAAAATGCTCAAGACGGTGGCGCAAGTAACTCGGTCCTTAATCGACTCTGCACCTTTCCACTACACCCAAATGATCACACCACCTTACCATTGTGCCCAAGTCTAAATCATTTTTGTTTTCATTTTTAATTTTGCAATTAAACATAGCAGAAATGCTAAAACATAAAGTTATAGTAAATTTTAGGTGATCAAGGTTACCGACTAAAGTCGATAACCACCCAAATCCTACCGATAGCTAAGCATGTCTAAGCAAGTTGACCCGATCTACTAAGTGATAAGAGATCATCCAACGATCTCTAATCACAAAGAAATAACCTAGGCTCAGTAGTAGAGGTCAATGTTTTGTCTACAGGATATGCACTACGGATTTAACTAATCAATTTAACACAAATTAAGCGATGCATACATACAGCTTGAAACAAAATATTAGACTTTAAAATATGGGATAAACATGATCAAACCGCTTGTCCGTCAGCTGTTGCTCAATATGTTGCGAGGATCGTTCTGGGGTTGCCGCAAATATCGAATCCTAACGATTGAACAAAACAAATAATAAGAACGAATAACACCGCAAAAATCAAAGATCACAAACCAACACCAATTTATACACAAAGGCTAGACTATCACAAAAGAATGACAAATACTGCTACAGAGACCCACTCACTTATTTGTCAGGTTAACCACAAAATCACTCTTCTTATATGATTTAAACATTGACGACTTTGGTGGTGATTGTGTGCACATCTATTATTTAATCATCAAGTTAACACATCAAAACAAATTAGCTACTCTAAAACAACCATTAACAGCTTGAGAGAACAGACTCAAAGAAGCTATTGAAAACACTAACTAGTCAAGTATCCAACTATGAGATGCTAAACAAAGTTCTAAATAAGTTTGGGCTTTAATAAAATTCAGCTACTAACACACCTAAGCAACATGCCAACATTTTGTAAGGTTAACACAATTCAAGATGCTATTACACCAAATCTTATCGTGACCGATAAATCAAAAGTACAGAGACAACACTAGTTCAACTACCTCTTCCTTAATCATACAAGCCACAAGAAATGAAACCTATAAATATTAACTAAACGACTTCATTCATGCTAACCCCAACTACTAGGGAACCATCAAGCACTAACATAATTTGAAAAGCAAGCCAATCTACCAAGTTCAAGAATCGACAACAGAGGAAACACAATATGACAACAGAGAAAAACATACAGGACTAGCAACTACTTGCTTCTAACCTCAAACCCAAAACTTGATCATACAAGAGCTTGAACTAATGAACAATCACAAACATGTTTAACAACTAATAAACAAGTTTTATGGAGTGGGCCCCATCGATGAAGGAAATGCAGAGGGCAAAACCAAGAACGAGGAGCTCGCGGCGCTGGACTGGAAGACGCCGCCGCGAAGGAGTGGCGGCGCGGGCGTCGCGACGCCAAAATGGGTTGTTGGAGAACCGCAAGCCGAAGGTGGTCTCGAGGCACGGAGATGCACCGTGGCGGCGCGGCGACGAGCTCGGCACGGCAGTGGGGGTGACAAGGTGCGATCGCACTGCAGAGGAAGACGATGAAAACTAGTGCGCGCGATGAGCATCGGTGAGGCTCCAGAACTCACCGGGAAATTGCCGATGACGGAGGGTAGTCTGAGTGGCCCGGCGACGAGCTGCGCGCGGCGCAAGGCGGTCAACGACGGCAGGAGCCCGAGGTGAACGAGAGGACGTGTGAGTGAGCGGAGAAGGAAGGTGGAGTCTGTGCGATGCTCACCGAGCGAAGAATCGAGCCGAGCTCACCGGAGAAGACGCGGCGCTAAGAGGCGGTTTCGACCGGACTTGAGAAGAAGGGAGCGCGCGCTCCATAGTGACGAGACTCAATTTCTTGAGGGGTTCGCTTCCACGGGTGCTAGGCACACCGTGACGCTTATCGGCGATGACCGAGATCACCGGAGCGCCAAACGCCTGAAGCGGCGCGAATGACGCCACGGCTCCCGGAGCTCGGTGGAGAAGAAAGGCAATGGAGACGAAACGAGGTAGGGAAACCTCGTGGGCTTTTGTAGAGCAAAGTGAGGCGCGAGGTGAGGCGGTGGGGTGAAAAGACCGGTGAGGCGAGGTGGCGCGTGCATGCAGCGGCGAGCCGAGAGCGCGGCGAAGCGTTGCGCCGAGTCGCGAAACGACGTGGCGAAACAGCTCGCAAGTGGGACCGCCGCCGCCGATCGCCGGCGGTGCGAACCGGTGGTTTGACTTGATCGTAAACGCACCGACCGCTGGATCCAAATGGACTACCGAGATTGGTGTATGCATTCGGACAGTCGGTTGCGACGCGCGACGTGGATCGCTCGATCTTCATTGGACGGTCACGATTGATTGGACTCGAGCGGTGCGATTAGTTGACGCGACCGAGTCCATTAGTGCGGTCGACTCGAGCCCAAGTGTGGTTCGGGCCCGACAAACAATGTTTTTAATTCGATTTAAAAGACAGAGAGGTTTTGGGAAATTTTTAGAGATAGCTCAGGGCTCCAAAAATTTCGAAATTTTTATGGAAGCTAACTGGAACAGAGGACCACCTTGTGAAATTTTTCCAGGAGTTTTCATGTACCAGATTTCTCCCAATAAAATTCACAAGCTGCAGCCTAAGGGTTTGACCAGATTTCTAAACTGGTTTGACTTGGGCATTTGAAATAGCAACTAAAATCTAAAATTGTGAAATAATTCAGGAGGTAGATAGGATGATCAAGATGATAGGAAAAATAATCTCAGAGGATGATCACAAGTTTGAAGGCTAAGAATGTGCTGACAACAATTTCCATTCACAAGAATTCAATTCTAAAAAATGGAAATTGCTAGGGAAAAATGTAGAGACTTTCAAATGATTTGAAGAGACAACAAAAGTTTTTATTTCTCCTCAAAATTTCACATTTGAAATACAAATCCTAAATTAGGGCTGTTACAAATCCCCCCCCCCCCCTTACAGGAATCTCGCCCCGAGATTCTGGTCACTGGGAGAAAAAGGACGGGTAATTTGCTCGGAGACGATCTTCCCGCTCCCAAGTGGCTTCATCCTCGGAGTGGTTTGACCACTGAACTTTGAGGAACTTGATCACACGGTTCCTCGTTCTGCGCTCGCTTCATCGAGGATACGAACAGACGCCACGATAAGACGATCTTCCCGCACATCGATATTTTCCAATGGCGTTTCCTCAACTGGAATACTGAGGCACTTCTTCAATTGTGACACATGGAAAACATCATGCACCCTTCAAGTGTAGCCGGCAACTCCAACTTGTATGCAACGGCTCCCACTTTCTTGATGATGCGATATGGCCCGACATATCAAGGAGCCGCTTGCCCTTGACACCAAACGCCGATGGCTCTTCAAAGGTGAGACTTTGAGATACACAAAGTCATTGGGCCGGAAACTCACCACGACGACGACGATCCGCATAGCTCTTCGCTCGACTGAGCACGCGCAAGTGCTCACGAATCAATCGCTCTTGACTTTCACCTCATTGATGGAATTCGCCAAAGAACTGCTCTCTCCCGCCGACCGGTTCAACGGTGTTCGCGACGCCTCCCATACAAAGCCTCAAACGGTGCCATACCGAGACTAGCCTCGAAGCTGTTGTTGTAGGAGAACTCGGCAAGTGGTAGGCACTTCTCCCAATTCTTCCCATAGGAAAGAACACAAGCACGAGCATGTCCTCTAGAACTTGGTTGACTCGCTCCGTCCTCACCATCACCGAGGATGATAGGCCGAAATGAACGAAGACGGTACCCATGGCCTCTCGCAGATCGTGCAAAATCGGGAAGTGAAAAGAGAACCACGATCCGACACTATCGCTCGTGGCACACCATGCGCACTCACAATGCGGGATATGTAAAGATCCGCTAGCCGATTCACATCAATCTTCGATCGACCGAAGGAAATGGGCCACCCACAATCGATCAATGATAACCCATAATGCATCCTTCCCCGCAGAGTACGGGCGCACCGTTGATAAAATCCATGCCTACGTAATCCCACTTCCATTCTCGTATAGGCAAGGGTCAAGAAGACTGCTGACGCCGATGCTCGCCTTGACACGACAACATATGTCACATCCGGCAACGAACCCGCAATCTCGCGCTTCATGCGAGTCCACCGTAATTTCGACGCAGATCTTGGTACATTTTGGTGGCCCCGGATGGATGGACAAAGGCGAATCATGGGCCTCTCAAGAATCAAATCCCGCAACTCGGGACCTTTGGGACCACAAGACGCTGCCCAAACCATACAACACCGTGCTCATCTTTCGTGAAACACTTGGTGACCCATTCTTGATGTTCGCTTAATTTTACCCACACCATCATCGATTGTTGTGTCGCCTTGACTTGATCCACCAAGGTCGGTTGCACAACCAAGGCAAAGAAGGGAACCATGCTCAACCAAACCCAAGTTGAGACGCTGAAATTTCGCAAGAAGTGCGGGTTGTCGCTCTTGGATCATCAAAGTATTGCAATACACTTTTCGCTAAGTGCATCAAGAACTACATTGGCTTTGCCAGATGATACCGAATACCCATGTCATAATCTTTGATCAATTCTAGCCATCTCTCTCGCTCGAGGTTCAGATCCGCCGAGTGAACAAGTATTTCAAGCTCTTGTGATCGGAATACACCTCCACAATGTTACCACTGGATAATGCCGCCAAATCTTGAGTGCATGCACCACAGACCAACTCTAAATCATGGGTGGATAATTGAGCTCGTGAGGTCTCAATCGCCGATGCATAGGCAACCGCCTTGCCTTCCGCATAAGAACACATCCAAGTCCTCGACGAGAGGCATCGCAATAAATATCAAGCTCTTGTGGATATCAGAAGAGTGAGGACTAGGGCTGAAGTCAAACGCTGTTTGAGCTCCTGAAAGCTCCCATCACAAGCAGAGGACCACACAAACTTCTTGTCCTTCTTGAGCAATTCAGTCATCGGCTTGGCGATCTTGGAGAAGTTCTCGATAAAGCGGCGTAGTAGCCCGCTAAACCGAGAAAACTCCGCACATCGGTGGATCGACTTGGGCTGCCCCAAGATAGAACATCACCGACCTTGCTGGGATCCACACTATGCCTCCACTGAAAGAACATGGCCCAAAAATGCCACTTCCTTCAACTGACTGATTTGCTAAACCTCGATATAGTGGTGCTCCCGCAATTTGCCCAAAACAATCTTCGATGCTCAAGATGCTCGCTTCAGCCTTGGAATAGATAAGAATATCATCAATAAAGACCACCACAAATTTATCCAAATACTCCATGAATACCGAATTCATAAGGTTCATGAACAAAGCCGAGCATTGGTTAGACCGAAGACATGACGGTGTACTCGCATAACCCATAACGAGTAGTGAAAGCCGTCTTCGAATATCCTCGATCCGATCCTCGACTGATGATACCCCATTCTCAAATCAATCTTTGAGAACACTGGCTCCAATCAACCGATCAAACAGATCATCAATGCGGGCGAGGATATTTGTTCTTCACCGCCACCTCATTGAGAGGACGGTAATCAACACACATGCGCAAAGTCTTGTCCTTCTTCTTCACAAAGATCACCGGACAGCCCCAAGGAGATGAACTGACGGATGAAACCCTTTGCTTGGAGCTCACCAAGTCGCTTCTTCAATTCTTCTAGCTCATTGGGAGGCATTCGACACGCGCCAAATCGGGCAGATGCGGCAAAGAACTCGATGACAAACTCGTGTCTCGAACCGAGGCATCCTGCAAGTCTTCGTGAAAGACATCCCCAAAGTCGATACTATGGGAACATCCCGACCGCAAGGTCGGCTTTGCCTCTAATACACATAGATGTGGCCCCGGCCGCGGGCGAAAATCCGACTGTCACTGAAGGGTGGTGAGATAGACAATCTTCCCGGCACAATCGATTTGCCCCAAGTGTTGGGACAACCAATCCATGCCAAGAATCACATCCGCACTCACGAATCGAAAGGTAATAAGGTTTGCCAAAACCCCACCTCGACTATGATAGGAACATCCCGACATCAAGATCACTCATTTCCGACCCCGAGAGCGGATGAGCAAAGGAACTCCCAAAGGAACACAAGTGAAGACCACTAACAAGCAGAAATGATCTTGAAATAAAAGAATGCGATGCTCCGTAATCAAATAATACCGCAGCAGACGAGAATTAACAAGAAGTGTACCCATCACAACATCCGCGCCCCGAGCCTCCTCACCAAAGATGGTTGACTCGACCGCCGCCGCACTCGGGTCTTCGGACGATCTTCCGTCGTGGATGACCACTCTCGCCCGCGCCCTCCATTAGGACGAGGCCGCCGCAACACTCGGCGGCGCATTCGCATAATGGCCCTTGTTGTGGCAGCGAAAACAAGTAACCTCGCCGCCGGATTGCGAGGCCGCTCGCATCGATCGCGGGCGCACGTGGTTGAAACACGCCGCGGTGGGCGAGGAGCTGGTGCAGATGGCCTCGGCGCGGTGGAGCAAAAGAACGGGCCATCGGTGCCGCCCACCGAGGACGCAGTGAGGCCGGTGTGAGCGCATCGATGCGCTCCCATTTGCGCTTGGACTCGCCAACGCTTTGCCTTATGCTCAGCAACAATGGCCTTATCTACCAAGGCCGAAAGTCGAGAAGTCCACAACAGATAGCTTGTCCCGCAGCTCCTCGCACAAGCCATCCATAAACTTCTCCTCGCTTAGCCTCATCCGAGGCCACCTCCCGGAGCATAACGAGCCGATGATTGAACTCGCATAAGTACTCGTCACGCACTTGCGCCCTTGCTTGAGCGCGAGGAACTCCTTCTTCTTCACTTCATCAGCCGCCGTGATGTGGGCCCGACTAAAAGCCGATTCAACTCCTCCCACGCCGACCACATGGCCCGCGGCCGCATGGCGAGATAGTTCTCCCACCATGAGAGTGCCGCGCCCTCAAGCCGGTGGGACGCGAAGAGTGCCTTATCTCGCGCTCGCATCGAGCTATGTTGAGCTTTCGCCAACCATGCATTACCAATCATCCGCATCGAGAGGGTCCTCGAGCGGAGAAAGTCGGCGGCCGCAGACGGAGGAACTCGCAAGTCCCCGCGAGTCCGTGGCCGCCACCACGGCAGGAGTGGAGGTATTCCTAGCAATAACCTCCAAGATGCGCTGTCGTCCATGCGGTTTCGCCGATTCGAGCGAGCACCTCACCATGGTCTGAGGAGGGGAAGCTCCTCATCATGACCACCGCCGATCGCCACGTGTTCTCCCTGCCATCCTGTTTCACTAAGACAAGTTAACAATAGCCGAACACAAAGTCGATAATCCACCGCAAATAACTTACTAACAAAGACAAAACAAACACAAGACTTTAAGTTACAAAACCAGTTGACAAAAATCGACACTTAGCAAACTCATATATATCTTACCCTTATACCCCTACAACTTTTAATTAGACTAATTCTCTATGGTTCTCCCAAAGACTGATTCTACCTGTGAGTAACTATCTTTTGAAAGGAAAGAGAGAAACCAAGTTTTAAACTCAAATTAGAGTAAGATGAGAGTAGAAGGCTAAGATAGGTAAGGAGTAAAATCTGAGAATCGCTTAGATTTCATAAACCCTTTTATACTTTGAAATTAAGCTTTTTCAAAATATCCTAAGGATGACTATGCTTGTTACTACGGTCGTAATGGCTCGATACCAACTTTGTGAGGACCCTAATTTATTCGGCTTGTAATGCTTAACCAACCACCGGTCCTAGCATCACAAATCAAATAAATTGATCCTCTAGATATGTATACTTCCTGCAAAGCAAAGATACACACCCTGCTACAAAATTAAACATCAACTCCATTCCAAACATAGAGTCCAAACACTACACTACCAAACGGAAGATAAACAAATAGCAGAGTTATTACGCATAAAGGCCGACAGTGCCACAAGATACACAAATAATGTAAGGAAGACAATGAAGCAAAGTGCCATAAGATGGCTATAAACAAAGCCAATCGCGTGCCTCCAACCCACAAGGCATCCGACCGGACCGCCAAGTCTAGTCGCCCACTAAACGGCAACACGACTCACGTATGAGGCCCTTGGGGCTCACCTTCTTCCTCTGCAACAAAAACATTAAGCAAAGCACCCGAGTACAAAGATTGTCTTTGTACCGCAAGACTGACGTGTGAACTAATGCACCTATTCATATGCTACATGCAAAGCTTATTTGGTGGAGACCATATGTTTCATTTGCATAAAACCAATTTTCATTTGCAATAAGGTAATACGGTTTAAAGGCAAGTTTGCAATTCATTTTTAAGATTGAAATAACAAGACGGATATTAATAACAAAAGCGAAAGATAAACAACCTAGAAGTGACTATCCCAATAGTCACCATTAATAATAGCACGAATCCCGATTCGTATCACCCATGAAATTTTAATTTAAATGTTGTAGTCTAGTTCTTGGGGCGATCCGAGCGTGTCCATAACCTAGACGAGGCTATTCGAATAGTTTTAACCCCGCAGGTGTACCAATGTACCACACTTCGCATCGCCTTTAAGCCAAAACACACTCAGAAGGTATGTTGCACCGCTAAGTCCTACGAGACTTTTTCCAATATTGTGTATTAACTACGAGCCGTCAGATAGATAGAAATCCATACGCTTACATGGTAAAGCCGAAAAGACAACTACCCACTCGTGATAAAGCTTTCTGACAACTACCATGCTCCCACCTCCATCCTCCTCGCGACCTCCTGCGACCGAGCCAATACACACCAAAGTACTAGGTCAAGAGAGGTCCCATATACTCTAGTGTGGTTAGCACGCAAAATGCTCAAGACGGCATGCAAGTAACTGGTCCTTAATCGACTGCACCTTTCCATCACACCCAACAGATCACACCATCTTACCATTGTGCCCAAGTCTAAATCATTTTTGTTTTCATTTTTAATTTTGCAATTAAACATAGCAGAAATGCTAAAACATAAAGTTATAGTAAATTTTAGGTGATCAAGGTTACCGACTAAAGTCGATAACCACCCATCCCACCGATAGCTAAGCATGTCTAAGCAAGTTGACCCGATCTACTAAGTGATAAGAGATCATCCAAATGATCTCTAATCACAAAGAAATAACCTAGGCTCAGGTAGTAGAGGTCAATGTTTTGTCTACAGGATATGCAGCTACGGATTTAACTAATCAATTTAACACAAATTAAGCGATGCATACATACAGTTGAAACAAAATATTAGACTTTAAAATACTGGGATAAACATGATCAAACCGCTTGTCCGTCTTTGTTGCTCAATATGTTGCGAGGATCGTTTCGGGGTTGCTGCAAATATCGAATCCTAACGATTGAACAAAAAAATAATAAGAACGAATAACACCGCAAAAATCAAAGATCACAAACCAACACCAATTTATACACAAAGGCTAGACTATCACAAAAGAATGACAAATACTGCTACAGAGACCCACTCACTTATTTGTCAGGTTAACCACAAAATCACTCTTCTTATATGATTTAAACATTGGACAGACTTTGGTGGTGATTGTGTGCACATCTATTATTTAATCATCAAGTTAACACATCAAAACAATTTAGCTACTCTAAAACAACCATTAACAGCTGAGAGAACAAGACCCGAAAGAAGCTATTGAAAACACTAACTAGTCAAGTATCCAACTATGAGATGCTAAACAAAGTTCTAAATAAGTTTGGGCTTTAATAAAATTCAGCTACTAACACACCTAAGCAACATGCCAACATTTTGTAAGGTTAACACAATTCAGCATGCTATTACACCAAATCTTACTGCACTGATAAATCAAAAGTACAGAGACAACACTAGTTCAACTACCTCTTCCTTAATCATACAAGCCACAAGAAATGAAACCTATAAATATTAACTAAACGACTTCATTCATGCTAACCCCAACTACTAGGGGAACCATCAAGCACTAACATAATTTGAAAAGCAAGCCAATCTACCAAGTTCAGTAACTGACAACAGAGGAAACACAATATGACAACAGAGAAAAACATACAGGGACTAGCAACTACTTGCTTCTAACCTCAAACCCAAAACTTGATCATACAAGAGCTTGAACTAATGAACAATCACAAACATGTTTAACAACTAATAAACAGGTTTTAAGGGAGTGGGCCCCACTGACAGTGAAACAGCAGAGGGCAAAACCGAAGAACAGAGGAGCTCGGGCGGCGCTGGACCTGGAAGACGTCGCCGGCGAAGGAGTGGCGGCGCGGCCGTGCGACGGCCAAAATGGGTTGTTGAGAACCGCTGGTCAAGGTGGTCTCGAGGCACGGAGATGCACCGAGGCGGCGCGGCGACGAGCTCGCGGCCGGCAGATGGGGTGACAAGGTGCGATCGCACTGCAGAGGAAGACGATGAAAACTAGTGCGCGCATGAGCATCGGTGAGGCTCCAGAACTCACCGGAAATTGCCGATGACGGAGGGTAGCCTGAGTGGCTCGCGACGAGATCTGCGCGGCGCAAGGCGGTCAACGACGGCAGAGCCCGAGGTGAACGAGAGGACGTGAGTGAGCGGAGAAGGAAGGTGGAGTCCAGCGATGCTCACCGAGCGAAGAATCGAGCCGAGCTCACCGGAGAAGACGCGCGCGAAGAGGCGGTTTCGCCGACTTGAGAAGAAGGGAGCGCGGCTCCATAGTGACGAGACTCCGAATTTCTTGAGGTTCGCTTCCACGGGTGCTAGGCACACCGTGACGCCTTATCGGCGATGACCGAGATCACCGGAGCACAAACGCTGAAGCGGCGCGCGACGCCACGGCCCCGGAGCTCGTGGAGAAGAAAGGCAATGGAGACGAAACGAGGTAGGGAAAACCTCGTGGGCTTTTGTAGAGCAAAGTGAGGCAATGAGGTGAGGCGGTGGCGGTGAAAAGACCGTGAGGCGAGGTGGCGCGTGCATGCAGCGGCGAGCCGGCGAGAGCGCGGCGAAGCGTTGGCGCCGAGCCGGCGAATGACGTGGCGGAAACAACCGCAAGTGGGACCGCCTGCCGGGCCGATCGTCGAAGCGGTGCGAACCGGTGGTTTGACTTGATCGTAAACGCACCGACCGTTGGATCCAAATGGACACCGAGATTGGTGTATGCATTCGACAGTCGGCTATGCGACGCGACGTGGATCGCTCGATCTTCATCGGACGGTCACGATTGATTGGACTCGGCAGCGATTAGTTGACGCGACCGAGTCCATTAGTGCGGATCTGACTCGAGCCCAAGTGTGGTTCGGACCCGACAAACAGTGTTTTCAGAATTCGATTTAAAAGACAGAGAGGTTTTGGGAAATTTTTAGAGATAGCTCTAGGGCTCCAAAAATTTTGAAATTTTTATGGAAGCTAACTGGAACAGAGGACCACCTTGTGAAATTTTTCCAGGAGTTTTCATGCACCAGATTTCTCCCAATAAAATTCACAAGCTGCAGCCTAAGGGTTTGACCAGATTTCTAAACTGGTTTGACTTGGGCATTTGAAATAGCAACTAAAATCTAAAAATTGTGAAATAATTCAGGGAGGTAGATAGGATGATCAAGATGATAGGAAAAATAATCTCAGAGGATGATCACAAGTTTGAAGGCTAAGAATGTGCTGACAACAATTTCCATTCACAAGAATTCAATTCTAAAAAATGGAAATTGCTAGGGAAAAATGTAGAGACTTTCAAATGATTTGAAGAGACAACAAAAGTTTTTATTTCTCCTCAAAATTTCACATTTGAAATACAAATCCTAAATTAGGGCTGTTACAGAGAACCATCGTGAGTCTCCGGTCATATGTCGAGAGCAACCAGAGTCAATGAACCATATATTCTCCTTCCGCTTACGACGAGTCTACAAAGCACGAACAATTGTCGGTATCTTAGTACTGGGGTTAGAAAATAAAGATTTAGGTAACCAGTACTGAGATACGCGACAAATAGGACCAATAGCACTAGACCAGAAATATGTGTACGTGAGCGATCAGAACGCCAAAAAGAAGTCTGTCTAACTGCCCCTTGAAATGCAGACAATGCTGAATAAATATTATTTGAATTATAACCTAAACCAGCACGTGAAACAGATTTAAAATCATTATAAAAGTTCTCTAAAAACTTAGCTTTCGTATTAGTTCTAGGAACAACAAAAGAAGATACACGTTTTTGTCTTAAAACATTCAATCTTTCCTTTTTCTCTTTTCTTAACACGCCTAAAGCAAAATTCATGCAAGTGCCCATCTCTACCACAATAGGGCAATGAAATTTAACATAATTAGAATTCTTTTGAGATGATGAGCTAGCACCTGCAATATTAGTAGAAGAGCTTTGCACAAAACTAGCAAATTTAAACATAGTTTGTTTTGGTTCAGATTTTGCTTCAAATTTTCCAGGTTCAAGAAACTTAACAACTGTAGGAGGATTATTCTTGGCATGCTCAACAAAATTAAATCTTAGACCATAATTTTTAACACTCACTTTTGACCTGTCTAGAATCATATTCAAATTTTTCTTTCTAAAATAAAATCTTTCTAAAGTGTCATTAAGATACTCAATTTCTTTAGCTGGAGGATCGTCAATGGCAATCAGAGGGGGAGTGAATGATTGCAATCGCGGTGAAAACTTTTTCCTCCAATCTACTATCTTGTAATTGTCTAACCTGTCAATACCGTAAGAATACAAAACAAAAGACAGCAAAAGGGGAAAAATAATTTTCCTAGTACTATAACAAACAGTACACTGATGCCGTCGCCTTGTGGTGTGCAGCCGCCACCAGCACGTCCTCGTTTGCAGCACCCGTCGTGCCAGCAAAAGCCTGTCTCAAGCACTTCTATCCAGCCACCACTAGCACTTTGCGTCGGCCAAAAAACTTGCTACTGCCTGTAACTTACAGCAGCCAGCACACACGTGACATCAATGCTGCCCCGCTTGCCCTTGTCGTATTTCTTGAGGATATCACGCTACAGCCGTCGCTAGCTAATCTCGAGTACAGCCGAAACTATTAGCATCAACTAGCACATAACAATTAACATGTGTACTACCGCTAGCACAAAACCCGATCAAAAAAACCCGCTAGCAATGCCTTGATCCCCTTCAGCATGCAAGTCGCAGGACCCAAACCATCACGTCAAAGAAAAGAAGCTCATTAACTCAACATGACGATAATTTTATCTAGTACAACACCTCAAAAAGCTAGCAACCTCCTAGATCGGTTTTTCTACCAGATGACTATGAACAGCCGCTAGTACCTCATGCCCTTCGACATGATTCCAGTCGCCGGCCCTAATCCGCAAAACGTGGCTCACCACGCACAGTCGCCACCAACATCTATATATAATCGTGCTAGCACCTGCACCCCTTCGAAAAACAGTAGTCTCCAAACCCTAATCACCCACATACGGCCACACTATTTCTAGGGCTCAATACGTGGGCTTTTACACCAGATTACACAACCAGTTTTTAGACACCCTAAAATTGTCACGTGTCGTAGCTCCGTAGCTCCAACACATATCATCCATCTTTGATCTTCACGTGTTCCAACTCGAGCCCGACCGTCTCTTCTAGCATCCTCGACCCTCTGGACCATGACTCCACACGAAGCCATCTCCCGGTCACCGCCGTAGACCACGATCGCCTCCAAGTTACCCTGCACATGCAAAGATCAAAACACCATATTTTTCTGGCACAAGTTCTTCCCAACTTGACTGACATAAGTTCACACACACACGTCACACCCCTCAAATAACATCAATTAGCAACATTGTCAATTATTCATCAACTAAATTATTCTAGACCTAGCCACATGGTCTAACAGGGATCGATTGTTGCAGTGACGCTACCGTGTTTGTGAACATCACTATTGCTACAGTGTTTTACTGCAATGCCAGGCGTCAACCTCATCTATCGTTTTTCAATCCGACGGCTGCAAAACAATGCCACAGCTATGTTCACCGCGACATTGTCATGGAATGATAGAGGGTTTGTGTCCCTCTTTAGCCCCTCCTGATGCTGTGCCTTTTTCAGTCACGTTTTGCAGATATGCGGTTTTATTGGTGAATATAATAGCATCTGATTGTTTTTTTGTGTCATGGAACAGTCGACGGTAGAAGCTGTTATGGTTAATGCGGATTCGGAAGACTGTTACAGCAACACTAGCAAATGTGGGCTACATTGGTCCTCCAACCCACTTCAACTATGACCATGAACATCGTGGCACAGGACCGCAGACCCTTGTTGAGATTGCTGAGGGCCGGCATCCTTTCTGTTCAACACTGCAATCTGCAGAGAACCCGGTCATCATTGCTGGGGCTGGGTTATTTGAACAGGAAGTATTGAGACTGTAGCCAAGAAGTTCAATGTGACAAGAGCAGACTGGAATGGCCTTAATGTCCTATTGCTCCATGCTGCACAGGCAGCAGCTCTTGATCTTAGCCTTGTTGCTAATCCTATCGAGAGCATCAAGTCTGCAAAGTTTCTGTATCTGATGGGATCTGATGATATAGCTTTGGACAAGCTTCCACATAATGCATTTGTTGTTTACCAGGGGCACCATGAATCCATGATGACAAGGCTGTGTATAGGGCCAATGTTATTCTGCCATCTTCAGCAAACAATAGATTAGATTGATGTATATCTGTACAATTCACAAAAACCTCTGCACTGGAAAAAGGCTGGAATCAACGGCAAGGGGTAGCGCACGCTTTCATCCTAGTTATCATTACGGCATTGGAAAAGCCCGCAGCTTTGGGATCATCACAATCAGAAAGCGATAAGAACAAAATACGTGCACCAATCAGATTAACTGCATTGGCCTCCGGGCAGAGTATCGAAGCCAGAAAATGACACCGCTTGAATGCAGATCTAATGCACTTAACTAACGCATAGGCAAGATATAGATCACAAGCTTTCAATAGCAAAACACTAGGCGCTACCGTCCAACTTGGCGAGAAAATGACAAGTTAATTCGCCTCACACCCGATGCTACAAGCAATTAAATACGAAAGGCAGACGAACGTTCTACCGCACCGGAGAACGACACTCCGTTTTCGGTGCCGGGCAATGGCCAACTGACCACCTGTACGAAATGAGCTCTTTCTCTGCAGACTCTTGTGCTCCGGTACACTGTCCTGCCTCTCCGGCTCTTGCTTGATATGATTCACCCTCGGGATCAGTGGCTTAGATAAGGATTCATCAGAAAAGGCGTGAAAATTACATCGATACAGTGGATGTCATATAGATATACTTATAATTTTAAGATGATGATACAATTGACAATGATGAAAAGGGTTTGTTGAAACTCATATTTTCGGCAAAGTTTCAAAAGTGTTAGTCTCAAGGAATTGGACCGGCCAAGGGCGGTTTGACCGGTCTTGGTCGGCGGTCAAATCAGCCAGCCCTAGTGGTCAAACCGGCCCATAGGTAGGTCAAAGGCCGACGGTCAGACCGGCCACCAAAGGCGGTCTGACCACCAAAGTTTTATTTCGAGTATAGGGTTGGGGCAAAATAGAGGGTGTAGGCAAGAGAGATGATTATTCTGCACTTAGTCATATAATTTTTGGAGCTTTGAGCTAAAATTTCTATTCGTTTTAAATTTCCAGAGAGGGTGCAAATTTTTCTAATGAAAATTCGGCTAAGTTCCATTGCTGGCGGTCAGACCGACCATATTGGAGGTCAGACTAGCCATGGCGGCCAGACCGGCCATGGGCGGCGGTCTGACCGATTTGGCTTTGTTCGTCGGCCGTCTAGGCGGCGATGCTTGTGGGTTAGGTTAATTTCATTAATTTCAGTGCATATGTGTTACATGATGCATGTTTTGACTAACGTGAGTCGAATTGCGATGAATTTATGTCTGAAATCGATTTCTTAGTCTATTGTTGTGCAAGAGGCTTAGAGGTCAACAACGGTCAACGGTGAGGATGATCGGGACTATTTTAGAAGAGCTGAGGTCTAGAAAAATCGAGGATGCCGGGTGAAGTTATTAGACTCAAGCATGACGCAAGATGGACAAGGATGACCGAACGGAAAGTTTAGTGCAACGGGTTATATCAAGCGGCGTGGGGGTCGATGCAAGTGCCATAGTGGTTTCGGTGGGAGCCGGATGTGAGAGACTTGCCGACATGAAGAGAGTCGTTGATCAACTTACACTTGGCAAAGCATAGAATTGCTTCATGATGATTGAACTCGGTCTTTGGAGAAGGATCGAGAAGAGATATTTTGGTATCTTCACCAAAATACCATCTTGGTGATCTTTAGCAAAACCGCGGCATAAGACGGTGCAAGGAGAAGCGGTCTAGGTCAATGAAGATGGAGTTCATGAAGAGACGGATTCGGATAGCCCAGTTCGTCATCTACTTTGAGAAGTGTACGTGAGTGTAGACCCGTTTGTGTGTGGCTTAACGGGTGTCCGTTAGGGTTTTCTCTCTAAACCTAGCCTCCACTATAAAAGGAGATGTACAGATGTGAAGTTCTCAAGTCATTCTAACAGAAAAACCATAATTTATGATTTGGGGTCTTTGGAGTAGTTGATGCTAGGGTTCGTGAGAGATGGATTAATTGAGTACTCAAATATGGAGCAACTGTAAATCAACATTCTTCTCAAATCAATCTAAGCAAGATTCCTTAAGATGGGTCTCTTTTGTTCTTACTCCTTATTTGATGACTTTTAGGATTTTGGCGTTCCTTTGGCTTCTGCTGTGATCTTACTTGCTGTGACATGTGGGAATACATCTAGGATGATCATGATTTTCATCTGCCCACAAGCAAATTGTTGGATCAAATATTGAATCTCCTTGATTCTTGTGCCATTTTGCCCTCATTTAAGAAATTTGGGGAACCTTAGCCTCGATCTTCCAGATCGTTGATTGGAATATATTCCTAACCTTCTTAATGAGTTATAGTTGAAATTTGAGGAATTTGGATCATCAGATACCGCTAATCACCAGAGGTTTGACCGGCCGTGAGCCCTCGCTACGAGATTTTGGTGGTTTTGATATTTGTGTCTCGGGGTTTGTGTCGGGTTCAACACAAAACTTTCGATGTGCTTGTATCTCCGATTTTTATAGCTTTCACACCTACTGAAGTGAGAAAGAAATTAAATACCATCGGAGTCGAAGAAGAATAGTACTCTATTCAACCTTGTATCCGCCGTTCCGGTCCAACAGATACTTTTCCGCGGTGATCGATCGAGAGCGTCGATTTGTCCTTCTACACATCTGCAGATGATTCAGGTCTCTGTGATGTAGTACCCAGTCACGTCGCCCGGGCTGTTTCTTGATGTACTTCTTGGCCCAAACTACAAATCCCTGTCATGCACTGCTGCCCTACAATTATTTTCGGATATGAGATTTAGATATGGCACCTCCTATCTTGCTTAGGTAAGCACCAGTAGGTCTCATGGCCATGGCCAGCAACTACTAGTAGTACTTGAGTTTTAGGAGCCGTGGCGTTTCCCTCAGGAAAAGGGACCCGTTCCAATTAATTCATGTACAATCACTGTCCATGTGGGACCACCTTGCCGGGCCTAGGAGGAGGCCATTCAGAACACGCCCCAATGGCGGCACCACCGTAGTGTTCCCTACGCACCGGGACACGGCGAGCCCACACCATCTTTGCTCGGTTGCGCGCACAACACAGTCCATGTCATGGACAAATTGAAAAGCAATTCTCCCCTCAGTCTCCATCTCTCATCTTCCAAGAAAGCAGAGACTTGGGAACAGAGTGGTGCTGATCGCCTGATTAGGAGAGATCTGTGCCGGATTTGGTGTTGATCGGATCACTTTAGCTGGATTGTAACCAGGACCAGAACTTTTGTTGAAGAACAGGGACTGTTTTCGGACGAGTGCGACCGGGCTGGATTTTATTTTGGGCCAATTCAGCAGCATTTTTGTTAGTTCTTAAAAAAACAGCTTTTTTGTTCAGAATTTTCCAGCAGAAACGAAATACCTCGGAGAAGTTCAGGTTCTGTATGTAAAGTGGTTACTAAAAGGAACAATATTGCATGGTTCAGTAAGAGCTTTTTTGTCTTTTGAAAATAGTCCAAGAGCCTCCTTTTTACTTGGTTTTACATTGCCACCTAGAGTACTAGGAAGAGGAGAGGATCAAATTTTGGCTTTCAGCTGTAAAATGGTAAATTTCTTGGAGGGGGTCCTTGTCTCTAGAGTACGATGGCATACCAACTAAAGATACGTGTTTGTGTCTAGCTCTTATGATGGCGCAAGGCACGCAGTGTAAGGTTCCTGGGCACAGGACAACCCACCTTTTTATCTGATTATCTTTCACACCAAAAAGCCCCGTGAATCCAAAACTCAAGAAAGAGACTTGTACAGAGACATACTCAGTGATGAGGTCAGGACGAAAATAGAGGATACTCCAAGGTTAAAGATAACGCAAGGAAAAAATCGGAAGCCAAGAAATTCTATTTTCATAACAATAAGAAATTGCTTCCATAGCTTGCAAGTTCAGCTGTCACCTTTTTTTTAATCTGGTGAGCAAGGGTACATGTATGTTTTTCCTACAAGGAGAGCACTCATATGCACACATGTTCTGGCTGTATTCAAGGCATGCAAGTGCTCACTTGGGTCCAGGTCTATCTGGTCTCCTCGCTATATCTTTCGGTCTGATGTTGGCCTCTTTTATTTCTGCATCTGCCGCTCATCCATTTGGGGAGCTGAGCAGCATCCATCGAGACCTAGAGTCTGCAGCAACTGGCGCCATGTCAACGACCAATCAACCATCGCCAACCTCTCCTCCCTTGGGTCACCTTCGCTTTGCACATCTTGGTGGCTATATAATAAAAGAATTAGGATGTTTGGCGCGCTTCGCTGCGTCCGTATGGAGAATGTTATAATGATGTACGAGGTGAGATGTTCTGATGCATGAATGATTGTGTGGTTTGCAGTTTTATGTGATCATTTTATAAGAATATTTGTTTGCAAGGAGCTCCGAGTTTAAGCAATATCCAGATATTATAGGCTTTTAATCTTTAAAATCATCTTCAAAGCAGTGGCTACAATTTAAATTTTCATTTCCCATGGCTAAAGGTTCAGACATGGGAAAGAACGAGGATAAGAGATATCGCTGCATCAAAGAAGAAATGCTATTTTACCGACTACTACATATTCCATATTATTCAATCTATTGAATTCAATGTACACAAAACATGAAGCAGGAATTGAAACACAAAGGAATATAACGAAAAATGTGTTCTAATTTACTCATGAAAGCTCATCATGCAGAAAATAAACTTTAAAAAACTATTTATCTATGCACACGAAACACCAAGCCGATGTTTAGACCTCCAGAAAGAGATCTTCGAATGGAAGAAAATTAATGAACAAAACATTTGGCCTATAACATGCATACATTCTTAGGAGGTAACATCGTACACACAAAACTTGATACCATTTGTTCTTGATGCCTAACATCCTACCAGTGATTAGGGAACCATCAATGATTGAATATGACAAATTTATATCTTAAAAACGAATACGTGTTATGAATAAATTAATGAAACTATCATCATCAAGCGACATACCGTCTAGTACCACCAAGATGGCTGGTATCCAATTTGATTTTCTTGCCTGCAATATCGTTCCGGTCTAAAGTACGTAGCGCAGCTTCGGCTACTATCATATAATAAAATTTTATTATTCTGTGATGACCCACCTGTGGAGTGTCCCGAATATGCAATTATAAATTTGACATGTGTTTAGTTCTAGTTCTAGTAGTATGTAAGCTAACATAGGATGATACCTCCTTGATTTGACCATAATCACCAAATACCTGAAGGAGATCATCATTTGTTATAGATGGGTCAACATTAAACAGGACAGGAGTCCCCTTATTAATATCCTTCTCCAAAGGATTGTCCCATGGAAAAAGTGACAACTATCATGTCAATCTTGTGCTCCACTTTTGCAAATACGCATGAGCAGCATTACAGCTTTAGAGCCTGAGTGATAGAACACAAAACTGGTAGCACCATATTCTAGGTAACCCAAAACTGCTACACTCATGAGCTACGGATGAAGCTACAATTCGAACCGCAGGCAGATCTCAATACAATTAGAGCACATAACAATTGAGGAATTTGGGTTTGGAGCAAGCATCTCTGGAGCTCGATCGAATGGGTTAGGATCACATCCGCCGAGGAGAAGAATGGGTTAGGATCACATCTGCTGGAGCGGCCTTCCAAGCGACGATCTGCGAGGGAATTGAGGTGACACTTGCTCAGATGAGACCCTGCCATTGCGAGAAATGCTCCCGGGCTTGGCACAGCCAATCGCGTTCAGGTGGTGTTCTTATAGATTTCCTGCGGGGACAAGTGATTTTAGTCAAATTAGTTGTCCAATTATGTTTCTTTGCTCAACCGTTGATGATTTTGGGCTTGTGTTTACTTTCTCTGCACGCTGCTCTCCTCCTTGGACGTCACTAGCTTCTTCGATGATGCAGGTCCTAGAGCTGGAAACCATTGGGCAGTCAGTTAGCCATACATATGAAATAGGCAACGGATCATGCGAAAAGATTGGCTTGAGAGTTTAGAATTACATCGACATCTCAGCATCCGCTAACTACTGGTGTTGCTGGGCTTGTTGATACCTGCCGCATGTCATGCATCCGAAGCGGGCTCTGGATTGACAACGTCTCCATCCTTGATCTGTGCAGCAGCTCTGTCAGAAGGCAACTGTTGCGCCACGCCATTTCGTTTGCACTCTTCTCTTGCAGGTGTCTGTTGTGCTTCATCGCCTTCTTTGCCTCCTGTAATTAGAACACAATAACATCATACCGCATCACTTTGTCAAGAAAGCTGACAGGAATGTAGGTGAAGAATTAGCATCAGATCCTATACCTCCAGTTCCGATGATTTTGCTTTGAGAACAGCTCTTGAGCATGCAAGCTCGTGCTGCAATGCTTTTAGCTTCAGGGGAAAATGCAGTGGCCAATCAGATTCGTGCTGAACCTGTCATGAACAATCAATATGATTCTCATGATTTACACAAAGATGAAAGAAATACAAAGCAACTCTACTTCTTCCAAGATTTAGCTCCTACAAAACAAATATATCTGAAGATAACTAAGTCTCATTTCGAGCACAAGAGAGTTCAATTGTGTAATACAAATAACAATTGCAAAAACCTTAACCAAGCACTAAACAATAAAGCTTCCTGCAGAAAATTCGTGGGAGAACTTACAGCCAACATCTGGGAATTGGGCTCGCAAGTTGGCGAGCCGCATCATGTGCAGCTCAGTCCCGCTCAGCTGTATGATTCTGCTGCACACACCAAATCAAACGAAACCAAATCGACTCAAACGAAGCGCGCACATCAAGAAACGCAACCACTCAACTAAGAAATATTAGTCCCTGCAAGAAATTGGGGCTGCAGAGATGTTTCTCTCTCCTCAAGGAGGCTCACAAGAGACTTGTTCTCACCCAGGGGAATCGGAAGGGGCAGCTTTGGATGGGCTTTGCCCATTGCGAGTGGTGACTCATGCGGCCGGTCGTGGCGATTTCCTCGCCGGCCGATAGCGGCGCCTGGTGACTTGCTCCGTTTCCGGCTCCTGATGAGTATCTGATCTCTCTCTCTCTCTGGATGGTACAGAAAAAAAGGTGAGTTCTTCTCAGATTTTTTGGGTTCTGCCGATTGATTTTCAATCCTGATGCCGTCTGGTGGGATTTGTCTCTGTCGGCAGTAAGGCTGGATTCATCTTCAACCTAGCACATCCCGATTTTCCTATCTGCGCTTTTTCTTCCAGAAATTGTGTTGTGAGGAATTTTTGGATCTGATCTAGTTCCTGCTGGCTCTCGGTTGATTTGGGTGAGAAACTTGGTTAATTTTGGTGTACTCACCTTAGATCCGTGGAGGTTTCTTGCTTTGAGAGAGCGTTCGGCCGGTGCTTTCTCTGAGTGTCTTGTGCGGCATTATCCCTGATCCTCAACTTCGTATTTCGGCTTGTCCCGAAGTGCGAAGATAGACATTGTATTTCCGTCGATCTCGTCATCTTACCGCACTACAGTGGGACGTTTGATTTTCTGGGACAGTGTTCTTAAGACGTGCCATGTCTGTTGATCTTCTCGGTGGTTTTGAGTACCATCGCTGTTGTAAGTATTGTGACATATCGTGCACTGTTTCTCTGTCTCTTTGCATATATATATATATATATATATATATATATATATATATATATATATATAGAAAAATAGCTTAGTACTACCGGGAGTACATACTCCCGGCTCTATCCACCGTCGATCTAATGCTACCGGGCGCGCTACTGCTGGGGTAGCTCCGATTTCCTCGGATGGATCAGGCTCGCCTTGCGCTATTCGTTCGGGATTTTGGGCGGAGAAGATTCCGGAGCACCTCCACCCCGGGGCCTCCTCTTAGCACCGCGCCACCTTCGGGCCGCCACCGAAGCCCATCTGCGTCTCCACGCCCCCGACCTCCACCTCCGGCACGACGATGCCTTGTGCGGCGGCCTCCCTCCCGCCTCCGAGCACCTCCACCTCGGGGCCTTGCGCGGCGCGCCCACTGCGCCGCCACCTGGCGCGGCTCCGTCGGATCCTCGCGCGCCCTCGTTGGGATCGCCACCTCCGCCTCCTCCTCCCATGTATGCGCTCGTATGGCGATGCCACCAAACCAAGCGAGGAGAAGCGGTGGTCATCACACCCTCCCGATCCCGATCCACCGTGACGGCTTGGTCGTTCCTCGTCGAGAATCGCCGGGTTGGGGCACCAGACTGCGATGAGAGGATGACCCTAGCGCAGATCCTTCTACATCGTCAGGACGAGGTCCGAACCTCATGAGCTCCCTCGATCCATGTCTTCTGCGTATGTTCTTTCCAACAGAGTGGCGTGGGTCGTCATGTAGCATAGTGATGAATCGCTGTGACGTTATGGTTTGGTGGTAGTAGTAAAATCACTGTTTTTGGTGAGTTTCTTGGGTTCTTTTCAGTTGGGGATTATACATTCCTGTATGCTGATTGCGAGGGAGTTCTCTAAAATTCAGTGTTTTCTCTTTGTGAATTTGTACATTGACGTAGTTATGAATCTCAAGTGTTAAGCTCCTGCTCTTGATCCATGATTTTGGTGGTTACATGTTGTTGGTTTCGTTTGTTCTTGGCTACCAACTTTAAGTGGTTAAGTGGATTTAGGTTATTGCCTTATTGGCATCTTGGTTTGTATCCCAGGTGCCCAAATTGGTAGCTCTGGATCCATCTCTTAGGTTGTCTTGTTTGGCTACTGTCTTGTTTGCATGACAATGGCAACAAATACAACGTATCTTAGTAAATCTCGACAATACATGAATCTGAGATGGGAAACTAGTATGTCTCTTGTGTATGTAGTAAATGTTGGTGCTATGGAGAGTTGTTATGCCAAGTTCTACTGTTTTTCTGCAGGCTAGCCAATTGGAAACGCTTTTATGATGTCTGATTATTTGTATCTGTGCATCTACAGTCGTTTGGTCTAACGTGTGCTTCGTTCAGTATTGAACGGTTTTGTCTAGAATGATGTATTCTATTCTCCTCGCAGATTTTTGAAATGTATTTTTAAGAATATGGATGCAATTGTTCGATTATGCTTCACCCAATAATAGCATTACCAATGATACCATAGGTTATCTTGGATTTTCAAGAACTAGCCCCTTTCTATAACAGCCTGTCTTCTTACCCCATTGTTGTATAGATTGACAAAGTGCAAGATACTCGCCCATCTCCGCCTTAGGCCCCCTCACCCCTCGTTAGCGTATTTGCCAATTAGCAAAATGTGGTATGATTAATTAAATAGTGATGAATGATATTATCTTTTCTTGCAGATCATGCTAAGATCAAAAGGCTTTTTTCTACCTTCAGAAGGATCTCATTTTGGTTTATCACGTGGATATGATTCTCAATATGCTACCAAACATTGGAAACAACAGCTCAGGAGATGGCCCTATGGATTATGGATGACAAAGAAAATACTGCAAAATAAGATTAGGAAATTAAGAATAGATTATAGTGATTTGTTCGCCGTTAGGCATATTTTCCCCTCTTATTATGTACACAAGTGTGATGAAATGATGATACTATTTAACTATACCTGAATGAGTCATACTCTTTTTTTTTCGAAAATATATTATAAGCGTCTATACTCTTTCATTTAGAAAAAAGGGATATACTACCTCTTCGATGGTATATACCCAAAAAGGGGTATACTACCTCTTCAATGGTATATACCCCAAAAAGAAGTATACTACTTTTTGATGGTATATACCCCTCCAAGTGTCAAATACTTCATACCCTTTTTCTTTTGTAAAGTACAAAATACTTCGTACTCTTTTCTTTGTAAAGTAGACTACAAGGTTGTATACTCTTTCATTCAGAAAAAAAGGCGATGGTATATACCTCTCAAATGTCCAATACTTTGGTGTATCAGATATAATAACTTAGCATGGTCCTCATGGAAGTATCAATGTCCAATTACTACACAAAGAAGCATCAAACCGAGAACTAAATTTGCATGTGATTCCAATTTTCAAATGGGCGGTTGAGACAAATGGGGCATGCATGCCTAAGTTGTTATCGGGTTATGAGTACAAACAGACGTCATATATATATATATATATATATATATATATATATATATATATATATATATATATATATATATATATATATATATATATATATATATATATATATATTTATAGTACTTCTAGAGTATGTACTCCCACTTCTAATATACCACTTAAATGCACATATTATACTTTTTTATCATTTTCAATATACTTAAATACCAATTATAAGATACTCCAATGCGATTTGATTGAAAAATTTTCATCAGAGCCCTTTGTTTTTGCTATATACCCTTTTTCATATATAAAAGAAGTATATACACAAATTTTGCTATAAAAAGTGGCCTTTAATGAAATTTTTCATGGAACTCACTTTTTAGTATCTTATAATCATTATTGGAGTATGCTCAAATAGATAAAGAGATATTATGATACGATTTAAGTGGTATATGAGAGTGGGAACAAAATCCTATATATATGAGTACTATGCCATTTATATATATATATATGTGTGTGTGTGTGTGTGTGTGTGTGTGTGTGTGTGTGTGTGTGTGTGTGTGTGTGTGTTGTGCTAGTTGAAATATTAAATCTATGATTGGGATTGATCACTGAGACTAGCTCTAGAAGATTAGAAGATATTACAAAGATATGAGTGATTCGGTTTTATGCTCTGTGATGATAGTTGTCATATACTGAAATTGACTTGATAATTAGTTCATACTTGAGCTCTATTGTGTTACCTGCTACTGTCTCTTGTTCTGTTGTCAATCTGTTGCTCTTGATATTACTAGTTGTTTTGTATCCTCTGGTTATATTGATATCTAGCAATTTAGTTTGATTATTCTTCTATTAGCCATTCGGTTTTACTGCTGGACTTGTGTTTTTTGCTTTCAGTGTATACTGAAGTTTGTCAAGTTCTGTTGGTAATCTAGATTTCAGTTTGTGATACTTGTGATCTCCTGTTTGACTGAAATTGAGTCTGTGGACTATTACCTTTGAGATCTTTTGACAGTTTAGTAAAGTTTTGTTTAGAGCTCAAAGTGTGAACTATATTATCATGTTCAATTAATGAAGAGTATAGACTAAAGGGTTGAGATGATAAAGATTAATTCTTTTACAACTTGCCTTCTGAGAGCACTCAATAACATCTATTGTATGAGCTCTATGTTGATTCTTACATATACATGTGGTATATGTTTAGCATTTCATTCAGTTTAAATGACATGAAAGATTTACATTTGTATATATTGATTTGGTCATTTAAATGCTAGTGGATTAATGTTTTATTGTTTAGTAATTATGTTAGAATTAATTATGATTATTTGCTAAAACTGCACTTTTTACAACATGGGGGAGCAGCGTTAGCGACCAAGATCCAGCATTCTAATTACCAAGAGAGAGCTGAGTGGCGGGATCTACAATTTTGCCTTGACCAGCTGCGCGACTCCCTCGAGGATGTCCGTGTTCGCGCCAGTCGCCGCCGCCACTGCACACCTTGACCTGTCTCGCTCCTCGGCGGTGGAAGCCTCAGGTTAGTGATGTCACATAGCGTCTTCCTCCTCGCGGTAGCACTGGTGCCGAGCCGGGATGGTCGCCATCGTAGCCGCCTTCCAGGACGGTTCTTCCATGGTCGCTACTGGAGCTGGTTCGCTTCTTGGGGACTCCCACAGTAGTGGTGTGCGCTGCGACAGCCTCTCCATCTCTGACCAAACGCCGCAGCCACCTGTTGTTGCCAATCGCGCTAACCCCCCTAGCCCGGATGCTTCCGGAAGGGAGTAGTGGATCTGGGGTTGGGGCAGGAAGGGAGAGGGGTGGTTTGGTTGAGCAGAGAAGAGGAGACTGTGGATGGAGGGGGACCCACGGTGGCTTGTGGAGGAAGCAGAAAAGAAGAGGGGAGAAGAAAGAGACATGGCGGCATCGCTACGGAACCAGCCCAATTAAGACAGGTACCGGCAACCAAGCGGCGAAACGACCGGCCCACGACGCCTAGCGACTTGCTGACTGAGCCAACCTCCCATGGACGGTTTTTTACACGAACAGGTTGAACGGAGGCAGCTAGCGTAACGCTATTAGAGCATATACAATGATATAGACAATTGCTGTCTGTAATACTCTCTATGTCATCTATAGATAAAATTAAAGACAACTTATGCAATGAGTTATTTTTAAGTTATGTATATATGACCTTACAAACTGTACAGATAACATAGATACAACAACGAAATATCTATCTATAAAGGTCTTATAGACTGTCTATTGCATACCAGAAAACTTTATTCTCTCTCCTTATTCTCTCTCATCCATATTATTAAAAATCTTATACGGTAAAAATTATAGACTAGATATCACTCCACTTGTAAATGCCCTAAACGTACGGAGGCTCTACGAGGCTGCCAATTCTACGCGGCTTAACAGGAGGGAAGATACTTACAAGATTGGCAACTCATTCTCAACCCAGACAAATGCACATCTCGAGGAGGCCCACAGCCATGACCCACCATATTCATATCCAACCTAGCCACATAGAAGCTCAACTTATGACAGCTAGTATATGACCATCTAACAACAGTACAAAGATCTTGCATTGGAGCCTACTAGTAGTAGGCTACTACGATCACCTCAACATGTTGTGTGGCATGCCGGCCGTATGATCACTGATTAGCTAGTTCAGTGAGCTTACTAGACAGTAGACAACTGCACTGGACATACAGTAAACTCCTCGACAAGTACTCACTGATGTCCAGTGCCAGTGAACAATGAAACATCAACTAGATCGAGTTGCTAGCTTTTAGCTAGTACGTTACATTCTGTGATGGCGGCCAGCGGCCAGCGGCTAGGCTGCTTTTCTTGATCTCGAGGTATGCACCTCGATTTCGCTCGCTCCAGCGTGTTGTCCAATAATAGTTGCACTAGCTACTGTGTTAGCGGCCGCCGCGTTGGCTTGTTTTGGGCATACCAAAAGCTAGCGATTGATTGCCGGCAAGTCGCTAGCTTAGATCGATCGACGCATGTATGGCAACAACCTTTGACCACTTTGTTGATTTCTCCAATCACGGCAATTCATCAGCTAATTAAGAATCCTCTACTAACAAATACTAAGAGTAGCTAATTAAGGGCTGTTTAGATGATGTCATCTCCTGTCACAGTTTTTTTTGCTAAGGTGTGACTTGCCACACTTTTTGCAGCTCTCAATTTGGTGTACATTTTGGCAAAGCAATGTGTCTATAATGTGATGCTAGAAAATTGTGGTATGCCACGGTTGTGGTAGCAAACCAAATAGTTGCCATGAGTGGCTAACTCAAGTGTGGAAAAATGTAGCACCAACCAAAACACCCCCTAAATGTCTACGTGGCAATCATACTATTCACACGTACATGCACATACCTATCCGCAACAAGCTAGCTCTGTCCCTGTTGCTGATGCATGAGCAAGAAGAACAGGAGAGAAGGCACTTGGGAGAAAGACGTCTTCAGGCTTGCAAAAATGGGAAAGCAAGAAGGGAAAGCGGGAAAGGCTATGGACTTTCCGAATTTGGCAAGAAATTCAAATAAAACCAAACTTCAAACAAGTTTTATTTTATTATTTTTTGAAAATTTTGGGTCTTTTCATATCTCAAGTTTAAATCCACTAAAATGAGATCATGTCAATGTTTTAATATCGAACTTATGAAATAAATGTTGGAGTCTCTTTGATCGAGACAATGCAAGATGGGACACATGGATTTTTAGACAGATTCAGGTTTTCTCCTGAAAGAATAACAACCATATTTTTGTGTTCTTGTATTGATCGTGTTTACAACAAGAAAGAAGCCACCGAAAACTAAGGCCGATGACTCATGTCTTGTCCTGTTGTTCTCTCGCTCTCCCTTTGTCCATCGACGTTATCCTTTATATAACGCCTAAGGGAGTGGCAGTTGTCTCGTGCCAGGAGGCGCCTCAGCCGTTGATGAAATGTGCACGTTTGATGGCAGTTATTGCCAGAGAAACAAACCCTCCACGTTCGCCTTGCAGTTATGCCGAAGACAGATGCTAATACGTGCAGTTATATTGAAGGATAACAACACATATTTAACTATTGTGTGAATAAACCCAACGCATAGTATCTCTAGTCGATTAGGTCCATACACCTGTGGGCTTTTATCGACTACATGGTGGTCGTGATTGACTTGATCGTAGTAAAGTTTACTTACGATCATAAGGTGGTTGCAGAAGATCTTACGACCATATGATAGTCTTAGAATTACTTACGATCGACTATATGGGGTGATCGTACAATAGCTTACGACCACTAGTTAATTATAATACTTCTTTATATCATTGATGATAAAGGGTATCTTTAAAGGTTGTATAAAAACATTGTTATCTATAATAATTATTATAGAAAAATAATTTAATTAATTGAGAATTATTTATGATCAATTAGGAACCAACGAAGCAAGTGTTTACTTAGAGGGCCTCTCTCACTGGAGACTGGGTCCGTGCCCCCGACGTTGTGGGCATGTGGGACAGGACAGTCGCACGTGAAGGCGGCATCGGTGGTAGTTTCTCGAGGTCGCAACCGCCGAGTCCACGTGCGACGGGTGACGCCCTGGTACCAAGTCCCGACCCGGTATACATACAGCCGGCAGGTTGCCTCCCGTATTCCGCGGTCCCACGTGTCATTGTCGAGGCGTGAACCAGGTGTGTGCGACTTGGATGAGGCTTGGTGATGGGGCCACCGTTCGCTGTACCGGTCAGTCTCTAAGATACAACTTGTCCGAACATGTTAAGACTTAAGAGACAAGTATTTCGGTTTGCAAACTTTTTAGAGATCGTGGTTTACTTAAAGATACCATCCACCGTGTGTTGAGCAACAAGTGGGTATGTTTCTAAACACCGTGGGACATAACCTTAGGAATAGGTTAGTTGGAACTAATTTTGATAGATCGGAGAAACAAAGTGAGCCGCTATTTCAACAAAGTATTACGTGCTATTGGTGAGCTACGAGGGAACTAATTAGGCCCCGTCTATGGACATACCAAGCAAAATTGCAGGAGCTCCGGATGGGATCCTTACTTTAAGGTGTGAGCCTTATACTTGTTTTGTTTTTGGAGATTTGAGATTTGTATTTATATGGTCCCTAATATATACATATTGAAAAATAGGATTGTATTGGAGCAATTGATGGTACACATGTGAGAGCATCTGCATCTAAGGATATTGAGCATGCCTTTCGTGGTAGGAAATCCTTTGCCACACAAATGTAATGGCAACTGTAGATTTTGATCTACGATTCACCTATGTCTTGGCTGGTTGGGAGGGGGCACACATGATGCTCTAGTTTTACGAGATGCTTTAGAACGTGAGAATGGCCTTCGTATTCCACAAGGTAATAGATTAGATCTCTCAACTTGTCCATACAAATTTTTGTATATAGACATGTGACCAATATGTCCATCAAATGATAGGAAAATTCTACCTAGTGGATGCTGGATATGGAGCCAAACACGGATTTTGCCCCCTTTTCGTGGTGTCCGCACCACTTGAATGAGTGGGAACTAATCCAAAGGCAAAATGAGAAGGAATTATTCAACCTTAGGCACTCATCTCTTCGTGTGACAGTAGAGCGTGCTTTTGGGGCACTAAAGCGAAGATTCAAAGTTCTTGATGATGCTACCCCGTTCTTCCCTTTTCCAACACAAGTAGATCATACAAGATGGGAATGATGAGTTTTTTATAGAGGATGTTACTTTGCCTAGCTATAACCATGCTTCAACACGCATTGGCCAAGCAAATGAGCATGCTGCTATGGTTAATTTCAGGCAGCAACTAGCAGATCAAATGTGGGCAGACCGGCAAAATAACAATGTTAATTAATATTTGTTGCAAAATTAAATTTGTATGGACATATTTGTAGCTGAATTCCACTTGTAAGATCATATTTGTTGTTGAATTCCATTTGTAATGACATATTTGTGGGTGAGTTCCATTTGTAAGATCATATTTATGGCTGAGTTCCATTTGTAAGGACATATTTGTGGCTGAGTTACATTTGTAAGATCATATTTGTTGTTGAATTCCATTTGTAAGGAGGTAATGGAGGATGCAGTTGAGGGAGTTGGTGGAACTAGCGGCCATGCTACATGGACATCAGCAATGTCTGCTTTCATGCTTAGTCACCTGGCCGATTTGGTGGCTAGTGGTTTGAAGACATCAAAGGGATTCAAGAAACATTTTTACAATGGTTGTGCTAGGGCTATCAATGAGAAGTTCAACACTATTCGCACCGGTGACCAAGTCAAGAATCATTTAAAGACATGGCAAAAAAAGTGGGCAAAGATACTTAAACTTAAGAAATTGAGTGCTGCACTGTTTGATGAAGATAACTGCATGATTACACTTGATGATGAGCACTACAATGGCCATGTGAAGGTAAAGTTGCTGCTCAATTCTTTTGTAATTGGACTCTATCATTTCATATTTTGACTACAATTTCTCCTCCATTCTAGGATCATAAGTCCGATCTTGAGTTCTTGAACAAGCCCATCTTGCACTATAAAGAGATGGAGGCAATATTTGGAAATAGCATGGCTACGTGAAACTTGCAAAGGACTCAAGTGCAGCACTAGGTAGAGAAGATGATGAGGCCGATGGCAGAGATGAGGAGGAGGAGATTACTGGAAATGGTTTGAGTGATGGTCATACCACTCAAGGGCAACATCATCCGCTAGTAGACCATCATCCGCTACTAGACCCAACAAGAAGGCCAAGGTTGTTGACATTGAGGAGGAGGGCTGATTGTGTATTCAAAAGTGTAGGTGACAACATCGAAGTTATAAAACCTGGTGGCAAACCAGAAAATGAGTTGCCACCTGACCTATTTCAGATCCTAAATACCTTTCCTGGTTTTAATTCGGTCCACGTATCTGCATACTATCTTCATTTGTGTTCCAACCCTACTATTGCTAAATCTTTCTGTAACCTGCCATACGAGAACCAGCTTCATTGGTTTTCAATGTTCATCAGTGAAAAGTTTCCTGGAGTGTAAGGGTGATGTTGGATGAGTGGGGTGTTTCTTTTGGTACAACTTATCCAACCGTGTAAGCCTTGAACTTATATCATGTAAGGCTTGAACTTATGTAATGCCTTGAACTTGCTTTATTTAAGGCTTGAACCTGATGTGTAAGGCTACATCTAATTATTATCATGTAAGGCTTGGACATATGTAATGTCTTGAACTTGCTTTATTTAAGTAAGGCTTGAACCTGATGCATGGGATTCTGTACGTGTCATTGCATATTATTTTCCTTTCATGAATATGCTTTGAACTTGATTGGAAGTGAAGATATTTGCAATGTGTGATAATCTCACCAAAGAGGTGATAATATTCCCTGCCAACCCTCATCCCTCTAACCAAACAAGGAATGGAACCACTCGACCCCACTGTATCCTCCAACCAAACAGAAAATTGGGTTGAACCCATCCCTGTAACCAAACACGAGATGGGTTGATTCCAACCCAGAGAAGTAGGATGGACCCAACCCATTCCATTTGGCTCCCAAACCAAACACATGCTAACACGGGCGGAGAGGGGAGGGGTCCGAGGCGGGTGGTACGGCGGCGGTCGTTGATGGGGAGGCGTCACGTCCACGCGTCGGCAGCCCGGGTGGCCGGCTGCGCCTGCGCGCCGCACCGTCGATTTCGTGTGGACGACAGCAGTAGATCCGGGAAAAGGAAATCAAATTTCGGAGCTGGATCACGCCGGCCGACTCCAATCATTAGCGCCGAACATTGATGCGCTCAAATGTCAAATGTGGCAGCACAAGGGAAGGAAAGAGGCCAGTCTTGCTGTCCTAGCCTAATCCCTATGACCTGTCCAACCAATCCCCTTACTTTCCCTGTCTGGCCCAACCCCCCCTCCTCCCCCCTTCTCACAACCTCCCCATCCCCAACCCCTCTATCGAGTCCTAGCTTCCAATCCCTAATCCTCAACCCCTCTAGCAGCCTGCCTCACCCCTCCCCACGTGCCGCTGATCGTCACCCTCCCTCTACTCCTCCAGCTGCCTCCCTCCATCTCCCTCTCCACGTGCCACCGGCCGCGCCCTCCCTCCAGCCGCCTCCTCTCCTCCCTCCATACTTGCCAAGGCCGAGCCCCACCGATGCCCCCTTTGTTGCCGCCGCCACCGCCACCTCCTCGTCGCCGTCCCTCTCGCTCCCTTCGCAAGTGCACGACGCGGTCGAGGCGGGTGGAGTTCTTCGCCGTGTCCTAGAGGAGGAGGCCATGGCGAGGGGGAGCAGAAGCGGGCCTGGATGGCGGAGATGGCTCATGGGCATCTTTGTCTTCCTGGGTGGCGGCGGCCGTTGTCTTTCCAGACGACGCGGTCCTCCTCGGCCTCCTCATCGTTAAGGTCGTTGGCTCGCTCCAAATAGGTCCGCCGGTACGGCACGGCGGCGGCCCATCGTGCTCTGGGCTGTGCTTGGGCCTCGCCGGAGGCGAGTCATGCCGGTACGACACGACATAGCGAGGTGGTCGTGCCCAGCCGGAACGACCCGATGCGGCCTGAAGCCCGTCGTGCCCGTGCCATGCCGGCACGACACGACCTTACTCCCAGCTCTATCGCTAACAAATTTGTCCTTCAGTTGCAGTTTGTCGGGACCCAGAATTACGATTCTGGAACCCTCTGTATATACTGCACTAGTCCAGGATCACGCTAGTGCACACAGGGTTAACATAGGTAAATATCGATCCACACAAGCGATAAATAAAGTAAGCGATTAATTTGAATAACAAATAAGGGTTTTGACCTTGTGGTCGAGTTTACACTTATTAAGCCACGCAGGCTAACGAGGAAATAAAAAGAATGAGCGAAATAACTCAGCGTAGATCCCACCAATTCACCACAGTAACAGGCGGGATCGGACCTTAATGATCAACCACCTTGCGAACTCCTCCTCGAAAACAGGCGTAGACTCCTCCTCTTCTGTAGGTTTGGGCGCAAGTTTTACAACAAGCGTGAGTACACAACCGTACTCGTAAATCATACCACAGAATGCAATGTATAGATGCAGGCTTATTCCAAAGAAAAAGGCTTATGTGGTTCTTTTGCATAAAAAGCGACATTTGCAATTGAATACGAATAATAGATTAAAAGCATAATTCAAAACAAATAGACAATACTAATTTAACAGTTGTTTTCACAAAGACACACAGCTAAACAGATTATTTCACATAGCCATATGAGTGAGGTCACACAGCTATCCCTTCCCAACATTTTATGAAAACTACCCCTCGTGTGAAATCCCCGAGCATGTCCATGACCGCGGACGCGGCTATTCGAATAGATTGTTTAACACTCTGCAGAGGTTGTACACTTTACCCACAAGATAAAACTAGTGTAGCAAGCACCAATCGTAACAAAACAGTTCAGAAACTTCATCTCAAACATTGATGTTCCCAGTGTGCTTACAAACCGCTATACCAGCTCACATAGAATTGGTATAACACACATCGCTGGACAGGGAAAACGAATCGTCCCGCGATGCAACCACCAAGTAGTCACACCTCCACCCTGTCACACACCTAACCTATCCACCGAACATCAATGCAGAATCCATAACTTTAAGTTAGGCCCGTCCCATACAGGCATGTGGTCGCAAAGAAGACTCTCGGTTCAATGGCGCACAAAGTTAAGTCCTTAATTGACCAAGGCAAGACTTCTATTTTCTAACTAGATCACAAAGATTAACATTCCCATCACATAGTCCACCATATCACACGCTTTCCACCACTTGCCTCGGCCTAAATCCTTTACCACCCATTGGTTTTAGTGCAACACATGCCATCACGAAGTAATAACACATAGCACATAGTTTTACACAAAATTTCATAGTCACTTAGTCATAGTTCAGATTTGCAACTTTCATGAGATGTGAGACTCGTAGCATGGCTAAGCAATTGTACTGCATCTAACCAACCCACGTTGGTGCTATAATATTACCAACTAATAACCAATCTAGGGTGACAAGGAATTATGACATACAAGGCCAAGGTGTGATAACAATTTGATAATAACTATGCCCAAAATATTTAAATAAATAATTAAAGTAGAATGCAATAATTTAACACAAAGTAATTTGAAAACTGGGTTCAAGATGATCAAAGGTATGACTTGCCTTAGAAAAGGTCTATGTACTGGTCTTGATCTTGAGGTGCTCCTTCATCCACAAAATTTACCGACGAATCGACGTCTACTCGCAAACGAGACACAAACAAACAAAACAAATAAATAACAGAGGCAAAACAAGCTTCAAAAATTAAGTACAAATCTCAGATAAATAGGTCTTGAATTTAGATAAATTTAGAAATTTGAATGGGCTCAATCGGAGTTAGGATGCAAAAGTTATGAGCTCCGAAGTTTAAATCTAAAAGAAACCTAATTTGGATTTTTCGAATTTCCCAATTATTTCTCGAAGAAAAATCGGATTATTGCGCAATGACATCATCCGAGGACGTTCGGATGGGATGAAAATTGGTCGGCAGCGGGACCCATGTCGCTGGCTCGTGCACCGTGGACCAAGTTCACGCCGATCGGATCCGGGGTTGGTGGACCGTGCCACGTGAGCGCACACGCGTTGCAACACGGCGCCACGCAGATGACACGCAGCAACGGGCCGAGGTGGACGCCGACACGGCTGCCACGCCGCATCGACGCGACAACGGCAGGAACCAGCAGACGGCGAGCGGCGGCGATTCACCGGCGGTGAGTGGTACTGTGGGTAGAGGGCGTTGTGCGAACCCATCGGTGCAACTCCGGTGCTCAGGTGGGCGGTGGCGGCCGTGCGAGCTCAGAGCGGGAGAGGTTCGGCTTTTGTCGGACGGGGCTCCGGTGATATTCCGCGACGCGAGGTTCATCGAGGTAGCCTGGCGCCACCGAACTCGTGGTGCACTCGAGGATGACGCAGCGACATCGGCGGCGGCGCAAAGCGGAGAAGAAGAACGACGGAGAAAACCCTAAAACTCGATTGGCGGCGCTAGGGCTCTCGGGCGAGGTGGGTGGCGGCTGCAGGTTGAGGTGTCCGGCGATCCTCGGGGCCTATTTATAGAGTCGGGGTGCACAGGATAAGAAATACCCAAATCGAGTCCGAGATGAACACGAGACCAAATTTGGAAATTCGGGATAGGGTGAGATTCGGGATTGGATTTTAACAAAGGAGGCGCGAGAGGTTAGAGATAGGATTTGGCACGTTTTCTAGAAGGGTTTTAGATAGAAAAGTGGCGTTGTCGGACAGAGCCTGGAGCTCGGCAATGGCGACGACTCGGCGCCGCGAGGAAGACGACGACGCGGGAAGACGACGACGACGTCGCAGGCCCACACGCCACGGCAGAGGCGGGCGAGGTACGCGGCGAAGGCGGGCGAGCCGTATGGAGCTGGGCCGCTAGCGGGCGCGTGCGGGAAGGGAAGATGGGTGCGAGATGCGGCCCGAGACTATTTCTGAGATTTTAAATAGTTTTTCTAATTTAGAAAATACCAGAAATTCAAATAGCGATGAAAATAGCAAATGAACTCAGAAAAATTCTAGAAAATATATCTGAGCACAAAGAACCCAAATAAAATAGTTTTGGCTATTGTTCCACTTGGGATTATTCACATTAAAGTTTTTTGATTATAAAGTCCAATATTAAGCTTTTGAAATTAAACTCAAATAAAATCCAAATGGTGAATTTTCTCCTACTAACTATTTAAAAGATTTTTAAGCTCTGAAAATTTGGATGTTACAAACCTCCCCCCTTAAAGGAATCTTGACCCCGAGATTCAGGCTAGCTAGAGAAAAGGCTAGGAAACTCGGCTTGCAGCTCTTCTTCACGCTCCCACGTTGCTTCTCCTTCTGAGTGGTTGCTCCATTGAACCTTGCAAAACGAACGCCTTGCTTGGGTGAGGCGCTCTGCGACATCCAAGATCTTGACTGGCTGCTCTTTGTAGGTAAGATCCTCTTTCAACTCAATTGATTCCAATGGGGCTTGCTCTTCTGGCACACGAAGACACTTCTTCAACTGCGAGACATGAAAGACATCATGTACTCCTGCTAACGACTGCAGTAGCTCCAATTGATAAGCAACTTCTCCACGTCGTTCCAAAATCTTGAACGGGCCGACATACCTAGGGGCAAGCTTCTCTTTGGCATGAAACCTTTTGACACCTCTGAGCGGGGTCACTCGAAGATAAACGAAATCCTCGGGTTCAAAGCTGAGGTCACGACGACGATTATCAGCGTAGCTCTTCTGCCTGGACTGAGCTATCTTCAATCTTTCTTTGATCATGGCCACTTGCTCTTCTGCTTCCTGAATAATGTCTGGACCGAAAACTGATCGTTCAGCTGTTTCTGACCAATTCAACGGTTCGCAGCATGCCATACAAGGCTTCAAATGGTGACATTTGCAGACTAGCTTGGTAACTATTGTTGTACGAGAATTCCGCATACCGTAAACTTTTATCTCATCGGGTAGCATTAGCTAGAGCACAAGCTCTCAGCATATCCTCCAATATCTGATTAACTCTTTCGACCGCCCATCCATGCGTGGATGATACGCGATGCGAAATTCGATGGGTACCCAATGCTTCATGCAAGCTCGCCAAAAACGAGGTGAACCGGGATCCTCGATCCGACACTATCTTCTTGGGCACACCGTGCAAACTGACAATTCTGGCCATGTACAACTCCGCAAGGCGATCTCCTGAGTACGTGGTTTTGACCGACAGAAATGGGCGACCTTGGTCAAACGATCAACTATTACCCGTGATCGAATCGTAACCGATTGAGTCTTGGGTAAACCAGAATGAAATCCATGCCGATCTCTTCCCACTTCCATTCGGAATCTTGGTTGCAAAGAAACCTGCTGGTCTCTCGTGTTTCGCTTTTACTTTCGGCGGTGTCGCGACAAGGCAACGAACTCTGCGACTTCTCGTTTCAAATTTGGCCACCAAAATTTAGCCTTAACATCCTAGTACATCTTGGTACTTCGTGGTGGATCGAATACTTTGAGTCATGGGCTTCCTTTAGGATTAATCGTTTTAGACCATCGATATCTGCACATACACGACCATTAATCCAGAGTATGTCTTGATCATCCTTGGTGAAATCTTTGAATTTCTCTTCTGCCATTTTGATCTTGATTTCTGACAACACGGGATCCTTTGGTTGTGCTTCACGAATCTGCTTCTCCACGGTAGACTGTACCTCCAAATTGGCTACAATTCCTTCGGGCACAACTTCTAGCCTTAGCTTCTGAAATTCTTCATAAAGTTCTGGACAACTTTCCTTTACTTCCAAAGCATTGCAGTAACTCCTACGACTTAGAGCGTCTGCAACTACGTTGGCTTTTCCGGGATGGTAGTGGATCCCAAGATTATAATCCTTGATCAATTCTAACCATCTTCTCTGTCTCATGTTCAAATCTGACTGGGTGAAGATGTACTTTAAACTCTTATGATCTGTGTAGACTTCACAGCGATTACCGATAAGGTAGTGACGCCAAATCTTTAAAGCATGCACAACGACAGCTAATTCCAGATCATAAGTAGGGTAATTCTCCTCGTGAGGCCTCAATTACCTTGACGCGTAAGCGACAGCTCTTCATTCTTGCATCAGGACGCATCCTAATCCTTGACGCGAAGCGTCACAATAGATATCGAAATCCTTGCGAATATCTTGCAAAATCAGCACTGGGGCTGAAGTCAAACGCTTCTTCAACTCTTGAAAACTTTCCTCATAGGCTGGGGTCCAAGTGAACTTTTTCTCCTTCTTCAACAATTGCGTAAGAGGCTTAGCAATCGATGAGAATCCTTCAATGAAACGGCGGTAATAACCTGCCATTCCCAAGAAACTACGAATCTGAGTCACGGTCTTGGGCTGCTCCCAATGTAGCAATCGCTTTAACTTCAGGGTCAATCGCTACTCCCTTGTCATCACATGACCCAGAAATCCACTTCCTTCTTCCAAAAATCACACTTACCGAACTTGGCCTACAATCGATGCTCTCTGAGTTTTTCCAATATTATCCTTAAATGCTCGCGTGTTCTTCCTCCGACTTGGAGTACACTAGAATATCATCAATGAACACGACTACGAACTTGTCCAAATATTCCATGAATACTTTATTCATCATGTTCATGAAGTATGCGAGGCATTAGTCGGACTCAAAAGACATGACTAAGAACTCATAATGTCCATACCGCTGAGAAAGCGGTCTTCTGTGATATCCTTAGGACAAATCTTTAGGTGGTGGTAACTTCGATCGCAGTCGATCTTCGAGAATAATCCGGCTCCTTTCATCTGATCAAACAGATCATCTATCCGGGGTAGTGGGTACTTGTTCTTGATAGTGACCTCGTTGAGATAACGGTAATCAATACACATCCTCATACTTCTATCCTTCTTCTTGACAAACAACACTAGCGCTCCCCATGGCGCATTTAACTAGGTCTCACGAAACCTTTCTCAAGAAGTTCTTCTATCCGCTTCTTCATCTCTACCAATTCATCTACCGGCATCCGATAAGGTCTCTTTGAAATTGGTGCTGTCCTCGGCACTAGGTCGATGACAAACTCAATGTCACGATCCTGGCATTCCCGTAATTCATCCGAAACACATCCGGTATTCATCGCATCGCACTTCTTCTAAGGAAAGGGTCTTCAAGTCGTTTACTAGCAAATGTCCATCACGAATCGAGGTGGCTAGAAACTCTACCTTGTTTCCTTTGGCGTCCTCGATCGTTATGGCTCTTCGCCACAATCTATACGGCTTTGTGCTTGATAACCAATCCATGCCAAGAATGACATCTACGGCAGGTGTCTAGAACAATTAGGTTGGCTAGAAACTCAACTCCACTATGAGTAACTTAGCTCCTAAACATCCCACTCTAGTACTTAGCTCGCTCCAGCGATGGACTAATGAGTATGCTTAAGTTGCATAACTTCCAATTTATCCTCGGTTGTAAACATTCCGTAAACAAATGAATGCGAAGCTCGTAATCAAACAAACCGATACAGTAATCGAAGTTAACCGTAAACTTACCCGAGACGACGTCCGGTGATTCTCGGCTCCTTCCAGAGTGACGTGGTTGACACGGCCTCGATCACGGATTGTGGTGCTCCTCCGCTTGACCAGCAACTTGTGAAGCTCCTCGTTGATGTCCGTGCTGGCGTCTTGGATGGGTAGCTCCAAGGTTGAAGCGCATCGGAGTGATCGTTCCCTTCTGCGGACACCGGTTGGCAAAATATCTGGCCGACGACAGCGAATGCACCTTTGGTGCGTTCTGCGTTGCTTCGGATTGGGGTTGACAGTGCGAGGTTGCGAAGTTCGGCAACCGGGCGGGGTCTTTGAAGTTGGTGCAGTGCTCGAACGAAGTCCGGTGGAAACTCGTTGGCTTGTGGCCGCACCGTTTGCCCTCGCCGTGATTGATGGTTCCCTTGCCGAGCCATCCGACGCTTTCTGCTATCCTCCGTTCCTTGCGTTTATCCTCTAGAACAAAGGATTTGTTGACCACTCTTGGAAATCCGGAAAAGTATGAGCGATCAAACCGACTTGCCGCCAAGTGTTTAGCCCTTCGAAAGCGACTTTGCGAGCCTTGTCCGTGGCTACATCTTCCGCCGCATAGCGAGCTAGCTGAGAAAACTTGTTGATGTAGTCGACATCGACATAGCTCCTTGCTTGAGAGCGGAACTCATTCTTCTTCGATCGATAATGCCTTCGTACATGATATCGCGAAAATCGCAGAAAATTCCTCCGTGTGATATCCTCGCGCCTCGTGGGCGGCACAAAGTTCTCCCACCATTCAAATGCATTGTGCCCTCCATCCGGTGAGTGGCATACAAAACCTTTTCACGATCATTGACCGGGTGATCGCAGCTTCCTTCGATAACTCGAGCCAATCATCTGCTTCCACTGGAGAGACGTGTCCGGAAAATGTTGGTGGACTAGTCCTCATAAATTCTGCAAGTTTGGATGGTCCATGGTGACCATGAGCAGCTGGGGCTCCATACTGTTGATTGCTGTTGTTGTTGTTGGCCTGGTTGTTCATAGCTTGCATATGAGTCATCATAGTATTCATCAGCTGAGTCTGTGCTACCATGAAAACTCCAAAGTTCTGCAAGTCAATTGGGGGTGCTTGTGGCGGAACTGCTCCTGCGGCTGGTTGCTCATTGCTCCTACACGGGTGCCTGAACCACTAGCAAGATCGACGAGTTTGAACCATCTCGCGAAGCTCCATGGGTTAGATAAGGTAGCAAGCACAAGATAAGTTGAGAACTAAGCATGGGGTTAGGTTAAACCCAACAAAACACAGCTCAAGAAACCCAAATGAAATACCTTTATTAATTAGGGTCTTAGCATGGCTGCAACAAATGCCTAAGAGCCTTTGCAGCTCATACTCGCACACAAAAAGAAACCACGACCTAAGCACACAAAACTACCGCCTAAAGGGCGACTCACTAAGCTGAAACTGGCTAAGCTTGAAAGACCGATACTAAGACAACTACTCGAGAAAGCCTCCACAACCGCGGTGACGCTCCTGACGGCTGTAGACTTGGAAGTGAGCCGGCATCCTAGCAACCGATCCGATGCCCCGAACTGGTGCGTATGAACGCGCTCCTCAGGCAACCGCTCACCGCTCCTCCGCTCGCATCCTCTTCGGCTCGATCGCCTTCCTCTCGGATCTTCTTCGTAGTCCTCCTCGGTCTTCTCTTCTTGGGAACTTGGTAGAGGATCTCTTGCAGAGTGGCGACCTTCTCTTCAGCTCTCTGCAAAGCTTCATAGACATGATCCAACTCCGTGATAGTCCTCTCCAAGGCTTCCTCCTAGGCGGCCACGAACTGGGCGAGGTGCACGACGGTAGCGTTGCTCTCTCCTTCTGTGGACGGATAGCGTGCTGGCAAGTCCACGGCTGCAACTCTGGGGTGGTAACGGAAGACGGTGTCCTGAAGCTCACGTGCGTAGATGTTGCAGATACGCAGCATGGCCAAGCGCGACGACTCCTAGATACCTTCCAGCCAAGTGATCTTCCTCACAGAGACGTGCGAAGGTTGGCTTGCCTTGTCGTTCCTCCTGGCGTAGATCGTCAAGCGACAAAAAACTCCACGGTTTTGTCCATTCACTATCCGGGGCTTGTTGCCGACGCACGGTGGGACGATCAAAACCTCCAAGAACTCGGAGTAACTTCCAAAGCTCTAAGAAGATACCCTCCGGTGCACTCACCATAGCTCAAGACGAGGCATCCGTCAAGACAGATTGAGCAGGTAAGAGCAACTTTAAAACAAATGAGGAGAGAAAGGATTATAGCAATAGTTGAGGCGAGAGAGATATGAGAAGAGTTAAGCAATCAATTAACCTTGCAAGTTAATTTTTTTTCTTTTAGAAAATAATTTGGACACTCTAAAGACGGCCAATCTAACTAAGGTCAGACCTACAATCAAGATGGCTCAAACCACCTCTGCCGGGACCTGCACTACGATTTTGGAACCCTCTGTATATCTTGCACTAGTCCAGGATCACGCTAGTGTACACAGGGTTAACATAGGTAAATATCGATCCACACAAGCGATAAATAAAGTAAGCGATTAATTTGAATAACAAATAAGGGTTTTGACCTTATGGTCGAGTTTACACTTATTATGCCACGCAGGGCTAACAGGAAATAAACAAAGAATGAACGGAAATAACTCCAACGTAGATCCCACCAATTCACCACAGCAACCGATCGATCCGGACTTAACGATCAACCACCTTCGGCGAACTCCTCCTCGAAAGCAGGCGTAGACTCCTCCTCTTCTGTAGGTTTGGGTGCAAGTTTTACAACAAGCGTGAGTACACAACCGTACTCGCAAATCATACCACAGAATGCAATGTATAGATGCAGGCTTATTCCAAAGAAAAAGGCTTATGTGGTTCTTTTGCATAAAAAGCGACATTTGCAATTGAATACGAATAATAGATTAAAAGCATAATTCAAAACAAATAGACAATACTAATTTAACAGTTGTTTTCACAAAGACACACAGCTAAATAGATTATTTCACATAGCCATATGAGTGAGGTCACACAGCTGTCCCTTCCCAACATTTTATGAAAACTACCCCTCGTGTGAAATCCCCGAGCATGTCCATGATCATGACGCGCTATTCGAATAGATTGTTTAACACTCTGCGGAGGTTGTACACTTTACCAACAAGATACAACTAGTGTAGCAAGCACCAATCGTAACAAAACAGTTCGGAAACTTCATCTCAAACATTGACGTTCCCAGTGTGCTTACAAACCGCTATACCGACTCACATAGAATTGGTATAACACACACATTGGGCGGTGGAAAGCGAATCGTCCCGCTGATGCAACCACCAAGTAGTCACACCTCCACCCTGTCACACAGCCTAACCTATTCACCTGAACATCAATGCCGAGAATCCATAACTTACTAAGTTAGGCCCGTCCCATACCAGGCATATGGTCGTACAGTAAGGCTCAGTTCAATGGCGCACAAAGTTAAGTCCTTAATTGACCAAGGCAAGACTTCTATTTTCTAACTAGATCACAAAGATTAACATTCCCATCACATAGTCCACCATATCACACAGTTTCCACCACTTGCCTCAGTCTAAATCCTTTACCACCCAGTTGGTTTTAGTGCAACACATGCCATCACGAAGTAATAACGCATAGCACATAGTTTTACACAAAGTTCCATAGTCACTTAGTCATAGTTCAGATTTGCAACTTTCATGAGATGTGAGACTCGTAGCATGGCTAAGCAATTGTACTCGCATCTAACCAACCCACGTTGGTGCTATAATATTACCAACTAATAACCAATCTAGGGTGATAAGGAATTATGACATACAAGGCCAAGGTGTGATAACAATTTGGATAATAACTATGCCCAAAGCATTTAAATAAATAATTAAAGTAGAATGCAATAATTTAACACAAAGTAATTTAAAAACTGGGTTCAAGATGATCAAAGGTATGACTTGCCTTGAAAAAGGTCTATGTACTGGTCTTGATCTTGAGGTGCTCCTTCCACAAAATTTCCCGACGAATCGACGTCTACTCGCAAACGAGACACAAACAAACAAAACAAGCTCCAAAAATTAAGTAAAAATCTCAGATAAATAGGGATTGAATTCAGATAAATTTAGAAATTTGAATGGGCTCAACAGGAGTTAGGATGCAAAAGTTATGAGCTCGGAAGTTTAAATCTAAAAGAAACCTAATTTGGATTTTCCGAATTTCCGAATTATTTATCGAAGAAAAATCGGATTATTGCGCAACGCCGACATCATCCGAGGGCGTTGGACGGGATGAAAATTGGTGCAGCGGTGGGACCCACATGTCGGTGGCTCGTGCACCGTGGACCAAGTTCACGCCGCATCGATCACGGGTTCGGTGGACCGTGCACGCGTGGCGCACTGCGTGTGCGCTAACACGGCGCCACGCAGATGACACGTAGGCAAACGGCGGCGTGGGCGCCGACGCGGCTGCCACGTCGGGCCGACGGCGACAACGGCTTGGGAACCAGCAGTGCACGGCGAACGGCGGCGATTCACCGGCGGTGAGTGGTGCTGAGTGGGTAGAGGCGTTATGCGAACCTCACGGTGCAACTCCGGTGCTCGGTGGACGGTGGCGGCCGCGGCGAGCTCGAGCGGCGGAGAGGTTCGGTTTTGTCGGACGGGGGCTCGGTGAGATTCGGCGGCGGCGAGGTCATCGGAGGTAGCCACGGCGTCACCGAACTTCGGTGGTGCACTCGAGGATGACGCGGCGACATCGCGGCGCAAAACGGAGAAGAAGACCGGCGGTGAAAACCTAAAACTCGATTGCGGCGGCGCTAGGGCTCTCGGGGCGAGGTGGGTGGCGGCTGCGGGTTGCGAGGTCTTGGCGATCCTCGGGGCCTATTTATAGGAGCTGGGTGCTGGGATAAGAAATCCCCAAATCGAGTCCGAGATGAACACGAGACCAAATTTGGAAATTCGGGGATAGGGTGAGATTCGGGATTGGATTTTAACAGAAAGGAGCGCGGAGAGGTTAGAGATAGGATTTGACACGTTTTCTAGAAGGGTTTTAGATAGAAAAGTGGCGTTGTCGGACGGAGTGGAGCTCGGCAATGGCGGACGACTTCGGCGCTCGCGAGGAAGACGACGACGCGGGAAGGCGACGACGGCGTCGCGAGGCCCACACGTCGTGGCGAGGAGGCGAAGCACGCGAGGCGGCGGTGGCGAGCCGCCGTGCGAGCCGGGCCGCTAGCAGGCCACGTGCACGGGAAGGGAAGATGGGCTGCGGAGATACGGCCCGAGACTATTTCTGAGATTTTAAATAGTTTTTCTAATTTAGAAAATACCAGAAATTCAAATAAGCAATAGAAAATAGCAAATGAACTCAGAAAAATTCTAGAAAAATCTAGAAAATATATCTGAGCACAAAGAACCCAAATAAAATAGTTTTGGCTATTGTTCAACTTGGAATTATTCACATTAAAGGTTTTTGATTATAAAGTCCAATATTAAGCTTTTGAAATTAAACTCAAATAAAATCCAAATGATGAATTTTCTCCTACTAACTATTTAAAAGATTTTTAAGCTCTGAAAATTTGGATGTTACACAGTTGCACGTACCATTAGGTTTTGTCCATTTAGCAGTACCAGTTACGACTACTACTTACTACGTAGAACTCATTTTATAAGGAAGCATTGGTACGTGTGTGGGTTGTGTCGTAGGTACACGTCTAAACAATATATTTGTACGCACTCCCAGCCGGTTACGTCGATCTTTGGAAATGCGTAAGTGAAGCATGGATCTCCCTTCAATTGTATTTCTGAAGTGCGAAATGATGTACAAGTGGCCCCCCTCCCGTGTTACAATAATGTTCTATTTATAGGATGAAAGGGGGGGGGGGAGAAAGTGAAGTTACATAAATGATCTTAATTCTAAGGCAACTCTAGAGATAGCTACGTCCTTTCCGACCAGGTGGTGCCACCTATGCCGCCCACCGGTTGATGTTATATTTGCCAACTGCGTAGAGGAGCTTGACTATGAAACCTACATTTCGTGTCGTTCCGTGTAATCACCATATTTCGCTGCTAGCCTTTCGTTGACGTTGGTTGATGTGGACGTCGACCTAGGATCGTGGGACCCTCCCCCGACAGGCTCCTCGCAACACAGAGTAACAACTGGGTGATATTTTATACTCATCCAAATGCACGTTAATCCCTTTTAAAGCACAACTTGTACGCTCATCTTGTCCGTTCCTGCCTGTAACTGCGTGTTGGATTCCTTGCTAATCGTCCACCAAACGCAATGAGAGGCAGCGGACAGCCTATCGGGATTACCGCACGGCACGGCACCAGAGCCGAACGTGCACAATGATCGCTACTACGAGGAATTGCGTCGCTCGGGAGGACCAGCAAAGATTCGAATCGGACGCCTTCTGCCATGGCCGATCCAAAACAGCTCACAAGCTCTCCCCTTTTTAACCTTTTTTATGGCCATTAGGCGTGTAATGCTACTGCTTCATCCAATGGGTCGTACGGATGCTTGGATTATAACGGAAGTTTCCCCTCGGATTCGAACACGGCAAGCGGGGGCATGGATGGATGGAGAGGGACCCTCTCGTGCAACGAGGAAGAGAGACAGACAGGAGGCAGAGGCAGTGGCTACGCCTTGCGATTAGCGAAAGGGCCCGAGAGGCCGCGCTAATTTACGACTTTCAATAGATTCGCGGTGCGCAAGCTGCAAAGCACCCCGCCCCAAGCTGGAATGGTTTGACACGGTGTTGCTTCGGACAGCACGTGCATTCCAGATTTTTTGCTTAAATGACCATGTTTGCATGTGAAATAGTAAATCTAGATTTCTTTATTATGTACCGCATTCTTGTTTTGATTATCTGTGATTGTTTATATTGCTTTTAATCATTGAAAATAGCAGTAAATCATGAAAAATGCATAGAAAAATACGGGATCACGAACCAGGAGTTCGAAGAGCATTATGAGAATTTTGCAACTATTTTATGCAGATTACTAGCAGTAATCTTATGAATTTTGGCATGAATATGAAGATGACTGGCATCACGAATCAGGAATTCGAAGAATTGACCCAGCATGGCCAGATTTTGTATAAAATTTGTATCAGTCTTCAATTCTGTGGTAATGTAATCAGATGAGCAGAAGATGGAGAAGATTTTCTACCTTTCACCCGAATGCGGTGCAATCCGCACGCAATGTGTACATGCGGTATGTCGAATTAATTGATATCATGCAAGTTGCGAAAACTTAGGATGATGTTCTCATAAAGAACTACATCTCGGCCACCTAATAGCAATGGTGGCCATCTACAAGGTGATGAAACCTCTCACGAATGAGAGGAGCTCGACAGCACGCATTCCAGATTTTTGCTTAAATGACCATGTTTGCATGTGAAATAGTAAATCTAGATTTCTTTAGAGATCAAAGCAAAAAAATAATATCATAGACTCAAAGAATACCATCTGAGAGAAATGGAAATTTTCGGTCAATCGGCAAGAACGAGTCTTCGAAATCTAGCGTGAACTTGCATAATAGGCTCGGGAAGGGCCACAATTATACTCCAAATGGGCACAACTTTGGTCATTGAAGAAGACTTGTTGTACCAGAATCGACTAGAACTCTCAAGGATATTTGCGCTAACGGTTTAGTGTAGAGGCGAAGAAGAGTATGGTATAGAATACACGCTCATTACAAAGCGTGAAGAAATTAAAAAAATAGCATTAGAATGTCTTCCTTCATATGAAAGCGGGCTATACTACACTAATATTAAGGCACTGCACCTATCTTGCCACGAAACCGTATTTAGAAGCTCGAACTTTTCTATCTCGGCATGATAGATTACGCCGCCTAGGTCTTAGGATGATGAGAAATATAATTAACAATTCACGGGGACATAATATGAATATAAAGAATTTCCCGAATCGGGAAGATTTTGTGTGTCTGCATGCGCCCACCGAAATTAATTATTAAACCTTTTGCTCTGGCGAAGGATGAAGTCCTGCATTCTGGACCGTATCAAGGAGACATTTGCGGTCCTATACAGCCTATGTAAGGGTCATTTAGGTATTTCATAGTGTTCATCGATGCTTCCTCGGAATGGTCATACGTATGTTTATTGTCTACGAAATCATGCTTTTGCAAAGCCAATCTCATGAGATAATTAAATTAGAAATATTTTCCACGATCATCATATGAAGTCCACTGAATGGACAACGCCGAAGAATTTACTTTGAAAGCATTTGATGATTATTGCATGAAAATGGGAATTAAAGTTGAGCATTCGTGCACGCATATCCACACCGAGAATGGACTAGCGAAACTTTAAAGAATTGTAATTTGCCAACTACATGTTGGGGCGTGCGATCTGCTGCAGCTGACTCTCATCAATTTTAGACCGTCGGCTTATAGCATCCATCCACCTATGCAACTAGCGCAATGGTCAGCACCGAAAACTACTCATCTTCGCAGGTTTGGTCGTAAGGCTTATGTACCTATACTATCACCGCAGCGAACTGCAATAGGTCTTCTCCGAAAGTCTGGGATTTCGTTGGTTATGAGACAGCATCCAAAATCAAGTATTTGGACCATAAGACTGGAGATTTGAATAATGCCGGTTATTGGTAGTACATTAGATGAGGTTATTTTCCGTCATTAGGGAGAAATCAACCCTTGATGATAATGTGAAATAGTAAATCTAGATTTGAAGTCCGAAGATAATTGAAATCTATGCATATGACCCGAGCACTAGTGAAGCAAATACAGAAGTCCAGAAGATAATTGCAGTCCAGAAGATAATTGAATTGAAGTCTAGAAGACAATTGAAGTCCAGAAGATAATTGATTTGCAAGTATTAGTGAATCAACTGCCAGACTACTTTAGTGATTTGAAGAAGCGTGAATAAGTAGCATTTGCCTGCAAGCAATGCACCGGAGAGGGTTGAAATACCAATGAAGGTATCCCTAATCCCGTCCAGAGGCCTCAGAATAAAAGGACGAGAACTCCGGTCCCTCGAATCCGAAGTAACCGGGGACGCCTGGTGAAAAAGGATAAGAAGGACTTGACACAGCCGATCACCGAAGTGCCCCGAACGGAAGGAGCCGGTTGAGACTGCATCGGTATGGAACCTTCGTAAAAGGCATACGAGGTGAACATCGCCATGAAGGAGACATCGGCATGGATGTGTGCGCACACATCTGAGCTGGAAAACTAAAGGACTTGCCCGCAATTGGAAGGCGGTGAGCAAGTAGAAGCATTAAAGAATCGCCCTTTGAAGAAATAGTTATAAACTTTATGACCTCGAGAGAACCTTTGAATATTACAACGACCAATGTCGACACTTACTTTGCAAAGAAACTTGCCACAATCATCAATCTTGATCCGAGCACGCATCGCTCGATAAATGAAAGAAAAGATCAGATTGAGAAGATTGGGAGAAGGCAATCGAAACTGAATTATTCTCTCCGAATAAAAAACGTTTAGGCTTGTAAGCCGCACGTCTCCCCTTGTGCACCCCGTAGGGTATAAGTGGGTATTTTGTTCGAAAGAGAAATGAAAAGAAGCAAGGCTCGTTGTACAAAGTTTCACTGAACATCCAGAAGATGATTATGAAGAAATCTATTCCCCGGTCATGGGGGAAACTCCCTTTAAATATTTATCTCAATAGCAGTGAACTTGAAGTTAGAAGTGAAATTGATGGATGGGGTACCAGCATACCTTTATGAAATATTGGATTCGGACATTTATATGAAGATACCTGAATGTATCACTGTCCCGAACCAAAACAGAGCAAATAGAAATATGTACAGTGTGAAACTCAGAAAGTCATTGTACGAACTTAAACAATCAGGCAGAATGTGGTATAATCGCTTGAAGCGACTTTCTATGCAAGAAAGGCTACACGAACAATGAGAATAATCTCTGTATATTTATACGACGATCCTGAATGGATTTTGTATAATCGCGGTGTATGAAGCGATAGGCGACATGTGTTCTCATCCGTGCCACGGATGCTCGGACCCCCCTCATCTCTTCTCCTGGAGAGGGGACTTCCGACATGTGTCCTCGTCCTCGCTCCAAGGGACTTCCCTCGTCCACGCGTCAGGCGAGGGGACTTCTTTCATACTGTTAATTAATTACGATTAAATTTATTTATAATCAATTTAATTATAATTAATTAACTATACGATGGAAGTCCCCTCGCATAGCATGTGGACGAGAGAAATCTAAATTTAATCGTAATTAATTAGCGATGCAGAAATCCCTACTTTGGCAGAAGCGAGAAGTCCTCCTAGGAGCGTGGACGAGGGAAGTCGCCTTTCCAGGAGAGGGGGCAAGGGGTTCGAGCACCCGTGGCGCTGACGAGGGCACATATCACCTGTCGGCGAGTTCGCGGTGTCAATTTTTGCTGTGATCTCCGGAGAAGGCTAGATTTGCTATTTCATGTGTAAACAGTGTCATTTAAGTTTAAAAAAACTACGTTTGGAAATCTCAGGAGCAGCTGTAGTTTATAGATCCAACCCATCTTCCTCTTTAATTCTTCTGAATCAGTAAAGCTTCGATCCGCTTATTACCTTATTTGTCGATTTGCTTGAAAATTGTCTGACACGTCTACATTACCAAGTGTGCATCCTCTACAGGGACACGGTGTAGTCGGCACGAAAACTTTTCCGGCGATAACACCTTGTACGCTGGATTCACACCTGGCTGTAGGTTTGTCTTATCCTGCACTAAGGACAAGGCCAGATAGCGTTTAGAACATGTTCTAATTAAGTGGCTTTGATGCGTAGGACTTCTCCCCTAGCAGTCCAAATCCCCTTCAAAATGGGTACATATGTCTCGTTTACTGGACATCTGCACGTAGCCTATCTAGGCCCTCCATTCCGAAACCCACGGCTAACATCGAGGCAGCCAAAACCCACCTCCCACTTCATGGCACATTTGCGACTGTGGCCCCTATTCCGAACAACTTTCTTGCACAAAGCCCCCCGTGTCCCCTCTTGCCTTCTATCCTCTCGACCTGTGCGCGGTTAGGTTAGGAATCCCTAACTGCCCCCTGCGTTGCGCCCAGCGCCCCTAGCTTGTCCCCGGCGCCATGCTGCGCCGCGCTGCTCCCTGCGCCAAGAACCTGCTCCGGCCCTTGCATCTGCGCCCCCTCTGCCATGCGCCGCCCCTCGTCACTCCGAGCACCCCCCTTGCGTCGCGTTGCTGTTGTGCACCGCCCCTCGCCTCCCTCGCGCTGCGCCGAGCCCCTGAGCTCCTCCCCTGTCGCACCCCCCTAATCGGTGTCGCGCCCCTGAGGTACGTGTATCTGAATCTAATGCCTTACTTACACTTCGACTATCCTTCCTAATTCTACGGTTTTATAAATTGCATATTGACAGTTGACATTTCATGGAGAAGAAGAAAGCACCGCAGTCCGAGTCGTCAGCGTCGGGCCTAGTGGGGGGTTCCCGCTTGTGCCAGCCCAAAATGCGATGCAAAGATGATTTGGACAATGTCTAGGAGTTCGGAGGATCGTGGAAAAAGAGTACTACAAATGTCCTAACAACGATGGTGTAAGGAAATTTTCAAAAATTGGTGGTTACATTTCTTTGCGTGCTAGTTGAAATTTAGAATTTAGAAAATTGATGATTATGCCACCTAAGATTGTTTGAATTCAGAATTAGCTGCATATCATGTGCTATAGCTGAATGGTTAGCCGATTATTTTTGCAGTCCTAATTTGTCTTGCATGAAGGAAAAAAATGCATATCAGCAAACAATAAGAATAGAGGAGAGCAGCATATGTCTTTTGTTGGTCCCTAATAGTCTTTTGTTGGTCCATACGTTTTTATAAGATCAATGATTTTATCATATTCCTGTAGAACAATGCCATGTATATAACATTTAGAAGATAGAATATGCAAAAGCTGTAGTGACAAAATTGGTTCTTCGTTTTTGTGCAAAAATATTCCAGCGGTTGTGACACTTTCATATGGAAAGATCAATACGAGATCCATCTGGCTGGGTTCCATTTAATGGAACGTGACCAAAAAGATGAATGACGTGTGAAGTTCAGCAATGCACAACGAACAGATGCAATGGTTTGTCATGTTGACCACCATGTGTTGGCACATTTAGCTGAAATGAACAAGTCGTTGGATGAGAAGTTTAAAATGGTTCTTGTTGCTTTTTTAATTTTATTTTTAGGAATTTTCATTGTGAAGATTGGCAATTGAATGTGTTTGTGAATTGTAATGTGCCATGCAGCTGTGAACTGTAATGTGTATGATTTCAATTCTAGTTGTGCCCTTGGATTATGTTTGTAGTGTATGACTTTTGGTAACCATGGACGAGCAATTGCTTTGCTATTGAAGCATGCCACTTCTATTGCTTTCACTTTTCAGTTTATAAATGTTTAGTTGCTTGTCACAGTGATATGTGAATTTTTGGGTAGTTCTATTCAAGTTTCATACATAAAGATCAAATGTCAACTACTCATATTAGAGAGCCTGAACTAGTGTTCAAATCTCAAAGAGGACAATATCGAGATTAGTTTATCTGAAAGTGATCACGTTGGACAATATATATGTTTTCTTGTTTCCCTATTTCCATTGTCATTGCTGACTTACTGTGTGACACCATAGTCCTACTCATCATCATGAAAAATGCATACCTAGTATTCGAATTGCAAGGAGATGTGGACACTTTTTGGCAAGCAAGAACAAAACAACCTGATTTCAGGTTATGAGAAAAACAAGCTGAAATAAGCAAACTGCAACTTAGACAATTTGCCCAACCAGAACATCATTTCCACGACCAAATTCACCTATGTTCTTTTGTCTTGTATAGAATGAGAATCAATCCCAAAAGGAAGTGCTTATATTTTTGCTTTAATACAGGAATGTGAAAGTATTCTGGGATAGGAACGAGACAAGCCAATTATCCAAAGCAACTTTACTCAAACTCCATACATCCGACCAAACAAGTAAGAAACTATAATATTTTCCAGTTACATTGAGGGACACTAGGGCTATAGGACTACAACGAGAACTGACGACATCGATTGTTTAATAAGCTCTTCACATCATTCTTAGCTGTAATTGTATCCCAAAGTCCAATACTGAAACCTTTATGTAGGAGCAAGTACTTGACAGACCACTGTGTGTCACCTAAGAACTTGCATCTGGACCAACCTCTTTCCTGCTAAGAACAATTTAAACCAAAACTTGTTTAGCAAAAGGGCATGTGGAAAAACAAAATGGCAGGCTGACAGCCAAAACTTGTACATTATCATTATAATGGCAGATCTGGTCTCAGTACAAATGCACCTCTAGCATGCTCCTCGGAATTAAGCTCGCACAGAATGTGCATGTAAGATAGAAAGATTAATAATATCGTCAACCAATAAAATACGACAAAGAGATCTTATTGCATGGTTCTTGCATACATCAAGATAATTCATAGAACAAAATTACATGCCAAATAGTCTGCAAATAACTTTAATTGAGTACAAAGAGTAGTCAACAATTGTCTTCTTCATGGCCGCATCTTCATCAGTTATTATAAGCCTAGGTGCAACACCTCTCATACATCTGAAGAAAGTATGGAACAACCATTTGAATGTTTCAATCGTCTGATTGAGTAGCAATGCAACCCCAAATAGAACACATCCCCCATGGTTATTCACTCCCACGAATGGTGCAAATATCATGTCATATTAGTTTGTATTATATGTTGTATCAAATGAGAGCAACTCGCCATAATGAACATAATTCTTCTTACAGGTTGCATCCGCCCAAAACATATGCACCAATCTACCCTTGCCGTCAATGACATAGTCAAAATAAAATACAACATTGTTCTTGATCTTTCTATCTAGATTATCAACGAACATTTGTGCATTTTATGACTTTATACTCTCTCTCAAAGTACGGTGATAATTTTGCAAGTCCCTCCCTATGCATCCTACATTCTGAAATCCACGCTCACTGACATGAAGATATCTAAATGCCCCAGATGTCCCAATGCTAGCTTGATGGCATGCAGACAGTGTAGTCTTAGCCTTCTCATTTACTTGTCTATTTGAACGTATCAAATGCTGCTTACTAGGTGAGACAAAACTGTAGTTATGCATTTCCACAAATGTCTATAATTTGAACTTATTTTTCTTTGTCCGTTTGATACCAAATATGGCCTCACATCCACACCTGCTCAATTTAGACTCATATGTCATCTTCTTTTTGACCTCCAACTTGTCCTTACCTTTTTCTTCCTTCCAGCCACGTCTGCCACAATAATATCGCCTCCATTGCAAAACACCATTGGTAAACGTCTGCTGTCCAATACGAATGGAGAAGCCAGCAACATGCGCATATGCTTTGTAAAACTTGAGGCCTGCATCCTCATCTTCAAAAATTATCCCTACGACAGGCTTCAAGTCCCCATTAACTACTAGTGTGGACTACGAACCCTGCCGCGGTAAGGATGATTTAGCCCGAGAATGACCTTAATAGCTGAAATTAACAAATTGCAGTGTGTGCACACTCACACAGAATGGAATGCAGGTAGCCTTCTTCAGGGTTTTACAAAAACAACTTGCAATGAGAGAGTACGCATCGGTCGTTTTGGGACTTGGCAAAGCTAGTGGTCGCACGGAGCTACTCATATCTTCCATTGAATCCATGGGGTTGCCCATCAAAAATGAAGAGAATAAACCATCGACACACATCAAACAAGACTCAAACTAAATTGTCAATCAGAATTACCAGGGGCGACACGCGCATGAATGGAATGCCCAAACCCTAGCACACGCGGGGGCTTGAGGATGAGCGTGCGTGGTTCTTTTGGCAAACTACTGTGAAGTGGGAGGCTGCCTCTATCTCAGACGTGGGTTTTGGAATGGAGGGCTCAGATGGGCTATGTGCATGTGTACCAGATATGTCACCTTAAAAAATGTTGTACAAGTGTAACTATCTGTACCATGTACAATGAACAAAATAGTCGTCCATACTCACTCACTCCACCAAACACTACATCATATCGGCATTTCACACGGATTACTTCCAAGGCAGCTCTGCTGCATTTTGCGAAATAACACCCCAACAAAAGCTGGTCCACTGTCCTCCAAAAGATCATGCAGTGCTAACCTACCTCCGGGCTATGGTGCTGCCATACTAGCCGTTCACGCTGCACCCCCCTGGCATGTCGCTGCGGCCACGAGGGCAGCAAAAGCGCTTGTTTCAAATCATTGGCATGTGCGTGGCCGGGCACGTGGCTCCGCACATCATCACAAGCTCTCCAAAAAGCGCCGTGGTGCAACGTCGTAGTAATTGTTAATCAATAAAATTCGTTGGTAGAATATAACAATTCAATCACACAATCGAAAGAGAGTAGGTAGATGAGAATTCAATATATTTATTTTGCAACTATATTCGGGTGGTTAAAGTTACAGCCAATGACTTGTTCACAGATGTATAAAGTATGATTGTACCGCTATAGAGTAAAATATAATGAGCTTTAGTTTTGTCGTTTAAGGGATTAATTGCCAATATCATCAATGTAAGTCGTACCTTCATGGTGCCAGAGGAAATCACCATTCCACTAATTTTTGGTGGAAGATGCACTTTATAAGTGTTTATGTGGCACACTTCTAGTATTTAGGTTCCTCATTATATTTTTTGAGGACTTGATGGGCCCTTGTCCACTTCTATGAATCATATGATCATTGGCATGATTAAGAGGTCGACTGTTAAGATAATTTCCATCCAGGGAGATGTTCTTTCTACAGATAAGAAACTATTGTGTGTGAGTTTTATATATATTACGATTTTGTTTCCTTTCTTACTAGGAATTTTGAGTCCTTCAAGGATCTCATCAAGAATTTTCAGAACTCATTTACTACATATGTTATTTATTCATTCATGCCATCTGCGAGTTATTACGCAACGAAACATTATTTTATTCATAATAGGAGAGTAATGGTATCTACAAGGACTTTTGAACCATAGCTTTCACCATATCATTATATTCATTATGACCCATCAAGTCTGAACTAGCTAGTTTCAAGACTTTTATTTATTTATTATGGTTCAACCTTAGATGCTTCCTTTATGTAACCCAACACGAACGCTCCAAGTGCTCGACTATGAACTTTGGTTCCGGATCCGTGTTCTCGTAAGAGAAATTTTAGCAATTTTAGAGGCAAAGTGGTTGTCAACGACTTTTCTCCTATATCCTCCTAATTGATGGTATCTTAGTGTTAACCAGATCTCTGTCATTACACAAACAAAAGATTCTTGGTCATTCTGCATTCCCAGCATTATAATATGCGCGCATCAAGTTGCTGGGGTTTTCATCTTCATGATGAGCCTCTTCATGAGGTATTTCACGTTCAAGGTGAGTTCTCTTCAAGAGTATTTAAGGAGTGATTAATAATTATTTTGACAAGTGTCGTTAGATCTTAGACCCGCATACATCCCAACAAATTTTAGATCAATGACCAATAAGTCAATTTCGCATAGGTGGATATACTATTCAACCAGGGTATTCCACTTTTAACAATGTATTTACTATAAGTAAACACTATGGTAACTCATCCATAATTAGAAAGTATCTGGTAGACTCTCCGCTTTTAGCGTACAGGAGCATCAACTAAGCCTTAATTTTAGCTTGGTTGGTGCATGTATCTCAGTACTAAATATCTTTTTCTCCTTGAAAATATCACGACATTCGATCTTTTGGGCATTTCTCTCCTTTAATATCAAGATTCGATCTTTAATAATAGCATACTACAAAATTCATCTATCATAGGCACATGATTGATTGAATTTTAGATCCAACATGTTCTCCAATAACTGGTGGTGGCCCAATGGTGTATGCTAAATTGGTGATGTTATGTGGAAAATGTTTGGTTCTTCCAACACACAAAAATTTCAATTAGGGGTTCGATAATTATATGAAGTAAGCAAGACATATTTATGCAGTGGCAAGAAAAACTACATAACCCTATAACTGGTGGGTTATTAATCTACGATAAGGAACCCGAACAAGGTTCCGAGGGTTGGCAGAGTTGTTCTATAGTCTAGCTTTTAATATTATTTCCCAAGGTTTGACCCAATTACTCATACCATATTTTAAACTAATTTGTACCATTAAACTTCAAGTTTATAATTACACAACATATTTTCTAAGTAGTATGTTCTAACAGCATAATATAAATCTACATGATGCTCTTCAAGAACATAAATATATAATGTTAGAACATAAAACATTGACCGTAGATTAATGTGTACATAATACTATATTTTCTGTGGGAACATAATTCTATTTTAATCACCCAAATGTAATAAGTATTCGACGGGAATATTTATTGTTCAACAGGAATACCAAATTTAATTAAGGGTGATAAATTGTATGCCTGATTTTAATTTATAATGCCAAAATAAATATGGCTAAATATAGATCATTCAAGATCAACAAAATCCATTAGGTCATTATATTTATTTTTAGAGTTATATTTGCTTCAAGCAAGTGATATGGCTTCTGGTGGTGATGCAGTTGCAGACCACATTTACCAATATGCATGTTTCATTTTCGTTGTGTATGGCACAATCGGTGCGTAGCCAACATGGCATACGTGCGACTACGTCTAGCGACCGTCGATTTGTCGTGTGCATTTTTGTATGCCGGTGGCTAACATATTGCTGAATACCATTGACTGCAATGATTGTTGTTGCCAACATTATGGATATCAGCAATGGCGTAAATACCATTATCCATATCAACTAGATAAGGATAATAGTCATGCAATTTACTTTTATTATCTCTCAAAATAAAATAGAATAATTTTTGCTTCTGGCTTTGACCTAGGATATACCACTGCGCCTAACATGACTTTTATTTTGAACATTTTTTCTATGCCTCTTAGGTTCCAATATCCCACACATGCCCAATTTTCTACCCCTTTTCATGTCAACTATAAAAATCCTGAGTGATAGCGTGTCCATCAAACATTTGTTTGAAATGATCTCGGAGTTTTAGCAAAGATTTGCAATCATACTTCAATATGACTATAATTTTATTGGCGTGTGTAACACCCTGACCAAACACTGAGCCCAGAATGCCACTAAATTACACTATCAATTTCAACATCAATTAATCTGTAATTACAACAAGCATATCAACGATAAAACTCTAACTTACCATCTAAGGTTATTCAATACCATCATGTTCTAAATATAAATCATCATGCTATAATAAAAATGTCTCATGTTCAATGAATCAAGTAATTGGGTGTAGATTGTGATTCCAAGTGCGCTAACCCTTCCCGAGTGAAACGTCATCAACGGTCACCTAAAAAACAACAATAGAGCAAGAATGAGTCCAAGACTCAGCAAATACATAATAAAGCCACAAACAACAGTTTATCAACTATAATCAAGGTTATCATCATCATCTATCTATTTAATGCCACTCTCATACTCAAACAAACAAGCCATATTCCATATAGGTAAAGTTGCATAACTTAACAGTTTACTCGTATATGCGAATGCACCATCATGTTCATGCTCATATGCATCTCATCAGCTGATACCGGTATAGCGGAGTGTTCACTCGTCAATGACAAACTCGATCCTTCACTCCCGTGAAGTCCCTACCGAAGTAGGACTTTTCTAGAGTACTCCGGACTAGTCATGTATCTTTCTCACCGACCTTATCGGAATAGTTACATGACTTTCTCACCGACCTAGCTCATGCAACTCCTGTCATGATGAATGTAAATGATGCGATATCTTTAATTATTCATCAACATAATCCATCTCATTAACTCAATATCTGTAACATCCCAAGTTTCAGACTTGTGTTTCAAATGTAAGAAAATGAGTAGAAATTAAAAACTTTTCTTACATCTTGTATTTCCTATATGACCTGGACATTTGTTGTAAAGGAATCATGGGAATACAAAAATCACAAGTCATTTTAGTCCACATCTTATTCTTGTTAGACACTGTTGTTCCATCTTGTGATAATCTCCTGGAAATAAGTTTCCTAAATTTTTGGGTTGATGTGTAGCCCCTCTGAAAAATTTCACAATTTTTAGAAATTGTTTGAATATTTTTGGAGGTCAGTTAAACCCATTTAAATTCTGGTCAAACTTTAGCCCAGCACCTTGTAGAATTTTTGGAGGAAAATGTATAGCCCAAAAACCTCTGCAAAATTTACACAAGGTCAATGACTCAGCTAGCAAGCTCCTGCAAGAATTTCATAATTTTTGGAGTAAGTTTGCTACCTCAAATAAATCCCCAAACTCGGATCAGTTTGGAACCCAAATTTAGGGTGAGCGGACGGGCTCGAGTCGGACCGAGCCGACCCAGCCAAGCGGCTCGGTCGAGCCGAGTTCACCAGCTAGGGCTCGGACTCGCGCGCGCGTGTTCGTGGCCGTCGGATTGTAATCGTGGGGCTCCCAACCTCCCGAGCTCCTCTTCTATTCTTCTTCCTCTCCTGCGTGCGCGTCGTGAGGTGGCGATCTGAGCTCGATCACCTCGTGGGGCCTCGCAACGGCTCGAGCCCCTATTGTCAAGCGTGCCGGCTTTGCCCGACTTTACCCTCCTCGCCTCGTTTTCTTGCGCAGCAACCCCCCTTTTGTCCCGTCGCCATTAAACCATCGTCCTCGTGCTCAGTTGGCCTCCGGGCTACATGAGCGCTCCTCCGAGGTCCTCCTTGAACCCCCCTTCCGCTCTCAGCCACCCTCCCAGCTCACCTCCAGTGTGTGGAGCTCAAAAACTCCTGAGGTTCCCAAATCCACCATTGTTGCCGGGAAGCTCCGCCGGTGGCCTTGGACCTCCAGTGGTTTTAATTGCAACTTGGAATGCCAACTTGTTCAATTAAAAACCCGGAGCCTTTTTCCCTAACTCATTTTGGTTGATTTCACAGAGGAAGTCCCTAGGGAGAACTGTTCTTCGAGGCTTCTTCTGTCTTCTTCCTCGACTCCGGCGAACTGCTCCACCGCTGGGTCTCCTCCGAGTTCCTCAGGGCCTTCCCTACACTCGGGTGAGTTCATTTTAGTCCCTTAGAGCTTAAGGTCTAGATAGTTTAGCTCGTGGCGCTTGTTTTTGCCGTTTTCGGTTTTTGCCGAAAACTTATCCTCCGCCCTTCTCCGGCTCACCGCCGTTCTAGGCCTGCTCCGCCGTCGAGAATGCTCCCATTAGGTTCGCAATAGTATTGCGAACATATTGGCTTAGTTGGTTAGCGCCGCCATGGCTTGGGTCATCGGCGACGTGCAGGCGAGCTCAACGTCGAGCTCTGTACCTTGTCGCGATTTTGTCAAGTCACCAGACCTCCTCGGGTTAATCGTGGTCGTCCACGACCTCCCCAGGTTTAGATCTGAGCATTAGATCTTCGTTGAAAAGTCCTTAAGTCTTGGACCACCCTCCACCAAAATCCCAGCCGTCCAGGACATCTTGAGATTAGATCTGGACCGTAGAGCCCTTGTCAGTAGAAACACTAAGTCATAGGACCTCCTTGGATCCATCTCGGCCGATAAAGACCTCCTAGGTTAGCTCTAGGCCGTTAGATCCTGGTCTGCGAAAACTATAAGTGCCAGGACCTCCCCCTAGAGTCGATCCCAACCGTCTAGGACAACCCTGGTTAAATCCTAGTCGTTTAGATCTTCCCCGTGCGCAAAAGACCTCCCCTTGGTCATTTTGCAAAGACCACCCTCGGGGTCCTCTTTGTAAAAAGCCACCCCTGGTCTTTTTATAAAGAAAACCTCAGGACCTCCCTCCGCTTTAATCTGGACCGTTCAGGACCTCCTCCGTGAAGATCTTAGCCGTCCAGATCTCGTTTGTTTAAACTTTGTCCTTAAAGACCTCCCCGCGTAGATCTTGACCATCCATGACCTCCCTCGGTGAGATCCCAACGTTCAGGACCTCCCCCGCGAGATCTTGACCGCCCAGGACCTCCCTCGTGTAAATCCCAACCGTTCAGGACCTCCTTCGCTCGATCGTGACCGTTAAGACCTCCCTTGCGAGATCTTAGCCGTTCAGGACCTCCCCCTGGAGATCTTGACCGTCTAGGACCTCATCCTTTAGATCCGTAGCTTTAGGACCTCCTCCTCAGGTCTAAACCGTTAGATTTAGATCTAACGGGCTAGACCTCCCTTGCGAGATCTTAGCCGTTCAGGACCTCCCCTGGGAGATCTTGACCGTCTATGACCTCATCCTTTAGATCCGTAGCTTTAGGACCTCCTCCTCAGGTCTAAACCGTTAGATTTAGATCTAACGGGCTAGACCTCCCTCCGTAGATTTAGCCTTAGGACCTCCCTCGGAGGTCAGGGCTGTCAGATCTTGATCTGACGGTCCCGACCACCTCTAGGCACGAGGACCTCCTCTGTGTGCGCTGTGCATGCACTGGTCGTGGCCGTTGGATCTAATCTCAACGGCCCAGACCTCCCCAATGCGGAAGAGGTCTCTCGGTGCGCTGTACTTCGAGGTCCGTAGTCGTGCGATGAAGGATCGACGGCCACGACCTCCCCGTTTTCGTTAAGTCTGTTAGACCTCCAGAGAGCTCAGATTTTCTAAGTATTTGGATTGTTCGAATTTCAAAAGTGCATAACTTTGTCATTTCAGCTCCTTTTTGAATGATTCCAGTTGCTTTAGCTTTGTTGTAGAATGAACTCTAATCTGAGAATAAATTTAGGCACTGTTATGTAGCAGAAAAGGATATAAACTGCATGATCTTGTTTAGTGAAAAAGGTTGTCTAGAAATTCATTGAAAATTGGTAAAATGCATAACTTATTCTCTGTAATTCCAAACTGAGCAAACTAAATTTTGTTAAAACCCACTAGGAATGTACTGTAGTGTAGAATAGGTCTTAATATGATCCTTGCCACTGAAGTTAATGATATGCTAGTTTTACAACTTTGAAAAATCATAACTAATTCATTATAACTCCAAATGATGTGAACTCAACTTTGTTGTTCTTAGGATGACCTTAGCTACCTACCATAAAAATTTTAGATTCCAGATCATTCTAGAAATTTTTGCCATGAACAGTAACCGAAATTAATTTAATTAGGATTTTTCAGGCTGAGAGAACTTAGTTTAGCCATAACTTTTCATGCTAAGTCCAAATGAAGTAATTCTTGTTCCAAAAATTGTCTAAAATCAACCTTTAGCTGCTGTATAAATTTCATGGGATTTGGATGTCTTTTGTTGTTGAGTTTTGTTTGGTGTTCTTCGTTCTTATTGGTTTTATCGCCTTTTCGCGTTAGGTTCCGAAGATTATATTGAACCTGAGCACTCCCTCTGCAGCACGGACACATCCCGGAAAGGCAAGCGGTTTGATCATGTTAATCCCTATATTTTCAAGTAATTATGTTGTTTACAAATTCTATGTATGCATTGCTAGTTTGTGTTTAACTATTGTCGTTAGTTGACCTAGTAGATGCATTTCCTTAGGCAAATGATTATCCTTTACTACCATGAGCCTAGGTTATTGCTGTGATTAGAGTTCGTGGATGAACTCTTGTCACTTAGTAGTTTTGCGGATTAATTGCTTAGCCATGCTTAGCTTCCGGTAGAAATGGGCGGTTATCGACTTGTCGATAACCTTGATCACACAAATGCTTACTATGTATCTATATTTCGGCTTGATGCTATGTTCAATTGCAAAAACCAAAACTAAAAGCAAAAGAATTTGGACTTGGGCACAATGGTAAGACGGTGTGATTTTTGGGTGTGACTGGAATGGTGCCCGAGTCAATTAAGGACCGAATATCTTGTGAGTACCTGTTATCCAGGCAATTTGTGCGTGCTAACCACACTAGAGGGTATGGGACCTCTCTTGACTTAGTACTTTGGCGTGTATTGGCTTTGGTCACAGGAGTCGCAGGAGGATGGTCTGGGAGCATTGTAGTGTCCGAAAGGCTTCCCCCGTGATGGCTGGTTGTCTTTCGGCTTGCAATGTAAGCGTATGGGTTTATATTCATACGAGCGGCTCGTAGTCAATGCACAATATTGGAAAGCGTCTCGAAAGACTTAGCCGTGCCGGCATACCTTCGGAAGTGTGCTTTGTGGCTTAAAGGCGGTCTGAAGTGTGGGTACATTGGTACACCCCTGCAGGGTTAAAACTATTCGAATAGCCTCGTCCTAGGTTATGGACACGCTTGGGTAAGCTTTTCAAGAGTTAGACTACAACCTTTTAATTAAAACTTGACGGGTGGTACGAATCGGGGATTCGTGCTATGTTGTGGTGGCTATTGGGTTAGTCACTTACAGGTGGTTACTTGTATTTATTGTTAATTCGCTGTTATATTCAACATCAAAACAGGTTTGCAAACTTGCTTTTAAGTGTATTACATTATTGCAAATAAAGTTGGCTTTGTGCAAAATGAGACATATAACCTCCACTTAAATAAGCCTGCATGTAGCATATGAATAGGTCTACTATTCCACACGTCAGTCTTGCGAGTACCTTGTGTACTCATTGTTCTTACTTAAATGTAAATTGTTGCAGAGGAAGAGGGTGAGCTCGATGGGCCTCACTTTTGTGAGCTGTGTTGTGGTAGTCTTCGGGGCGACTAGCTTGGCGGCCCGGTCGGTTGCCTTGTGGGTTGTGTTGGCTATCCGGTCGACTTTTGTTCTTAGCCATCTTATGGCGCTTTTGCTTCCGCTGTCATTCTTGTATATTGTGTCATTTGGCCGGTCGGCTCTTTTGTAATAACTTTACTTTATGTATGTCGTTGTTGAACTTAGTGTTAAATGTTGTATGGAAATGATGTATAATTTTGTGATGATGAGCATGTGCTGCAATTCTGGGAAGCACATGTCCATCGAGGCTTAGGATATTTGATTAGTAATGCTAGAACCATATGGAGGTTAAGTATTACTAGTTAAATACCCCGGGTCCTCACAGAGTTGGTATCAGAGCCATACTGACCGTAGAAACCCCTAGCTTGGTCGTCTTTAGGATATTTTAAAAACTTACTTTCAAATGGTTCATAAAGATTTAAGTAAGTTCTCAGATTTTACTCCTTACCGATCTTAGCTTGCTTATCTCACCTTGCTCTTGATTAAGTTTTGAGAAAGTTGTTCATCTCTTCCTTTCAAAAACTAGCCACTTATCGATTAAATTTGGTTTTGGGAAAACCATGAGTGTTGTAATTTGGAGGATTGGCTGTCCATTGCCGAAATTGGGAGCTTCTGGAGCAGGAATTTTCGGCCAGAAGCTTAAAGGAACAAGTTTGGACAGCTAGCTAGTAATTAGTAAAGGAGGTAGGAAATGAGAGGTTAATTCAACTAAAACTTGTAGGACTAAAAGGGTAAGAAGTGATATGAATTAGCTAAATGCCTAATACTCTATTAGGTGGTTGTACCTTGAATGTTTGGGCTGTTTAGGGCTGGAGATGATTTCTGAAATTTTGACCTTCTCCAACGATTACTCGTTCTTTCCATACGGGTTAGTCGTTTCGGGAAGTTGATTTGGTGACTTATGGTCTTGTGCTCTTTTGTGGTTATTCTTGAGCCCTTTTTATTGAGTTTGGATTTCCGTGCTTTGGGTCTCGAGTTGTAGCTAACTTGTCTTAGTGAAACAGGATGGCTGGAGGGACCCGTAGTGGTCGGAATCAGCCAGGTGGTCCCGATGAGGAGCTTCCCCCTCCTCCGACCATGGCGGAAGTCCTTATGCAGATCGAACGCAACCGTTCGGAGGACCGTAGGGTGTTGGAGGTCATCGCGAGGAACACCACCACTCCCTCTGGTGCCTCCGGATCTGGAGGTGGTGGGCATAGACTCGTGGGGGGCTTGCGGAGTTCCTCCGTACTCAATCTCCTACCTTCTCCAGGTCTGAGGATCCCCTGGACGCAGATGACTGGCTGCGTCTGGTTGAGCGAAAGCTCAACGTTGCTCAGTGCCAGGAGCAGGAGCGGGCACTTTTCGCATCCCATCAGTTGGAGGGTGCGGCACTCTCATGGTGGGAGAACTTCCTCGCCATACAGCCCGCGGGACACGTGGTCTCGTGGGAGGAGTTCAGGTCAGCTTTCCGTCGGGTCCATGTCCCCGCCGGCCTGATGAAGCTAAAGAAGAAGGAGTTCCTTGCGCTCAAACAGGGCGCCGTCTGTGGATCGAGTACCTCTATGAGTTCAACCATCTTGCAGTGCGCGCCTGGCGAGGTGGCCACCGATGAGGCCAGCGGAGAAGTTCATGGAGGGTTTGTTCGAGGAGCTTCAGACAAGCTCTCCATTTTTAACTTTGCAGACTTCCAGACCTTGGTGGACAAGGCCATCGTCGCCGAGCACAAGGCGAGAGCGCTGGGCGAGTCCCGCAAGCGCAAGTGGGAGGCCCATCAGTAGGCTCGGGCCGGTCTTGTTCGTCCTCGCATTGGGCCAGCACCAGGGGCTCATTCTCAGGCTGCACCACCACCGAGGCCTTCGGCACCAGCTCCACGTTCTCCGCGAGCCGTGATTCAATCACGTGCGTCGCGATCCGAGCAGGTGTTCCCGCAACCCGGTGCCGGCGCCACCGCTTCATCGCCACAACAAGGGCCACTATGCGAGTAGTTGCCCTAAGAAGATGGAGCGGCCTCGTCCTAATGGAGGACGCGGGCAAGGAGTGGTCACCCACGACCGTAAGACCGGGGGCATGGGAGCGGCGAGTCAACCACATCTCGGTGAGGAGGCACAGGAGGCGCCGACGTTGTGTTAGGTGCGCTCCTTGTCAATTTACGCCTGCTGCAGATTTTATTTGACTCGGGAGTTTCGCATTCTTTTATTTCGAGATCGTTTTTTGTTGATAGTGGTCTCCATGTGTTCCTTTGGGGTTCCACTACTTATTCGCTCTCGGGTTCGAAATGAGTCGACCAAGGATCTTGGGCGTTCCTATCCACATCGAAGGGTGGGATTCTTGGCGAATCTTATCCTACTCGACTCGGCCCGCTTTGGATGTGATTCTTGGCATGGATTGGTTGTCCCAACACTTGGGGCAAATCGATTGTGCGGGAAGATTGTCTACCTCACGACCCTTCAGTGAACAAGTTGGGTTTTCCGCGATTCGAGAACCCCTTCTTTGTGCACTTGAAGTAAAGCCACTTTGGAGATCCGAGGATGTTCCCACGATGAGGTGATTTTGTGGATGTTTTTCCGAAGACTTGCCGGGATGCCTCCGTTCGAGACTGGAGTTCGTTATTGAGTTGCTGCCCGTACATCGCCCTATTTCAAAGAGGCGTGACGCATGCCTCCTAATGAGTTGGAGGAGTGAAGAAGCAACTAGTCGAGCTGCAAGAGAAGGGTTTTATCCGTCTAGCTCATCTCCTTGGGGCTGTCGATTATCTTTGTGAAGAAGAAGGACAAGACCTTGCGCATGTGTGTTGATTACCGTCCGCTTAATGAAGTAGCGGTGAAGAACAAGTATCATTTGCCTGATTGATGATATTTTCGATCAGTTGACCGGAGCACGGGTGTTCTCCAAGATTGACTTGAGATTGGGCAATCATCAAGTCAGGATCAGGGCCGAGGATATTCCAAAGACGGCCTTTGCTACTCGTTATGGTCTTTACGAGTACACCGTCATGTCGTTTGGTTTGACTAATGCTCCTGCTTTATTCATGAACCTTATGAACTCGGTATTCATGGAGTATTTGGATAGGTTCGTGGTGGTTTTCATTGATGATATCCTTGTTTACTCCCAGAGTGAAGAAGAGCATGCTGAGCATCTCAAGCTTGTGTTGGGTAAGCTGCGCGAGCACTAGCTGTATGCAAAATTCAGCAAGTGTGAGTTCTGGTTGAAGGAAGTGGCATTCTTGGACCATGTTCTTTCAGCAGGAGGTGAGGCTGTGGATCCTAGCAAGGTCAGCGATGTGCTATCTTGGAGTTTTCTCTGTTTGGCCGGCTACTATCGCCGCTTTATCGAGAATTTCTCCAAGATTGCGAAGCCTATGACCGAATTGCTCAAGAAAGACAAGAAGTTTGAGTGGTCTGCTGCTTGTGATGTGAGTTTTCAGGAACTCAAGAAGCGGTTAACCTCAACCCCAGTGCTTGTTCTTCCTGATATCCACAAGAGTTTTGATATCTTTTGTGATGCTTCTCGTCAGGGTCTTGGTTGTGTTCTTATGCAGGAGGGCAAGGTAGTGGCCTATGCATCAAGGCAGTTTAGGCCTCATGAACTCAACTATCCTACACATGACCTGGAGTTGGCTGCAGTGGTTCATGCACCCAAAATCTGGCGGCATTACTTGATTGGTAACCATTGTGAGGTGTATTCTGACCACAAGAGCTTGAAGTACTTGTTCACCCAGCCAGATCTGAACCTTAGGCTAAGAAGATGGTTGGATTTGATCAAGGACTATGACATGGTGTAACATCCCAATTTTGGGCTTGTGTTTCAAATGCAAGAAAATGAGTAGAAATTAAAACTTTTTCTTACATCATGTATTTCCTGTATGTACTAAACAATTATTGTACAAGAGTTATGTAAATACATAGTCACAAGTCTTTGATCCAAATCTTGATCCTTCAAAATATTCTCAGTTCCATCTTGTGATAATCTCTGAAAATATTTTTCTAAATTCTTGGGTTGGTATGTGACCCTCTGAAAAATTTCACAATTTTTAGAAATTGTTTGAATACTTTGAGGTCAGTCAAACCTACTCAAATTCAGTCAAACTGGGACCAGCACATTGTGGAATTTTGGAGGAAAATGTATAGCACAAAAACCTCTGGAAAATTTATACAAGGTCAATAACTCAGCTAGCAAGCTCCTGTAAAATTTCATAATTTTTGGAGCGAGTTTGCTACCTCAAGCAATCCCCAAACTTCAGCTCGGTTTGAACCCAAAATTAGGGTCGAGTCGGACTCGGGCTCGAGTCGGACCGAGTCCGACCAGCTTTTGGTCTCGGTCGAGCCAGCCGCTAGACCTCCTCGGGCTCGCGCCACTGGCGGCGTCGCGGTGGGTGGTCCAGCCGTTGGATTCTCATCCAATGCTCCCGACCTCCCATTTGCTCTACTAAGCATTGGAGCACCCTCGGTAGTGATGTTGATCTGCGGTCTAGGACCTCCCGGGACCTCCTCTCCGCTAAGACCTCCTCTGCCTCGGGAGATCAAGGACGTCCAGGACCTCCCTCAGCCCTGTTTTTCTTCTCCACGACCTCCCTGAGGTTGGTCATCATGGTTTTCCCGCACCTGTGCTTGTGTCAGTGTCAGAGCAGTTGGGAGCAGTGGCCTGTCACTTTTTGGTCCTTCCCAACGTCTCTTTCTGCCATGCATTGATTGTATGTGTCAGACCTTTTGCCCTAAAAGAAGTCAGCCCCTACCAGCTCCTGTCACATCTAGCAAGTCCATGGCAGGGTGTGTGCACCCGAAGCTTGCTCTGCCCATGGCTTTGCTCTTTTGTCTACATAAGACCCCGAGCTCCTCCCTGTCTCCTTTAGTCTTTCTCTCCCTCCACCAAACTTCAAGAACACACCATTGTCGGTTTTTGAAGTTCTTCAAGATCACCCGAGCTCCTGCGGTTTAATTGCCAACTTGGGCTCCAACTTGTTCAGTTATTCCACCTCGGGCATCTTTTCTTAACCAAATCGGTTGGTTTCAGGGGAAGGCATTGTGGGTAACTGTTCTTCAAGACCGTCCCTGCTTTCTTCTTCGTCTCCGGCGAGCTTGGTCACCGGAGCACCTCTTTCGGCATCAACCTCTCCTCCGAGCTCCCCTGGACCTCATCTTGGCCCTGGTGAGTTCATTCTAGCCTCCTAGAGCTCGAGGATTAGCTTAGTTAGAGCGTAGCATAGCTTTGTCGTCGTTTTCGGTTAAGCCGAAACCCTAATTACCACCCTCTCCGGCTCACCGGCGTTCTGAGCCATCGCCGCCATCGAGAGCTAGCCCAGTAGGTCCGCGGTGCTTTTATGAGCGTAGTGGTGCCCTTGGTTCCCGCCGGCGTGGTCCACGTCGCCGGCGGTGAGCTCTCCTTTGGCTCGGGCATTTTTGCCGTGTCGTACTCGGACAGGATCCGTGAGCTTATGATTGGCATTAATGGTTGTCCGAGGTAGTCCTTTATTGCTGTCTTGCCGGCAGTGCGCGCGTGCCCTCTAAGCCCCGACCTCCTAGGGTAATCGTAGCCGTTTAAAGAGCACCCCGATCGGATCGTGCCGAGAGGCGTTATGCGTGAAAACTCTAAGTCTTAGGACCTCCTAGGGTTAATCTCGGCCGTTGAAGACCTCCTCAGTTTAGCTCTTGGTTGTAGGATCCCTCTCTGTTAAAACCTAGCGCCAGGACCTCCCCTAGTGTCGATCCTAGCCGTCTAGGGCCACCCTGGTTAAATCCTAGCCGTTCACGACCTCCCCGGATTTAGATCTGCGCGTTAGATCTCCTTTGTAAAATCCTTAGTCTCAGGACCTCCCTCCGCGTCGATCTGGACCGTTTAGGACCTCCCTAGGACTAATCTGAGCCGTCCAGATCTCCTCCCGTTAAAACCCTGTCGCATAGGACCTCCCCGAGTAGATCTTGGCCATCCAAGACCTCCTCGTGTAAATCCCAGCCGATCAAGACCTCCCTTTGGAGATCTAGACCGTTGAAGACCTCCTCCGTGGGATCTTAGCCGTCCAGACCTCCCTCCGTAGGATTAGCCTTAGAACCTCACCTAGTGCTCGGGACCGCCAGATCTTGATTTGACGGTCACGACCTCTGTTAGGCGCAAGGACCTCCTTTGCGTGCGTTGTGCATGCATTGGTCGTGGCCGTTGGATCTAATCTCAACGGCTCAGACCTCCCCAGTGCGGGAGGAGGTCTTCTGTGCGCTGTGCTTCAAGGTCCGTGGCCCTGCGATGCAAGATCAACGGCCCACGACCTCTCCTTTTTCTTTCAGTTCATTTGGACCTCCCGAGAGCTCAAATCTTCTAAGTCTTTTAATGTTTCAAATTTCAAAAGTGCATAACTTTGTCATTTTGACTCATTTTGAATGATTTCGATGTCGTGTAGCTCTGTTATAGAATGAACTTTAATCGAGAATGAATTTAGGCCTCTTATGTAGCAGTAAAGTGATATAAAGCGCATGAACTTGTTTAATATGAAATGGTTGTTTAGAAATTATCTCAAATTTGTAAAATACATAACTTTTTCTCTGTAAATCCAAACTGAGAAAACTCAACTTGGTAAAATTTATCTGTAGACATACTTTAAATGTGAACTAGGCCTTATCTTTACTCATGTTCTTGAAAAGTGTTATATGCTAGTTTTGGAACTTAGAAAAATCATAACTAATTCATTATAACTCCAAATGTTATGAACTCAGTTTTGCTGTTGTTAGGATAACCATATCTACCTACCATAAAAATTTCAAGTTCCAGATCATTCTAGAAATTTTCGCTATGAACAGTAACCGAAATTAATTTAATTAGGATTTTTCAGGCTGAGAGAAATTGTTTAGGGCATAACTTTTTCATGCTAAGTCCAAATGAAGTGATTCTTGTTTCTAAAATTGTCTAAAATCAATCTCTAGCTTCTGTAGAAATTTCATGGGATTTGGATGTTCTTTGCTGATGAGTTCCTTTTGGTGTTCTTCGTTCTTATTGGTTTTTATCGCCTTTTCGCGTTATGTTCCGAAGAATTAATTGAACCTGAGCACTCCCCTCTGCAGCAAGACCCATCCCAGCAAGGCAAGCAGTTTGATCATGTTAATCCCAATATTTTAAGTATTTATGTTGATTACAAATTCTATGTATGCATTGCTACTTTGTGTTAAACTATTGTCGTTAGTTGACCTAGTAGATGCATTTCCTTAGCAAATGATTATCCTCTACTACCATGAACCTAGGTATTGCTGTGATTTAGAGTTCGTGGATGAGCTCTTGTCACTTAATAGTTGGCGAATTAATTGCTTAGCCATGCTTAGCTCCCGGTAGAAATGGGCGGTTATCGAGTTGTCGATAACCTTGATCACATAAAAACTTATTATGATTTATGATTTCAGCCTTGTGCCATGTCTACTTATGAAAACTAAAACTGAAAACAAAATGATTTAGACTTGGGCACAATGGTATGTTGGTGTGCTTCTAGGTGTGACTGGAATGGTGCCCGGGTCATTAAGGACTGAGTTACTTGCGCCACCGTACTGAGCATTTTACGTGCTAACCACACTAGAGGGTATGGGACCTCTCTTGACTTAGTACTTTGGCGTGTATTGGCTTCGGTCGTAGGAGTCGTAGGAGGGATGGTCTTTGGGAGCATTGTAGTGTCCAAAGGCTTCCGTGATGGTGGTTGTCTTTCGGCTTGCAATGTAAGCGTATGGATTCCGATCCATACGAGCGGCTCGTAGTCAATGCACAATATTGGAAAGCGCTCGTAGGACTTAGCTGTGCGGCATACCTTCTAAGTGTGCTTTGTGGCTTAAAGGCGCCCAAGTGTGGGTACATTGGTACACCTGCGAGTTAAAACTATTCGAATAGCCTCGTCCTAGGTTATGGACACGCTCGGATACGCCCCGTGAGAACTAGACTACAACCTTTTAATTAAAACTTGACGGGTGGTACGAATCGGGGATTCGTGCTATGTTGTGGTGACTATTGGGATAGTCACTTCCAGGTGGTTACTTGTATGTATCTTTATTTCGCTGTTATTTTGACAACAAAATAGATTTGCAAACTTGCTCTTAAATGTATTACATTATTGCAAATAAAGTTGGCATTGTGCAAAGTGAGACATACAACCTCCACCTAAATAAGCTTGCATGTAGTTTATGAATAGGTCTGCTATTCCACACGTCAGTCTTGCGAGTACCTTTGTGTACTCAGTTATCTTGCTTAAATGTATTTGTTGTAGAGGAAGAAGGTGAGCTGGAGGGGCCTCACTTCTGTGAGTTGTGCTGTGGTAGCCTTAGAGGCGTCTAGCTTGGCGGCCCGGTCGGTTGCCTTGTGGGTTGTGTGGCTAATCGGTCGACTTTTGTTCTAGCCATCTTATGGCGCTTTTGCTTCCGCTGTTATTCTTGTTTATTGTTCTATTTGGCCGGTCGGCTCTCTTTTGTAATAACTTACTTTATCTATGTCCTTTACTAGACTTGTTAATGTTTGTTGTATGGAAATGATGTGTAATTTTGTGATGATGTGCATGTGCTGCAATTCTGGGAAGCATATGTCTATCGAGGCTTAGAATGTTTAATTAGTAATGCTAGAACCATTTGGAGGTTAAGTGTTACTAGTTAAATATTCCGGGTCCTCGCACATGGGCATCCAGTATCATCCGGGCAAGGCCAATGTCGTTGCGGATGCACTCAGTCGGAAGGTGTATTGCAACATGTTAATGCTCCAAGAGCAGCAGCCTACCCTCGTTGAAGAATTTCAGCGGCTCAATTTGAGTTTGATCGAGCACAGTTCTCTCGCTACCTTGATTGTGCAACCAACCTTGGTGGACCAAATCAAGGCTGCACAGCAGACAGATGTTGGTGTGAGCCAAATCAAGCAGAACATCAAGGATGGGACAGCCAAGTGCTTTTCAGAAGATGAGCACGGAGTTGTGTGGTTTGGGCAGCGTCTTGTGGTCCCTAAGGTCATGGAATTGCGGGATTTGATTCTCCGCGAAGCCCATGATTCTCCCTTGTCTATCCACCCCGGGGCTACCAAGATGTATCAGGATCTTCGTCGGAGATTCTGGTGGACCCGTATAAAGCGTGAGATTGCCAAGTTCGTTGCCGAGTGCGCCGTGTGCTGTCGTGTGAAGGCCGAGCATCAGCGTCCAGCAGGTCTTCTGCAGCCTCTGCCAGTGCCTGAAGAAGTGGGATTCCGTTGGCATGGACTTCATCACCGGGTTGCCCCATACTTCTTCTAGGAAGGATGCCATATGGGTTGTCATTGATCGGTTGACAAAGGTAGCGCATTTCCTACCGGTGCGTACCAACCTTAGTGTCAGTCAGTTGGCGAATCTCTATGTATCTCGCATTGTGTGCCTGCATGGTGTGCCACGAACGATTGTGTCAGATCGTGGTTCTCTTTTTACCTCTCGGTTTTGGCATCAGTTGCAAGAGGCCATGGGGACACGTCTTTCTTTCAGTTCGGCTTACCACCCCCCAGACTGATGGCCAGACAGAGAGAGTCAACCAAGTGTTGGAAGATATGCTCTGTGCTTGTGTTCTTTCCTATGGGAAGAATTGGGAGAAATGCTTGCCGTTTGCTGAGTTCTCCTACAACAACAGCTTTCAGGCTAGTCTTGGCATGACACCATTTGAGGCCTTGTATGGGCGGAGATGTAGGACCCCGTTGAACTGGTCGGCGGTGAGAGAGTTCTTGGCCCGATTCGATCAACAAGGCCGAAAGTCAGGTTCAGTTGATTCGCGAGCATTTGCGCGTGGCCCAGTCCAGGCAGAAGAGCTATGCAGATTGCCGTCGCCGTGAGTTGAGCTTTGAGCCCAATGACTTTGTGTATCTCAAAGTCTCACCTTTGAAGGGCCATCAGCGTTTTGGCATCAAGGGTAAGTTGGCTCCTAGATATATTGGGCCTTATCGCATCATCGAGAGAGTTGGAGCTGTTGCATACAGATTGGAGCTGCCAGCTACACTTGAGGGCGTGCATGATGTGTTTCATGTATCCCACCTTAAGAAGTGCCTCCGTGTCCTAACTAAGGAAACTCCGTTGGAGGTTCTCGATGTGCAAGAAGATTTGACCTACGCGAGCATCTGTTCGTATTCTCGAGGAATCGAGCGAAGGACAAGGAACCGTGTCATCAAGTTCCTTAAGGTTCAAAGTGGTCAAACCATTAGAAGATGAAGCAACTTGGGAGGGGGAAGATCGCCTTCGTGCAGATTATCCATCCTTCTTCTCCTAGCAAACAGAATCTCGGGTCGAGATTCTTGTAAGGGGGGGGGGAGTTGTAACATCCCAAGTTTCAGACTTGTGTTTCAAATGTAAGAAAATGAGTAGAAATTAAAAACTTTTCTTACATCTTGTATTTCCTATATGACCTGGACATTTGTTGTAAAGGAATCATGGGAATACAAAAATCACAAGTCATTTTAGCCCACATCTTATTCTTCTTAGACACTCTTGTTCCATCTTCTGATAATCTCCGGAAATAAGTTTCCTAAATTCTTGGGTTGATGTGTAGCCCCTCTGAAAAATTTCACAATTTTTAGAAATTGTTTGAATATTTTTGGAGGTCAGTCAAACCCATTTAAATTCTGGTCAAACTTTAGCCCAACACCTTGTAGAATTTTTGGAGGAAAATGTATAGCCCAAAAACCTCTGCAAAATTTACACAAGGTCAATGACTCAGCTAGTAAGCTCCTGTAAGAATTTCATAATTTTTGGAGTAAGTTTGCTACCTCAAATAAACCCCAAACTCCGGATCGTTTGGAACCCAAATTTAGGGTGAGCTGCACTCGGGCTCGAGTCGGACCAGTCCGACCACCCAACTGCCTCGGTCGAGCCGAGTTCACCGAGATAGGGCTCTGACTGCTTGCGCGTGTTCAGGGCCGTCGGATTGTAATCGTGGGGCTCCCAACCTCCCCGAGCTCCTCTTCTATTCTTCTTCCTCCGCCGCGTAATGCGCGTGCGTGAGGTGAGCAGCAGCAGCTCGATCACCTCGTGGGGCTCTGCAACGGCTCGGAGCCCCCCTATTGTCAACTGTGTCAGCTTTGCCCTGACTTTACCTGCCTCCTCGCCTCATTTTCTCGCGCAGCAACCCCCATTTTGTCCCGTCGCCATTAAACCATCGTCCTCATGCTCAGTTGGCCTCCGGGCTACATGAGCGCTCCTCCGATGTCCTCCTTGAACACCCCCCCTTCCGCTCTCAGCCACCCTCCCAGCTCACCTCCAGTGTGTGGAGCTCAAAAACTCCTGAGGTTCCCAAATCCACCATTGTTGCCGGGAAGCTCCGTCGGTGGCCTTGGAGCTCCAGTGGTTTTAATTGCAACTTGGAATGCCAACTTGTTCAATTAACCGCCCGGAGCCTTTTTCCCTAACTCATTTTGGTTGATTTCACAGAGGAAGTCCCTAGGGAGAACTGTTCTTCGAGGCTTCTTCTGTCTTCTTCCTCGACTCCGGCGAACTGCTCCACCGCTGGGTCTCCTCCGAGTTCCTCAGGGCCTTCCCTACACTCGGGTGAGTTCATTTTAGTCCCTTAGAGCTTAAGGTCTAGCTAGTTTAGCTCGTGGCGCTTGTTTTCGCCATTTTCAGTTTTTGCTGAAAATTTATCCTCCGCCCTTCTCCGGGTCGCCGGCGTTCTAGGCCTGCTCCGCCGTCGATAATGCTCCCATTAGGTCCGCAATAGTATTGCGAACATATTGGCTTAGTTGGTTAGCGCCGCCATGGCTTGGGTCGTCGACGACGTGCAGGCGAGCTCAACGTCGAGCTCTGTACCTTGTCGCGATTTTGTCAAGTCACCAGACCTCCTCGGATTAATCGCGGCCGTCCACGACCTCCCTAGGTTTAGATCTGAGCGTTAGATCTTCGTTGAAAAGTCTTTAAGTCTTGGACCACCCTCCGCCAAAATCCCAGCCGTGCAGGACCTCTTGAGATTAGATCTGGACCGTAGAGCCCTTGTCAGTAGAAACGCTAAGTCACAGGACCTCCTTGGATCCATCTCCGCCGATAAAGACCTCCTAGGTTAGCTCTACGCCGTTAGATCCTGGTCTACAAAAACTATAAGTGCCAGGACCTCCCCCTAGAGTCGATCCCAACCGTCTAGGACCACCCTGGTTAAATCCTAGCCGTTTAGATCTTCCCCGTGCGCAAAAGACCGCCCCTTGGTCATTTTGCAAAGTCCACCCTCGGGGTCCTCTTTGTAAAAAGCCACCCCGGTCTTTTTATAAAGAAAACCTCAGACCTCCTCCGCTTTAACTGACCGCTCAGACCTCCTCCGTGAAGATCTTAGCCGCCCGGATCTCGTCCGTTTAAACTCGTCCTTAAAGACCCCCGCGTAGATCTTGACCATCCATGACCTCCTCGGTGAGATCCCAACCGTTCAGACCTCCCCACGAGATCTTGACCGCCCAGACCTCCTCGTGTAAATCCCAACCGTTCAGACCTCCTTCGCTCGATCGTGACCGTTAAGACCTCCCTTGCGAGATCTTAGCCGTTCAGGACCTCCCCCTAGAGATCTTGATCGTCTAGGACCTCATCCTTTAGATCCGTAGCTTTAGGACCTCCTCCTTAGGTCTAAACCGTTAGATTTAGATCTAACGGGCTAGACCTCCCTTGAGAGATCTTAGCCGTTCAGGACCTCCCCCTGGAGATCTTGACCGTCTAGGACATCATCCTTTAGATCCGTAGCTTTAGGACCTCCTCCTCGTGTCTAAACCGTTAGATTTAGATCTAACGGGCAGACCTCCCTCCGTAGATTTAGCCTTAGGACCTCCTCGGAGGTCGTGGTCGCGATCTTGATCTGACGGTCCCGACCACCTCTAAGCGCGAGGACCTCCTCTCGTGTGCTCGTGCATGCACCGGTCGTGGCCGTTGGATCTAATCTCAACGCCCGCACTCCCAATGCGAAGAGGTCTCTCGGCGCGTTGTACTTGAGGTCCGTAGTCGTGCGATGAAGGATCGACGCCACGACCTCCCGTTTCGTTAAGTCCATTAGACCTCCAGAGCTCGATTTTCAAAGTATTTGGATTGTTCGAATTTCAAAAGTGCATAACTTTGTCATTTCAGCTCCTTTTTGAATGATTCCAGTTGCTTTAGCTTTGTTGTAGAATGAACTCTAATCTGAGAATAAATTTAGGCACTGTTATGTAGCAGAAAAGGATATAAACTGCATGATCTTGTTTAGTGAAAAAGGTTGTCTAGAAATTCATTGAAAATTGGTAAAATGCATAACTTATTCTCTGTAATTCCAAACTGAGCAAACTAAATTTTGTTAAAACCCACTAGGAATGTACTGTAGTGTAGAATAGGTCTTAATATGATCCTTGCCACTTAAGTTAATGATATGCTAGTTTTACAACTTTGAAAAATCATAACTAATTCATTATAACTCCAAATGATGTGAACTCAACTTTGATGTTCTTAGGATGACCTTAGCTACCTACCATAAATATTTCAGATTCCAGATCATTCTAGAAATTTTTGCCATGAACAGTAACCGAAATTAATTTAATTAGGATTTTTCAGGCTGAGAGAACTTAGTTTAGCCATAACTTTTTCATGCTAAGTCCAAATGAAGTAATTCTTGTTTCTAAAATTGTCTAAAATCAACCTTTAGCTGCTGTATAAATTTCATGGGATTTGGATGTCTTTTGCTGTTGAGTTTTGTTTGGTGTTCTTCGTTCTTATTGGTTTTATCGCCTTTTCGCGTTAGGTTCCGAAGATTATATTGAACCTGAGCACTCCCCTCTGCAGCCAGACACATCCCAGAAAGGCAAGCAGTTTGATCATGTTAATCCCTATATTTTCAAGTAATTATGTTGTTTACAAATTCTATGTATGCATTGCTAGTTTGTGTTTAACTATTGTCGTTAGTTGACCTAGTAGATGCATTTCCTTAGGCAAATGATTATCCTTTACTACCATGAGCCTAGGTTATTGCTGTGATTAGAGTTCGTGGATGAACTCTTGTCACTTAGTAGTTTTGCGGATTAATTGCTTAGCCATGCTTAGCTTCCGGTAGAAATGAGCGGTTATCGACTTGTCGATAACCTTGATCACATAAATGCTTACTATGTATCTATATTTCGGCTTGATGCTATGTTCAACTGCAAAAACCAAAACTAAAAGCAAAAGGATTTGGACTTGGGCACAATGGTAAGATGGTGTGATTTTTTAGTGTGACTGGAATAGTGCCCGAGTCAATTAAGGACCGAACATCTTGTGAGTACCTGTTATCCAGGCAATTTGTGCGTGCTAACCACACTAGAGGGTATGAGACCTCTCTTGACTTAGTACTTTGGCGTGTATTGGCTTCGGGTCGCAGGGAGTCGCAGGAGGGATGGTGCTGGGAGCATTGTAGTGTCCGAAAGGCTTCCCCCGTGATGGCTGATTGTCTTTCGGCTTGCAATGTAAGCGTATGGGTTTCTATCCATACGAGCGGCTCGTAGTCAATGCACAATATTGGAAAGCGTCTCGAAAGACTTAGCCGTGCTGGCATACCTTCGGAAGTGTGCTTTGTGGCTTAAAGGTGGTCTGAAGTGTGGGTACATTGGTACACCCCTGCATGGTTAAAACTATTCGAATAGCCTCGTCCTAGGTTATGGACACGCTTGGGTAAGCTTTTCAAGAGTTAGACTACAACCTTTTAATTAAAACTTGACGGGTGGTACGAATCGGGGATTCGTGGTATGTTGTGGTGGCTATTGGGTTAGTCACTTCCAGGTGGTTACTTGTATTTATTGTTAATTCACTGTTATATTCAACATCAAAACAGGTTTGCAAACTTGCTTTTAAATGTATTACATTATTGCAAATAAAGTTGGCTTTGTGCAAAATGAGACATATAACCTCCACTTAAATAAGCCTGCATATAGCATATGAATAGGTCTGCTATTCCACACGTCAGTCTTGCGAGTACCTTGTGTACTCATTGTTCTTTCTTGAATGTAAATTGTTGCAGAGGAAGAGGGTGAGCTCGATGGGCCTCACTTTTGTGAGCTGTGTTGTGGTAGTCTTCGGGGCGACTAGCTTGGTGGCCCGGTCGGTTGCCTTATGGGTTGTGTTGGCTAACCGGTCGACTTTTGTTCTTAGCCATCTTATGGCGCTTTTGCTTCCGCTGTCATTCTTGTATATTGTGTCATTTGGCCGGTCGGCTCTTTTGTAATAACTTTACTTTATGTATGTCGTTGTTGAACTTAGTGTTAAATGTTGTATGGAAATGATGTATAATTTTGTGATGATGAGCATGTGCTGCAATTCTGGGAAGCACATGTCCATCGAGGCATAGGATATTTGATTAGTAATGCTAGAACCATATGGAGGTTAAGTATTACTAGTTAAATACCCCGGGTCCTCACAGAGTTGGTATCAGAGCCATACTGACCGTAGAAACCCCTAGCTTGGCCGCCTTTAGGATATTTTGAAAACTTACTTTCAAATGGTTCATAAAGATTTAAGTAAGTTCTCAGATTTTACTCCTTACCTATCTTAGCTTGCTTATCTCACCTTGCTCTTGATTAAGATTTGAGAAAGTTGTTCATCTCTTCCTTTCAAAAACTAGCCACTTATCGATTAAATTTGGTTTTGGGAAAACCATGAGTGTTGTAATTTGGAGGATTGGTTGTCCATTGCCGAAATTGGGAGCTTCTGGAGCAGGAATTTTCGGCAAGAAGCTTAAAGGAACAAGTTTGGACAGCTAGCTAGTAATTAGTAAAGGAGGTAGGAAATGAGAGGTTAATTCAACTAAAACTTGTGGGACTAAAAGGGTAAGAAGTGAGATGAATTAGCTAAATTTGTCGCTACTACTACAATACACCGCGACATAAGCATTCGGACCATGTAAGTATACATGCCTTTAGGGGATAGTAAAAACATGGATGGTAGGACTGGGTACTAGTACGGAATAGCCCGACACAAAGTACTCATAACAGAATTATGGTTTCCAATGGAGTTGCAGTGTACGTGTTCATACATAAAATTGACGACACTTGAAGCGTTACAAGCATTACATGATACATGCGTGGGTTTATTGTAATAGAGACACTCTTTGTTAATTTACCAGTTTATTGTGGATGATATTCTTTAATACTGTATTATACCACATACTAGATAAGCTTGTGCATGAACCAACTGAGGGAAATATTTGGCATGCAAATGACATAACAATGTGCGGGCTATGGTCTAATGTTATACGATCTGCATGCCACACATTTTCCTCTGTTGGTTCATACATAAGTTTATCTAGCCTGTAATATAATACAGTATTAAAGAATATCATCCACTTTAACACTGTATTGTACCACAGGATAGACAAGATTGTACATGAACCAACAGAGAGAAATACGTGGCATGCAGATCATATAACAACGTATCGTAGCCTTCGACTCGTGTGCGTTTCGAAGGCTACGGTACATTGTTATATGATCTGCATACCACGTATTTCCCTCAGTTGGTCATGTACAAGCCTATCTAGCCTGTGGTACAATATAGTGTTAAAGTGGATGATATTCTTTAATATTGTATTGTACCAACGTCATCCACATTGAACCGATAAATTAACAAAGAATATCCTATGTATCATCTATGGTGGTTGGGCTCTGTCGCAGGAGCCTTTCCCTTCCCCTTGTCTCGGGGCTCCCTATGTCGGTGTCGTAAGTCGAAGCCATCCATGTCCTGCGATTCAATGATGTAAGTGCACCGTACAGTGAAAAACGTAACAAGAATGTAAATTCAGCATAACTCACTTACGACTAGCTGACTAATAACTATGACTACGGTAATAATGAAAAAAGATTCGACAAATTACCTGCCCTTCGGGGGAAAGCAATAAAAAAAGTCTGAGCGATGAGCGACGAGAAGCAAGCAAATACTTAATCTCCCCCCAAAAAATAATTATGTTATGTTCTCTGAGTCCTCAACGATGAGTGCCAGAACGAGAAGTGAAACACAATTGAGATGAGCGACTGCGAGAGTTCGATATTTAAAGCCGAGCAAAGGAGAAGCTGCGGCGTTAGCGCCGGGAATTCCGGAAGTGTTGGCGCCGAGAATTCTGGACGAGGCGACAGATGTGCGGAGGAGGGAGGACGGGCGGTGGGAATGGTGGCCCTTGATCATTGAATTTTGTTTTTGCCACTAGTGGACACATCGCAATCCTAAGAGCAGTTCAAGGGATCCCACAGTTAAAGATACAAAATGTAATATATCACATATGCAGAAGGGAACAAAAGGCTTCAGGCAATTACCTTCCATATGCAGCCTATATAATCGTATTTTTGTTCATTCGCAAGGACAACGTTGTCATACTATCGTATCCCGCAAACAACACCATATTTGTTCATTATGCAAGGACAACGTGCATGCTCATACCCCGGTGGTGCTAGTCAACAAGTATCTTTGCACAAACCTATTTCTATTGGAAGAACGAAATCACTTATGATACCAAACCATTACTCGCAAACAACAATCCAAGGAGAATGATCATTTGCAGTCATGTGGTACAATGCATTTAAGAAGGAAGTCGATGAGCACAATTTGGTTAACATGGAGAGAACAATGAAAGCGGAATAGTCAATGTTTGGACCGATCAACTCAAGATGATGAATGGTCGAAAACATTATACAATTGACGTTTGAGGCTCCACAAAAATTTCGACGATAATATGGTACCCAACGGTCACTTGGTACTTGCTCACCCTACACCTTTGCTATAGCATTGGGAATCACCAAGTATGCTCGGGGCTAGTTTAGAATTACATGCGTCCAACATGCAACGCGTGGCGTGAAGCGCCGCAGCGCGATGCACGCGGCTGCGCTCCCACGCGCCGACGATCGCAAGAGAGGCGGCTGCACTAGTGGTGGCGCACGGGGAACACAAAAATATTGCTAGGTTTGATTTTCTGGTTTAATCGGATCCCCTAATCCGGACGTTCCCTTTTACACGGTAGACCCAACTTCCCTGTACGACTCGCTCCAAGAAAACAACTCTCTAAAATTCCAAAGCATCCCGTTTTCACGTATCCCCTTTTGATTAATTACGCACAGGTCCTCAAGAGATATTTTTCACAAAACCCCACTAATCCTCTTCGTTCTCTTTCTAAAGCGTTTCGGGGTATTACAGCGTGAATCAAAGTTATACTCCGTAAGATTCTACTTACAAAGTTATTCAATTAAGAAATCAGTGTGGTAGATGATAGTGCTATATAGACTCCAAGTCTTAGGGTGTAAGTTATTATGCATGTATTTAAGTATTATGGTGTTTTCTAGTCAAATTAATCCATTAGAGATCAACATGTGACTAGTTTTGTTCTGGTGCCACCAGAAAAAGTTGTTTCCCTTTTGACACCTAGGCATTCGTGCACTACAAGCTGTGAATTGAGGCTTAGTAGATATTAAGAGCACATGTCCAATATTTTTTTAGCAAGACATGACAGAGTATTATTATTTTCAATTTTAGACATACGGTTTACAAATTTTATTCCATGTAAGATTAATTTTATTTACTACAAGTAAGATATGCTACTAGCAATATATTCTTTTAATCAGATTTAATCAACTATTCAAGAGGGGATATGGCTTTAATAGAATAACTTAAACCATTATTTTATTTATGGCATCTCCAAAATAGCAATGTAATGCATAACTTTTCGGCCTAAAGCAAAAGATAAGAAATGCTCATCATGAGCAGGACCAAGCTCGACAGGAGCTGTATCTATACTACTAATATGACTCATACAGAAAAGTGACATCTTAACACAACTTAGGGATTACTAGGAGATTGCTACAGGTCTCCATAGAACATGCTATGGGCTTATCGTTGCCTTTGATTGCACCTATTTATCAATCAAACCAGCATTTAGTAACTTCTAATTACATAACGTTAGTCGAGAGATAACACGGTGCAGGGCAGAGTTACACTCATTTACAAACTTCTAGTCCTAGGTAAGTGTGCTTGCAAGAGCACAATCTACTTTTATAGGCGTTCTTTTAGAGAAACCCATAGAGCAAACGGATCACTCTTAGTCATGTACTCATTCTTAAGGGAAGAGTAGAGGTGGTACCTCATAAACTATAAAGCCTTTGCCTTTTCAGTGGTAGTAGGTTCAGGAGTGCCAACTGCAGGCTCGACAATGGTATGACATGGAGATAAACCCAGGTGATATAGTTGCTGCCATCCAGGACAAGCAAATTTTCACTTAGTGATGTCTAACATATCCTACATAATTCATGCAATTTTCTATATGTTTACAGCTAGTAAATAATTTTAAATACTTAAAATGAATACAAAATAGTAAACATTAATTTTATCTCTCCAGTACACAATTTTATAAATTTTCCATAATTTTCCTAGTATTTTTGGGATTTTTTTGATAATTTTTAAAGTCTTGAAGCAATTTTCAGAATGATTAAACTCATTAGTTAAATTCCCAAAACACACAATACCAAGAAAAATAAACCATAAAAATATGATGTTTCCAAGGTGTACTAGGTCTAAGGTTTCAAAAAATTATGGAAACTCATATACCTTAGAAATTTAGTTTCTAGGATTTAGAAAAATATTTAGAATTTTACTGGCCAGAATTACCAAAAACTCTAGGGTTTAAATCGCAATTTGCCCCTAAGCCGCACAGATTTATAGAAAATATCTGGAACTTTAGGGGTTTATTTTGCACATGAGTATTACCACAATATCTATCCATAATTATTTAGTTCTTTAGGGACTAAACTGGAAAAATACCAATGGGCTGCTGTCGAACCCGGGAGTGAAGGATCCCAGATTCTCTGTGTTTCATAAACTAGTCTAGGAACAGCTAGTGTACACAGTCAAACAAAAGTGGACAGCATAACCATACAACATCATACATTGAAATAATTAGAGTTGTTACAAAAGGGGCGTACAGCCAAAAGCAAATTACAGCAGAAGTAAAAGAAGTAATATAGACCACATGATTCGCCACAGGCAACCGTATGGAGGCATAACCTAGTCGTTCAAGGTCTCATTCTCCTCATAGCATTCCTCTCCTGATCAATAATTAAATTAAGCAAGAGTGAGCACAACAACCGTGCTTGCAAGTCACACTCCGTAAGTAAGAGATTGTAATGCATGTAAGGATTTATAAAGGGGAGGCATATATGGCTCAATTTGCGTAAAGCAACATTTTTCATTTAAATATTCACACTAAGTTTCTAAAGCAGTTTATTCTATAACTAAAATTCATTTTCTAAATCTCAAGTTTTATATTCAGATAACATTCATCTACAAGTGGTGAAGGATACCCTCCTATCACGTGGCTACCCGCTCAATTCCCACTTGGATAGTGATCCAAAACCATTTAATAAAGTCTTTTGAAATCGAGGCCAAAAACTAACTTTGAGTGGCTTTGCTAGTATGTTCATGACCGTGGACATGGCTATTCGAATAGTTTTACACTCTGCAGAGGTTGTACAGCTTTACCCAAATGTCACGACTTCTCTAGTTTGTTTGGCATCCGTCGATACCACCGCTCACTACCTTAGGTAAGTAGTCTAGAGCACATGATAAGGCTTTTACAATGCGTCATCCCACCGTAGTTCCATCTCGCTAAGGTTTCGCCCTCTTTGGATAGAAACTCGCTGGGTTCAGGCCCCCTCTTGCGCTAGATGGGAATACATAAAAGTAGGTTATAAAAGACACCCACGCAACTGGATGCACGAACACGATGGAACATTGCAAATTAGTTAGTCAGGTCTCTCCCATTTGAGACATGTGGTAGTACGGTAGGACGTAGCAAAATATGCTCGAAGATTGGTCCTTAATTGACTTGGGTGACCTTCCAGTAAAACCCTGGGCCTCGATCATAGAAATGAATCGATCCCGTACATAAATATGCACCCATCCAAACATCCATTTCGCCCAAGTCCAAACCAAATTTTATTTTAGTTAACCAGTCAAATTATTTTATAAACCTCTATGGTAAAGGCAATACCATAGTATCATTTTAAATCATAGTTGAATTTGTGGCTAAATTCTCCAAAGTAAATATTTTTGAGCTAAGCTTCGACTAAGCATATAGTTTTTGCAACAAGGTCTAGTTCATACTAATGTACCAACTAACTTTTAACTAAAGTATCAAGTGTGGTTAACTCAATATCCAAATTGGATGTACAATAGAAATAGGAATAACTATAAAGTTAAAACATAGATTTAAATTACTTGAATTCAAATATGCATGCATTAATAATTTAAAATAGAATTTAACTAATTTTGAAATATTGGAATTCAATGTGATCAAAGGTGTAACTTGCCTTGCTCAAAAGCATGAGGATCTAATTCTTCGAAGTACTCGGGTTCCCCAGAGTCGTCGAAATCTATACGTGAGAACGCAACCAATTCAAATAAAGTTCAAATAAAATCTAAATGAACTCCAGAAATTACCAAACTAGAACCAGCAAAAAACTACAGATTTTAGAAGAAGATAGAAGTTCAAACCACTTAAGTCGAAGCTCGAACGAGGGAGAATGAGCTCTCGAGAGTTTTGAAATCACATGATCGAAAGGACTACCTGATCGAAAAAGGTTCGACTAGGTGGTCGAAAGGACTACCTGATCGAAAGAGGTCGTAAGAAGGCTTTGACTAGCAGGTCCAAAGAAGGATACAACTACTCAATGTGGTCGTAGGAACGATACAAGAAAGATATGACTACTCTACTTTTAGATCTTCATCTCGTTCCCAGGTGGCCTCTTCTTCTAAGTGGTTACTCCATTGGACTTTGCACGAATGGATGACCTTGCTTCTGGTAACGTGCTCTGTGACATCAAGGATCTTGATTGGTTGCTCCACATAGGTGAGGTCCTCTTGAAGATCGATGCTCTCAAGCGGTGCTTGCTCTGTTGGAACTCGACGACACTTCTTTAGTTGCGATACGTGGAAGACGTTATGAACTACGGATAATGACTCTGGTAGTTCTAACTGATAGGCGACTTCACCTCTTCTTTCCAAAATATTGTATGGTCCAACAAATCGTAGTGCGAGCTTTCCTTTGGTCTAAAATCTTCTTACTCCTATGAGTGGAGTCATTCTGAGATAGACAAAATCTTCTGTCTCAAAGGATAATTATCTGCGATGGTTGTCAGCATAACTTTTCTGCCGGGATTGAACCACTCTCAATCGTTCTCTTATCATTCTTACTTTACTTTCAGCATCTTTAATTAATTCAGGTCCAAAAAATTGATGTTCTCCGACCTGATCCCAAAGGAGAGGGGTTCTACACTGTCTGCGGTACAACGCTTCGAATGGAGACATTTGCAAGATGGCTTGATAGCTGTTGTTGAACGAAAATTTTTTATAAAGAAGATTATGATCCCAACTCTTCCCACAATCTATAGCACAGGCCCGAAGCATGTCTTCAAGAATCTGATTTACACGCTCTGTTTGTCCATCTATTTGGGGATGATATGCTATACTGAAGTTGGGTCTGGTCCCCAAGGCTTCATGCAAGCTCTTCCAAAATCTAGATGTGAACTGCGAACCTCTGTCAGGCACCATCCTTTTGTGTACTCCATGTAAACAGACGATCCTGGTCATATACAACTCTGCCAACTTACTACTTTGGTAAGTGGTCTTGACAGGAATAAAGTGTGTCACTTTAGTCAAATGGTCGATCACGACCTAGATAGAGTCATATCTTGATTGGGTTCTAGGCAATCTGGTGATAAAGTCCATGCCGATTTGTTCCCATTTCTACTTGGGAATTGGTAAAGGTTGTAACAATCCAGCTGGCCTTTGATATTCTGTCTTGACTCTTTGGCATCCATCACAGTGTGCAACCAATTCAGCTATCTCTCGCTTCACACTAACCCACCAATACTTTTTCTTCAGATCCTGGTACGTCTTGGTACTTCCCGGATGAATGGAGTAAGGTGATTCATAGGCTTCCTTAAGAATCAACTGCTTTGTTTCTTGATGATTAGGTACACAAATGCAGTTACTTAACCAAACAATACCTTGCTCATCCTCAAAAAATCCTGGGGCTTTGCTTCTTCTCATGTTCTTGATTCCTTTGATAGCTTTATCTTCTTTCTGATTTTCTCTAATTTGACTCTGAACGGTTGGTTTGACTTCCAAAGTGTTTACGCACCCCTAGTTAACATGCTCTAAATTCAGACGTCTCAATTCTTCATACAATCTTGGCTGACTTTCTTGAACCAACATAGTATTGCAATACCTTTTTCGACTTAGGGCATCTGCCACTACATTTACTTTGACTAGATGGTAATAGATCCCAAGGTCATAATCCTTTATTAGTTCTAACCATCTCCTTTGCCTGAGATTCAGTTCTGACTGAGTAAAGATGTATCTCAAGCTTTTGTGATTCGTGAAAATCTCATAGCGATTGCCGATAAGGTAATGCCGCCAAATTTTTTAAAGCACGCACAATTGCGGCTAATTCCAAATCATGCGTCGGGTAATTTCCTTTACGAGGCTTCAACTGGCGAGACGCATAAGCCATAACTTTACTTTCCTACGTCAGCACACATCCGAGGCCCTAGCGAGAGGCGTCATAGAACACTTCAAAGTCCTTGCGGATGTCAGGTATGACGAACACAGGTGCCGATACTAGTCTCTTCTTTAATTCTTGGAAACTCTGCTCACAAGCATCCGTCCATTCAAACTTCTTTTCTTTCTTCAACAGCTAAGTCATAGGTCTGGCGGTTTTGGAGAAACCTTCAATGAATCTTCGGTAATACCCAGCTAAACCAAGGAAAATCCTTACTTCGGTGACGGACTTGGGTTGTTTCCAATTCATTACGGCTTCAACTTTGGCGGGATCTACTGCAACATCTCCTGCCAACACAATATGCCTGAGAAAAGCTACTTAGCTTAGTCAAAATTCACTTTTACTGAATTTGGCATAGAGCTGTTGCTCCCTGAGCCTTCCTAAAACTGCCCTAAGATGCTTCTCATGCTCTTCTTCAACCTTTGAGTAGATGAGGATTTCATCAATGAATACGACCACAAACTTATCTAAGAATTTCATGAATACTTTATTCATTATATTCATGAAATAAGCTTGTGCGTTCGTCAATCCAAATGACATTACTGTGAACTCGTACAGTCCATATCTTGTGGTGAAAGCGGTCTTTGGTATGTCTTCTGGTCTGATCTTCAGCTAATGATAACTGGATCTTAAGTCAATCTTAGAGAAAACACTTGCTCCTTTCAACTGGTCGAAGAGGTCGTCGATCCTAGGCAACGGATACTTGTTTTTGATTGTGACTTCATTGAGTGATCTGTAATCCATGAGTGATCTGTAATCCATACAAATCCTCATATTGTTATCTTTGTTTCTAACAAACAGTATTGGTGCTCCCCAAGGTGATGAACTTGGCTGAATATAACCCTTGTCCTGTAACTCTTTGATTTGTTTCTTTAATTTTGCTAGCTCATTGGTGGGTATCATGTAGGGTCTCTTTGAAATTGGAGCGGTCCCTGGGACTAGGTTGATTAGGAACATAATGTCCCTATCTGGTGGCATACCGGGTAGTCCCTCAGGAAATACATCTGGGTATTCTTTTACCACTGGGATGTCTTCTAGCTTTACTTACTTCAGACTGGTCAGGATAGGACTTTTTCTAACAGAGGTCTCTGGTCTGAATTTCACTTCAATTCCTTGTTCATTGGTAAGGGTGATACATCTATTGGTATAGTCTATTTGGCCTTGATTCTTGGCTAGCCAATCCATTCCAATAATCACATCTAGCCCTTGGGATTGCAAGAATATTAAGTCTGCTAAAAAAGGTACTCCTGATATTTCTAAGGTAAGGCTTGGGCATAGAGAACTAGTCCTTATTGTCGAGTTCGGAGAATGGATTAACATAGTGTTAACTAAAGGAGAGATAGATAACCCATATTTTCTCACAAACTTATTTGAAACAAAAGAATGTGAAGCTCCTGAAACAAATAAAACTGATACTGGTACTGAATTGACAAGGAACATACCAAGGACCACATCTGGTGCAGTCTGAGCTTCTTCAGCTGTCACGTGACTCACACGTCCTTTCATGTACTGGACTGATGGCTTTACAACTGAAGTGATGCCTGGTGCTAGAACTCCTTGATTGGGTCAGGTTGGGGTTGCTGGTTGCTGCTTCTTCGGGCACTTATTGGCATAGTGCCCTACTTCATTACAATAAAAACAAGTAACTCCTGCAGTTGAGGTAGTAGGTGCCTTCTTCTGAAACTGTCCTCCGAGAGAAGAGTTGCGGAAACCGGAGCTGACTGGGCGCTGAGCTGGCACAGGTGCTTTGGATGGAGAGGACTAGAATTTTCTGTGGTCATATGGCTAAGGCTGAATGGTGCAGGGCTTGGGAAAACCCCCAAAGTTGAACTTCTGGGATGCCATCCTTCTCTTGCAATTCTCCATTTCTAGATGTTTGCCTTCCTAATGTATAGCCTTGCTCACCAACTACTGACAGTCGATGTAGTCTTGAGCAATGAGACGAACTGAGAGATCATCGTTGAGCCCTTCCAAAAAACGTTCTTGCTTGGCTTCATTAGTTGCAACATCTTCAGGCGCATAGCAGGCTAACTGGTTGAACTTGTGTAGATACTCATTGACGGAGCGGTTGCCTTGGTGCAAGGTGTGGAACTCTTTCTTCTTCAGGGTTATCATGCTTGATGGAATGTGTGCATGGTGGAAAGCTTGCACGAATTCGTCCCAAGTGATGGTTCGAGTATCAGCGTGAGACTGGTGAAATTGTCCCACCACTCTGACGCTGGTCCATTCAGCTGGTGAGAGGTGAACATAACTCTCTCACGATCAGTGCACTGGACCATATCTAGTTTTTTGCTGACTGCCCTGAGCCAATCATCAATCTCCATTGGCTCAGCGCTGCTGGAGAAGGTTGAAGGATCATCCTCATGAACTCGGATATGTTGGCCCTTGGAGGAGGTGGAATGTGAGCTGCTGCTGCTTGCATGTTCTGCGTGTTGTTGATTGATTGCGCGAGTAGATTAATCAGTTAGGCCTGGTTGGCCATCATTTGGCGCCAATCGGGTCCTTCAGCTGGAGAGGGTGGTGGTGGTGGAATTGGGTTCTCTTGTTCACCCACAATTTCTATGTCTTGACTGTTGGTGTTGCCACTGCCGTTGTGAGTAGTCACCATCTGCTAGATCTCCAAAGACTTAGGAAAGAGAAGAGAAACTAAGAGGTGATAGAGCGAAACAACAACCCAAACAAGACAGCCAACACAAGAGCTTTTCCAAATAACATTAATAGCTTTATACAACGTTCTACTCAACGCTCGCGGTCTTCAGCGCTTCTTGTATGACGATGTTCTGTTGACAGTTTCAGGTCTTGCGGTCTCGGACACAAAGGTTAATAGCCGTGAGACCATCTATATAAAATTTTAAGGGAAAGAGGATCCATTTAGCATTGTAAAATGGTGAAGAGAGAATTAGGTAAGAAAGAATTGCTAAAAGAAGCTAAGGGTAGATAGATAACCCAGATAAGAAGAGAACAAATTATTTTTCTTATTATATAAAATAAGTTTTGAAGTTTTTGACTAACGACCATTCCAACTAGGTCACGACCTACAATCGAGATGTCTCTGATACCACTTCTTGTCGAACCTAGGAGCGAAGGATCCCGGATTCTCTGTGTTTCATACACTAGTCTAGAAACAGCTAGTGTACACAGTCAAACAAAAGTGGACAGCATAACCATACAACGTCATTCATTGAAATAATTAGAGTTGTTACAAAAGGGGCGTACAACCAAAAGCAAATTACAGCGGAAGCAAAAGAAGTAATGTAGACCACACGATTCACCACACGCAATCGTCTGGAGGTGTAGCCTAGTCGTCCAAGGTCTCATTCTCCTCATAGCATTCCTCTCTTGCTCAACAATTAAATTAAGCAAGAGTGAGCACAACAACCGTGCTCGCAAGTCACACCCTCTAAGTAACAAATTGTAATGCATGCAAGGATTTACAAAGGGGGGCATATATGGCTCAATTTGCGTAAAACAACATTCCATTTAAATATTCATAGTAAGTTTCTAAAGCAGTTTATTCTATAACTAAAATTTATTTTTTAAATCTCAAATTTTATAGTCAGATAATATTCATCAACAAGTAGTGAAGGATACCCTCCTATCACGTGGCTACCCGTCCAATTCCCACTTGGATAGAGATCCAAAACCATTTAATAAAGTCTTTTGAAATCAAATCCAAAAATCTAACTTGGAGTGGCTTTGCTAGCATGTCCATAACGGTAGACATGGCTATTCGAATAGTTTTACACTTTGTAGAGGTTGTACAGCTTTACCCAAATGACACGACTTCTCTAGTTTTTTTGGCATTCGTCGATACCACCGCTCACTACCTTAGGTAAGCAGTCTAGAGCATGTGACAAGGCCTTTACAACGCGTCATCCCACTGTAGTCCCACCTCGCTAAGGTTTCACCACCTTTGGATAAAAACCCTTAGGGTTTAGGCCCCCTCTTACGCCAGGTGAGAATACATAAAAGTAGGTCATAAAAGACACCCACGCAATGGGATGGCACGACCACGATGGAACGTTGCAAATTAGTTAGCTAGGTCTCTCCCCTTTGAGACATGTGGTAGTACGGTAGGGCATAGCAAAATACGCTCGAAGACCAGCTTTTAATTGACTTGGGCGACTTTCTAGTAAAACCCTGGGTGTCGATCATATAAACGAATTGATCCGTGCATAAACATGCTCCCATCCAAACATCCATTTCGCCAGAGTCCAAACCAATTTTTATTTTATTTAACCAATCAAATTATTTTATAAACCTCTATGGTAAAGGCAATACCATAGTATCATTTTAAATCATAGTTGAATTTGTGAATAAATTCTCCAAAGTAAATATTTTTTAGCAAAACTTCAACTAAGCATAGAGTTTTTGCAACAAGGTCTAGTTCATACTAATGTACTAGCTAGCTTTTAACCGAGGTATCAAGTGTGATTAACTCAACATCTAAATTGGATGTACAATGGAAATAGGAATAACTATAAAATTAAAATAGGGATTTAAATTACTTGAATTCAAATATGCATGCAATAATAATTTAAAACAGAATTTAACTAATTTTAAAATATTGGGATTCAATATGATCAAAGGTGTAACTTGCCTTGCTCAAAAGCTTGAGGATCTACTTCTTCGAAGTACTCGGGTTCCCCGGAGTCTTCAAAATCTACACGTGAGAACGCAGCCAATTCAAATAAAGTCCAAATAAAATGTAAATGAACTCCAAAAATTATCAAACTAGAACCAGCAGAAAGGTACAAACTTTAGAAGAAGATAGAACTTCGAAACACTCGTGTCGGAGCTCGAACGAGGAGAACGAGCTCTCGGAGTTTTGAAATCACATGGTTGGAAGGACTACCTGGTCAAAAGAGGTTCGACTAGGTGGTCGAAAGGACTACCTGGTTGAAAGAGGTCGAAAGAAGGCTTCGACTACCAGGTCCAAAGAATGATACGACTACTCAACATGGTCGTAGGAATGACACAAGAAAGATACGACTACACAACGTGGTCGTAGGAAGGATAGTCTAAACTGAGAGGGAGGTCCAAAAACAAGAGAGAGAACATAGCACAGGAAACTCACTAAGGCCGAGAGAGAGGCCGGAGGGGGGTCGGGACGGTGAATGGGGGTAGAGGGCGGCGCGGGCGCTCCGGTGAACTCTTCGGCGGCGAGGAGGTGTGCACCATGAATAGCACGGTGAGGCGATGCTGGGGGTGGAGGTATCGACGATGGAGGACCCTCAATGGAGGCGCACTCCCTAGCGGTGCGAGCTTCGGTCGGAGTACTTGGAGTTTGAAATCCTGGCAAACAAAGGAGAGAGGGAGCAATAGGGAAAAGGAAGAGGAAGACGAGAGGCTCCGGGGCTCCTATTTATAGCAACTGAGGGGGAGGAAGCTTGACAGCATGGGTTGGTGCGGCGAAGGACGGGTGATTAAATGCGCTTGCTACCGAGGGAGACGAGGGAGAGAATTACGCCGGGGGCGACGACTTTGAAGTGGAGGTGATGGCATTTAATGCACTAACGACATTTAATGCATGGGGACTTTTGTGACTGCCGTGGCTGTGACCAGGCGAGGAGGATCGAAACCGAGCAGCTGGTCGAAGCCAAGAGGGTGGTCAAAACCAAAGGGGTGGTCCAACCGAGAGGGTGGTCGAAACTGAAAGGGTGGTCCAACCGAGACGGTGGTTGAAACCGGATGGGTGGTCCAACCGAGAGGGTGGTCGAAAGATTGGTCAACGCGTGGGGAGAGAAAAAGAGATGGGCCGAGGGGAAAACAGAACGAACAGAGAAAGGAGATTTTAAACACTAGAGAACTCTAGTAAACTCAAAATAAATCAAATTTTGAATTAGTTGAAGTTTGATTTAGTTATTTTTAAATTATTTTTAATTTTCAAAATCTCAAGTTAACCTTTAGAAACTCAACAAAACCAAATGGTTATTTTTATTTTTAAAATTTTCAAAGAGCTCAGAAAATCGAGATGTTACAGCTGCAAACTCGGCCTTTAGGCCATATTATTAACGAGCGCACGGCAGTGGGTCTCTCTCGCGTGTGTACGCTAGTGGGCCATATGTTGTTTGGCCCATTGAGGGCGGGCGAGCTAGGGATTAAAACCCTAGACGCCTGGGTGCCCGTCAAGGCAGTAGTGAAAGGAACGCCGGGAGCGTATGCAGCATGCATTACGTACTACGTGTGCAGAGGCAATTGCGTAGCTAGCGGCGAATTCAGGTGAGATGGTGAGGCACGACAGCAAGAGCCCATTCGGCGGTGCGCTCTGCGGCATTGCAGGCGGTGTGACAAGGTGTCACGAGCTCGGAAGGTGCGACAGCAAGTGCGCATCCGGCGGTGGCGCAATGGTAGCAGAAGTGTGGCGATTCATCACTGATCTACAACAGGGAGTGCTTCCATAGGCTTGGCGAGTGTAGCAGCCGTGTTCTCATGCGCGGCTAGGCGGCATGCGCGTCTTGCGCTGCATTGGTGCGCACGGCGGGTGCGCATCCACAAGATCCGGCGACAACACCGTGACTCAAACTAAGCAAGGTCCCTGGCGTCAAGGACGTCCTTTGGGGCCTCGCCTCGCCACTGTGAAGGACGCAGTGATGGCGATGAGTGGGCAATGCGCGTAGTGGAGGACGGTCGCCATGGCCGGCTATACTAAAGGTCATGTGTGCATGAACAGCTACCCAATCCTCAAAAACATACCAATGAATGGTAATCCAATCTTAATCCTAATTAGCAAGTAATGGATCTGGGGCCTGGCCATTAATCTACAGGATTAATCTAAGGCAAACATTGTAGATTGGAAACTATATTATGCATCCTAGATAGATGACTAGATAGATGAAGAGGCATGTACTATGAAATAACCCAAAAAATCAGAATTTCAAAATTTTGAAGCTTTTTGGTTTGATTTTGAAAACCTTACCTTTTCGGAAACTTCAGTCCAAAACCCGCCTTCCTTTTTGGTTGTTCCCGCTTTCCTTAGCCGAAAACGGCTTTAGCCCGTACTCCTTCCCCCTGCTTCCCCACCGCAGCTCCGCCTCGACACTTTTGTCGCCACCTCACCATGCCACCTGCCGGTAGTCGTGGCTTCACCATCAATGCATGCACGTACCTCCACCGCCACCGCACCGCAATCTTGCTCCTCCCGGCGTCTTCCATGGCCACCCGCCCATGCGCCGCTCGGACCTCCGCCCAACCCCTGCTCCCACCGCCTTAATCACCCTATAAAAGGCCCCGAATCTGGCACCATTTGCATCGCAAGCACCTCCCGAACCCCTCCCCACCACCCATTCTTGCCCAAACCCAGCCAAAAACCCGAATTCGCCATCGCCCTATTCATCTTCTTCGGCGAGCTCACCGCCAATCTACCCCCATCGTCCACGCATTCCCCAATTGACACCACAGTAAGCTCCACCTCGCCCGCCCACATCTTTCCCCCACTTTCTCCAACCCCTAATATCACCAGAGCACTGCCGCGCCTCTCCCCACCTCGGCGTTATGCCTCCACCATCGCCGCCCCATCACCGCAGCCCCTCAACCCCACCCAAGCCCAAAAACGGAATCGCCTTACCTCACTACTTGAAAATAGTGATTCATGCTACTATTCACTAGGCTTTTTAGACATTAATAGTAAATTTGCACTATTCATTATCCGACAATCTTTACCCCGAAACCCTAATTTGACATATTATATCCGTTTCGACCAGTTCGAGCCCGTGAACACATATCTCCACTCAATTTAGTCCAATTAAACTTCAAATAAATACCCATCCTCTACACCACCTTTCTTTATGTTTTTTCTGTTTTTATTTACTTGCATGTTGTTCCCAGCTCATTCCTTGTCGAGCCGGATTTTATCTGGATTATTTTATGTTCTTTTCGCGTTAGGTCACGACTTTGACGACCAGACTCCGGAAGAAGTCGGACAAGAAGTAGCAAAAGATTTTGTGCAACAAGGCAGGTCACATCCCTTGATCATTTTGAGCCTATAATTCGTATATTTATATTATTACTTTATTATTGTATTTGTGCCAATTACTTTAAATATTCAAATAATACTTTTGAATGCCATGATAAATAGATAAAATCCTATTACCCCACAGACAAACCCACCTAGCACTTATAGGCCATATTCACCTTGACAAATATACATCCTTCGTAAGCCATATTAACCTTGACAAGTTTACATAAAATGATAACTATATAAGTAGCTTTGTCACAAAAATGTGTTTATAATTTCTGAAAGCAGTATTAGCGGTTCACTAATGGTTTTAGTGGAGAGTTGAGGGTTGTGTACAGGAAGTTGGACAACCCAATAGGCTCATTAAAAGTGAATCAAAGGTGAGATTGGACAACCACGAGTTGGTGTTGGTCCATCGTCTCACTAGAGACAGCTAAGGACAAGAACCTTATGCCAAAGTAACACACACAGAAACCGTTCAACCACAAGTGTGGTCATTACTCTCTGGCTTAGTACACTGCTCTTCCGATTGAATATCTATGGGATGTCAGCTGTTGCTTGTGTGATAGAGCAGAAGGAATTGGGGTGAGTCAGGAGTGGACCGATTAGGGCACTTGCTGAACTACACAACGGTATGGGCCCGTTAGCCTCGAAGTACGCATTCCACAATGGGCCCGTGGTCTCCCGAGGTTGTATTGAGTAAGAACCTACCGGATAGAGACTAGAAAGGTTGAGCAGTGAAAAGGTTTTGTTATCTCAGCTCAGTCGCACGCTAATATGTTGCATGTATATGTTCTAACAGTACAAGCTTGAGGTATCTTGTGCGTGAAGTTGGGCAACTCTGCAGAGTGTATAATTAAAGGTATTCGAATACGCCGTGCTTCCGGTTAATGAAGCTATGTTAATGGGTGATTCCAGTAGAAAAGGTATAAGTAGAGATTTTGAGATGTTATGTTGGTAATTGCAGTTGTTGAGAAAACCCCTAATGTTATTATTTATTATTGTTTTACTGTTTTAAATGATAAACTGCTTTAAATACAAAAATGCATCCACATATGCCTGTTATGGTAAAACTGTACCATTTCTTTGATAACCCTAGGATGTAAGTAATTAGGATTTTCATGTGGCTTGTTGACTATGGTAGTAGTACTCATTCTTGCAATCTGTAATCATCTACAGAGAAAATATAGGAAAATGCAGATGATCCTTGTGAGCAAGATTTTGATGGACCCACTGATGGCAGCGACTACTATTATTAGGTCTTGACCACGCTCAAGCGTGCCTGTGGTTTGAAGTTCTTTTGTTATGTAATATACTTACTTTGGGCTTGGATGCCCGTGTCAGGTTAAAACTGACTGTTAAGCATTAATCTTATGTAATAAAATTTTGGTTTTTGTTGTAATCAGAAGCTTGCTTGAAATGCCACTACTTCGCAACTGCACATTCTGGACGGTTGTGAAGAGTCTAACGATCCTGAAAATCGGAGACGTTACATACTAGTTTTGCTAGGCAGTGAATAGATCGATTATTGTAATTAGTTAGGATAAACTCACTGGTGGGTGGTGGCTCTACTGAGTCATCGACGAGTGGCTTGTTGAGGAGTTGTCGTACTCCATGACTGTCATTTGCGTCAGCTCGTTGCGCTCCAGATCCAATCGTCCCGATCGAGACATCGCCTCACATTGCATGGTCATATTGAAGGTAATGCACACGATCATGCAAGTGAAATCACAAAGCAATATGTGATTAGAACCGAGAAAACGAACCGATCTACTTGCCAACATATAGAACGATATACTCGATTTGATGTTGAAGAGCAAAGGTGCTGATAACGTGTTAAACAATAGAATTCGTCGGTAGAATATACCAATTCAATCACATAATCGAGAGACAGAATGTAGAGGAGAACTCAATATCTTTATTGATTTGTCCCCTGTACACAGAAGATCCTCATATTTTTAGTCAAAAAGAACTGTCTTTTGTCCACCGATTAGGTTTCTTAGCCCCATGAGCCACTGTAATTCACTTGCATTGGCCCCATGAGCCACTGTAATTCCTAAAATAGCTCTGTTAATATCAAATTTCCATTTTTAGCCCCCTAATCGCGCCTGCTGCGGCCGTGAAACGCAGCTACCGTCTGCTGCGCCGACGCACCGCAGCAGCTGGCTCCTTCGCGCGGCAAAAGCAACGACAAGTCGCCGCGCCACTCACCGCAGACTTGCAACATGCCGCGCTTCTGCCGCGCAGCATGCAAAGAGAGAGAAATGAGGAGAGAGAGCGGGCTGCTGCGCGCGGAGCGGAGACCGCCGCGGCGGGCGCGCGAAGAGTGCTCATCGATCCGTCCCGCGTCGCAAACGACGCTTTTGCCGCGGGACGCAAAGAAAGCAAACTTTTGCGATACGTGGCGCGCACTGCGTGTGCGGATGAGGCTATATTTGAAATTTGGAGGATAAAGATGCTAGTTTTGGAAATTTGGATACATAAAGGAGCTAATAACGTCCAGACTTCATAATAACGTCGCGCGCAGTGGCGCACGTTGGCGTGGCTGAGGGAGCTGGGGCGACGGGCTGGCCTCCGTGTCGCGTTCCCGCGAGTCGCACCGGATCGGCGATCGGATCTGGCGTTGCCTATGTTACTATGTATATGCTTGTCCTCCTTGGCGGGGCCCGGGTTACTTGACTTGAGATTAGTTTACTTTGATCAGGGTTTCAAATTTCGACGAAATTTCGCGAAATTTCGCGAAATTTCGGACATTTCGCTGGAGCACGAAATTTTGCTCTTTCGGTCAAACAATTTCGGTTGCACATGAATTCAAACCAAATTCAAACATCATTCAAAATTTGGTCGAAATTTGTCGAAATTTTGATGAAATTCAGTCAAATTTGAATGCCAATTTCGGCCATTTGCCCGAATTGAATTCGAAATTACCGAAATTTCGAAAATTTCGACCATTTCGCTCGGCCCCGAAATTTTCTATCAAACGAAATTGAAAACCCTGACTTTGATAGGTCGTTTGGTGTTCCGTTAGCTAGGGAACGGACTTGTCAACATCAAACATATGAGTACTAGTACTACTTTCCAGCTATTTAGCGTGGCATTGGGATCGGATCAAAAATTTGATGCAGGGGTCGTTCGTTCCGGTACACCTAACGGTCTTTTCTGCCTAAAAAAAGGTTTGTTCTTGAGAAAGCGGGATGAACGAACAGTGATTGCTCACTTGGGTGATAAATATAACAGAGAATGGCCAAGTCCCAGGCATCTAATTTCTCCTCTTGCACCAGGCGATTTTGTTACCATCGAAGCTACTTGAGGTTTGCACTCTGACCAACTCGGCGGCGGCGTCCTCTCCAGCCAAGTTCAGGGGGTTAGAGTTGCCCCCCACCGTGGGTGTGGTGACCGGTGGTGAATAGTAGAAGGGGATGACAACGACACGAGTAGCAAGTTAGGGTTGGTGCGGGGCAGCGGATCTAGTGTTGGTGAGTTCCCGAAGATGGGGAGGCAGCGGCGTTAGCAGTCGCTGGCACTAGCGAGGGGGCATGACATAGGGACCCACGTCCTCAAAGAACTTGATGCGCTCCAGATCGTGGAGGTCGTCCTTGATGGTCTCCACATCCTCGAAGAACTTGTTGAGGCTGGCCCCCGCCGCAGCCCCGACGGCGCTGACATCTCCACGCCGCCGCCGCCATCGGACTCGATGTCCCCGCCCCCGCCGCCATTGCCACTGCGCTTCCACGAGCTGGAGAAGAGGTTGTTCATGGTGGGATCACTCCTCGATCTCCTCGCCGCCTTGCTAAACCAAGCCGGCCTCCTCCTCGCTTGCTCTAGCTGGTTCGGTAATGGTTTCTTGGATCGGGAGAAGAAATTAAGAGGCAGGAGTACTAGTTAAGAGCGGAGAGTAATGAGTAACGAGAGATCGGACGCGGAGTTGAAGGGGTCTCGTGTGGCCCACACCATGGAGCGAACCCTATTGCAACACCCATGGGTTCAACCCGTTCTCAACCCATATATTTGAACCCACCCCATCCCAACCCAACCCTTTCTACGAGGAAACCCAGCCCGACCCAACTAATTGGTTCTTCCAACCCGTTGTCACCCATCCAAAGTCAACCCAACCAAGGACCCAACCCATTTAACCTGTTTGAACCCAACCCATTAGCACCCCTACACAGGGTGGAGGAGTGGCGGCAGGGAAGCTGGGTAAGGACGAGAGAGGAGGCATATTTATTAGGGCTGTAGGAATTTCAATGCAATTTGAAGGTTAAAAATGTACCTAATTTTTAGGGAGAAAACCAATACCTAATACCCAGATGGACCTATATAAATATAGCCCAATTCTAATGGCACATCAAAAAATATGTTTAAAAAGGGTCTAGAACTGTTAAAAGTCACAGTGGCATATTCAACCAACAAAAAAAAAAATAATGCAATCCAAATTGCATGTCTAATCTGATTGCTTGACCTGTCACGAAGCATAGAACATACTCCCTTCGTTTCTTTTTATAAGGCGTATTTTGGCTAGATATGGAGATTGTAAAACCAAGAGAAAGACAAGAGAAAATGATCATGCTAACCATGGTATAAATACTTTGGAAATGTGAGAAGATGGTTTATGAGCGAGTTACTTATAAATACAGGAGAGAAAAGATGTAATAAATAACGATAGACAAAAAAACATCAATAAATCCGTATCACGCCTCATATCAAATCTACGAAAACTATACGTTTTATGTTTCGAAACGGACGAAGTACTACTCTATTAATAAGGAGAAACCGTCCATGAAGCGAAATACTACTGTACATACCAAATGTGGAATTGACATTTGCTACATCGACATTTGATGTGGTCCAGGATGACGAGACTAATTTGCTCGTCTCATCCGGCGTCAAATAAGTACAATTAATCTGACGTACTTCGTTAACAAATGAAATATAGAAGCGTCCGCCTCAGCATAACTATTTTATCTACACTATAATTAAGTTCATCATACGTGGTTGTGGTCCAGGAATATAAGCAGCCACTATTTTGTTAAGCCTATATGCTCCCCTGCCAAGCAAATGAGCCAAACTCCGACATACTTTACAACCAAAAATTCTGTTTCTCGACAGAAATCCACGCGTGAAGTCTCCCAAGAAACTCGATCCATCGGTGCAAGGACCACCAAAGTGTATTGCTGTGGAATTTGATGTAAACAATGCAAAATTCAGCTGCCATGTCTCAAACTGCAAGCTGTTATGTCTGAACTTGTAACGCTTGATCCGCGTTCGTTACAGCCATGCATGGGTTTATCGTTTCTTGATGTAGTGCCAACAATGCACAGCCAACCTCTACGTGCAGTGGTTTTTTTTAATCAGTGAAAGGCTTGGATACGACAGGACATGCATGCTTCACAGGTCCGATTTGTCTACGGGAAGGTACCTGCAAGTTTTTGTTAATACTATCATGGATGCATTTTTTTTCTTCGAAACACCTAGTACAACACATAGACGCTCCCGCACACGCGCATCACCACACGCACGCACTCACACACACGATGCCTACGGAAGACGAGCGGAGCTTGAAGAAATGACGAAGTCACCACCAACGCCTCGCTGCGAGGTACGTTGTCTCCCACCGAAAAAATCCTCCTAAATGAGACATGCAGAGCTAAACCTGAGGTTTGAACCCTGATGAACTGAGAGTACAACCATCACTACTAGCCACCCCAGCAATACTTGGTTCTCTACTATCATGGACGCATGATACTACTATCAACTAACAAGATGTTTCCGCGCATCCTTAGGAGTACACCGTAGTAGGCTATCTTACGGTAGATAGGGTCACCTACGTGATTTACCTGTCTCGATTAAGTATTGGTTTGTTTTTTTTTAAAAAAAAAACATTGGTCTTATATTTGATTAAGGGTTACCCTATAGGGCATGCTATCTAGAGCTGCATATTTAGGCCTCATTTAAAACTTATTAGTTTCGGTAAACAGTTTAATTCCCAGAGAAAAAAAAAACATCATTTTCCAAACAAGGCCTTGCTTTATAAGCTTACATGCTGAAATCAATTGGAGCCGTTGGCCGGAAAATTTTGTAGGCCTATAGCTAAACTAGTTCGTTGGTAAAACCTAGACCAAAGTAACCTCTTGGGAGACGAAAACTAAAACACGATGAAAAAAAGATGGAGATTGCTAAGCCACTTATGCACGGGCCGAAGCAAAATATCGGAAGCCACTTCGCACAGTTGTATGAGCCGCATCCAATCCCCCATGATCCCATTCCTTGCGATCCTGTCCTCATACTTTGCAGCCCCGTCTCTACCCCTTCTCCTCCCTCTCTGGTGTCTCGCTGGCACCCGAAGCTAACCGTCACCGAAGCCCCGCTCCTCTTCTCTACTTCCTCATCGCTCACTCCTCCGAATCCACCCCATTCCCGCTTCGAATCCGCTGTACTCCCATCCTAGATCTGATGCCTTTGCTACTCGCCATGGTGTTTGTAACATCCCAAATTTTGGTTTATTTTTGAAGCTTTTAAAAACAAAAGTAACTATTTGATTTTTCTTATTTAAGTCAAAGCTTAATTTGAATTTTCAGAAATCAAAATAATTTAATATAATTAATTTAAAATTCAATTAAATTAAAAGTTATTTTATTTGGGTTCCCTGAGTTCCAGAGAATTTTTTGGAATTTTCTAAGAATTTTTGGAATTTATTTGTTGATTCTTTGAGCTCGATTCTCTTTAATCCTTTTTCAGAAATTTGAAAATCATTAAAAATCCGGATTTTTCCTTTCGTGCTTGAACCTCTCTTCCGGCCTACTTTGTTTTCTTTACCCACTGGCCCATTTCCTTCCTTTCTCCTTTTCTTTTCTTTTCCCAGCCGCTTCGCTTTGGCCCACTCCCATTTTCCCTTTGCGCCAGCGCAGCCTACTGCTCCTTCCTTTCTTTTTCTTTCCCTGCCGTGTGGCCTCCACCTGTCAGCTTCACCAGCCTTCTTCATCCTTTCCTATTCGCGCATGGTCTTGTTGTCTTCTCCGAGCCAGACATGACTTGTTGCCATCCCCGTTGCAGACACTCCCATCTCGGCACTATATAACACCCCTCCGTGTCGAAATCTTCGCGTTGTTGATCTCTCCTAAAGCCCTGAAGTGCCATTGTCGGTCTTGACCTTGTTGCGCAGGATTTCACTGAAGAAGCCGCCGCCGCCAAAGCTTGTCCTCGCCGGTTTGCGCCGCCGTCTTTGATCCTCTCGTCGTCACCTTCGAAATCGCCTCATCGCGTTCTATGTGGTGCTTCCACCCTCTTTGCCTGAACTTCGTTGGACCGCCATCACCCTCGTCTTCCCTAAACCCGACCGCGCCTACCTCCGTTCAATCTCCTCGTCGGTTAGTGCCCTCGCCCTACTAAGCATGTCATGTCGCGTTCCAACCCTTTCTACTCCGATCCCCATCCTTCCTGACATTTCTTTGCCATCGAAGTGCTCCGCCGGCACTTGTCTTCATCGTCGCTAGTCATCTTCACCTCGCCGCCGTCTCTGTTGCTCCCCAGTAACCCCAAGATGCTCCTCAAGTTCCTTGAGCTGTCGCCGATCTTGTGCCCACCTTAGTTCCTCTCGGACATCATTGTTTCGCTGAAGCCGTCGTCACCCAAAGCTTCTCCTCCACTACCACCGCCATTGATGCCGCCACGGTGCATTTCCGGCAAAGTTACCACCACCCGAGGAACCACCTCAATGCCAGGAATCCATTTTCCACTCACTGCCACCTGCCTTGCCTCTGGTCGCCGTCAACGTCACCGCCATTGTCGCCGGCCATGTCTTCTCTGTTCTCTCTTTATCTCTCTTTGCCACCTTAGCGCCACCTAGTAGCCACCTCATCCTCCACCTCAGCTTTGCTGCCTATGTGTCCAAATCGTCAGCACCGCATCGTCGCCACATGTTGTCTGCGTGTCACCCAAAATCCTAACCCAATGACATACGGGACCCGCATGTCATCCACTCACCCTTGTGCACCCGGTTTACTGTAGTCCAAAGCCACTCATGTGGAGTTGGTCCATAGACCATGGTCCACTTGTCAGCCTCTGTAACCTTTTTTCAGATTTTCTTTTAATTTGGAAATTTAGAATTTCAATAGGGCCCATCTGTCAGCCTTTAGAGATTTTCTTTAATTTAATCCAAAGGAATATTCCAGATAATATTGTTTTTCTTTCTTCTTTTTCCTTTTCGGCAAATCTTTCAAGAGTCCGTTCTCCTTTGTCCAAACTCCAATTCAGTCCATTCAAATTCCTAAATTCATCTAAAATCGAGATATTTCCTTTAGAGTTGGTTTTACTATTTTTGGATTTTATTTGAATTTCTTTTAAATTTATTTGTGTTTTAGCTGTTGTATTCTTTCTCGTTAGACAATCTGTTTCACGGAGTAGGAGCAGAAGCAAACTTTGAGGATCCAAGTGTGGTAACTGAGCAAAGCCAAAGCCAAAGCAAGTCATAGTTCTTTGATCATATTGAACCTATGATTTTAAAAGTATGTTATTTTATATCAATTGCATGCTATCTTTATATCAATTATTTTGGGATTAGTTATCACCCATTTATCATTATGCCTCCATTGAACTTTTGAATACCATGAATCACTTGTCACCATAGCATGGTTAGTATTAGTTGAACATATTGGTATCACCAACATAGGTATCGTACAGATGCTTAGTCATGTTTAATTACGATGGTTTCATGATCACATGTTCAATGATGTTAAATTTGACTTAATGAGATATGAATTGTGGCGGGTAGTCACTGTTGTTAAAATTTTTATATCATGACAGGGTATGTCATTGATCTTGGTTGAACAAAAATGATTTATGCTCGGGCGAGCGATCGTGAAGTGGGGATGTGGGTAACAAATTGTGGGTTTGTGGTAGACTCGCCTGAATAACTTGTCAAGGCCGCAATCTTGTATGCCATTGAATTGGGTCTTATCGTACAACTACATGCCTGGTATGGGACATGCCTAAATTAGTAAGTTTTGGAGTTTTCACGTTGACTACTCAGGTAGGTTAGCAATGGGTGGAGGTGTGGACTACTCTCAAGTCACATCTATAGGCGGTTCGCCGTCTCCAGGTCCAACAGTTTGCGTCGAACCAGCGGTGAGGTTGGGGTCGATAGTATGCACATCGAGAGGTCAATTATTGAGATGAAATTTTCTAAAAAGTTTTGTTATGTGTAACATGCCAAAATTCACATTGTGGGAATACATAATAAGAATGCATTGGGAAAATAATTTTGAGCATATTACATATAAGAAACTAATCGTGCATGATTTTTTAGCTTTCGTTTAAAAGCAAATAATGAAATTCATACAAACATGCACTTAAAAGAAATTAGATAAAACAGAATAAAAATAGGTGAGAGAACTATTTTGGGCATAAATTCTCAAGAAAAAATTTATTAAACAACTTATATGAGTTTTCATTAAAGTGCAACGACGTAATTACATAAAACAAAAACTTGTAAGAATTTTTAAGAAAATCATAGACAAGATAAAGTTCTAAAAAAATTACATAAGCAACTACACTAGGTATTATGCCCTCACAAAAAAGTTCATTAATTTTGGGCCTAGTTTGCTTGGTACCAAAATTCAGCAAAACCTTAGCCTTTAAATCCAAAAACCTAACCTAATTCTCTCTCTCGCTCCTCTCACTAACATGTGGGACCCACACGCCAGAACCCTTCTTTCACCTCGCTCACTGCCTCGCTAGCGCGTTCTCACATGAGCTCTGCCCGTACACCCTAGTTTTCGCCGTCCGCCTACCGTTTTGAGTCCCAACCACACCATTCACCTCCACCGGTCTTCGCCTACCCTATCTACCCTATTGATGGCCGCTATTTCTACCCGGATGAAGAGAGCCGCAAGAAAAACCCGAGATGGACACCTTGGTCTCATTGTCCTTCTCGCCGTCATCTCACTATTTAAAGCCTTCACTCTTGTGTCAAAACATCGTCTGTACTTTTCCCCTCATTCCCCTTCCCATTCCTCCCCTCCTCCAAGCTCCATTCAAGCTAAGACCCGAAGGTTAGTGTCAGCCATGGCCGCCGCTACTCACGACTCTCCCAGCCTCTTCGATGAACCCTGATCCTTATCTTCATGTCCCTAATAAACTCCTCGATGTCTTGTTTCCACCCCTCACATTCTTCTTCCTTCTGTGCAGCTGAATCACCGAGAATGTGAGGTTCTTCTTTGTGTCTGACGACATCCAGTGCGCAGCCCCCACTCTCGTTTGCCGTTTCGGCGAAACTGGTGAGTTCCTTCCCTAATGAATTCTAGCCTCTAAGGAACTTTTTCCCTCATTTAATTTTGACTCTCACCTATAGGAGCACCTCACCACCTTTGTCTTCCTCACGCACAGCCAAAACCGCTGCCACCAACGCCGACTCTCGTCTGGTGAGCTCTAGCCCAATTCCTCACGCATAGAGCATCCCTTTGACATCTCCTAGCTATTCCCACCACTCACCCTCACTCCCTCTCTTTGTAGCATCGCCTCCACGGTGACCTCGCCGCACCGCCTCGTGTCTACACCACTGACTACCTCAGCACCTCCTAAGCACCACCAAGAGCTCTAGTGAGCTCTATGTGACCCCCTAACGCTTATGCTTCCTCTAGCTTAGCTTCTATAATACCCGAATGCAATCGCACCATTTCTCCCTCATAGCTGGCGGCCGTAAACCCTCGTCGCACCGCCACAGTGTTGTCCAAGCCATGAAACCACCACCCTTAGCTTCGTCAGGCCGCCAGCTACCCATTTTGGTAATCTCCGACCACTATCGTAGCTTGGTTCGCCGGCGACGAGCACCACTAGAGAGCCCCGCTCACTGCTCTGCTTGTTCGAGAGCTAACCAACACTGTAGCTCAGTCATTAAGACCAAATCTGGGTTGGTTAGGACAAACGAATGATTAGATCTAGTTGAGTTAATGGCGTATCTGTTAGATTGACATGTGGGACCGAGCCAAAAGATTAAAGAAAATCTAATTCGAAACGTTTTCATAGATGAGTCACTAACATGTAGACCGCACATGTCAGATTAATGAAATTTGGATGAAAATGGAAAAAAGACGCTTTTAGTTCTGAGGAAATATGTTTCCTCTATTGGAAAGCATAAACCTTAGTAGTCTAGAGGAGAATACGTTTTCTCCACAGGAAAATGTAAACCTCTGTAGAACATATGAGAGAATACGCTTTCTCTGCTGGAAGCGTAAAACTCGAAAATACGCCATCGACGTCATCTTTTCTTTTTCAAGATTTTTTAAACTGAACCAAATTGAAACCTTAATAACTTTAGCATAAAAGCTCCAAATGAGATTATTCGTTTTTCTAAATTAATATAAAATCATGATCTACCAGAATATGTAAAAATATTTGAATTTGGTTACTGTTGAAATTATATTGTATTATTTAATTTGTTTCCTACTCTTTTTATTAGACGTCGATTGTTCAAATGATATTTTCGATGACCATCCATCCTCCTATTCAGAACAATCAGAGCAAGGCAAGAAACCACTTTGATCATGCTGATCCTACTATTTTACAAAATCTATTATGCATGCATGTATGTTTGTTGAAAACTTGCTATGTTTGGTTTAACGGTAGTTGTAAATCCTATTCGATGTATGAGTATCCTCGAAATATTTATGCCCTTACTGTTGTAGCCATTAGGATATGGATTAGGCAATATATAATGTCAAATTGGGAGTTTTAAATGCGACTATCGCACAAATGCTTATTACAGTGGTAGTTTTTCCTGAAATCTATAAAAGGACAATATGATAAATATGAGTTTGGAAGATTAATGAAAAATGTCCAGAGGGGTATACCTCTGTTATTTTGTATAAAAATAAAAAAATGCAAAACCTAGTTTTTAACACGGGTGAGTTATATTATATTCTGAGAAGAGTGAGGGGTGTACCTTACTAGTAGATAGGGGGAGATTCTCACCTGGGTCAATTAAGGACCGAACGTCGGTGCCATCAATCTAAGCCTAAGCGTACAACCACAAGTGCTGGTATGGGACATCATTAGCTAATTAATTCATTGAAAACTAGCCTTGCACATTGGCAGGCCGTAGTAGTGCGGGCATGACTGGATGTAGGCATGTCCGAAGGGGCTCTCTTCACCGAGACATTGGGCACAAAGCCTTCCGACATAACGGCGAATACCTCACTGAGACGGGAGTGTACCCAGGTGAAGTGAGGGTATTCATTCGCTGGGCTAGTGCAAGGATAGGACTAGATGATGTAAAGGCTTCGACACATGCTCTAGACTGTTTACCTAAGATAGTGAGCGGTGGTATCGACAGATACTACACAAGCTAGAGAATTCGTGTGTTGTGGGTAAATTTGTACCCTTCTACAGAGTGTAAATCTATTTAAATAGTCGTGCTCGCGGTTATGAGCATGCCTAGTGCGGTCACATCGGGTATAGACTTGATTTTCTCAAAAATGGTTTCGTTGGAAAACATGGGGAACGTTTTGTTGGTTTATAATTGAGTTAAGTGCCATGTCAATGGCTGAAAATGAAATGTTGCTCGCAGCCAAGGAGGGTTGCCTGTTGTTATTATTCATTCAATTACTTACTTACTATCCTGTATCTATTTAACTGCTTTTAACTTCCGTTGCAAAATACTATATATGGATATTGCAAATAAAACTTGCTTAAAGCAAAATAACCTATAGAGTAGAGCCTCATCACTTGTTAGTCTTGCATTTATATAAATTTTGTAATACACTACAAGTCTTGATGAGTACGTATTATACTCAATCTTACTTAAATTGTCGTTCAGAGTTTGAGGATAAGCCGACTCCCGACGATACATTATTCGCATCCGGAACCAGAGGATTCGGTGATGGGTCTATTTAGGCTTTGTCTCTTGTTGGTTGCCTAAGGATTTGGATGGGCATGACGCTGAAAATCATTTACTTTTACTACTTCTACTTCTGCTGTTACTTTTGTTACTCTGTTGATACTTGTTTTTACTTGGTCAGTCGGCCTGTGATGTAATAATTGTTAACCGCTAAAGTTAAGTACCTCCATGTAACATCCCAATTTTCAGAGTTTAAAAATCTTTTAATAGTTAGTAGGGAGAAAATTCACCATTTCGATTTATTTGAATTTAAATTCAAAAGCTTAATATTGGACTTTACATCAAAAACATTTAATATGAATAATCCCAACATGAACATTAGTCAAAACTATTTTATTTGGGTTCTATGTGCTCAGATATATTTTCTAGATTTTTCTAGAATTTTTCTGAGTTCATTTGCTATTTTCTATTGCTTATTTGAATTTCTGGTATTTTCTAAATTAGAAAAACTATTTAAAATCTCAGAAATAGTCTCGCGCCGAATCCCTTTGGTTCCGGCCCATCTCTTATTGTGCCACCATCTCTCGCGCTGAAGCCCAGCCCCATGACGCCCCGCCTCCGTGCCGCTGACGTGTGGGCCCCGTGTGTCAGGTCATCGTCTTCCCCGCGTCATCGTCTTCCTCGCGAGCGCCCGAGTCGTCCGCCATCGCTGAGCTCAAAGCTCCGTCCGACAACGCCTCCTTTCCAACTAAAGCCCTTCTAGAAAACGTGTCAAATCCTATCCCTAATCTCTCTGCACCCGTTTCTGTTAAAATCGTATCTCGAATCAAATCCTATCCCCGGATTTCCGAAATCGGTTTCGTGTTCTTCTCGGAATCAATTTGGGGATTCCTTATCCCGTGCCGCCCCGGCCCTATAAAAGGCACCCCGGTTCGCCTCTCGACCGCAACCCGCAGCCGCCACCCACCTCGCCGAGAGCCCTAGCGCCGCCGCACCGAGTTTTAGGTTTTCTCACCGCCGCCTTTTTCTCTGCTTTGTGTCTGCTGCGGTGACGCCGCCCGTGGAATGCACCGCCGTCATCACCGTCACGTGGCTACCTCCAGAGACCACCCACGCGCCTAAACCTCGCGGAGCCCTCGTCCGACAAAACGAGAGGTTGCTCGCCGCTCGAGCTCACGCGGTCACCACCGTCTACCCCAAGCACCCAATGTTGCACCAGTAGGTTCGCAATAGCTGTCGGGACCCAAAAATGCAATTCTGGACCCTCTGTGTATTCTGCACTAATCCAGGATCACGCTAGTGCACACAGCTGTAACATAGGTGAATATCAATCCACACAAGCGAAATATAACATAAACGAATAGTTTGAGTAACAAATAAGGGTTTTGACCTTATGGTCGAGTTTACACTTAATAAGCCACGCAGGGCTAACACTAAAGAAATATCGCAATGAACGAAATAAACTCGCAACCCAATCAAGACACCACAGCAACCGATCGATCGATGACCTAGTGATCAACCTTCTTCCACAAACTCCTCCTCGAAAAGCGAAGACTCCTCCATCAGAGGTTTGGACGCAAGTTTTACAACAAGCGTGAGTACACAACCGTATTTCGCAAATCATACCACGAATGCAATATATAGATGCAGGCTTATTCCAAAGGAATGGCTTCTGTGGTTATTTTGCAGAAATGCAACATTTGCAATTGAATACAAGTAATAGATTGAAAGCATAATTTAAAACAAATAAGCAATATTAATTTCACAGTTGTTTCCACAAAGACACACAGCTAAACTGATTGATTCACACAGCCATATGATTGAGATCACACAGCTCCCAATCCCACATTTTATGAACACTACCCCTCATGTGAAATCCCCGAGCATTGTCCATGACCGAGGACGCGGCTATTCGAATAGATTGATTAACACTCTGCAGAGGTTTGTACACTTTACCCACACGATACAACTAGTGTAGCTAGCACTAATCGTAACAAAACAGTTCGGCAACTTCGTCTCAACATTGACGTTCTTATTCACACAGTCCTATATCACAAAGCTTAACCTATCCACCTGAACCCCAATGTTGAAACTCGGTAACCTACTAAGTTAGGCCTCACGGACATACGGTCGACAAAGATAGCTCGATTCAATGGCGCACAAAGTTAAGTCCTTAATTGACCAAGGCAAGACTTCCAGCTTTTTGAACTAAACCACACAGATAAATCCCAATCACAAAGCCACCATTCACACAAGATCCACCACTTGCCTCGGTCTAAATCTTTACCACCCGGTTGGTTTAGTACAACACATGCCATCACGAGTAATAGCACACAAGACACACAGTTTTATCACACAGTTCCATAATCACTTAGTCAATTTCATAATTACACTCACATGAGATGATGACTCGTGGCATGGCTAAGCAATTCTAGTCGGTCTAACCAACCGTGTTGGCAATATATTAATACCAACTAGATAATAAACCAATCTAGGCGACAAAAGGTTAAGGCATACAAGTAGGCAAGGTGAACATAATGATTGGATCAATAACTAACCCAAAAGCGCTTAAACACATAATTAAAGTAAATGCAATAGTTCAACACAATATAATTTGGGAAACTGGGATTCAATATGATCAAAGGTATGACTTGCCTTGGAATAGGTCTACGATTGGTCTTGAACTTGGTTGAAGCCTTCTTCGACTAAAACCCCAAGTATCGACGCTCACGCACAAACAAGCAAAACAACCAAAACAAATAAATAACAGCGGCAAAAAAACTCTAAAAATTAAATAAAAATAATAATTAGGTATATCACGAATTTAGACAAATTTAGAAATTTGAATGGGCTCAATCGGAGTTAGGATGCAAAAGTTATGGCCTTTGAAGATTGAAAATACATAAAATGCTGAAAATCAAGATTTCATGAATTTCTGAATTATTTTCCTAAAGGAAAATCAGATTATTGCGCAAGTCGACGCCACGGAGGAATTTCGGAAAAAGAAATAATAAAGAAATCTCGACATGTGGGACCCACATGTCGAGGTTAGCTCACGTGGACTAGGTCCACCGAGCCTCAACTCTGGTCGGCTGGGCTCGCCACGTAGACGCCGACTTGTCGGACCACGATGGGCGAACACGAGACACGAGGATGAGTGGTGGCGCCGAGTGGCATGCCACGGCGGCAGGATCTCTGGCCGAGACGACTTCAACTCCGGCGAGGCGAACGACGGTGGCCTGCGGCGCAACAAGGTCACCGATCGCATCTTTGGTGCCCGTGCGATCACATCCAACGGCTCCGGCGCGGTGAAGGATGGCGGCAAGGGCTTCGTCGGCGACGAGGCGATGGCGGCGACTCGGGTCGACGGCTAAACGGCGATGGACCTCGGTGGGGTTTTGAGCGCACCAACAGATCGCAAGGACGGCGCGCTTAGGGCTAAACACGGACCCAATGGTCATCGCGCGACCGAAACGGCGGTGGCAAGGCGCGGCGCGGCAGATGGGACTTACGGTGCGGCGACGCTACGAGCTCCTCGACGATGATAGGGTGCGCACCAGACGGGGCTTGACGTGGCGAACTCGGGGAGGTAATCGAAGAGGGTTGGAGCTCATCGTCGGCGACCAATTCGTCGAAAACCGAAGCGGCAGCGCTAGGGCCAAAGCTCCGATTCAGAAGAAAAGGCGACGCTCTAGGGTTCCTGGTTTTGGGGAAAAGGCGGCTAGGTTGAGGCGATCCTCGTGACGCGTCACGGCATTAAATAGTGCCCGAGCGACGAAGTTCGCGAGCGCACGCGGGCGCAACCGGCCGGACACGGACTTCAGAGTCCGCGACGAAGACGGCCGACGCGCAAGCGGGCCCACACGCCGCTGGCTAGGGTTAGGATGCGCGCGCGGCGAAGCAGACGGCCACGCGGACTCAAGATCCGACCGCCCGGATCTAATCGAATGGTCCACAATCAATGAGACGATCGAACCTCCGGTTACCTCAGCGCATCTAGCCGCCCAAACTCGATCGAACGCATGCGGACGGCGCGCGAGAGAGAGAGAGAGAGAGGGCCGACAGTGGGTCCACTCGGCCGGGGGAGGAGGCACAATTGCGCTGGGCCGAGTGGGTTGTGGCGAGCGGGAATAGGAGTTGGGCCGGAGAGATTCGGCCCAAGGAGATTTCTGAGGTTTTTAATAGATTTTCTAATTTAGAAAATACCAGAAATTCAAATAAGCAATAGAAAGTAGCAAATGAACTCAGAAAAATTCTAGAAAAATCTAGAAAATATATCTGAGCACATAGAACCCAAATAAAATAGTTTTGGCTAATGTTCATGTTGGGATTATTCACATTAAATGTTTTTGATTATAAGGTCCAATATTAAGCTTTTGAATTAAATTCAAATAAAATCCAAATGGTGAATTTTCTTCCTACTAACTATTTAAAAGATTTTTTTTAAGCTCTGAAAATTGGGATGTTACAATAGCGCCCTCTACACGTCAGTACCACTCACCGCCGGTGGATCGCCGCCATTGCCGTCGCTTCCGAAAGCACCGCCGTCGCGACCGACGTGTCATGCCGCGTGGCTCGCCACCTCAACCCGTGTGAACATGTGTCGCTCCGCGTGTCGCCACATCGAGCCCGCGCCCGCTCGCAGGCGTGCGCCGCGAGTCGCGATCTCGGCCGCCAGCCGCCGATGTGTCGCCGTGATTGGTCCACGCCGAGCCGCGTGGCTTAGTCCACTGCACCCAAGTCCGAGGCTCGGAGACCTAGTCTACCGTGAGCCGTGTCATCGACATGTGGGTCCCACCGTCGCACCAGCTTGTCACCCCGTCCAACGTCCTCCGATGACGCCGCATTGCGCAATAATCCGATTTTTCTTCAGAGAAATAATTCGGAAATTCCAGAAAATCCAAATTAGGGTTTCTTTTTAGATTCAAACTTCCAGAGCTCATAACTTTTGCATCCTAACTCCGACTGAGCCCATTCAAATTTCTAAATTTATATAAATTCAAGCTCTATTTATCTGAGATTTTTATTTAATTTTTGGAGCTTGTTTTGCCTCTATTATTTATTTGTTTTGTTTGTTTGTGTCTTGTTTGCAGTAGACGTCGATCTAGTGGGAATTTTGTGGAAGAAGGAGCACCCCAAGATCAAAACCAGTACATAGACCTTTCCAAGGCAAGTCATACCTTTGATCATCTTGAACCCAGGGCCAAATTACTTTGTGTTAAATTATTGCATTCTACTTTAATTATTTATTTAAATGCTTTGGGCATAGTTATTATCCAAATTGTTATCACACCTTGGCCTTATATGTAATTCCTTGTCACCCTAGATTGGTTATTAGTTGGTAATATTATAGCACCAACGTGGGTTGGTTAGATGCAGTACAATTGCTTAGCCATGCTACGAGTCTCACATCTCGTAAGTTGCAAATATTAATTATGACTAAGTGATTATGGAACTTTGTGTAAATCGTGTGCTATGTGTTGTTACTTCGTGATGGCATGTGTTGCACTAAACCAACTGGGTGGTAAAGGATTTAGACCGAGGCAAGTGGTGGAAACTGTGGTGATATGGTGGACTATGTGATGGGAATGTTAATCTTTGTGATCTAGTTAGAAAATGGAAGTCTTGCCTTGGTCAATTAAGGATTTAACTTTGTGCGCCATTGAACTCGAGCTCATCAGACGACCACATGCCCGTATGGGACAGCCTAACTTAGTAAGTTATGGATTCTCGGCATTGATGTTCAGTGGATAGGTTAGGGTTTGTGTGACAGGTGGAGATGTGACTACTTGGTGGTTGCATCATGACTATCGCCTTCCCGTCCAAGAAGGTGTGTTATACCAATTCTATGTGAGTTGGTATAGCGGTTTGTAAGCACACCGGGAATGTCAATGTTTGTGATGAAGTTTCGAACTGCTTTGTTACGATTGGTGCTTGCTACACTAGTTGTATCTTGTGGGTAAAGTGTACAACCTCTACAGAGTGTTAAACAATCTATTCGAATAGCGTCGCGATCATGGACATGCTCGGGGATTTCACACGAGGGTAGTTTTCATAAAATGTTTGGGATGGGAGCTGTGTGACCTCAATCATATGGCTATGTGAAATAAACTGCCTAGTGTGTGTCTTTGTGGAAACAATCTGTTAAATTAATATTGTTTAATTGTTTTGAATTATGCTTTCAATCTATTATTTGTATTCAATTGCAAATGTTGCTTTTATGCAAAAGAACCACGAAGCCTTTTCTTTGGAATAAGCTCGCATCTATACATTGCATTCGTGGTATGATTTGCGAAGTACAGTTGTGTACTCACGCTTGTTGTAAAACTTACGCCCAAACCTACGTAAGAGGAGGAGTCTACGCCGCTGAGGAGAAGTTCGCCAAGGCCGGTCGCTCGTTAAGGTCCGAATCGATCGGTTGCTGTGGTGAATTGGTGGGATCTACGTTTGGAGTTATTTCCGTTCATTGCTTGTTTATTTCTGTTAGCCTGCGCGGCTTAATAAGTGTAAACTCGACCATAAGGTCAAAACCCTTATTTGTTATTCAAACTAATCGTTTACTTTATTTATCGCTTGTGTGGATCGATATTTACCTATGTTAACCCTGTGTGCACTAGTGTGATCCTAGACTAGTGCAGTATACACAGAGGGTTCCAGAATCGTAATTCTGGGTCCCGACAGAGGTGGTATGAGAGCCATACTGACTGTAGGTCTTGACCTTAGTTAGATTGGCCGTCTTTAGAGTGTCCAAATTATTTTCTAAAGGAAAAATTAACTTGCAAGGTTAATTAATTGCTTAACTCTCCTCATATCTCTCTCGCCTCAACTTTTGCTATGATCTTTTCTCTCCCCGCTGTTTTAAACTTGCTCTTACCCTGTTCGTCTATCTTGACAGATGCCTCGTCATCAGAGCTATGGTGAGCGCACTAGAGGGTACGCTGCCGAGCTTTGGAAGTTGCTCCAGGTTCTTGGAGGATTTGATCGTCCGTTGTACGTCGGCAACAACTGGACGGTGAACGGGCAAACCCGTGGAGTGATTTGTCGCCTAACGATCTACGCCAGGAGGAACGACAAGGCAAGCCAACCTTCGCACATCTCGGTGAGGAAGATCACTTGGCTGGAGGGTATCCAGAGTCGTCGCGCCAGCCATGTTGCGTATTCGCAACATCTACGCACGGAGCTTGAGGACACCGCCTTCCGTTACCACCCTGTAGCCGCAGTGGACTTGCCAAAGACGCTACCCGTCCACGTAGGAGAGAGCAACGCTACGATCGTGCACCTCGCCGGTTTGTGGCCGCCAGAGGAAGCCTTGAGAGAACCATCACGAGGTTGGATCATGTCTATGAAGCCCGGCGAGAGTCAAGAGAAGGTCGCCACTCGCAAGAGATCCTCTACGACCAAGTTCCCAAGAAGAGGAAGACCCGAGGAGGATTTCAAGAAGATCGGAGGAAGGTCGGTGGAACCAGAGGATGATGCAGAGCGGAGGAGCCGCTGAGCTAGTTGCACCAAGAACGCCTGTTCCTGCTGCACCAGTTCCTGGGCATCAGGATCAGTTTGCCAAGATGCCGGCTCACTTCCAAGTCTACAGCCGTCAGGAGCGTCGCCGCGGTTGTGGAGGCTTTCTTGAGTAGTTGTCTTAGTTTCAGTCTTTCAGGTTTAGCCAGTTTCAGTTTAGTGAGTCGCCCTTTAGGCGGTAGTTTTGTGTGCTTAGGTCGTTGTTTCTTTTTGTGTGCGAGTATGAGCTGCAAAGGCCCTTAGGCATTTGTTGTAGCCATGCTAAGACCCTAAGTAATAAAGGTATTTCATTTGAGTTTCTTGAGCTGTGTTTTGTTGGGTTTAACCTACCCCCTGCTTAGTTCTTAACTTATCTTGTGCTTGCTACCTTATCTAACCCATAGAGCTTCGCCAGATGGTTCAAACTCGTCCGATCGCGCTAGTGGTTAGGTACCTCAAAGACCAGAAGCAACGAGCAACCAACCGCAGGAGCGCTCCGCCACAAGCACCTCCAATTGACTTGCAAAACTTTGGAGCTTTCATGGCAAAGACACATCGGTGATGAATACCATGATGACTCGGATGCAAGCTATGAATAACCGTGCCAACAACAACAACAATCAAAGATAGAGCCCTCGGTGCTCATGGTCACCATGGACCATCCAAACCGGCGAAATTCGCGAGAACTCGCCCACCTACATTTTCCGGACACGTCTCTCGGTGGAAGCGGATGATTGGCTCGGGGTTATTGAAAGAAAGTGCGATCACCCAAAGTCGCGATCGTGAAAAGGTTTTGTATGCCACTCACCGATGGAGGGCACAACCGCCGAATGGTGGGAGAACTTCGTCGCCCATGAGATGCCACAGATATCACCTAGGAGGAATTTTCTCGACTTTTCGCCAAGATCATGTACCGTAAGGCATTATCGACCAAGAAGGATGAGTTCGCGCTCTCAAGCAAGGAGCTATGTCGGTGTCGACTACCTCAACAAGTTTTTCACTAGCTCGCTATGCAATGAAGATGTAGCCACGGACAAGGCTCGCCAAAGTCGCTCGAAGGGCTAAACATCGATCGCAAGTCACCGACGCCATACTTTTTCCGACTTCCAAGAGCTGGTCAAGAAAGTCTTTGTTCTAGAAGACAAACGCAAGGAATCGGAGGATAACCAGAACGCCGGATAGCTCAAAGAAGGGAACCATCAATCACAAAAGAGGGCAAGAACATTGCGGCCGCAGTTCAACAGTTTCCACCCGGACTTCGCTTGAGCACTCGCACCAACTTCGGCACCCGCCCAATCGCCGTAACTTCGCAACCCTCGCACGTCAACCCCAATCCAGAAGCAACCAGCAGAACGCACCAAAGGTGCATTACGCTGCGTCGGCCAGACATTTTGCCAACCGTGTCCGCAAAGGAGAACAATCACTCCAAAGATGCTTCAACCTTGGAGCTACTCCATCCAAGACGCCAAAGACACGTGCATCAACCAAGGAGCTTCACAAGTTGCCGGTCAAGCCGAGGAGCACCACGATCAGGATCGAGGCCGGTCAACCACGCCACTCGAAGGAGCCCAGAATCACCGGACGTCATACTGGGTAAGTTTCTGGTTAACTCAGTACCTGCATCAGTTTTGTTTAATTTTGGAGCTTCGCATTCGTTTGTTTCTGGAATTTTTGCAACCAAGAATAATTTGGAAGTTATGCAACTTAAGCATACTCTGTTAGTCCAATACCGGAGCAGAGCTAAGTACTAGAGTGGGATGTTTAGGAGCTAAGTTACTCATAGTCGAGTTGAGTTTCTAGCCAACCTAATTGTCCTAGATACCCAAACCCTAGATATCATTCTTGGCATGGATTGGTTATCCAAGCACAAAGCCGTGCTAGATTGTGGCCGAAGAGCCGTAACAGTCGAGGATGCCAAAGGAAACAAGGTAGAGTTTCTAGCTACCTCAGTTCGTGATGGACATTTGCTAATAAACAGTTTGAAGACCCTTTCCTTGGAAGAAGTACCAGTGGTCAGTGAATATCCAGATGTGTTTCCGGAAGATTTACCAGGGATGCCACCGGATCGTGACATCGAGTTTGTTATCGACCTAGTGCCAGGGACAGCACCAATTTCAAAGAGACCTTATCGGATGCCAGCCGATGAATTGGTAGAGATGAAGAAGCAGATAGAGGAACTTCTTGAGAAAGGTTTCGTGAGACCTAGTTCGTCGCCATGGGGAGCGCCAGTGTTGTTTGTCAAGAAGAAAGATGGAAGTATGAGGATGTGCATCGATTACCGTTCACTCAATGAAGTTACTATCAAGAATAAGTACCCACTACCCCGGATAGATGATCTGTTTGATCGATAAAAGGAGCGGAGTGTTCTCAAAGATCGACTGCGATCAGTTACCATCAATCAAGATTTGTCCTAAGGATATACCGAAGACCGCGTTCTCAACACGGTATGGACATTATGAGTTCTTAGTCATGTCTTTCGGTCTGACTAATGCCCCTGCATACTTCATGAACATGATGAATAAAGTATTCATGGAATATTTGGACAAATTCGTAGTTGTGTTCATTGATGATATTCTAGTGTACTCCAAGTTGGAGGAAGAACACGCTAACACTTAAGAATAATCTTGGAAAAGCTCGAGAGAGCATCGGTTGTATGCCAAGTTCAGTAAAGTGTGATTTTTGGAAGAAGGAAGTGGATTTCCTTGGTCATGTGATGACAAATGAGGAGTAGCGATTGACCCTGTAGTTAAAGCGATGTTACATTGGGAGCGACCAAAACCGTGACTCGAGTTCGCGATTTCTTGGGAATGGCAAAGTTATTACCGCGTTTCATCGAAGGATTCTCATCGATTGCCAAGCCTCTTACGCAATTGTTGAAGAAGGAGAAAAAGTTCACTTGGACCCCATCCCGTGAGGAAAGTTTTCAAGAGTTGAAGAAGCGCTGACTTCACCCGATCTCGATTTTGCGGATATTCGCAAGGATTTCGATATCACTGGTGATGCTTGCGCCAAGGATTAGGATGCGCCCGATGCAAGAAGGAAGAGCGCCGCAAACATGCATCAAGGCAATTGAGACCTCACGAAGAGAATTACCCTACTCATGATCTGGAATTAGCTATCGTAGTGCATGCTTTAAAGATTTGGCGTCATTACCTCATCGGTAATCGCTGTGAAGTCTACACAGATCATAAGAGCCTGAAGTATATCTTCACCCAGTCAGATTTGAACATGAGGCAGAGAAGATGGTTGGAATTGATCAAGGATTATAATCTTGGAATCCACTACCATCGCGGAAAAGCCAACGTAGTTGCAGATGCTCTAAGTCGTAAGAGTTACTGCAATGCTTTGGAAGTAAAGGGAAGTTGTCCAGAACTTTATGAAGAATTTCAGAAGCTAAGGCTGGAAGTTGTGCCCGAAGGAATTGTAGCCAATTTGGAGGTACAGTCTACCCTGGAGAAGCAGATTCGTGAAGCACAACTAAAGGATCCCGTGTTGTCAGAAATCAAGATCAAAATGGCAGGAGGGAAATTCAAAGATTTCACCAAGGATGATCAAGATATACTGGATTAATGGTCGATTCGGTACCGGATATCGACGGTCTAAGATAGTTAATCTTAAAGGAAGCCCATGACTCAAAGTATTCGATCCACCCTCGAAGTACCAAGATGTACCAGGATGTTAAGACTAAATTTTGGTGGCCAAATTTTAAACGAAGTCGCCGAGTTCGTTTGCCTTGTGCGACACCGCCGTAAAGTAAAGGCGAACACTGAGACCAGCGAGTTTGTCGCAACGGCGCCAAGATTCCAAATGGAAGTGGGAAGAGATCGGTATGGATTTCATTACCGGTTTACCCAAGACTCAATCGAGTTACGATTCGATCCGGTAATAGTTGATCGCTTGGCCAAGGTCGCCATTTCGCCACCAAACGACGACTGGGAGATCGCCTTGCGGAGTTGTACATGGCTAGAATTGTCGGCTTGCACGGTGTGCCCAAGAAGATAGTATCGATCGGGATCTCGTTCACCTCTCGTTTTTGGCAAAGTTTGCATGAAGCGTTGGGCACCCATTTGAATTTCAAGATGCGCGTATCGTCCACGCATGATGGACGATCAAAGAGTTAATCGATATTGAGGATATGCCGAGCTTGTGCTCTAGCTAATGCTACCGATGGGATAAAAGTTTGCCGTATGCGAGAATTTTCGTACAACAACGATTACCAAGCCACCGCAAATATCACCATTTGAAGCTTTGTATGGTCGTGCTCAGAGAACCCCGTTGAATTGGTCGAAAGCAATGAACGATCGGTTTCGGTCCCGACATCATTCAAGAAGCGTAAGAGCAAGTGGCCATGATCGAGAAAGATCAAGATAGCTCACCCGGCGTAAGAGCTATCGCGATAATCGCCGCCATGATCTCGCTTTGAACCGAGAATTTCGCTTATCTTCGAGTTACCCGCTCGGAGGTGTCAAAAGGTTTCATGCCAAAGGGAAGCTTGCCTCTAGGTATGTTGGTCCGCTCAAGATTTTGGAACGCCAGAGAGAAGTTGTTTATCGCTTGAGCTACCGCGATGCGTTAGCGAGGAGTGCATGATGTCTTTCATGTCTCGCATTGAAGAAGTGTCTTCGTGTGCCGAAGAGCAAGCCCGTTGGAATCAATTGAGTTGAAAGAGGATCTTACCTACAAAGAGCAACCACCAAGATCTTGGATGTCGCAGAGCCTCACCCGGCAAGACTGTTCGCTTTTGCAAGGTTCAGTAGAGCAATCACCCAGAAGGAGAAGCAACGTGGGAACGTGAAGAAGAGCTGCAAGCCGAGTTTCCTAGCCTTTTCTCTAGCTAGCCTGAATCTCGGGGCCGAGATTCCTTTAAGGGGGGAGGTTTGTAACATCCCAATTTTTAGAGTTTAAAAATCTTTTAATAGTTAGTAGGGAGAAAATTCACCATTTGGATTTATTTGAATTTAAATTCAAAAGCTTAATATTGGACTTTACATCAAAAATATTTAATGTGAATAATCCCAACATGAACATTAGCCAAAACTATTTTATTTGAGTTATATGTGCTCAGATATATTTTCTTGATTTTTCTAGAATCTTTCTGAGTTCATTTGCTATTTTCTATTGCTTATTTGAATTTTTGGTATTTTCTAAATTAGAAAAACTATTTAAAATCTCAGAAATAGTCTCGGGCCGAATCCCTTTGGTTCCGGCCCATCTCTTCGCTGTGTCGGCCCATCTCCCGCTGGCCCAGCTCCGCGACGCCCTGCCTCCGTGCGTTGACGTGTGGGCCCTGTGTGTCGTGTCATCGTCTTCCCGCGCCATCGTCTTCCTCGCGAGCGCGAAGTCGCCCGCCATCGCCGAGCTCAAAGCTCCGTCCGACAACACCTCCTTTCCAACTAAAGCCCTTTCTAGAAAACGTGACAAATCCTATCCCTAACCTCTCCGCACCCATTTCTGTTAAAATCGTATCTCGAATCAAATCCTATCCCGATTCAAATCGTTTCGTGTTCTTCTGACCGATTTGGGGATTCCTTATCCCGCGCCGCTCGCCCTATAAAAGGCACCCGGGTTCGCCTCTCGACCGCAACCCGCAGCCGCCACCCACTCGCCGAGAGCCTAGCGCCGCCGCAACGGAGTTTTAGGGTTTCTCACCGCCTTTTTCTCTGCTGTCTGCGCCGCGGTGACGCCTGCCTCGTGGAGTGCACCGCCATCATCACCGTCACCAGGGCTACCTCGAGAGACCACCACGCCGCTAAACCTCGCGGAGCCCTCGTCCGACAAAACCGAGGTTGCCCGCCGCTCGAAGCTCGTGCACGGTCACCACCGTCACCCCAAGCACGATGTTGCACCGCAGGTTCGCAATAGCGCCCTCTACACGTCGGTACCACTCACCGTCGGTGGATCGCCGCCGTTGCCGTCGGTTTCCGAGCACCGCCGCCTGCTGATCTGACGTGTCATGCCGCGTGGCTCGCCACCTCAGCCCATGTGCACATGTGTCATTCCGCGTGGCGCCACATCGAGCCGCGTCCACTGTGCGTGCAGCGCCGAGTCAAGATCTCGATCGGCGATGCGCGATGTGTCGCCCCGTGATTGGTCCACGTCAGAGCCGCGTGGCTTAGTCCACGGCACCCAGTCGAGGCTCGGTGAGACCTAGTCTCCGTGAGCCGTGTCATCGACATGTGGGTCCCACCTGTCAGACCAGTTGTCACCCCGTCCGAACGTCCTCCGATGATGTCAGCATTGCGCAATAATCCGATTTTTCTTCAGAGAAATATTTCGGAAATTCCAGAAAATCCAAATTAGGGTTTCTTTTTAGATTCAAACTTCCAGAGCTCATAACTTTTGCATCCTAACTCCGATTGAGCCCATTCAAATTTCTAAATTTATCTAAATTCAAGCTCTATTTATCTGAGATTTTTATTTAATTTTTGGAGCTTGTTTTGCCTCTATTATTTATTTTTTTTGTTTGTTTGTGTCTCGTTATGCGAGTAGGCGTCGATCGTCGAGAATTTTGTGGAAGAAGGAGCACCCCAAGATCAAGACCAGTACATAGACCTTTTCCAAGGCAAGTCATACCTTTGATCATCTTGAACCCAGTTTTCAAATTACTTTGTGTTAAATTATTGCATTCTACTTTAATTATTTATTTAAATGCTTTGGGCATAGTTATTATCCAAATTATTATCACACCTTGGCCTTGTATGTCATAATTCCTTGTCACCCTAGATTGGTTATTAGTTGGTAATATTATAGCACCAACGTGGGTTGGTTAGATGCGAGTACAATTGCTTAGCCATGCTACGAGTCTCACATCTCGTGTAAGTTGCAAATATTAATTATGACTAAGTGACTATGGAACTTTGTGTAAAACTGTGTGCTATGTGTTGTTACTTCGTGATGGCATGTGTTGCACTAAACCAACTGGGTGGTAAAGGATTTAGACTAAGGCAAGTGGTGGAAACTGTGTGATATGGTGGACTATGTGATGGGAATGTTAATCTTTGTGATCTAGTTAGAAAATGGAAGTCTTGCCTTGGTCAATTAAGGATTTAACTTTGTGCGCCATTGAACTGAGCCTTACTGTACGACCACATGTCTGGTATGGGACGGGCCTAACTTAGTAAGTTATGGATTCTCGGCATTGATGTTCAGGTGGATAGGTTAGGCTGTGTGACAGGGTGGAGGTGTGACTACTTGGTGGTTGCATCCCGGGACGATTCGTCTTCCCCGTCGGCAGGTGTGTGTTATACCAATTCTATGTGAGTGGTATAGCGGTTTGTAAGCACTTGGGAATGTCAATGTTTGTGATGAAGTTTCGAACTGTTTTGTTACGATTGGTGCTTGCTACACTAGTTGTATCTTGTGGGTAAAGTGTACAACCTCTGCGAGTGTTAAATAATCTATTCGAATAGCGCGTCATGATCATGGACATGCTCGAGGATTTCACACGAGGGTAGTTTTCATAAAATATTTGGGATGGGAGTATGTGACCTCAATCATATGGCTATGTGAAATAAAGCATCTAGCTGTGTGTCTTTGTGGAAACAACTGTTAAATTAATATTGTTTAATTGTTTTGAATTATGCTTTCAATCTATTATTCGTATTCAATTGCAAATGTTGCTTTTATGCAAAAGAACCACGAAGCCTTTTCTTTGGAATAAGCTGCATCTATACATTGCATTCGTGGTATGATTTGCAGTACGGTTGTGTACTCACGCTTGTTGTAAAACTTGCGCCCAAACCTCGTAAGAGGAGGAGTCACGCCGCTTCGAGGAGGAGTTATTGAAGGCCGATCGTTCGTTAGGTGCGGATCGATCGGTTGCTGTGGTGAATTGGTGGGATCTCTCTGGAGTTATTTCCGTTCGCTGCATTTTTATTTCTGTTAGCCTGCGTGGCTTAATAAGTGTAAACTCGACCATAAGGTCAAAACCCTTATTTGTTATTCAAACTAATCGTTTACTTTATTTATCGCTTGTGTGGATCGATATTTACCTATATTAACCCTGTGTGCACTAGCGTGATCCTAGACTAGTGCAGTATACACAGAGGGTTCCAGAATCGTAATTCTGGGTCCCGACACTCCATTTGCTTTATTTTGTATGGATGAATGTATGGATGTGAATGCCAATGTTGTGATTGTGTGTACTAGCCACTGATCATGGGACTAATACAGTACACACATGAGGTCTTCGGGTATTCAACGCCCGGGGGTCCGACATTATGATTGCTCAATCGCATACTTCCATATGGCGAGTCATGGCAGACATGATGAGTTAATTGTATCTTGTGGGTAAAGTGTACAACCTCTGCAGAGTTAAAACTGTTTAAACAGCCGAGTACGCGGTCATGGACGTGCTCGAGGATTTCGGACGAGAGGTAGAGTTTCTTTATAAAATGTGTCAAAGTGTGAATGAGAAGTTCACTTGATGAATATAATACTTGTTTGGTGAATGGGTAATTCACATAGTGGATTGCGTTGGTTGATGAATGGGGAATTCACTTATCGGTTTGGTTGGGAAGTGAATGGGAAGTTCACTGGTTGTTTCAAAGCAATTGTTTATTTATCTATTATTCTTTTTCATTACGTATTTCAATCTATTTACCTTATTTATCGTCAATACTGCTTTCTACAAAAGAACCATACAGCTAATACTTTGTTCAAGCCTTGCATGAATATTAAATACATATTGTTTCCCTACGACTTGTTGAGTAGTTTATGTGCTCACGACTTCAAACTTTGCTGCACAATTGAAGAGTATCAAGTTGCTCAAGAGTTCTTCGGACAGGAGTTCTACGAAGGCTTTGAGGATTAAGATGTGTTCTCCACTCGATTGTCTGTGGGCAGGCTGATTGGTCTTTCCAAGTTTTTTTCCGTTTCGCTGCAAGAGTTTATTCGTTTCTTTAGCTCTGCGTGGCAAGTTAAGTAAACATTGACCATAAGGTCCAGTTATTATCACTATTTGTTATTTTGATATCTTTTTAGTTAAATCGATAAATAGATGGTATTTCATCGATGTTTCCTGTGTGAAATAACTACTGATAGTTCAGAATAAACAAAGGGTTTCAGATGTGTAAATCCTAGTCCCGATAGTGTCCACTTTCCACTTGCTGTCATTCTCAACGACCTCACACGAGCGGCAACACTGGGATGGTGCATTGATGGAAGGGGGAGTTGTATTGGTGATAGGGCCAAGGGGATGACCTAGCACTATGCGAGGTGGTGGAGAGGAAGAACCATAGCGTTTGTGCCTGTCAATTTATTCTCGTGGTTCTTATTTTCATTGATGATATGGCGCTTGTGATTTGCAGTGTGCTCGCAATTCGTTCTTGCATCCACATTGTTGCTTGAGGATTTCTTTCATCTACGCCCCTGGCTCCCCTGTCCAATTGTCTTTGCTTAAGGTATATCACCCTATCTTTTTTGCACATATTGTTTAAGGTTTCTTACATTCTTTTGTTTTCCCTAGACAAAAAAGAATTTTCCTTCAAACAATCACACATTTACACCTCCGGAGATATTAGTTACCAAGATACAAAAAAAAAACATTACTAAAATGGCTTGAAAGATGATATGATAACATTAACAAAAAGGAATTTTCCTTCAGACTATCACACACTTACATCTCAAGAGATATTAGTCTGTCCGGCATCGTATATTTAACAGATGAGCGCAACCATCTAGTAATGCGACCATGAAGAAGCAAAAAAGAAACAAAATAACAGGTTTATTTTGTTCACATTCTTACTATAATTCCCAGTTGCAGCATAAACCAAAATGGTCTCATCTATAGTTTACCACTAGTGAAAGCTGAGTTTCACCTTTACACCACCTCCAACCAACCTCCTCCTAGTTCCCCACCACTTCAAATTCTGAAAACCTCGTCCCAACTCCCGACCAACGCGCACAGCAAAAGTACAGAAACACACCGAGCATCACCCTCCACCGCTTCCATTAAAGCTGACAGCTTTGGGGAAGAACTACGAGTATGGTACTGTGGCCTGCGCGCCTGCGCTCACCACCACAGCCTTTGCCATCCAATTCAAATCGAACCAACGGTCGGCATAGGACGGCCAGCGAGCTAACCCGCACAGGCCACAGCCGCACAGCCTCCTTCCCCGTGCCGAGGCCGAGAGCACGAGCAGACCACCGGCACGGCGGCACGTGCCTTTGTGCACCGCTCACACGTCGCTGTTTAGCCACAGGCCGCGTCTCCGCTTTACGTGATGGCGCTGCACGGAGCGCACGCCGCGGCATTGAAATGAGGCGAGCCCCAACTCCCAAAGCTGGCTGTGAGGTGAGAACGCGCCGCGCCGCGCCAGCCTTGTTGGCTTGCTCGTGCGCCTGCACGAGCGCAGCGCGGCATGGCAGGCGCGCGCAACACGGCCGCGTGGCTCCCGAGGCCAGCCCCCGCCCGCTCGGCAACGAACGGAACAAGGGTGTTCGTTTTGGAGGGCACACTGAGGTATTCATTCCTTGTGTAGTGAAAAAGTCGAGAAAAAAGAAGCAACTTTTTCTAAAAGAAAAGGGTCGGCAAGCTAGCGCTAGTGACCCGCGGCGGCGAGGTCAAGGCTTCGCTGCCAACTGCGCGAGCCGCTCGACCTTGACGGCGATTTCCGGCGGTATCCGTACGGCGGGCCGCGGCCGCTCCTTGCACCGCCGGAGGTCTAGCCCGAGCGCGTCCGAGACATCCTCGGAGCTCCACCCGGCTCGACGGAGCGAGTCGGAGCACCGGTCGGCCTTCAGCAGAAGCGCGTCGAGCACCGCGTCGGCGTCCACCGCCGGCGTCTCCTCGCTGTCGAACAGACCGGAGGCCGCCACCTCGACCATCTCATTCACCTCCGTGTCCCTCCACCCGCCTTTCTTCAGCACGGACCCAAGCCTGTCCAGGTAGTCGTCCACCCAGTGCGGGGTCCTCGACCTCCTTGCCGGCGGCGACGAGCACCCGGAGGACGAGGACGCGGTGGAGGCCTCCGAGGAGGACGAGTCGCGGCGTCGCCGGTCGGACGCGGCGTCACTCCAGAAGTCGATCCAGCGCGGGGCCTTGCCACCGCAGGCAGCGTCGAGGCTGCGGCGCATGTACAGCGTTGCCTCGCCGGGGGACGGCTGCACCGACGAGGGGACCCGCAGGTCCAGCGGCTGGAAGGAGTAGTCGCGGGTAAAGAAGTGGAGGATATCGAGGCCACAGCAGAGCACCCGGTCGTCGGTGACGAAGAAGACGGGGTTCCCGGCGAGGCAGGGGCGGCAGGGTAGGAAGCACCTGTCGAAGAGCGGCACGAGCAGCGGTGCTCGGCGGATGGCAGAGCGCGCAAGCCGCAGCGCGCGGTCGGGGTTGGCCGGCCTCGGCCCCCAGCATCGCGGCCAAAGCGCACCCCGCGCGATCTGCAGCGACGCCGCCGCGACGGGCAGGTCGAACGCCGACCGCAGCCCCGCGCCCGTCCGCCAGTCCGGGAACCCCGGGCCGGACGGGAGCCCCATGGCGAGCACCGCGCGCAGGTCGGGCGGGAACGCGAAGCCCATCTCAGCCTCGACGCGCGCCAGTACCGCGTCCGAGAGCCCCGGGAGCACGGCCACCCCAGACGCCCGGAGGTGGGAGAGCACCGCGGCCGCCAGGGCGTTGAACGAGTGTAACCCGTGTCTCGGCGTCGCGGACGCCGACGAGGGGCCCGCCGCGGCGCGCGTGGACAGGCGTCGCAGCCCGGCCGCGTGCGCCGCCGGGGACAGGCCTGCCATCCGGCTGTCCACGTCCACCATTGCAACCGTCTTCGTATCCGCGCTCCCGTCCGTACGTCGTCTGCTTTTTCAAGTGTCCTTGGCTTAGAGAAGGTAATGGCGAATCAGGAGTGAGTTCTAGAGACGGCCCGGCCAGACGGGTTGGGAAGGGAGGAGGCGGGGGTTATATAGGGGAGGCAGCCATTGCCCATTGCTGGTATGGGCGGTGGACCCCACGGCAGAGATCCTTGGGCCTCCAAGTAGGGGGAGGTGGGGGGAGCAAGGCAAAGGAGGGTAGGGGTAGGAGCAGAAGGAGAGGTGATTCTTGGACTCGATGCTATGTATGAAGGCCTAGACGCATAGGATTAACGTTACTATGCATTAGGAGGTCTTCAAACTGGCCGATCAAAATTTAACGGTTTAGCTCAAATGTTATAAGTATCTGCGCTATGGTGAAATGCTATAATACCGTTCAGTATCACTAGAGCAGACTCATATTACTGTATGATGCTCCTTGCGATACTACAGACAATCCGGATCCGTCATGAGCCGTTGAGTTAGCATCTCTTTGTTTCCCCCTCCTCGCTCTTAAGTCCTAACGAATGAACACTGTGAATTACTATGTGAGAAGGTGACCTCGGACAGTATTTACCTCGCTGTTACCGTGCCTCATCCGGCGTGTAATTAACGACCGACGACTCATGATGATGATACAAGAGCTTGCAGGAAGAGTTGTAAATGGACCTGGCCGGCCCAACACCTCTGATAATTCGTATGGTTTGGACCTGTCTTGAATCGCATAAGTATAGCAGTTTCGAAAGTTCAGTTCTTAAGATTGGAGGCGCAAAGTGATAGAACCGTGAAGTTTAGGACCACGGCGTACTTTTCTCGAGATTAGTTGCATGTTGTGTCTAATAAGAATCAATTATAGGCTTGTTTGGATACACAACAATACGATTTAATTCCTTTGAATTGATAAAAAAATTGATATAATCCCTCCCTATCTGAACAAACCCACGGAGAAAGATCCAACATTGGTAATGCTGCCTGGGCCCAGGGCATCCTGATCTCCGAAGCCAAAAGGTTGGGGAACGATCGCATGTGGAATCTCTGCCAGAGGAGAGGTACATGCAGCTAGAAGCGCTTGATAGTTGAATCTGCCTTTGCCAGACGAGAGGTTCAATGGTTGTTGAGTTGGCTGATATGTTGATTTTTTAAAAAATAATCTAGTTTTTATTCAAAATTACAGTAATAATATCATCTTTTTTCTTTTTACAGAAATAATCTGTCCCTCAACCGTTGAGCGACTTGGACACTTGTCGCTCAACGGTTGTTCCTAGTATACAACTTACTCAGCTAGCAGGGTATGCATTGTGCCTGTTGGGCGATAAGTGTCCAAGTCGCTCAACCGTTGAGCGACAGATGATTATTCCTGTAAAAAGAAAAAAATTAGTATTATTATTATAATTTTGAATAAAAATTAGATTGTTTTTTTTAAAAAAAAATCCTAATATGTTCTTCTCCTAGACAACTGAATAAACAATATTCTGGAAAAATAACTGAATAAATATTTCCGGGAAAATTGTTTTCCATTGACGAAGAAAAGATGCTTGCATTATTCACGTTCGGTACTCACTGTACGAGCATGTGTGCACTGAACACAAAATCTAATCTAGACGAAAAAGATGAGGTGTATTTTAGACTTTTAGTCTTTAGAGGATGAAAGAGCCTACAATGGGAAACAAACAAGTGCACGAATCCCAAGTACATTCTCAAAACGGCTATTTTTTAATAATAATAAAAGTCTATTTGACTGCCCTCAACTATGGTAATAAGTCTAAATTTCACTGATGTGGTATCCCAAGTGCATCGTCTAAACGCAATCCTCGACTAATAAAACCAGTTCACTTAACCCCTCGCCATCAAACTTCATGATTTTCTCTGATGTGACATTTATGTGGACAAGCTTATATGTTGACGTGACATCTTAATAAGTGTAAAAACATTCCAAAAAAGCTTTTGCCTCCACCGGGTCCACGTGTCAGGCTCTATTATCTATCTCGCTACGATGAAGGAGGGTGTTGGGGTGGCTCGATTGTGGGCGGCCGGCGAGGAGTGGTGATGAAGGCGACGAAAGCACAAAAATAGGTAGAGCAAAGGATGACGAGGTCATACCGGCGTTAGTGCAAGCGGAGTTGCTCTGTGGTGAGCGAAGAAGATGATTTTAGGGGTTGACACGTCTACCATTAATTGTTTTATATGTTGTTGGCCAATGTGCCATGTTAGCGAACCCGCCAACTTGAATCGGTTTTTTAACCCTCAACAATTGCCTGAATACGATTTTCAACCTCCAACTTTGAAAATCGTTCTTTTTTCACCATTCGGCCCTTTCCACCATTGGGTTTCGCTGATATGGAGATGATTTTTGCTGATGTGGCGGTGGTTTTCGTTGACTAAGGTGGAGCCCACATGTCAGTCCTCCCTCTCCCTTATTCCTTCTTTTTCTGTCTATCTTTCTCCCCTCTTTCTCAAGCGACCACCGTTGATCGGGCCTTGCCACCAACCACTACCGCCTCCTCCTCCCCCTCCCTCCCTCTTCATGGCTCCAAGGCTACCCTGCGGCGTGCAACCACCGGCAGGGTGGTTGGAGCAGTCGCGTTCCCACTCGCACTTCCACCACCGTTGGTCATCGTCAACATCGCGCGAGGGTTTGGAGCAATGGGTGTGACGGCATCGAGTCCACTGGTTTTGGTGATCTGAGGTCGCGGTGCTTGGTGTTGAGCTCGGTTGGTCAAGGCGCTAGTCCTGTTGCTGCTCTTGCTTGTGTTGTCCCTAGAGCAGGCTACGGAGCTCATACTGAATGGCGACATAGACGTGGGAGACCAAGAAGTCCATGGCATCGGGCCCATTGAACCCGTCATAGATGCCGACGAACACCCAACCTCGCTCCTCCAACACCACGATGTGGACGCGGTCCTCGTCGGCTTTCCCCTGCACCCACTGCAAACTGTCGGAATTGCGCCATAAGCAGCAATGGTTGTTGTGGCATCTGCCGAACCAACTTCTACCAAATCCTGAAATTTCTCGGCACGCGTGTGAAATTGCGGAGGCGACAACCTCTATGGGAGAGGCTCTAGCAGAGCGTAGGTACAGTGCCTCCCATACGGCCAGAGGTGGCGGCGCCAGGTAGAGGCCTGAAGAGGAGCACAGTGTCCAGTGGCCTTGAGAGGAACCCTTTCTCTATGGGGCCAGAGACGAACCCACCAGAGAAGGGCGCGGAGATGGGCTCTGAAGGGAACCTCGGGACCGGCTGTAGAGGCACAGCTTGCGACGGGAGGCCTAGATTTGGCCAGTGGCAGGAAAGTGAGCTTGGAGAAACAGAGAGAGAGAGAGAGGAAGAAGAAGATGGGGAAGAGACTGACATGTGGGGCCCCTCATTTTTTATTTTATGATTTGTTAGATGATGTGAAACACATGGGACAAACACATCACAGGAAACCGGGTGGGATGGACCGAAGGGGGCAAAGTGGACGGTTTCGTGACTTTGAGAGTGTGTTTTAGACGGTTTTGAAGTTTGAGGTTGAAAATCGGATTTGGATGATAGTTGAAGGTTGAAAATGTACTTTTTCCAAAAAAATGTATCTTTTTTTTTTAAAAAAAAAAACACACACACAGTTTGATCACCAGCGGCATCAATCCTCGTTCTGCGTGTAAGACAACCTCCTAATCTTTCACTATATCTGCAGTAACGTTGAGCTGAATTTGCTGTGCAAGCTGTGAGTGCCTGTGCTTTTCTTCTCCCTGGACGTGTAATAATTTGCATGGCCAAATATCGCCTTTCGGTACATGCACATCTAAACACCAGTAAATTGGACCTAACTCCGCATGAACGACTGAACGTTTGGCCTGGACAAGACGGACACCTTCCCAAACTAGCTTATCATCAAGATGGCTTAGTTGACTTACTAATTGGCCAAATCAAAGCATGAAAGACTAGTAATTAATAAGCCAGCCACTACTAGCTCCCTCGAGCAAATTACAGTTGATCAGAGATGAGACAAGGAGACGAAGCTGGTCCATAGCAACTGCATGTGTTATCTTGTCAGAGCTCTACTGCATTTTTCCCTTCCTGTGATGGCAGTGGGGGCCAAGCTAATAGCCTAATACGCACGCAGCCTCCAAGTTGGCGTGATACCGAGATTTCCAAGAGCTCGTGGTCGTCGCCGTCTGACTTTTGATGCTCATGAGTCTCACGTTTTCGACTGGTGCTATGCCATTCCTCGATCGATTGCTTGCAGCATTTTGCTCTACGCGCGCATGCAAAACTGAAGTGAACAGTAGTTTGGACCTTATTGTCAAGGGGAATCTCTGATCTTCCCTTCTTTTCTCTGTTGTTTTTAGTCAGCGTAAATATACAGTACCGACGAAGAAAGGTAACTATGAACTTTCCTTAGTGCTAGCATTAACAGACGAAAATGATACGCAGCTTCACGCTCTCTATTACTGAAATGATGTTTTACCTTGATAATTAGATAGTGCGTGCTCACTTGTTAAACTTGCCCTCCTTCTTCTTCTTCTTCTTTTGAGAATAGAACTTGCCCTTCTCTAGTCTCTCTGTTACTGAAGCTCAATCAACTGCAGGAAGATCCTAGTATCCAACACTTTTTCTTTGGAGGTACACACGGAGAAGGGCTAGTTGTCCTTCAAGTGATGGGTCTCAGTCAGGACTCAAGATCGAGCCAATTAGAGGATTAGTTGTCCTTAATGATTGGATTGGAGTGTGCACTAAAACTAGGTTACCATGCTTTGATTCTATGTTGGTTTTGGACATGACTAGCAGTCACGCTCCCACACGAATCAATTCATTCGCCAATTAATCGGGACAAGAGATCACCACGATTCACCGATCACAATGTGGATGTTTCGTTCAACGAACAGGCGTTGGTAGCAGTAACAGTTCCCTGACGTCGCCGTCTCACCGAACTGTGGCCTTCTGTTTAGAAACTGCCTCCCAATTCTAAGTTTCAACTTTCAGCACACTGTAGCTTGGAACCATGTGGTTTCTTCCTCTCTTTTTTCTCCCTTCTTTGACACCATCTATGAGTAGTACTAGTAGGCTCTATCGTCGCGCTAATTAGTGGCAAATGATCTAAAAACAGTTTTGCTAAGCAACATTCGACTGTTTCTTTTGTCAAAATAGTCGATTTTTCATTCGTCCGATATGCTTTGAGATTTGTACTTCTTTTGTCTTGAGATTTGCATTTCTTCTCATATGATAAATTGGATTTAAATTTATTATGATTTTTTGTTCGGAATATAATGGGTTCATCAAATTGTCGTATTTTATTGGTATATAATTTTATTTTTATCTTTATTTTTGTTTAATCTCTCAAAGTATATATTAGATTTCAAATCATGTAATGGAAATATAAGTTATTAAGACTTTCGAGGATATTTACAGTTACCAAGAACAAAAATTATATAAACAAATTACTATAATTTATGTATATTACAGTTATAAATAAATTAAAATTTAACTATTTTAAGTTGAGAAAACAATGAAATCATCTTTAGACGGACGCATCTAAAAATTCTTTAACTATTTTAAGTTGAGGCATGCAAGAATAAGCTATGCATCCATCTCGTAGATCCTGTGAAAAGTCTAATTACATCTCCAGGCCGGATCAAATGCGCCAACCGAAAGCAAGCACCCATAATTCCGAGCCAGCACTACCTAGGAGCAATTGATCTATTTAGGATTAGTACTCCCAGTACACTCACTTGTGCCACTGAACTTGCTCTTTTTGTTAGTCTTAGGCTAAAATGACATGTTTTGATTTACAATAGCAAAAATACTCCTCCATACTTCGCAAATGAAATTAAAAAAATGATATTCCTATCACAAGAAATCGTCGCTACAAGCCACGTACTACGATCCCAAACCACGATAGGTGATCTGCCGTGCTCTCAGAGCATGATGGCATGTGACCTATCGCACTACCAGTCCATGATAGTGACGTGTAGCAGGAACATGCGCCAGTGCAACAGCCAGCAAGTGGTCTGTGCACATCCCTATCGCGGATTGAAAGCGTAGCAGACCACGTGCCGATCGCGACATGTGGCCTGTCACAATGATTTCATACTGTAGAGATGTTATTTTCTATTTTATTTTAAAAAGAGGTTAAATGTATCTAAAACTCTTTTTTTAGCGTAGCTAGTTAAGCCGTAGCGTCGAGTCCTTCATTGGTAACAAAAGGCGCTCGTCTTTCCTTCACGACCACCGAGACAAAAAAAAAAGGGGGGGCCAAGGGACGATTTCTCCACTCTCTTGGGCAACTCTCCCTGCAGTACAGTCGATGAACACATGATTAAAGCCATGCCGGCTGATGATCCAGTTGCTACTATTTGTAGTGTAAAAACTGAAAACAGTGGCGTTAATCGGTTAATGTGAAGCATTTGTACCATGTATCAGCCGTGTCAGATACACAGTACAATGATGTAGATAGCTGTTGTTTATAGTATTCCTTTATATTATTATAGACAGATTTTACAATAGATTATCTTTTTTATATCTCTATAAATAACAACTTCATGTACAACATGTCTTGTTTTTTTACATTACAGTCGATTACCGCATGAGACGGCTCAAATTTGAATGCTCCTCTTCTATTATTCACATCATCTCGTATTCTACGTGGTAAATCTTACAGACAGCTGATGTTACACTATTCTACATGCCCTCATACTCTCGTTTCAGTGCCTTAGTTAACTCCGTAGTTACCCCTTTCGTGTTGTTTTGTTGGCCACAATTTTGGTCTATCCATATAGATAGACTGAAATTTTAGTTCAAAATCCTAACTCATCTAGGTGTATCCCGGCAGGAATAGACCTCTCGAAGAAGGACTTCTATGTACTCTTCTTTGGGTCCGTGCAATAGCGCAGAAGAAATTCTGAAATGGTACGATTTATTGCATACTTCTACTTAACTTGGCCTAGTTTTTTCTTTTGCAACAGTTAACCTTTTCCGTAGAGCTGCTGAGCTATCACGAAATATCCAAATGATTTAACTTCCACTTAACTTTGTTGGCTCGTGCGGGTGTCGCCCAGCAGTAAAGTTGTCTGGCTATGTGCCTATGCCAGGTAGAGCTGGCGGACGGTCTGGTCTACGAACTAGAGTGCGCTCTGCAAAAGAAAAGCACCTGGAATATTGCGTTTGCTTTCGACCTGGTTATCTGCTGGGCCAGTAATGCTAGTCATGTGAGTTTGCGAGATAAACCTAGATGTGCCTGATATTGACTCTGCCTAATCAGTGATTTATCACCACTGTACCTCTGTGATTTGTGAATCAGGCAGGCAGGCAGGCTAAACAAAAGCGAAAAGGCGCGGACAACGTAGTATAGCTAGGGACATCATTATGCAGCACCACTATATGTGTCTGAAATCAGAATCAGTCATGGATGTTACGTAAAGGAAAGCCGCCGCCCCTGGGTAGTTCTTGAAAGTTGAAAAAACATCAATAATTCTTTTAGACGTTAATTTGTCATTCTGGCACAATCTTAGAGAAGTAGGCACAATCTTAGAGAAGTATACCTACATTAAGAACATGTTTGGGAAGTGGAAAATTCCACATGAGTTCGAACAAAAATCAGGGTTCTTACCCCCCAAAAAAAAACTTGGTTCCGAATTAGACCTAAATATGGAGTACAGAGCAATCGTCAGCATAACACATGGGATTACCATCTTTTTCCCCTTTTCCTTACGAAGAACGTTCAGTAAGACCAATGACCATTGTTAATCAGGAGTCTTTAAGTACTACACAGCGCAGCATTATTCTTCTAGAGAGCTCTTCACATGAACGAACAGATTAAAGATTTGCAGCTGGTCCACAGCCGGCAAAGGCAAAGCGAAGGAGATTAATTAGCACCTTCTCTCGCTTCATGGTGAGTTAAACAAACAAAGCCTAGTAGTAGCCCTTCTAGGCGTAGGCAAACTTGGTGGAAGAGAAAAGAAGATGCCATGATCACTTTTAATTAGGTAGTTTTTTTTTTGCGAGGAAATTAGGTAGTTGTTGATCAGCAAGCGATCGAATTGATTTAGGGAGAGGGACACCCGTGCGTCTGATTGGAACGATTCAGGATACCTTCTCCCAGGTAGAGAAAAAAAAGGCTGCGTATTGCGATAGAGATGCATCTATGAAAATTCGTGCTGTCTCCACAGGATTATAGATAGAGCTAACCTCTCCTACTGGAATCCATATGGTACCAATATATATATATATATATATATATATATATATATATATATATATATATATATATATATATATATGAAGCATTTTTCCTACTCTCGAGTAGTTACTTCCAATTTGTATCTCACATATCTCACAACATAGGAAGTATAAATGCATAAAAAGTATGTATATGTAGTATCACAGTATATAAGACCACATAGGTGGTATTTACACCTTTTCAGAAGTGGTATGTACAATTTTAGACATACTCCTTTTATGTATGAATATGAAGGTATTTACAAAATATGCTAAAAACTATAGACTCTCTTGCAAATTTTTCATGTAATTCACATTGGAGTATCTTATAATTAGTATATGATTATACCCAAAGTGATAATGGAGTATATCAAGTTCTTTTAGGTGGTATTTAGTGTGGGAGTAACTACTCGGGAGTAAAGTATTTTTCATATATATATATATATATAGTATATGTGGTCGATTTGTTGTTTATATGAACATCTCGGACTTGTATATGCATAAGCCAGCACAAAAAGCAGTTTAATTCTTCGGGTCCATCTATATAAAATTTGACTGTTTTCTCGATCCAAAACAGTTAAATTTTAATTCATTTATAACTTCATTATACATAAATTACAGTAATTTATTTATGTAATTTTTATTTTTGACCACTGTAATTATTCTCGAAAGTCTTAATAACTCATATTTCCATCGCATGATTCAAAATCTAACATGTACTTTGAGAGATTGAATAAAAACAAAGAGAGAAAATTGGAATTTATACCAACAAAATACGGCAATGCGGTGAACCCGTTATGTTCCGAAGAAAAAAAATCATAATAAATTTGGATCCAATTTATCAAATGAGAAGAAGTGCAATTTTCAAAGCATATTAGATGAATAAAAATTAGACTATTTTAACAAAAAAAAATCGATTGCTGTTTAACAAAACCGTAATTCTTCGGACTACGCTACGTTTCGTTTTAGTAGTATATTATAGCTGGTCCCTAAACACAATTTGACGTTTGGTAATGGCTACGCGAGAAGTCCATAGCCGATCGACTATGAGCGTGTGGACAATTTTACTTGCTTTTTGCGCAGTTTGGTAGGGGAATCAACGTATAAAAGAACTGGTAAAGGAGAAGAAACCAATGTCTTTTTTTTTCCTCCCCCCCCCCTTTCCTTTTTTGCTCTTATTCTGACCTCCAAATTAATAATCACTTTGGAGGAAAAAACTAACGACAGTCTTGTTTGCGTTGGCTGTACGTACATATATACTAGTTCATTTCTAGCTGCCCCTGATGGACCACACAATGTAGTACATAGTAACAATAGCTAGTCATTTTCATGCACAATTTTATTGCGTGCTTTGTCTCGATGTGTTGGGTCCATGCACGTACATTGCTATGCATGGTCGACACGACAATGCATAATTAGTTCGTCATTTCTCGTATTGGTTTTAACCACCTCTTGTTTTTGTCCTACTTTTGCTGTTCCTGGACACGCGATGTACAGATGACAAACTGAACGATTAAAATTTCTCGCTTGTTCTAATCTACCGCCACATCATGTTCGTGATGATTCCCTTTGTCTAACGGTTGCGAAGACCGGCACGCCTTGTGTGGCAGAGGACTAGATGCATGGGATGGTCGGAGCCTAATCTAGGTTTGATCCTAATCCAAACATTAAATGCGAAGTTTATGTACCTAGCCCAGGTCTAATTTAGTTAGCTTAGGCCCAAAAAAGAAATCATGCAAGAGCTAGCATAGCTGCTGGGAAAAACTCAATTATTTTTGAATGTCTATTTTGAGGATGAGGGCACATCCAGGTACTGCCACTTGGTGCCCCTCCCTCTCTTTCCCACCCGCTTCTTTCCTCTCTAACACATAAAAATTTGATTCAAACTTTTCAGATGAATAAATACTTTTGGTCAAAAACTTTCGGTTCAAAACCTTTTGATTAAAAGTACTTTCGATTCGAAAACTTTTGATTCATCCGAAATCTTTCAATTCAAAAAATTTTTGATGGAAAAGGGGAAGGAAATGGGGGAAGGGATTGCTACCACGTGTCGTGGCGAGAGAGCGTTTGAGAGGGAAGGAAAGAGGAGGAAGGGGCTGCCGCCGTATGTCACGATGAGATGGTGTCTTCACCGACCATGAATTAAATATCTGTAGTGGTGAAGAAAATTCACAGCTGCAATAGTAATCAACTAATAATTGTACATGAAATTTGCGGTGCGTTGCCCTTGCCCATCCCATGGAAGAAATGGCTCAAAATGATCGCTACAATGCCCAACAGCATCCGCGCCACACTGCCACAGTGGGCCTTGCCCTTGCTGCCACAACCCACAATGCTATACTACAGTTTGTTTTTGGGAGGATGTGCTATACTACAGTAACTAAGCTAATCTCATGCTTGGATCTGATGGACACGAAATACTTTTCTTCGGTGCTGCAGAGGGGGGCATCTCTTGCTCACTGGTTTTCTTGTCTTATCTTCGCAGCTGCCCTTACTGTTTTTTTAGCTAACTGACCACATCAGCTGCTGCAGTTGCTTACATTTGGTTGGTTGCTTACATCAGCACTTCTCTAATCGAAAAATTAAGCTGTTTATCATCTAGTACATTTGGTTGGTTGTTGGGCTGTTGATTGAGAAACGCTGTGCACGGAAGGCTCGGCCCGATCAGTTGGTTGTTGGGCTGCGTAGGCCGGTCGTCGCGCCATGTGGTGGCAGTCCCTGCCGTTGTTTGGGCCGGTTGATGGGCCTGGTTGGCTTGACTGTCGGATCGCGACCAGACGCTCGAGTTGGCAGTTTTGGCACAGCCGTGAGATCTTAATGGTGCGTACTAAACCTGCACATTCTGCTATGATGACTGAAGGATTGATCATATATATTAAAGATGTCGAATTTGCTGATGGACATAAACGGGAAAAACTTCATTTTTCTTTCTTTGCTTGATTACGACGCTTATTACAATACTCATCATCATTGGACTAGGATGGATTATTTCTATAAACTAATTGGTACTTTGCAATGGAGGCGACTAGGGAACGTTATAGCGTTGCAACGATATAGTAGCAAGTTTCATGATGTTTCAAAAAGTTCCATGAGAATATTTTAGAAGTTCTAGGTTTCAGCGAGTTTCGCGTGTTTCTAGATGATTTGAAGAAAAGTTTTAAACCAAGTTTTAGATTTTGGAACACAAGTTTTAGTTGAAGAGTTTCAAGAAGTTTCAATAGGTTTCAACGAGTTTTCAATCAAAGTTTCAACGAGTTTCAACTAGTTTCGGAAAACTCAACTCGTACAACAACACTACTGCACCACCATGGAGCCACTCGACACCGTCTACCATCGATGCACCCTCTTCTCCAGCTCCGGTCCCAACTACTGCCGCCGCCACGATGTCGCCCGCCGCCGAATCTGTGCTAGGGCTCCATGCCGGGCATCCATCTCTCTCTTCCCTAGCTCCGGCCCGAGCTTCAAACGTTGCTGCCGCCGGATCCGACCGTCCCGAGCCGCGCCGCCACTGCCTGTCAACAGATTCAGAGCTGGAGATGAAGCATCGCCCCGCCGCCTGCACCAAATCCGGAGTCGGAGTTGAAGGATGACGTGGAGTGCCGACGCTGAAAGTGAAGAAGAAGGGAGGCGACCGCTTGCCTTTGTTGGTTCGTCGGCTGCACTCCTCGGCGGGACGCAGGAGAGAGAGAGAGGGAACAAAGAAATAGAGGCACGAGAGGGAGACGTGACTTTATGATTTGTGGATTTTTTTGGCGCAAATAACACGTTTGCGATATTTTATTACAGAAGTAGCAACTAAATAGCAAATCTAAAGCCTCGTCCGCATGGTCACCGGCCAGATACGATGTCCACGCGACACGTCGCCTCGTCCGGCCGGTCACGGGCTGAACGCCCCTCCACGTCACTCGTCCGGCCGATCACGGGCCGGACGCCGCTCCACTCCTCCACATCGCCTCCACTGTCCCCTCACCGGTCGAATGACGCAATATTAAAACCGTAAGCCGCGTGCGGCCCATGGCTGGCCAGACTCAAATTAATTGGAGAGTTTGGTGATGAGAATTCTTTCCATTTTCGTTCTTTTGTAGGACATTTCTAGATGCCTGCTTTGGGTTCAACGTCGTCATCGGACATGGCTGAACGATCCAGTGAACAAGCCAATAGTATGCTAATGCTCAACAAAATAAAAGAGTCATATAGCCAAGTAAGAGTAAGTTTGTGCTTACTAATTCTTAAAAGCTAATATGTGAATAGGATTTCCTAGTTGGTGATGAAGTATTTTTTGCTGGCTCTGTCTTAACTGATTCATTAGGTCATAGAATAGGACCTACTGTAAATTATGCAAATAGACATGAAAATACAATGCCACAAAAATTTGTGGGGACCTCAAAATTGAATCTGTTTTAAGTCGAGTGATTGCACAAAAGGCACAATCCTTAATCTGAAACAAGAACAATTTCAAGCCCCGTATATGCGTCTCATGTTAGCTCCCAAGGATCAGTGGTTAACATGCACATATCCAACACAATATGGATCACATCCATAGTCAAACAAACAAAAATATTAGAAGCATTATTATTATAACATCAACAAATAAGACCTTATGGTCTGATTTTGTATAAAATGGTCGACTGGCCAAAACTAAATATAAGACAACAAATCGCAGTGGAATAAAAAGTGAAAATAAAGGTAAATACCTAGATTGGCATGCCCATACCCACAAACAATCAACTAAAGTTAAAGCCGTTGCATCTGTCGCTATCGCCCAGAAATGGTGCGATAGTCATAACTGATTCGTGCAACGTTCTTACCTGAAAAAAGTGGACAATCCGGTTGATTACAGAAGGTACTCGCAAGTCTTACACAAAAATAAACTAAAGTATGTGTGCTAGAGCTATCCAAAGGAGAAGAAAGTATACATGTTAGTGGCTGTCCAAAGGAAGGCTTTAGTGGCATAAGTTTTGCATAAAAGCCAATTTTCAATCCTACACATACTAAGTTACAAATGCCATTTATCAAACACAATTTTACCAAAAGGATTTAAATGACAGCGGTATATATGTAGATCAAACAATACCAAAGTGGTAGCCCACTTTGATAAACTAATATGCATGACACACCTGTCATGTCGATACCAAGTTGTTGCCCATATCCAATTTTAATTAAGAGTCTACTAATGGTGTCATTCAAACCAAGTGTCGTCCATAACAGTGGACAAAGCTATTTGAATAGGTTATACCCTGCAGGGGTGTACATATTTACCCACATGACTCGATTAGCCCATAAGCCTCCGGATAATGACATACTTTCTAAGGTATGCCAGCCGGATAAATTGAGATTCGGTACTTTTTAGCAAGAAGACCCTATTGGGTTGAATCAACCTTGTGAGATGAACCCCAACTTAGTTCAAGCTACTGATAGAGCTTGCTAAGCGGGCATGCAAGTTATGTTGGAAATACCGATATAATATATAGAAATGAAAAGAAAGTGTCCCCTTGCACATTATAGAAAATTGTATCAGATCCTATGAACATATGATCAAACACATATGTCATCATACCACCTGTGACTCAACCCAATAAAATCTTCCCCTTACTTGACCAAACTAGTCCCAATCCAGTGTGTGGAAGTACGTATGGTACGTGGAGTGATAGCCCAAAGTTCGGTCCTTAACGATCTAGACAAGTCTTTCCACTGAACCTGATTCTCGTGCACGAAGGCACCCACTCTACTAGCAACTTGTCCAGACCAAAACCAGTTTTAAATATACAAAATTTAGACTCAAAAATCAGATTAGAAGATCTGAACCAAAAGCATAAGGATAAAACTTGTTCAGTGTTTCCCACAATTGACGAGATAACCCCGTCAACCAAAACTACCGAATCTACTGACTTGCATGGCTAAGCATTCATATAAAGAATAAATACCATTGCATGACATCTAACTTAAGCATAGCTATATAGAATCATCAAGGATAACCTGCAAGAGTTAGGACATAGCTAACTAAACTCACAAAGTATTGATATATCAAAATAGCATGCAAGAAATTATCATTGCAATTTAAAATACTAGATTACAAAATTTGGGATCAAGATGATGCAAGAGGATTCTTGCCTCGTTGGAAATCCACTTGTTCACTCTTGGTTACGTAGTCGTTCACTTCGGTCACTTCGGGATCTAGAGAGAACGACATCGAAAACACCGAGAAATCCAAAGTGCTAAAAAATGCATGAGATTTACACATTAGCGAGAGTAAGACTTTAGGTGAAAATTTTAGTTCAATTGGAGTTCTTATGTAAAATTTATAGTCTTTCGAAGGGTTGCCGGAAAGAAAATCCAAAAATTGCAAGTTATGTTACTGTTCATCAGACATTAATTATTTTGAACAAATTTCTAGAATGGTGATGGAAACAAAAGTTACATAACCTATTAGAGGGTAACATTTTATGAACAACATAATTGGATTCATCTCAATTAGAGTTCTTATGAATTTTCTATGAATTTTCAAAGCTAAATGAATTTTCAGTGCAAAACAATTCTTTTATGGATTTAATCCTAATAAAGAATTTTTTGTGACAACAACATTTTTAAAACCTATCCATGTGAAAGTTCATTGGTAAAGAAAATCAACAAAATTTGTTTCACTCAATTTGGAGTTGAAATGACTTAGTTATGAATTTGTGAAATTGAAACTATGGCAAAAAAGTCTACTATTGTTATTAACCAATAATTCAATTCTTGAATGACGATTAATTTTTACTCTTCTAGATTGGATTTTAATGACTAATGATTATATTTTATAATCCATTTGTTTAACATTTGACAAGGCTCTAACTCACTGCTACTTGGGTATTGTTTTCCTATCTTGCCTCCCATTTAGTTCTTACCCTCTTAGGATTAATTGCTAACGGCTGAATACTGTGATCCTGATGGAGTTTACAATTCTGTTTCTATGTTCATTAGGTTTTTAAAGACTACTAAGTATTGTCAAATATATTTAATTACTGGACTTACTAACATCATGTGGTTTGTAAACCTAAAATCTCCATTAGTTATCACTCCTACTTACTGATATTCCCAAATGCCATCTGAGTTTCTTTTCTTGTTTAAACATCCTACAAAAGGACATCTTCTAAAGAGAGGTGCTGCTAGCTAACTTCCTTCAAAATTCGACTTTCAATAAGCTAATCCAATAGAATTCAGCTCAACACTTTCTGTCCAAATTCATAAAGGGAATTTTACTGTTGTATCAACTTGGGTTGCTTTTGTTAGTTTAAATGTTTAAATGGCTAATGGGATCAATAACCTTTTTAACTACTTGATTTAGTAAAATCATAACCTACTACCAATTTTTATTAGCTTCAGATTACCTTCTTACAATTTCATATACTCATTTGATAATCAAAGTTTTGAGTGACATAATAGCTAATTACAACACTTAGCACTAATGTGCCTCAAACAACCTACAAAAAGGACACCTCTAGAACTGAAAAACTACTAGCCAATTTCACTTAGATTGCAACTTTCAGATTAGTTATTTTAATGGAGTGACCTAAAAGCTAAACACAGCATGAAGCATTAAATCTTCCTTTACTATTTAACATTTCATCAAAAGGAGTTAGTTGCCTTCCGTTGGTTTCTGAAAATTCGTCTCCAAATTGGTTTTTTCATATTTGATAGCTGCTGTAGATGAATGTCAATTGACTAATGGAATTAAACTCTAACTACTAGAGTTAGCCAGGCTATTAGCCATCTAACAAATCTGATATTTTTCAGAGTATTGTTCATACACCTACAACAACAAGTTTTTCAGAACTAAAGTGCTATTGACTGAACTTTCTTTAAACTCAACTTCAAATTTGCTAACTCAATAGAGTGACTCAATTGGCAATCACAATATTAGCTAGCAGAAAAACTGATTGGTCTTGTAAGTGGGTTCACTGACATTTTAAAATTTCCTTCTAATCCTCTTCTCTTCCCTGAATAACACTTCATCAAAGAGTTGATTGTTCATTGTTGGTTTCAGAATTTCACAACCATCAAGGATTTTCGGATTTGGTTGCTACTGTTAGGTATTTGCCAAATTACTAATTTGAATTAGGACAAATCTAACTACTAGAGTTAAACATACTATTAGCCTATTGACATTTCAACTTTTCATCTAAACCTCTTCTCTGATCATTCATCCTTTTAAGTGAAATTGTCAGAATTGAACAGTTGATAATTAAACTTCTTTACAAGCTCAAATTTCAATTTTTGTTAACTTACTAAGTGATTCAATAATCATTTACAAGTTCTATTAACCATTATATTAGGGTTCCTACAACTCAATGATAGAGCCAAGGAATAGGGAGGGAGCTACAGGAGAAAGCTCGGGTCTTAGCTTGTCGCCGGCGAAGGAGTGGTGGCAAGGTGAGGATGACCACAAAAATGGGTTGCCCAGAGGCTACTGGAGCTAGTAGTAGTAGCATTAGGGTTCGAGCTGCACTAGGGCGGCGCGGCGAGGGCACGAGGTGGCCGGCCAGAGAAGTGAGATGGCGTGGCGGTGCTTGGGTAAGGTTGGGGGCTAATTAAGGGAAGCATGAACAAACATTGGTGTGGGGAACTCACCCATGTGGTCGGCGAAGGTGGAGGGTGGTCAGAGCATGCTAGCCATGGCGACCCAGCGCGGTGCGAGGTGGTCCTCGTCGACGACGACCTGAGGAAAGGGAGAGCTCAAGTGAGTGATCGAAGAAGATAAAGGGAGGTTAGGAGATGCTCAAGGAGGGAGGAATTCCCGGGACAATCACCAGAGGAGGTGCAGTGGTGAAAATGGTAGTGGCTGCCGGTGATGAAGAAGAACCCGATTGCGCGGCTCCACGGTGGATTAAACCCCGAATTAGCAGAGGGGAGTTGCTGCTTGTGGTGGAGGGCACTTGTCGGGACCCAGAATTACGATTCTGGAACCCTCTATGTATACTGCACTATTCCAGGATCACGCTAGTGCAGACAGATTTAACATAGGTAAATATCGATCCACACAAACGGTAAATAAAGTAAACGATTAGTTTGAATAACAAATAAGGGTTTTGACCTTATGATCGAGTTTACACTTATTAAGCCACGCAGGGCTAACAGAGAATAAAACAGCAGCGGAACGGAAATAACTTCAGCATAGATCCCACCAATTCACCACAGGCAACTGACTGGGATCCAGACCTTAACGATCAACAACCTTCGGCGAACTCCTCCTCGAAAGCAGGCGTAGACTCCTCCTCTTCTGTAGGTTTGGGCGCAAGTTTTACAACAAGCGTGAGTACACAACCGTACTCGCAAATCATACCACAGAATGCAATGTATAGATGCAAGCTTATTCCAAAGAAAAGGCTTATGTAGTTCTTTTGCATAAAAGCAACATTTGCAATTGAATACGAATAATAGATTGAAAGCATAATTTAAAACAAATAGACCATATTAATTTAACAGTTGTTTTCACAAAGACACATAGCCTAAACAAATTATTTCACATAGCCATATGATTGAGGTCACACAGCTCCCATCCCAACATTTTATGAAAATCTACCCTCATGTGAAATCCCGAGCATGTCCATGATCATGACGCGCTATTCGAATAGATTGATTTAACACTCTGCAGAGGTTGTACACTTTACCCACAAGATACAACTAGTGTATCAAGCACTAATCATAACAAAACGGTTCAGAAACTTCATCTCAACATTGACACTCCCGATGTGCTTACAAACCACTATGCGAACCCAAACGAAGCACTTTGGCATAACACACACATTTGGGCAGGAAGCGGCGAATCGCATCGCGATGCAACCACTAAGTAGTCACACCTCCACCTGTCACTGCCTAACCTATCCACCGAACATCAATGCCGAGAATCCATAACTTACTAAGTTAGGCCCGTCCCATACGGGCATATGGTAAACAATGAAGGCTCGATTCAATGGCGCACAAAGTTAAGTCCTTAATTGACCAAGGCAAGACTTCCATGTTCTAACTAAGTCACAAAGATTATCATTCCCATCACAAAGCCCACCATATCACACGACTTCCACCACTTGCCTCGTCTAAATCCTTTACCACCCGGTTGGTTTTAGTGCAACACATGCCATCCACAAAGTAATAGCACACAGTACACACGCTTTATCACATAGTTCCATAGTCACTTAGTCACATTTAATAATTGCAACTTTCATGAGATGTGAGACTCGTAGCATGGCTAAGCAATTGTACTCGCATCTAACCAACCCACGTTGGTGCTATAATAATACCAACTAATAACCAATCTAGGGTGACAAGGAAATTATGACGTACGAGGCCAAGGTGTGATAACAAATTTGGATAATAACTATACCTAAAGCATTTAAATAAATAATTAAAATAGAATGCAATACTTTGAAGTAAAGTAATTTGAAAACTGGGTTCAAGATGATCAAAGGTATGACTTGCCTTGGAAAAGGTCTATGTACTGGTCTTGATCTTGGGGTGCTCCTTCTTCCACAAAATTCCCCGACGAAACGACGTCTACTCGCAAACGAAACAAATAAACAAAAAAAATAAATAACAGAGGCAAAACCAGCTCTAAAAATTAAATAAAAATCTCAAATAAATAGAGCTCGAATTTATATAAATTTAGAAATTTGAATGGGCTCAATCGGAGTTAGGATGCAGAAGTTATGAGCTCTGGAAGATTGAATCTAAAAAGAAACCCTAATTTGGATTTTCTGGAATTTCCGAATTATTTCTCTAAAGAAAAATCGGATTATTGCGCAACGCGACGTCGTGAAGGAGTTTCGGGAATTAAAGAAATAAAGAATATCTTGACATGTGGGACCCACATGTCGGTGACATGGCTCACAGTAGACCAAGTCTACCGAGCCGATTAATTTGGGACCGGTGGACCATGCCACGACGCGTCGTGGAGGCGCCACGCATGCGACACGTGAGGCACGAGGGTCGAGGTGGCGGCGAGGTGGCGCTGACGTGGCTACAGCGAGGCGGCGCTCGGGAACCGAGGGTCCTGGCGAACGGTGGCGATTCACCGGCGGTGAGTGGTACCGACGTGACGGGGGTGGCACGAGGAACTCGTAGGTGTGCTCACTGGTGGTCGGGGACGTCTGTGGCGGCCGGCGGCGAGCGTTAAGCGGCGGAGGGGCTACGGGCTCGACGGGGTCGGTGCTCCGGTGACGTTCCGGCGAAACGAAGGCCACCAAGGTGAAGTGCAGCTCCGTGCGATGCCGGTGGTGCAGACCACGAAGCTCGAGCAGCTCCGGTTGCGGCGGAAGAGCTCGTCGGAGTTGGCGGCGGTGCAGATCGTTTTCGAGCTCCTACGGCGGCTAGGGTTTGGCGCGAGGTCAAAGGCGGCTGCGGGAGGGGTGCGGAGGCCAAGGGCTACCTCCCCTTTTATACCCGGAGGCTTGGGAGAGTCCAGGGCACGAACGCCAAAAACGGGATAGCACGGCGGCGGCGAATCCCTAACAGATTCGGAGACGACGATGACGTGGCGGGGTGGGTCCCACCCGTCAGCGGCTAGGGCTCAGGTGCGGGCGCGTGCGAAACGACACGGCTACGAAATAGACTCAAGGATCTGACCGCTCATCCTAGATCGAACGGCCCAAAATCGATGGAACATTCGGACAGCCCGACTCGATCGTGCACATCCAGCCGTTCATCCTCGATCGAACGGTGGAGAACAAGCAGGGCGCTCGGAAGGAAAGAGAAAAGGCGGAGAGACTGACATGCGGGGCCCGCATGTCAGTTGGAGGCGGCGCGCACGCGGGCGAGCTGGGCTGCGCGCGGGAGATGGGCCGAAGGAAAGAGATTCGGCCCGAGAGGATTTCTGAGATTTTAATAGTTTTTTCTATTTTAGAAAATACCAGAAATTCAAATAAGCAATAGAAAATAGCAAATTTACTCAGAAAAATTCTAGAAAAATCTAGAAAATATATCTGAGCACATAGAACCCAAATAAAATAGTTTTGGCTAATGTTCATGTTGGGATTATTCACATTAAATATTTTTGATTAGAAAGTCCAATATTAAGCTTTTGAATTTAAAATCAAATAAATCCAAATGGTGAATTTTCTCCCTACTAACTATTAAAAGATTTTTAAACTCAGAAAATTGGGATGTTACAGCACTCCATGACGCGATCAGCCGAGGTCGGGGCTCGCCAGAGCGGCTGGAATGGCATCGAGCGGTTCGGCGGTTTGGTGGCTTTGGAGCTCGGTTTGAGCTAGAGAAGAGAAGGGGTGATTGGAGGTAGGGGAAGGGGAGGGTGAGGCCAGGACACGATGGCAGCTCGATGAGCGGTGCTGGCTCGGGGAAGAGGGCGCATGTCCCCGACGCGGCCACGGCGAAGCAGCTACGTGGCTCGAGCACTGCTTCGGAGAAGAAGGGCCTGTCGAGTGGGCCCAACAGGTCAGAGAGAGGAGAGAAAATTTGGTTTTCCAAATTTCAGAAAAGTGACTGATGTTGATTAGGTAATTTTTAGATATAGCTTTTTAGCTCTAAAATTCATGAAATTTTTATGGAAGGTTCCTGGAACTATGTATATCAATGTATAATTTTTCTAGAATTTTTAATGTGTTCATTATTCTCTATAATTCTTTTAATTTTATGTGTTTAGTAATTTACTATTGATTTTTTTAGTTTGATTGGTTGTTTGAAAATAGTAATTAAACTCTTAACAATTGTAAAATTTTGAAGGTGAGTTTCTAAAGTGTTCCAGCACTTAGGAAAAATATTTCATGGCACTGTTCATAAGATTTGTTTGTATTTCAAATTCAAATTTAAATATAAACATGCAATTCAATTGGAAACCAATTAGTCTCCAAAATTCCAGAAAAGTTCAAAAAGCATATCAAAGAAGATATGCTCCAACTAAAATATTCTTAGCTATAGATCCTACTATATTTTCAAAATACAAATTCAATTTGAATTTCTGAGAGAAAGAAAGTATATTTTCAAGTTTTGAAATTTAGAAATCTTTTGAAATTACCTCAAGTATTCTAGGAGCCATTGAAGTTTTACTATTTTCAAATTGAATTAAAAAAAATAAGCATTCTCACATTGAACCCTTTTTAGTTTTTCCCAAACTTCAATTTGAGCTTTTAAATTGGAGAAGGAATATTGGATTACTAGGTTTAATTGTAGTGTTTAAAATCAAAAGATTTTCAACATAAGGTTTACCCTCTACCCTGAACTAAGTTTCAAATTCTTGACAAAACTTTATTTTGTTTTAGAAAATTCATTTCTAGAAATTTGGAAGATCAGGTTTTAACACATTTGTTTTGCAACAAAAGGTTTTAAAAAGTCCATAATTTCATAAATGTACTTTATGTGCTTAACTAATCCAACTTAAGAATCGACTATTACAAAATTAATCTGGATTAGCCGCGTGAGATGTTAGCAAATTAAATAGCTAGCAAATTAAATAGTTTGCAATCACAAATTACATTAAATAGTTAGCAACCGTAAATTAAATAGTCATGTAGCCTCCTTCTCCAGCTCGAGTGTAACACCCCAACCAACAAAGGGCCTAGGATACTACTAAACAACCTTACAGGACCAAATTACTTAAACTTGATAACACAATTTCAGCAAGACATACAACAACAGATGAATTAATTCTAACCAGAAGAACTAGCAAAGGCTACATAAAGGCAAGTTAACGATTACTAACAATTCGTTTTTATTGGCATGGATCTTACTCTTTCTCATCCAATTACCAATCCAAACGATTACTGGGTCACAAAGAGAGCGGCTCCTTATCAATTACATCTAAATCATCAAGATCCCTCGGAACTACGAGGGTGCAAGAATAAACAAGGCATTCAACTTATTCTATCAAAAGGAATCAAATAAATCATAAATTGAATCAATCACGATAAAGCTTGACTACCGTGATTACAAGTAATTCAAACTCCATGAAGGATGAACACAATTTGAAAATAAAGTAATAGCAATAACATGAAGTTTTAGCTAAATAAGCTAATTTATTTGCTATGGGTGATTATGTGTGAAGTGCATCAAACTACCCCTTCCCATGCATGTCGCTGCCTCGAGAGGTACCTAAAAGAGCAACAGCAACAAGCGTGAGTCCACGACTCAGCCAAGTACAACAGTGATAATAAATAAAAATTTCACGAATAGCCAATGAGGGTATCAAGTCCTCATATGAATATCAGCAAGGAACCATAATAAATGAGTATCAAGTCCTCATATGAAAATCAGCAAGGAATCATAATAAATGGGTATCAAGTCCTCATATGAACATCAGCAAGGAACCATAATAAATCTCTTACGCTTGAATGCCATGCATATGTCAAAATGCTCTCTCTTTCTTCTTTGCAATTACCAGTAATGCTGAGTAGTGCATCTGTCGATGCATACTCAAGCTTGTGCTCTCAAGCACAGGGACCTCAAGCCCACACTCTACGAGTGCGGGGACCCATGCCCGTCCAATATATGACGGGAACTTCATTCCCGTCCAATGTATGACGGGGACCTTAGAAGAAACAAGGCTTGGCTACCAAGTAGTCTAAGAATCAGAAATGAATGTCATGATGCAAATGAATTTCATAATCTCATCCCCACATGAGAGAAATAGCATTCAGCGACAATAGCTTAGAAATAAACTCATAAGTAAACCATGACATTTATCATGCATACTGCATCGCAATTCATTCTATACTGTTTGTACTTGCCTCAACCGCGAGACGGATGACGACGACGGGAAGACTTTAACACCGGTGCTGACCACCACCTGGCAACTATAAAAGTATGCTAAATATACCATTCAAAAGTACACAGCATAGCAATGAAGCAAAATGAAATCAATTGGTCCTAATGGCAACCTGAAACTTAACCGTTACACTCACAAATCTCAATCTGTCCAAACAGACAGCTATCAAAGGAAAATTCATAACTTTTGAGTAAAAACTCCAAAAGTTATGAATCCAAATTTTCTAGAATCTACACAAGTATAGCTACAACTTCTTAGGTGACCGAAAGATCAAATTATCCCATCTAAGACTTTATTTTTAACCCAAAGACTGTTATGCCATCTTCGGTACTACTAACTTGGGAATTTTGTAACTTTTATTTGGTACCTCTAAACCAATTGTTCTAAGACTCTCTGGAAACTACAGAAAACTAGCTTCCTCAATAAATTTATCACAATTATCTCCTCCGTGCAACAAAGGTTGCTAATAGCCCAATCTTTCTCTACTGTCCACGACAAAAGAACAGACTACAACATTAACTTCAAAAATTCATATCTTTCGTTCTAAATATCCAACAAATATGAACTTGGACTCCCTGGATTCATCATGAAGTTATCTACACAATTTGTGAAGATCCACCAACCAGATTCGTCCATCTCCAGACCCTAAATCATAGAACCAAGCTCGGTGCCCGAAACTAGAGACTGAACGGGCACCCAGATTTGCAAAAATCATAACTAATTCATTATCTAACAAAAAAATTATGAATTAATACTTTTCCGAAAGCCAACACAATTATACACATAACTCTAGGAGATCCTAAATGTTGAATCCACATGGAACTAACTCAATCTGATGAATTAACTGAACTACAAAACACCGATCTAGATCTGCAGGAGAATAACCTGACTATCGGTGACAAATCACACAAGAATGATCTACAAAACTAATGGGGAATAGGGGTTTACCCACAAATCCTTTGCTGGATCTCGCTGAATCCCTCGTGAAGACCTCCCTTCTTCTTCCTCTTCCTTACGGTCGGCCAACTGCAGGGTGGGTAGCACCAGAGATGGCAGCGAGGTGAGCTCAGTTGGGGGAGGAGTTGGTGGCGCAAGGGGGAATGAAGAAGAGGGGTGGCTACTTGTTCACGAAGGTACTATAGCAATGGCGATCCCACTATAGCACGTCATGCTATAGTAACCTCCCTAGGGTTTTCCCCTCTCCCTTCTTCTTTTGTTGGTGGCTGGCCCACCTCTTGGGTATGGGCCGAAGGCCCATATCTATTTCCCTCATTTTCTCTATAAATTCATATTATTAATCATTTTCTAATTCATTAAATAAAATAGGATATTACATTCTACCTGTAACACCCCAGCCCGACATGAGCATGGGGGGAAGTAGTCTGCTAGTCACACACATGCCACATGAACTAAATAAAGTTGAATGATCTTCAGATCGTAATTGTTTTTAGTAATTGGGCAAGATACTCAAAGGTTCATTATGTCTTGTCTCTTGCAGGGGTTTAAGTATAATAATGATGAGTAGTGGAACTTTATACTTCATTGGATTGCTAGATACTTAGCATGTCTTTGATTATCTTTTGATGTGTCTGGATGATAGTTTAATTAATTTATGAATTATCTGTATGTTGGAACCTCCGTGTAATTAATTTTACAGGGGAGGTTCTGCCGAAATTTACTAAAGTTGCCTTGATTAGAATTATTAGGGTTTTGTTTAGTAGCATTCCATGCTCATGTCGGGCTGGGGTGTTACAGTTGGTATCAGAGCGGGCTTTAGGTCCGTGGTAGTTCAAATATTAAATTGACACACTGTGTACAGTAGGTGGGTTGGATTTTTTGCATTGCATTTACGCTTTCGTATGTTGTATTGAAGAATCCTGTTGTGAGTTGAACTAATATATCTATAATATAATACTATTGTTATCTTGTGTGGGGTTAACCCACGTTTGAGAGGTTGAGGTCGTGGTTGTGACCTTGGGCTTTACCAGGCTACACCACCATTCACGGTGTGAGAATAGGGAAGTGGTTTTCTCGAATATCTTAGTATAGGTGATAATCTGAGTATCTTTGGAGAGATTGTTCTCTTCCCTAAAAAAAATTTAATAAAATAAAATAAAATAAAATAATTGATTTGGTCTACTCGAGTTAAGGTGTGCTTGATGAATTGCTCTTAGATTTGAAGTTTCTTCCAGTTGAGGTGTTTCCATTGATTTAATTTGATCCTTTAAAGCAAATATTGTCTTTCCAACTGTTGAGCCGCCCGCGGTTGATGAACCTTCTTTGGTTAGTGGTTACAATGCAGTTGATGGGTTTCAATTGGTTTGTATTTGTTTTATAGAGCAAATGTTGTCTTTTCTGACTCTTGAGCTATTCTTGCTACTTGTGATCGTCGTCTTTGATAGTATTGTTCCTTGTTATGGAGGTTCTACTTTCTTGATGGAAATCTTGACCCATTTATTCGCTTGATAATTTGGGTCATGAACGTTTCCTATTGAAATACCTTTAGTACGTGGAGGATTTGACTTTATGTATTTCTTTTGGGTATGATGAGTGTTGAAGTTTAATGGTTCCATTCTATGAAACAAGATGTTCAACCCTTTAGCGATGTTTTGTTATGGATAAGTGAGAGGTTATAACCAAAGCAATTAACTAGTATGGTTTGAGTTATCAAGTTGGATATGTAGTGTGGAACATAAATGGTTTTAACCGGTTCCTTGGAATTAACGTTGATTAAGTCGAGGTTGTCTTCTAGTAGTTCTGATGAAAACTATGAGTAAGGGTATGTTTATACCTACTAGTGAACCGAGATTTATTAAGAAGTGTGAGATATTGATGACTTGTTTTGATCATTAAGATGATGGAAATTCGATGATTTATTGGATAAATCGGTGCAAAGTATCTCAATGGATTTGTCTACCCATTAGTGATGAATATGTTAAGGATATGATTGAGCGATGACCTAGAGGATATTAATCTAGTAATTTTCATAAAGCGGCTACTTGATGGTCATACATAATTGCTAGATCGAAAACATGTATATCGGACTAGATGGATGTAGAGGTAGTACCTTGTGACACCTGTTTTACAAGAGATGTTGATATTAAATCTCTAGTTATAAATTGCCCTAAACTAAGAGCTTAAAATAGAGTGTTGACTCTACGTTTATAGATGGATATGTGACTACAAGTAGAAGTAGAGCCCTTTTGATATTTGGAGTGGGTGTGAGTAACACGATGGTGGTGTGGATGAATGAATAAGTGATATCCAAAGCGTGGTTGGCGAAGTTGTTATTTGATAAGTATGATTTTGTTAAAAGAGGTTTGTTTCAACCTTGTGACTGGTGTTTCTTTTGGAGAGATTTAGGATGGGATGAGAGGCACGAGATTCTCGCCAGAGTATATTATTTTAGTGTTAGTAAGATTGCTAGTGAGGGATTATGATGACAATATGGAATGTATGGTATAAAGGGATTGGATCACTTGCACGATATGGATTAAGTGAAAATATTTCTAGCTTTATGTCTATGAACTTTCGACCTCTTGTCGATGTGGTAGCTGAATTTGTTTTTGCGCTTAATGACGTGTTGAGAGGTTTTATTAGCTTCTTAGTGATTTTTGTATTGAGGTTTATGAATCTCTTATTGTTGGAGTTGGCAAAGTGATGTTGTAACCAACGAAAGTCTTTTCTTTGTTAAAGGTAAGAGTGAAGTAGAAGTATTTGAGACTGAAGTCAAGTTTGGTAACTTACGTTTCAATTTTGCTTAAACTTTCTGCTTTGCCCATCGAGTTTCTTGAATTCCAAAGGTAATGTTTTATTCCGTTTGAGGACGTGTGCCCTCACCTTTGATCCTATCTTTTATTTTCCAAGAACATCATTATCGATTGTTTCTCGTGATTTTGAACTCTGTAAGTGGTAATGTTTTCCTTCACACTGAAATTTATTTCTATTTGCCTCTTCTTCTAAGAAAGGGTTAACAGAACTATATTACAAAGTCTCTTCGGATGTGAATTGGCTTGAGATAGGGGTGGTCTAGTGGATGATTTGTGAACCTTTGGGAGAGGCATCGAATAATTAATCAATTTATTAGAATAATCCTTGAAAAGGATTTGAGTTAAAAGAATATTAGTCTTTGGAGTTGATGATTTCGTAGTCGCAACTAGTAGGACCTATAGCGAGATGTGGTCCAAGATTTCGTGTTTGTTTTGACAGAACATTAGAAGTAGCAAGTATCGAATCGGATCGTAATTTTAGAGTATCGCATTTGGGTACTCGATGAAGATTGTGTAGAAGAAGCATGATGGTGTAGTTTCATGACGGTAATAGTGTGGAGAAAATTAATCGTTGCGTTAATTAACGGGATAGTAGGAATAATTGAGTTATTGTCAAGTATGACTCGCCCGATGAAGTAACCCCATAGGAGTTAGATTATCTCGATGGATGACTTGGTCAATAATATATTTATCTTTTGACATTAAATGATTGAGTATGTTTGAATCTTGGTCAATCGGTTAGGGTATTGCGAAGAGGTATAGTATGTAGATTGTGTAGTTGGATTGGATTGGTGTGGATTAGAGAAGGTCTAAGGTTGGTGAAATAAAGTACCTTGGGGTGGTTATCTGATTAGTTAGGAATATTGATATTAGTGACTAAGATTATTGTCGAGCTGTGTGAAATTTTAGTAAACGAATGTGAGAATTTCCTATCAACTAAACCGAAATTCACGATAGGAGACTTGAAGGTTAAATTTGGGGGGCCTGTATGTTATGCTAGGACACGAAAGACCCAGAATATGTGCAGAGGTGGAAGAACAGAACTGAATTTTAAATAGTGTGTTGACCTTTGATAGAATTCTTTGGGTAAAGTAAATGAGTGGGAATGTGGTGAATATCAAGTTGATTATCTATAAAAGATTGAGGTGATGTGATTGTGGATGAAATTTATATTGAGGAGTGTTGGGAACTATTTGTCAAGATAATTCTTTTGGTAGAGAAGTTGATCAGAGTATGCTATTGTGGATTGGAAGAGTCTCTCTTCATAGGTGTGGATTTTGTGTTCAGTTTGAGCATAGCTTTGATATTGCCAAATATAAAAAAAAATTGAATAAATTAGAGTGTTATGCGATGATTGGGAATCTCAAGGTTTAAGATAAAGATGAAAACCCTACAAGAAAGTTTGAGGAAAAGGTTGTATTCTTGGATAATGAAATGTTCTCTTGGCTTTTATTTGAGATTTGTCTTCAGGACAGATGTCAAACATTTATTAAGTTGGTTCTTCTTGGTATGCGAGATTCTTTCGGTTAAGACAAATAAAGGAAATGGTTGTTTTGAGCATTCGAGTGATTTTGCCTTTGGCTTATGTGGTGTTCATTGGTAGCCTGTCTAATTCGAAAGTGTAAGAGTTTCATGATGAATCTTGTGGTTTTGAATTTAACTCTTTTGGTGGGGAGTTGGTGATGCGTGTTCGCGTTGAGAATTCTTTATTCTCGGTTGGGTTTTGTTTTGTTAGAGCTTGTTTAAAATGAGTTCGTAGTGCGTCCACAGTTAAAGAAGGTGCCCTTTGTAAAATTGAAAAGATCGAATGATACAAGGAACACGAGTTTATGTGCTATGTGCGAGTTGTGTGATTTGGTACTAAAGAAAATGTTGACCTTTGGTACTTTGGTATTTCGAAATAGGCGAAGATTCGGAGATAGCGCATTACTAGGACCGTCTCGAGTCCTAGCGTGCCTAGAGCGTGAAGCTCGTTAGGGCGATGGCCCACGAGTAAGACCATGTCAACGAGGCGTGACCGTTGAGTAACTCGTGAAAGGTTGGGGCGTGAAGTAAGGCGTAACATTTCAATTATGTCGTGGTATGGTGGTCCCATAATTCGAGAGGAAAAAACTTGGGAATGGGAGTCTCGCATGTGCGAGCTTTGTCCGGAGTTATTCATAGCGGAGCGTGGCAATGTTAGTAATCCTTAATCGTGATTATTCTTTGGCTTTAGCGTGTTCGAATTCGGGTCGAATTCGGTCTAAGGGGGTAGAATGTAATACTCCAGTGGAAAACGGAGAAACCGATTATTCAAAGGAAAAGGGTTAATTAGAAATTGATCCGAAGAAGGATCTAATAGAAAATAGTTAATTAGTCGGTTAAAAAGGGGTTAGCAGCAGTTTTTGGGCAGCGTGGTGAGGCCTCGGGCCCATGAGCTTTCGGCCCATAGGTGGAGGAGGAGTCCGGCTTTAAAGGGGCCAAACCTAGGCCGCCCCTCTCCTCCCCTATGGCCGCCACCCCACTCCCCCTTGCGCCTCCCTCATGGCTGCCTCCACCCCTTCCCTCCTCTCCAAGCTGCCCCATCTTCCATTGGTGCCTCCTCCTTGCTACCGGTGTTCCTGCTGCCAACCAAGCGAAGAAAGGACCGAGGACTGCATCCTTTTGAGAGGAAGGAAGGGAAAGAGGAGAGGATCTTCTTCATAGGGTGGTTCATCATCTTCCTGCGATTCTTCAAGGGTAACGACGAGTGTTCTTCGCTGTTTGATTAGTATATTATGCGTTTACGGTTTCGTTTAGTAGATCGATTACTTTTGCTGCTAGATCACGTTCTGTCCAGATTAGTGCGTGGAAGTTTTGGCATCCTTAGAAGCGGAATCTGGGAATCTTGTCTCCTAGAGATAGTTGGGTTTTGTTCTTAGATTTAATTGGCCGCCAAGAACACCCAATTCTGATTTACGGTTTAGAAGTTACGTTGATTTAATTGCTGCTGTCCCAAAATCCTGACGAGAATCTGCAGTCGTTTTGATTAATAATTAAGAAGCTGTTAGAGGCCGAATTGGAGGTCTCCATCACCTAGAGAGTTGTAGGTTATCTCGTTATCTTTCATTGCCGACAAGAATCACGTCATTTGGACCTATATTGCAAAAGTTATGACTTTTCTTAGGGAGTCTGTGCTGTGGAATGATGGCTGGTCTGACAGGTTTTAGTGTTTCGACTTAAGCGTATACTTAGAGGAAAAATCAGAGGGGCTCACCATAACTAAAAATGTAGATAATCCTTCCAGCTTTCAGGAAAACTAAAGATCATGAAATTCGGACGAACGTAGAGAAAGTTATGATAGTTTCGTTGTTGCTGTCCAGAGACCCGACGCGAGAATTGATACTCTGTTGTATGGCTTGGTAGGGCTAGTAAAGGGACGAATCAGAGAACCTCACCAACTAGGTTTAGAAGGGGAATTCAATAAACTTTTCAGAATGTCCAAGATCTCTTTATTTGGATTTCTGTACAATTAGTTATGTTTTTAAAGTGACTGTCCCTTTGGTAGGACAGATGGTAGTTAGTAATAGAATTGGGGACCGCGTTTTAGTGGCCGTTATGCTCATTGTATCTATAGTTTTGCTTTTGAATCTATATGGTAGCCTTAGCGTGTCTCATATGTTATCCAGTGTGGGTTTGATTCGGAGTAGCACCGTATCCCCAACCTCCTCGTTCGCACGGTTGAGGCAAGTGCATTGTTGTTAAATGGGTGTGATTGATTGGCTATGTTTGTGTGCTATTTGATATATGGTTGCATAGCAAGATGGCTTACTTGATGAATGTTTAAGTATGGTGATGGTTCAAATTATGCTTATGCTCTCTGTGGTTCAATGTTGTTGTCTTTTGGTAAGATTGATGATGAATGAGAGATGAGCATTTGCATATTGAGAGCATATTAAGGCTTGGTCACGCGGTGACCAAGCATGTTTCCTTTGTGATCCCGTCATGAATGTGACGGGCCGAGATCCTCACTCGTGGAGCGTGGGCACGAGGTCCCCGTTACTTGCGAGTAACGGGCAATTGGTCCTCGTGCGTGCGCGCCACGAGCATGGGTACTGTGGCGGCGGTTGCATACTCTGCATTACGGTGTAATGCACACGAAAGTTAAAGATAAAGGTTCCTTGAGCATTGCATTTGCATATGAGATGTTCTATTGTTGATCTCCTTTACATGTATGTTGATGTTATAGTTTTTATGTACTTGTTGAGTCTGTGGACTCACTCTTGCTTTATTGTTGTTTTAGGTACGTGAGCCAAGAACGACATACATGGGGAAGTAGTCGCTAGTCACACACATGCCACATGAACTAAATAAAGTTGAATGATCTTGGATCGTAATTGTTTTTAGTAATTGGGCAAGATACTCAAAGGTTCATTATGTCTTGTCTCTTGCAGGGGTTTAAGTATAATAATGATGAGTAGTGAAACTTTATACTTCATTGGATTGCTAGATACTTAGCATGTCTTTGATTATCTTTTGATGTGTCTGGATGATAGTTTAATTAATTTATGAATTATCTGTATGTTGGAACCTCCGTGTAATTAATTTTACAGGGGAGGTTCTGCCGAAATTTACTAAAGTTGCCTTGATTAGAATTATTAGGGTTTTGTTTAGTAGCATTCCATGCTCATGTCGGGCTGGGGTGTTACACTACCCCCCTTAAAAGAATTCGACGCCGAATTCTACTCCTGTCATTCTACCCGAAGAACAACGAAAATCTGAAATCAACAACAACTAACACATATCCGTTGTGAACAACTCCAGGTACTTTTCACGCATGCACGACTCCAACTCCCAAGTCGCTTGCTGCTTGGTTTGATGCAACCACAAAACTTTGACATACTTCAAAGTCTTATGCCCCAACACCCTTTTCCGAATCCTCCAGTACATGCACTACACGGAACTCGAAGGTAAGGTCTTACTCGTTAGTCAACGACTCTACCAAATCCTCAAACTCCGAATCTCTTAAGTACTCACTCAGCATTGGAACGTACAAGACGTTGCATACTCTGCACATAGACCCGAGATGGTTCTTGCGATACGTTAACTTCCTAATTCTCGCAACTGTAAAAAACAAACAAAAGTACCTTGGGCCAACTTTTCGTTTGGTACCAAAGCACAGAACATACACATAACGCACGGAACTCTTGTCCCATTTCTCAATCGATCTCTTCCTCTTAACAAGGAGCACCTTCTGTAACCATGAACACACAACAAAACTCGCTTTAAACAATCCCTTTTATAACAGAACCCTATTGAAAGTAACAGATTCTCATCGCAACTACGAAATGGCAACTTCACACCAAAAGGGTCAAATTCAAAAGCGAAGATTCGTCATGAAATCCCTTCTGCTTTTCAAGTAGGCAGTTTACAAATAAACACCGCATAAGCCAAAAGAGAAACCACTCAAATACCTAAATCAAATACTTCCTTTATTCTTTTTGAACTAATAAGGACCACACATGCTAACATAAAGCCAAACTCAATTTGCGAAAGACATCCGTCAAAACTCATGGCTCAAACGAGAATAAAAAAGCGTTTCACTACTCGAGGAAACATCCTTTTCCCAGTTTCTCTTTTAGGAATAAAATTTCTCTCAAACTTTGGAATTCCAATTCATCGCATTCCACACTAGCTCATATCTCTTAAATTGGCATCCTCAAAACTATGCTCAAACCGAAATACATCATCCGCACCTTTGAAGAGGGGCTCTATTGAGCTCACTGAAACACTCTAGACAACTCCTTCTATCGACAAAATTAATTTGACAGATAACACCCAATGCATCTCAAAATAGATCTCACGCAATCACATCACCTCAAACTTTTAAGAATAAATAGCTCAGAATTCTCAGTACACACACTCATGTACTAGAGTACTACCTCAAAAGAAGTTCTATCAATGATCATCCCACTGTTCGGAATCCGCCCTGAATCTATTTCCTTTACACAATCATTGGGCGACCAAAGATCTAGCATTAAAAATACAAAGCCCAAATTTAACCTCCAAGACCTCTACAACAAACTTCTCATATAACATATAGGAAAATCCTCAGATTAAATCCCTAAAATTCCCACAATTCTAACATACTCATAGTCATTCATTAACATCATCATGAATCACCCACACAATTCAGTCATTAACATCATCATGAATCACCCACACAACCTCGCAATATTACCTAATTGCGTTAGTCTATAAAATTAATCAAGATTTTCATACTTTCGATAATTCCCAATATTTCAACATGAACTAAGGTTATGGGATTACACTTTACCATAGGTTCTACTTAGTCATAACACTAATCAATTTTACTTCAACGACAATCATTCCATTTGAATCAAATTTTCTCCAAGAGTTATAGGTCAAAACTAATTCATCTTCTATTACTCCTCCAATAACTTGGTACCAAAATCTCACCACTACATTTACTTAACCACCACCAAACAGTTGCCAGAGATGAACAAGGACAAGTTTCAGCACACAGGAAAACACGACTCCTCATAGTGAGCACGAGACCAAAAGAAATAATCCAACAGCGATGATCTTAGAAAACAAAAGATGAGATTATAGTTGAGGGCACATACCCCTCAAAAAGAGATTATCAAATCTCAACCAATAAGAATAAGGCATTGCTATTGAAACTCGAGAACTCTTGCGCGGAAAAAGCAGAAAGTTTAAGCACACTTCAATTAAATTGCTAGTTACAAAACTTGTCACCAATCCTCAAATACTCCTACTGCACTCTTTCCTGTAACACAAAAAACAATCCTTTGACTACAACAACACTTTGCCAGCTCGAATAAGATAAGTTCTTAAGACCAAACCACATGAACCACTTAAGAACTAATAAAATCTTTCAACACGTCATTTTGCTCGGAACAGTTTCAACTACCATATGAATCATGGGGTCCAAATGATCACAACCGCAAAACACAAAACATTTTCGTTTATGGGATATCACAAAAAACAGTCAAATTATTCTCCTCTTAAAGGAATCGACATCACTCTCGCAACCATATACTGTTAATCTTTCTAACATCATATAATGCACTCCTGACATGAACCAACATACCTTACTATCCCATCATCAACCTTTCCAAGAGAAACACAATAACTTATTTCATATATATATATATATATATATATATATATATATATATATATATATATATATATATATAATGCACAATCTACACTATCGAAGTAAACCATCTTTTAACAAGGGCATACTGCCCAGGTTATCTTCGTAAAACACACATATATAGACCACCCTTAAATTCCAATCATTAACCTATTAGCAAAGCTTAACATCAATTTAGTGCACACCAATCCAATCTAGCGGTCATCCTAGACATTTAACGATTATTCAATCATAGAAGAATTTATGGTCATTTCTCTATTTGCATTCCCACTAGCAATATAGGATCATGAAGCAGCCAAATAAAGAAAACTTTCAGATTATTATCCACTAAGATAATAGTTAAATACATCCTTATCTCTCCCTTCCTACACAGTTAAATTAATTCATTGAGATCAAGTAATCCAACAGGTTTAGCAAACTAAACAATTTTAATAATCAACCTTCTCATCAAAACATACTATTATCCCACCACTCCACCATCATGTAAACATAGATCTCAATTACATCCCATTAGTTCACCTATTAGGGATGCTCAACCCATACTTCGATACAGAATAATTGCACCTAGAAATTACATATGATCAGTACATATCCATAAAGATAACTCCAAATTTAATAGCCATTAGGACAATAATCTGACACCTTCTGGACTTAACCATCCCAAAGGGTTAGACTAACACGTTGAGACCCGCAAATCCAATCTACCCAAAAAGCTTAACAAATTTATCACCCATAGTGATCAAACTAGTTTATCAATGTTCCATACTTTTAGTAACCCTTCTGACTCCATTTAGGTATAAACATTCTCTTAGTCATTACTCATCAGGTAATTACTCTATGACAACATCAAGTTAATCAACTTCAACCCCAAGGATCTAGGTTAAGACTAATCATGCACCACGCTACAGTTCCGATTTGATAGCTCATACCTTAACAATTAATTTATTTAATTAAAACCTCTTAGTCTAGCATGACAAGACATCATTAAAATGTTTTAAGACCTTTCAGAAAAGAGAGGCATTAAATTTTAACATCCGAAATAATTCAAAAGAAATACATAAAGTCAAAGCTCTCACAATTTAACAAACTTGCAACAGAAAATTTTCTTTGTCCAAAATATCCAATGAATAAATGAGTCATGTTTTCTAATAAGAAAAACAAAACAACCACAGAAATATCAATCTTGCCAATAAATAATTTTCACAAGTAGCAAAAGTAACTCAATAGTCGGAAGAGCCAAAAATTGCTCCATAACACAAATGGATACCAAGTGAAATTTCAAAAACTGCCATGTAATCGATATCCCAAGAAAATTCAACAACCGCAACTATACCCAGAATTGGCCTAAATCAAGTCCAAGAAGAGAACAACTTCTCTAAAGAAACTCACCCTCAACACCTGTAACTATGGTAATCGAGGTAGCTGCGAGGTGAGCTCGGTTGGGGGAAGGGATGGTGGCGCAAGGGGGAATGAAGAGGAGGGGAGGCTACTATTCATAGAGGCACTGTAGCAATGGTGATGCTACTGTAGCACGTCGTGCTACAGTAGCTTCCCTAGGGTTTTCCCCTCTGCCTTCTTCTTTTGTTGGTGGTCGGCCCACCTCTTGGGTATGGGCCTTCAGCCCATATCTATTTCCCTCATTTTCCCTATAAATTCATATTGTTAATTATTTTCTAATTCATTAAATACTCATTTAATAAAATGGGATATTACATCGAGATAAAGAGTGTTAAAGAATATATAATCTAGCATGTGGTGCAATATAGTGCTAAAGAATATCATCCACATTAAACTGATAAATTAACATAGATTGTCCTATTTGATCAGGTTATACGGGATACAATATAGCTCACTCATCTTAGCCACTGCTCTCTGCTCGCTGCGTCCATGTCTTTGTTTTGCGTCAGGTATGTCCCGTGGGATACGTCAGCCGATCCGGAGAGCGCCTGTCAGATCAGAGGGGGTACGGAGATCGTTGTATCTGTTGAGTGGGCAGAGGTGCATCAGCAAGCTAACTCAAAGGAAGCTAAGTCTGGTAAGTGTCGATGTCGTCCTGCTGAGACATGCCGAACTATGGGCCACCTGCAATGAAGTCATGAACAAAGGAGTGAATAAATGCACCCCCAAGGTACAATGTCTTCAACTCCAGTTGTGTGGAGGAGCTCTGGCCTTGAACGTTCGGTGTGGTAGCGAACCCGGAGGAGCTCTGCCTTGCGTACGCTCCAAACCCTACGGACGGTCCAAACCCCGCCTACGCTCCAAACCCCGTGAACTGCTGCCTTGTAGGAGTTGGGAGTCCCGTATCCTCATCACTAGACGAATGGCTGTCACCCTGACGGTCAACCGAAGGCTGCAAGATAGAACGATGTTAGTCAAAATAAATAGCCTAGATGTAAACTGAGAATCTTGTACCTCCCTGATATGCAGTGAAGATGACCGAGGGAAGTGCTAGCCTGTGTACCGAATGCGGACAGTAGAAGTGATGCATCCCGATAGACCTACGGCGGGAGAATCACATGATGTTAGCGCAACATAAGGAGACCAAAAAATAGAACGTAGATTTGTACATAACATACCTCCCCACCGACCTGGCCGCGGATGACCGACGGGGAGCGCTACGACGCCGGTCGGTCTCGCTAGGTTGTAACATCCCAAAGTGCTATTACCAAAATAAAATAAATAAAAGCTATTGTTTTATTGGGTTTTCTAAAATTTAAAAGCTAGAATTTCCTGGAATTTTAAAAGTTTTTTCCTAAGTATTTTAAAGCCAAAGTAATTTATTTTGCAAAATTAATAGCCAATTATAAGTTGGAACTATTTCAATTAAATCCAAATTAAATAAGGGAATTTCTGTGAATTTTCTCTTAATTTTTGGATTTAATTTGCTATTTTGTAAAGCCCAAATGAATTACTAGGACTTTTTAAATTGGAAATCAATTAAAAATCAGCAAATCCCCTTTGGGCCGAAACCCTCTCGGCCCAACCCTATTTCTCCGCACCCCGGCCCATCTACACCGCCCCACCTCCCTCTTTCCTCTCCCTCGCCCCACCATTCGATTTACATCGGACGGCATCCATACCCCATGCCCGCGTGTTTTCCTCTTCTCAGCTCATCACTGTTGGATCAAAATCTAACGGCCAGAGTTCGTGTGATCTTCGGACGTTACAAACATCCCAGCGTACGTGAGCCGTTCGATCTAAAATGGATGGCCTGATCTTGAAGACCCCTCCAGGCGGCCCGAACGTCCCATCGGTGTTGACCATTGGATATAAATCCAATGGCCATCTAACGCCCACGCCACCCCACTCTCCCACCGTCGGATCAAAAATCGACGGCCCCGTGCCTTCTTCTTCCCCGCCTCCTTCCTCGCGCGACCAAGTCGCCGCCGCCATTAGCGCCCGTGCGGGAGCTCAATCCCCGCCGCGTTTTCCTCCCCCACTTCACGCGTGGACGTGCACACCGGATTCCGCGCATCACGCCACCCCATTTCCGGCCATTTTCCCCCTTGTCCGCGTGCGAAATCGCTGGAGCCAAAATCGCCGCCATGACCTCCGCCACCGATCTCCTCCTTCCGGCCCCCTCCGCCCCTGTAAAAGGGAGCACGAGGTGCCCCTTGAGTCTCTCAACTCGCTTACACAACCCACTCCTCCCCTCTCTCCACCACCTCGCCGGAATTCGAGCTTGAAGATCTCCGGCCGAGCATCACTTCGTCCCCGATTCCGGCGCCGACTCCGCCGCCACGTCCTCTCCACCGCCACCAACGGCTTCTCCACACCACCGCCTACCTGGTGCTCGCCTCCGCTTCGCTGGAGCACCGCCGTAGCTCGTCGCCGCCGTCAACCCCGCACGCACCGCCGCTCTTTACGCTGCCGCCGGCGAGTCCTTCGCACCCTTGTGCCACCACGGTGAGCATCGTACTCCCCCATTGTCTCCTCTACCCTCTGGTGCCCTCGCCGGTCACTGCCGTGCCTCCAGTCGCCGGCGACCATCGGTCACCGTGCGTCGCCGCCGGCCTCGTGCTGGCGTGGCAGCCACCTCAATGCCACGTAAGCGCCACGTCGCCAAAATCGCCCGCGTGGCTGCCCAGTCACCTGCCCACGTGGCACTCCAATCCTAACCCTAGATCCAAGTCTCCATGGACTTTGTCCATGTGAGCCAAGCCACTTACAGTGGGCCCCACGGCCAAATTTCTTTTCTTTTATTTCTTTTCAGCCGAAAAAAGCTTCCCTGACGTTAGCTTGCGCAATAAACCGAATTTCCTTTAGAAAAATGATTCGAGAAATGCAATATAATCTGAAAATTAGGGTTTCTTTAGATTTCAAAATTCTAAAGCCCATATCTTTTACATCCGAACTCCGATTGAGCCTATTCAAATTTCTAAATTTGTCTAAATTCAAGATCTAGATAACTAAACCAAAATTATTTAATTTGGAGTTAAGTTGAATTGTCATTTGAATTTGGCTTATTTCGCGATTAGATTTCGACGACTTCGGAAAGTCAGATTTCGACGCCGTTTGAAGAGCAAACTAAGAGGATTGATTTTGACTGTATGATCATCGTGATTGTACACTTGGACTACTGGAGTCAGTACTTGTGAGTACTAGGTGACCTGTTAAGGAAGACAACATCACCTCAGTACCAGGGGATCTGTTGAGGAAAATAACATCACCTCATCAAGCGAGGCAAGTTATACCCTTGTTCATATTGATCTTATTATTTTAAATTATTTATATCCCATTTTAAATTATTACTGCATGCATATGTTTATACAACTATTTTAATTCCATGTTTTAAGTGCCTAGTTATTCCAATTTTTCTTGTATGGCCAATTTGAATGTTGAACGTGAATACCTTGTCACCATTAGGCAAAGTGATATTAAATTAACCATATGCTTAGGCAATGCTTAGATCAAATCTTGAATTTGGGAAATTTTAGTCAAATCCTCCAAATTTGATTTAAATTGGATCTATGGTATTGTTTTACCATAGAAGGTTATAAAAATGCTTTTACTTGGAAAATAAAGTGAAAATGGGTTTGGACTTGGGCATAATGGATGTTGGGTGGGTGCATGTTCATGCACGGGCTCAATCGGGTATGGTTGAGGCCTATGGGTTTTGTTGGAAAGTTGCCCAAGTCAGTTAAGGACCGGTCTTCGAGTGTATGATGCTAAGCCATACCGTACCACCACATGTCCTCAGTATGGGGAGTAGGACCTGACTAATTAATTTGCAAAGTTCCATTGCGGTCGACTCAACTGTTTCGGTGGGTTGTCTTTCATGACTATGTGCCCCCACCTGGCACAAGAGGGGGCTTCCGAAAGGTTGTAGCCAATGGAAGCGAAACCTTAGTGAGGGTAGACTACGGTGGAATGACGCTTTGTAAAGGCCTTGTCACGTGCTCTAGGCCGCTTACCAAAGGTAGTGAGCGGTGGTATCGACGGATGTCGAACAAACTAGAGAAGTCGTGTCTTGTGGGTAAAGCTGTACAACCTCTGCAGAGTGTAAAACTATTCGAATAGTCGTGTCCACGGTTATGGACATGCTAGCAGAATTGCTCAAAGTTAGACTCTGATTTTGTTTTCAAAATATTTTATAAAACTGTTTATGACATGGATGGGTGTCCATGAGAAAAGTTATGGGTAGAAGCTCCGGGTTGATGCCCGTGTTTATGTTAGTGTTAGGTTGATGCCTACACTATCTTTATTACTTCAAAATCAATTTTAGTTATTGAAAAACTTGAGCGTTTGAACTTAGTACAAGTATTTAAAGAAAATATTGCTTTATGCAAATCAACCAATATGCCATCCTTTGTTACATCCATATATGTATGTCATTCTGTTATTTGACGGGTGTAACTTGCGAGCACGGAAGTTGTGCTCATACTTGCTTTATGCAAACAAAATTTCAGAGAAGAAGGACTTTACTACCAATGTGGAACTCGACGACTAGGCCGCTACCCCAGTCGATTGCCTGTGGCAGATTAACTGGACCCTACTACTGCTTCGTCTTCCGCTGTGTTCTTTACTGCTGGCTTGTATGCCTCTTTGTAATAAACTCTGTTGATTATTAATAAAGTTGTGATATGAATTTGTTACCATATTTGTTTACTGTGTGAACTAGCGACTGATCATGGGACTAGTTCAGAAATGCACAGAGGATCTGAGATGTTAATCCCGGGTTCTGACAAAGTGGTATCAGAGCCATATCGATTGTAGGTCGTGACCTAGTTAGAATGGCCGTTAGTTGAAAAACTTTAAAACCTATTTTACATAACAAGAAAAATAAATTGTTCTCTCCTCATCTGGGTCATCTATCTATCTTTAGCCTTCTTACCTAATTCTCCCCTCATAATTTTATAATATTAAATTGATCCTCTCTCCCTTGGAAATTTCTATAGCTGGTCAACACGTTCTTAACCCTTACATTCAAGACCACAAGACATGAGGCTGTCAAGGATACATCGTCATCGAAGACCGCGAGCAGAAGATACGACATCAGCCCAGCCATATAGTATAGGTTTGCCAAGACTCATTCTGTGCATTGAGTCGTTCCACCAAATTAAGAGTCTCAATCGATAGAACGTTGTGTTTTTGAAAAGTTGATCAGTTGGTTCTTTCGTTTGGGAGTGTTGTTTTGCTCTATCCCCTTAGTCCTTCATATTTGTCTCTTCCCTATCCGTTGTCCTCCTTTCCTAAATCCTTGGAATAACCAACAGATGGTGAACACTCGTCGCTCCGAAAGTGGAACCAACACCAACGAGGATGGAAATGCCCCGATTCCACCACCATCAGCACCCAATGGATCAGAATGGCAGCAGATGATGGCCAATCAGAACCGCCTGATCGAACTGCTCTCTCAGTCCATCAACAACAACCAAGCCCGACAAGCTACAGCCTCCCAAGCTCCAACTCCAACTCCCCAAAGGACCAGTATGTCAGAATTCATGAGGATGCGACCACCAACTTTTTCAAGCAGCACTGAGCCCATGGATGCAGATGATTGGCTCCGAGTAATTCGTAAGAAGTTGGATATTGCTCAGTGCACCGATCGTGAGAGGGTGTTGTTTGCTTCACACCAGCTCATGGGTCCAGCTTCCGAATGGTGGGACAACTTCAGCATCTTACATGCCGATGCTCAAGCCATCACTTGGAATGAGTTTGTGCGAGCTTTCCGCCATGCACATATTCCTTCCGGCATGATGACCCTCAAGAAGAAGGAGTTCCGCACAATTCGTCAGGGCAACCTCTCTGTAAATGAGTACCTGCACAAGTTCAATCAACTGGCACGCTACGCACCGGAAGATGTTACGAGAGATGAAGACAGGCAAGAAAGATTCCTTGAAGGACTCAATGATGATTTGTCCGTACAGCTGAATTCCCAGGATTATACCGACTTCCAGCAGCTAGTCGACAAGGCAATTCATCAAGAAGGCAAGCACCGCGAGATGGAGAATCGCAAGAGAAAAATGGCTGCACAAAAGTTCAACTCTGGAAGCTTCCCTAAAGCCAGAAGGACTTCATCGTATCAAGTCAAAACCCAGCCAACAGCAGACAACCCAGTCAACTTGGAGCCCTCCAATATAGATGATGGTGAGCAGGCACAGAAGGACCCATCTTATGTTGCAGGCATCACGTGCTTCAATTGCCATGAGGTTGGGCATTTCGCCAGTAAATGTCCAAAGAAGCAGCAGGCAGCAAATCTAGCCAACCCTGAAGTCAACATCCTACAAGCAAACAGGAAGCTGCAAAATTCTGGACGAGGACGTCTGTACAATGTCACAACTCAAATTCTGTCAGATGATGAGCAGGATGTAGACGACAACCACTCCAATTGAAAACCTTGTATTCCTAGTTCTCTTTCTAGTCACTCCGAATCTCGGGGACGAGATTCCTGTTAAGGGGGGTAGTTTGTTACATCCCAAAGTGCTGTTACCAAAATAAAATAAATAAAAGTTATTGTTTTATTGGGTTTTCTAAAATTTGAAAGAGTTTGATTGCCTTATTTGAATTTCTGAAGTTGTAAAAGTCAAAATTTACTTGAAGTTCTTGAAGTTTTATTTGGTTGGATTTAAAAAATAGATTCTAGAATTTTCTGGAATTTTAAAAGCATTTTCCTAAGTATTTTAAAGTCAAAGTAATTTATTTTGCAAAATTAATAGCCAATTATAAGTTGGAACTATTTCAATTAAGTCCAAATTAAATAAGGGAATTTCTGTGAATTTTCTCTTAATTTGTGGATTTAATTTGCTATTTTCTAAAGCCCAAATAAATTACTAGGACTTTTTAAATTGGAAATCAATTAAAAATCAGCAAATCCCCTTTGGGCCGAAACCCTCTCGGCCCAACCCTATTTCTCCGCGCGCCGGCCCATCTACGCCGCCCGCACCTCCCTCTCTCCTCTCCCTCGCCCCCACCATCCGATTTACATCGAACGACATCCATACCCCCACGCCCGCGTGTTTTCCTCTTCTCGGCTCATCACCGTTGGATCAAAATCTAATGGCCAGGGTTCGTGTGATCTTCGGACGTTACAAACATCCCAGCGTACGTGAGCCGTTCGATCTAAAACGGATGGCCTGATCTTGAAGACCCCTCCAGGCGGCCCGAACGTCCCATCAGTGTTGACCGTTGGATATAAATCCAATGGCCATCTAACGCCCACGCCACCCCACTCTCCCACCGTTGGATAAAAAATCGACGGCCCCGTGCCTTCTTCTTCCCCGCCTCCTTCTTCGCGTGACCAAGTCGCCGCCGCCATTAGCGCCCGCGCGGGAGCTCAATCCCCGCCGCGTTTTGCTCCCCCTCTTCACACATGGACGTGCGCACCAGATTCCGCGCATCACGCCACCCCATTTCCGGCCATTTTCCCCCTTGTCCGCGTGCGAAATCGCTGGAGCCAAAATCGCCGCCGTGACCTCCGCCACCGATCTCCTCCTCCCGGCCCCCTCCGCCCCCTATAAAAGGGAGCACGAGGTGCCCCTTGAGTCTCTCAACTCGCTCACACCACCCACTCCTCCCCTCTCGCCATCACCTCGCCGGAATTCGAGCTTGAAGATCTCCGGCCGAGCATCACTTCGTCCCCGATTCCGACGCCGACTCCGCCGCCGCGTCCTCTCCACCGCCACCAACGGCTTCGCCACACCACCGCCTACCTGGTGCTCGCCTCCGCTTCGCCGGAGCACCACCGTAGCTCGTCGCCGCCGTCAACTCCACATGCACCACCGCTCTTTACGCCGCCGTCAACCCCGCACGCACCGCCGCTCTTTACGCCGCCGCCGACGAGTCCTTCACACCCTTGTGCCACCACGGTGAGCATCGTACTCCCCCATTGTCTCCTCTACCCTCTGGTGCCCTCGTGCTGGCATGGCAGACTCCTCGACGCCACGTAAGTGCCACGTCGCCAAAATCACCCGCGTGGCTGCCCAGTCACCTGCCCACGTGTCACTCCAATCCTAACCCTAGATCGAAGTCTCCATGGACTTAGTCCATGTGAGCCAAGCCACTTACAGTGGGCCCCACGACCAAATTTATTTTCTTTTATTTCTTTTCAGTCGAAAAAAGCTTCCCTCACGTCAGCTTGCGCAATAAACCGAATTTTCTTTAGAAAAATAATTCGGGAAATGCAATAAAATCTGAAAATTAGGGTTTCTTTAGATTTCAAACTTCCAAAGCCCATATCTTTTGCATCCGAACTCCGATTGAGCCCATTCAAATTTCTAAATTTGTCTAAATTCAAGATCTAGATAACTAAACTAAAATTATTTAATTTGGAGTTAATTTGAATTGTTATTTGAATTTGGCTTATTTCGCGATTAGATTTCGACGACTTCAGAAAGTCAGATTTCGACGTCGTTTGAAGAGCAACCTAAGAGGATTGATTTTGACTGTATGATCGTCGTGATTGTACACTTGGACTGCTGGAGTCAGTACTTGTGAGTACTAGGTGACCTGTTAAGGAAGACAACATCACCTCAGTACCAGGGGATCTGTTGAGGAAAACAACATCACCTCATCAAGCGAGGCAAGTTATACCCTTGATCATATTGATCCCATTATTTCAAATTATTTATATTCTGTTTTAAATTATTACCGCATGCATATGTTTATACAACTATTTTAATTCCATGTTTTAAGTGTCTAGTTATTCCAATTTTTCTTGTATGGCCAATTTGAATATTGAACGTGAATACCTTGTCACCATTAGGCAAAGTGATATTAAATTAACCATATGCTTAGCCAATGCTTAGATCAAATCTTGAATTTGGGAAATTTTAGTCAAATCCTCCAAATTTGATTTAAATTGGATCTATGGTATTGTTTTACCATAGAAGGTTATAAAAATGCTTTTACTTGGAAAATAAAGTGAAAATGGGTTTGGACTTGGGCATAATGGATGTTGGGTGGGTGCATGTTCATGCACGGGCTCAATCGGGTATGGTTGAGGCCCATGGGTTTTGTTGGAAAGTTGCCCAAGTCAGTTAAGGACCGGTCTTCGAGTGTATGATGCTAAGCCATACCGTACCACCACATGTCCTCAGTATGGGGAGTAGGACCTGGCTAATTAATTTGCAAAGTTCCATTGCGGTCGATCCAACTGTTTCGGTGGGTTGTCTTTCATGACTATGTGCCCCCACCTGGCACAAGAGGGGGCTTCCGAAAGGTTGTAGCCAATGGAAGCGAAACCTTAGTGAGAGTAGACTGCGGTGGAATGACGCTTTGTAAAGGCCTTGTCACGTGCTCTAGACCGCTTACCAAAGGTAGTGAGCGGTGGTATCGACGGATGCCGAACAAACTAGAGAAGTCGTGTCTTGTGGGTAAAGTTGTACAACCTCTGCAGAGTGTAAAACTATTCGAATAGCCGTCTCCACGGTTATGGACATGCTAGCAGAACTGCTCAAAGTTAGACTCTGATTTTGTTTTCAAAATATTTTATAAAGTGTTTATGACATGGATGGGTGTCCATGAGAAAAGTTATGGGTAGAAGCTCCGGGTTGATGCCCATGTTTATGTTAGTGTTAGGTTGATGCCTACACTATCTTTATTACTTCAAAATCAATTTTAGTTATTGAAAAACTTGAGCGTTTGAACTTAGTACAAGTATTTTAAGAAAATGTTGCTTTATGCAAATCAACCAATATGCCATCCTTTGTTACATCCATATATGTATGTCATTCTGTTATTTGACGGGTGTAACTTGCGAGCACGGAAGTTGTGCTCATACTTGCTTTATGCAAACAAAATTTTAGAGAAGAAGGACTTTACTACCGATGTGGATCTCGACGACTAGGCCGCTACCCCAGTCGATTGCCTGCGGCAGATTAACTGGACCCTACTACTTCTTCGTCTTCCGCTGTGTTCTTTACTGCTGGCTTGTAAGCCTCTTTGTAATAAACTCTGTTTTCAGTAGCCTCGGTGTTGTATGCGGGCTGCATATGGCGATCTCCGATGTACCGCGTTGTAAGATCGAGGAAGCCGACTAGAGGGGGGTGAATAGGCATTTTAAAACTTCTATGCGCTAAAATTGATTTCTAATGCGGAAGCTTATAACAATACGATTTTGCACAATTAAATCCTAAATCAACTAGGTTCAACTAAGTGCACCAACAATACAAGTCAATTGAAGAATATTGCAATTAAGCAAGGACTTGTAAGCTATTCAATTCTAGCAATGTAAATAGCACAAAGCATGACAAGTATTCATACACAATGAATAAGTAATTTAATACAAGAAATATAAATTACACAATGTAAAGTAATAGAATGCAAACCACAAAGACACGGTGATGTTTTACCATGGTGTTCGAAGACTTGCCAGTCTCCCCTAATCCACGTTGAGGGAAACCCAAACCAATTGGGCCGGCTCTACGAATTAAGCCTTCCTCCGAGGTATCAACACATCGCTCCACTAGGGTTGCTCTTACTCCACTCCGGAGATGACGAGCAACAAGCCACTCACAAACACCAGGCGTTCTCACAAGCTTCACTTGAGAAGATCACCGGACCACAACGCCTCCTAGGTGTCGGCAAACACCAAGAGTAATAAGCCAAGCCCCTTGCTTGACTCTCACCGAGTGCAACACATGCATAATTGGATGCTCAATCCAATTCTAGTTGCAACACATGCAACTAGAACCTCTCCCTTTTGCTCACATTTGCAAATTAAGATCATGCCACAAGGAGTAGGTACATGGACTTCAATCATTTGCAAAACACATTTGCAAAGTATAGTCACATGTTACAAGGATTAAATGCATGAGTCTCGACTATTTGCAAAATGCATTCGCAAATAATAGCATCATGCCACGGTGAGCAAGAGCAAGTGAGATTGAGCTATCAACACATGATGAGACTCAAGCTACTAGACAAGACCGCTCTTAATAGTACGGCAACCTATACTAGTAATCCGGTCTTCCAACCAAACACCAAGACCGGTAAAAGACTAGAAAAACATCCTTAGTCCTAGCTAGTCATACCATTGCCTTGACCATCTTCTTGAAGCTTGATGACGCACATCTTCACTTCAAGTTCGGGTCATCATCTTGACATGCATCAACCAATGATGCATCCTCACTCAACACATGATGAGTCTTCTCTTGACTTGATGATCAACTCATGATCATCTCTTCTTTGAGATCTTGATATGCATCAACACATGATGCATCATCTTCTTGAACCTTGACTTTATGACGATCAACACATGATGCCATCCAAAGTCTTCATCACCCTGGAACATAACCTATTCATCCAACTCATGGAAAATGTTAGTCCCACAATGTCATTAACATTAATTAACAAGATATACCTGCATAAATGCTTCTAAACCAACCATTAATGACAGGTGCGGTATTACCGCCAACTGGCATCCGGTAATACCGCTCTCCGGTAGTACCGTTTCTCAGATGCGGTACTACCGATTTTCAGAGGCTCGAGAAATACAGAAAAACACCTTCTCTGGAATTTACATACCGCCAAATAACAAATGGAACAACCGGGTCGCGGTAGTTCCGCCAACATATTTGTGGTCATACCGCTACGCGGTAGTTCCGCCACATGAACTCTGGTACTACCGCACATCGGTAGTACCGCTTACCAAATGCGGTCATACCGATTTCCACTGAAATCCTTCAGAAGCTTTTCGAAATGCAATGCATGACACTCCTTTGTCTTGAGCCATGTCAATCTTTTATCACCTTTGCATTTCCTTTTCATGTCATCATTCAAACTCCGGGACTAAGCCTTGAAAACATCTTAGCACACACATTAGTCCCACAACACAATTGCAAATAATTGAATATAAAGTAACATGAGTATATATGAACTACACAAGTCATATATACCATGAGTATATACGAACTACAAGTTGTATATACTAAATATGAGTGTCTACGAACTACACAAGTTGTATATACTCATATGAATATATTAACTACATAAGTTAAATATATTCAAAGATATATTTCAAAGTAAAGATCCTTAATATACGTGGAAAGAGAATATGGATCAATACTAATGAAACCACAAAATATAGAATGAACTCCCCCTAAATGTGTGCATATACAAATGTGTAATGGAAACATATGCACATATCCAAGTTAACATATTTGGTGGAGTTTAACCTATATTTTGGATCCGAGGAATGCAACAAGATATAATAAGAAGTAGAATGCATACCTCTTGTATTTTCATCTTTATATCCAAACGAGACTAAGCAATAGATAATTAATAGAATTGTTAGTCTCACAAATAGATTTGTCATTAATGAATACATACCTGTTTGGATTTTTGCTTTTATATCCAAGCTGAGACTAAATATGATATAACAATAAGAGTGTTAGTCTCATAAGTGCATTTGTCATTAATCACCAAAATACTTCATTAACACATAATGGCGGGTCTAGATCCTTCAATGTAATACCCCAAATTTAATTGCTGAGAAGAAATAAATTAGAGAGAATGACCAATTAGCAAAGCGATTTAATAGAGGATTAGAGGGGGATTTTTGCAAAAGGTAGACAACCTGGGCCGGGGCTTTTGGCCCACTTGATTTTGGCCCAAGGTGGGAGAGGGAGCAGCCAGCTACAAGTGGGAGAGGGCAAAACCCTAATCTGCATCAAGACTGCCTCACTGCTCACGGTGCCACCGTCATTGCTCTGCACCACGGTGCTACGAGAGCTGCCCCTTGGCCCTTGCTGCCATCTCCTCCGAGGCGCAGCCCTGCTGTTCTTGTGTGCCGCCGGCCAAGCAAGAAGAGGGAGGAAGGTAGAGGAAGAAAGGGAGAAGAAGTGGGAGAAGGGAAGGAGAAAGATCTGGTGATGTTCATCGTGTTCTACAGCGGGTTCTCCAAAGGTAACCCCTATTCATCGTTCGTTAAAGTCATAGATTTGTGCATCTTAGCAATGTCGGTTCTAGATTGCTTTCTATCCAGAGATTTGGCGAGTAGTTTTTGTGTCCTTAGAGGCAGAATCTGGAGATCCCATCTCCTAGAGATATTTAGATAATTCTCTTAGCTTTCAGTGTCCGCCAAGATCACCAGATTCCGACTTACGGATCAAAATATATGAATTTTTTTAGTATCGATGTCCTGTTGATCTGTCAGTTTTTGGACAGTCTGTAGGAAACGGGGTTAAACCATTAGTTAAAGACGAAATCAGAGGATCTCGATATAACAAAAAACGTAGTTAATTTCCATACCTTTTCATAGAGATAAAGAACGCAAGATTTGGACTTTCGTAGCAAAAGTTATGGTGGTTTTAGTGTACTGTCCAGAGAACCCGACATGAATTCTGATGTCTGATAGATTGGCTTGTTAGGGGCAGTAAATGGCAGAATCAAAAGGGATCCCCAACTAAGTTTATTTAGGTAATTTAATTACCTTTTCAGAAAGTATAAGATCATCTTATTTGGACTCCTGAGCAGAAAGTTATGTATTTTAGAAGTTGACTGGCCGCAGTGGGCACCAAATCGATCGCTAGAAATTAGAAGATTAGAAAACGCTTAGGAGTTTATCGAGTTCAATTGTGATGTTACTTATGTTTTTAGTCCAGTATGTTGGCCTTAGATTGGGGTTATTTTTATGTTCAGGTGGGAGCGTGATCCTAGGGGCAGCACCCTCTTCGCGTCCACCGTTCTCGCACAGTTGAGGCAAGTATTCGGGTTATTGCATATTTATGATTGTATGCTGAAATTGTGTTGTGTCCTGCTCATAATAGCTATGCATAGATGTTAATGTGATGAGCTTCCATCTATCTTGATGAATGCAAGTATTCGGGTTATTGCATATTTATGATTGTATGCTGAAATTGTGTTGTGTCCTGCTCGTAATAGCTATGCATAGATGTTAATGTGATGAGCTTCCATCTATCTTGATGAATGCAAGTATTCGGGTTATTGCATATTTATGATTGTATGCTGAAATTGTGTTGTGTCCTGCTCGTAATAGTTTTGCATAGAAGTTAATGTGATGAGCTTCCATCTATCTTGATGAATGCAAGTTATGGTTAAAGTTGTAACACCCTGGCTATTCGGAAGCCAAGATGTCACCTAAAACATCTAACATACATCCATATTGCGGAAGAATTCGAATAAAATCAACTAATGATAGTACCAAAACAACCAAGACATGATGAAGGTATCCTTCCTTCACCATCTAATCTATTTATTTCAGTTCATTGATAATGAAAGTTCATATGCGAGAATAAATCAACCTCAAAGTGGAGAAGGTATCCTTCCTTCACCAATTATAATTTAATTATTACAGTTCATCATTAACGAATGTAAGATAGAACTAAATTTAGTCTTGAACATGAATTTGATGTTGTGAACAAGTAGTGCGTGTCTACTCCCTCCCAAGAGCCAACATCAGGGGTTACCTAAAATAAACAAACAACGCAAGAGTGAGTCCACGACTCAGCAAGTACATATATCAATAAGATAATCATTCAATATGAATAAGACAAACTCATCATCAGGTTCGATCACATCACAACTGACTACATATGAAGACATGATATGAATGCTCAAAATCAAAGGAATGGACTGCACACATGCATATACCGGTATAGCCAGTGAAGCACCCGTCGGTGTTCACTCAAGCCCGCATCTTAACAAAAATGCGGGGATCCACTTCCCGTATGAAGAACGTTTCATACGGGTGTCCAACATTGCCCATCTTGGAGTTAATGGGTCTTACATGCCCATTCCGGAATTAATGGGTCTTTCAAATCCACTCCGTGGACGGACATGACAATGTCCAACACTGCCCACACTGGAATGGTGGGACTTGCAATCCACTTTCGTGGATGAAACATGCATAATGAATGCATATAATGAAATACGAATATTGAAAGACATGATAACAAAACATGGATTCAACACATATGAAAGAACATAGACAATCCATCTTCTCTCGTATCATACAAAATCACAGCATGACCATATAAACATTCATCAATCACAATCATTAAGGGTGGCAATGTACTTGCCTTCCGCGATGCGACGCGTTAGTCGGCAAAGGTGATACTCATAAACCCGAGGCTTCACCTCCTAAACAAGTAAAATAATTTCAATAAGGACATAATATACCCAACACTACTAATCGACGTTAAACACTGCTTCCCTGATGACTCTAGTCATTAAAACAAAGCTTAAACTGAAATCAACAATTTCTTACATAACTTAATTCTGGACAGCAGCACGGTAATTGACATAACTATTGGTCTGGAACTCGAAATGAGGTGAGACCAATTTCCATGGATTCTTAACTGACATATCTACAATACTCTAGTTGGGCAAAAGTTCAGATTTTGCCTCTAATAAAATTTGGCCCACGGCTCAAATCTGTTGACTGAATTAATTGACAGAAATATCGGCTAAAATAAAATATCCATAACTTTTGTTGTACAACTCCAAATTGGACGTTCTTTAACAATATGAAAAGGTTATGAAATTACCTACACTAACCTAGTTGGCACGACATTCAAATTTTGCCTTTAACAAAAAGTGGCACACGGGACAAAACTAGAGATAAAACTAACATACAATCTGGACAGACTGATCTACAATCTGGACAGTCACAATGAAAAGTGCATAACTTTTGATCTATAACTCCAAATGAGGTGTTCTTTATCAATCCTGAAAGCTAGTGATATCACCTTCAAAAGTTGTTATGGGCAAGACCTCTGAATCACCCTCTAACTAGGCCATAAATCAACCTATACAGAGACTGCTAATTCTCGTCAGGATTCTGGACAGCAGATAGTAAATCTATCATAACTTTTGACTCGAAAGTCGGAATGAGGTGATCTTGGCGGCCACCGAAAGCTAAGAACAAGACCTACATATCTCTAGGAGATGGGAAACTCAGATTCGGCCTCTAACATCACGAAAAAGCCCACGCAACAATCTGGACAGAATCGAATTTCTACCCGCAGCAAATCGATCTAATCAAAATTGAACCAAAACACATCTACCACTAATCAAACGATGAGGATCGGCACTCGTTACCCTTGTAGAAACCAGGACGTAGGTGGGAGAACCTTGAGAAGATGATCTTCCTCCTCCTTTCTCCCTCATCCTTCTTCTTCTTGGCCGATCCACAATCCGGCGTCCTCCCTTCTTCCTCCACTAGACCGGCAATGGGAACGGTGTCCTTGGCCTGCAGCAAGGGAGAGCACCAAGGGGAGGTGCAGGAGCAGGGAAGGCGGCCAAGGTGGAGAGGGGACAAGGAGGTGGCGGCCACAAGTGGGAGGAGGGGAAAAGGGGTGGGCGGCTAGGGTTTGGGGAGGATGGCGCCTCCCTATGGCCGGCCAGCCCCACATGGGCTTAGGCCCAAGCCCAAGTTGCCCCCAAACGCGAAAACCCCTCTCATTTCCTGATTTGATGATTTTCTAAAAGAACCCTTCTCCGATTCAAATACTCTCTCCGATTTATTTAATTTCTCCGACTAATCCTTTCGAATATATTTTAGGTATCACATTCTACCCCTTAAAATGAATTCGACCCGAATTCTACCGCCGATCTATAACAAGGAAAATCAGAATCGAATTTAACAACGGTAAATGCAGATACTTGTTGCGAACAAATCCAGATAACGCTCACGCATGCGAAACCCCAACTCCCAAGAGGCCTCACACTCGGATCGTTGAGACCACAACAAAAAAACCGCGCATGGACTCGAGACACCCCCTGGCGATATGCCAACTAGCGAAAACAACCCCAATGTATTTTGGGTTAACCTCCCAAAGATACCGAACCACACGACAAGCACAAAGAACACGGAACTCTTATTCGCCTCTCAATTGAACTCTTCATCAAAACAAGGATCACCTCCTTTAACCGGAAACATACAATCGAATTCTTTTAAGCAACCTCTTTTACCGCAAAACACATCCGAATAAGAAAGATTCACATCACAACTATACGTTACCAATCGAATCAAGAGTAAAATCTGTAAATCGAATTTCATCAAGAAAACCTTTCCACTTTCCAAGTGGCAAATTGCGAATAAACGCCACGAAAGCCAAAGGGAGATCACTTGAATGCTCAAACCAAAAACTTCTTTTGTTTTGCCTGAATTGGAAAGAAGCAAACATGCCAACACAACACCAAATCACAATGCGAACACACCACCAACAACATAAAGCTCAAATGAGTAACAAGAAAACGCTTCAATACCCAAGGAAACATCTTTTTCTCAATTCTCCTTTTAGGAATAAAATTTCTCTCAGACATTGGAATTGAATTCATCGCATACCACGTGGCTCAAACCTCTTAATTTAACATCCTCAAATTAGGCTTAAACCGAAATACATCATCCACACCTTTGTGGAGAGACTCTATTGATTCTATCGAACACTCTGGACCACTCCTTCAATCGATGACATTAATTTGATAGAAGGCACCAAAGCCCTCAAAACCCATGCAATCTCATCACCTCCAACTTTCAAGAATAACACATCGAATCCTCGTACACCCGCCATGAACTACCTCGTAAGGGTTCTATCGACAATCATTCCACTACTCGAATACTTGATTTTCTATCTCTCTACACACAAACCTTTGGGCGACCAAAAGTCTAGCATGAGAATAGAAAGCTCAAATTTAACCTCCAAGACCCCTAGAACGAATTCCTCTTATAACACATGGTGAAAACATCGGATTAAATCTCTAACATCCCCACAATTCTGACATACACACACATTGACATCCTCACGAATCACTCACACAACATCGCAAAACTTTCCAATTGTGTTACTCTATAAAATTGATTAAGGTTTCCATACATTTGATAATCCGCAACATTTCAATATGAACCAAAGTTCTGGAACTACACTATATCATAGGTTCTACTTAGTTGAACACTATACAGTTTTACTTCGAAGCCACACATTCCATCTGAATCAACTTCCCTCCAAGAGGTACAGGTCAAAACCAAATTCATCTTCTACCATTCCTCCAATAGCTTGGTAGCAAAATCTCACCACTACAATTACTTAACCACCACCACACAGTTGCCAAAATTACGCTTTGTAAAGATTTGCAACACAAAACTATTGATCCTTTCTCAAAAGAAAGAGGCGAACAAGGACAAGTTTCACCGCACAGGGAAATGTTGCTGCTCACAGTGAGCACGAAACCAAAAGAAATAATCTGGTAATGAAGATCTGGAAAAACGAAAGTTGAGTTCACAGCGGAGGGCACGCACCCCTCGAAAAGGGAATAGCAAATAACCACCATTAAGAGAAATAGCATTGCGATTGAAACTCGACAACTCTTGAGTGAAAAGAGCAAAAAGTTTATGAACAATTCGAATAACTACAAGTTACAAAACTTGACTCAAATTCTCAAATATTCCTACTGCACTCTTTCCTTTAACACCAAATTAATTCCTTGACTAACATCGCTTGACACAACGCACAAGATAAGATCTTTAGTCCAAACCACAATGACTAATTAAGAACCAATGAAATTCTTCAATACGTCATATTTGTTCGAACCGCTCAACTACACAAGAAACATGAGATCCAAATAATCTCAATCACCAAACTCAAACTTTTCCAATTACGGATTTCATGAAAAACAAGCGATTATTCTTCTCTTAAGGAACCAACATAATTTTTTCTTTAATTGCCGCTTCACGCTGCCAACTCAAACCAAAAATCCGTTAAGATTCAATCACATGAATCTCTTAAGAAGCAACAAGACAATTCAATACCTCAATTTATTTAAAATAATTTCACTACCAATGATTCAATAGCTCAAAGAAAATATCACAAAGCTAAACTTGAAATATTCTCATCTGAACGATATCACCAAGGCGATCAAATTACTATGGGTATTAACATCAATTTCACAACAACAATTAGAATACACTTCAAAAGACCCACGTGAAAAGAATGAGTTGATTCTTTCTCAAAAGAAGAGACAAATGGAAACGATTTTCACCAACTAGAAAACTCATCCACCACTCGTGACCGAACATGGGACCAAGATAAGAAACCAATTAAGCAATGAACTCACAGAACATAAGTGGAGTCCACAGTTGAACGCATAAGCCTCGCAAGAAGAGAATATCGAACCTTGATGATAAGAACAAATAAGTATTCAAAATCGAAGCACTTGCATCATCGAAGAACCATTGCAATCGTGTAACATATCGTTACTCGATAAGCTTCATTTACCACATAAAGCCTGAACCCCAAAAGATCAAGAACACAAAACTTGAAACTTGATCATTTAGAAAATATCACCATGGGTGATCAAATTACTACGAATTAACCTCATTCTCACATTTTGACTATTTAATAACATCGACAACATACACTAGTACCAAGAGTCATCAAACTTTATTACTCCATCCTAAAACTTCCCAAAGGGAACACAAACCACAAGGTTGAAACAAATTTATTGTAACAAGATTATGCTAAGCAATATCCATATCATAAGGCACGAAAGCAAAGACTACTTACGAAATTAATCTACTCAACTATTGGTGTTGCTTAGCACCTTCTTCAATACTCATTAACAATCGATGATGGTATTAATCATGTGTGTACATACAAGACTAATTCCATTTGCAATCACATAACCATATGTAAACATAGATTTACATTTCACCTTTATTCGTAAATCATTTCAAAACATGATTAAAGATTCACTAACATAATTTTCTATAAACAAGGTTTCACGAATCGATACACGGCACCCATCCGGTCCTTTATAGAAGTTTCAACAATTTTAGCATACCATGAAATAGATAAATCTAGCTCTTATGTAAGATCTATAGGTTCTGAACAGATATGGACAATCTTTATTTAACATACACCATGTATGAAATACAAGAACATTTCAAATTAATCAATTTCACTTTCATGGATGATAGTTAAGAATAATTGATTTGCACCATGCTAATAACTCAACTTGGTAACTCATAAGGTAACAATTTATTCGTTTAGTTATAACTTCTAATTTTAAGCATGGCAGAACATCACAAAAGAATCCTAACACCTTACTACAAAGCAAAAGAGAGACTTCAAACTTCAACGCTCGAAGTAATTCAAAAGAAACGCATAAAGCCAAAGCTTTCCATGCAAACAAACTTACAGCAGAAAACTCTCACTAACCAAGCTATCAAACGACTAAATGAGTCATTCTTTTTCAATGAGAAAGAAGGAGCAACCATGAAAACATCAATCTTGCCAATTGGCAACGACCACAAGTGGTAAAAGCAACTCAACAGTTGAAAAGCAATATTTGTTTCAGAGAACCAAGAGGGATCTATTGAAAACCACAAACTATCATGAACCACAAACCCAGGAGAAATTCATCAACCTCCACAGGACAAGAATTGCCAAATTCGTAAATGAAGGAAGAGAACAACTTTCTAAAGCAACTCACACTTAGCACTGAAACTATGATACTCGGGTTAACTACTCCTCTAACCACGCATCTTTGAAACGGTGGTGTAACTCGTGAATCCTGAGTAACAACCACGACCTCCACTTCTTATCATCCGATAACAACACGCTTCACCAAAATACTCAATTATGAATATACAAGATCATCTCATGACAATCATAGAATTAGTTCATAGATATTGAATATCATAGGATCATATATTACCAACAAGGAAGATAATATGTAGCAACTCAACAATTGCTCAACGAATTAAACATAACAATAGAAATGCGAAGCAATAGATTCCCATCACCACCCATCAGGCACAGTGTGTCATTTTAATGTTCTTCTATTAACAACGGACCTAAAGCCCGCTCGATACCAACTGTAACACCGGCTATTCGAAGCCAAGATGTCACCTAAAACATCTAACATACATCCATATTGCGGAAGAATTCGAATAAAATCAACTAATGATAGTACAAAACAACCAAGACATGATGAAGGTATCCTTCCTTCACCATCTAATCTATTTATTTCAGTTCATTGATAATGAAAGTTCATATGCATAATAAATCAACCTCAAAGTGGAGAAGGTATCCTTCCTTCACCAATTATAATTTAATTATTACAGTTCATCATTAACGAATGTAAGATAGAACTAAATTTAGTCTTGAACATGAATTTGATGTTGTGAACAAGTAGTGCGTGTCTACTCCTCCCAAGAGCCAACATCGGGGTTACCTAAAATAAACAAACAACGCAAGAGTGAGTCCACGACTCAGCAAGTACATATATCAATAAGATAATCATTCAATATGAATAAGACAAACTCATCATCGTTCGATCACATCACAACCGACTACATATGAAGACATGATATGAATGCTCAAAATCAAAGGAATGGACGCACACATGCATATATCAGTATAGCCGTGAAGCACCCGTCGGTGTTCACTCAAGCCCGCATCTTAACAAAAATGCGGGATCCACTTCCGTATGAAGAACGTTTCATACGGTGTCCAACATTGCCCATCTTGGAGTTAATGGGTCTTACATGCCCATTCCGAATTAATGGGTCTTTCAAATCCACTCCGTGGACGGACATGACAATGTCCAACACCGCCACACCGAATGGTGGGACTTGCAATCCACTTTCGTGGATGAAACATGCATAATGAATGCATATAATGAAATACGAATATTGAAAGACATGATAACAAAACATGGATTCAACACATATGAAAGAACATAGACAATCCATCTTCTCGTATCATACAAAATCACAGCATGACCATATAAACATTCATCAATCACAATCATTAAGGGTGGCAATGTACTTGCCTTCGCGATGCGACGCGTTAGTCGGCAAAGGTGATACTCATAAACCCGAGGCTTCACCTCCTAAACAAGTAAAATAATTTCAATAAGGACATAATATACCCAACACTACTAATCGACGTTAAACATCGCTTCCTCGATGACTCTAGTCATTAAAACAAAGCTTAAACTGAAATCAACAATTTCTTACATAACTTAATTCTGGACAGCAGCACGGTAATTGACATAACTATTGGTCTGGAACTCGAAATGAGGTGAGACCAATTTCCATGGATTCTTAACTGACATATCTACAATACTCTAGTTGGGCAAAAGTTCAGATTTTGCCTCTAATAAAATTTGGCCCACGGCTCAAATCTGTTGACTGAATTAATTGACAGAAATATCGGCTAAAATAAAATATCCATAACTTTTGTTGTACAACTCCAAATTGGACGTTCTTTAACAATCTGAAAAGGTTATGAAATTACCTACACTAACCTAGTTGGCACGACATTCAAATTTTGCCTTTAACAAAAAGTGGCACACGGGACAAAACTAGAGATAAAACTAACATACAATCTGGACAGACTGATCTACAATCTGGACAGTCACAATGAAAAGTGCATAACTTTTGATCTATAACTCCAAATGAGGTGTTCTTTATCAATCCTGAAAGCTAGTGATATCACCTTCAAAAGTTGTTATGGGCAAGACCTCTGAATCACCCTCTAACTAGGCCATAAATCAACCTATACAGAGACTGCTAATTCTCGTCAGGATTCTGGACAGCAGATAGTAAATCTATCATAACTTTTGACTCGAAAGTCGGAATGAGGTGATCTTGGCGGCCACCGAAAGCTAAGAACAAGACCTACATATCTCTAGGAGATGGGAAACTCAGATTCGGCCTCTAACATCACGAAAAAGCCCACGCAACAATCTGGACAGAATCGAATTTCTACCCGCAGCAAATCGATCTAATCAAAATTGAACCAAAACACATCTACCACTAATCAAACGATGAGGATCGGCACTCGTTACCCTTGTAGAAACCAGGACGTAGGTGGGAGAACCTTGAGAAGATGATCTTCCTCCTCCTTTCTCCCCTCATCCTTCTTCTTCTTGGCCGATCCACAATCCGGCGCCCTCCCTTCTTCCTCCACTAGACCGGCAGCGGGAACGGTGTCCTTGGCCTGCAGCAAGGGAGAGCACCAAGGGGAGGTGCAGGGAGCAGGGGAAGGCGGCCAAGGTGAGAGGGGACAAGGAGGTGGCGGCCACAAGTGGGGAGGAGGGGAAAAGGGGTGGGCGGCTAGGGTTTGGGGAGGATGGCGCCTCCCCTATGGCCGGCCAGCCCCACATGGGCTTAGGCCCAAGCCCAAGTTGCCCCTCAAACGCGGAAAACCCCTCTCATTTCCTGATTTGATGATTTTCTAAAAGAACCCTTCTCCCGATTCAAATACTCTCTCCCGATTTATTTAATTTCTCCCGACTAATCCTTTCGAATATATTTTAGGGTATCACAAAAGTTTCCTTCGTATGATGTTAATGCTTACATGTTATTGTGTACACGTTGAATTCGTATGTATGAAAGATGATGTCATAGTGCATATGCATGTTTTGCGCATGTTTGGGTCTTGGTCACATGGTGACTAAGTATACTTTGTTGAGGTCCCCGTCATGCAATGACGGGCTTGAGGTCCCCACATTCGCGGAATGTGAGCAAGTGAGAAAAGAGGTCCCCATCATTGAGATGATGGGCAAAGGTCTCTATACATGTGGTGTATAGGCTCTTGGTCCCTATGCTAGAGGGCATAGGCAAGGGTATACATCGACGGATGTATACCCCGCATTACCGGTAAAATGCGAAAAGATATAAAGTTCAAAAGGTGCATTGCATTTGGTCGCATTCCATAAGTATGAAAGCTTTGATTAATGTAATGATGTTGTGGAGTGTTGATGCTATAACTGTGATCTTTGCTTTAACCTTGTTGATACTTGCTGAGTATTTGGGCTCACTCTTGCTTTTATATGTTTTAGGTACATCTCGCAGGAACAACATGCATGGGAGGGATTAGACGTTGGATGCACTCAGTACCTCACAATCTTAAGGCGTTTGCCATTAGTTTTATTTCAATAATAAATGAACTGCTTGAGAATCACTTAAGGATGGTCTTGAGTTTCAAATTAATTGTAATGATGAGAATAGTACGATTTGTTTATGTTATTTAGATTATCTTGCATGCTTGAATGAACTTGAATATGGAATTTATTGTTAATTGCTATGGTTAATTGTCGGAACCTCGGTATAGTTAACTGTACAAGGGAGGCTCTGCCAAAAATTTGTATTTGGTCTTAGTTCAAATTGGTTTAATGTAATTTTTAGTAGCATTCCAGGCTCTTTGTGAGTTGGGGTGTTACATTCAATCTCCCCTTTTTTGATGATTGATGACAAATCCATTATTTAATAGCAACATTTGGATATAGGTCAACATATGATAAGAAAGAAAGCTTATTTGACTATATGCATGCATAAAGCTTAGAGAATTCTCCCCTTTTTGCACTAAGCAAGAAAAAAGAATTCACCCCCCTTTTGGCATCACAAGAGAGAATATCAAATAAAACAATCATAAGAACATCCAAATGTAGCTCACACAAATTCTCCCCCTTTTGGCATTAATCACCAAAAATCCAAAACAAATCTAAGCCAAAAGAGAGTCTTTGCAAAAACATGAGCTTGGCAATAGAATTCATTTTATTGCCCTTTTTATGACCGAAAGAGCCAAACAACTTGAAATAAGGTCATATTTTGAGTTTTCTAAAGGAAATGATATTTTGAACATATTCAAATAAACTCACTCTTGAAATCTTCTCAAGAAACATTTTTCATGAAGATACCATGCTTATTTTCTCAAAGTCCAAAGAGATATGTGCATTGGAAAAAGTGTGGAAACAAACTCCGAAAAATCTGAAATAAATCATCGAGCTAGTCCTTACAAATACACACAATTTTCATTGTGGGAGGATCAACCAAAAATAAACCATTTTGAAGATATGAAAATCACAAAGATTCATAAAATTGAAAGTTTCAGGTTTTTCAGATTTGACAATTTCAATTAAGCTTCAAAAGACAACTGAAAAACTGGTTAAAATGGTTCCAATAAATCTGATAAAATTTGGCATAGAATATCAACTATAGAGGATCAAATTTCATCATTATATCTTCCTTAAATTATGAACCAATTTGGAGATACAAAAATCACAAATCAGCTCAAAATATGCAAAAGTCTGAATTTTCAGCACGTTGTTCAAAGAGAGAAAAAGTCAAAACTTTTTCAAAACAAGTCAAAATACTTTCAGATTTTTCAGAAACCATCTTTTGACTCCTAAGAAACTTTTCCAACAAGAATTTTCGAAAAAGATATGCCAAATTGAGCTTTGTAGGCAAGATTTTTGTTTAAAGAGAAGAAAAGGGCAAAACCTTTTCAAATGAAGTCCAAATACTTTAAAATTTTCTAGAATTAAAATTTGGACTATTTAGAATGTTTCCCAAAAAAGAATTTTTGAAAAAGAATTTTTCTTTCAAAAGATATAACAAAAAGCGTTTTGAAGGCAAGTAAAGAGAATGATTTTGCATTGAAAGTCCAAAATAGAAACCAATTTGAATTTCATGGAGTTTTTAACTTTATTGGCTTTGTACGAGTTAGAAATACTATTTCAAGCCAAGATACACAAAGAAATCCGGCTCAAATAGCGAAACTTACTATATGCAAGAATATGTCATTTTGAGTCAAAACTAGTTTTTCGGTGAACTTCAAATGAAAAAAGCTTTTCAACGGTTGGTCTTTTGTAAAAACTTTGAAGTTGAGAAATGTTTGAAATGACCAACCCTACGAGTTTGGTATAGACAACTTTTTCAAAAACTCAATAGATTTTGATTTAGGGAAATATATCGTTTAATTCAAAATCAAGATCATACAAGATAATTTTGAGACCAAATTTGATACTTTGTTTCTAAAATAGGAATTTTTACTCTAAAAGCATTGGAAAACATTTTAAATACATATTTAAGTACTTTTATCTAGTTTTTCATAAATTTTGACATTTTAAATAAGATATTTGACTTTTGACCAAAGAGATTCTTTTAAAAGGCTAAACTTGCATATCATTAACAATCTCACTTCAAGAATATCAAATGAAGCAAATGAGAATAAAAGACATGTATTCACAAGATCCATAAATCATTTTGGGCAAATAGTTAAAATAGTTTTCCCAATATTAATACTTTACCCCTTTTAAGTAAGCCTAAAATATTTAATATGTTTTTCATAAAGAACTCCCCCTTACACAAATGTTTTACTTCTTTGACACACAAAGGCTCTTTTAGTCCAATCAATCTCCCTTATTGACGTTAAGCACTAGAAGATGTCTTGTTTGTGGATCACACTTGAAAGAAAGTCGTGAAACACTTGTAGATACCACATGTAAATGCTACATGTCAACAGGACTTGAAATTTGCAAGGTACTTGAAACTTCTCTCGCAAAGATTCTTCAAAGAAGACATCCAAAGATAAGAGAGAATCCACTTGTATACTATGGAGAGTACACGAGCTTGGTCAAGAGAGGCATGATTGGCAAGGAATGAAGTTTGATACCATTTTAAAAAAAAATTACCACTTGAAGGAATAAGATGATATCATTTGTAAGGAATGAGTCATGCCGATGTCAAGATGATTTTGAGAAGCTACTATTAGAAAGAATACCACTTGAATTATTGCAATTGCAATCAAAGAGAAATAGTAGCGAGCAGCTTGCAAGGATAACAATATACATCTTGACTAAAAGGAGTAGCCAAAGTTGGTTCTAGTTTGAATGGAATGAAATTAGATGCTACTTAAAAAGATACCACTATAAGGAATAAGTTGATATCATTTGAGAGAATACCACTTGTAAAACAAAAGTGAATTTCTTTCCGTGGTTAAGATGATCAAGGGAGCTACCACTTAAATAAGAAATACCACTTGTAATGATAAGAATATCACAAGGTGATCAAGATAAGCATTTGAGGGTAGCTTGCAAAGATAGCAAGGATCAATCTTAACTTTGGAAAACAACCATAAAAGATTTAGAATTGAAATAATTGAGATTGGCTGTTTTGTCAGGATAATCGGTAATACCGCAGTTTAAGGACCGGTAGTACCGCAAGTCGGTAGTACCGTAGATAGAATGCCGGTAGTTCCGATTTTTCTGGAGAATTAGGATAAAACTTGGAATGGAGCCAAAGTGAGCAAATGAATAGATTTTAAACATTTTTAAAACATCTATTTTTATGTATGAGTCATAAATACCATTATGGACCAATTCATGTGAATAATTTTTGGCTCATATGACAAAACTCGCTTAAGTGCTAGAAAGTGACCACTTAGGTCTAACTAGGATTTTGGACGAGTTTCAAAATCAAATAACTTTTGTTTGGTTGGTCTTTTTGAAATCATTTGAATACCAAAAAGGTTTAGAATAGCCAACTCTAGGATTTTTCTTTTGAAAAGATTTTCAAATTCCTTTTAGAATAGACTTTACACTAAAATCTAGTTTAAGTCAAAAACAAGATATTATGCTCTATATTTTTGGCTTGAAATTCATTTTCACTTTAAATAGGTTTTTCTTATACCAAAGCCTTTGGTAAACCTTTGAAATGCATTTGTATACATTTTGCAACTAGTTTTTCAAAGGATTACTTATAGTTATGAAATTTTTGACTTTTGGCTAAAAGGCTCAATTTTGAAAAACATTACTAGCACTTAATTTATTTGGGCACACTTAGGGATGTGATATACATGATTATGACTTAGCACTCCCCCTTAACGTTCCACAACCTTCTTGCTCAAGATTTCAATAATCAAGATTAAGCACAAGAGCAAGAACATCCTTTTTATAAGATTTTCATGAATGTAACCTACACACGGCAAAGGGTCTAGATACTTCAATGTAAGTACTTATTACCGAAATAGCATTGGCTTATGATATGACTTGATCATCCTTAAGCTTGGCTCCAATTTTGCATATGGTGAATTCCACCTCTTCATGTGTGAGCCAAACCTCCAATGCATTTCCAAGTACCTATTAAGCATTTAAGCGCATTTGGTACCCAATACTTGGTTGGGTCCATGAATGTTAGTCACAATGGATTTGGGCACCCAAATGGCCCTAGCATTTGATTTATGTAAACTAACATTCTTAGCAAACACATTGCTATTTCTATCCTTCCTAAGCAAATAATCATTATTATAAATAATAGGCTTAGGAGAGATACCTTTAGGACATTCCTTACTAAAATGTCCTTTTTCCCGGCAATTATAGCAAGTTGGGCTTTTGCTTCCCCTTGATGTCTTCTTATCTTGCTCATTGCCGGCTTGCCTCTTTATTGAATGTCTTGGCTTGACATCCTTTTGATTTGGGCACACCGAGGCAATGTGTCCCTTCTCATAACATCCAAAGCATTTGATATTCGTGTATTTTTTTTTCTTTTTGCTTTGGGATGCTCTTCACCTTTTTCTTCGCAATGAAGCCAAGTACTCTCTTGTAATCTTCCTTGTTAGGGCATATGGAGGAGAGGTGACCCTTTTGATGACAATCAAAGCACTTGACATTCTTCGTGTGTCTTGCATTGTGCCTTGTCTTGCTATTCTCCTTTTTCTTCATGGGAGTGAACCCAATTCCACTCTTGTCGTTTACATTTTGTTGCTTGCTTAATATTTCATCAAGAGTGGCTTTTCCTTTGTAGCTTTTATCTAAGTCATTTTTCAAATTTGAGACTTGGGCCTTGAGCTTTTTATTTTCCTCTACAAGATTAGTTTCAACAAGCATAGAGGAAATAGAAGTATTTTCACTAGAGCTACAAGGCATATCAATTAAATCATCACAAGATGTGGATATGCTAACCTTAAATGCAATGCAAGGGTTAGCAACTACATATGGCATATCATTTAACAAATCACATGTTATGTCTATATCCACCTTAGACTTAGTGAGCTCATTTAGGAGGAGAATTTCATGTTCATCTTTTAGAATATCATAATCATTTTGAAGTGAGACAAACTCTTTCTTCAAAACTTTGAATTTAGATTTCTCCTTTCCTAAATACTCATTAAAATCTTCAAGCATTTCCATCAACTCATCATAAGTAGGATTATCATCATTTACCTCATTTTTACCTTTAGCCATAAAGCAATGAGGCGAACGTAGATGGAGTTGATGTCTCATCATCGTCGGAGCTAGAAGTTGAGCATTCTTCTCCTGACATCCATTCTTGTATGCAATCATCACTTGTGGAAGTGGACATTTTATAATGGCATTGTAATTGTGTCCACATCTCATAAGCATTCTTGAGATCGCATACTTCATTGAACACATTTACACTTAAAGCACTAAATAAAGCGTTAATTGCTTGAGTGTCGAGATGTAAGCATTTCTCTTCCTCAATTGATGGATCAAGACTATCCAATGGAGGAGAAAAGCCAACATCTACAATCCGCCATATATTTAGGCCCATGGCCTTAAAATAACATGACATGCGGATTTTCCAATGGGCATAGTTTGTGCCATTAAATTGTGGTGCTTCACCTAGGTGCATAAAATCACTAGTCGCCATCCTTTACTCTCTAGACGGTTAAGTCTAATAAATGAGAGACCAAGCTCTGATACCACTTGTAAGATCGAGGAGGCCGACTAGAGGGGGGTGAATAGGTGTTTTAAAACTTCTATGCGCTAAAACCGATTTCTAATGCGAAAGCTTATAACAATACGATTTTGCACAATTAAATCCTAAATCAACTAGGTTCAACTAAGTGCACCAACAATACAAGTCAATTGAAGAATATTGCAATTAAGCAAGGACTTGTAAGCTATTCAATTCTAGCAATGTAAATAGCATAAAGCATGACAAGCATTCATACATAATGAATAAGTAATTTAATACAAGAAATATAAATTGCACAATGTAAAGTAATAGAATGCAAACCACAATGACACGGTGATGTTTTACCGTGGTGTTCGGAGACTTGCCGGTCTCTCCTAATCCACGTTGAGGGAAACCCAAACCAATTGGGCCGGCTCCACGAATTAAGCCTTCCTCCGAGGTATCAATACCTCGCTCCACTAGGGTTGCTCTTACTCCACTCCGGAGATGGCGAGCACCAAGCCACTCACAAACACCGGGCCTTCTCACAAGCTTCACTTGAGAAGATCATCGGACCACAACACCTCCACGCCGTCTAGGTGTCGGTAAACACCAAGAGTAATAAGCCAAGCCCCTAGCTTGACTCTCGCCGAGTGCAATACATGCACAATCCAATTCTAGTTGCAACACATGCAACTAGAACCTCTCCCTTTTGCTCACAAGGTGCAACACATGCACAATTGAGTGGAGAAGCTCACAGTAGCTCAAGTGGGTGAAATGGGATGCCAAAAATTGCCTCTCAACCGGCCAAGGGGGTATTTATAACCCCTACAACAAAAACTAGCCGTTGGGAGACGAAACAGCCAAAAACCAGCCGTTACAGCATTGGTGCGGTACTACCGTAGTTATACGAGCGGTACTACCTTTCTGCGGTACTACCACTGTTATAAGGGCGGTACTACCGCAGCCTAATTTTCAGCACAGACGACACTCGGTAAAAAGGTCATAACTTTTGACTCCGATGTCGGAATTGAGTGATCTTGGACTCTATTGAAAGCTTATTCAGAGGGCTACACAACCCACCTATTTGATTGATCTCAAACACATTTGATCAAATTAAAAAGCCCAACTCAAAAGAGCCACTACCATGGTCTAAGTCTAAAGAAATAGCAACAAGCAATCTTAGACCATGTCAAGGGAATACACATGAATCTTAACCATTTGCAAAACACATTTGTAAATTTAGATCATGCCATAAGGAGTAGGTACATGGACTTCAATCATTTGCAAAACATATTTGCAAAGTATAGTCACATGTAACAAGGATTAAATGCATGAGCCTCGACTATTTGCAAAACGCATTCGCAAATAATAGCATCATGCCACGGTGAGCTAGAGCAAGTGAGATTGAGCTATCAACACATGATGAGACTCAAGCTACTAGACAAGACCGCTCTTAATAGTACGACAACCTATACTAGTAATCCGGTCTTCCAACCAAACACCAAGACCGGTAAAAGACTAGGAACACATCCTTAGCCCTATCTAGTCATACCTTTGCCTTGACCATCTTCTTGAAGCTTGATGATGCACATCTTCACTTCAAGTCCGGGTCATCATCTTGACATGCATCAACCCATGATGCATCCTCACTCAACACATGATGAGTCTTCTCCTGACTTGATGATCAACTCATGATCATCTCTTCTTTGAGATCTTGATATGCATCAACACATAATGCATCATCTTCTTGAACCTTGACTTGATGACGATCAACACATGATGCCATCCAAAGTCTTCATCACCCTGGAACATAACCTATTCATCCAACTCATGGAAAATGTTAGTCCCACAATGTCATTAACATTAATTAATAAGATATACCTGCATAAATGCTTCTAAACAAGTCATTCTCGCGGTGTGGTATTACCGCCAAGCGGCATCCGATATCCGCTCTCGGTAGTCTGCTTTCTCGATGCGGTACTACCGATTTTCAGAGGCTCGAGAAATACAGAAAAACACCTTCTTTGGAATTTACATACCGCCAAATAACAAATGGAACAACCGGGTCGCGGTAGTTCCGCCAACATATTTGCGGTCATACCGCTACGCGGTAGTTCCGCCACGTGAACTCCGGTACTACCGCATATTGGTAGTACCGCTTACCAAATGCGGTCATACCGATTTCCACTGAAATCCTTCCAGAAGCTTTTCGAAATGCAATGCATGACTCCTTTGTCTTGAGCCATGTCAATCTTTTATCACCTTTGCATTTCCTTTTCATGTCATCATTCAAACTCCGGGACTAAGCCTTGAAAACATCTTAGCACACACATTAGTCCCACAACACAATTGCAAATAATTGAATATAAAGTAACATGAGTATATATGAACTACACAAGTTATATATACCATGAGTATATACGAACTACAAGTTGTATATACTAAATATGAGTGTATACGAACTACACAAGTTGTGTATACTCATATGAATATATTAACTACACAAGTTAAATATATTCAAAGATATATTTCAAACTAAAGATCCTTAATATATGTGGAAAGAGAATATGGATCAATACTAATGAAACCACAAAATATAGAATGAACTCCCCCTAAATGTGTGCATATACAAATGTGTAATGGAAACATATGCACATATCCAAGTTAACCTATTTGGTGGAGTTTAACCTATATTTTGGATCCGAGGAATGCGACAAGATATAATAAGAAGTAGAATGCATACTTCTTGTATTTTCATCTTTATATCCAAACGAGACTAAGCAATAGATAATTAATATAATTGTTAGTCTCACAAATAGATTTATCATTAATGAATACATACCTGTTTGGATTTTTGATTTTATATCCAAGCTAAGACTAAATATGATATAACAATAAGAGTGTTAGTCTCATAAGTGCATTTGTCATTAATCACCAAAATACTTTATTAACACATAATGGCGGGTCTAGATCCTTCACGCGCCCACTCCAACTGAAGTGAGAGACAAAACATGTTCTATAACGAAGCGTACAAATATTATCATTGAAATGACCGGAGGTTGTAAGTGTCTCACAGTGTCGTCACGCCGCGAAGCGTTGTATCGATCGTACGAGTAGCTAAGGCTCTCCTGGTGTGTAACATACTTCGGCCGCTCTGGCAGAGCATGGGTGAGTCTGGTGCGCGACCGTGGTACGTACTATTGCATGTACTCATGACATGTCCGTACGTTGTACGGTCGCTGCTACAACAAGACGTCGACATGCGTCGTCTCCATCCAGGCCGTAATCCACTTGTGTTGGAATGCTCGCTAGTCTTCAGCATGTCGGCCCACCCTCAATTGCTTGCATTCCAAAAGGATTGATGTTAGAACAGAGGATATATGTATTAAGTGTAAACATTACTCGAAGATGAATTAGACTCACAAGTGGACGACTCACTGTAGCATCCTACCGTCGGGATGGGGCATGACCTGGTACAAATCAAATTGCCACATTATGCGCTACGACACGTAAGGTTCCACCACATGTGTAAACACTAGGTGGCATATCGTCGCCCAAAGTCCAGCATCCTGTGTGCATTGTAAGGACAGCCTGTGTGGCGCTACCGAGGCCATGAAGTGTGGGGTCCATGGAGCCCAGATGATATCGTCGTCGTAGAACGGCTCGAACTCATTGTGGAACAACAAGTAGCACCTCGTCGGTCCGTCCTTCGCCCAACGTAGGATAGCGACAGTCCATCGAGAGCCCATGGTGGGCCCGTCTATCAGGTCCTGCAACGCGGGGTACGAGTGGACTGCTTTGTGGAAGGACGGCCGCCCAACAGGGAAGTGCTCCCAACTCCACAACTGCAGAAGCACGTAGCAACAGGCAAGGTTGGGTTTGACACCGGTGTCGCGCCTCGAAGCGTCACACAACCCCCTGTATGTGGCGTAGAGGACGGCTGGTCCCCAGCTCTACTGAGGTATCGCCCCAGCCTCCGTGTGAACCAAAGACTCGGTGATGCGGACGAAGCTGGGGTACACCCAGTCGCCCTGTGATGTGGGAAACATGACCGAACCAAAAAGATATAGAAGGTATGTGACGAGGTCCGTCCAAACAACATCATCGGGTGCATCATCCAGGCACTAACTAAAAAGCCTTAGCCATGTCCGAGGGATGCCACAGGTACTGTCCTGCATAGGTATGTCAAACCTGTTCCCCAGCCTAGCCTTCCAGTCCACCAACGAACGTCCTAGAACAAGTGGCTCACCCCGGATAGGGAGACCGATTAGGAATGAGACGTCTTGTAGGGTGACTATCATCTCACCCCACCAAAAAGTGGAAAGTTTGTGTCTCGGGCCTCCACTGGTCGATAAGTGCTAACAGCAGGCTCTTGTCTAGGTGAACTGGCGTCCGACGGAGACCAGCCTCGCGAAGGGCAACAAGCCCGTATCCTGGAGGATGGGGACGTAGCAAGGGTCCAGCTCTCAGCATTCCCTCCTAGCCCGAAGCGCCAGGGGTGGAGGGCCATCCTCGTCCCCGTTGATCCACGACTTGTACCAGTGATTCTCATTGTATAAGTGTTCTAAAAGCTCCGGTTGAGACATGGCTTGTAAGACATGGAAGAGACAGACTATTAGTAAAAAAACTAAATTATTAGAGTCCACTAAGGCCACTAAAATAACTTTTCGTACTAAAAAAATAAAATTCTATTTTCTGTTCTGATTTGGTTTGGACCCTTGTCCTCTTTCTTTATAAAATGAGAATTTGCCCCCTAGATGCATCTATATCTAAATACTGTTCAATAAAGTCATTGTTGTGTACAATAGTTCACTGTAAGAAAAAAAGAAGTACAACCTAGGTGCATTGTGGTAGATCAATGCTTCAAGTCTAAACTCCGCAATTAAGGTCAATTTTATGACAAAGTCAAACACATGTTGCTATGCAATTACGGTCAATTTTATGTCAAATCAAAACTTCATTGTTCAGATGTCATTTCATGGAGAAATAAGTCTATGAATCACAACACACTACTTGTATTAATTTCTACTAGTGCAAGTAGTTAATAGATTTGGCACATCTTGCTGTTCTCTATTCTTCAGTTCTTTAATGCTAACTTATTAGTACTAAATTAATTGCCACTAATTGATGAAAGCAAATTAATCACATCCTAAAAATTACAACTAAAGTATTAACGACTAATTAATTACTGCTAATTTATTAATACTTAATTCCAACTAACTATTTCGGACTAATGAATTGAGTAAAACAATGTACTTACGACTAATTAATTAATTGGTAACTAATTAACTATCCCTAAAAATTACAACTAATAAATTAAGCAAGATTAATTTCGCTAGGAATAATTTACTAACCACAAAATTAAAAAAATAAATAACGTACGAGGAGAGACATACATGCTGAAATGGCTGCTAATGACGACGACAAATAATAATAAGTCACCAAAAAATCGAAACTGAAAGAACGAGAAAGTGAGAGAGCGAAATGAAATCGCACTCTCATGTGATTAAATAGATGCTGAGAGGGTGCTGCGGAGAGCCTTCCGCGCCAATCTCTTGCATGCATGAACATACATATAGACAAAGACACGATGAGAGTGACGAATTAGAGGGTTTAGGGAACCGGATTAGAGGGTTGAGGGGATGGGCATGTCGGGGGCAATGGCGCGTCCGGCCGGGCATGGGTTGGACGTGGCTAAATTTCTGTTTAATTAGCTAATTACAATAATTGTAATTAATTAGCGAGGGGCATCCGGCCCGTGAATGTGGAGGGGCGTCCGGCCCGTGACTGGCCGGACGAGGTGACGTGTCACGTGGATATTGCGTCCGGCTGGTGACTATGCGAACGAGGCTTCAGATTTGCTATTTCGTTACAACGGCTACTACTTTCATAATAAAACATCGCAAACATACTATTTATACCAAAAATTCATGATTACCAGTACGTTGGAACACGCTATATAGTATTTTTCTCTTGCAATAACTCACCAAGAAATCCTCTCGAGAACCAAGTTTTGCTTGGGTGACTAGTGGTGGTGGTTGTACCTCCAACCCATCAGGGTTCAAACTCCAAGTTTGACCCTGCGTGTCTCATTTAGGAGGGTTTTCTTTCAGTAGGAGGCGACGTACCCGTCGCAAGCGAGGCGTCGATGGTGATTTCGTCATTTCTTCAAGCTCCGCTCGTCTGGTCTTCCGTAGCCGTCGTGTGTGAGTGTGTGCGTGTGGTAGTGTGCGTGTGTGAAGATGTCTATGTGTCGTACTAGGTGTTTCGAAAAAAAAAAAAACAAGAAATCCATTCGATGTTGGCGATGCGACGCTCCTTCCTGCGCGCCGATACAAGCATCAGCATGTCCTCCCCAAGAAGCAGCTCTCGCTGCCCAGCACCTGCAGCGCGCGGTCCGGCACGGCGACGACCTGGGCTACCTTCTTGCCCTTCGTCAGCGTCAAAACATCCTGTGGAACTCGACCGTCAACGTCTTCTCCTTCGCCGGCGTGAACACGCTGGCTCCGCCGCCCATGGACCTTCTTGCTGTCGCGGAGCACCGTCCCTCAAATGCTATCGCGTAAGGAGCGCAGGGTCGTTCGTAATATATCGATCAAGAACTCCAATCCTGCGCGGAATCGGAGCACCCCTAACCAGATCCGGCGCGGACACGTCCATCACGGCAAACATCCATTCGGGCGGTCCTGCATGCGCCTCTCCAGATTCGCAGAGACAGAACTTCTCCAATAAATAATGGTCTTTGAGCAAAAGCCGGTGAATTCCTTGTGCACTGACAAATGGGGTCCGCGCCACCTGCGCTCCTTCCAATTGGTGGTGCAGCACTGCAGCTTGTCCCAATCGAGCCAAACCCAACCCAAACCCAACCGGAGAAGATCTGCACGGGTCGTTGGTTCGTTCCAACTCCCACGACCAGGTCTAACGACTCCGCCCTCGCCTCGCGGTCGCCTCCTCCTCGGCGCGCGCCTCTCGATCTCCTCAACCGGCGCGGCGGCCGGCGGAGCCGCGCGGGCCACCAGCCATGAAGGGCTCCCACTCGCAGGCGCAGGCGGTGGGCCGGCGGCGGCGCTGCGGGTGGCTACTGCCGCTCCTTGTCGGCGCCGCCTTCCTCGGCGAGATCGCGTTCCTCGGCCGCCTCGACATGGCGAAGAACGCCGCCGCGGTGGAGAGCTGGACCACCTCCTTCTACGGCCGCTCCGCCCCCGGGGGCGAGGGCGAGGACGCGGCGAAGGACGCACCACCGGGCGGCGGCGGGGACGACGGCGACGAGATCCGGCTGTGCGAGGAGCGGCTCGAGAGGGATGATGCCGTTCCCTACGACCGCGACTTCGACAGGGACCCCGTCCTCGTCGGCGGCGGCGCCAAGGTCTCGTGCTTGTCCTTTCCCTCGTGCTCTTACATTTTAAGCTAGGATTGGAGAGTTAGTTTGGTATCGACGGGCTCGACGGATCTTCTGATTGATTGGGTTAACATTAATAACTGATATTTGATCATCAAACTCTTTAAGAGCTCCGGAGTCCTGACTGTGCACAGATTGCGATGCTTGGTGAAACACTATGCCATTTTGGACTTGCTATGTTGTCCCTTCGCTGCTTCATTGCGAATTTTATGCAAAATTTTGACTTTGTTGAAACACTAACAGAAGAACCCCCTTTACTGGTACAAGCGCCTCTTCAGGTTGCTTGTGATTGAGCTTATGTATGCAAATGCCTTAACAATGATACTGTTCCCAGTGGATTATGGAACTCTTGAGCTTGTGTCATATACTCTTCACTGTCTTATTGCCTTACAGGGTTAGCGAGAGAAATTTCAGCTAGTACAAACAAGATCACCCCAAAAATGATCTTCACTGTTGTTTGTGCTCTGTGTCCTCGTCCATGCTGGTCATACCTGGCATAATAAGCTAACGGCCCTGGCTTTCCCTAGCTGTTCAATTGGTTGGGCTTTTATGCTCAGTCAAAAGTACATGCCTAACCCCTGATATTACGCTTTTTCTTTAATGCAAGTAGAAAGCTGTGGAAATGTTGAGTTGGCTCGACATACATGTATTGCTTGATTGCCTCAAAGGTTGAATTGGAAGTTTGGAATCACATGTAGCAGATTAATGTTGGAAATTTGAATAATATGGTTTAGTGAACTGCATTGGCATCATTTCTGTGGCAATAAAGAGTTGTGGTTTTAGCTTTTTGGAACCAGGAAAAAAATCTTATATTGCTAATAGAATAGAATGCACATGGTATCACGTTGATGTAATCATGTGCACAAGAATGTGGGGGCAGTTTTAGTGTTACTCAAGGAACACTTTCTGAAAACAAAGGAAGTGTGGTGAAAACTAAAACAACCAACAACCAATGCTAAATATTTCCCTTTGAATTTTATGCTCAATGGCATACTTTGTTTTGTTCATTATGAATGATGTGGAACATTGTTCACTTAAGCATACCTGATGCCATATGTTTGTGTTGGCAACATTATTGACGTAATGATTGTTGGAAATGACGCCACATATCTGTATCATTAATGTTCCATCTATTTATTTCTTCACTTGTCGTCTCCATCTATAATGCTTATGCATTTTTTCCTTCTCAGGATTGGAATAAATGTTCTGTAGGATGTGAGTTTGGGTTTTCAGCTAGTAAGACACCTGACGCTACTTTTGGAATCGCCCCAGATCCTTCCGTAGATGGTATCCTCAGATCAATGGAATCATCTCAGTATTACTCGGAGAACAATATTAATGTGGCTCGAGGGTGGGTAAGAACCAAGTTAGTTGTGATTGTTGATTTCCAGTTACTTACTTTGCCTGTTTAAAATGACACATTTTAAACCTTATCTATTGTCTTCCAAATGAATTTGAACTGTAATTCATGTTCAATGCTGATGGATCAGAAGTGAGAACTGTTGTCTGTTTCCGTGTATAAGACATGTGGACACTGGTCCTAGCTGTCGTATTCTGTTGCCCATGTTGACAAGTGGAGGGTTTAATGGTCTAATGTGATTGTAGGTTCACTTTTTTTTGGTTCAGAATAGTGTAAGAAAGTATGGAGTACTATTTGGCTGCCAAATCGGTTTCTTGCCGATGTTTAATCATTATCACTTAAAATAAAATTTTAAAATAAGCACTGTGTTGAATTTTTGCCCACAGTGTGAACCATATTATTGTCATGTAAGCACTGTTGTGGAACCATTGGCTTTTGGTCCTCAGTGGGATTTATTAATTTTGTGAAACATCGTTCTATGCACTGGGCAATTCTAATGCTTTCTGTCGCAGGAGAGGGTACAAAATTGTGATGACAACCAGCCTTTCCTCAGATGTACCTGTTGGCTACTTTTCATGGGCGGAATATGATATCATGGCACCTGTGCCTCCAAAAACAGAAGAAGCCCTAGCTGCCGCCTTTATTTCCAACTGTGGTGCACGCAACTTTCGTTTGCAAGCCCTTGAGATGCTTGAAAACTTAGATGTGAAAATTGATTCATATGGTAGCTGTCATCGTAACCGTGATGGCAGAGGTACACTTTCTATGCCGTATTTTGCTTGGCATATTCATTTCATTAAATATTATAGCTTATACACAAATGGTATGTGTTCCGTTGTGCTTGGAAGACCGTAACTAGTGGCCAGCTGCAACAAATTATTCCAAATGATAGTAGTTGCAATATATCACAATATTAAGTACCAAATATAACAATTTCTACTGCCAGCGCTTGTTGTGATGTCAATGTGCTAATCCTTGTGAGTTGCAACATTTAAGATGAATTGCTAATTGAGTTGTACTTAATAGTGGAGATCACTAGATGAATTTCTTTTGATTTTATGGACTCTTTAAGAATAACGTGTTCAGGGATTTAGAATCTACTTTGGTAGTGAGTACTGAGCACACTGCCTTTTGTCTTTGACAAGTGATGCTTTTATGCTTGGATGCACAAGTTCTGCTGTAATAGTACATTTGTTTCTAGGAAAGAAATGTAATGTGTACTTTTATTTGTTGCTTGGGTGCAGTGGACAAAGTTGAGACTTTGAAGCGCTACAAATTCAGCTTGGCTTTTGAGAATTCTAACGAGGAAGATTACGTTACAGAAAAGTTTTTTCAGTCACTTGTAGCAGGTAACAGTATATGTTATTAAGTGCTCTCACCCCATACCCCTGCCCCAAACCCACCCACCCACACAATTTGCATTGGTAAACTCTCATCCACCATTGCATACTGAGTATAAGTTGATGTGCTTGTGTTGGTTTATTGCTCTAGGATGGAATTTTGCGTTCATGACTATAGTCTTCCTTTCCATTAGTTGCTTACTGTAATGGGTTAACTGCTGTGTTAGTTTATTCGAAATTATTTGGTAGACATGGAAAAATCACACTACCCTTTCAATCTTATCAATTGAAATATATTGTGATAAGGTTATCCTCAAGAAACTGGAATTGTGAAACAGAGGAGTACCATCTTCCAAATCATTTGCTGAATTATCATTCCTTTTTATAATGTATGGATTAATTGGATTTTCCATGTTTACTCATTGACGCTCGTAACCTGTTGCCATGAATTTGTCTTAAGTTCCAATTTCAGAGGTTGATTTATTTTTTAAATTTTTTAAGTTTAAATTTGTAGCTGAAATGGAAGTGATTTTGAATATTTCATTTGCACTTCACTACAGGAGCTATTCCAGTTGTCGTAGGTGCTCCAAATATTCAAGAGTTTTCTCCTGGCGAAGGTGCAATATTGCACATTAAGGAGCTCGATAATGTTGCTTCAGTTGCTAGCACAATGAAACATATTGCATCAAATCCTGATGTTTTTAATCAATCTTTGAGGTAAATGTCCTGCTTTCCCTGTTGACTTAAGGCCTGAAAGTGATCTCTGGCCATCTTTAAGCCCAATGGTGCTGCTTATCTGCAAGATCCTATACTAAATTAGCATGATAGCAATGGACATCTAGGAAGCCATATGTTTATCTGTCTTTAAGCTTAGTTCCAGTTTGTAAGGAGTAGGCTGTATTACATTATGAACTTTGCTGTGGTGATGCTTTCACCTATTCATTTTTCTTCCATCAAGATTGGGCAACAATCATCATCTTTGGTAAAGATGTGATTGTTGAGGAACCAAATTACAGTCCAATTAAACAATTTCTCAACGAATCAATTTTCCCCATTTGGATAGGCTTTAGTGTGGCTCTGGCACTTGGTACTAAAGCTTACAATGTAATCCTTGCCTGTGACTGTGCAACACATGAATGAATACTAAAATCACGTAGAAGCTACTTCAATTAGGCTTTACATGATAACTGACAGAAAATTAATTCTATTACATGATAACTGACGGAAAATTAATTCTATCTTGCTAATGCTGTTGTAAACAAGTTGTTTCTATTTTATTCAGAATGAAGAAGGTGCTAGTTTCTATGAGCCTCTACCGGGAGTTAATTTGATCTCTTCCTTGTTTCACTCTTACGTATCTCTTAAGTATATTCATTTGTATCAATATTCGGGGCATAATAGTCTGAACTCATGCAGTTTAGGTTAGACTAAGTTGGGGGTCTTCATTACCTCTGCTTTGATTGAATGTATCCTTGAGTACAGTGCAGAAGTAAGAAGTTCCATTCAAAATAGATGATTATATTGATAAAATCTTACCATGCAATTTTGCCAAACATCCTGTAGGCTGTAGCAGACATTATTAATAGCATCATCATGTTTTTGTACTGAGCACATATCATTCTTCGTTTTGCATCTGTAGGTGGAAGTATGATGGTCCATCTGATTCTTTCAAGGCTCTTATTGACATGGCGGCGGTTCATTCATCCTGCCGCCTTTGCATACATATTGCTACGAAGATTCATGAAAAAGAGGAAATGACCCCAAAATTTATGAATCGCCCATGTAGTTGTTCCAGCAAAAAGGGTACAGTATACCACTTATTTGTCAGAGAGAGGGGGCGGTTTAAGACAGAGAGCATTTATATGAGGTATGGAAGTACTGTTGTGCTTACCCTGTATTAGTGATTGGTACTTGCAGTTGACACATCATAAAGTTCCAAGAGGAACGAGGGCAAATTTTCATCCTGTAGTTTGTAGTCTTAGCTCCTCTTGTGCTTATTTTCTCAGAATGGTGCATGGGATTCTCAACTACTGCTATACCCTTGTGTAAGGTCTTAAGTAGTTTTGTTGCATTATAAACTTAAAAGTTATCTTTACTGCAATGCTTGCTGCGCAAATACTTCTTTTACTTGCTTGTTTTCCACCCGCTTTCTTAAACATGTTTCATGTCTATGTGATGCAGATCGGGTCAATTAACCTTGGGAGCTTTGGAGTCTGCAGTGCTTGCTAAATTTAGATCCCTCAACTATGTTCCTGTATGGAAGGATGAAAGGCCACCAAGTATTAGAGGTGGGGACGAGTTGAAGGTGTACAGAATTTATCCAGTCGGTCTTACACAACGACAGGCATTATACAAATTTAGGTTTAGAGATGATGCTGAACTTGAGAAATATATTAAAGATCATCCATGTGCAAAGCTTGAAGTCGTTTTTGTATAACTGTAATCTAGTAATTTTTTCCGTGGCGTCCTTTCGCTGCTCCAAACTAGTACTGTGTGTACTTTCTGCTGTATTGTAAGTTAGGCTGCTTTATGTAGCAATGAATTCACGCTCGTACAGATCACCAGTCTTTATGCTTAAGCACAACTTTCTAGGCATTGAGATACACCGATTGTAAATTTCCATTGACAGACAAGAAGTTTTTATTTGCCTTAAAAAATTTTTTTTGTTTTCTTTTGAGGAACAGTCGAGAAGGATTGACGTGAGACTATTAACGACATTGTTGTGATATCATGTGTCCTGTAGTCGACGGGGAAGCGGCAAACACCCTTGTGGAAGAACTGAAGTAGCACTTTTTTAATGACATTGGTGGACTTTGCATTAAGGTTGTAAATTTGGGAACAGTTTTTGTGAAGAGTTAATGTTAAACGTCCCAAATTTCCATGGAGCTGGATAGTTTTACGACTAAATCGTTGTTCAAAGTTTTGTTCTAACCACTCACCCTGGTTTTATCTGAAGTGTTTTATCCTCAGTCCTAACTTTCTTCCCATGCTGGACCCCTGCATTTGTGGAGTTATTGGCAACAGTGACGAAGCAACAAAATACCCCCGTGAATGCTACAGTAACAACACAGTGGAAAACTATTTGCACACGTTTTTTTTCACATCCGCGCGGTGGAGGTGCAGCAGCCCCTGTGTCGTCCATGACACGGCAGAGGAATCCGTGCGGTGGGGACGTAGCAGGGCACTTGTCGTCTATCGGTGTGTCTGTAGTACTATTTTTATTGATTCGTTCACGGAGAGATTATTTTTGCCATTATGTCGTGAAACAGTGCTATTTAAGCAAAAACTTGCATTTGTGTTCTGTTCAGTTAGCAATCTTGGTTCACTGTTGCAAGACCACTAAAGCGAATGGGAATCGTCTGGCATCTGCCGGGGACATTGACAGCTTACACATTCTCCATGGAACAGGTGACTGACATGGGAATAGTCTTGCTGATGCGGTGATGCCATAGCTGGCGCTGGAGCCCAGCACTCTCCCTTACAGAGTCACAGGTCACAACGAGTTCTCCCAACGCACAGGGCGCAAAAGGAGCGTCTCCACGTGTCGATCTCCGGCCATGCCGTTCCAGATCTCCTAGATTGACGAATAGTTGACGGTCGAGTAAGAGATTCCCCGGCCACCGAGGGCCGGCTGGTGTGGCTGGTCGCACCTCATGTCCCAGCACTGCCGGCTGGTGTGGCTGGTCGCACCTCTCATGTCCCAGCACTGCCGATTGATATGATTGATTCCTCATGAATGATGATGCACGGGGGAGAAAATATCTCCTCCCGGCAGCAGCCCGTGCTTTCTTTCAGGCAGTATCACTGAGCACAACGATCAAATGAAAAGGAAAAAGATAAGAAAGTAGATGCAATGCTGTTCCTTGTGTTTGTGCTGGATTTTAATCCATCCTTGAAACGTACGGGTTTAGGGCTTTTAGGATGTATGAATTTCATAGGGCAATTCCTCTAAAATTCTTGTGAAAATTAAATTCCTCTGTTTCATAATCATGTTGTCAAAACAGAACATCAGGGTGGGCTGGAAAGGGGAAGGTGAAGTAAGTAATGCACAGTTTGCGACAGGTGCATGCCGTCAAGGGCTTTGTCCCCCGTGCGCCACGTTGCCGTGCTCGCCTAGTCGCCGCAAGTACTAGTCGTTAGCTGGACTCCAAAACCTTGTCTGAACCCGGAAAAGATTGCATGCCAACTCACTCGACAGTAGTGACCGAACTGGAACAGCGGTTTGTATGATCTGCCTGTTAAGAAATCCTGATTTAGGGATTGACGGGCGATATATCTAAACCGCCACAGGTGAGTTTTTAGTCTTTAGATATGACTTCATTATATTCAGAAAGTGAAAAATCTATCAATAAAGAGGTTCTCATATTATGTCTATATCTTTGTCTTTCTGTGATTGTTCATCTATTATGTGGAGATTGTGTTAGTGATATGCCTTAAAAGCAATTATGGCGATGATTGTATCACTTCTATGTTTATAATCTTTTGAATAATATGTTATTTTGTCCCTCGAATAAATGTATTTCATATTGATCAACAAGTATGTGACTTGTTCGTAGAATTCTTTATTCATATTTTGATGTTATTCTAAAATTATCCCTGATCTTATATTATTACGTGAGACAATTATGATTTATAGATCAGCACATGTATTAAATGATGATCATGTTCCACGGATCATGGATATCAAATCAATAATGTGAACACTTGTTAGAGAATATGGTGTTAGATTGACCTGCCATGAGACACTGCGAGAATTATTATATTATTAAGTACCATCAGTTGGTCACATGCATAGTGTATATAGGATCCTTAGACCTGAGATCGTTATAGTTTTCTACATGTGTAATAGTTTACTTAGAGGTTGTCAAACACTGCTCCGTAACTATGTGGTCATAAAGGTAGCTTTCGGGTTTAATATGAAACATGTGAAGGAATATGAGTGATCAAGATGGAATTTACTTCTCTTATATAACGGGAGAGATATCTCTAGGCCCCTCAATGTGGTTGGATTAAGGAAGTGCATGGCCATACCGAATGTGGTTGAGGAGTCAATCACAACTGAGTAATCCACTACAGGTTCGAGTGAAGGATCGAGCTATCAAAGGATGACACGCTTCTCGTCTTGAGTTCAATATAGTATCATGAGGAAAAGGGATCGGTACATAAGTACTATATAGGTTCGTCTGATATGATCTTTATGCATATTTGGGAATCGCTATGTCCTGCTAGGGATCGCTACTGACCTATGGACTGAAAAGCAGTTTTCGGCCCATGGCCGAATATACATGAACCTACAGGGTCACACACTTAACAGGTTGGAACGATAAGGGTCCGGATGATAGTCTCCGAGTGAGATACGATCCCGTGTAGTACTCGTATCGGATAAGGATCCGATTGGAGGCTATATAAAGAGAGACACGGGGCTGAAGTAGGGATCCTGAGACACACCCATCGAAGCCCTAGCCGCCACCTCTCAAAGCCCCTGCCGTGCGCGCTGGTGCTAGCACACCGACGCACGGTGTTCCATCCCTAGACGTGTGGACTTCGGTAGAGGCGTTGCTGCGACTGCGGCGCTAATCGGGTCGATTGCAAGGAGGAGACGGTTGGCTAAAGGACGATCGACTACTTCCACTATGCCGACGCGTGCTATGTTGAACCGGCCACTTCAACTCTACTTTTGCTGCACTGCGCGTCTAGTGGTAACGATCTATGATCTCTTACTCGCATGTTTTCCTGGTTTATGCGGTAGAAATTTTAATCTACGCTAGTGTAGCCTACTCATATTCTTCAGGTTGATTGTTGAATTCCTGCGATTTCTACGTTCTTCAATACGTTATCAGTACGAATTGCTCTACACAGTCAAATCGGTATGCCGTCGGAATTTAGTTTTCAATCTATTGTTTTTGCTATGATTAATCTGGTAGATTAATTTGCATGTATCAGTTTAGATCTATTAATATGCTAATTAGCCTCGTGATTAATTAGCGATCTAATTATAGATTAGTCCGGTTGGATTAGATCGGATTTGGTTACTGTTCATCGCATCAGGTTACTGTTTATGCATGAAAACGAAAAACAATGTTGTCGCCCGGCCCAAAACTGCCTGCTTGCTGCCGCCGTGCGTGCTTTCGCTTGAAGCCACCACACCTACTGTGTTGTGCCATTGTCTAGCCGTCGTCGCAATTTAACACGCCCGCGCCGCCACACCGCCCAGCAGCTGCGCCACTTGTAGCGCCGCCGCTGTGCCGCCTCTCCGTCGGCCGCCGCGCGCACCGTACCGCCATGCCTGTCGTACGCGCCGTGCCACTACGCCACGGTGGCCCCGCCAGCCGCGCGCCATGCCGTCGTACGCCGTGCTTCGCGCCGCCATGCCACTGTGCGCTGTGCTCAGAACCGCCATGCCACGCCGCGTGCTGCGTTGCCCCGCCTCGTTGCCAGCTTGCAGCTGCTGCCTCACCGCACTCCTCCGCGCCACCCGTGCGCACATAATGCTCCGCCGCCACTAAGTATGGCGCTAGAGAAACCCTAGCGCCTGGTATTGATGCCACCAAATGGGCCATTCCTAGCGCCTGGTATTGATGCCACCAAATGGGCCGACGGGTATGGCCCAAAGGCCAAAATCGAGAAAGAAAAAAAAAACCGGGGAAAAGAAAAAAAAATGGGAAAGAACAAAGGAAAATACTAAAAAGTTGCAAAAAGGCCATTGACATTCTGAAAATTATGAGAATTTTTTTTACAGATAAGAAAATTTTGCAAAAAATCCCCTAGAGATGGGAAATTTACGGTAGATTTAGGATTTTTTATACATTCTTGCAGAATAACCTCTTGGGAACCTGATTTTCACGACAGATTAGTAAATCTCATGGTTATTGTGTGTTTTAGACCCTCGGTTTATGATTATTTGCTTTAATATTATTTATTTTTATGTAACAACCTCAAATAATCCTAGAAACATGGTTTTTAGGCATATGAGCTTCCATAATTTTGTGAAACCTTAGACTTAGTGCACACTGGAAGTTTCATACCATGGGTTTTATTTCCCTAGCTTTATTTGCTGAATTGGTTTTATGTCATATTGACAATTCTAAAAATTATCCATATACCTCGTTATTAGTAGAAATTCATAATAATTGCTAGGAAAATTCTAGAAATTCAAAAAAAAATCTGCTAAATAGATGTTAAATCAATATTTACTGATTTTGCAATATTCATGCTTTACATTCTTTTTTACCTGTAGTAAAACTGAATAATTGCATGAACTTAATGTAGGAAATGTGAGACATTATAAAGAAAGAATTTGCCGATCTTGCCCGGAATGGCAACAACTACCTCACCTGGTCGATGGATGCAAAGATCAGCCTGAAGTCTCGATGTCTTGGAGATGCCATCACCGAGCTAGCACTTGGCGCCCCCACCATCCTTATGGCTGCTAGGTATGTGGTTCTGCACTTCCTAAGGCACCACCTCCATGAAGACCTAAAGTCTGAATATTTAATGGAGGAGGATCCACTGGTGTTATGGAATTCCCCGAAGGAACGCTACAACCAGCAAGATTTGTACTTCTCCCAAAAGCACAAAGAGAATGGACTAACCTGCGCTTTCAGGTAGCATATAACTCTGCAATGCACAAACTTATCTCCAAATTGAGGTTTTGAAATTAGGTAGTTACAGAAGCCGACATGATAGAGAAAACCTTATGCACCTTCCACCCCAATATGCGGATACTGCAGCAAGAGTAACGCAATACGAAGTACTTTGAGCTGATGTACACTCTACTGGAAGCAGAGAAACATGCAGAACTTTTGATGGAAAACCATCAAATACGTCTCATTGGGACAATGGTTGTGCCTGAAGCACACGCAAACGCTCAGTAGGCTAGCAAAAGCTAGGACCGCGGAAAAGATCCAAAATAGAATGGGGTAGAATGGAAGAAGGTTGGGGTGTAGAGAGGCAGGGGTAAACCCCATGGTAGAGGAGCAGGTAAAGAGAGGACCCAGAAGCAAGAATCAGGCAGCAAGACTGCTAATCCTCCCCAAACGTACTTCAAATGCAGTTACACTGGCCATTGGTCGTGTACTTGCCGCACCCTGCAACACTTGGTCAGCCTCTACATGCAGTCCATGGGACGAGTCAAGAAGACTCAGGGGAACAAAGTTGAGTCTCACTTCATTGCTCAGCCCGCTTTGATTGGAACGTCTCCTAGCCAAGACGGCGAGAAAAATGATTACATGGTTCTTGATGATGAGACTCAGGGAGAAGGCACTTCCATGGCTCACGACGATCTTCTTGGAGTGGAGCTCCTGGACCTTCATAAGAATAGGCAGGATCCATTTGGAGACATGAACTAGTCTCTTTATATGATTTTTTGCATAACAGTTTAGTTTCAGTTCCCGATGAATATTGGTTTATTTATGCTCATGTTGAGCATTTATCTTTCATTATTTGCTTAGGCTAAACTCTTAGCATTGTTATATTTCCATATTAATTCAATTCATTATCTTATTGGTCTATACTTGTTCTATTTAATTTCGAATTATATTTTCTATTGAATAATTATTTGACTATAAATCATATTTTAAATATAGAATAGCCCGATACAATCAAATGGCAGAAGAAGAAATCTGTCTTGTGGACAGTTGCACCACTAATTCGATCTTTAGGAAAACTAAATATTTCTAGACATTAACTAAGAAAACTGGGAATATCATGACTATCGCCGGAAGTGATGCTCTCATAGTTAGCACTGGAAGGGCCGTCATAGTTCCCTCGATGGGTACATGTATAACAGTCGAGGATGCTCTTCTGTATCCCGAATCTAAACATACCCTCCTCAGTTTGAAAGACATTCGTCTGAACGGATTTCACATAGAAACCGACAATGAGAATGGTACAAAATACCTACTCATGACTATGTCTAATGGATGCCAGAAGCAAGTGGTCGAAAAACTCCCATCTTTCTCATCAGGATTGTACTATACTTATATAAAACCTGAAGTTTATGTTGCGATGAAAACAATTGTTAAACACCCAGAAATTTTTAAGATCTAGCATGATTGTCTAGGTCATCCTAGTTTGGGTATGATGCGAAAAATTATTAATAATTTTGTTGGCTATAACATAAGAACTAGAGACTTTCCTAGACCTGAAAATTTCATGTGCCCTGCTTGTGCCAAAAGAAAATTAAGAGATGAATCACCTAGTTTTTGGAGATAATTCAAGGTAATATTTGTGGACCTATCCAACCCCTGTCGAGCTCCTTTAGATAGTTTATGGTCTTGTTAGATGCCTCAACTATATGGTCCCATATTTGCATGTTGTCTACATGGAACCATGCTTTTGCAAAATTAATTGCCCAAATAATCAGATTAAGAGTTACTTTTCCATATGAACAAATTAAGTCCATTCGGATGGACAACACTAGCGAGTTTACCTCAAAAGCATTTAATGATTATTGTATGGCTTTGGGCATTAAAGTAGAGCATTCTACACCACATGTCCACACTCAAAATGGCCTCACAGAGTCATTAATTAAAAGAATAAAACTTATTGCTAGGTCACTCTTACAGAATCGTAGGCTGCCCACCAGCTGTTGGGGCCACGCAGTGCTGCACGCTCCTGCGTTAATTCAACTCAGATCAACTGCATATCATCTAGTTTCTCCCTTGCAATTAGTGTGTGGAAAATAACCAAGTATTTTTTATCTACAAAATTTCGGCTGTGCTGTATACGTGCCAATTTCACCACCGTAGCGTACAACCATAGGCCCTCATCGAAAGTTGGGGGCATATGTAGGTTTTGAATCTCCATTAATTATTAAATACCTAGAGCCGATGGCAGGGGATCTGCACATGGCTCGGTACGCTGATTGTATTTTTGATGAGGATAATTTCCTGACATTAGGGGGAGATAAGTACCACTCTAAAGAATGCTGAGAAATAACATGGAATATCATTGGCATTCAGTCCTTAGATCTATGCACCAAAGACACAGAACTGGAACTTCGGAGAATAATTGATTTACAACAAATAGCTAATAGTCTGCCAGATGCCTTCACTAATCTTAAGGGAGTGATAAAATCACAAATATCTGCAATAAATGCACCGGATAAAATGGAAGTACCTTAGAAGGATATTGAACCCACTCATGCCCCTCATGCAAAGAGGAGGGGGAGAACTTTGGGTGCACGAGAGTTAATTCCGCGGAGACGTCCACAGAAACAAAGGACCGATCAAGACAAATCACTCCATAAAATAGTTGAAGAACCTCAACCTGATGTTGAGAAAATCCTCGAAGTGATCCATCCCGAGGATGACGCTGGGAGATCAGAACACCTAGACTCCATCGTTGTGGTAAATCATGAGGAGTTGGAAGAAATAAATGAATTTTTTTCACAAATTATGTGGACTCAGGAGAGTCATATAAAAGAAAGACTACAATTGTCGATATATATTTTACCTCTAAAATGACTAAAACTCTTGAGTTGGATCTAGAACCAAAGTCCATGGCAAAGTGCTAGAAGCGGTCAGATTGGGTCAAATGGAAAGAAGCAATTGAAGCAAAATTGCACTCACTGAATAAAAGGAAAGTTTTCGGCACTATTACCTGAATACCTCCTAAAGTGTTTCCTGTAGGATCCAAATGGGTTTTCATCCGGAAGAGAAATGAGAACAACTAGGTGGTGAGATATAAAGCGAGGTTTGTAGCTCAAGGGTTCACGCAGAGACCCGACACCGATTATGATGAGACCTACTCATGTGATGAGTGAAACCACGTTCTGATACTTAATATCAATGACAGCTTGTATGAATTTAACAATGCAGTTGATGGATATAGTGACTGCATATTTATATGGGTCATTGGATATGGATATCTATATGAGAGTCTCTGAAGGAATTAAAACTCGGGATCCTAATAATACTAATCACAACATGTATAGTAGAATCAAACTACAGAGGTCGTTGTACGGATTGAAATAGTCGGGAAGAATGTGGTACAACCAACTAAGTGACTTTCTCCGGAAGAAAGGTTACTCAAATAATGATGATTGTTCCTGCGTATTTATAAAGAAGTCCCAGAATGGATTTTGTATCATCTGAGTTTTATATCGATGATCTGAATATCATCGGAACCACATAGGACATAAATGAAGCAAGTTCTTGTCTTGTGACGGAGTTTGAGATGAAAGACATGGGTAAAACCAGGTATTGCTTAGGCCCGTAGCTGGAACACTTCTTTGAAGGAATACTAGTACACCAGTCTACCTATACTAAGAAGGTAACATGGATAAATCTCATCCTTTTAAGACCCCCGTGGTAGTAAGATCCCTAGATGCGGATAAAGAGCCTTTCAGACCAAGGATGGAAAACGAGAAAATTTTAGGACCAAAAGTTCCATACTTAATCGCCATAGGAGCACTGATGTACCTTGAAAATTGCACCAGGCTTGATATTGCATTCACAATCAATTTATTGGCTAGACATAGTGCAGCCCCAACCAGAAGGCATTGGGCTGGCATTAAGACTCTTTTCAGATACATCTAAGGTACATAAGATCTTGGCTTGTTTTTTCGAAAGAACCATAGCTTGACCATGGTGGGATATACGAATACTGGCTATCTGTCTGATCCCCACAGTGCCAAATCTCAGACTGGGTTTGTATTTCTATGTGGTAGTGCAACCATCTCTTGGTGGTCATTTAAGCTGACCTTGGTAGCTACTTCTACCAACCACTTGAAAATTATTGCACTATATGAAGCTTCACGTGAATGTGTTTGGCTCAGACGTGTGATTAGCCATATCTAGAAGTCATGTGGCATTAACACTGTCGATACCCCCCACAATTAACTATGAAGATAATACTGCTTGTGTCGCACAAATACAAATAGGTTATGTTAAAAGTAATATCACGAAGCCTATTGCTCCTAAATTCTTATATCCTCATGAACTCCAAAAGAATGATGAGGTGAAGATCCTGCAAACTAGATCTTGTGAAAATCTGGCTGATTTATTCACTAAATCTTTGCCCGCATCCAGTTTCTAACGATGCATTCGTGGTATTGGAATGGAGCGGCTTGGAGAGTTGCAGGGATCAGAGGAGAATCTCCTGAATAATAATCCACTTAAGGTCTTGAAGTTGAATTCTTTTTTATTTTGGCCCCCTGACGCCACTCAATTGCAAAAATAGCTCTTGTCCCGTTTTATTTGCAAATCTAGCCCCCCTCCCTCTCTTACCGTGATCGGTGAGCGCGGAAGGTGGGTGATCAGAGCGAATCTCCGCGGGAATGGACGACGACCGTGGAACCAGGGGGTTTTCGCGCTTGACCACCGCGGAAAGGACCTTCCGCGCTCACGCACCGCAGCAATTGGCCGCTCCCACGCTGGGCCAGCCTCCCGTGCCTTTCCGCACTCCCCGAGTGGGGAAAGTGACCTTCCCCACTCCCCGACCGCGGAAGGAGGAATTCCTTGAAGTTTTACCTTAATTTTGAAGATTAACTCAGAAGTTAAAGATGTTGCGCTTTTTTTTCCTGTAGTGAGTTTTTCCTGAAGATTTCTCACATAAAGGTTTTTAATGAGGCAATGATGCAATACAACTTGCGAATGCAATGTACTCTTTTCTCTAATATTTTTTTTTTTGGAGAATTGGCTACAGGGCACTGCAAATTTGCCTCCTTTGCCAATGGACATCCAAAAAACATGGTGCGGCCAAAAGATACTGTAAAAACATGTAATTTTGCTATAGGGCACTGACCCTATTAAAATATTATTTTCGGACTGAAGAGGAGAGAGAAAGGCAATGAAAAGTCTATTTTACCCTTGGTTCTCTCTCTCTCTCCCTCATAAACTCCCTCTGGAGCTTTGCTCCTTCCCCCTTCCTCCGGTTGGCCCGGCTCCTGGCGCCGCCACCGACGCTCGCCTGGACCGCCGCCAGCGCCGCCTCCGGTGCCTCTCTCTCTCTTCCCCCCACGGCGTCGCCCTCTCCTCCGCCACCACCGCGTCGCCCTCCTCCTCCTCTCCTCCTCCCCGTCGTGCCCCCTCGACGGGCACACCGCCAACGGCCTCCTCCGCCGCCGCCTCTGTGCCCGCACGCCCCTTCCTCGTCAAGGCCCTCCTCCGCCGCCGCCTCCGCGCCCGCACGCCCCTCCTCACGCTCCGCCTCCTCCAGGCCGCCCCGCTCGTCCCCTTCCTCCCCAACTACAACCGCCTCCTCGCCCTCCTCTGCGGAGGTGCCGCCTCCACGCGCCCGCTCCTCCTCCTCGCCCACCGCTTCCTCCTCCTCCTCGCCCACCACTTCCTCCTCCGCATGCGCGTGCCGCCGGACGCTGCCTCCTATGCCGCGCTCCTTGACGGCTACGCCCACGTCCCCGACCCCCGCACCGCCCAAAAGCTGCTCGACGAAATGCCCCTTGGCGGGGTGGCTCCCAGCTTCCTCGCGCGCACCTTCCTCGTCAAGGCCCTCCTTCACAGCCGCGACGTCCACGGGGTGGAGAGGATGGAGAGGAGGAGGAGAGCTGGCCGGAGGATGAAGAGGAGGCCCTCCTTCACATCTTTTCCAATGTTCATGGTCGTGGGCCACCGGATCCGGTCGTCGCTGTGCAGCCTCAGACCACCGCCATCGCCACCGCCGGTGCTCACGTCGTCGCCTCTGTCAACTCCGCCAACTCCCCCTCTTCGCACGACCGGCACGAAGACACGAGGAGCTGCGCAGGGGCGTGGAGGTGAGGAGAGGAAGGCCGAGGCGCTCGTCGAGGGGTCGAAGGCGCTGCAGAGCGCGGCGAGGGCGCGCCGGGCCGCGGCCGTGGCGAGGCTAGAGGCGGCTCGCGCCAGGAGGCAGTTCATGTATTGAGATGAATCTCTTCGTGTAGTTCTCATCTGTAATTATTCTTGTAGCTGTGTTGAATCTCTTGATGCATATTGAGATGATGAAGGATGCTTATCTGCTAGAATGGAACTTGAGAAGTTATATTTGAATTTAAAATTTAAAAATTTCCAAAAAATAAAAAGAAGTCAGCGCGAGCCTGGGGTTCGAACCCAAGTCTCACCATCGCTGCTGACGTAGGCATATACCACGGAGCTACCAGCATGCTATTGATATATTAGCTGTGTTCACTCTCTTTAACCCTCAAAATTCAACCCCTGTCTCAACCAAGTACGACTGAAGGGCAAAATTGACATTTCTGAAATTTTCTCTCTCCCCTCTGACCGGAAATGATAAAATAGTCGTCTCAGTGCCCTACAGCAAAATTACATATTTTTACAGTGTCTTTTGGCTGCACCACGTTTTTTGGATGTCTATTGGCAAAAGAGGCAAATTTGCAGTGCCCTGTAGCCAATTCTCCATTTTTTCTACTGGGTTTTTAATGAAACATGTATATGACGCGGTATTCGCCTAAGAGGGGGTGTTAAGAAACCCTAATTTAGAGATTGGTGGGGAAAATACCTAAACCGCCCCATTGAGTTTTTAGTCTCTAAAATAGGATCTCATTGTATTAAAGTGAAAAATCTATCAATAAAGTGGTTCTCGTATTGTGTCCACATCTTTATCTTTCTGTGATTATTGATCGTTGAATTCACACTATTACTATCTTCTTCAACATTGACTATGCCTTTCCATCAGCACATCAAGTCAGTCCGGCCGGAATGAGAGCTAGTACGATCGAGTACGTGGCGCTCGGTGTCATGCATGCATGGTTACAGTTAACTGAGAAAGGAATCTAATTCCCGTCCTCATTGAAGAAATGGCCGCTTCTTCTTTGATGTCATATCTTGTCAACGTAGGAATCATCTCCATCTGATCGACAGCACATTTGTTCCTTGTGAGGTATTCATGCTCTTCTGGCAGCCTTATATGTTAGTTACATGGGGCGAATCATACGGAAATGTCGACACGTATCAGACTATTAGGTGCATAGAAATCAAGGGTGATTTGTTTTGTCCGGAGTGAGTGCATGAGCAAGATATCCTTCAGAGATGATGTGGCAGGTCAGTGCCATTTGATGTTGGAGAGACCCATGATTACATCCTTAATAGAAAACTCAAGAACAGGAAAAGAAAAAGGGAGGAAGAAAGATCAGGGAAAGCTACGATCTTGCCCTGTGATGATCTACAATCTGACAACTAAGATGAGTGCACTAGTTTCTTTTCTCCAAAAAGATAGTGCTACTTTTGTACTGAGACTGTGAGACATGACGAAGACCATCCACTCGGAAATGCGGTTTGATCCTTTGTAGTACAGATGTTGGATTCTGTGCAGCCTGGAGAGCATGGAAAAACTTGTCATCCGGACAGTCATGCGCTAAACAGATGTACTACCATGCATGAAACCTTTTGCTTTCTCTGTTTTTCCTTTTTATGTTGAACATACCATTTCCATTTGCACTGTCCGGTGCCATGAGAGGACGCACATTGCTGGACTGGTGGTGACACGCAACAGAACGAGTTGGAAGAAAGACAGTTTGCCAACGAGAGTGAAATGGTTAGCTTCTCTCTGAATCCAGGATGGAAAACTGTAGTGTAAATTAAACAGAACAACCGTTGCAAATGTGGCCAGTTTTTCCAACTTAAAGCTTGGGTTGTCATCTACACATCTTCTTTTTGCCATCAGCACGTCATGTGTGATGCAATTCGAGGTAATTGATTTCGCATTTATCAAGGAGTTGCTACCACTAGTTGTCATTGAACACACTGGCCAATCGTACTATTGATTGACTCGTGGCAAATTGGCAATCATAGCCTTGCATGGGGTTTTGTGAATATCGGTAACTGATATGCTTGATTACTGGGTGGGGCACTGCCAACGAGTGGGTTTAGTGGTCACAGCGGCTGTAAGTGGCATGCAGTTGTGGTGACAAGTTTGGATTTGAAGCTTTTGTTCTGTAGAAACTGGGATTCTTGTGGACCATACGTGATTATTTATGGTGTCCTAGAGATTAGCCTGATATTTTAGGAGATTCTGCAATTTGTTTTAGAAAGCTTAAGGGAGAAGGTGCTATAATAACCACTCCCGCATTCCAGACGGGTCTGGTGGTTCACAATTTGAACCCATAAAGATTTAGTTTTTGCGCTTCAGGCCAAGTGTTTGTTTCCACCTTGGATGCTATCCAAGTTTGCCATTTTCAGTTTCATTGTTACGTTCGTTGTTGTGTACTAACCATGTGTCAAGCACTAGTATGTATCCAGCTAACCAGGCTTAGCAAGCAACCATACACCAACAACATAATCTGTATTCTGTGAACAAAATTTGATATCTTATTCCACCCTTTTTGGAATGACACAATGGGTTGGTTCACCGAGGGAAAGTAGAACATTGCAAAAAAAAGCAGACGAGGGATCACATTCACTGATGTGAACGCGAGATCAGACGATACACAGGAACTTCATTCATGGCCAGACGGCACCATTTCAATCTCGCAGGCACTAGTGTTTGTGGGCAGAAAGAGTGACATCACAGCTGCCATGTCCACGACACGAACAACTTTATAACACCAAGGCGTGCGGGGACAAAAGGGAACCGAACTGCAAAGTGATCGAGAGCTTTGCTCACTAGCTTTACTATTAATCCTAGCGACCGATCGAGCTGCCTGTCCCTGTACCGCAAAGCGATTTACTAGTATCTCAATGATTGAGCCATTAATCGATTGATTAACTAATACACCACGCACATGACTAGGATTAGAGGCACATCATCGACCATCATTATCGGGCAAGAAAAGAAAATCTGCCACATGATTCCCCTCCTTGGCCTTGCTTAATCCGAGGAGCACCAGGAGATCGAAAAAGGCAACGGAAAAAAGAAGCCCCGCGCCAGCCGTGCGTGTCAAACGCACGAAGTTTGGACGCAGTTCTCCTCTGCGCTGGTCGAGTGCCTCCACAGCTTCAGCTTGGCGAGGAGACCGTGCCTCGGCACAGGGAACGGGCTGTACTCCACCTCGTCGCTCGACCCAACGATCTCCCACCTGCAAACGAGACGAGATCCGCACATCAACAATCAACTTCCCTCGTATTACCACCGGTAAAACGCTTGAAAAAACGCGTGAGAATGCGAGGGCGCACGGCACGGGCGAAGCGGCCGAGCCGAGGCGTGGCGTTCGAGCCCACATACGGGACGAGAGTAGACGAGGGAATATATGGTCAATCTCGGTGGGTTCCCGAGCCCAAAAGCGAGCGCCGGACGGTAGGAGGGTGACACGCGCGCGCGGGCGCGCGCACGTACCTGTAGCCGGTGACGAGGCGGTGGACGAGGACGAGCATCTCGAGCTTGGCCAGCTCGTTCCCGGGGCACGCGTGCACGCCGCTCCCGAACGGCAGGAACGTGTAGGGCCGCGGCGCCACCTGCACGTACGCATCGATCGAACCACGCGTTAGTCCAAGTGCACAAAATTACAAAGCTTTTGCAGCACACCCCGGCTCAATCTTAGGCCGCTAATGCTCAAAGAATTGTATCTTAGCGAGTCTAAACTTGTTATGTAGATAGTGTTGGTGGCTGGGTTGGACTTGGTTGTACTTTAGCCTGTCGTTGGTGCACTAGGAGGCAAGCAGCAGGGTTAAGATATCTACGTCCGACAAAATCGGAGGCGTGGTAAGTAGTACTCCTAACTGCAGGCCTGCTGACCGGGTGATTGATGGGCAAGTTACCGTTTAACGAGTCGACTCATGGAGTCAACAATGACTGTGCAGCCGGTAGGGCAAGTAATTGCGGTTCTTGACTTTGTTGTCAGATAAGCGACCGGTCAGGTAAGCAGGACAAAAAAAAAAAAAAAAAAACTCCCTAGCACTACTCTGAATTTTGTGGATTAGGATTTGCATTCTTCTCATGGAATATCAAAGTCTTGCTACTTAATGCTGCTATATTACTGGTTGCCTCTAATCTAATAAGCAGTGTACTGGTGGTAGCAACCCGTTGGCCGGTCCCATATTACCTTGAATCTAGAAGGATCAAACTTGTGTGGATCTTGGAAGTACTCCGGGTTGTGATGGATGTTCCTGAACAGAGGCATCACCTTCCATCCCTTGGGAATCAGGAACCCTATGAACACCACAAAACACACACGGTTCAGTCTCACTCGAATTAAATTCAGTGACGAAAATATGAGTAGTAGCATGTCGAAAGCTACACTTTACAGATTAAATACTACAGCTAGTACTCATAATTAGGCCATTTCTATTATGAAGTACTACCCATAAATGTTTCCCAAAACCACGTCCATTGCTTTCTTCATCTCATTCAATTTTGCAGTTATGCTGCCACCCGAAACAGAGTGAATCAATCAATTGCGCGCCGGTGCCGGCCGGGAACGGGAGCGCGGCATCTGGACCGCCTGTTGGATGGTTCATGGCTCAGATATTAATCGGAACGAGAGGACAAGGATGTGTTGCCGTTTTTTGAGGTGGACGACGGCCGAATGGGATGCTCCAGTGTTCATATATACAACAATTAATACAGGCGATCAGCTGCACCTAAAAAAATGTCCCCCTCTTTTATTACCCTGAGGCTTATATGTAAGACAATCAAGCCACTTGTTTGGAGCAACATGATTCCATATTTTTCATATTTTGAGGAGGATTCGACTCAGCATGGGGTTTTCTATTTTAGCAGCACCTTTGTTCTAGCATACAAATTTTGTTTGTTGCCCTCCACTTCAGCCTCACCCCTATACTTGGTTGGAAATGTGCTGGAACAGTTGGTGACGTTTTATTTGTAAATTGCATAGAAATGGGCTCTTGTGCCATTGCCATGCTCTTAATTATTTTACAATTATCTTCATTTTTCATCATTTATTTATTGCTTTTAAGAGAAATCAGATCCATATTTTTCAAATGGACTACATCACCCTTGACACATGGTAACACCTTTTGTTCCAATACGTCTCATGCATAGCTAGCTAGTCTTAACACTGTCCAAATAATAACAGAGGTGTTCAATTCTACATGGTGGGAAAATTTTAAGCTATTGAAAATGGAATTGTGCCGAGTACAATGAAACCTAATTTTTTTTTATTGGTTTTGCTAGTTACCAGGCGTCTAACTTTTTGTTAGCAATAAGTCAAATTTTCTGTCTCCATAGATGTGTGTATGTGCTCTTTAACCGTTGGATGTTGATCTAATGGACAAAAATTTGACTTATCACCCATGATGTATAGACACCCCAATTATTATCCCTTCTGAACCCTTCTTTTCTTTTCATAACCAATTCTGCATATTGAGTTTGGAGTTGAATATTGTTCTTCCTAGTGATCTCTGATATTTTTCTCAAATTAACTTCTGGGATCCTTAATTAGGACCACATCGAGGTGCACTGGATACGCACCTGCATGACCCATATTTACAACTGGCTAACGTACTGCAAACTTTTATTAGTATACTGCACGCTCGAGCCAGCCCAATCCATGCTGAACACGTGCATACCTTTGTACTCCACATCGGCGACGGCCTCCCTGAACGTGAAGGAGATGATGCTCGCCATCCTCAAGCTCTCCAATATGACCTGGGTCGATCGAATAAAAACAACAGCAACCATCTCAATACCCCATCCGATAAATTCACACAAAGAAGACGTACGAACGCCGAAATTAGGACAGGCGCTAGCTAGACCAAGAGCAAGCAAAATCCAAAAGCAGTTTTACGCCAAACTTTAGAGGCACGTACGCAACAGTGGCACGTACCTTGTGCGTTAGTGTCATGCTCCTCGCCTGCGTCCACTTCAGCGGCTGCTTCCCGCCTTCGTTCTCCTCGTAGATCGCCATTTGCTCTGCCTGCAGTTGACACGACGAAACAAGAACAAAACAGCGCCGGTCGTTGGTGTATCATCAGTCCCGATCACGAATGCTACTCATGCTTTGATAAATCAAACAACCAATTGAATTGGATGAATCCTACAGTGTTGCTAGCCCTCACCTTGACGGCTTCGAGAAGCTTCGGGTAGTCGTGGAGGTACTTGAGGATCCAGGTGAGCACGCTGGCCGTGGTGTCCTGCGCCGCGAACAACACGCCGATGACGTTGTCGGCGATCTGGTCGTCGGTGAGCGCCGCGCCGCTGTCGTCGCGCGACCGCATGAGGCCGCCCAGGAGGTCGCCGCCCGGGTCGCCCCGCGCCCGCCGCTCCGCCACGACCTCGCTCAGGATCGCGCGCAGCCGCTTCCTCGCCTGCATGCACGTATGCGCGCGTCAATTCGCCGGACAATTAAATTGATTACATTTGCACGGAAAGGTAACGTATTCTTGATAAGCTTTTTGAGTGTAAATTTGTTGCGTGCGTGCGTACGTACTTGGATCGCCTTGTAGTAGAGTGTTCCGGGGAAGCGGTTGGGGAAGCAGTTGTAGCCTTTCTCGACGATGGGGTAGTTCCTCCTCAGCTCCTCCCTGTAACGCTGGTCGAGCCGGCTGCCGAAGACGGTGACGAGGCCGACGTCGAACGAGAGCTAAAAAAAACAAGGCATGCAGGTCGATCACACATTGCATCACGCGTACGTACAACGGAACACGAACATCAATTCCAAGTCTCGAAAATTAGAAGTGAACACGAACATTCCACCACGGCAGTCAGACAAGGCACACGTATCAGATCCCACGGCATATGTGTGCGTTTGCGGCACTCACCCTCTTCATGGCGTGGAAGGTGCTGGAGACGTGTCCCTCCCAGGCGCCGAGCGTGGAGGCGACGGCGGCCTCGATGTCCGGCACGAGGGCGCGGAGCGCGTCCGGGCCGAGCGAGCCCTGCACCAGCCGGCGCAGGCGGAGGTGGTACTCGCCCTGGTGGAAGAAGAGCGCCCACGGCCCGATCATGCGCTCCTTGCTCGGCGGGTACGTCGGCTTGAACAGCCGCGCCTGCGTCACCAGCACGAACTGCGCCGCCTCCGGGCTCGCCAGCATCACGCACGGGCACCCCAGCAGGTGCGTCTTGAAGATCTCACCGTACCTGCACACAGGTTCTTTGTGAAATTTACTCCTCTTGCACATTTGCATATAAGATTGCTGCAATTGCCACTACTAATCAATTACCTCTTCTGCTTGGAGGCAAAGAAGACGGTGGGGTCCTGGGAGTAGAGCTGAAGGGTCTCGCCGACGTACGGCCAGCCCATGGAGCCGGGAGGCAGCCTGAGCTTCTGCTCTTGCCCTCGGCTCTGTCCGACGCCCCTCCTCCTCTGCCTGCTCGTGTACAGCAACAACGCCAGCGAAACGAAGACGCACACTACTGTGAAGAAGAAGGAGAGAGCCATGCGCCTCTATGACCCAACCTCTAAGTGATCCTCTCAAGATCAGCAAGGCTGGTTATAATTGGTGCCCTCTCTGTACTTCCCTTTCGTATCTTGAGTGCGATTTGTGTCTGTGGTGCGATGTTGTTAGGAGAGAGGGACACGAGGGGATCGAGCAATCTTGGGAGGATCTTCCAAATGGTGGGTGCTATGGGAAGACACCTGTGTGGTATTTATAGAGGGGGAGAGGCAGGAGAGGGATATAAACAAGAAGCTCATGGACGGCATGCTCCTAATTAGAAATGGGAAATCTTGAGGGGGCGGGGGAGAAAACACAAAGATGGAGATAATGAGGGCACGAGACTATCTCCAATATTGTGTTTTAGCTGGTTCAAATGAGGAGAGAATGCATTAAATCGATTTAATATATTAGAGGGTCGATTTCAACAAAAAAAAATTGCATAGAATCGGACTCTACTTAGAAGTCGATTCAAAGCATTAAACAACTCATATGAGCATTAAACAACTCATATGAGAGAGTGCGGTTGAGAGAGGATATTATTATTTTGTGGTTTTTTAATGTAACGTGAGAATCAGTTATTAGTAAGAATCAGTTCAATATATTGGAGAAAAACAAGTTCAGTTTCTAAAATATTTATGTGGCATAACTTTGAATTGACGTCGGTTCAGTACACTAAATGCTCTTAGGCATGTCCAGCTCAGCGAGGGATGCACAAAATCCATGGGATCTGGCCATGGATAGGCACTGATTTGCGGATTGATTCCGTCACGAGTTCTCTATGAGACTGACAACTTGGCATTGCATCATTGTGGATCTTAATTCCTAGTTAACTTTTTTATTAAGCTGTTGTAGATTATGTTTTGTTTAGGTCCGTTTGTGCTGACTAGTTAGCCATTACGATTTTTAATTGGATTATTATATTTTCTTAGTTAGATATTTTCAAATATGTTTTTGGAGAAAGGATGTTTTTCAATTCAGTTAGCTTGGTGATGAACCTGATCTGGCATGTGCGCCTCCTCAACTCCACTACTGGGAACCCACCGTGGTTTGTGTTGAGAAATAGCGATAGTCGTTATATTGCTGACTCATAGACCAATTTATACATGAGCAATCAAATGATGAACACCAGAGAAAGACAATAAACACAAGCGTATAGAGGAGGATCTATAATCTTTATTCATCTGTGTGTATCATGTACATAGGGGGCCCTCATATTTATAGGCCACAGGGGTGAAAGCCCTCCAGAGGGCAGTTTTAGCCTTTCGCCTATACAAAGGTTTTGTAACACTCCCCCTTGGATAATAGATAGCGATATGCAAATGTGTCATCAAAAACTCATTCCAAAAACCCATTGGAAAGAAAGGAATAGAGAAAATAGTACATTACATTCGTAAGTTGCATTACACTTGTTGTCTCACTAAAAACATTCATGTGAGAAAACATCAGGAAAACTCACTAAGGGAAAGAGTACAACGTTTAATCTTCGGGATCCAATCTTAAAGAGTTGGATAAATCCTCAAGATTTGATAAGGGTCATGATTTAGGGATTTACACCCCCCCCAATTTTGCAACCCTTTAAATCGCCTCATCCCAATGCCATGAATGCATATTATGAAACTGGATACATGCAGAGACTTAGGCCTTGTTTGGCATGGCTCCTACAATCAGCTTCTTAGTTAGAGTAGGTGGAGCTGTGCTAAGCAGGCTAACTCCACAATTTTTTTGGAGTTAGAGCAATCTAGAGTGGAGCAGCCTCTAGTACAAATTTTAGGAGTAGGTGAAACCTTACTCTAAGTGGGGAGCTGTGAACCAACAATGAAAAATACACCTAGAAGTTGTAAGAAATTACCCGCAAAATGCCCCTCAACTACCTCCCTTCCCACTCGTAGCCCCACCACCCGTTCACATCCCCCACCCGTGCGCATCTGGCTCCGCGCATCCCCCCAACCCTTCGTATCTGGCAGCGACAGCCAGGGCGGCGGCTCCCTCCTCCTCAGCGGCCTCTTCTTCCCCGGGTTGGTCCTCCGCGAGGTATTCTTCCACGGCCCGGCCTCAACATCTTCTACCCCATCCTAGGCGTCCCCAGCTTGCTCGTCCTCCCCCCGGCGTTCTCGTCCTCCCCCCACCACACACGGCTTCTTCCCCAGTGAGGTCAGTCGACATCTTGTACCCCATCCTTGACGTACTCTCATCTGGTTGATGTAGGATTATTTTCCTATAATGTGGACCTACATGATTATATATATATATATTATCTATCTATTCTTTGGTTGGCTCAAATATCTAAAGTGATCATATAAAATATTTATTAGGAGCTTGATCATCTATTAAGAAAAATATGGACTTGGATTTTAAATCGGTGTAGAGACCTATTTGGAATCTATCTGTATTGATGGGTCGGGATAGGATTCTATACTAAAGGCTATAAATAAGAGTCAAGTCCTCTCATCAAGGTAATTCATACCATACCACCTACCCCCATCCATAGTTGGAATTTGTGGTTTACCTCTTTCTTGGAAAGACCAAACCTAGATAGATAGAACGCATGTTCATCCACTGCTTCAGATCAAATCTGCTACAAACAATGACATCTTCATTTGGTATGTTTCTCACTTTACAGATCAGTTGGGTGTTGCAATTACCACAAAGAGGATCTTGTTTTTTCCATTCTGATCATCTAGTCTAGATCGGAATTTTATATCAATTGGTATCAAAGCCGATATGCGTGTGTTTTGTAACCCGTCATGAGTTCATCTTCTGATCTGTTCTTGCCTTTCGCATCTGCTGCTGTGTGTCTGCCCTAGCATCTGTGTTCAGGTGTCCCGGTGTGTGCCGTCATCTATTTTTTGCCATCTGGCTTCTGCCGCCACTGCATGCACCGAGAGGCATCTGCTTTCGCTACCTGCGCATCCAGTTTCCACCAGCTTCCACTTCTGCTTGCGCCGAGCTCCCTCCGTATTCTGCCATCTTCGAGTGCGACCGAGTGTCCTCTGGGCTTCCGTCGCCTCCCAGAGCGCTGCGTGTCCTCTGGGATTCCGTCGTCTCCCTGAGCGTCATGCGTCCTCTGGGCTTCCACAGCCTCCCCGAGCATCGTGCGTCTTCTGGCTTCCGCCACCTCCCCGAGCGTCGTGCGTCTTCTGGCTTCCGCCACCTCCCCGAGCGCCGAGCGGCATCTAGCTTCTGCCGCCCCACGTGTAGTTGAGCACCCTCAAGACTTCGCTGCCTCCGCATGCGCTGCCGCCTCTGCGTGCGCCGCATGCCCTTCGGGTGCCATCGCCGGTGGTGCTCACACCTGCCCACCACCTGCGGTAGTTGCCCTTCTTGCACCACTGTACCGAGAGCTGCTAATCCCTCTGATTAGCCCCTGTTTCTTTTGAGTAATTGTGGCATAAAGCTTCTTCATAAGATAATTTGCGATCAAGCTTTTATATTACAGATTTTTCCTGCATCTTGAGGTCATCTTAGTTCAGGGTTAGTATGTTGTTTATGGTATTATCAATTAAGTCATCGGATTAGCCTATATGCTGTCTCTAGCTTGTTGTTTCTGGCATAATCAATCAACTACTATACTGATATTATCTTTTCATATCTTGCTGCCAAGTCTTTGTTATTTTCAGTGGTACAGATTCATCTATGTATTCTGTGATGTGTTGAATATTGTGTTTGTGATTTCAGTTTTGAACTGAGGTTTAATTGTTCTCTGTTTGTTGTAAGGCTGTAGTACTAAAATTGGATATACAAGCACTGTTATGTTGGTTCGATCCTCTGTTAGGCTGAGAATAAACTTGGTGTTTTAAGATTAGTCTTGACATATCAGTTTAATCAGTCAAATGCATTGTTGTGCAAATTGGTTATGTTCACTGATCAGTAATATGCATTGTGTCACAAATTGTGGATTCTTATGAAATAATGATTGAATTGATTCAAATTTGGCCAGCTAGTGTTCTGCATAGGTTAATTGAAGTACTATACTGCCAAAGCAACCTATATTATGTAGGTTAATTTATTCAGAACAACTAGGCAATCTCTTTTTGTATGTATAATTTTTTGCATCTATTGACTAGCCTAAAGGAAAGTCAATATTTGACAGAATTATATATGCAACTGTGGAAACAAATATGTAACAATTATCAAGTTTCTATGTGAACAATAAGTTGTACCAAAGTAAGGCATATTGTTTGACAGGATTTACTATTAGTATTTGATTGCTACATCAAGGTTACCACTTGCAAGTTAATATTTTTGTCGAAAGACTAAATATTAATGTAGCGCTAGGTATTTTGCGTGACGGTATATACCAAATTTTGAATCAATCCTTAAGTTTGTTATTCATGTCCTGATATGAGCATTTAATTTTTTTTTTTAGCTGCAAATCTTGCCTCCAATATTTCTACTAGAATCAATTCTACACCTATGCTTACTGTTGCAAATTTTAAAGAATAGAAAGAGAACATTTTAATCATTCTTGGGGTAATGGTTCTAGACCTTGCACTTCGTAAAAAACAACCCGGTGCTTTTATGGCTAACATCTCCATTGAGGAAAAGATGGAGTTTGATAAGTGGGATCGTTCAAATCATATGAGTCTTATGATCATAATGCGTGTTGTTCTGAAAGTGTTTTGGGATAGTATATTAGAACATGCCACTACAGCTAAGGGTTTCCTTGACAGTCTTGAGCACAGGTTTGCCAAAAATGAAAAAGCTAAAACAAGTTCGCTTTTGGAAAAACTTATCTCAATGAAGTATAAAGGTAAAGGAAATATAAGATAGTACATTATGGAAATGTCTTATCTTATTTCAAAATTAAAGGCACTCTAGTTAGAGCTATATGAGGATTTGCTCGTGCATTTAATTTTAATATCCCTTTCTGCACACTTTAATCAGTTTAAGGTGAGCTATAACTATCAAAAGGACAAATGGTCCCTTAATGAGATCATCTCGTATTGTGTATAAGAGAAGGATAGATAGAAACAAGATAGAACAGAAAGTGCTCATTTGGCTATAACCCCTAAAGTAAAAAAACAAGAGGAAGAGCAAAGAAGCTGCAAGTGTGCCATCCATAAAGAAGAAACAAGGGCCTGAATTGGTTTGTTTATTTTGTAAGAAGGATGGTTACGTAAAGAAGGATTGTACCAAATATCATACATGGCGTGCTAAGAAAGGTATTGACGAGGATTAAAACATCTATATATTATCTTTAATATATAAAAGACCATACGTCTTCGTGGTCGTAACCCCTGAGGTGCACGACCTCACTGGTCGTAGAGATTCCAGAGGTTACATAATGGGTACCCTGGTCGGACGAAGGCCTAAGCCAAGCTTCCGACCAGGAAAACTGCTCGTAGAAGGTATGAACTGATACTTGGAATAAATCCCAAGGTATATTCTCTACCGTATGATGAATGGAGCACGTGTATATTCCATGCCATACGACGTATCTTATCCAGACACACCAGCGAACAACCTCCATGCGGTTATATGTTTCATAGACATATAACCGCCGAACGGTTGATTCCGTATCAACCGTCACTTGACTCCGACCAGACGCAACGCTTCGCATCAGGCGTCTTCTCTGGAAGTAACTGCCGCCTCTTCAAAGGCTATTTAAAGATGGAACCTGGACGGATCAAGGGGGGACAGCGGACAAGACATAGTCATCAGACTAAAGCACAAGTCGTAGATTCGTGTGATAGGTTTGAGATTGTAAGGGAATAAGCAGTATTCTTAGAGGATACCTTGTAAAATCCAGTTCATATAAATAAAGAGCAGCCCCATTATTTCCTGAGATTTCCCACATCACTTTCTCCTTTTTATTTTTGTAAGATCGACGTCTTGATCGTCAACAGCTGGCGCCGACCGTGGGGATCGCGGCGTGGAATCTCAGAAGAATTTCTCTGCTCATCAAATCTTTATCCATTCCCCGTTTGTGACCGCTGATGCGGTTATGGCGGGAAGTTGGAATGAAGAAAATTGGTTCGACTTGGCGGACTACGCCGACCTCGACATGGATGCATGCATGCGCGCCATGGAGGAAAACAGAATCTCTTCATCATCCTCCTCTGCCGGCTCGCCCAGGGCAGAAATCGGCGAAGTCGACCGGATGGATGAAGACACACCGCTTCAATCAGTGGCGGTTTCAGAGGAAGTGCTTCCGACCAGTTCGGAACATCCCAAAGCCTCAACAAGCCGGGCCTTTCGACCGGCAAAAAAGGTGACAAAAATTCTACACCGCAACCCGAGGCTCAATATACCTTTGATGCAATCATGGTTGATAGGTACTCATCGACGGCTTCTAGCAATTCCAGGAGCCAACCGACACCTGGTGACGGTGTCAATGAAACCTCCCTTGGTTATAAACCAAGTGGGGATGATAAAGCTCAGCATTCGATCGGCAATTCGCCGGATCAGGCTGAGGCCCTTCCGAAAACCTCAGGAAGTGCTGATCACCGACTGCTCTCCATCGTGGAAACTTCTCGCAGAAGCTCTGAAAGGTTCTCCATCGATTACGACGGAAGCTCATCGGAGGATCGCTGCTGGAAGCACGAGGTCAATGCGATCGGAGATACGGATCACAATATCGTTTACGGTCCTCCATACGTTGCCCCGCCACCACGTCTTAATGGAGATGGTACAGGCGGTCAAGCACCAAATGCCGGAGGTGACAGAACTGGTGGACGTTCACCAGTTAATTCGCCTGATCCTCCCCTAACCAATGTAAGGGACCAGGCAAGATCGATCAGAAGGTTGGAGGATGTAAGCCATCAAACACCTTCTTCTGGCAGAAATCCTTCGAGACCTTCGGTAATAATCCAAAACCTGCAGCGAGCCAGGGATATATTAAATACTTCTGACCCTGCCCTGGCAGAGACTCCAGGTTTTTCCCAACTCGCAGGTCAAGTATCGGAGATTATTCAACAGACGATGCAGCGCACAGAAGCATATCGGGAACGAAGGCACCCGCAAAGTTAGACCATAACTTCATCACAACATTCTTCCCAAAGTAGGGGCCTGCATGGTCGTGTTGAGGATCAGTTGACACTGCGACCACCTCGACGATTCCGACCAACAAGTCATGAGGGAAGAAGACTATTCCAGGAATCCTCACCCTCACTTCGTCGAGAGGAGCAATTGCTTGAACCAGGTGATCTCCGACATCTCCTGAACCAGGCAAGCGGTCGGAGGCGTTCTACTAACGTCCACGACCGAATCGGAACATTGGAGCACCGACAATCTGTTCCTAGAAATCGGTCTCCAACCGATTATAATCCGGCACCTTTTCAAAGAAGGCGCCACGAAACTATCACAGGCTGTCGAGCCTTCTCAGCAGGGCTCCAGGCTGTACGTTGGCCAAATAGGTTCCGACCGGCCAATATGGATAAATTCAATGGGACCCAAAATCCCTTAGAATTTCTCCAGATATACACCACCGCTATCAGAGCTGCTGGTGGTGATGAAAATGTAATGGCAAATTATCTTCCTACGGTATTAGAAGGATCAACCCGATCATGGTTGCTTAACCTACCGGTCGGGTCCGTGTATACTTGGGAGCAACTCTGCGACCTTTTGATTGCAAATTTTCATGGGTGCGTATGATCGCCCTGGAAAGGAAGACGATCTCCATAGAATACGACAAAAATCAAACGAGACTCTCCGGCAGTACATCAAAAGATTTAGTCAAGTTCGTAACTCAATACCGGAGGTTGCAGAATCTTCCGTTATCCAAGCCTTCAAAGCGGGATTGAGAAATCGAAGGTTTACGGAGGATTTAGCTATACATCCCCCACGAACAACCATCGAGCTTTTTGACATGGCTGACAAGTACGCTACGGCCAATGAAGCGGTCGAGTGGAACGAAGCTATTGATCGAAAGGATAAAATTCGCCAACCTGGCTTAGATAGGACGGAAAAGAAACAAAAGAAGCATCTCAAGAAAAAGAAGCATGGCAGAGCCAACGACAAAGAGGTTCTTGCTGTTCCTGAAAAAAATTTCAAAGAAAGAAAAGATTATACTGGTCGTAGCAAGGCCAGGGCTCCGACCAATGATTACAAGAAAAGTAAAAAATGGTGTCCTCTTCACCAGCAAGCAGGACACGACTTGCGCAATTGTCGCGCCTGGCAAAAGAAGTTGGAAGATTATTATGCAGGTAAAGGTCCACTCTTGTCGATTCAAGAACTCGGGGAAACAAGCTCCAAGAAGGACAAAGATGGTGACGAAGAAATGGAGTACCAAGAACCTCAACACATCGTCGATGTGATCTTTGGTGGATCTTCTTCGTACGAGTCCAGACGTCACCTGAAAAGCCATGGAGCGAGAAGTCAACCTTACTGAACCTTCGATCGCCGTAAAACCTTCAAGGTGGTCGGAAATGATAATCTCCTTCAGCAAAGAAGACTGCCCTATTCCTTCGACTCGACCAGGTAGATTTCCAATTGTCGTTGAGCCTACTATTAATAACTGCAAGGTTAATCGGGTCTTGATAGATGGGGGTAGTTCTTTGAATATTTTATTTGCAAGTGCTTTGGAAGACATGCAGATTCCCAAATCCAAGGTAAAACCTGTGAAATATGTCTTTCATGGCATAGTTCCTGGGTCTACCGCTAAGCCAATTGGGCACTTGTCCCTATTGGTTACGTTCGGAAAGCTTGAAAATTTCCGGACAGAAAAAATTTCATTTGATGTGGTGAACTTCGAGACTACATACAATGCAATTCTTGGTCGTCCAGCTTTAGCAAAGTTCCTGATAGCCATGCACTACGGTTATCAGAGTTTGAAAATGCCGGGACCAAAGGGTGTAATTACGGTTCGAGGCGATTAGAAGATAGCCTACGCATGCGATCAGAAGTGTTTAGAACTGGTCGATGAACTCCCGACCAGGGGAACTAACACCGTTAACATGCAGGTCAAAAATTCAAGACCGAAGATGACACCAAAACCTTCCGACCAGATAAAAGAGGTACAGCTCATCGAAAGAGCTTCTCCAGAGGGTGCCAAGATACTGGTCGGAGCAGGACTCGACCTTAAATAGGAAGAATCGCTCGTCTCCTTCCTCCGAGCTAACCAGGACGTATTCGCATGGTAGGCGTCCGACATGCCCGGAGTCCCCAAGGAGGTGATCGAGCATAGGCTAGCTCTACAGCCTAACAAAAAACCGGTCAAGCAGAAGCTACGGCGTTTCGCATCTGATCGAAAAGAAGCAATCCAGTCGGAGATTGACAAGCTTCTCAAAGCTGGGTTCATTCGTGAGGTCGACCACCCAGAGTGGCTCGCCAATCCTGTAATGGTTAGAAAAGCCAATGGGAAATGGCGAATGTGTATTGACTTTACAGATCTTAATAAAGCTTATCCGAAGGATGACTTTCCCCTTCCCCGCATCGATCAACTTGTAGACTCTACTTTCGGGTGTGAGTTGTTAAGTTTTTTAGATGCTTATTCAGGGTACCACCAGATCAATATGAGTAAACAAGATGAAGAGAAAACTTCCTTTATCACTCCATATGGTACTTACTGTTATGTAAAAATACCATTTGGTCTCAAGAATGCTGGTGCAACATTCCAAAGGTTGATGCAAAAGACTTTTAGCCCTCAGATAGGTCGGAATCTTGAAGCCTACGTTGATGATCTGGTCGTAAAGAGCATCAACGCTGGCGATCATATTCTAGATCTACAAGAGACTTTCAACAACTTAATACGTCATAACCTTAAGTTAAATCCAGAGAAATATGTGTTCGGAGTTTCGTCGGGAAAGCTTCTTGGGTTCCTAGTTTCGGCTAGAGGCATCGAAGCAAATCCAACGAAAATCGCCGCCATCGATCAGATGCGCGATCCAACCACAAAGAAGGAAGTTTAGAAACTAACCAGTTGTATGGCAGCGTTAAGTTGTTTCATAGCACGGTTAGGCGAAAAAGGGCTACCTTTCTTTAAGCTTCTTCGGAAACATGGGAGTTTCGAATGGACTAAAGAAGCAAGCAGCGCCTTTGAAGAATTAAAATGGTACCTTACGAGTCTCCCAATCTTAGTTTCTCCAAGATTGGGAGAAACATTGCTAATTTACGTGGCTGCAACGCCACAAACGGTTAGTGGTGTGCTGGTCGTAGAACAAGACCATGTTCAACGACCAATATATTACGTAAGCGAAGTCTTGCATGGACCAAAAGAAAGGTATCCGCAGGTACAAAAGTTGCTCTATAGTCTCCTTATGGCTTCAAGGAAACTAAGGCATTATTTTCAGGCCCACAAAGTGGTCGTGCCTACGGGATATCCCCTTGGTCAAGTTCTAGGAAACAGGGAGTCATCATGACGAATATCAAAATGGGCGGTTGAGCTTGGGGCGTTCGATCTCCATTTTGTCCCACGAACAGATAAAGTACGCTATCCAGTTAAACTTTCCGGCTACTAACAACGTGGCAGAATATGAAGGTTTACTGACAGGACTTCGAGCAGCTCGTTCGCTCGGGATTCGCAGATTGCTAGTGAAAGACGATTCTCAACTAGTAGCGAATCAAGTAGGGAAAGAGTATCAATGCTCTAGTACCAAGATGTCATCATATCTGGCGGAAGTACGGAAACTCGAAAAGCATTTCTTCGGTTTTCAGATCCAACACATTCCTAGAAAGGAAAACTTTCTAGCAGACCAGTTGGCCCGGATGGCTTCCACAAGGGCATCCGTCCCGCCTGGAGTTTTTCTTGAGAAACTCGATCCACCCTCGGTAGTCGAGCCTTCCGAGGACATAGATGTTCGCAAGGAGGTTCTACACCTTGATTCTGCGAACATGGATGCTCCACAGGTCGATGATGGTTGGCGCCATCACGATCACGGTAGAGATTGGATGACATCGATCTACAATTATCTTCAGCATGACTTAATTCCAGAAGATGATGTAGAGACTGATCGTATAGCACGAAAAGCCAAATCATACACTCTAATTGAACGTACCTTGTATAAACGAGGATCTCACGGAGTGTTGATGAGATGCATATCTCGCTCGGATGGCATTAAACTGCTAACGAAATTCATGGAGGAGTATGTGGAGCTCATCATTTCTACAAAACTTTGGTTGGTAAAGCCTTTAGGCAAGGATACTCTCGCCAATCGCCCTTCATGATGCAAAAGAGCTCGTGACGGCGCGTGCAATGTCGATTTCATAGCCGACAAGTACATCACCGTCTCAAGCTTTGCAAACAATTCCTCTTTCTTGGCCTTTTGCAACCTGGGACTAGACATTCAGGACCTTTCCCAAGAGCACCGGGGCTTTGAGTTCTGTTCGTCATGATTGACACGTTCACTAAATGGATCGGCCGAGCCGGTTGTAAAATTACAACTGAAGCCGCCAAGAGGTTTCTAACAAAAAACATGATTACACGATTTGGTGTACCCAGTCGTATAATCACCGATAACGGTGCCCAGTTCTCGAGCAGCAATTTTCAGGACTTCTGTGAAGATCTAGGTATCAAGATACATTTCGCTTCTATTGCTCATCCACAGAGCAATGGAGCAGTTGAGCGAGCCAATGGTATCATAATGCAAGGAATCAAACGATGAGTTTTCGACCAGTTACTTCAACGGTCAGGGGCTTGGGTTCAAGAACTTCCTTCGGTATTATGGGCCGTTCGTACCACAACTAGTCGTGCGACCGGTGAAACACCATTCTTTATGGTTTACGGAGCTGAAGCCATGCTTCCTCCAGAACTTAAAATTGGTTCTGCTCGAACTGATTGCTTTTCCGAAAGTAATCAATGTGAACGACGACTTGACGACATCAATTTCCTTGAAGAACGATGAAATCAAGCTTTGCTACGATCAGCAATCTACCAGCAAGCCATGCGTCGGTACCACAGTCGTAAGGTGCAACCTCGCAGCCTAGCCGTAGGTGATTTGGTTCTTAGAAAAATTCAGAACCAAGCAAGTCGCAACAAAGTTTCACCTAAATGGGAAGGTTCATACACTGTGGTCGAAGTCACCCGACCAGGATCGGTACGGTTAGCTATGTCAAATGGGCAAATTTTGTCTAATTCTTGGAATATTGATCAATTGCGTAAGTTCTTTGTTTAATTTACTGTATTTAGTTCATTTTCATATTTCAATAAAGATGCATTTCCTTTTTCCAAAACGATAAGTATGGTTGTTTATACTTATTATTCGTTGTATCTGGTCATATGCCATTTTTGTTGCTGATTGGTCGGAGAAGACACTCATTCTCTCCGATATTCCTTTTACAAGGGATCTCAATACTCATGGTGGTGACTTAAATGACACCGACTACACTAGTTTTAGTCGTGATCATTACTTCAAAAATGCGCACGCACGACCACATTTTCTTTTCTTAAAGAAACAAATGAGTATAAGGAGTACCAATCCAGACAATTTACTCGATTTTTGTTCTTTCTTGAATTTGAAGACTGTTATTTTATTTCAACATTCTGTTCTACTCAAGTTTGGCTACTGGTCGGGACACGGAAAGCCTCCTGGTCGAAGTCTCTCCTCTCTGCACGTGGTCCTGCCCATTGGAAGGAGCTTCCTAGTGACGGTTCTTTTCCTACGATCCTCGCTGCTAGTCGGATTTGAGCATGAGCACGTTTCGCGAAATATTTTACAAATCTTCAGTTCTTGAGATTCGATACGACCATATCCGAATATTTTCTAAACAAAGATACTTATCTTTTCATTTTTTTTTGCATACATTCTTAATGCATATCTTCTTATCAGCAAATCCGGTCTTTGTTATATCTTCCGACTACAAGTGGTATTTCATAGTACTTCGATAATGGACAAGATCTATACTAGTCGAAATCGTCAGTTGGTTCCGACCACATGATTTCCTAGTATTTACTGGATCGTTGTCATACACATTATCAGCACTCTTACCATGGTCATTGTTATTACTCAATTTCTTGGTCTACTGCTTTCTTTTAGTAAGGTTCATCTACTAATATAAGCAGTCGGGGGCTAGGAGATATATGAGTATTTAACAACATTGATAAGACAAAGCAGGATCTTCTTTGATAAAAGGTAAGTTTTATTTTACATATTCTAAATATTACACCCATTTATATATTGGGACCACCAGACTAGTCGCTACGTGATGGAGATCCGACTTCCATTTCCTCAGCAACTTTCTCTCCGAGAGGTCTTACTTCCTCGAGAAGTTTTGTTGCTTCACTTTCAGAGCAGTCGAAGTCCTCTTCCACAACTTTAAGACTAACAGAGGGGTCGGAAGCCTTTAGTTTTGCTAAAGCAACACTAACTCCATTTACAATAACTTCCTTCATTGTCTGGGTATGGTTTTCCCTCATAGTTTTGAGCAGGCCTTTGAGATCTTCCAGAAGTTGACCAAAATAGTTCATCTTTTCCACTGGATCTCCTAAAGAAGGCAAGCTTGATCTCGATCCGGATCAAAGATCATTTTGTTAAGAGCCATGATTTTCTCATCAAGGCCGAATACAAGGGCTGCCTTTTGGCCACGCTCAAACTTGAGAGTCTTCTCCGCTCTTTCAAGTGCTTGGGTTTTTTCTGCACGAGTGGATAAAAAGAAATTAATATACTCTTTATAATTGAGTTATGGAATACTGGTTAAGTCTACGACCAGTTACCTTTGATTTTCTTCTCACAGGAGTCAAAAACCTCCTTTTGTATGGTCATTGCATGCTCGATCGACCGATCTTTACCCTGATTTTCTTCTCTCAGTTTTATTATTATGGCCTCTTTGGTCACGGTCTCTTCTTTAATTTTCTCTAAATCTATAAATATGATAGGAAGAGAAGGTTGAGTTACAAGAGACAAATAAGGTAATAAAATTTAGGAAGTCAAACTAAAAGAGAAATGTTCTTACTTCTCAGATCGGAGTGTTTCTGCTCCAAGGACCTTATACGCTGGGTTAGTCCTCCGACCACAACATATTTCTCGACCATATGCTACAAAAACAAAAATCCCTTTCTTTGATAAGCTTTCAAAACAACTTCAAAAGAAAGAGTTGTAAGGATGGTCGTAGAACACTTACCCGAATTGCCATATCGTTATATTCGGAAAAGATTGTATCTGGACCAATCTCGGCTTGATGGTCCGATATCTTTCCCCAGGCTTCATCAAGTTCCTTGTCCTCGATAAATCGGGGAGAAAAAGGGAATTTGTTAACATGAGAAGCATTTCCAGGAGGAGGTGGAACCTGTTGAGGATCTCTGGAGATGACTACCTCCGGAGAAGGAGTAAGGATTACTAGAGGATCCTGAGCAGATGTTAAAGCCTGCTCGGGGGCTTCTTTTACTACTTCATCCTCGGTGGTTTTAGCTTTAGGAGTATCTTGATCAGGAACCTCCACGACCACCTCTTTCTCAGGAACCTTTCCCTGAGGGGTGCTTTGGTCGGACACAACTAGAACACCAGAAGATCTAAAAAACAAAGAGAGAAGGTAAGGAAGATCCAAGGTATGTATAAATACGACCCTTTCATTTAATATATGTACCTTGTTGATTTTCTGAATTTACCCTTGTAGCGCATCGAAGGAAAGTTCGTTGCGCTGGCCTTCCTCTTCTTGTCAACTGATTTCACCGGTTCTAAACCGGTAGGGTTGACTAGATCCTGCACATCCACTGATTGAAAATCAGAAGTGATATCCGCGACTAGTTCGTCAAGGATAAGGTCCCTGATCACTGGATCAGTGGGTGTAGATTCGTCGACCTCCAAAATAGTGGCCTCAGTAGGCACTGGAGGGTCCTCAGTGACCTTGCTGGAAGGTATGACAACCGCCTGAATTCATCATCGGAGATTGTTAGGCGAAGAACATAATTTGTCCAAAATATTATTTATGTTCGGTCACCTACCTCTGGAAGGTTGACATCCTGTGTGGTCGAAGGGGAGATCAGATCATCAATTGGCTCACATCTTTCAGTGGCCTCATTGATTCTCAACCCGACCGACTACACATCAAAGAGGATTTATGGTATACCGATCTGAAATAATATGTATAACAAATAAACAGTGGTTGATTTTCTTACCTTACGTCTTTCAATTATCTCTTCGGCGGACACAACCGCTAAGATTCGGGGAAAGCTAGCTTTATCGCTAGGCTCTCCGGCGCAGATCATTTTGATCCGGCTTCTAATATCATCAGAAGATAAAGCTGAAAAGGTAATATAAAAGATTAATATTTAAGGATACTGAAGTAATCAACTAGGATAGGTAAACTGGTCGAAATCATTAAATGGCTTACCATCTTTGGAATCTCTGGTCGTATCATCACGACCAATGTACCAGAGCATCCGGTGTGCTTGGGCCTTCAGAGGGCTAACCCGGCGTGTGGAAAAATCCTTCACCACATGCCAAGATGTTAGACCTTTGACACTAAGAAGCTTGATTGCTTCAGCCCATTTTCCTACTTTTCCCTCTTTTTCTGTAGAGGAGCGCCATCTCGGATTCTCGACCGCCTGTTTACCAGAATAATAAAGGCTGTCTTTCTTCGTGATCTTCATATAAAACCAGTTTTTCTTCTACGACGACCACGAAGATTTTGAGTACATGAAAATATACTCATCGGCTTTTCCGTCATGGAGACACAAGGTGCACTCTCCAGGCGTCCCAATCATCTTCCCAGACTTTATCATCCTGTAGTAGTACCTGAATAGATCCAGATCTGCTGGAATCCCCAAGTACGCTTCGCAAAGGTAAACAAAGATGCTGAGATTGGCGATAGCATTGGGAGCAAGATTCACCAATTCAACTCCGTAATACTCCAGGACTTTAGGAAGGAAGGAGTGAATCGGTAACCTAAATCTGCATTCAATGTATGCAAGAAAAATTGAGATTTCTCCATCTTCATTACTTGGGGAATGTTCTCCGGCCGCGGATCTCCAAGAAATCACGTCCTTGCTGGGGAGCATCCCGATCCTCTCTAAAATCTCAAGTTTCTTCTCACTCAGGTCGGAAACCGACCAGTTGATGATTTAGTCCGACATAGTTGGGTTTCTTTCGGGTGGGGAAAGAAAAGGAGGTCGGAAGCAGTTTTTACTCAAAAGATGAAGAAGGAAAGCAGGAAGTGAAAAAAACCCTAAATCGACAACTACACGGTACGGAGCAGTGGGCGTACTCAACGGCGGCGCGACGCATCTCACAGTGGCAGCGAGCGGAGATGGTGCGCGAACCGGGCACGACAACAAGGTACGTTGGTAGTTCATCTTGTTTTCCAAATCGATCTACAAGATTAAGTTCCCCCTTCTCTTTCTGTTTTGGGCTTTAGCAATAATCGACAATGCAGAGTTCGTCCCTAGCGAGGTCCACGGTGGTAGACTGATCAGTGCCGGCAGTGAATCGGTGCAGCGGTGCAGACCCAAACCGACAGGGATCTTACACGATGTAGATCAGAAAAAATGGATCGATGTGAACTTCGTCGGTAAGGTCGTCTCTCGGCACCCGATCACGATGAAGACATGCTCAATAGATCAATTGAGATTATAATATAAAATTGATCTAGAACGACATGCCCGATCTGAAGAGCTTCGTGCTAATAACGTATTGAGAAATAACGCTAGTCGTCATGTTGCTGACTCATAGATCAATCCATACTTGAGCAATCAAATTATGAACACTAGAGAAAGACAATGAACACAAGCGTATAGGGGAGGATCTATAATCTTTATTCATCTGTGGGTATCATGCATATACATAATGGGTCCTCATATTTATAGCCTATAGGGGTGAAAGCCCTCCTCCAAGGGGGCGGTTTAGTCTTTTGCCTATACAAAAGTTTCATAATACTCCCTCTGTTCCATTTTATAGGGCGTATTTGGGTCATGCACGGAGATTAAGAAAGTTGTAAAACCAAGAGAATGGTAGAGGGAAATGACCATAATGTCCCTAGTGTTAATGTCTTGGGAATAAAAGAGAATAGTGTGTGAGGGTGTTTACTTATAAATGTTGAAGAGAGAGGGAAGATAAATGAGGGTAAAAGGGGGAAAATATCATTAAAGTCGCATGCACACCTTATATTTTGAAACAAAACTGAAAAAATTATATGTCTTATATTTTGAAACGGATGGAGTAGTTTGGTCAGATATTTACATTTTGAAAGTAATTTTTCTAGTGTTACTAGCTAGTATTAATTTATTCACTGCATAAGAAGTATATTTGTAAATTATAACACTAATCTTTATTTTAATATTGTGAATTTTGGAGAGAAATTCACCTTAGTTATAATAACCCTGCCAAACATGAGAATGAGACATTGAACTCCACTGATTGATTCTCAAGAGTAATATATTGTCAGGCTCCGCATGAAGTAGCAAGTGAGCCAAGGGCCCAAGAATGGTCCAGCACATGTGCCTATTAGCTGCCCTTGAGATGAACGTGGTGATGCCTCCTAGCAGGAAGAGGTGGTATAACAGCTAGCACTTGCCCTAGTGCTAGATGGGCAAAGGCTTTGTCTCAATCTGGTGGCCAAAGGAGAGCAAGGAAGATACTAGGAGTGAGGCAACAAGTGTGCTTAGCAGAAAAAAAGGACAAAAAGAGGAAAGGAGAAGGTGGAGACTAGTTCCTACTTAGGTGGTTGGAGCAACCCTCAACAAGTAGATCGGGGAGGCTATTATGGTCGGATCACCTCCTCCACGTTGTGACCAGTTGTTCTCGACTTATAGCTCTTTGATTTATATGATTGGTTTGAGGATTGGCTGGGAGAGTTTTGGACAGCTCGTGTAGCAACATATTCAGATTGTGCGGTCTGGTACACGACCAATTTGGGTAGTGAAACAGTGTCTGATTTTGCTAAAATTTTGTCAGATTGTGGGGGTACTCATGGATCCATAGATATGCCAACTTTCGTGCAATTCGGATATGTGATGTCCTCGGTGTGAGCTTAACTCTGGAAGAGAACAGAAGTGTTGCGAGACTATTGTAGCTGAAGGCTGTTAGATCTTGCTTTAGTGTTGTTGCTGGTGCTGCTGTATCAAGGTTGTGTGCATTGTGTTGCTGCTGCTGATGTAGTTTCTCCAAAGATTCTAGAGGAGACTCCTCGTACCATCATCGGTTATAGTGGAAGACCACCTCCCCTCTCTTTTTTTATGTCCTCTCGATCGGTTAATGCTGATTTTTTTCCACGTAAAACCCAGTGTCAATTGCTTTCTTTTCGTTTGACTGTTGGTGCAACTTTCCTCGAAGCTTCATGCATTAATTATGCGGGGTTGATTTTTACTTTTCTAGCTAGCCGGTCTTTCCAAATCATGCTTTTCGCCAACGCTAATCAAAATACCGTTTTAGAACAAATTAAAATTTACTGGGATTTTATGGGCCGGGCTACTACAGCAGAGCACTGTAGGGGCGGCTGGTGAGCCTCTGTAGAGGCGGCTCGGCCAGCCGCCCCTACCCAACCGTCGCCACAAATCAGAGATTTGTAGGGGCGGTTCAGATGTAGAGGCGGTTGGTTTCTAGAGCCGCCCCTACAAACTGTTTTGTAGAGGCGGCTTGTAATCCAGCCGCCTCTACAAATTAGATTTGTAAGGGCGGCTTAGATGACCAGCCGCCTCTGTAATTTTCTCTGTGGAGGCGGCTTGCAACTACAGCCGCCCCTACAATCTGTTTTCCCGCCAAAAAAAAATTTCAAATTCTCAAACCACGGTACATATATCAAACCATGCATGATATATATATATATATATATATATATATATATATATATATATATATATATATATATATATATATAATTGAAGACATGATATTAACAAGTTCAACGAGACATTATATTCACATCACAAGCAACATCATGTTTATAATTTATCATTAGAAACACTTGTAGCATAAAGTGCGATAACATTACATACACATTGTTCTCAATGTCCTAAATGCATTCCTTCCCACTCACGAAGGAACTCGTACTCAGGGCGACGTCCTAGCATAGACGTGTCGTCATGGTATGTACCTCTGACGTGTATAATAGCATCCATTATGAAGTTGCAAATGTCCCCGACGAGCTCCAGGAGGCTATCATCGTTGAGTGGTTTCTCACAAATTCCTATCTCATCTTTCCACTACAAGACAATTTTAAGTTTAGTATTTCATAACATATCGTGTGTTATACGACGAGTGAATTAGTTATAACATACCATAAAGGGTGTCTCTGTAAGCACCGGTGACACTCATGTAAGTGCATACGTAATATCCACAGTGCAAACTCCGGACTTACGCTTGTGGCACCGTGAGTTTCGCATATAAAACGCCAATGCTTGTGGCGGCAACGTAATGTAAGTACTAAAGTAAGTTGCACTTACCGCCATCTTGTTTTGACATATAGGTCACCCTTCCTCTCCGGATCATGCACCCTTTGAGTTTGTTGGCGTAGTACCCATGCGCTCTGCTCGAATGAATTTAACAAAGCAAGTTAGTTAGTATTGAAAAGTCAAAACCGATGAGGATGGTTGATAAGTATACGTCTTAAGAATGCTTATGAAATCTTTGTAAAGCGACTCGTCATAATCAAGTGGATCCATGACCCACGCCATGCCTAGCTTGAGGTCGACAGCTACACAAATCCAATGCTTGCTGCATGAATTTAATCATAGGAATAGATAAGCTCGTTTGCATCGAACAAACTAATATGGCTCATTAAAGATTGAAGGATATAGTTAAACTTACTTGAAGTTGTAGGGTAGAAATATATAGGATTTGTCTTGCATTGGAGAAAGCTCTCAAATATACGCTGCAACCTTATAGCACTCCTTCCTAATTTTTCATTAGTATTTTATCTTTCTCCTCAACGGTCTCTCCACGGGCCAGCTCCTTGTGGTCCAGTCCCCACTTGCTGGGGAAATTAAACATCGTCTGGGCTATTAATTGAGGGTCCAAGTACCCTGCTTGGTCTTTGCTAGGAAGTTTACTTGAAATGTGCACTTGCATTCTACAAATCATAGCGCGGGTTAGTTAGTTATAACAAAATCTAAAGATTACAATCATATCAATGCAATAGGAGTAGGACTTACAGTGCACCACACGCGAATGAGATTGGTTTCCATTTCTCAGGCGAAAGATAGTATGGATGTCATCAAAGTCAAAGGCAATTTGTCCTTTTGGGCCTCCAAATGTCATGGGCGGGAACCTTGCCTCTATGAGATTTACTTCGTCGGGATAGCACACAAGTACCAATCATGAAACCTTTGGATATATGTTAGCACTTCTTTTCCCTCGTCCCTCTTTGCCCTGTTGCCCGAGTTTGTGGCTGGTTGTGGAGCCGAGGCGCCATCGGTGTCTCTGCTACTTCTTGCCTCTCGTGGCTCTGTGGCTCTTGCCTCTGCTCCAGCTTCCTCTGCTACTTCTGTCCGGCGAGATGTCGCGACGTCGTAGAGTTCGAGAAGGGCCTATTAGGTCAAAGTGTTAGTAATGATAACACGATCTTATATACAAGCATAATGTATGAAATAAGGCTTTATCCCTACCTCCTCGTTCGGATCAAAATCCTGTCCAACTCCTCTTCGGTTGGCCTCATGCATTACCAGTGGGAAAGGATCCTCCGGACTTACATATCCCTCTTCTTCATCCTCGTCGGCGTCTTCATCATTAGCCTCCTCATGGTCCCCATCTAATAACATTTGTAGATCATCGTCTAGCTCCTGGTTGAACTGCTCCTCGATAAGCAACTCGTTGTTCGTCTTCAAAGATTGGCACTTGTTCAGTGGCCTCGGGTTGTGTCGTCTGTTGTCCCGTCATTTTGTGCTTTGTTCTAATAGATGCAACAAATACAGATAAACAATACTATTATCGATCCTCTAATAGAGTGGTAGTAGTAGTAGGGAAGAGAGATGAGAGTAGTACAAGTAGAACATATGCACTCCAATGAGAATTGACATGATCATTAAAATGAAACTCGATTTGAGAGCATAAGAGGCGTTACAATGATCTAACCACTATTAGTCATCATGAAATGGGTCCTACTACCTCACAAGGCCATAGCCAATAGATGAGTACATGGTTATAGGTACAACATCACGCACAATTGTTCCCACGTCTAACAATGTAAAAGATGAGCACTGCCAACATTAAAGACTGGACCATGCAAACAAGAAATAGCCAAGATTTTTTTGCAACGACAACGGCAGCAGGCTTCGCAAAAACTCTGTCATCTTCACAACGGTTGAACTCTAAGTAGGAAGACTCGCCTCTTGTTTTGATTGGAAGCTTTTGTAGCAAAGTAGATATAAAACCGTGATTTGAGTGTAACATCCCGATTTTGTAATCGGGATGTTAATGTCTAATTTGGTGACCTATTAAATATTTGACTATGTTTTGAAAATTTTCTGGTGTTTAATTAAAATGTTGCTTTTAAAATCAAATTGAATTAATAAAAAGGTTGCATTTTATTAAATCAAATTGTTTGAAATACTTCATAAAAAAATTTAATTGTGTTAAGTTCTTGTTTTCGCATGCATTTCAAAAAATCATGTCATCAAGCATGCATTAGTACATGAGCAGACGCATCGTGTGTCTATTCTCTTCCCTAACTTCTCTCCTCGTAATCACAACCAAAAACCAAAAATCTTGCAACGTATGTTATACCATTGCGATCGTTGTATCGAGAGCGTTTCATTTTAGCGACTAGCTCATGCATGCAAGGTCATTTGGGTGAGTTAGAGAAAAGGAGGAGAAATACACCTGCTAAGTAATTTCATTGCCTATTTTCTTATCCTAGCCGAACACCACCCCTTAATAGGTGCCTATTCTTTCCCTTCCCCAACACCCAAACACACACAACCACTCACCGCCATTTTTTATATTATTATTTTTCACCTCCACTACACACCATTCTTCTAGCTTCACTGTTCTTTCCATGTGACCGGTGAGAGCATCTCCCTTTGCAATTCATGCTCCTAGAAGCATCCCATCACCCATTATTTCTTCTTCCACGCCATCTCTCTCTTCCCCACGCTTCTTCCTCCAACAGAGAGCACTTCTAGTCATCACCAAGCTTTAGTACATGTTCATCTCTCCATCTTCTCTCCCTCCAATCTCAATCAAAAATTGAGAATCTCTCAATGCATGTTATACTATTAAAATCCTCATCACTTAATCTTTCTAATCATCCAAGAAATTTTTGCATGCACTGACATTTTATTATTATTATTATTTTTCCTACAACTGAAGCCACATACATGCACTGCTCATCCTTTGTGCCCAGTAGAAAACCATCCTCATCGCTTTTTTTTTGCCGAGCCAACCCACTCCTCTATTCTATTTTATTCATCAGCAAACACCAAAGCCACGCCACTCCATCCACTCACCCATTGTTTAATCCCAGCCAAGCATCTCCTTCCCACGCCACTTCTTCCTTCCGGAAAAGCTCCTTTCTTCTCAAACTTTAACACTAGTTCATCTCTACACTCTACACCTTCTCTCTTTCAATCCCTTCCAAAAATCTAAAACTCTCGATGCATGTCACACATTCATGTTCCTCATTGCATTAGCTTTCCAAATCTGTGATTAGTTTTACATGCAAGATTGTTTGAGCATTTGGCAAGAAAAGGGAAGTAGTAGTAGTGGTTTGGGCATGAAGTATAGCACCACAAAGCTTGCCGTGGAGTCTTTGGTGGTGCACGACAAGGCACCATGCATGCTAGCATGCGACAGTGGTGCCACGGCCGGCAGAGGGTGGTGCCACGGCCAGAGAGCAGGCGGTGGCGGCGGTTGGAGCATGGCGGCGTCGATCGATTCAGCGGCACTGCGGTCGAGCCGAGCTCCAGCTCCAGGCGGCCTAGCACGCGGCACGGTGCCCGAGGCGCTGAGGCCGCGGCGGCGTGGCGCGCCTTTGCATGCATGCCCAAAGCCAGAGGGCGGCGGTGCGGCAGCCGAGACGGAGGAGCAGAGGTGGCCGAGGCGCGACAGATGCCGCAGCGAGGTGGAGGCGGTTTGTGCCGCAGCCGGCGACGCTTTCGGCCGAGGCTCGGCTCGATGGTGGCCAGCGAGGTCGAGCTGTGCATGCGATGGCGACTAACGACGACGTCGCGGCTCGGTGAGGTGCCGCAATGGCGCGGCGCGCGCCGCAGACGCTGCGGCGCAGCCGACTTTGGCGGCGCTGCGTATTGCATGCCGTACATGCACGTGGCGGTGCTGCAGCGGCAACAAAGCCGAGCCGAGCACCGAAGTGGCTAGCAGCTCCGCGCGGCGCAGCCCAAGCGCACGACATGCAGCGGCGGCGTCGACGGTAGTGTTTGGCGGCCAATGAGCAGTAGCATTGCGTCATCCGAGGGCGACGATATCGGCGCCATGGATGCGAAGCGAGGTGTTGTCCAGCGGCTTCGGGTGGCACGGCGTGCAGCGACGCGACACCGAGGTGGAGGCGGCCGAGCCGAGTACGCTAGGCTTGGCGGTGCGGCCGGCAAAGGGAGGCGGCTAGCTCCGGCTACCCCGGTGGGACGGATTGAAGAAAAGGGCAGAGAGGAACAAAGGTGGGAAGCACATGATGCTTAAAACATTGAAATGTCAATGTATGTTGTTCTTATCTAATATAGAGTGTGTGTTGTTCTTATCATGCATCGCGCGACGATGGTCGAGAGGCAGAAGGCCGCATGTGGCGGCGCATGCGCGCATGTACTTCGGCGGACATGCATGCATGTGGCACGGCGTCGAGGGCGGACACGGATGGGTAGCCGAAAAGAGGACGCCCGGTGACGTTTCACACGCCTAGCGTTGTGGTAAAATCTTTAGTATTATTTTTGTTATGATGATATCATGTTAGTCGTGTATGTTGTGTTTTAGGCATAAACATGGCATCCATTTATGTATGTTTAAATATGAAAATGATTTGGTAGCTTAAGACGTGTATAATTCTTGGTGATGTCTTATTTATGCGTAGATGTGTTCTTGTGATGTTTGTCGGTGAGGTTACGAATAATTTTACCGTCATAGCAGTATATGTATATTGTTGGTTGGTGGATGCTAGATTGAGTATTATTGGAGTTGTGGATCGGATGATGTTAATTTAGAGTCGCATGAAAGATTGTGGTGATCTTTGGAGGATAAATTAATTGGAGATTTCTTCTCACATTGGATTAGTAATTTTAGGAGATATGATGCATAAGGATTTTATACATTATTACTTGATGGATAGCTCATGAGATGATATTTAAGGAAATATGGATGTAGAATCGGACGATTTATTTAATCGTGAGCAAATTGGTCGGATGCCTTAAGTAATATCTATGTGAGTCATTTGTGCTAGAATTTGGAGATGGTAGGAATGGATTATTTGATTGCGGGTAAATATTTGGATTGCCATGAAATTAGTAGGTAAGTCCCATGTGCCGAGTCGATGCAATTTACTCTCTTTTGGATTAGTAGCTAAATGATTATTAGTCGATCATAGAGAGACATGTGTGATTGGATTGTTAGATGTCATACGCGACTAATCCGTGAAATGGATATAAGTTGATTGGTTAGTGAGTTGTTAAATGATAGACATGCTTGTAATTGTAAAAGCTCTCTAGGTGTCGGTTAGTCAAATAAACCTCAATAGGTGGAAATTTTGGTATATGCGAGGGTGATTTGCCGAGGCGAGACTAGTAGAGCTAGATAGTTAGTATTAGTTTAAAAAGTATATCGGAGATTGATTGATGGATTTAGTCATGGTCATATGCACATCGGTCGGTGGATTTCGTATAATTATTGGATAGGTTGTATAGTTGGATTGACTACCTTGATAATGTCTTAGTGGAGGTTAGTACGGGTTTAGATCAAGATATGAGAATATGATTGGAGGTGCTATACATGTGATTGGATTCAACACCGGAGAACCGGTTAAGTATATGATTATGAGAAGATTAGATTTGTCGGTAGATGTTTTCCTTTTAGGAAATAAATTGAAAAGAAAAGAAAATACATAGACCCCACTTGTCATGGTAGAGGCTAGGTCAGCCTACGTATAAAAACTATTTATTGCAATAGAAATTTCAGAAAAGAATAATGTTTACGCTAGAAATTCATTTAACTTCAAAAATTCATAGAAAATTCAATTGAACTCCAAATGGGATGAATCAATTGGGTTGTCCATAAAATATTATTCTATATCTAACCATGTAGTTTTTATCTCCACTAAAATTCTACAAATTTTCACAACATAATTAATTTGGGTGAACAGAAAGTAACCACTATTTTTTTCAGCATTTTCTAGAAACCTGATTTTCAAACTACTATAACTCTCTCATATAAACTCCAAATAGAATAATTTTTGTACCTAAATTCATCTAAAATCATAATCTAGTTACTGTATAAATTTCATGCATTTTTGAGCACTTTGAGTTTTTGGCTATTTCTCGGTGTTTATTCGATATTACTTTTCTTTAGAATCCGAGTTGCCGGAAGTATGAGAGTAAGTAACCGAGAGTGAGCAAGTGAACTACCAGCAAGGCAAGCATCCTTTGAACTTTCTTTTTGCATCATATTTGATCCCAGTTTTGTTTGGATAGATGCAATGATAATTGCTTGCATGTTATTTGATAATGTCGCTATTTTTGTGATGAATAGTTAGACCCCCCCTATTATCTCGTCATTGTGGCTATCCATGAATTATTCCAGATGAAATGCTTAAGATAGGATGTGTGAAATTATATTGTCAGGTTTTGCTTAGCCATGCAAGTCTAGAATCGTTAGTTGATTGTCGGAATAACCCGACAATTATGGGATAAACACAACCCTCATTATATACTTTTATTTCAGATCTTCGTACCTGTTTTACAAGTTAAATTTTGTCATTTTAAATGAGCTTTTGGTCTGGACAAGTGTTGGTTAGTGAGGGTGCTTTATGCACGAGAATTGGGTATGTGGTTGGACTTGTCTGGACAATTAAGGACCGAACTTTGGTAACGTCGTTGATTCAAGTACTTTCGTGCTACCATACACAGTATATGGGTGCTGTACGGTTAAGTAGGGGGAAGGTTCTATTGTGTTAAGTCTCATGGTGGTGTAGGGGCATTTGTGTTTGATCATTTGTCCTTAGGAATCGATGTCAATGTTCTATAGTGTGCAATGGAGCACCAATTACCTTTTCATTACATCGGTATTTCCAATATAACATGTGAGCCCCTTAGCAAGTGCTATATGCTACTTGTACTAAGACCGAAACATCTCACATGGGGACTTAGCGCAATAGGGTTTTCTTTTTGAAACGATCGTATCTCGATTCTCCACCAAAGATACCAAAGGAAGTGTGCCATTATCAGGAGGCTTACGGGCTGGTCAGTCGTGTGGGTAAGTAGTACACCTGCAGGTATCAATCTATTCGAATAGCCGTGTCCACGGTTATGGACAACCGCTTGAGTTCGGGAGTTACTATTGTTAGACTTGGAATTAAAATTGTGGGTGAACTTGGTAATTAGCATGAATGGGATGTTCATGCTTGTTGTTGTATCAAAGTGGGCAGCCACTTTGTTATTTGTATGTTATTGTTATTTAGTTCATTACTTATTCACATGCTTTACTTCTACTTCAAATCTGATTTTGAAATGGCACTTGAAAAACTAGTATGTGTAGGTTGTACATTGTTGCGTCACTTTCGCAAAACTAAGCCAATATGAGCCTTCCTTTGAATGACCTTATGCATAACTATTTTTATTTGTGTAAGACTTGCAGTACACTTGTACTCACCGGATGTTTGCTGGCCTTTTCAGGCGAGGAAGATTATGAGTATGACGATCTCGTTAGTGTTGACTTGGGTGACACTAACGAGTAGTGTCTATCATTTAACCCCGATCGGTTGCCGATGGGTGATGGGCATACCACTACTGGTCTTTTGCTTTATTTATTTACTCATTGCTACTTGATACTTTGTTTTGAATTTGGCCGGTCGGCCGTATGTAATAAGCTGTAGACTTTGACTATTATGCAGTATGTCTTTTATCTCTTGTTGTATGCGTTGTATGGATGTAATCAACGTTGGATGAGGGTATGAGTATATTGGTCGTTGATCTTGGGAGCCAATATAAGTCATACTCGTTGTTAATGGATCCCCATTTAACTCACTAAGTGTAGTGCTTCGAATCGAAAGAGAATCGACAATCATGTAGCGCGCAGCAAAGCAAGCGCGCATGATCGTTGAGGCTCTAGTATTCGGCTAAGCCTCTCACTTGGATAGAGTTAAATTGGAATTCATTTACCGGAGACCCGTAATTATGTCCCTAAGACCTTGTCTAATCTCGGTCTTATGGAGATAATTACCGGGGTCCCCACATTGAGCATGGCATTGAGCCCAGGTTGCAAAGACCCCCGTCTGTCGTCCTCGGTATACAACATACCAAGCCATGTGCCCCTTTAAACAACACATAAAACCATGTTTCTATATCACAATCATGATTTCACCCGAATTAACAAATCCTTATTACCTCCTAATAAGTTTTTATGTAAGCCCAGAAGTACTAGCTGCACTATACCAAGACTGCCTAAATTTGAGCTTGATCTACAGAAATATTCTTGGCGAGGACTTGGGTCCACTTAGCACGAAAGAGCTTGAGAAACTTGAGAACCAAATTGAGACATCCCTCAAGCATATCAGGTCGACAAAGGTATAATCAAGTTGATCATATTTTCATATATCCTTTATGCCCTTGACAGTTTAATTGACAGGTTCTAGGGATACATGCTATAATTGAATAAATCACATTTAACTGCCTTTAAAAATCAAAGACCAAGTTAGAAAGGTCCATTTTTCACAGTTCTGGGCTTATGTAGCACAAGAAAATAAAATGTAAACAAAAGAAGTAAAATGTGTCAAGCTAAAAGTTGTAATAAAACGCGCACCACTACCATGCCTAAGCTAACAAAACATACCAATAACAAGTGAAATTTAGCTCCAAATACACATTTCTAATGAATTTTTTTTCCTTCTCTTTATTGATCTTCGTATTTCTGTCCAAACTATCCAACAAGAGGCATAAATCATTTCACAACTATAAATTAGCACTAGCCAAATTTTGTTATCCTCAAAGACATACAAATTTCATTCTTGATAGAATCAAAGCCGCTTTATATTTATTTGCAACAATAAGAACCGAAAATGACAATATCAACCTTTAAAATCAAGCTTTACACCTCAAATTGAAGTTTTATCACATGTTTATGTATTCAGCATGCATGCTATAATACAACCAGTGTCCAGGACAATGTCCAAAATGACAAGCTAACTCCAAAGAAGCATCACATTGCATCTTAGTATTTTTTTCCTCACCTTATTCTTGTTTCGATTTACGAAACTAACTCATCTTGCCATTTTGTCCTTGGTTAAGTCGTCAATACCTTGTTCGGGAGACCCAAGCTGAAGATGTGGATGGATATCCGGCGCTTCTAGAGATATATTGTGAAGAGCAAACTTCATTTATCAACACCAATACTCCATCTACCATCGGGATCAACGACGAGGGTTCGAGGAGTATTTGGCAGGGATCAATATCGTTGCCAGACATGTGATAAGGAGTATCCCATACGGATTCCAGGCGCGTGGCACCTCTGAGGCCACGGCATTGCAAGAAGTGGCTCGTGTGGCACTGAGCCATCTTCGTCATGACTTGAAGTTACCTCACCGCCATACTACCACTTTCCTATGCAAGCACGTGGCGCAGTGAACATCGTTGCGGGATCCAATCGGGAAAGACACTCAAGTACGACAGCTGGCAAGATTGATACACATCATGGATTAGATCCATCTTTGCACTATGCATGAGTTATAGGAGGCATGGCATTGTCTCACTATGACTCAAGGGCGTCTGCACCCCCTATGCCACATGGGGCTTGTGGACCGGCATGTGCCTTATGGGGAGAACGAGGTCTCTCCATATGCGTCTGCACCAACGGAGTACTGTCTTCCTGAAGTAGGAGGGCAAGTACTGAATCTTGGACCAAGACGTCAAGCTCGTATGTTCGTAGGTTTCTCTCGTGTCCAGAGCATCGACGAAAGGACAAGAAGACGATGCCTTGCTATGATATTAGGGTTAAACTAGAGTTTATTCTTAGATTATATACACCCTAATGATATTATTACTTAGCTGGTAGACGCTGGATTTTGTGGCGATCATTTTCTCTCTTTTTCAAGTAGTTGTGCATCGCCTACGGGTGGGTTGTATCGCAACTATGTCGGAAAACTAACCATGCTCGTTTGTATCTTGTGTTGTCTCTACTGTTTTCTTTTGTCGTTGTTTCAAGTTGGTTCTTGTGTGTTTAAAGCTTAAAATCCCAAAAATTAAATAAAGAACTTTACCCTGTTGTTTTCCCCTACCTTATGCTTTTCCCTCTCATCTCTTTAATGGAAGTCGCATGTTGATTAAGAGACTGATAGTGGAATCGGTAAAGAGAAGGATATGATTGAATATCTGCTATTTTATCTTTAATTAGATATGTTGTGTTTGGTTTATGTCAGTGGTTTTTCCATTGTCAAAGTGATAGTTGATAATTGAGAAATTGAATTATTACTCATGATCCCTCAATATGATCTTAGAAGAGTTAATTAGATTTTCGAATTGTGAGATATTAACCTTTGTGGGATCAATTGTGGATTATGGTAGGCGTTACCATCAGAGGGTACAATATGAGTATAAATGAAACTATTTTAGTGAGGTGTCCACTTGCCAACGGGTGATGTTGGATTTCTATAGAAGGAATATGCAGGTACAACTCATCGAATGCATGAATAGAATTGAATGACTAATTTTGGTAGTTCACTTGCGGATTTAGATTTTAGATATGTCTTAGATGATATATCGATAAGATTGTGAGTTAGATTCAGGTCTAGCGTGATAAAGTTAGAATTTGAAACTGCAATGAGATTATAAATTTTGCTCATGATAAGCATTTGGGATTTTTTTTGAGTATATAATCGGATCGTAATACTTCTAGATATGGAGAAAGATTAGGTGATTGAATGGTCTTATAGTGGATGGTAACGAGGATTGATTATGAGATTTATCCTTAAGGGAATAGTTGTCCCTAGGAAGATATAATTAGGTTAATTAGGGACGATTAAATGTGACGAGTGAATTTAGATATGCTTGAGGTAAGTAGACTTTGGAAGACATTGAGTCAATATTATTGATTTGAACTAAGATAATTATTGTGGATAATTTGATTTAGACAAAATTGTTGATTTAGATTATTTGGATTATAGTAGAATTACAAATTCACTTTGGGTGGATAGTCTTTTTGATAATTTGATTTACTGAGGTCGGGGTCGACTATGGATAAAGGAGGCATATCTATAAACCTAGGATAATTGTGTCGATTTTGGAGGTTAATTTGATCCCAGAGTAGGGATGAGTGGATTAGACCTTAAAAGATAAATTGGTGTATTTGATGGATTGATTATTGCAAGAGGATTGATCATGCTAACCAAAGAATTGAGAAGCCGAAATATAGAGATATTGATTGAAAATGCAATTTGATCTTATATAGACATACCCTCTTTTTGGGTTTTAAATTGTTATGAGGAAGATTGTTGGAAACCAACAAATACTTTATGGGTGGTTATAGGCATTGAATTACGGTTCTTTAGTGCTCATGATTTTGGAGTTATATTGGATGTACCCTATGAGGAATTTATAAAGCAAGTGTACTGGCATATGTGAGTAATATGGTGGTTTCGAAGAATACATGAAAGTAAGTGATTTCGGAGATTAACGTATAAATTGTGGAACAATAGATTGGAGTGTGTTTGCCTTAGACTAAATATGATTGATGGGTTTTAATTAGATGTTACCGAACCAAAAATGCCGACATAAAAGTGGTATTGGTTGAAGATCGAATCGTTGAGATAGGATTTTAACAAAGCGACTAAGTCTTTCTACCCCTATCCTTTTTCTACCCGAATCTCGGGGACGAGATTCTTTCTAAGGGGGGGAGGTTTGTAACATCCCGATTTTCAGAATCAGGATGTTAATGTCTAATTTGGTGACCTATTAAATATTTGACTATGTTTTGAAAATTTTCTGGTGTTTAATTAAAATGTTGCTTTTAAAATCAAATTGAATTAATAAAAGGTTGCATTTTATTAAATCAAATTGTTTGAAATACTTCATAAAAAAATTTAATTGTGTTAAGTTCTTGTTTTCGCATGCATTTCAAAAAATCATGTCATCAAGCATGCATTAGTACCGCAGCGAGACGACTGTGTGTCTATTCTCTTCCCTAACTTCTCTCCTCGTAATCACAACCAAAAACCAAAAATCTTGCAACGTATGTTATACCATTGCGATCGTTGTATCGAGAGCGTTCCATTTTAGCGACTAGCTCATGCATGCAAGGTCATTTGGGTGAGTTAGAGAAAAGGAGGGAGAAATACAATGCTAAGTAATTTCATTGCCTATTTCCTTATCCTAGCCGAACACCACCCCTTAATAGGCTGCCTATTCTTTCCCTTCCCCCAACACCCAAACACACACAACCACTCACTGCCATTTTTTTTATATTATTATTTTCACCTCCACTACATGACCATTCTTCTAGCTTCACTGTTCTTTCCATTGTGACCAGCCGAGAGCATCTCCCCTTTGCAATTCATGCTCCTAGCCGAAGCATCCCATCACCCATTATTTCTTCTTCCACGCCATCTCTCTCTTCCCCACTGCCTTCTTCCTCCAACAGAGAGAGCACTTCTAGTCATCACCAAGCTTTAGTACATGTTCATCTCTCCATCTTCTCTCCCTCCAATCTCAATCAAAAATTGAGAATCTCTCAATGCATGTTATACTATTAAAATCCTCATCACTTAAGCTTTCTAATCATCCAAGAAATTTTTGCATGCACTGACATTTTATTATTATTATTATTTTTCCTACAACTGAAGCCACATACATGCACTGTTCATCCTTTGTGCCCAGCCGAAAACCATCCTCACTGCCTTTTTTTTTGCCGAGCCAACCCACTCCTCTATTCTATTTTATTCACTGCAAACACCAAAGCCACTGCAAGCTCCATCCACTCAGCCCATTGTTTAATCCCAGCCGAAGCATCTCCTTCCCATGCCACTTCTTCCTTCCAGAAAATCTCCTTTCTTCTCAAACTTTAACACTAGTTCATCTCTACACTCTACACCTTCTCTCTTTTCAATCCCTTCCAAAAATCTAAAAACTCTCGATGCATGTCACACATTCATGTTCCTCATTGCATTAGCTTTCCAAATCTGTGATTAGTTTTACATGCAAGATTGTTTGAGCATTTGGCAAGAAAAGGAAGTAGTAGTAGTGGTTTGGGCATGAAGTATAGCAACCACAAAGCTTGCTTCGTGGAGTCTTTGGTGGTGCACGATAGTGCACCATGCATGCTAACATGCGGCGGTGCCACTGCCGCGAGAGGCAGTGGTGCCACGGCCGCAGAGGCACCGGGTGAGGGCGGTTGGAGCATGGCGGCGTCGGTCGATTCGCGCGCTGCGGTCGAGCCGAGCTCCGGCTCGAGCGGCCTAGCACGCGCACGGTGGCCGGCGCGAGGCAGCAAGGCGGCGTGTCGCAGCCTGCATGCATGCCCAAGCCAGAGGCGGTGCGGCTCGAGACGCGGAGGAGAGAGGTGGCGGCGCGAGCATGCTGCAGCGAGGTGGAGGCGGTTTGGTGCTGCAGCCGGCGCGCACTCGGCGAGGCTCGGCTCGATGGTGGCGCCATGAGGCGGGCTGTGCATGCGATGGCGACCAACGGCGGCGTGCGGCTCGGTGAGGTGCTGCGCAATGGCGGCGCGCCGCCAGACGCGTGGCGCGCGCTTGGCGGCGCTGCATTGCATTGCATGCGCACATGCGCGTGGCGGTGCGCGGCGGCAACAAAGCCGAGCCGAGCACCGGTGGCTGGCTAGCAGCCGCGGCGCAGCCTCAGCGCACGACATGCGCCGGCGGCGTCGGCGGTAGTGTTTGGCGGCGAATGAGCGGTAGCATTGCGTCATCCGAGGGCGACGATATCGAGGCGCCATGGATGCGAGCACGAGGTGTTGTCCAGCGGCTTCGGGTGGCACGGCGTGCAGCGACGCGACACCGAGGTGGAGGCGGCCGAGCCGAGTACGCTAGGCTTGGCGGTGCGGCCGGCAAAGGGAGGCGGCTAGCTCGGCTACCCCGGTGGGGCGGATTGAAGAAAAGGCGAGAGGAACAAAGGTGGAAGCACATGATGCTTAAAACATTGAAATGTCAATGTATGTTGTTCTTATCTAATGTAGAGGTGTGTGTTGTTCATATCATGCATGCGTGCGGCGATGGCGAGAGGCGGAGTGTGCATGCATGCGGCGCATGCGCGCATGTACTTCGGCGGACATGCATGCATGTGGCACGGCGTCGAGGGCGGACACGGATGGGTAGCCGAAAAGAGGACGCCCGGTGACGTTTCACACGCCTAGCGTTGTGGTAAAATCTTTAGTATTATTTTTGTTATGATGATATCATGTTAGTCGTGTATGTTGTGTTTTAGGCATAAACATGGCATCCATTTATGTATGTTTAAATATGAAAATGATTTGGTAGCTTAAGACGTGTATAATTCTTCGGTGATGTCTTATTTATGCGTAGATGTGTTCTTGTGATGTTTGTCGGTAGGTTACGAATAATTTTACCGTCATAGCAGATATGTATATTGTTGGTTGGTGGATGCTAGATTGAGTATTATTGGAGTTGTGGATCGGATGATGTTAATTTAGAGTCGCATGAAAGATTGTGGTGATCTTTGGAGGATAAATTAATTGGAGATTTCTTCTCACATTGGATTAGTAATTTTAGGAGATATGATGCATAAGGATTTTATACATTATTACTTGATGGATAGCTCATGAGATGATATTTAAGGAAATATGGATGTAGAATCGGACGATTTATTTAATCGTGAGCAAATTGGTCGGATGCCTTAAGTAATATCTATGTGAGTCATTTGTGCTAGAATTTGGAGATGGTAGGAATGGATTATTTGATTGCGGGTAAATATTTGGATTGCCATGAAATTAGTAGGTAAGTCCCATGTGCCGAGTCGATGCAATTTTACTCTCTTTTGGATTAGTAGCTAAATGATTATTAGTCGATCATAGAGAGACATGTGTGATTGGATTGTTAGATGTCATACGCGACTAATCCGGTGAAATGGATATAAGTTGATTGGTTAGTGAGTTGTTAAATGATAGACATGCTTGTAAATTGTAAAAGCTCTCTAGGTGTCGGTTAGTCAAATAAACCTCAATAGGTGGAAATTTTGGTATATGCGAGGGTGATTTGCCGAGGCGAGACTAGTAGAGCTAGATAGTTAGTATTAGTTTAAAAAGTATATCGGAGATTGATTGATGGATTTAGTCATGGTCATATGCACATCGGTCGGTGGATTTCGTATAATTATTGGATAGGTTGTATAGTTGGATTGACTACCTTGATAATGTCTTAGTGGAGGTTAGTACGGGGTTTAGATCAAGATATGAGAATATGATTGGAGGCTGCTATACATGTGATTGGATTCAACACCGGAGAACCGGTTAAGTATATGATTATGAGAAGATTAGATTTGTCGGTAGATGTTTTCCTTTTAGGAAATAAATTGAAAAGAAAAGAAAATACATAGACCCCACTTGTCATGGTAGAGGCTAGGTCAGCCTACGTATAAAAACTATTTATTGCAATAGAAATTTCAGAAAAGAATAATGTTTACGCTAGAAATTCATTTAACTTCAAAAATTCATAGAAAATTCAATTGAACTCCAAATGGGATGAATCCAATTGGGTTGTCCATAAAATATTATTCTATATCTAACCATGTAGTTTTTATCTCCACTAAAATTCTACAAATTTTCACAACATAATTAATTTCGGGTGAACAGTAAACAGAACCACTATTTTTTCAGCATTTTCTAGAAACCTGATTTTCAAACTACTATAACTCTCTCATATAAACTCCAAATAGAATAATTTTTGTACCTAAATTCATATAAAATCATAATCTAGTTACTGTATAAATTTCATGCATTTTTGAGCACTTTGAGTTTTTGGCTATTTCTCGGTGTTTATTCGATATTACTTTTCTTTAGAATCCGAGTTGCCGGAAGTATGAGAGTAAGTAACCGAGAGTGAGCAAGTGAACTACCAGCAAGGCAAGCATCCTTTGAACTTTCTTTTTGCATCATATTTGATCCCAGTTTTGTTTGGATAGATGCAATGATAATTGCTTGCATGTTATTTGATAATGTCGCTATTTTTGTGATGAATAGTTAGACCCCCCCTATTATCTCGTCATTGTGGCTATCCATGAATTATTCCAGTACTGAAATGCTTAAGATAGGATGTGTGAAATTATATTGTCTGGGTTTTGCTTAGCCATGCAAGTCTAGAACCGTTAGTTGATTGTCGGGAATAACCCGACAATTATGGGATAAACACAACCCTCATTATATACTTTTGTTTCAGATCTTCGTACCTGTTTTACAAGTTAAATTTTGTCATTTTAAATGAGCTTTTGGTCTGGACAAGTGTTGGTTAGTGAGGGTGCTTTATGCACGAGAATTGGGTATGTGGTTGGACTTGTCTGGACAATTAAGGACCGAACTTTGGTAACGTCGTTGATTCAAGTACTTTCGTGCTACCATACGCATATATGGGTCTTTGCGGTTAAGTAGGGGAAGGTTCTATTGTGTTAAGTCTCATGGTGGTGTAGGGGCATTTGTGTTTGATCATTTGTCCTTAGGAATCGATGTCAATGTTCTATAGTGTGCAATGGAGCACCAATTACCTTTTCATTACATCGGTATTTCCAATATAACATGTAAGCCCAGAAGTACTAGCTGCACTATACCAAGACTGCCTAAATTTGAGCTTGATCTACAGAAATATTCTTGGCGAGGACTTGGGTCCACTTAGCACGAAGGAGCTTGAGAAACTTGAGAACCAAATTGAGACATCCCTCAAGCATATCAGGTCGACAAAGGTATAATCAAGTTGATCATATTTTCATATATCCTTTATGCCCTTGACAGTTTAATTGATAGGTTCTAGGGATACATGCTATAATTGAATAAATCACATTTAACTGCCTTTAAAAATCAAAGACCAAGTTAGAAAGGTCCATTTTTCACAGTTCTGGGCTTATGTAGCACAAGAAAATAAAATGTAAACAAAAGAAGTAAAATGTGTCAAGCTAAAAGTTGTAATAAAACGCGCACCACTACCATGCCTAAGCTAACAAAACATACCAATAACAAGTGAAGTTTAGCTCCAAATACACATTTCTAATGAATTTTTTTTCCTTCTCTTTATTGATCTTCGTATTTCTGTCCAAACTATCCAACAAGAGGCATAAATCATTTCACAACTATAAATTAGCACTAGCCAAATTTTGTTATCCTACAAAGACATACAAATTTCATTCTTGATAGAATCAGGTGCCGCTTTATATTTATTTGCAACAATAAGAACCGAAAATGACAATATCAACCTTTAAAATCAAGCTTTACACCTCAAATTGAAGTTTTATCACATGTTTATGTATTCAGCATGCATGCTATAATACAACCGATGTCGAGACAATGTCCAAAATGACAAGCTAACTCCAAAGAAGCATCACATTGCATGCTCAAACATGTCTAGCTAGCTTAAAGCCTTAAATGGGCTAGCATTTAAACAATTTTAGCAGCACTGACTCTACAACACAAATAAGTATTTGAGTAGCAAATAATTAACACATCAGAACGCATCCGCCTACTCTAGAACAAATAATCCTCTCAAGGTGCTTCCTTATCGCCACTGCCTTCTTAATCAGGAAGTACAGGTCCTCTGGGATCTCAGGCGCCAGCCCTACTCACCAACACACAACCATCCACACATCAACGTGACTCTACCGTTGCGTATAGATAACACAGAGGAGTTCATAGGAGTTCGTATAGATAACCTGAGAGGAGTTCGTGCACGGCGTCGGAGAGGAGCGCAGCGCGTCGGAGAGGGGAGAGGAGCACCGTCGCTTCCACTTGCGCGCACCGTCGCTTCCACTTGCGCAAACCTAATGGCGGGTTCCACTCCGTGTGCTTGGCGGCGACGGCGACGGTGGTACGCGACGACGGCGTCCTCCACGGGAGTAACCGCCCGCCACGCGCCGTCGCTTCCACTTGCGCAAACCCTAACGCGGCGGCGGGAAAATTTTGGTGTTGTGCGCCCAATGACTTAGCCGATTCGGCCGCGCGCGCCCTCCAGCTTATATAGGAGGGCGATTTGTAGGGGCGGTTGAGATTACAAGCCGCCCCTAAAAATAGATTTGTAGGGGCGGTTCCTGAACCAGCCGCCCCTACAAATAATTTACAAATTCGGTCCCGCGACGGTTGGATCAGAATCCAACGGCTGAGAATCACGAGGCAATCAGGCGTCCAGAATGCTCCACAATCTGGTCGTTGATTTCCAAACGGACGGCTCGCGATGCGCTCATGTGGTGCGGCTCAGCCCGGTGCAGCTCGCGATTTGTAGGGGCGGTTGAGGTTACAAGCCGCCCCTATAAATTATTTCCATAGTTTTAATTGAAGTAAATTCTTTTACAAAAATTATTTTAAGTGTATGTTCTTGATGTTTGACTATGGATTTTGAAAACGAGCTAAACCTAGGAATGATTTTTAGAGATAGCAAACTAGCTCCAAAAATCATGAAATTTTAACTGGAGGTTGATGACTCTATGACTCTAGAAGGCTATTTCAAAGGTTTGACCAGGGTTTGACTTGCCTCTAAAATATTTCAAATAATTTCCAAAAATTATGAAATAAATCAGAGGTGTCACAAAGCAACCTTAGAACCAAGGAAAATTATTTCCAAGGGTTCGACACCAGATTTCACCAAGGAGGTTGTTGACTTGAGACAAATGAGGATTTTAATTTTGGATTTCCCAAAATTCTTTTACAAGAATTTCAGAAAAGCTCAATAGCACAAGGGTGTAAGAAAAGTTTTAAATTATCCTCATTTTATTACATTTGAAACACAAGCCAAAATGGGGATGTTACAGGATGTAAAAATAAAAGTTGTAGAACTCATCAAAATATACAACTTTGGCACATTTTCTCCAAACACACTCCATGCATGCTGAACACACATACATACAGATACACACACCATGCATCAAACTTGAACAACTAGCTGTAACAAGTTTCCCTTGGCACATTTTCGTTCCCATGGCGGTATGTCTTTGGGCAAGTTCTTTTCCACGACACCGATCTTCTTAGGAAAGTCGGTGAATAGTTGCATTTCATCGTAGTTATTGTACTCATCAACATCATCCACTCCGTCTACTCAGATAATAGTTTATTTCCGAAGGCAACCACATGCTTTGTCTTCTTTTTGGGGTAGGTTAGTTTTGGTCACGTAAATATAAAACTTGTGTGACACGTGAAGCGAGCACCCAAGGGTCATCTGCGTATCCGATATTCTCGAGGTCCACGATGTGAACCCGATCTCATTCACTTGGTGTTGTTTGACCCGGCATCTAAACATGGCCATCTGTATACCCATTCCATAGTCAAGTTCCCATATATCATCTATGATGCCAAAGTATGGGGTCTTTTGCCCCATTCCGTTGATGGCTTCTATTGACGCTGCTATTTTGGTTCACACAATTACTATCCTTTGCGCTGGTATAGTACGTGTACCCATTGATGTCGTAAGCTTGCCATGATGTCACTTGTCTCGATGGGCCCTCACCAACCTTCGATGGTAATATCATCTCGGTTTCCCCATTCGGTAGGTTTTGCTCCTTCAACCATGTAGTGAATCGATGCTTGTCTTTGTTTCATGACCCAATCGTCGAGCGCCATTACTCTCGCCTAATGACATCCAAGTGTTCATCAATGCACGGTTGCATCGATTCTGTACTCTGCAAGACACTATAATGAGCTCGACTAACCGTTGAAATCCTTGTCGATGAAGACTTTTCTCCCTTGGTGCCCTTCCGATCGACCTACCCTTGTGACAAGAATCGAGTTTACCAATCCCTCTTTGTACTTTTAGGTACTCTTGACGACACTCGACGACTTCTTGGTATTGTAACCTCTATCATGGAGCCCTCTGGGCATGCTCGATTATGCACGATCGGTTAAGAACCGACATGAACCGTTCGTAGGACCACATTTCATGTAAGTAGCAAGGGCCCGGTGCAGTATCGATGAACCATGTGAATCATGAGATGTGGCATTATATCAAAAAGCGGGAGGTAAACACATCTCTAGTTGGTTTATTGTCTCCACCACAATTCATGTAGGTCACGAAGCTCATTTTCACCAATCGTCTTCGTGAGATCTTCAAAAGAAGTAACACATGCGGGTGATGGCCATTTTCAAGAACTCGGCTCTATAGCCACGATTGCAATAGGTAGGAACAATGTGAGCATCACATGACAATCGTGAGCCTTGAAGCGTGTTATTGTGTGTCCTTCATTGACACTAGCTTCTTCACGTTGGTGAAAACCAGTGGGAACTTTTACCCCTCTCAAGAAATTGCAGATCGCCTCCTCTCATCCGAGTCGAGTTGAAACTAGTGCGGGTAGGAGGTATTTTCCATTACTCGAGGTATCGGGTGAAGCTCGCTTCACATTTAGCCGCACCATGTCTTTCCGTGATCTTAGACCATCCTTTGTCTTGCCCGTGTCCATCAAGGTAGCAATGAGACTCTCAAATACATTCTTCTGTAAGTGCATAGAATCAATGGCATGGGGACCTCCAAGTCCGCCAATAAGGCGATACTTAAAGAAGATCGACTTTTTCTTAAAAGGTACACCGGGACAGGAGGTGTGCTTCTATCTCTCTTTGTCCCATCCGCATTCTTCTTTCCAAAATCGACATGTATGTGTTTCACCATTTGAACACATGTTGCCCGTTTTGACGTCTCTCTGGAGGATTCGGTCTCGGTTTGTTGTCATAAAATTTGAAGAACAACTGCTGCGGTATCGTGAGTTGTCTTTAAGAATCGTCGGTACCTTAGGTAAACTGTCTTCTTGAATGCATCCAGAACACCCATGTAGTACCATCCAAGCATACTAAGCATCCCGTCTTCCCTTTGATCTGTCCGGACAAAGCAAGCAATATGAGGTAATCATTGGTAGTGACAAAGATAATGGCTCTACATATGAAGTCCTCCTTTCGAAGGCGTCGTACATCGGCTCTCCATACGCCATAGCCTCTCCATTTCTTGCATCAAAGGCTCGAGGAACACATCTATATCAATGCCTGGTTGTTTGGGACCTTGAATGAGAATAGTGAGGAGAAGATATTTTCTCTTCTGACACAACCACGTTGGGATGTTGTACATGGTTAAGATCACTGGCCATGTACTATGCTCGCTGGTTCTCTCATTGAAGGGATTCATTCCATCTGTGCTAAGGCCAAACCGTACATTCCTTGGGTCTTTGCTAAATTCTTGGTATTTCGCATCAAAGCGTTGCCACTGGGTAGCATCGGTCGGGTGTCCAATCTTACCATCACCCACCTTGCGTTCATCATCCCACCATGTCATGAGTGAAGCTTCCTTAGGGTTTAGGAACATACGCCTCAAGCGATCGACGACTGGTAGGTACCACATTACCAAGGCGGGGATTCTTCTCTGCTTTGCATCGATGCCTAATGGAGTGTTCTCTTTGGGTTGAGAATCTTGTACCACCTTTTCCCACCTTTCTTCCTCTTCTTCCTGTGGAGGCTTCTTCCCCGTTGTAAAGGTCATTGTTCTTGTAACGACTAGTGCCACACCGGGGGCATTTATCTAGTGACTTGAACGTATCGCCACGATAAAGGATACAATGGTTAGGGCATGCATGGATTTTTTCAACCCCCATTGTCAATGGACTTATAACCTTCTTCGCCGTATGTGTTGGCGGAGGCGAGTTTGGCCGTGGCGCAACCAAGACAGAGACGAATGATCATTGAAACTACTGATCGACCACGTGCATTTAGCCTTCGGATGAGTAGCTCAAGCACAAAACGTAGCATTGTCGGTGTGTCGGACAACCCTTTTCAACACCATACAAAGTCTCCTTCGAGGCTTTTTAACCCTTTCCAAATTTTCTAGACCTTTGGGCTCTTTAGTAAAATCTCGGTCCAATGGCGAAGCATTTCCTCCAAATAATCACCGTCATCTTCATCCCGACACGTCCTCCGCCATCATTGCCACCGGCCGTCGTTATGACCACCACTACCTTCTTCTTCACGGTCTATTTCGCATCATATTCAGCTACATATTGGTCCATGCAATCTAGGTAATCGTCGTCGTCTTCTTCGGATCAACGTTGTTAATAACCGCTTCACCATGATGATTCCAAACGTGTAGTCTTTAACAAATCCTCGCATAATCAAGTGTGATCTAATGATAGTCACATCTTTCCATGCGAGATAGTTCTTGCAATCGCTACGGACAAAGAATTTCACCACTATTATTGCTCGACATTGCATGACTCTGCGGCTTGAAGAAATTTATCCACTTCATCACGAAAACTTGGCTCCCACCTTTGTTTACCATACATCCAAGAGTTCCTATCGTCCATCTTTATTTCAATATAGAAAACAAAGATAAGAATTAATAGGACTAATTAATACTTCACAAATTAATTATTACTTCAAAAAAATATACATAGAAATTTTATGGAAGGATATTCTAAATTCGATTAATAATTCTAAATGTACGGTGCAATGTAAATAGCAATTGTAAATATATTCCACTAAATTAATAACAATGTAATTAGTAAAAAAACAAACAAACCCTAGTTCTAGGTATCTAGATCTAGATGTAGCTCAAACATCCATAAAACTAATTAATAGTCTACTAAAATCAAGGAAGAATGACTAAATAAGGGTATGACATTATTCCCATAACTAATTTAGCCTAGCATATTCAAAATTTTAACCTCATTTGCTCCATAAATTACTCAAACACCATAGAAGAGAGAGAAAATCAAAACTCTAATTAAGCAATAACCCACCATTAAAACTTCAAAAAGATGTATGGAAAACAATTTTCTTACCTCCAACAACCTCTCCACCAAAGGAATTTAACTCAAAACCTTCCCCCCTCAAAATAGCAATTTTTGGGAGGTGCCCAAGGCCTCCCTTCCTTCCTCTCTCGGGTTGCACTGTGCAGCTCGAGGAGGAAGAAGGGGTCTGGTACTATATCTTTGAGTCGATTTGTAGGGCGGTGGTTATCGGCCGCCCCTACAAATGAACCAGTAGGGGCGGCTGGGACCCGACCGCCTCTACAAATCAAACAGTAGGGGCGGCTAGTATTTCCAGCCGCCCCTACAAATATAACCATTTGTAGGGGCGGTTGGTGATACCAGCCGCCTCTGCTGAACCATTTGTAGAGGCGGTTGGTATAGCTGGGCCGAGCTCAGCCACTGTAGGGGCGCTTGGTAAGTGAGCCGCCTCTACTGTGAAATAGGTGGTGTTGCTACAAATCATTTTTGTAGTAGTGGCTGAAAACATTGGCTGTCACTCCGTCGTTCCAAACGTGTCCTAAATCAATTTTGTTGACCACCTTGGCAGAAATGCCACTTCGCCTACAGATGTAATTATTATATTGATCATTGATTTTTATCACAGGTGAAATGCAGATGAGCCCAAGGGAACGCTATCGATACAAGAAATTTGGCATCCAAGACTTTGAAGAAGTCTTGCGCCGTAGCAACCGTGCCTCACCTCCTCCTTAAAAACGCCACGTTAGCATCCTAGAACAGCACATTACCTTGCATTCTTGAGCCAGCATCGTTGCATAGCAACGTAACTGCTTATGCCATCACGGCAGAAATATCTGTACGCACGCCGGTAGATCTGAAATCGTCCGGTTTCCTTGTCGTTGACGGTTGAATTTTGCCGGCAACAGGTGGCGCGCTCGCAGGCAACCAAATGTCAGGCAGCTGGCCCGCGAGTTCCTTGCTCGACGAGGTCTGCATGGCGGAGTTAATTCCTGCGAGCGAGCGACGTACGAGCTTCGGGCCAATCAGGTGCTTCCGTGTGGTGCCGAGGGCAAGCGCGGTCGCTGCGTTTTCGAGATGTTCAAGGCAACGTGCGTGCCTTTGAAACGTGGATTGGAATTTCGGATGGACTTCTCTCCATTTCCACCTCTCGTGCATGCGTGCAAGTCCAAAATCATTTGACTTCGCCTTGCGTTTTGGAGCCCACGGCGGAGGCAAAACTCTACACTACTAGACAGGTATCACGGTCAGCTCTTGACGTTTCGAAATCGGTCCAGATTCGCTTGCTCTGCCTCGGTGGTGAAGTAGAAGCACGGTCAGGATTGGAGGCAGACGTTCACGAAGATGACGAGGATATGATCTTTTCTGTTCCAAGGATATGAGGTGGTCCAGAAGCTCCAACGGTCAACAGTGTGGTAGCCCATGCAACTCCCTAGCTACCTTCGCCCTTGCGTACAGTGCCAGTGTCTTCCGTATGGTCCTCTTATTATTGTCATTAGTGGTGAAGCTTCAAGCAAAATGGAGGAAGGTTGGATCAAAGAAAAAAAAACACGCTATATGTTTTGTATTCAAATAACGATATTGTTTTGTGACTAAGGGTGTAGATGGAAATGACCATGGTATCCTTGTGCTAATATCTTGGGAATAAGAGAGATAATTATATTTTAAAATAAGATTGAACAAATATAACCTTTACATTTTTGATACGGAGGGTGTACTAGTTTACAATTAAAAACTAGAAAACACGACCGAAAACAAGAGAAAGCTGAAAAACATGTCGCAAATTTATAACACGTTTACCTTTGTAGAAGCCAAACACTATTTCTCCCTCTGTTAAAAAATGTACGATATTTTGGACATTGAGACGGTCTCTAATATCCAAATTTGACCATTACTTTTCATATTATTATGTTAGTAAAAAAATTACGTAATTATTATATTATGAAAATACTCGTCACGAAAAATCTAATGATATTATTATCTCATAACCAATCTAAATAGTTTTTCATATATTATTAATCAAAGTTAGAGAAGTTTGACTGTACGCTTTCTAAAACGTTATACATTTCTAAAAAAGAAAGTAGAACACATTGATATTGATCATTCCTGCAGGACTGCTCGCCAGTTACGTCCAAACAGTGCCATACTAAAATCATGAAAACAATGAAAAAAATATTGTACCTCGCAAGACAATTAAAAAATCCTTGTAAACCTAAAAAATGTCATAGTCCCAAACATGATATATCATCGAACAAGCACTGAGATATACTTTATTGGTGTATCATTCTAGAAGCCATGCATGCATGCAGTCTTAAGAAAATTAAAATGCTACTCCCCATGAATGCATGATGACCGGAACATAAGGTTCTATATTGAACTTATACGAGAAATAATATTAGAACGCTATAAAAAACGAAAACCCTTTATTGCCGTGGACATACTGAGTATTTGTATAAGAATATAATAGATGTTACAGAATGATCGTAATAAAAAATGTAAGAACTGAATGAATCTTATTGCAGAATACGTGAGTTGTCCACTTTATAGTTATTGAAGGGATGTCAGTTAATGTTGTTAAAGACGTCTCTAATCTTTACGCATGTTCTTCAGTAGAGTCTTGAATTGTCACGTCTTTTAGCCAACTGTTGGAAGTTGTCAGATACACCAATAACTGCTTTCTCGTTAGTCGTGTGGGAAACTATCATGTCATCCGATCAGTTTGCTGGTTAGGAACTATCCAAAACCGCATAGCTGGTCAGACGATGTCCCGAACTAGTCGTCTCATGACTTCAACTGGTTGTCAACCAGTTGGGTCGTAGTAAAGGGTATTAAACTTCCTTTAAGTGCCGGTTGTATGTTTGTCGGTGATCTAGAACCGATCTTACGTGTGAATGATTGTTTGGAGGGTCTCCTAAGATTAAAACCATGCAGAGAATTGACACAACGATTTTATACAGGTTCAGGCCTTCTTCGGAGAGAATAATAACCTACTCTTGTGTGGCTATATTGAATGTGATGCATACTATTACAGACAGTTATTTACTCAGAACCATCCGTGATAGTTGAATAACATAGACGGTTTGTAGCTGAAACCGTCTGTGATTACTTTTCTCTATAAAATATCCAAGCAGTGGCTGCTTGCGCCTTTAAAATCGGCTTTATATATATATATTTAAAATATATATATATATATATATATATATATATATATATATATATATATATATATAGGAAAAATACTATCTACTCCCAGGTGTAGTTACTCCCTCTCCATCCACCCTTTAATTCTCGTTGAGATCCGTACGTCTTTCCAAGTCTAATGGGCCTGAAATTCATGGTTGGCAGATAAACCCGATCCGATAACTACGTTCAATCTTGGGGAGAGATATCCGGGATTTTGGTCATTGTTTCTTTCCCGTTCGGCTCCTCCGTCCAGCGTTGGCTGTTCCATACCACCTCACTGCATACTACATACTTGTCCTCACTACATAATACATACTACATACTCGAAAAGATTGTTATCTGGAGTTTAAAATTTAACTGTACTGCACAAATGCAGTATCTGCATGTGTATTATATAACCATGAAATATTTTAATGGGAGTAAAACAGCTTACGTAGTCATGGAATAAATAATTCGGTAGCACTTGCACTATATGAACAGGAATATATGTGCTTAAGGTGTATATGTGGAGCAACTAGTACCAGCCTAGGGATTCAAATTTCTTTTTTGAACTTTGTAGAATCGGAGGTATGTAACAAACAAGTACTAAAATTTTCCCAACACCTTAAACTGTGCAAACATTACATTGCTTGAGAAGTAGGTACTACTACACATAATTAAATTAGCTAACCTGACGAGAGTAGCAAAACTCTTGCATGGTTTTTACTACGCCTTTTTTCTTGAATCTTCGCTTAGACCGTCTGATGCCAAAACCATATAATCTAGTGTACATATTGTAAAATGTATATGCATCCGTATCTTGAATGAAAAGCTGCCCTACTCTGGGCACCATGATTCTTTGGGTCATAATATGGCTTAGGAACTTCTATATTTTGATCTTTAGACTCTGTGACAACCTTGCCGTAGCAAAATTAAATTTTATTTAACAATCAATCATACCTTTAACAGTACCTACAGGTTGAAAACCATGCAATGCAGATTGTGTATGATTAAAATACCTCCTCTCGAGAGGAATGCCATCACTGGTATCTTGATCCAGGTCAATTTCTTACCCCGCAGCAGTATCAAGAAATTTTTGACGGAGGAAAAAGCAAACTGGAAAGAAACGATTCCATTGGTGGAACGGGGAACAAACACGAAAGAAACGATTCCGGGATAATGCCGTGACGTTGACGTCAATAAGGAAAGTCATTTACTTGTTATCCGGGAGTTGGATTTTGATTACGATTTGGATTTTCAACCGACTGATGTGCACTGCAGGTATATGTATTGCGGGTTGCTACCAACTTATCCGACCCAATAATCCAATCAATGATGTGGTATCCGAGACAGATGGACGATAGATACAATGGGAGTAACTACACCTGGGAGTAGGAAAAGGCTTCTATATATATATATATATATATATATATATATATATATATATATATATATATATATATATATATATATATATATATATATATATATATATATATATATATATATATATAGAAAAATGCTTTCTACTCCGGAAGTAGTTACTCCCACTCTAAATACCACCTAAAAGAAATTGAAATACTCCATTATCACTTTGGGTATACTCATATACTAATTATAAGATACTTCAATGAATTACAAAAAAATTGCAAGAGAGTCTATAGTTTTTAGCATATTTTGTAAATACCTTCATATTCGCACATAAAAAGGAGTATGTCTAAAAAATTATACATACCACCAACTAAAAAGGTGTAAATATCACCTATATGGTCTTATATACTCGTATACTACACATACATACTACGGTTATAAAGATACTCCCTACGTTGTGAGATACAAAATAGGAGTAACTACTCTCTGAGTAGAAAAAGGCTTCATATATATATATATATATATATATATATATATATATATATATATATATATATATATATATATTGTTAAGTAGTCCCTCTGCCACTTTAGGGGTTGTCCACACAAACATGAGGAGGAAGGGACAACGACTCACGAGCAACTTCATCGAACCCCTGCAAATTCAAAAAGCATGACTGCTAGGAGAGTACATGGACATCCAATTACCTAGATGTCATAACTTTACGAACATAGCAACGTCCAATTACCTATCAACGATATCCAGGTAATTGGATGTCCACGTGCTCTCCTGGCCGCCATATTTCTTGAACTTGCAGGGCTCGATGAAGTTGCCCGTGGTCATTGTCCCATCCTCCTCATGTCGTGGACGACCCTCTAAATTGGTGAGGACTAGAACTATATATATATATATATATATATATATATATATATATATATATATATATATATATATATATATATATATATATATATATATATATATATATAGGAAGCTTTTTCCTACTCTCGGGAGTAGTTACTCCCTATTCCGTATCTCACATATCTCACAACGTAGGGAGTATCTTGCACAACCGAGAGTGTGTATGTGTAGTATACGAGTATATAAGACCATATAGGTGGTATTTACACATTTTCAAAGGTGGTATGCACAAATTTTAGACATACTCCTTTTTATGTGTGAATATGAAGGTATTTACAAAATATGCTAAAAACTATGGTCTCTCTTGCAATTTTTTCGTGTGGTTCACATTGGAGTATCTTATAATTAGTATATGAGTGTACCCAAAGTGATAAAGGAGTATGTTAAGTTCTTTTAGGTGGTATATCAAAGGTGGGAGTAACTACACCCGGGAGTAGAAAGTATTTTTCCTATATATATATATATATATATATATATATATATATATATATATATATATATATATATATATATATATATATATATATATATGAAGCCGATTTTAAAGTCACACAAGCAGCCACTGCTTGAAACTTTATAGAGAAGAGATCAGGAATGGAATGGTAGGACGTACCTGGGACGCAAGGGAGGAGAACTTAACCAGCATGAACACGGTTACATAGGTAGGTGAAGAGGTGTTGTAGTAGTTTTTAACTCATTTGGTCTTGTTTTGGAATGAAATAGCAAATTTAAAAGACATAATTGACATATAAACATGTGAATCCTTTAGGTCATTTAAAAGACACACAATCTATACACAATATCACAACCAGTTGCATTTGTGACATCAGTTAGCAATTCAATTGTATATCAGAATGTATAAATTTGTATGTGTATAGCAGTTAGCAATTCATTAGAGCTTAAATATGAACTAATTATCAATTCAATTTCAGCATAAGACTATTAACATCATTGAGCGGTTCAACAGATCATACAAATTTACAATACTTTCCAGTGCTAGGCACAGACAAAGCACACAGAGCATACAAAAATCAGTGATTGTGCTAGATTAACACATTAAGCAACCTAATAGGATCTATCCACAACTAGCAGCACCAGCAGTCACACCCGAACACAACCCCATTCTCCACCTCCAGATCCATCCATCCATGCAGCAAGCCATCAGTCACATTGCAGCTCGGTTCACATGAATACCAACAGCCCAAACCAATAGGCGATAGATCTGTCTTACCTCGACATCACCGGTGTCAGTGGTGAGGTAGCCGGGGGAGGTCGGTGGAGAAGTAGTCGGCCAGGGTCGCGCATGCCGGGGGGAGAGGATAAAGAGGTCGTGTGCGTTGGGGAGAGGACGATGACACCGTAGGGGGAAGCTTTGGGCGGCGGTGTCGAGGTGGATTTGGCCGCGGGAGGTTGATTGGACCGGTGGTGTCGACGACGAGGTTGGGGAGGAGGCTTCGGGCGGCAGCGGCGGCGTCGAGGTGGGGAGGGGAACGGGCGAGATTAAGGGCGCTGGGGAGTGACAAGTTAGGGCGCAAACCCTAGAGGCTCCTACTAATAAAGAGTTATCACGGTTCTATTATGGAACCGTCAGTGATACTTATCACAGACGGTTCCATAATAGAATCGTGATATGGTCTCATATCACAGACGGTTCTATAATGGAACCGTCAGTGATATGAGACCATATCACTGACGGTTCTATTATGGAGCTGTCTGTGATATGGTTGTTCAAAGTTCTACATATGTTTTGAGCATATACTGTCATGTATACATTTACATGACATGAAGAAATTACAAGTTTATATGTCAATTTTGTCATTTAAATACTGCTGAAAATTATTTTCATATGGTTCAACATATAATATAGTAATTCGATCACCTCCAAACTAGATTTTTTATTTTGGAATTTACATATATATTTGGCCAAACAGTGTGGCCAGTTACTTCTTACAAAGATTAAAAAAGTAGAAACCTAAATAAACAAAGTTTTTCCAATAGCGGAGGTAGGTTGCTATCTTTGTCTTTAAAACTTCGTAGGCGGCGGCGGCATCGGACGGTTCATGAGCGAACGAAGCCCAAAATGCGTCCACCCGCTGACGCGCTCGTTCGAGTGTCTCCCGAAGACCATCGAACTATTGAATCAAGAAGAATTGAGCCCATAGGCTCTCTTCCTTTGCTTGAGGGGTCTCGACATGGTCGACTCGGTCGCCCGCCACCTTGATTAAGCAGTCCAGTGACGGTGAGCCTCCTGAAGATGTGCAACGTCGTTGTGGAGGACCACGTCGATCATACGGTAAACTCGCCGGAAGTGGAAGATCACTTGGAAGACGCGGCGGAGGAGGATGTCAAGACGGCAGAAGGTGGCCGTCACTTGCTCTAGCAAATCCTCGGACAGAGGAGTGAGGACACTGTTGATCAAACAGTGTCCTTCCGCCGCATCTGCCAACGTACAGCCAAAGAGGTGCTCATACAGTATGGCCAGGTAGGTGATCAATGCCGGCGATAAGGAAATAGAAGAGGGAGCCATTTCTGCTAGCTTTAGAAGAGTAGAGTTTATATGTGGGGGATCGATGATGATCATCTTTGATGGCAGATGATCTTTTTTATAAAACAAGAAATAAATTCGGCGCGTGTGTGAGACGAAGAGACGCATCGGGGAGCCGAAGCGGCTTTGATGCGACGAAGAGACGTATCGGCGACAACGACAACGAAGAAACTCATCGGGGAGCTGAAGGAATATTATCACAGACGGTTATAATTAAAAACTGTTTGTGAAGTATCACAGACGGTTGTCATCATGAACCGTCTGTGATATTACCTCTTCACAGACGTTTTTAGCGCAACTAGTAACACAGATGGTCTCTAAACCAAAACCGTCTGTAATTGCATGTAATACAGACGATTTTGGTCAATCGTCTATGATGAGACGTCGAGTATTAGTCTTTTTGTAGTAGTGAATAAGACTAATGCCTAATGTCTTCTGCTCCAAATTGCCTCTCTCTTCTCGTCTACTGACTTCAGCCTTTATATAGTGCATAAAGGGGCGGTAGTTTCTTCAAGCCAAGAGGCATCTCATCATTTCAAATAATGAAGCGGTTGATGAAAGATGTTGTCAGAGAGACAACACCCCCACATTGCCAGGCAGTTGTCGCTAGAGACAGAGAAATAGACATGCAGTTATTCTAGAGAACAACTACGTATAATAACTGTTGTGCGTATTGAACACGACACATAAGACTCCCTAATCGACGAGGCCCACAAGTCAGCAAGCCTTATCAATTACAGGGTTCTCGAAGCAAAGCTCGTCATAGAAGATTCTACGACCACAAGGTGGTCATAGAAGGACTTACAACTACATTATGGTCGTAGAAAGGCTTACGACCATGGGGTGGTCGTAGAAAGACTTACGACCACATAATTAGGTTTCCCCCTTATGAGTATTAAGGGGGTATACTTAAGATTAGTATAGCAATATATTCATCTATAATAAGAATTACAGACAAATAGTAAATTGAGGATTATTATATTCTCATCATCTAGCCCCCCCCCAATTTCAACTAAAAATGACTTACTTGGAAAAGAAACCGTAGAATGGTGGTCATAAAATGTCTAGGTGACCGTTTCAAACCAAAAAAAGATTTCTTCAACTTGCAAGCAAAATTTTCCTTTCCTAGAATGACAAAATCTTCCGGTTGATCCATATAAATGTCTTTTTCTAGCTCCTCATGTAAGAACATAGTTTTCATGTCCAATTGTTCAAGCTCGTAATCATGCATATTCACAATGCTGAGTAAAATGCGAATAGAAATATACTTCACAACTTGGGAAAAAACATTTGTAAAAGAAATATCTGGAATTTGGTTGTATCCTTTTATAGCAAGTATTATTTTGTGCCTAAGCTCTTCGGTTGGTGAAAAGTCTTCCTTCTTCTTGAAGATCCACTTGCTAGGTTGGTGACCAAAACTCTGAGATAATCCAGAGTTAGACAACATGTAATGTACCTTCTCCATGATGGTTTTATTCATGCGTTCGGCCACACTATTTTGTTGAGAGGTACTAAGGACGGTGTAATGTCTCACAATACCCTTTGGTTTGCATAATGCTTCAAATTCTCTTGAACAAAACTTCAATCCATTGTCGATACATAGCTTGTTGACATGCTTGTCAATTTATCTTTCAATTATAATCTTCCACTCCTTGAGTGTCTTCAATACATCCGATTTGTGCTTCGAGACTTTTCTCGAGTAATCATCAATGATGGTCAACATTAGGGATGGAAACGGATTGAATACGGATCGAATAGTCTCGAATACGAATACAAATCCATATTTTTAAAACAAATACGAATACGAATTCGAGCATTCTTGAATACGAATACGAATCGAATGTTGTTACGAATTCAAATTCGAATCGAATATATACGCAATTCGGTCGAATGCGAATATCCTACAACATTTACGACAAATCCGCATTCGAATGAAAAACGAGTACTATCCAGAAAAATGGATAGTATTCGTATTCATATTCAAGAAAAAATGGATATTATTCGTATTTGTATTCATATCTAGGAAAAAAAAACATATGGTATTCATATTCGTTTTTCCATATACTATTCGGTTTTTTTCCCAGATACGAATAACACCTAATATAGATACAGATACTATCCATTTTTCCCAGATAATAGCCGGATACGAATAACACCGAATACGAATATGGAAACTATCCATTTTTCCCGAATAGTGCTCATTTTTCATTCGAATGCGGATTTTACTTACTACATTTGCGTTTTCTCTTCACAATACTTCAACTAGTTGATGCCTTGATCATCGAGAAGTCATCTTTTTCCTAACTCCATCATGCCAGCTTCAATCTATTGCCCTAGATGTATATGACAAAGATTACTAGAATCAAAATCGGATAATTTATTTGAAGCAACAATAGCATTACCAAAAATTATAGTACCTCATAGATGATATAGGTTGGCAACCTTTATATCACCCTTCATCACAACAAGAAAACCTTTAGAGACCTTCAGAACTCTACCTCCACCTGAATACTTGTACTCTTTAGTATCAAGAGTACTAAACGAGATAAGACTTCTCTTCAAATTTGGAATGTGTCGTACATTCGACAATGTTCTGATGGTACTATCAAACATCTTGATCTGGATAGAACCAATGTCTGCAATCTTGCATGGTGTATTATCACCTATCGACACATTCACTTGGCGTAGTTTCATAGGTAACGAACCACTCATGGTTCGGACTCATGTGGAAAGTACATGTTGAATTAAGAATCCACTCATCACCGATTTTCGAATCACCGGCAAAGGCAACCATAACATCTCCGTCAGAAACATGATTAGTAACAATGGTGGCTTTTGCTACATCCTCCTGTTGATCCTTCTTGGAATTATTATTTCTCTTCTTGTTCTACAACTTCCAGCACTGAGATATGTCATGATCGTTTTTCTTGTAATACTTGTACAACTTCCTGCTCCTAGACTTAGATCTACCTCTATACCTACTCGAGCTTCCGCCTCTAGAATCGTCATTTGAACTCTTCTCATGTTGCGTGCCGCGGACAGACAAACCTTCTGCATGCGTACTTAAACATTCACTCGAAACAATAAGTTTCATCTTCTCCTTAGCATACAATGCTTTATAAACTTCATTTGGAGTAAGAGAATCTCGGCTATATAGAATAATATCTATGAACGTAGAGTACGAATTGGGCAACGAACATAGCAGAATAAGACCCAAATCTTTATCATCATATTTTACCTTCATAGCTTTGAGGTCAGCAACAACTTCTTTGAAAGCTGTCAAGTGGTTCAACATTGAGTCACCCTTTGTCATCTTGTGCGAGTAAAGCTTTTGCTTTAGGTGCATTTTGCTGGTCAAATCCTTGGTCATGCAAATCTAAGATAAGGCCTTACGACCTTTTTGTTGCTTCTCATCAGCGAGCAATACCGTAGGCATCTTGTCAATCCCAAATGAGTGTCGTCCAAATCCATTTGGGCTAAAACAACGCACATCTTGATTTTTCATATAGAAAACCTCGTGTCTCGATCCAGCAATGAAAGATCATACTTCAAAGTCGCCATTGATAGATGAAACCCTAACTTGAACAACAACTAGCAACGTTGCCGAAGGAACCAACAACACTAGAGCAATCGCCAAGGATTTCACTGTATGAGGAGAAATTACAAGCACGGGACAACGTGTCATCTAAAACTTATGTACATATATAGGGGAGCAGAAGGAGTTTAGAACGGACAAGAAACGCCGAGTTGTAGTCGGTTGCGCAGGCCAACACAACGTATCAACACGAATTCGGATCACATTGCAATAATTACAATAGGCAGATCTAGTTAGGCAGATCTAGTTAGGTAAGCAGTATTGGCAATAACTCTACGTATTAGCCATACGACTTCCTATAAAATTCCCATATTTCTAGCAGGTGGAATATGATTAAACTTATCGGCGTGGTGCTGTCCGACTCAAATTCTCTTTTAACCCGAACTACCTAGTTGGGTCAGGAAAACCATGCGTTGTTCTTTCGTTGCCAAATCCAATCATAAGGCTGGTCAAGCTAGGTCTGTACGGCTCGATCAAGAGAATTCGAGATACTCAAGATATATCAAGATCAGTATCCACAATCCACATGTAGAGACCTGCTTTTCATTGCGTCAAATTAACCCAACAACTCTCCTCGGTTATCCTCCTCTCTGGGAAGCTCAGCGCACAGTACCTGAGATTTGGACGTACAGAGCACGGATATCGTCCCGTAAGTTAGCTTGTGACTGATAAAAAGCAAATGGCCAGCACAAGCTACATCGATCGATGTGCCTCTTCGTTCCGTTTGGTTAATAGGGTGCCCCTGTACCACGACGACTCCATCCTTGCACTTGATTCGTCGATAACTGATAGCTCGACGGCGGCCGTACTCACGTAGGTGTCGCCGTGTTTCCGACGCTCTCGACGGTTTGAGGCTGCTCTAGAACCGTTGCACAGATTTTTTCCATATCTCATTCGTGCCTTTAAAGCTGTTGAGGAACTGTCGCTGGCGAGTCCAGTCCGAGCGATTACCTTGTAGACAAGCGTAGAATCGTAAGAACAATGCAAAGAACACAAGAACAGAAACAAGAGATAGAACACAGAGATGTAGGGGGCTTCTTGCTTCTCTTTATTCCTTCAACAATCGATCAATCATTTACAATGAATAGCACCCCCTATTTATAGGCTATGACCCTGCTAGGGTTTGGGATGGGGCGCCCACTAATGGGCCGACTGCAGGGTCAGGCTCATGGTTTCCCAACACTCCCCCTTGGGCACCCATCCATTATGTCCATGTCTCGTCAAAACTCCATAAAAACCCAGTGGGAAAAATTTGGAGAAAGAGTACATGATACACGTTCTGCTGTGATGCACGAATTGCCTCATTAAAAACCTTAGCCGAGAAACTTCAGGAAAACTCGTCAAGGGAAAAAGAGTACAATCCACCCAATTTCATTTAATCTCCTGGATTTATTCTTTGGGTACTTGATCTTCGTGATCAAGCTTTAATAATGAGTTCGTGAAGGTTCTCCCCCTGAATTCTGCACTTCTAAGTCTCATCACTCCAATTCACGTATGCATCTTTCAAAGCTAGACGCTGGAGGTGACTTAGTGAATAAATCTGCAAGATTCTCACATGACTCAGTATGCAGTACTTTGATTACGTTCATCTTTTGTAATTCATGAGCATAGAAGAACTTGGGGTTGATATGCTTTGTGAGAGGACTCTTCACATAACCCATCTGTACTTGTGCAACACAAGCTGCGTTATCTTCATACAAAAGTAGGGGTTTGAGTGGTATTCAATCCACATGACTGCTGGATGTAGTGAATCATCCGCTGAAGCCAAACACATTCTTGTAAGGCCTTGTACAATGCTGTGATCTCCAAGTGATTCGTCGAAGTCGATATAAGATATTTCTTAGAAGATTTTCATGGAATTGTAGTTCCACCACATAGGAGTTCATAGACTGTATTTTTATGATTTACTGTATGGGTCCTACAAGTACCCGTCATCTGCATTGCCATTCATAGTTAAGTCTTGGTTCTTTCTGTAGAACAGACTAAATTCTTTGCTTCTTTGGAGGTATCAGAAGATGTCCTTTATTCCCTGCCAATGCCTTTGGTAGGTTCTGCACTATACCTTGCTAGTAGGATCACGGCAAATACAATGTCCGTTCTAGTACAGTTTGCTAAATACATTAGTGCTTCTATTGCACTTCAGTGTGGGAATTCCGGTCCCAGGACTTCCTCCCCCTCTTCTTTAGGTCTGTACAGGTCTTTGTCTTGCTGCAAAGATCTCCCGACCATTGGCACTTTCAAAGGGTATGCCCTTCCAAAGTCAAACCTTTCTGACACCTTCTGAGTGTAGGTTGACTGATGTACTAATATTCCTTCAGGGACATGCTCAAGCTCCAAGCCTAGGCAATATTTGGTTTTACCCAAATCTTTCATTTCGAACTCCGACTCCAGGTAAGAGCTTGCTTTCCTAATATCCTTCAGGGTTCCGATGATATTCAGATCATCTTCATACACTGAGATTATACAAAATCCATTCTGGGATCGTCGTATAAATACACAGAGATTATTCTCATTGTTCGTGTAGCCTTTCTTGCATAGAAAGTCGCTTCAAGTGATTATACCACATTCTGTCTGATTGCTTAAGTTCGTACAATGACTTTCTGAGTTTCACACTGTACATGTTTCTATTTGCTCTGTTCGGGACAGTGATACATTCAGGTATCTTCATATAAATGTCCGAATCCAATATTTCATAAAGGTATGCTGGTACCCCATCCATCAATTTCACTTCTAACTTCAAGTTCACTACCATTGAGATAAATATTTAAAGGGAGTTCCGCCCATGACCGGGGAATAGGTTTCTTCATTATCATCTTCTGGATGTCCAGTGAAACCTTGTACAACGAGCCTTGCTTCTTTTCATTTCTCTTTCAAACAAATACCCACTTATACCTCTACGGGTGCACAAGGGGAGACGTGCGGCTATGTGCCCAAACGTCTTTCTTTTATTCGGAAAGAGTAATTCAGTTTCTATTGCCTTCTCCCAATCTTCTCAATCTGATCTTTTCTTTCATTTATCGAGCGATGCAGGCTCTGGATCAAGATTGATGATTGTGGCAAGTTTCTTTGCAAAGTAAATGTCGACATTGGCTGTTGTCATATTCAAATATTCTCCTAAGGTCATAAAGCTTATAGCTATTTCTTCAAGGCGATTCTTTTAATGCTTCTACTTGTTCACCGCGTTGCTTCCAATTGCGGGGCAAGTCCTTTAGTTTTTCAGCTCCGATGTGTGCGCACATCCATACCGATGTTTCCTTCATGGGGATGTTCAGTCAGTATGCCTTTTCGAAGGTTCCATACCGATGCAGTCTCAACCGCTACCCTTACGTTCGGGGCACTTCGGTGATCGGTGTGTCAAGTCCTTCTTATCCTTTTTCACCAGCGTCCCGGTTATTTCGGATTCGAGGACCGGAGTTCTCGCCCTTTTATTCCGAGGCCTCGGACGGGATTAGGGATACCTTCAATGGTATTTCAACCTCTCCGTGCATTGCTTGCGAGCAAATGCTACTTATTCACGCTCTTCAAATCACTAAAGTAATCGCGGTTGATTCGCTAATACTTGCGAATCAATTATCTTCTGGACTTCAATTGTCTTCTATACTTCAATTCAATTATCTTCTGGACTGCAATTATCTTCTGGACTTCTCTATTTGCTTCACTAGTGCGTGGGTCATATGCATAGATTTCAATTATCTTCTGGACTTCAATTGTCTTCTAGACTTCAATTATTTTCCGACATTATTATCAAGGGTTGATTTTCTCCCCCTAATGACGGGAAACTAACCTCATCTAATGTACTATCAGCGAATCGGGCATTATACAAATCTCCAGTCATATGGTCCAAATACTTGATTATGGATGCTGTCTCATAACCAACGATATCCCGGACTTTCGGAGAAGACCCATTTCGATTATTGCGGTGGTGGTATAGGTATATAACCCTTGCAACCAAACCTGCGAAGATGAGAAGTTTTCAATGCTGACCCTTGCGCTAGTTGCATAGTTGGATGGATGTTATAGACCGATGGTCTAAAATTGATGAGAGCTGCTACGAGCAGGACTGCGTGTCCCCAACATATAGTTGGTAAATTACAATTCTTCAAAGTTCTGCTAGTCCATTCTAGGTGCGGACATGCGGTACAAAATGCTCAACTTTTAAGTCCCATTTTCATGCAATAATCATCAAATGCTTTTGGAGTAAGTTCTCCAGCGTTGTCCATTCAGGTGGACTTCTCATGATGATTAGGGAAAATATTTCTAATTTAATTATCTACGAGATTTAGCTATGCAAAAGCATGATTTCTCGTAGACAATAAACATACGTGCGACCATTCCGAGGAAGCATCGATGAGCACTATGAAATACCTAAATGACCCTTACAGGGGTTGTATAGGACAGCAAAAATCTCCCTGGATACGGTCCAGGAATGCAGGGACTTCATCCTTCGCTTTCAGAGCAAAATGTCTAATAATTAATTTCCCGGTGGCACATGCGGGGCACACAAAATCTTTCAGATTCGGGAAATTCTTTACATTCATATTATGTCCCTGTGAATTGTTAATTATATCTCTCATTATTCTAAGACCTAGGCGGCATAATCTATCATGCCAGAGATAGATAAGTTCAGAGCTTTTAAATACGGTTTTCAAGCGGATAGGCTGCGCAGTGCCTTAATATTAGTGTAGTATAGCCGATTTCATATGAAGGAAGACATTCTAATGCCATTTTTCACTTTCTTCACGCTTTGTAATGAGCGGTATTCATCATCGCACTCTTCTTCGCCTCTACGTGAAAGCCGTTAGCGCAAATATCCTTGAGAGTTCTAGTCGATTCTGGTACAACAAGTCTTCTTCAATGACCAAAGTTGTGCCCGTTGGGAGTATAATTATGGTCATTCCTGAGCCTATTATACAAGTATCGCTGCCTGCGATTGTCGTAAGACTACCAGCATTTTTGCTGATTGACTGGAAAAATTTCCATTTCTCTCAGGATGGTATTCATTGTGCCACTACATGCTAAGCACACTTCCTCCATAGGGCGCCACACGTATTCTAATATAATGTACTTTATTAATATGTAGCAGAAAGCAAGCAACACATAAATAAAATACTTCAGATATCAGAACGTAATTTGCTATTATAAAGACGGGAAAATAAGCCTTGCAGGACTCATAATAAGAATTTAATTCTTTGCTCTCCTAGAGCTTGCAACCATTATTCAAAAATTCAAAAATCGCTTCAATTACAAAGCTGAAGTTTCTATAAAAGGTCCGAGTGCAATGCGTGCATCGGATCTAATAAGCGTATTCAGAACTTCGCCTAAATCGGCTCCATGCGCGATCTTCTCCTCTTGGGCGCTACGATTTGGCTATTGCGATGTCCAAGGGAGGGATGATGGGGTCACATCGGGCTGTTCACATCCATAAGTGCGACTAATGGATGCGGACCCTCTATGCCTGCAATGGCGAGGTGTGCCACATGCTGTTATTTGCCCTTCTTCTTAGACTAAAAAAAAACATCAATAATGTGCGACGTACGACTTTACCCTTCGTGCCCATTCTCATTCGTGAGAGGCTTCATCACCTTGTAGCTACTAGTAGTGGCTTCATGGCCAACATTGCTACTAGGTGGCTGCGAGATATAGTTCTTTCTTAGAACATCATCTTGAATTTCTGCAACTTGCATGATGTCAATTAATTAGGCATACTGCATGTAGCCATCTTGACGATAGTTGCGTGCGGATTGCACCGCATTTAGGTGAAAGGTAGAGAGTATTCTCCATCTTCTGCTCATCCGTGATTACATTACCACAGAATTGAAGACTGATACAAATTTTATACAAAATCGCCATCTTTGGTCGGGTTCTTGAACTCATGGTTCGTGATGCCAGTCATATTTATATTCATGCAAAAAGTTCAAAAGATTACTGCTAGTAATCTGCATAAAATGGTTGCAAAATTCTCATAATGCTCTTCGAACTCTCGGTTCGTGATCCCGTATTTTTCTATGCATTTTTCATGATTTACTGCTATTTTCAGTGATTAAAAGCAATATAAACAATTACAGATAATCAAAACAGTAAATACAATAAATAAATTGCATAGAAATAACAATAACAAGAATAAACATGCTTTAAAAAATTCAAAATATGCAAAAATCGATACAAAAACTGAATTCTCGAGGCTATTTCTCACTGGAAAATAACTTTTAGGTGAACTCTACAATTTTCAGGGTTAACACGCAAAATTTCAAGACTAAGAAAATCTGCGTAATTTCGTAATTTATGAGGCCCTTTTTGCAAAATTTCCTCACTCGCTTAATTATCCTCATAATTTTGTAATCACGAGGGTCTTTGTGCAAATTTTGGGATTTCTTTTGAGGTCGGACCTCCCCTTTCCTTTTTTTTTTCTCGGTTTTTATTTCTTTTCGATTGGGTCGGCCTTCATGGGTCGGCCTCACGCTGGCCCAACCGCGCCTTCTTGCTTTGGCCTATTTGGGCCTTTCTCACCGGTCAAAAGGCGGGTAGGGTTTCCCACGCCCATGCCTTCGTGGGCGGCCCCTTTGGAGCTTGTGGGGCGCGGCCGCCATCGTGGTCGGGGAGGTGGCCATAAGCGAGGCGCGGCGCGGCCGTGCGGCAAAGATTCGGTGCCGCAAAGCGGCGCGGAGCTGCGCATCAGGCGCGAGGGCCACCGATCGGGCTGATGCGGTGTGAGACGGCCGCATGCAAGCACGGCGTGAGGCGGCTGCAAGCTCGGGAAGACGGGCGCGGCGCGGGACGGTCGCAAGAACCGACGGCGCAAGGAGGCGGTGCGCTACTGGCACAAGCAGGCCGGGAAGGCGGCAGCCGCGCTGCGGGCGCACATGAGGAGGGCCAGCGGCGCTGCGAGCGAGCCGGCAACGTCAGGTGCTTGCGGGGGCACGGTGCGCCCAAGCTTCTCACCTCATGCACCGACCTCATGTTGAATCAACAGCTTCACGTCCTGCACATCTCCTGTTCAGCCGCAATAGCCCAATCCCATCTCACGTCTGGCCAAAACAAGCCAGTACGAGCACCTCACCACCTACATAGCCCATGTGCAGCCCCAACATGCTCCTCCATCCAAAATATCAAGCCGCAGTCACCTAATTCGAAATCCATTCCAACATCACAAATGTCAAGCACCTTCACGTCATGATGTGGAGAAACTTCACGTCATGGAGTCCTCTCCCTTTTTTTTTTATTCCTCAAGTGCTTCACATAATGAAGATTCTTTCAAGCCATGCGGTGTGGCTCCGATCAGTCATGCGGGGCTGGTGAGGCGTGGTGCCACGGCGTGCAACTTCGGGTGTGCACGGGCTTCGGGTGCGCACGGACGTGGAGGTGGCTTCGACGGCGTGTCTGCGGGACGCACAGTTGGAGCGGGGGCCTTCTACGCTACGGGCGTACAGGGCCAGAGGGCGGCTGCAGGCCGGGCGGTGGCACAGCTCCAGGCCGGCGCGGCATACAGGCGACACAGCGCCCGTGCAGGGCCGGTGAGCGGGTGGTGTGGCCGTGCGACAGACGGACGGCAGCGCAGTCGTACAGGACCGTGTCGCCATTTTTTTACTGTTCATACAATGCGATGTAGTGCGGGATTGCATCGGCGGCGCGGCTTCGTGCCGATATATGCATGCTTGCCGCGTGCTAGCGGCGTGGCTCTGTCGTTGTCTCCGTGGCGATGCGTGGTGGCGGACTAGCCGACCGGTAACGTGTCGCGGAGGTAGTGACAGCCGCTTGCAGGCGGTTCCGTGCACATGGTGCCTTCGTGCTATTGCATCTACCAACTACAGTGCAATCATCATCTACTCTTTCATGCAACCCACTGATCGGCTTGGCCGGCGACTTCAAGTCGGCTTGCGGTAGGTTAGAGCGGATTTGCACCGTAGGAAACCAATCTAGAAAGCCAAATTTGCAGAATTAAAAGCAATCTAGAAAAACGATTCAATCTACGAGCGTCGTTCATTGACGGTTACCTTTTCGATGCGAGGAGAGTCGATCGTGCTGATAACGTGTTGAGGAACCGTCGCTGGCGAGTCCAGTCCGAGCGATTACCTCGTAGACAAGCGTAGAATCGTAAGAACAATGCAAAGAACACAAGAACAAAAACAAGAGATAGAACACAGAGATGTAGGGGGCTTCTTGCTTCTCTTTATTCCTTCAACAATCGATCAATCATTTACAATGAATAGCACTCCCTATTTATAGGCTATGACTCTGCTAGGGTTTGGGATGGGGCGCCCACTAATGGGCCGACTGCAGGGTCAAGCTCATGGTTTCCCAACAAAAGCCATGTAAAACGATGGGTGTGCTAGTGCAGTTCCGGTGGTGTATTACCCGTTTGATCATACGAACACGGTAACATTTTCTCATGAATCAATGCGTATTTGTGTGGTCGCCTGTACTGATCGGACAGCTGAAAACGAAAATTCGCGTGAAAGACGGTGAAAACGCCCTGCTTTGATATTCGAGGATGCCCGTATTTATTGCGAGTTTATTTCTGGACGCAAGATGGATCCGGCCGGGCGGGCCACTTTTGCGCGCTCGGCTCCAGTCACCCCTTGCCATACGTCACGGTTACGCCCGATTTGTCATGGCAACGCATGCACGGCCGCGACGGCACGGGGGCGCGGTCGCCATCGGCTGGGGCGCATGGGAATTGACCTGACGCGCGGTCCATCGCCCAGCCGCTTTCGCGTCGTGGGTATGGTCGCCGGCCGTGCCGCTCCCAATTTGCGCGTCTGCTCGGTGTTTTTTTGGCTGTCCCGTGTCGAGACGACGGAAAGAGCGTACGATCCGCCGACGAAGGCACGGCTCGCCTCACATTGCACGCGGTAGGCCCCGCGGGCGCACGGCAATGTCGGTGCCTGGCGCACCACGCGAAGCGCCTAATTGGCCCCGGTGTCGCCGTCGGTTCGTTATTCTCTGATATGATCTTCCCTTGAACTTTGGAGCCATTGTTGGTGGATCATGCTCCAACGTGAAGGGCGAGATTTGTCACCATTAGGATCGATCGATCGATCTAGGAACAGGGCTCGGCCCGTACGAGTTAGGACCATGCACTGGCTATTCTTCTCTGATCAATCAATTTTGTTTTTGTTATAAACATTAATTAGAGACGTCCAAATAGCAGCTCAAAATCCACTGTGGTTACCGTGTGCGAATTGCTACATTGGACCAGTCCGAGCCCAACACCACCTGTAGAATAGCAAAAAAATTAAGAAATTTTCACATCTTGTTTATAAAAGTAAATAAACACGTCTCAAACTTTTTTTGAAAAAACCCTACCTGCAACCCTACCAACAACGACCTTACAAATGAACTATGCAGCGTCATGAATGATCCTAAACTTATTTTCAAAACTAAACCTTGCATGCAACGTCAAAGGTTTAATTTTAAAATAAAATATAAAAATGTTTGTTTTATAAAGAAGGAAAAAGTCCGGTTTACTCTCTCAAACTATCAGAAAAGTCTGGTTTACCTCCTGAACTACAAAACCGGTTATTTAACTTCCTAAATTTACGAAAACCGGTCAATTAACACCTCACAGCAGTTTAGAGCGGTGGTTTTGCTGACGTGGCCGGTTTTGTCCAGGTCAGCATTCAACGTGGTCACTTTTCTCTCTCTCCTCCCTATTCCAATCGGCTGGAAATCCCAGGCTCTTTCTTCCCCATTATTCTCTCCATTTCTCTACTCCTCTCGTTTCTTGGCGCCTCACCCGACTCGGTTCGCCGGCTCCTCCGGCCGCTGGCCCGACGCCGCACCCTGTCGCTCACTGCCGCCACCGCCTCCGGCCTCCTGGCTCACTCGCATCCCGGCTCGGTTCCCTCGCGCGCTCGTCGTGGTACCGCGGAAGTTCTCATCACAGAGCAATAGGGGGAGCAGAGAGAGGGTTAGAGTGGAGGGAGTAGAGCAGGAGTGAACCTCAGTGGGACGCATCAGCGGCGACGACATCACCACCATGGCAGTATAACCCACTCCATCCCCATTGTTCATGCATGAACATGAAGCAATACAAATCAGTAACGAAACCAACCTCAGTAAGCAAGTTATCCTCACACGCAAAGAACCAAAACAACATAAGAGGGAAATGAAGCTTTTAGCCACTTCCCCCAAAACTAGAACCACGAGAGAGAGAGGGAGGGTGCGGCGGGCGCGGCCATGGCGAGGAGGCCTAAAGCGCGGCCATGGCGACTGTGGAGGCCCGAGAGCGGGCCTAGGGGCACAAGGGTGAGCGTAGAAGCCGGGGCGGGCTAGCGCGGTGGGCTGAGGGGGCCAGGGTGGAGCGACCCGGGCCAAGAGGAGCTGGGCGCAGGGGAGGCGTCGGGGCACGGGGGAGCCAGAGGGGTGGCACCAGGCGCGCGGTGCGGCGGCGGGCGCAGGAGGCACCGATGGCGGCAGAGCCGATGGTGGCGGCAGGAGGGAGGAGGCGCCGAAGGGAGAGGTCGGCCGGAGGAGCACCATGGGAGCCAGAGGAGGAGCGCCATGGAGCCGGAGGAGTACTGCTACTCGAGTAGCCGGTCGGGAGATATGAGGAGGAAGAGGGGGAGAATGGGGAGAAGAAAAGCATTGAAGAAGAAGCAGGAGGCTTGGAGTGTTCAGCTGGGAGAAGATAAGGAAGAGAGAGAAGGTAAGTTGGATGACACATGCTGACGTGGATGACACATACATGCTGACCTGGATGACACATATATGCTGACCTGGACAAAACCGGCCACGTCAGCAAAACCACCGCTCTAAACCGCTGTGAGGTGTTAATTGACCGGTTTTCACAAATTTAGAGGGTTAAATAACTGGTTTTGTAGTTCAGAGGGTAAACCAGACTTTTCTGATAGTTCGAGAGAGTAAACCGGACTTTTTCCTATAAACAAATTCTAGAATAACTGATCTTTTCAAGCTCAATATAGTTCACCAACTGCGAAGTAGCCAAGGTCCAAGTTTGACATAGCGGTGCCAAACACCTGAACATCTCTGGTCGATCTATGACTGACAAGCTTGGCCTAGCTCGAGCATTCGGAGCGAGGAATCCAAGAATCTGATTACCATATAAGGCCTCACTTAGACCCGTTAACTTTGAAACCTTCTTAACATGTCATAAAACTGGCAAAATATCACTTTTAAAATCCTCAAACTTACAAACTATCTCAACGGGTCAACAATCATCCACTGTGTGAATTTGCAATGCATTAATCCCTTTTGCTAATTTGCAGACGTACGCTGGATTCGTATCTAGCGGACGTCTATCGCACTCGCACTGCCGTATCAATCCTTGTGCAACTTGTGAAGTTGTGATCATCGGATCAAAACCTGTGGAGGAGCGTCTGTGGCCGCAACTTACCGATCTCCTGTAGAGCAAGCGCACACTTCCATTTCTACTTATTTCCCTTCTCCCTTCCTTCTCCCTTCTCCCCGTTCCCTGTTCCTTTCCTCCGGTCTCTCCCTCCCCCTCCGTCTCTAGCAGTCTCGTCACTTTCCCCTAACCGCGGGCGCTGCCTCGCCTCGTGTCACCACTCGATTCACTGCTCTCAAGTCTAAGGATTTTCGGACGACTTTCAAAGTTTCGAGACCTAAATGAGATAACGCTCCAAATTCAGAGACTTACATGCAGTCCAAGCTGGACCCTCTGACCAGATCACTAGTCCTAAGTCTATCCCAGTTGACACAAACTTTGCACAAATCTGCAATGAAATAGTTCAACCATTAGATTCGTCTGGAATATCATTCTTCAGAGGTCTGTTTGTTTAACACAGAGCTAATTACCATAAAATCGAAATACCATAGCAAAAACTACCAAAAAGCTATTCAACGGTGCAAATGGATTTTGTAATAGCCCAAATTTGGTCCAAATTAAAACTTTCATGAATTTCAAAAACTATTGTTGCATTTCAAGAATTTCCAAAATATTTGCCTTGCAATTAAGAAATTTAAAACTTTTCCCTTGGGTCAAGAATTCGGATTTGCAAAAATCTAAAAGTTAATTGTGTGCAAATCTACTCTACAACCTAAAGTTAATTGTGTGCAAATCTATTCTACAACCTGAATTCAAATTCAAATCAATTTGGAATTTGCAAACCAAAATTTCAAATCTAGTCCCTTCCATCTCTCTCCCTCGGGTCGCATCCGCCGCGCAAGCCCAACTGTCGCCACCTCTCCCTCCTTCCCCCTCACGGCCTAGCGTGCGGCCGAGCCCAACCCGTGTTGTCGCCCTCGCTCCCCCCTCTCCTCCCTTCCCTCGCGGCTCTGCCAAGCAGAACCCTAGCTGCACCACAGTAGCACCAGCCCAGTCCCACCCTCGCTCTCTCCCTTGCATGCGCTCACTGACGAGTGGGCCCGGACCCCACCTGTCAGGCCGCATGGGAGAAGCATTGTGCTTCTTCCCCCGCGTGTCAGCTCGCCCTTACCCTCTCTCTCGCTCGTTGTGCTGTATGCATGCGCCGTGCGAGCCAAGGTCGTGTTAGACCCTGCACCTCGAGCCTCTCGCCCTCTCGCACCGTTGCAACCTTGTCAACTCACGAGTGCGTCCAGCCCACTCACGCGCCACTCGCAATATCTTGTGCTCGAGCCGCCGTGTTGTCGTGTTCGTCTTGCTACTTCTCCTAGCTATTTAAGTTGTGGCCAAGCGTGTCATCTTGCTCGCTAGACTCTCCTTTGTGTTTCCCTGCACTTCTCCCCTCCTCCCTGTCTCGGTGAAAAAGAAATCGAACCGCGCTGGTCATCTTCTCCAATTCCAGCCGTCGGCTTCACCCGTTGATTTCTGTCGTTGAGGTGAGCCGCTACCTCCGTTGTCTCGCACATCTTGGTTGCCTCAACATCCGCTCTCTAATGTGCATCTTCTTCATCCTTGTGGTGCCCTAGAGCTACCAGAACGCCTTCGTCTCCGTCGCCATCCCGGAGCTCACCAACCAACCCGCCACACTCAATATCCTTCCTCACTCGGCTTCCGGGTAAGCCCTTCTGTTTCAATATGTTGTAGCTCGTCGTAAACATGGTAGGCTAGTCAATGTCGCGCCTAGTTGACTATAACATAGCCTCGCCATAGCACCCCACCGCCACTACAAACCGTTGTGGAGAGCCTAATGCGTTGCTTCTCCTTGAGCGCCGTTAGCTTTTGTTGACGATCGAATAGTCGATCTTACGAAATAAATAGAGGAAAATGACTAAGATTCCTTGGATGAGAATGTGACTGCTCTTTTATTGCAATGAACTAGCTATTACAAGGGTGCCTTTGACAAGGCGATGGACTAGCCCTAATTACACAGAATGTATTGCTTGCTTTGCTATTGCTTCAATTGTCTCCAGATCGCTAGGTCTTGTCTCCTTTTTTCCTCCTCTTGGTTGTTCATCATCCACCTTTAAATAACTGGCGAAGATGTGGCAGTTACTCCTGGAGAAGACACCTCTTGGAGGTGACGTGACTGGTCGGTGAGGCAGTTTTAGTCCATGAGACAGTAACTGGCAGCCAGTAGGTGTTGGTAGGAGATGAGATAACCGTGATATAGTTATTGTGTCAGACCCTCGGGCGTGGAATACTTGAAGACCTTTATGTGTGTACCATACTAGTCCCATGATCAGTGGCTAGTACACACATTCACAATATTTGGCATTCACATATACAAAGTAAAAACAAAATGGTTCTTGACTTAAGCGATAACAGTTATTACATCAATGGCCGACCGACTGAATAAAACAAGTACCAATAGAGTAATAAAATAGCAGTGGAAGTAAAAGTAATAAAAGTAAACAAGTTCCAGTGGCATGCCCAACCAAAACCCAAAGGCAACCAATAAGGAACAAATCCTAGATAGACTAGTCACCAAACCCTCCGGCTCTTGGTGCGAAGAAAGCGTCGTCTGGCGTTGGCTCTTCCTCATACCCTGAACAATAATTTAAGCAAGTTTGAGTACATTGTATACTCAGCAAGACTTGTAGTGTATCACAAAGTTTATATAAATGCAAGGCTAATCAAAGAAGATGCTCTATGCTACAAGTTATTTTGCATTAAGCGATTTTGTTTTCAATATTCATAAGTAGTACTTTGCAATGGAATTTGAAAGAGCAATTAAATATATACTGGACAGTAATAAATAATTTGAATGAATCAACGATAATGACAACAACAACCCGCAACCCTCCTCTTCTGTGAGCAACATTTTATGTTCAACCATAACATGATAGTTATCTCAAATAAATCATAAACTATTTTCCATATTTTTCCAATAAGATAGTTTTTGTGATAATCAACACTATACCCAGCAATACTACACTTGGCGCGCTTATCACTGTGAGCATGACTATTTAAATAGATTTACACTTTGCAAAGGTGTACAACTTTACCCATATAACACGAATTCTCTAGTTTGTTCGGTATTTGTCGATATCATCGCTCACTACCGTAGGTAAGTAGTCTAGGACACGCATCGAAGCCTTTACATCATCTAGTCCTATCCTTGCGCTAGCCCAGTGAATGAATACCCTCACTTGAACCTGGGGACCTCCCGTCGAGTGAGGCATTCGCAGTTGTGTTGGCAAGCTTAGTTCCCAATGCCTCGGTGAAGGGAGCCTCTTCCCCCTTCAGACATGCCAGCCAGTCAGCCCTGCCCGCACTACTACAGCCTACCTACGTGTAAGGCTAGTTTTCAATAACTTAATAAGCTAAGGCTATCCTCATACTAGCATATGTGGTTGTACGCTTATGCTTAGGTCGGATATACCGGCGTTCGGTCCTTAATTGACCTCGGGCGAGAATCTCCCCCTATCTACTAGTGAGACTCCTCTCTCACTCTTCTTAGAATATAATATAACTCTCGCATTCAAAAATAGGTTTTTTATTTTATTTTTATTCAACATAACAGAGGCACACCCCTCTGGACATTTTTCATAAATCTCTCAAGTTCACATTTATAATATTGTCCTTTAATAACCTTTAGGAAAAACTACCGTTCTATTTAGCATTTGTATGATATTCGCACTACAACTCCCAAGTTGACATTATATATTGCCTAACCCATAACCTAATGTCTACAACAGTAAGGGCATCAACATATCAAGGGAATTAAGGAGGTGCTTGTCTTTCTCTTGTTGTTCTGAGTAGGAGGTCGGTTGGTCGTCGAAAGTGTCATTCGAGAAATCAACGTCTATTGTAAAAAAAGAGCCGAAAACCAATTAAATAATCCAAATAAATTCTAACAGAAATCAAATCCAAATATTTTTGCATATTCAGGTAGATTATGATTTTAGATGAATTTAGAGAAAAAAATCATTCAATTTGGAGTTTGTATGCAAAAGTTATTAAAGATTCAAATTGGCTTGGTTGGAAAATCCTCAAAAAAGAAAAGGGGAGAGAGAAACTCTCTATGACAAGTGGGATCCACAACCTTTTCTTTTTCATTTTGATTTCTTTTCCACCCAAAAATGTTTAGTGGATGATAGGTGGGTCCTAGTGATTTATCTTATCTTTTATTTTATTTTCCTAAAGGAAATCTATTTACTGACAAGTGGGACCCACTGTTAGTGACTCGGTTCATGCTAACAGTGCATGGACCTTCGGTCCACGAGCATAGTACTCGATCCACCGGGTGGTTGCACTATGCAATTACTGGGGTGGGACCCGACCGTCAATGACTCCAAAGAAATCCCGGAGTTAATGAGTGTCATTAGCTAAAGCTCGGGGCCCACGCGTCATTGAATCATAGCATATTTTAACCCGACACTAATCAATGCTTAGACAAAGATTTGGGATAATCATAGAGCTACAGTTCTGGTCCTAATTCGGATAGGCAGAGGGGCTTTGAGCTCTCCCTTGCCTCGCTCATCGTCAGCGGTGGGAGGAGATGAGCAACTCTTCCTATTTAGGATCGAGTCCTGCTCCAACCAGCACCTTTTGGATGCTTATACTAGCATTTCTGGGTCCAGACGATGTTTTGATGCTTTCCAGAGAAGCGCCTTTGTCGAGTGGAACTTCCTTAGTCTGGTCGGAAGGTTTTGGGGCCATCTTTGGTCTCGAGTGTGAAGGGTTATGGGTAGGCTACACTATCTAGCAATTCAAAAATTCTACCACGTAAACTAGGAAACCAAGCAAGTAGATGATCACAGATCATTACCACCAAATGCGTAGTGCAGCGGAAGAAGAGTTGGAGTAGCCTGATCAAACGTAGAGCGCATCGATGAAGTGGTCGTAGTCAATCGTCCACCGTAGTCGATCGTCTAGTGAAGTCGAACGTCCAACGTAGTCGATCGTCCTCGGTACCAATCGTCTCTTCCAGCAACCAATCGAGATCCTTACGAAGTCATGGATCATCCTTAAGCGCAATAGCAACCGCAGTAGCGCCTCTATGGTATCCACACATCCAGGAGAGGAACACTGCACACCGGTGTGCTAGCACCAACTCGCACGGTAGGGCTCTCTCGAGAAGATGGGGGCTAGGGTTTCGATTGTGCAACTCACATGTCTCGCATGTCTAACCGTTACCACCCATAGCCTCAAGCATCTCCTTATATAGAGCTCATGACGGATCCTATCCAAACATGTTTGTTCCAACCCGTTAAGTGTGTGACCCTATAGGTTCATGCGTAATCGGTTGTGACTCAGAAACCCTTTTCGACCACTAGTCGTTAGCGGTTCCTAGCAGGACATAACGATTCTTGAATACACACAAATTATATCGGATGAACCTTAATGCAATATGATCAATGACCATGTCCTTATTACTTACAACTAGTTCGTATCTCTATACGACTAGTTCATAACTCCTTACGATCAATTAAGTGATAATCTTCGACTAGTTTATGACCAGCTCGTATCTCCATACTAGTAGTTCATATCTGATCGAACTAAGAGACCTTCTCAAGTATTGTCCCTTTGACTCACAATATCTGGTTGAACTCCAGGTGAGATATTGTCATCCATGGACTATTCAATACTTTCTCATCAAGTGATAGATAATTTTATGTGGTCGAACTCTTCGACCACCAGTGGCATGGTCATACACTTTCTTTATCTGACCTCATCGAGTGGCCCATAGATATCTCTCTTGTTATGTTAGGAAGGGCAAATCCTATATCTGATCAGTCACATCCCTCCGCATATTTCACAGCATACTCGAAAGTTACGGAGTAGTGTTTGGTAACCCCTAAGAGTGCTATTATACATATAGGGGGCCATGCTAATATCAGGTCTAAGGATTATACATTATCATTACTTGAGACCAACTGATGACACATGAAATCATAACAATCTCAACAGTGTCTCAAGTTGGGTCAATGCAACCCCATATTCTCTAATATTTGTTCACATTATTGATTTGATATCCCTATATCCATGACCGGTGAAATATGGTCATCAATCAATACGTGTGCTTGTCGATAAGTCACTAGTTTTCCGACCAGTGACATCTGACCAGGGATACATTTAGAATAACATCATATAAGTTAAAGAGCTTCACCAACAAGTCACATACTTGTTAATCTTTCAACTGATGATTCATTCAAAGAATAGAATAACATTTATTCAATAACTCATAAACATAGATATGATACAATCATCTCTATGATTGCCTCTAGGACATATTACCAACAGTCTCCTGCGTAGAAGGTAGATTAGTATCCCTAGTCGGAAGTTCATCGACCAGTTCTAGGGATTTACGATCGCATGCGTATGCCATCTTTCTATCCCCTCAAACCATAATAACCCTTTTTGGCCCTGGCATATTTAAACTCTGATAGCCGTAATGCGTAGCTATCAGGAACTTCGCTAATGCCGGACGACCAAGAGTTCCATTGTATGCAGTTTCAAAATCTACTACATCAAACGAATTTTTCTTTGTTCAAAAGCTATCTAGCCTTCCGAATGTGGCCGGTAGGGAGAGTTTCCATATCGGTTTAGCAGTAGATCCTAGGACTATGTCATGAAAGGCATATTATACATGCTTTACTTTTGATCTAGGAATCTGTATTTCTTCTAATGCTCCTGGAAAAAAGAATATTTAAAGAATTACCACCATTTATCAAAACTTGATTAACTTTGTAATTATTAATAGTAGGTTCTACAACAATAGTCGAAGGGATGGGACAGTCTTTACTACTGAAAGAGATAACTATCTCCGACCACTTGGATGGCCTGATGGTAATCGGATATTCTACTAGGTTCACTTCCCGCTCCACAGCCTTCAGATGGTACTTTGATTCATACGAGAAGGATCCACCGAAGATCATGTCGACGGTGTGCCATGGCTCCTAGTAGTCCATTTCTTTATCGCCATTCTTGTCCTTCTTGGAGCTTGGCCCTCCAAACTCTTGTATGGAAGGGAAAGGTCCTTTACCTGCATAATAGTTCTCCAGCTTTTTCTGCTAGGCTCGGCAAGTGCACAGATCATGCCCTGTCACCTGATGAAGTGGACGCCACTTTTTATTCTTTTTGTACTTATCGGTCGGAGCTTTTTCCTTGTTCCGATCATAATAATCTTTCTTGCCCTCAGTAAACTTTTCTGCAATTGCAAGAATATCTTTGTTATTGGGCTTGCGATTTTTTTACTCTTGAGAGCCTTCTTATGCTTCTTCTTTGGTCTATCCAGGGTAGGTTGAGGGATTTTCTCTTTTCGATTGACGACTTTGTTCCATTCGACCGCCTCACTGGCGGCCGCATACCTATCGGCCATGTCAAAAAGTTCGACAATCATTCGTGGAGGATTCATAACAATATCCTTTGTAAATCGTCGGTTCCTTAACACTACTTTAAAAGCCTAGATGATAGATGAGTCTGTAACCTTAGGAATAGAGTTACGAACCTAGCTGAACCTCTTAATGTATTGTCGAAGGGTTTCATTTAGTTCCTGCCGGATCCGATGAAGATCATCCTCTTTTCCGGGGCAGACGTACGTCCCTTGGAAATTTGTGATTAGGAGGTCACAGAATTGCTCCCAAGTGTAAATCGATCCGAGGTAGGTTAAGCAACCAAGACTGGGCAGATCCTTCAAGTACCGTGGGCAGATAATTTGCAATCACGTTGTCACCATCACCAGCAGCTCTAATGGCGGTGGTATAGATCTGAAGAAATTTCAAAGGGTTTTGAGTCCCATTGAATCTTTTCCATATTTGTCGATCGAAATATGTCTGGCCAGCATACAGCTTGGAGTCATGCCGAGAATGCTTGACAGCCCGTAATCAAGTCATGACGCCTTCTCTAGAAAGGTGCTAGATTGTAATCGGTTGGGGACCGATTTCTCAGGTTGACATACCGAGTTTCCAATGTCCTAATCCGGTCGTGGACGTTGGTAAGACGCCTATGACCGATCGCTTGATTCAGGTGATGTTAAAGATCTCCGAACCAAGCAGTCGCTCCTCGTGATGAGAGGGAGGAGTGGTTGCATTGAAGAGTCGTATTCCCTCGTGACTCCCTTGTCGGAATCTTTGAGGAGGCCTTGGTATCGAACAGTCTCCAGTCTGACCAAGCTGACCTTGCTAAGAGAGGAAAGCTGATATGAAGTCAAAGTATGACTTTGTGAGTTTCTTTGTTCCCTGTACATTTTTGTACATTGCATGGTCTGTTGAAGAATTTCTGATACATGTCCTGCAAGTTGAACATATTCCAAAGTCCCTGCCAGAGCTAGGTCCGGGTTATTTAAAATGCCACAAACTCGTTGTAGGTTTTGAATTGTTACCGAAGGTCTCGAAGGGCTCCACCTAGCAGAAGGTGTTCGATGGCTCGAATTTCCCTCCGACCTTCTGGTTTGTCCTGTTCGATCCATCATGTGCAATGGGGTAGAAACATATGAATTAACTGATGAACGTCCACCAGATCTATTGCCTCTGCTACCTCCGGTTGGTGCTTGATTGCCTGCATCATTTCCACCAACGGGCGTTGGCGGGTTACATTATGGAGTATCGTGCATGGCATCCTAATTGGTATCACCGATTGCGTTAACTTCGTACCTCCAACAACAGTCTTCCGACGAGCTCCCCTTGTAACTAAGGAAGAGCCTTCCACTGCTTCGGCAAGGAGCTTCCACGATGAAGAGCGGTTGGAGATTACTATCTCCAGTGGGCTTTGTGGTGGATTCAGCCTAATCCGGCGGATGCCTGATCGTAGGCTAAGTTTGATCATTCCCACTTGGTCTTCGACTGGTGGTAGCTTCGTTGACACTGTTACCAGGTGTTGGTTGGCTCCTAAAATACATAGGAGCCGTTGGTGAATATCGGTCACCCATGACCGTATCGAGAGTACATCGACCCTTGGGTTGCAGCATTGAGCTTTTGTTGCTCTTTTCGTCGGTCAGAAGGACTGAGCTTGTAGAGGCATTCGGATGTTCCAAACTGGTCGGAACAACTTGTTCCCCTAGGGGCACCACTGGTGGCGAGTCTTCCTTCATCTGGCCGAGCTTGTTGGTCTCAGCGAGTAGTGAACCTACGATGGAAGAGGATGATAAGGACATTGCGTCATATTCCATGGCGCGGATGCACGCGTCTATGTCAAGGTTGGAGTAGTCCGCCAAGTCGAACCCGTTTTCCTCATCCAAAGTCCCTGTCATAGTTTCATAAGCGATAATGGAGCAAAAAGAAAGTGAATGGGGATTGCTGAGCTATGAATCTTCAACAAATCAGCGCCTTTGTCCCTATGGACAGCGCCAGCTGTCAACGATCGAGTCAGTGATCTTACGAAATAAATAGAGAAAAATAGCTAAGATTCCTTGGATGAGAATGGGACTGCTCTTTTATTGCAATGAACTGGCTATTACAGGGGTGCCCTTGACAAGGCGATGGACTAGCTCTAATTACATAGAATGTATTGCTTGCTTTGCTATTGCTTCAATTGTCTTTAGAATCAAAGTTGAACGAATATGAACTTTATATATCAAACTTGATTTGTGTCTACAAAGCGCTCAGCAAGCACCCCTCAAAGCCTCCAATCGAAGGACCTCTAAACCACAACAAAACAACAAGAAAGGTATGGTCAAGAAACGACAAAAAAAATCTGTAACCCTAAAAAAGCTTCCCCAATAAGCCGCACCCAAAAACTCTCGGGTTAGCTCCTAACCCGCCTCTATTTATATCCTAGGGTCCTCTCCGTGTTTCACACAACATGCACATGGATTCTATCTCTAAACACATCCAGATATAGACCTCTTTCCATATCTCTAAAACTTTCCATAACATCCACGCCGTAAGCCTCCAGGAAACCGCCTCCCGTAGCTCCAACGTGATTCACCTTTGATCTCCACGTGCTCCAGCGTGATCCAAACCACCACGTGATATCCACGACCTCTAAGACCTCAGATTCTTCCCCATCCTAGTCCGAGTTCACCTCATCACCGACTGTGATTCGTCCTCACGCTCAACCTGCACATGCAAAGACCAAAGAAACCAAAACCATGGCACAAGTTCTCCAACTTGACCATCCATTAGCTCACTCAAACCCGTAAACACTATCATGCATCATGCAACATATTAAAGCTTATGAATTTAACTTAATCGAAGTCAAATCCCCAAAACGACAGAAAGACAGAGCATAATTGGAACTACCATCGTTAAACATCCGGTACTACCACACAACGCAGTACTACTACTCAAATCACTGCGGTACTACCGTTCCTCGGGAAAACTCGAAAACTTTCGAAAACATGCTCTCTGGAAAATCCATACCGCAACCTTGCGGTCATACCTTTGTGCGGTACTACCGCTGTTCAAACTGCGGTATTACCGTCCAGCGGTCATACCGTTTCTCAGCAACGGTACTACCGTTTTTCACTTAACAGTGCTTGTCAGAAACAAACAGTGCTTATCAGAAACACTCTTTCTCTGAAAAACCAAGCGCGGTACTACCACCGGCAAACCAACGGTACTACCGAACAACGTGATTCTACCGCTTCACAAGCGTTCGGTAGTTCCGCAAAAATAAAGCGGAACTACCGTTCTCAAGAAATTCAAAAACCAAAACTCAAGAGCCGGTACTACCGCCAACAATTGTGCGGTTGTTCCTCTTAGCGGTAGTTCCGCAGACACAGAGCCAGTACTACCGCAAAACTCGCCAAACGCTGATTTTCGACAGAACTCAAAAACAGGTCAGCAACTAGGAGCACAAGCATATTCCAGAGACAATGTAATCAATATTTAAACACCAGAACTAAGTCTTCCTTATTGTCAATGTGTTCATCATGAAATAACATGACCAAACACCTCCTGGTCTTACATAACTGACGAAGAGGTGGCAGTTACTCCTAGAGAAGACACCTCTTGGAGGTGACGTGACTGATCGGTGAGGCAGTTTTAGTCCATAAGACAGTAACTGATCACCAGTTGGTGTTGGCAGGAGATGAGATAACTGTGATATAGTTATTGTCGGTGATTCAGGGCTGTAAATGTTGTGTGGTTTGGGGCTGTTAAGACACATGCTCCATTCATCACGCAGAAAGGATATATTTGGAATCGGGTCCAAATACCAATTCAATGTCTTTACGAGCAGTCATCTAGTCGAGCGATGAGTACAGGGTCCCCCACAACCAGGTTACTCGCAGAGCAGCCTCTGGGATTCTAACGACCATAGGGATCATTAGGCTCGAGGTTTACGACCACATAAGTGTGAAACCAATAATTAGGAATTTAGTCCTAGCCAGCTTCATTTTGGCATGTAGATGGTAGTTTGAGCTTTAGTTTCCAAGTTTAAGTCGTGTTGGGTAGTTGCCCAAGTTCATAGTAGCACCGCCGCTGTCTACCCCGTGGTGCCATCGCCTCAGACCATCTCTCATCACGCCGTCTCCACTGGGTTGCCTTGGACCCCACAACCCATTTTGGGGGTCGTGGGTAGGGATGCAATCAGAGTGGACACGGACGGATATAGCTTGTCCTATATCCTATTCCACATCTTTTCTCATAATTGGAGTCAAACACGGATAGTGTAGGATAAAAATACGAATGCAGATAGTTTCAGTTACGAATATAGAGTAAATACATGCTAAACTAAATATGGATTGTCTCGGTCACAAATATTTAATTGGATATTGTGTGAAAATAAAAACCATATATGTTGCACAAATAAATATTAATCAATCATACTATATGTCTAAAATGCAACTACATTAGTAGTTTAACAAGTAAATTTAACTACATTGCACGATGATAGGGGCTAGTTAAGCAAGTAGTAACTAGCAAGTACATGATAGGAGCTAGTTAAGTAAATACTAACTACTAACTAGTAAGCAGCAAGTCACAACTCTCACACCTCATAAGTTGTTTCTCTAAGTTTAGATCAATCCCCATCATGTTATCACCTTAATAAAAATGAACTTAGAAGGGTAAACACATATCTACCTATAAACACCAAAGACAAAAACTAGTGTCTGTATGTCAATTTGATCATGAGCTCATGACAATATAGTATCGTGGGAAACTTACAAACGACGCTAGTTATAGTATCATCAATTATCATGAATCTTAAATAGCATAAGCATATCCAATATATATCAACCTGAATAATACAACATAACTATCAGCCATCTCCTCATCTGATCAATTAATGCACACAATAACAACATCAACTCAAGAGGGCACCAGTTGAACACAACAACAATAACACAACAACCTAGAGTAAAATAGCAATAATCCAAGACATGTTCAACAAAACATCCTTGCTTTGATCCAATAAGAAAAGTTACTTGCACCACCAAATCTTTCCTAAGCAGGTAATTCTAAATCTAGCAATCTGACATCTAGCATAAAAATTCAACCTATATTGTTGTATTAGTATTATGGCAACTCACAGCCAATCTAGAATTTGAGAAGACTTGGAACAACATTCTATATGAGAAACCTTAACTTTCCCCACTCCACTCACCTGCACGATAGAGAGCTAGAGCAACCACCTCCAAGGCTCCGACGCCTAAAGTATTGTGCCATGAACATCGTGCCCAAAACAGCACCGCGGAACCCCAACCCGATGATGGCCGCCCAACGGGCATCCTCGGGAACCAGCAAAACGGCGGCACCGACGTAGAGCACGCTGGCTGCAGCAAGGAGGGAGACCTTGAGGGCGCAGCATGGTAGCGAGGGAGGGTGCGAGTGGGGGAGGCGGAGGTGAGGAAGATTTGGCGGCAGTGAAGGAGGGAGGCGAGGAAGGAGGGAGGCAGTGGAGGCTGCGAGGCAGGAGGGAGGCTACGAGGGAGGAGAGAGGCGCGGCGAGGCGAGGGTTAGGATTATTGCCGTCGGGGTCGGGGTCATGGGATGTGGAGGCTGTTGACTGTTTTTGGCTGATACCAAGCATCTGAGGGAGTGGAATTTTGTATTGTATTGTTTCTGATAGTGACAAGATAATTTACCAGATAGCAAATTATACGAATACCTCCTTCCCAAATCCATTTTCGTATCCAGCAAAAACTATCTAGCTCCGAATCCTAAATCCAAAAAACCCATATATTCGGTTTCATGCTCTGAATAAGATCCGAGTTTATTCAGAAGGACGGTCGGTCGGGAATTATCCGCTTCATTTGCACCCCTAGTTGCGGGTGGTCACCGGAGCCCCCTCTGTCATCGCTGAGCTCATCTAGCGCCCAGCCATGGCAGATCTGTCTGCTCCTCTGGTATGGGAGGAAGACGATGCATAGTCATTGATGTGTGGGCCTAAGGTGATTAGGTTAACCAATGTTAGTTAACAGTAGTTAGTAGTTAATGTCAGTATGACATGTGGAATTGACACAATTAGAAAAGCTAATTAAGCCGTAGTTTAGCGTATGTGTATATGACCTACGGGCGCTAACATTTAAAACCCGTTGTATAGACCTTGTGAACCGTCGGGTGGACTGAGTCCATGTGTACCACAGTCCCACATTTGAGTCCCTTGGGTTTTTTCAAATAAAAATAATTAGAAAAGAAATTAAAACCCTGGCTAGACCCACCTGTTAGACACGTATGCTTTTTCTTAAGAAAAATAATTGGAAAATAAATTTAAAACTCAGCTAGAATCCACCTGTCAGTCATAGAGGATTTTCTTAAGAAATTTAATTGAAAAAGAAAAAGTAAATTTGCTGGACCCAGCTGTTAGGGATTTAAGATTTTCTGGAATTTCCTATCAGGTCAAACTTTGGAGAGCTCATTCTCCCTCATTTTAAATCCAAATTATTTGACTTTTATTTATAAATTCAAAACATTTCCATCTGTACCAAAATAATAATTTTTAGAGTTCATTTGAATTTTATTTGAGTTCGTGTGTATTTATTCGAAGTCGTCGTTTAAGCTTAAATAGATTCCAACGTCACTGAAGACTTCGCCACTGCTTCAGGACAAGATCAAGACCAAGTAATATCCATTGTTGGCAAGGCATGTCCTTACAATTGATCATGTCGAACCTACTTTTCAAATACAAATTACTCTAAAGTATTACTTGCATGGCTATTATTATTTATGAAATACTATATTAAATGTTGATAACTAGCATTGCCAAATGTTGTTATATACTATTCCCTTCCTTGATTGCTAATAATCCGTTTACCTTGTCACCGCAGGCTAATTATTACATTAATAAATTGTCGTTGGTTAATCAATGATGACTATTGGTTGTGCTTACACACTACTTAGAGGTTAAATTGAATATGACACAAACATTGCCATAATAATACTTATGATATAATTTGAATCGTAGTGTGGTAACATAGGTTACCATTGGAAACAAAAAAATATTATATAAAATGGTAGAGACTTGAGCGAGTGGATAGTATGAGACCGGTGCAGAGGCATGCACAAGAGTCGGGATTGTGGATTGTCTCGCCTGAGTCGATTAAGGACCAAATAATGTGTCATGTTTGTAAACTAACAAATCGTGCAACCACAAGTATAGTATAGGATAGACCTGACCAATTACGTACTTTACTCAATTTTTGGCATAAACCCCGTGCATAGTAGTTGGTGGATCTCTATATGATTTCTATCATGGAGAATTTTTCTAATATGATTTCTACCACCGAGAAGGGTGGCAGACTCCCTCACAATGGATGGCCCCTCAATAAAAATACGTCTCATAATGGAGCATTCTAGGGATGCCCCGTAATGGTTGTTGTCCCAGTGTTGAGTGGTTCCCCATCAGAGCAGGTTAAGTGTCACGACTAGGTATTAAAAAAAAGTCTTATAATGATAATCTCCGTCGCACGCCCAAGGAAGCGTGTCATGGCCGATATTATGAGTTAAGTGTCACGACTAGGTATTAGAAAAAAAGTCTTATAATGATAATCTAACCTCATGAATAGTAATAGATGGATGGAACCTTGCTTATGATAAAATTTGTCTTATAAACACGCTTTGGTTTGAAATTAAAAATGGCTAGGTCATAGGTTTGGAAAATAATTACAGTATTTGAGAAAAATGGCTTTGTGCTAAAATAACCATATTATGAGTTGATCATATCTTGTGGGTAAAGTTATACAACATCTGCAGAGTGTATAATCTATTTGAATAGTCAAGGAAAATGCAATCTGAATTGTATTGCGAATATGAATGAAGTTCACAATGTGGGGTTCTCAAACCGATAAACGATGAAACCGCAAAGTGGCGAATAATCTAAGAAAACCCAACCCTAAACCGGATATATATAGGGGTATGGGCATTGTGTAGAAAACCTCACTTGATTAGTTTTAATAAAATATGGAATAAAAACATGTTAACGTCGAGGAAAATGGTTAGGGCTTGTAGACACGGTCGTAGACCTTGGGGTAAGTAACAACAGATCACAATTATTAGGTAGTATACCATTCTGCATAGATAAATTATTAGATGATATAGGTGGATGTAACCTCATGAATAGTAATGAGATGGATGGAACTCAAACTTGCTTATGATCTGAAAAAATTTGTAGCTTATAAACACGCTTTGGTTTGAAATCGAAACAAAATGCACCCAAACTAGGTCATAGGTTTGGAAAACCCTATACTTTTTCATACGCTCTATATTTTCTTTAGTTGTTTCATGCAACTTAAGAACAAAAAATCTTAGCATCTTTGAGGTAGGCAAAGGTAGTAAATCAATAAGCACGGGGTTAAAACCATACACTACGAAACGGACTTACCTTGGTGGTGGAGTGTACCGACCTATTGTAAGCAAACTCAATGTGCGGTAAACACTCTTCCCACATCTTCAAATTCTTCTTTAAAACAGCCTGCAACATGGTGGATAACGTGCGGTTGACAACCTCTGTTTGTCCATCAGTTTGGGGATGGCACGTAGTAGAAAACAGCAGCTTTGTCCCCAATTTGTTCCAAAGTGATCTCCAAAGTGGCTCAAAAATTTTGTGTCGCGATCCGAGACAATTGTATTGGGCACTCCATGTAAGCGAATGATTTCTTGAAAAAATAAATCAGCTATGTTTGTAGCATCATCGCTCTTCTGACAAGGTATAAAATGTGTCATTTTAGAAAATCGATCCACTACTACAAATATATTGTCTCTCCCTCTTTGTCCTTGGCAATCCTAAACAAAATCCATAGAAATATCCTCCCAAGGGGTGCTAGGAATAGGAGAGGCATATAAAGTCCATGTGGATTGAGACGGGACTTAGCTTTGTTGCATGTAGTGCAATGAGCCACGTAGCGCTCAACATCGCGCCTCATCTTTGGCCAAAAGAAGTGGGCGCCAGCACATCTTCTGTCTTCTTTGCTCCAAAATGCGCCATCAAACCTCCTCCATGGGCCTCCTGCAACAACAAAAGACGAACGGAGCTAGCTGGAATGCATAGCTTGTTAGCACGATAGATCAAATCATCAATTATCACATATTTATTCCATGTTCTCCCTCCTTTACAAAGCTCAAGCACTTCTTTAAAGTCCAAATCAGTAGCATATAACTCCTTAATGGCCTCTAAACCAAAAATCTTATGGTCAAGTTGAGATAACATGGTATAACGTCTAGAAAGCGCATCAGCAATCACATTGTCCTTACCTTCCTTATGCTTTATGACACATGGAAACGACTCAATAAATTCTACCCATTTAGCATGTCGTTTATTTAGGTTAGCTTGGCTTCTAATATGTTTTAGCGATTCATGATCTGAATGTATAACAAATTCTTTGGGTCATAGATAATGTTGCCAAGTTTGAAGCACACGAACTAAAGCATACAGTTCTTTGTCATAGGTAGAATAATTCAGACTAGGCCCATTTAGTTTCTCAACGAAATATGCAATGGTTTACCTTCTTGAATCAATACACCACATATCCCAATCCCGCTAGCATCACATTCAATCTCAAAAGTCTTACCAAAATCGGGAGTTGGAGTAGGGGTGCTTGGGTGAGCTTCTCTTTCAATAAGTGGAATGCCTTCTCTGCGCAGTCCCCATTGGAATGGCACTCCTTTCTTTGTCAATTCATTCAATGGTGCAAACAATGGTGCTGAAATCCCGCACAAAACGTCGATAGAATCCAGCAAGTCCATGGAAGCTCCGCTTTGTGACACGATGAGGGCGCCACCACTTTGGATGGCTGCAGTCTTTGCCCCATCCACCTCAATTCCCTGTGGTGTCACAACATAACCAAGAAACGCAACTCGATCGGTGCAAAAGGTGCACTTCTCAAGGTTACCAAACAAACGTGCATCTCTCAAGGCATTAAAAACAGAACGTATATGATTCAAGTGTAGCTCATGTGACTTGCTATAAATCAAGATATCATCAAAATAAACCACCACAAATTTCCCAATGAAAAGACGTAAAACCTCGTTCATTAATCGCATGAAGGTACTAGGTGCATTAGTTAGACCAAAAGGCATCACTAACCATTCATATAGTCCGAACTTAGTTTTAAAAGCAGTTTTCCATTCATCTCCTAGTTTCATTCTAATCTGGTGGTAGCCACTTCGCAAGTCAATCTTTGTGAAAATAATAGCGCCACTCAACTCATCAAGCATGTCGTCTAGCCTAGGAATAGGATGACGATACCTTATGGTAATATTATTAATGGCTCTACAATCAACACACATACGCCAAGTTCCATCTTTCTTAGGAACCAAAAAGAACAGAACAACACAAGGACTAAGGCTTTCTCTTACGCACCCACGGTCCAAAAGATCTTGGACTTGTCGCTGAATTTCCTTAGTCTCCTCCGGATTGGTCCTATATGCGTACGGTTTGGCAAAGTTGCTCCGGAATCAAATCAATTTGATGCTCTATCCCTCGAATAGGGGGCAACCCCGGGGGTATATCAGCTGGAAATACATCCACATACTCCTGCAAAAGATTAGCAACAGCAGGGGGCAAAGAGCTAGATATATCTTCAAGTGAAAATAAAGCATCTTTGCATATCAAAGCATAGCATAGCAGCTCATTATCACAAATTTCAGCAAGCTCAGATTTAGTGGCAAGCATGACACACCCTTTCAATTTAATTCCCTCGGCCTTGGAACTAGGCGCCACTTTCTCCTTTTTAGGTGGGTAAACATGTTTCGCTACTTGCTGATTTTCAGAATTATGTTCATTGGTGTTTCTTTCATTGCTAGCACGCTCTACTTCATCTTTCACAATTTCAGCAGGTGTCAAAGGCAACAACTTAATCTTCTTACCCCTATGTGAGAATGAGTAGGTATTAGCTCTACCATGGTGCAAAACATCATTATCATATATCCAAGGCCTACCGAGCAACAACGAGCATGCTTGCATAGGCACTACATCAAAGTCGGTACTATCTTTGTAATTACCAGCTGAAAATTGTACTCTCACAACTTTGTTTACCTTTAACTTACCACACGAATTGAACCATTGGATGTAGTAGGGACGTGGGTGTGGTTGTGTGGTCAAACCAAGCTTCGACCATCTCGAGCTTGCAAGGTTGTTGCAACTCCCTCCATCAATGATGACTCGCAGCTCTCTCCTTCACGAGGAATGGATTGGAACAAGTTGTGCCGCTGATTTTGCTCCGCTCTCCGGTTGTGCACTCAAAGACTCGCCGCGCAACAAGGCTCACATGAGTCCTCGTGTCAACAGCAGACTACTTGTTCTTCCACATCATCACATCATTGTCCGCTCTCATCTCCTCCACCGCAATGTTAGCCGCAAGCACATACTCATCCTCAATATCACTAGCACTTACATAACCTCCGTCTTGGTGGCAAGGTTGGCTCACGACTTGGGTAGTCCTCATGACATGGCCCATTCCTTGCAACGATGGCAAATAATCCTAGTCGCACGACTGTGGAAGTAACCAAGAAGAACTCTTGGCCGGAGCCTCGCACACTAGTAGATTTGTTTACCTCGGTGCATGTGTTGGTGTCGGAGGTGTCGCTGAACGCGCCCTACTCGAGGAGGCGGCGAAGACGCGTGAGTGAAGGTTGGACTGTTTTAACGCGCCCCGATGTTGATCGTGGTGTAGACGCGCTTCCAAAATGGTTCCTTGGCCTCTGCTGTCGACCCTGCAATTCTTTTTCCGCCAAACAAGGAAGGTGGAACAATCTAGGAACACTATCATATTCTTTGTAGTCAACTATGTTCTGAATTTCACGTATTAGTCCTCCATAAAAACGTGTCATAGCAGCCTCTTCATCCTCAATAATATCACAACGCAACATACTAATTTGTAGCTCCTGATAATATTCTTCTACAGATCTATTGCCTTGGTTTAAGCGCTGCAATTTCTTACGCAAGTCCCTTTTAAAAGAGGGTGGAATAAATCACATTACGCATAGCAACCTTTAAAGCATCCCAGGTAGTAGGCGCTAATCCATCATTGCATACTCTACTCCACCAAATGATGGCAAAATTTTTAAATTCACTTGTAGCTTGCCTAACTCTATGCACTTCGGGAACTAAGTGAGCATTAAATTTCTGTTCTACCGTCATCTCCCAATCTAAATATACTTCAACATCATAAGCACCCGCAAAGGATGGTATAGTGAACTTGACTTTAGCATATGGATCATCATTATCACGTGCATTATGTTGCGGAAAGTTATTACCTCTCATACCTTGACGGTTGAAGTTCAATCGGTTCCGTTGTCGTGCATCAAGGGCATCGCGGTTGCGCATCTCATTATCGTTGTCGATCTCATGGTCGTGGACTGCACCTTGAGGATCCACACGACCATTGTTCGGCGGTTGATTGGCCATACCATCAATACGTGCATTGAGTGTTGCAATGCTAGCATTGAGCTGTTGTAGTGTAGCATTTGTCTCTGCAAACTTCCTTTCGATGTCGTCATTAATAGCATGACGGTGCTCATCCAACACCCTTGTAAGCTCTTCCCTCACAACACAATCTTGCGCATTCAATTCCTCACCTGCCATTGTTAGTAGGAGACAAAAGATAACACAAATGTATTATCCCTACCAACTACTAGGTGGTGGAAGGTGGAATCACACACTCTCAAGCGCCTTACCAAGCTCTTATGAATTTCTTACCAAATTGCGTGAGGTAGTCCGATCGGAGAGGGTGGGATGTATGATCACAAGTGAGGCGAATGTGAGGATCCAAATCTGAGGCCAAAAGCACGTGGAGCTCGGACGAGGCAATGTTTAGTAGCAAGGAGCAGCAATAATGAAATCAGATTAGCAATGTTAAATCAAAGTCCACGAGACTCGCCACGCTTCTTTGGTCCAAATGCGCCCTAGCACTAGCTCAAGCAAGCCGAAAGATAGGGTAGATACAAGCTCAAAGAACAAAGTTGCAAAGCAACCGTTATCTCTGTGGGTGGTCGTGGAGCTCGTGGGTTGTCGAGACCAACGAGGTGGTCGTGAGCCAACCGAGGTGGTCTCTTTTTCTTTTGATTCTTTTTTTTATTCTTTCTTCTTCTCTTTTTTTTTGACCGACAAACCCAACCTAGGATTCCTCTTTTTTTCTTTTCTTTTTTTGTTTTGCAAGTGACCTTGACTCACAACTCTTCAAAACCCTTTTTCAGGCCTAAGGATAGATATAGGTCACAAACTTTTCCGAGAGCAGGGGTAATAAGGTAATAAAAGATACTCTCTCTCTCTCTCTCAACTTTGGCTATCTCTGCTTCGGCTATGGGATTTCTTCTCGGTCCTTGTTGGGTGGACATGATATGATGAGTGTGTAGGTGTCCGAGAGCAACCATAAGCAGATAGACTTGTCGGGGCGAATACTTGAGCGGTGGTCGAACCGAGAAGGTGGTCAAACTCGAGTAGGTGGTCGAATCCGACGAGGTGGTCGAACTCGACAGGTGGTCGAATCCGACCGGGTGGTCGAATCCGAGTAGGTGGTCGATGGAATGTTGGCTCGAGTAAGTGGTCGGATGGGGGTGGTGTCACGAGTAAGTGGTCGGATGGGGTGACTCAATTCTCGACTATAGCGCAGACAAACCCTAATTGCAACGGATGCAACAAAGGACAAGCCGAGATACACGATGACCAAAACAAAGAAAGACTCGACGCTAGAAACTAGATCACGACGACTAGACCAGCAACAAAGACACCGACGATGGACTCGAACTCAACAACGCGAATCACGAAAACAAAATTACGAAAGGCACAACGTGGTTTGGACAATGAAAGACTAAGATCTAAAACTTTTGTAGGGCAATTTTTCGGACTATAGGTGATGGAAAACAACTAACAAAAGGATAAACGAGATTACCTAACGGGCAACCTTCGCTCGATACCAAATGATGAGTCACGGTGTCCCGATCTTCCGATAGGTTCGATTGGTTTAAATCGTGAGGACGTTGACGCTTTGAGGCTTTCGACCGCAGATCGTCACCTGCAATTCGCTACACCCGCACGCATCGCCGTTATCAACCACGCCGCATGCGATCGACCTTACCACGAGGGTTATTGTTCCCGCAAGCAATCGAAGCAACTCACAAGAACAAGGAAAATGCAATCTGAATTGTATTGCGAATATGAATGAAGTTCACAATGTGGGGTTCTCAAACCGATAAACGGTGAAAGCGCAAAGTGGCGAATAATCTAAGAAAAACCCAACCCTAAAGCGTGGCGGTGCTGTATATATAGGGGTAACGTGAGGGGTTGACCTAGGTTGTGCGACCATGGGGAGAGGCGTACACAACCTAGGCATTGACCCGACACGCTTACAAGGCCCTATTAGGCCCAAAATGGTGTCGCAAAGACCTAATGACTGGTCGTAGAGCGTGAGACCTAGTCGTAGCGCCGATCGGTCCGGTCGTAGTCCGCGAACCTTGTCGAGGAGCTTGAGATGTGGTCGTAGCGCCGGTCGGTTCAGTCGTAGCGCCGCGAACCTAGTCGAGGATCTTGAGACTTGGTCGTAGCGCCGCAGGATCGGTCGTAGGGCTTGTAGACCGTCGAGACCTTGGGGATCCATTATTCCTAAGTAACAACAGATCACAATTATTAGGTAGAATACCATTCTGCATAGATAAATTATTAGCACCTAGAAACGAGCTCACCTCATAATTTAAGTGACGTGCACGAGCTCTTGTCATAGGGCCTTGTAGTTTCGCAACTGGATCCGTAGGATTTTGTGTAGTGTGTGTATCCGAAGGAGTGATGTCCTCATCACCTTGCATCTATATAATTGCATTTGGTGTGAGGGCTTGTTGAGTACCTTCGTACTCATTGTTGCTCAAACATGTGGATTCAGACTACGAGACTGAAGACCTAGTGTATGAATACTTCTATGCGTCCGGCTTTGGCACTAGAGATGATGGCGATAACTATGACATAACCCTAGTCCATTGCATGTGGCAGATCATGGAGATCCATTTTGGTTTACTTATCTTCTATTGCTTTATACTCTTTTGAACTCGATGACCTATGGGTTCATTATGTAAGAATTTGGCCTTAAAACTTATTTCCGACTGTTAGTGTAATATTAAGTACTATTTTAATTCAACGCACATATGGATGTGATATTTGCCGATATTGTACTGTGTGAGCTAGCTAATGATCATGGGACTAACTCGGTAACACAGAGGTCTAGATGCAAATCCGAGCTCGACAGGTTCAGTTCCTCGAAATGTGGAAAACTCTTTTAGTTCAATTAGCTAAGCAACTAAGGGATCCTGGGCTAATGCGAAGGGGCACAGTGACATGTATTAGGCCCTTGCCTCCACCATCCGATCCAAAATGAATGACATAGATCAAGCGCTATAGTACCGAAGAATACAGGGAAAAATTGCTATAGTAAAAATCACTGCATTAGACATTTCACTATTTCTACTGTGTTTGGTTCACACAGACTTAAAACATTGTTCAAACAGTGAGAATCCGGATCCAGCAACTAAAGCAGCCATGTTCATGACTAATTCATAGCCCTTTTTTTAGTATTATCTTCGAATACATCATCAGTTCGTTCCACCTAATTGCAGCTCAAATGGCCGAAATTCATGCACGAGGAGGGGGTACTAACTGTGTGGCGCAGGCAACACCACTTCACAATCACAAAATAGTACCTAGAGATTTAGTGGCATCATGGTGGGATAGAGCTGCCCTTCACAGTCCAAATAAGGACACGTCCATGAATCCTAGAAAGTGAAGAAAAATGTACCGATGAAAGGCACCTCATGTGTAGCCAGGTCCCGGGGCGCGTCAGTGAGCGTGGGAATAAAAATCACAGGACGACACACACAAGATGGCCGCCATGCCAAAGGGGAGGAGACACTAGGGGACCATGTCACGCCGCCTACAATTGCACATCTTAATCGAGCATATGGTGGTGGCGGTGGTTATTCATTTCCGAAGTAGTAGGAACCGCGACCCGTGCATAATGCGGTAATGCTCAGTGAGTCAGTGACGCGCGGTGGGAAGGAAGGATTGCATGTAGTGAGTTAATTGCCAATTATTTCGCCGTCCCCGTCGAGCTGGTGGACGCCGGTGACGCCAACGACATGGCGTCGGTGCCGACTGCCGAGGGCGAGAGCTCGCGCGTGCTCGGCTCTTCGACGTCCATGGGCCCGGTTTGCCTGCTCAGTGAGGAACGCACGGAGCGCCAAAATGCTATTTATGAATGCTTGGTGTTTGGGTGTCATCGTCATGATTCAGGAACATGTCGGGTAGGCAACGCGCGTGCATAATTGTCAGCTTCAGATCGTCCTACTTAGTCGATATTACAGTTTATACTACTTTATATCCACAATGTGCATCGGAAGCTAGCACCTAGCACCTAAAAAAGAGCTAGCACCTAGCAGCACTTGGAATTCGTACAGCATGCGAGGCATAGGAATAACAACTTAAGATATATCGTCTTCAAAAGCTCAATTGCCGTACTGTTAAGTTACCATCCTGACCGAAACAAAATTGACCTCGCCATCGCAGTTTATTCTGTATCCTCCGCTTTGCGTTCAGTGAACGTACCTATATTGCACAATAACGACCGCTACAACAGCAACAGAATCGCCATGAGCACAACCCCGTTGATCAGAATTCCTGAAGCCATTCTATGCATTCGTTTGACAATCTTACAAGATGTGGCCTTCGAGAGCAGCATGATACGTGAAGGGAAAGTGTACTCCTAGCGTGGTACAGGCGTAATCTCTCCGGTGTGCCGCGCACGTTCGCTGCCCTCGATTCCATGAATCACGGACGTGCATTCGCTTGCCCAGGATGGGGGAGGTGCTGCATGCAGTACTGCTGATGCACTGTTCTGACAGTGGACACCAAAAAAAGCGATGAGCCAACGAAGCAGGAAAAGGAAGGGAAAAGCACCGACGAGTAGACAGCCACGTACCGCAGAATCCAACAAAGCCGAATCCGGAAAGGGATATCTTTCCAAATTTCAATCCTTGCCATGCCTTTGCAGGAGCAGGAGCAGGAGCAGAGCTTCTTTCCAGTTCATTTTGCGCGTCTTTGCTAGCTCGTTCTCGCTTGCACACAATCTGACCACCACGAGCTTGTCCATTATGCCATCTTAAAGCCTATATTGGTAGCGTTGATGGAGTAATGGTGGTGCAGATGTGCCACAGCTGACGGATGAATGAGTCAATTCACCATAGCTCACGTCATAACAGAGGAATGCTCTCTTAAGATCATCTGATTATCAATCAACAAACAAACAAGTGGTCGAGAGTTAGACAAACACAGCTGTTTGAACTAACGGCGTGACAGAGGGCACGAATCTTGAGATCTTATTATTGGAACTTTGTGCTTGGATTCGGAGGTCCAATCGTCATCACAAGGATCCCGGAGGGGCGAAGCCTGGAAGATGATGATAACCTTTATCGGCGTAGGCGTGTAGTCCTACTGAAAGGGAGACCCTCCAAATCTCTTGAATTTTGGTTAATCATGTAGATGCTGACCCGATACGCCAGAGTCTATCTACTTTAAGGTCTTCACGTGTTGGGGAAGAAAGGTGATTGCTCAGGCTAGATAATCTAGTTTGAGATAAGTCCATCTAAAAAAAACTACCTGAAATCGATCAAAAATGCAAGAGCCATTTTCTAGTCAAGTGACTACATTTCAAAACGATACTAGGACATCGTATTTGGGTCAAAAGGACAGAGTTGTCTACATGTAACAGGGCACTATCAATGCTCCATCCTCGACTACTTCTAATGGTGTCCATGTAGGAAGGAGGGTGATGTGAAGAGAGAAATAAAGAGGAGAGAGAAGTTGTATCTTGCATGAAACAGCAAAAACTTGCATTGGAGAGAAGAGTTGTATCTGCCTACGCTGTTATGTGGGGAGGGGGGCACTGCATTAAATTATGCCACCATGCCCATCACTGTTGTGTCTGCCCGGCCATCGTCCACTAACCCCACTGCACCGGCCGTCGTCATCCACCGGCTCCACCGCATGTCCCCGTCAAGCCATCGTATGCCACCTCCCACACTCGCTATCGAGTCATCTACGCTTGTCGTACTATGTCGCCCCTGCACTCGCCGCCACGCATGAGCTCCTCACCATGCTTGCCAAGCTACACGGCTTGCAGCAACCATACCCCTAGCCACCTTAGCAGCAACGTCTAAGATCCGGTCGAATATGGGTGCTTTCGACGCAGATTTAGTCAGATCTAGGAGGAGGCGGTGGAGAGGGAGACCGAGGCGGACGGGACGATCAGCGCCAGTGAGATCTCTGAGGGGGTAGGGGAGAATGTGGGAGGAGGGAGGTCGGCGCCAGTGAGGGTAGTGGGACCGGTCTATGGTGGTCAGAACTCTTAGGGAGAGAGGGAGAACATGAGAGGAGATTAACATTTATTGTTTCAGCTCACTGGTAGATATCATGAATTGAAGGGGTTGTATCTAATGTTGTTTCTAAGTGATGTGGAGGGCATTAGATATGACTTTGTTGTATCTACACTGAGAATACACTCAGTGTGTTACTCCCTCTGTCTTAGAATATAACTCTGTTTGGGATCTGTGAGATCAAAGTTTAAAAATATTGACCACTAATATATGTTAAAGTATATAAATTGACTACATGAAAATAATGTCATTGGATTTGTCTTGCAAAATACTTTTATAATATATAATTTTTATTATTTCTACTAGTATATCATGATACAAAATTACAATCAAAGTGATACATTGGAGACCGTAAAATGTCAAAATAGACTTATATTTTGGGAAGGAGAGAGTAGGTAATTTTAGTCGGTTTAATTGTTCTACTTCTACCAGGGCAGTTGGTTTTATACTTTTCAGTACATGTGGCTAATGATTTAAGAGAGAGAGAGCGCCGCCAGGAACCCTAGCTGTGGGATGCAACTTGCATTGACAGCTTCTTCCTCTCTCCTCTTTCCTCTCTTCTCTGGCATTCTCGTCAGTGCTAAGTGGGTAGTGGCTCAATTGATTTTAAAAAGTAATTTTAGATTTTTTTAGTTTTTCTCATCTCCGGCAAGTACTCAACCGGATTTCCTTTAGCTATAATTTTCTACTTCCTCTGGTCACTTGTGTGGCTTTGGGTATGTTCATGGTTCATAAAACGCAAATTTGACTACTAATTATTATTATAATATATTTATAGAACCTAATAAAATTATAATATTATTTTTAAAGATGTGTTTATATATATAATTTTTTATATATTCAATCTAAATATTAAGAATATATAGATAACTAAATTCAAAAGTTGGACTACGTGTTTCCTTAAACTTCGTGCTTTTGTGACGGGAGGGAGTAGGTGTACGCCTTACACACGACAATCAATCATTGACAAATCACTTTTCGTTGCCTTATCTATGACGATGTTGCAAGGTTTGGAGGTTCTAGTAACGAAGATAAACAAGTCTGGTAAGTTCGTCAAGTCAAGAACTTGATGTTATTCTTTAATGTAAAAAGTTGGGTGAGTTAATCTTCGTCAAACGTGTCAACGTATGATTGTGTACTTTTTTCTTTAGAGTAACATGTGGTTACGTACTTATGTTAACGGCATTATTTCAAAAAAAAAAATGTTAACTGCATTATGCAAGGCCCGATTTTCCTGGTGTTGGGTAGCCCCAAACTTGCGCCTAGCTCATTTTCAATTATATGCACAGAATTCGACTGATTTCTCGGTAAAAAAACTGTCATATTCTAGACCGTTGGATCAAAGAAGTAACATACCGCATTAAACAACTAATAATACAAAATACACATACATACAGTCCACAAAACTTATTGGATTCATAAAGTCCGTTTATACAAGATTCGACTGTTTTTAAGCCCAAAATAGTCAAATTTTAGTTCATTTACAATTTCATTATACATAAATTATAGTAAATTATTTATATAATTTTTGTTCTTGGTCACTGTAATTATTCTTGAAAGTCTTAATAACTCATATTTTCATCACATATATGATTCAAAATCTCACATGTACTTTGAGAGGTTGAGCAGAAACAAAGACAAAACATGAAATTATATACCAATAAAATACGACAATATGGTGAACCCGTTATGTTTCAAAGAAAAAATCATAATAAATTCGGACCCAATTCACTAGATGGGAAAAGGTACAAATCTCAAAGCATATCGAACAGATGAAAATTCGACTATTTTGACAAAAGAAAACATTCGAATGTTGTTTAGCAAAACCGTTTAATTCAGGTTGTAGGACCGTAATGGCGACTAGAGGGGGTGGATAGGAGTACTGTCTCTTTTTCTCCTTGATCGAATTCAACACTATTTTCACTCCAATAGCTACGAGAGCTATAAAGATCAATATACAAGCATAGCGGAAGACTTGTATTGAATCCAATCAAAACCCCAAAGAAAATAGACCAAAATCACGAAAAACCCAAAACTAAATGAGAAGGGTGGTTTGACCTCTCGAATGGGTGGTCTGACCTTTGGCCTAGCGCGATGAACAGTAAAAATAGCCCAAACGCAAATTCATAAAATGGTATAACTTTTGATCCACAACTCCAAACTTCATGAAACTTGAAACATACCTTCTCTAGGATATTAGGAACCTATTTCAATCAAGAATCATGAAGATTATTGCCAAAGTTTCGATCTTTTTCTGATTGAGTGAAGATTGTTTCAAAACTGAGTCAAAACTAAAATATGATCAAAGATTTGCTCGTGGATAAAAGATGATCCTAGATGCATTCCCACATATCACAGCAAGCAAAATCTAAACTAGAAATCAAAGGAAAACCAACGATTCAAAGAAACGCCCAAAATCACAAAAGAGAAAGCAAGAACAAGAAGAGACTCATCTTGAGGAATCTTGTTTGGATTGATATCAGATTGATGTTGGTTTACAGCCACTCCATCCTGGAGGACAAAAGCTCAACATTTGAGCACACAATCAATCCAACTCTTTAGAACCCTAACCTCTCCACTTTCCTCTCCCTAAACTACAAACTAGGATTTCTCCAATACCACGGTTCAAAGGTGCACAGCCAGCACCTTCCCCTATTTATAGTGGCAGCTAACTTCTATAGGAAGACATCTGAACGGACATCCGTTAAGCCCTCACACAAACATATTTCACTTGAATCGACCCCTGCGCCACTTGATGCAACCTATCGCACCAAATAGATGCGTCGCTTGATGTAACCCATCGCACCGAACTGCTGCGCCGTTTGATGTAACCCGTCGCACCGAACTGCCATGCTCGGTCATCATTGTCCATTTTTGCGCTATGCTTGAGTCCAACCATCTCACCCGGCATCCGCGATCATTTTGGACCTTGGTTCCCCTAACCAAGTCTCGATGCTCCTCATCGTTGGCCATAGTTGACCACCAAGCGACCTGCACAAGGATAGACCAAGAAATCGATTCTGGGAACAAATTCTTCGCAACTTGACCCACGTTAGTCAAAATACATATCAGCAATACATGCATCCACGACCACTGTTTACGACCACTGTCTACGACCAGCTGGTCGAAACTATAAACAGGACTCTATGAACAGTGCTCTCAATGAACAGTACTCGCATGAACAACACACGTCACTCGGAGCTACAGTACTCGAGGTGTTCAACCATTGGCACTCATAGCTACAGTACTCGAAGTGAATAGTGCTCTAGCTACAGTACTCAAGGTTTTCGATCACTAGCACTAGTAGCTACAGTACTCATAGCTTTTCAGAACTCGGTACGAATTGCTACGACCACATGTAGTCAAAGCCTTCTACGACCACGTACGGTAATACAGCTCCTCAAATGCGGTCATACCAATTTTACTAAACTTGCAGAAAATGAGTGATTCGACAAACGCTAAACACCATTGCCAATTGTATCATCATCCTAATATCATGAGTGTATCCCCATGATATCCACAATCTCTCCCTTGATGAACACATTAGCAATCTTCTAAAAAATGCAGATAGGAGGTTGTTTTGAAAAACTCTTACTCATTTTCGCGCGAAAGCACATCTTGATCCACAAGCAAGAAAAAACTATAAAAATGACCAAGATGGCTTGAGAACTGCAGAAGCCCAAGGCAATAGAGTACATGACAGCTTCAAATCAAAAGAGCATTTTTACCAATCTTTCTCCCTCTTTGAGAATGGAGTCATCAAGATGTATGGAAGAAGATAGAGCATGAATGAAATGGAGTGGCTGCAATTTATTCATTTTTAGCACAAGGAGCCATAAAAATTATCCAAGGTGTCTTTACAAGTATTACACCAAGCCAAATTATGTGAAGAAGCTATTTTATATCATGGCAAATCATATATAACAAAGCTAAAACCAAAGGAGCAATAATCTGAGATTAAATTGATGTATATCATGTCAAGGTGCTCAAGATCATAGTTTGGCCAAAGGTAACAAAAAATGAGCCAAGCCATATCAATAAACTAAAAGGAGCCAAGAAGCTACAATTGAGTCAATTTAGAGTGCTACAAGTTCAATGTTGAATCATTTTATTCAAGCACTTGGAATTGAGCCAACTTTGCATAGTTAGCACTTGCTGAAAGTTATTGTTTGTTTTATCTTAGCAAAGCAAGTCCTGAACTGGGATCCATCTACAACTGCCGCCTAAGCTTCAACCATTTTTCACAATTTGAGTTTTCTTAGCCATGTGCTAGATCTCAAGCCATGCCATGACCATCCCAAGTAATAAGCTTAAGAGAGTGGTCTAGGTAATCCAAAACTCCCCCTGAGTTCATGCCTAGTGCAATGGCAAGCCGTCTCATGAGAAAGAAACGACAGAAAAACAAAGCATAATCGGAACTACCGCTGTTAAACATCCGGTACTACCGCACAACGCGGTACTACCGCTCAAAGCACTGTGGTACTACCGTCCCTCAGGAAAACTCAAAAACTTCCGAAAACATGCTCTCTGGAAAATCCATACCGCAACCTTGCGGTCATACCTTTGTGCGGTACTACCGCCGTTCAAACTGCGGTATTAACGTCCGGTGATCGTGCATCGCTCTCGAGAACGGTACTACCGTTTTTCACTTAACAGTGCTTGTCAGAAACAAACAGTGCTTGTCAGAAACACTCTCTCTCTGAAAAACTAAGTGCGGTACTACCGGACAACGTGGTACTACCGCCTTCGCAAGCGTTCGGTAGTTCGCAAATATAAAGCTGGAACTACCGTTCTCAAGAAATTCAAAATCAAAACACAAGAGCTGGTACTACCGCCAACAATTGTGCGGTTGTTCCTCTTAGCGGTAGTTCCGCGGACACAGAGCCAGTACTACCGCAAAACTCACTACAAAAAATCTGGGCTTGTATGACAAACCGAAACTGTCATGTAAAGTACACAAACTGTCATAAAAAGTATCTTATGACGAAAAGGCAGCGTCACGCCGGTCGTCATATAACGACCGTCACATAATGTACCGCGTGACGAAACTATAGAATACCGTCACAAAATGTGACGACCTTTTGTGACGGTTTTTTTTGTCATATAATGTGTTATTTAATGACGCCTATAACTGTCACATATTAGTTGGTCAACGCGTCACGTAATACATGATCCGTCACAAATTGTACGTTGGGTGCCCCGATTGAACCTACTTATTGTGACGACTGTAACGCCATATATAATTTTGTGACATTTCGGTTGTGTCTTGTTTTGTATGGTCGTTTTAGACATCTTGAGACGATGTACACCGTCACAAATTTTCTTTCCATTCAATGATTTAACGTGGTAACCATGTTCAATGACGAATGTCACATGGATCTCAAATCTGTCATCTCATCTCATACAAACATAGAAATATATATCGAAGCCATCATCCACAAATATATATCGAAGGCATCATCCACAACATTCTCATCACAGACTCATAAGTCATACACAATTGAGCCAAAGCCATTAGAGACATCACATACATTCCGGTGATAACACGGTGCTTGCAAGTTCAAACATTACACAAAGTTCCGTGTTCCATCGGACTAGTTCAAACTGTTCCACCACACAGTTCAAACATACCACATAGTTCGACAACACGATTGCACAAAGTTCCAACACGAAAGTTTGGTGTTCTAGCAACGCAGCAAGCTAAGGCATAGGCATTATGAACATAGAGTGCATTCGGACCTACCTCAATCTTTTCGAAGTTTCAAAGACTCGCCAGTTCAGCAAGATTAGTCTCTTCAAACTTGCTATGCATCCCCTTCACTTCTTCTTGGTGCAGCGCAACAAGTTTTAGTTTTCTTCAAGTGAGGCTGTTGAGCTCAAGTCGTGCTTGCAACTCTTCCTGCTTCCTAGCAGCTTCCTCTCTTTCTGCTTGGAGTGTTGCCTCCAATTGAGCTTGCATGCGTGCTTCTGCTGCGACTGTCGTGGACCGGGCAGCCTTCGACGCTCTAGTGATACCAATGTTTGGAAGGAAGGTTGATGAACGGCTAATCTGGCTGAGACTTTCATCAACAATCTTGGATGGAGACTTTTGTGCTTGTCCTTCTTCTGGTTCTCTTTCCTTCTCTGCAACCATATGTTCCTACATAGAATGAATCCACTTCATAAGAAGGTCATACAACAGTGTTCAACTAGGTTTGAATTTGAGTACAATACATGTATGCAATAATTATGTCACTTACATATATCTCATCTGCAAGAGGAGTACGACCATTTTGCGGACTATTCATACATTCACCAAAGAAATCAATAGGATCTGGATCCATGTTGTTGTACTTAGGCCTCTGCGAGATGTAAAAATGATTTACAATGATATCGGTGAAGGTAAAGAGAGGGTGGACAAACATGGGATTATTTGTAAATGTGAATAGCAACATCCCAAAATATGTATGCCTTTGTATCACCACAAATCCATACATGAAAGACTACTATCAGTAACACATGCATGGTGCAAGCGGCATGCTCAAACTCGATTGTCCGAACATAATTTGTCCATGCAAGCGACAAGCAAAGCAAAGAGCTCATCTTAAAAATGCAAGCGAGCTCATCTTACAAAAGCAAAGAAGCTCATCTTACGGATGCAAGCGACAAGAAAGAAGCGAGCTCATCTAAACATGGGAGCTCATCTTACAAATCATAGGGCCAAACTCAGATTGGGCTTAAAAATGAGTGGTCATCCGAAATAATTGGAGCATGTGCTAACTTGCAGTTCAAAAGCACATGGTAATTACTATGCTACAAATGTCCCATCTTTCAAGCTAATTATACAAAAGACTTCGTATCCGTACTCAGTCAGATCGATGGGCAATATAGGACCTAGCTCAGATCCTTTGGTGAAGCCGCACTTGGCCACGGTTCACTTTATTCTTAGAACATTTTTTCTGCACCACAAATGCAATCAGACTTTTCATTCACATCCACAAGTTGCATTGCATAATAACAAAAGAGATAATTCGGCATGGACTGATTCTTTGGGTCACACCAGACTCTACCAGTTGGACTCACTCCTCTTTCTTCATCTTAGGTGGAGGTTGTTTGGCCAACAAATGTTCTCTTGTCGATGACGTGTCAAGTACTTCCTTTTAAGGTGATACCTCCGCCTTACTCCCTTCTTAATGATATCAGTGCATGCAGCTTTGCTTGGCCCCTCGTTCTTAATATCCACATCCAACCTTGACTGCAGTCACAGAAATGATTTATTAGACACAATTTTTTACATGGGAGTAGAGTAATGCAAGAAAGTATTTGGAGTGAAATAGTTGTCTCACCGCCACTTTCTCAAGCACTTTTGTTACTTCTGCCTGCCCCGCCTCTTTTTCATAAAGCTTCCAAGATGTGTAGATAGGCAGGTTGTCTCTAAGGGCAACACCGGTTTGATGCCGGCCACGCTGAAGTGGGACATCAGGCCTTTTCTTCCTTGACCACTTGGATAGCCGCTTCTTTCCTCTATTTATCATCTTCTAAGCCATGACCCATGGTTTTCTTGCGGACTTCCTTTGGCGTCTTTGCATTGGCAAATAATAAGCAAAATGTGTTATTATAGCAAGAACCAATGTAGATATTGAATGGAGAAAATAATGCTTCAAACACGTATTGTTTACCTGGAACTAAGTCACCAACTGGTTCCTCTTCATTTGTATGACCCTCTGAATTTGCAGCATCAAATTGGTTAGCTGACTCATTGGTGTCATTGCTTTGCCTAGAGCTCTGTCCACCTGGCGAGGTGTCCGCAAGAACTGCTTGGTTAACACTAGTTGCGGGAGTAGGTTGCTGAGACTGAGACAGGGTACGAGTGGGTCTAGGAGTAGGAGTAGTATGCTCGGTGTTAGCACCAGCGAAGACATGGCTAAACCGGTCTCGTGAATCTAGGAGGACTAGGCATTGGGTTTGCACCAGAATAGACATGGCTGCACTTTTCCTAGTGTATCTATGAGGACTAGGCATCGTGTTTGGGCCAGCGCAGACATGGCCGGACTGCTCGTGGTCTTAGTTGAAGTACTAGGCTTTGTGTTCGTAGTTTTCGTGGTCATTTGGTGTTTGTAGTGAGGTGGCCTTGCGGTTGGTGGTACTAGAAATGGCATTAGGTTTAGGGTTGGCTTTGAAAGTGTTCTTAGGAGGCAAGGGATGTCTTATCCTAGGTGGTGGACGACCTCCAGGCGAAGGCATGGCTACACTTTGCCTAGTCAATCTTGTTGGCGTCCGCGGTGGTCGCTGGTTGGCACCGCCATTGTTCTCGCCTTTTGCTTCTTCTCACGAGGCGAGTTCACGGAACCATCGCTCCTACCGCTAAGAGAAACATGCATCTTATTAATTAAGAAAGAAGTGTCAAGTAGAATAATTAAGTACAATGAAGTATATGTTTGAAATAGATAGACCAGAAACTTATTAATTGGCCTAGTAATGCATCTCACCTTAGTATTGACCTCATTATTGAAGTCATCATCATAGTCATCATCACTGTCCGATTGGTTATCAATGTCGGAGGAGGGTCATAATCATTGTCATATTCGGATTGTCGGACACTAGTCTCTTCCCTTTGCCCTTTTCCTTTTTGAAAAACATCTATAATGATCGAGCTAAGAGTGGAATACCCATAGACTTAAAAACTCCTGAACATGCTTTACATTCTCGCCTCTCCCGCTCATACTTGGTTTTGTCATCTCTTCTATTACTTAGTACGATCAAACGTAAAGAGCGTAAACGGCGGATTCGGTTCAGAAAAGGAGTTGAAGAAATAACTAACACATCAGTATTATATTAAATAGTAGAAAGAAGGCAAACTAACAACTACATTCAAGAACCAATACATGCTTATGCTACTAAATGGTAGAAGAAAGAACTAACAGATGACAACATTGTTTCAACATGTATCACTATCACTATAAATGGAAGGAAAAAGATGATGCCCAAATATGAATCAAATAATTCAATCCACCTTTCATTTCATTCCAACTCACAAATTTTTGCGAGCAGTAACCAAAGACCAACAAGCATTCACTAAATCATGAAAATAACAATACAATTCGGATTGAAAGAATAGAAGTAGAAGCTACGATTCAAGCCGCCGCCACTGGTGGCGAGTTGGGGTCGGAGAATAGGCACGAGGCGGGGCCGGGCGGCGGCTATTCTGGCGGCGGCGAGGCGCCGGTGAGGCGAGCCGCCGTGGCGCCTGCGCGCGATCCGCGGAGGTCGTGGCGCCCTGCGGCGTAGGCGGATCCGTGGAGGTCTGCGGACGCGGAGGGAGTCCGGGATGCCGGCGGCGTGAGCTATGGCTCCGGCCTCCGGCGTCAGGGGGGGAAGTGGATGTTGTCGGGGCGGCGCTGAGGGAGTCCGGTATGCCGGCGGCGTGGTGGAGACGAGTGGCGGCGGGCGTCGCTAGGTTGCGGGGAGGGTGGAGGAGGGCATGCTCTGCGAGCGGTGCGGCGGCGTGGTGGGCGCGAATGGCGGCGGGGCGGCGCTAGGTTTAGGGGAGGGAGGAGGAGGCCATGCTCGCGCGGCGGTGCGGCGCGCGGCGCGAGTGGCGCCGGCGTGGTGGCGCGAGTGGTGGCGGCGGCGCTAGGTTTAGGGGAGAGAGGGGAGCTGACCGGGGAGGCGACTGGTGGGCGCGGCCAAGAGGATAAGGCAGGAGGGGAATTTTGCGCTTCTTGGGCGGGAGGTGTGTTGGGGCCCACGTGTCGGTGGCAGAGTCTGCGCGGGAGAGCGGGAAGTGTATGTGCCAATTTTGGTCTGCCGCGGTGGGTCCGCTGTGTGTCGATGTGGCGCTTGCCACTGGGCATCTATGGTCTGGCGCGTGGCCCCCAATGTCGATGATACAAATAGTAATATTGCGAATTCAAACACATTTTGGGGTAATAAATGAATTCAAATGGAAAAAGTAAGAAACAAAGTTGTTCAACGACGAGATCTACCATTTTTATTTTTATCGATTTTTCAATTGAGTTTGTTTCGAGAGTTTGAAATTTGAATTTGAAAATTTTTCAACTTGGAACAAAAATTTGGGTACTAAGTAATTTCAAATGAAAAATTCATGAATACAAAGTTTGTACAACTAATAAAGATCTACATTCTTTATTTAGGCCATTTGTTCATCCGACAAAGTGATGGTAACTTTGTTCTCAAATTTTACTTATCTCTCTTATAGTTTTAAAAGTTTGAAACTATAAGAGAGATAAGTAAAATTTGAGAACAAAGTTACCATCACTTTGTCGGATGAACAAATGGCCTAAATAAAGAATGTAGATCTTGATTAGTTGTACAAACTTTGTATTCATGACTTTTCATTTGAAATCTTTTTGAGTTTCAAAATGTGGTTTGTATTTGTCACATTTTTGAAATTCAAATTTTGTAGTGTTCAAATTTTGTCACATGCAAATATGACCAAACTCAATGCAACTAATTGATGCATCATGATTTTAGAAAATTTTAGAAAAAAAGCATCAAATTTGGAGCATGTATGTGGGAGTAATACTAGTTACAATTTTTTGCCAAAGATCAAAAAGAGAAATGAGCTTTGCACAATGAAGGGCTAAATACCTTTTTAAAACTTTTTGTTGCTAAGCAAATAGGTTACAACCTGGTTTTTCAAAACCAGAGAATGAAAATTTTCAAACAAAATAAAAGTTTGTCAAGATTCTAGAACTTAGTTCAGAGTGGGGTTAAACCCTATGGTGAAAGTCTTTTGATTATGGAGAATAGCAATTAACCTTGGGAATCCTACCCTCCTTTTTCCAATTCAAACTTGAAAATATACGTTCTCAAGTTCGTAACTACAAACTAAATTTCTATTTTGAAAACACCTTGGAACTCAAATATGAGAATAATTTGATTGGATTTCATCTGCTCTGTTATGGTTGTTTGAATTTTTCTGGAGTTTTGGAGAATATTGGTTTTTCATTTGATTTGCTTGTTTGAATTTAAAATACAAACAAAACTTGTGAGCAGTGCCTGGAAGTATTTTTCCTAGGTTCTGTAACCCCTTATAAACTCACCTTCAAAAGTTCACAAATTCTAGAAATAATTTACTATTTTAAAACAGTTAGTCAAAGTAGAAATTTGAAAGTCAAACATCAAGATCATGCACTTAAAATAATTTTGGGAAGAATTTATTTCAATCAAAACTCTGGAAATAATTTATTTAAATCTTATAATAATTTTCATGAATAAATATAATTTTCCCAAAATTTTGGAGCTAAATTCAATCCACAGAAAATTCAAACTTGCTTCTATAACCTTTTAAAATTTTGAATTCAAAATAAGCAATTAAATCGTGAACAATGAAGTTTAAAATTTTATTTGGTCACTTGGTAACCCTAGGAACCTCCTTGAAAAATTTCAGATTTTTATGAATTTAATTTCTATAGTTTGAAGCTCGGTCAAAGTAGGAGCTTTGAGTTTAAAAACCAGTCAAACCTCCTCGCACTATTCCTTGGGCTCGGACCCAACCCCGACCGGACCCGACCTCTGGTCCGACCGAGCCAACGTGACTCGGTCGAACCACCTAACCCGCGCCCGAGCCACTCAACTCCCGCTCGCATCCTAACCGTCAGATCTTAATCGGGCGGCCCACGTTCGCGAGGAACATCCGGACCATCCGAGCTCAACCCTTCATCTGAGCCGTCCGTTTTGGAATGAACGGTTGTGATCTTATGGGCCGATCGGGTTGCCCGATTGCCCCATCGTCGTCAACCGTCCGATTGGATTCCAACGGCCTGGATTGATTGGCCGTTCCGCTCGTTTGAAACCCGACCCAGCCCCTCCTTGTGTCGCTGACTGGTGGGTCCCGCCGGCCGCTTGTCTTCTTCTTCGCGCGGACGTCGCCCACGCCACCGCGCTCGCGCCCTCGGTTGCCCGCTTCCTCCGCGCCCGCCCGCATTTCTGTCACTTCACCGTCAACCCCCTGTCGCCAACAGTCGACCAGCATGCGTGCAACGCGACTGCTCCAGTCGCGCTTGACTAAACGTCGCCCATGCCGCTGTCGCATCCGGCCGACAATGCCGTCGCTGCCACCACCGAGAAGAGAGGAAGCGAGTTCTCGCGAGGAATTCCGAGTTTCTCGCCCCCATTTGAGCCTAGCAGTGTGTGCATCATCTTCCTCACCCTCCATTTCCCCTCTTCCCAGAGCCCAATCGAGCGACACTCCGAATGCCGCTCTCGGACCCGTCGCGCCGCCTCCAAGCCCTCCAGCTCCTCCAGCGATCTCCGGCTTTCTCCTGCTGCGTCACGGTACGCCCCACACCTCCAGGAGACGAAGCCCTCAAACAATTTGGGTTTTGGTTCCCCGGCGCATGAGCCTTCTTCCCCGGCTCCGGCCAATGCCGCCTCCACCGCCGCCACAGCTCCTCCGGCGACCCTTCCTCCAATTCCTTCCCACTGGAGTAAGCTTAGGCCTTCCTCTAACATCCTCTAGCACTCACTCTTGCACTCCTCCTCCCCAGGAGCCTCGTCGCGGTGACGCCGCCATGCCGCCCGACGCTCACGCCGCCGGCTCACCTCGGTGCCTCCCCATCTTCGTCGACCACTCCGACATGTTCTAGGTACCGCACTGGTGCCCATGCACGCCCTATTTTCCGCCCCTCTCTCTGGCGCCGCCGCGCCATTTCTCCTCCATGACCGGCCGCCGCATCCCCTAGACACGCCGCCACCGTGCCGGCCGAGTCCCAAAACCGCCACCCCTAGTCTCCTTGTACTCCAGGCGATCCATTTTGCTAGCCTCTTTCACCTCCCCACCACTCAACCGCCGGCGACATGTGCCGCCCCAAACCACGGTAGAGCCGCCCTGTTTTGTCCTGTATTTTCTTTAATTCATAATCCTCCTTCACATAATCCCCTCTCACCAAATCACTTTTCTAATATTTCTCTCTCCTACCCTATCAGCCGAATGACCTCCTGGCCACACATTCCTTGCCTTGCTTTCCTTTCCTTCTCTCATCTCATTCCTCATCCATTTAATTGGTTCGGCTGACACACATACACAGCAAAGCTCCTGGTTCCATTCTTCTTGTTTCTTCTCTAATCCCTACTCACTCTCCCCCATGGTGCTGCTGCCTCTTGCCTCCACCCCAAGCTGGTGCATCGCCGGCCACCAAGCTGGCAGCTGCAGCCTCGCCGCCCACCCCAGCTGGTAGCTACTGGCTCGGCAGCCATTGTTCAAGGTCAGATGAGTTAACCATATATGAAGCATAAACATAATTTATCCAGATCGATTTTTAAATTTTTGGCACCTAAATTTACCCAGGTCGAGATGGATAGAAGCTGGGTTTATAACAGTGCGCCATTTAGTCCCGCCTATATGTTTGGTGTTCAACAATTCGTGGCACATGTCAGAACGAGATTTAGTCCAGATGAGAAAATCAAGTGCCCATGCCGCAAATGCCTGAACCAAAGAGAGAAAAGTCAAGCTGAGGTACAGGAGGATATAGAAATCAATGGTATTTCTAAAATGTACACAAGGTGGATTCACCATGGAGAGGGAGATAATGATGTTGAACAAGATGATGATGGAGACTCTCGTTGTACTCAAGATATGTCATGGGATGGAAATGGCGGGCAACACTTGATGAGGTAGGACAAGTTGAAGATGTCATAGAAGATAGTGCACGGGAGTTCAGGATTGATTCAAGATTTGCACACATGACAAGCCATGGCTTCGATGGTAACTTATATAAACAAATCATGGAAGAGGCAAAGCGTGAACTTTATCCAGTTGCACCGAGGAGTCTAGGCTAACTTTCATTATTAAACTGCTGCATATAAAAGTGTACAATCGATAACAACATCTGGTTCAATGCATTCCTTGAATTGCTTTCGACATCTTTGAAGAATGTGACCGCCTCCTAAGTCCTATAACGAAATGAAAGCTCGCTTCTAAGCTTGGTTTTGGTTATGTTTGTATTCATGTGTGCAAGTATGATTGTGCCTTATTTTGGAAGGACCATGAAGACGATGATCATTGCCCGCTTTGTGGCTTCACAAGATGGAAAGTGAACAAGGAGGGTAGAAACAAAGTTCCTCACAAGGTCCTCCGTTACTTTCCAATAATTCCACGCCTTCAAAGGCTTTTTATCTCAAGCAATGAGCACAGCTTGCAAGATGGCACAAGGAAAAGAGGGTACCATTGAGAATGAAATGAGACATCCTGTGATGGAGAAGCTTGGAAAGAATTTGATGAGACTTTCAAGTCTTTTGCGATGATTCCCGCAGCTTGAGGTTAGCCATTGCTACCGATGGATTTAACCCATTTGGTCAGATGACCAATTCATATAGCATTTGGCCAGTGATAGTGGTTCCATACAATTTTCCACCATGGATGTGTATGGACCAATCCAATTATATGCTTGCTTTACTAATTCCGTGCAAAAATCACCGGCAAAGATTTCCATGTGTTCATGCACCTTTGATACAAGACATGCTTACTCTTTGGAACGGTGTCTCTACTTATGATGCATATGAAGGCAAAGAATTTAGTCTGCGTGCATCGATTCTGTGGGGAATCAATGACTACCCTGCATTAGGCACCATGTCAGGCAGAACCACTCATGGTTACTTCGCATGTGTGCACTGTGATGAGAATCCATGCTCTGAATGTCTGAGAAACAAAATTGGTTTCATAGGCCATAGACGTTTCCTCCCAAGCGACCATCCCGGAGGAAAGCAGATCTTCGATGGCCACCATGAAAATAGAGAGCACCAAGCAAATTTAGTGCGAGATGAGGTTATGGCAAGGTTGGACGAAGTTTGCTATGTTCCAGGCAAGAATCCAAATAAGCAGAAATCAAGAAAACGACGTCGTAATGGAGAACCAGTATGGCATCTGAAGGTTAGCTTCTACGATTTGCCATACTGGGCAAAATTGAAGCTACAGTACAACCTTGATGTTATGCACATAGAGAAAAACATATGTGAAAACATTTTGTCAACTCTACTTAATATTCCGAACAAGACAAAGGACATCATCGCTGCTAGGCTAGATTTGGAAGACAAAGGTATAAGAAAAGAGCTTCATTTGTTAGATGACACTGGTAATTCGTCCTCAAAGCCAAAAGCTTGTTACGTTCTAACACCAGAAGCAAAGAAGAAGTTTTTGCAGTTTGTGAGCAATGTTAAATTTCCAGATGGCTATGCCTCCAATATACCAAGATGTGTCAATATGGAGGGAGGAGGATCAATGCATGGGCTGAAAACACATGACTGTCATATCTTTGTTAAACAGATTTTACCAGCTAGCCTTCATGGTTTGGTGCGCAAAGACGTATATGAAGTAATTGCTGATTGGGTAGGTTTTTTAGACAACTTTGCTCAAAAACTCTAAAGGTTGATGCACTACACTAGATGAAGAAAGATATTTGTGGATATCATGGGGATATGCTCATGATCTTAGGATGATGAGACAATTGGCAATGACGTTGAAGGTTTGCGGAAACACGAGTTTTCGGCAAAGTTCGATTGTCGCCGTCTTAAGCGGTCCGACCGCCTTGGTGGCGGTCGACGCCATGCCTCTGATGAATTATCGGCGGTCCGACGGCCAGCCGGGCGTCCGACCGATTTGGTAGCGTCCGACCGCGCCACGATGAGCGGTCGGACCGCAAGTTGAGTGACATTGAGTTTGAGGTGGGCCAAAAATAGAGTGTGTAGGCAAGTGAGAGATTCTATCGCACTTGGTCCCATAATTTTGGAGCCTACCAAAAGTTCTATTCGCTTTAAATTTCCAGAGGTTGCGGATTTGGTGTTGAAATTTTGGCTAAGTCCTTTGGTGGCGTCCGACCGCCTTCATTGGCGATCGGACCGGCGTGCGATCGACCGACCAAGGTTGGCGATCCGACCGTTTTCACTTAAATCGTCAACCGTGTGGCGACGATGGTTGCCGATTAGGTCAAGTTCATGGGTTTCATGTCATATGTGTTGCATGATGCATGTTTTGACTAACGGGTCAAGTTGTGAAGAACTTATTCCGAATTCGATTTTCTTGTCTATTGTTGTGCAGTCGCTTGGTGGTCAATGACGGTCAACGGCGAGGATGATCGGGACTAGGCTTGGAGAGCTGAGGTTCAAAACGATGGACGATGCCGGGTGAAGTCATTGGACTCAAGCATGGTGCAAGATGGACAAAGGTGACCGAACGCGCGATTCGGGCGATCGGTTGAATCAAGCGGCGCGGGGGTCGGTGCAAGTGCCATGGTGGTTTCGGTGGGAGCCGGATGGGAGAGACTTGCCGACATGATGAGAGCCGTTGGATCAACCTACACGTGGCGGAGCAAGAGAGTGCTTCGCACAATATGAACACGGCGCTTTAAAATGTGTGCGTGTGTCACCCGTTTGTTTTGGGCCTTAACGGGAGCCCATTAGGGAGACTCTTTTAGAAACCCTAGGCCCCACTATAAATAGAGGAGGGAGGTGGCTGCACCCCCTCCCCTGGCTTTTCGACCCTTTCATTGTTTAGAAACCCTAATTTGCTTAGGGAGAGGAGGAGTGGAGGTTAGGGTTCTAGAGAGTTGGATTGGATTTCGTGCTCATGTATTGAGTCTTTTTCATCCATTGATGGAGTGGCTGTGAACCAATATCATATCAAATCAATCCAAAGAAAGTTTCTTCAAGATGAAGTCAATTGCTTTCTTTCTCTCTTTTTGATGATTTGAGTCTTTCTTTGATCCACGAGTTTTTGCTTAGTTTCTGGACGTGATCTAGCTTGCTGTGACGTGTGGGAATACATCTAGGATCATCAAGATCATCAATCACCCACGAGCAAGTCTCAAAATCATTTTTTTCGTTTTGACTCGGTTTTTGACCTAACTTCGCTCAAACGGTAAAAGGTCAGAATCTTGGCAAGGATTATCACAATCGTTGCTTGGAATAGGTTCCTGACATCCTTGGGAAGGTTTGTGTCAAGTTTCACGAAGTTTGGACGCACGAATCAAAAGTTTGATCAATTTGCGTTTCGGTTTGTCGGGCTGATTTCACTGTTCATCGAACGAGAGGTCTGACCGCCCGAGCGAGAGGTCTGACCGATTTCAGCGGTCTGATCGCTAGGCCAACCGGTCTGACCGCCCCCGTGAGAGGTCAGACCGCCCGAGTCTTCCTGTTTTGGTTTCGTATTGATTTTACTTCGGGGTTTTGAGTTGATTCAATACAAGTCTTCCGCTGTGCATGATTGATTGATCTTCATAGCTTTCATATCTATTGGAATGAGATTCGTATTGAATTCAATTTGGGAGAAAAAGAGATCGTGCTCCTATTCAACCCCCCCCCTCTAGTCGCCTTTTCGGTCCAACAATATTGTACTTATCCTTTGCAAGCTGGAGAAAATTTATCCTCCTGCATTCTTCGATGTTATGGTTCACCTAGCAGTACACTTACCTGATGAGGCACTTCTTAGGGACCGTGCAAGATGGATGGATGTATCCCATTGAGAGAAGATTGGGCACCTTTAAGCGTTTCATCCGCAATAAAGCAAAACTCGAAGGATCATTGCGCAGGCATACACTGTCTATGAGTGTATGACCCAGTGCTCAACATATTTCAATGACATTATTACTAGGTTCACTAGGCCTAAAAGAAACTTAGATGGAGAACATAACATCTCACCCAATGGTTGCTCTATTTTTGGTCATGGTATTAACCTGTTGGGTGCTTCAAAACTTCATTACGAAGATAAAGACTATGACTCCATGGTTTGGTTTGTTCTAAATAACTGCGAAGAGGTTGATGAATACAAAGAGTGAGTAATTGCTGTCATTTCATTTTGGCCAACTGTATTCAATACTAGTGTCACAATAAACTAATTAACTTCTTCCTTTGCAACATGTATAGGGAAGAATTAGAACAACAAGAGGTCAACGATGTTGAAAAACTGATGTCAACACAATTCGCTGCATGGTTCGAGAAACATGTGTGTGCAACTTCTACAACATGACTTATTGATTTATGATACAATACATTTTAAAACTCACTAATTCTGTATGTTTTCAACCTGCAGATTACCAGAATGAAATACGAAGGCACAACAGATGTTGATGAAGACCTGTACTCACTCGCATGTCGGCCGGATAAGCGTGTGCGTTCATACACAACTTGTATAATCAATGGGGTACGGTACCACACTATGGCTCGTGATTTAATACAGAAGACACGTAACTCCACCATCAAAATCAGAGGTACTCACGGTGATGACACTATTGACTTCTATGGGACAATCACGACATTATTGAGTTGAGTACACGAAGAAAAAGAAAGGACGAGAACTGTTATCTTATTACGGTGTGAATGGTACAATCTTGAGGAAGGACATACCGGATGAAAGATGATGGTTACTTCAAGAGCATTAACATCCAAGGCCGATGGTATAAGAATGATCCTTTCATTCTAGCAACAGAAGCTTCACAAGTATTTTCCTTGGAAGATACAAAGTTAGGTCCATGTTGGCGAGTGGTACAAGAATTTGGCCACCGACATATATTTGATGTTGAAGAGTCCGACACAAACCAACCAATCCATGAATAAGTACAGATGAGATGTCAGGAGGCATACCAAGAGGAGAATACTTTGACCAGAGATGATATAGTGGGAGACATTTATCCTGATATGGATTTGATGCACATAGATAATGAACCAGGCAGCCCTATTAGTACAGACCTTGTCGAGAGCATCCTTCGACATCAACATACAGCTCAAGGTGATGAAATAGACGGCGAAGACGAAGATGAAGATGAAACCTTCCTTGAGTACCATAGTCCAGATGAAGGCAACATATCAGAAGAAGACAGTGATGATGACTAACCTTTGCATTTCTGGAGCTATTTGTGAACCATGAACTTCTATTAGTGATTCTGTTGTATTTGAATTATGCTTTGAAATTTGTAAGACCTTATATGCAATGGTTCTGTTTGATGGATACTTGATTTATGATGCAAGTTACATTCAAAGCAAAATCTGCCTAATTCATGGACATGATATATATACACTCGGGTTACATACATGTCTGCAGTTTTATGACCACATGATAATGTCATGGAATGCCTAGAATCTATCATAATATATATTTACGGGTTTTATGACCACAAGACAATGTCATGGAAAGTACAGATCTGTCATAATATATATATCTTGGAAGTTACATACATGTTGCCAAGATTTCATCCCAAACAAGTTACACATCAAAGCAAAGGGATATTTATTTCCAACATACATCGTAAATGCACAGTTACATATCCATGCACACAAAAGATGTCCAAGAGCACAAAGGCCCATATTTCATACCAAATGCAAATACATGCATCCAAAGACTTGAGTTCAATACAACATGTTCTTCAACACTACAGCTTCAACACAAAGGCTCATACTTCATCAGCATTGCCTACTTGAACACTACAGCTACAACCAAGAAGATGGCCAACATCAGGAATATTGTTACATTCACACATCCACACACAAGACAAATGCAGCTTCCCATGCCTTCCCTGTTCTTGCCAACCATTTCCTTCACCTTGTTTAGATTTTGCTCTAAGCTATCAATTTTTCCCACGAGCTCAGGAACTTCTGTTGTCGAAGCTGCTGCAATGGTCGAGGAAGCTGACGGTAGATATCCATTATCATGAAGGAACACCACATATTCTTCCTCGAACCAATACCTAGTACATGTCCCCTGCATCCAAATTTACAACCACAGGCAATGAAATTTTGGCAAACAAGAATGAAATTTGGGCAATGCAAATTCAACCACTTCACTGACATTTCTATAGTTCTTCCTGGGACACTTGAAATATCTCCTTCCAATGTTATACTCAGAGCACGTGGTAGTGGCAGCAAACACCCTCACGTCCCTGCAATCCGGGCACATTATCAACGGCAACCCGGTCACATCATCGATCAGCGCCTCCAGATCGACACCAGTGGGCAAAGTGCCTGCAGCAACAACAGCAAGGGGTCTGGGTTGCAGGGCATCCCTAGCTGCGCTTGACCGCCGAGTGCGAGCAGTAGATGACGAGGCCTGCGACATGAGCCCTGATTGATGCACATGGGATTGATTAGGAATTGCCATGCCAATAGAAAGAGGAACGGGGAGGGGGATGAGGGCGCCACTGCCGACCAAATGGAGGGGGACGGGGAGGGGATTGACGGCGCCACTGCCCGCCATGAGCAACTGGGGAGTAGGAGCACGCCGCCTACCAACTCGATCGCGCGCGCAGCCACGGAGATCCGCGCCCGCCGGCCGGCCGGCGGCGGATCTCACGCGCCTCGCCTGCAGTGTCGCGCACCGGGAGAGGGGAGCCGACTCGCCCGAGCCCGCCCGACGGCAGCCGTGCTCGCCAGACGCCACCACCCGCCCGGACGCTTGCCTGAGGCCGCCACCGCTGCCGCCTCCGCACCGCCAAAGGCCGCCCGCCGCCGCCGTCTCGATTGGGCCGGGAGATGGGGAAATGAAAGTGGTCAACAGAAAGGGTAGGGTCCACTGCAGGGGTATATTGACGTTAGGGCGGTCATTTTGAAATAACATAAAGTGACGCCGCAAACCTGGCACATAAAGACAGCTCAGAAGGCCATAAAACAAAATCGCCAACGGCTCATAGCGACTAGACAATTTGTGACGAAACTTGGTACCTTTATGTGACACAATAAACGATGTCATCATAAATTTTTCTGGGGCTTATCACTTTATGACGACACATTATTTGTCGTCATATTATGTTACATTATATGACGAAAACAGGCCCCGTCATGAGGGATTTTGTCATAAAAAGAAGGATTTCTTGTAGTGACTCACCAAACGCTGATTTTCGACAGAACTCAAAAACACACGTCAGCAACTAAGAGCACAAGCATGTTCCAAAGACAATGTAATCAACATTTAAACAACAGAACTAAGTCTTCCTTATTGTCAATGTGTTCATCATCAAATAACATGACCAAACACCTCCCGGACTTACACCAACCAACGAAAAACAGAAATAGATCACATCTATGACCCCCCCCACATATCACAATATGCAGCTAATCTGAATCTAAAACTAGACGGGCAGGCTCTAATACCACTGAAGGAACGCGGAAGGGCTACGATAGCATAAACAAAAAACTACCGCGCAACCAAGGAACCTTCGCTAGTGAAAGATCACGAGATTACCACTAGACGCGTCGACTCGTAGCAGAAGTAGAGTCGATGTAGCGAGTTGAAGCAGTCGTAGTCGTACTTGTCGCGCGCCTTCTCCTCCTACTCCGATGAACGTCGTGAGTCGCGGATCGTCCTAGTGCTGATGCTTTGCAACAACACCTCCAAGGTATCCACACGTACGGGGCAGGGACACCACGCGCAGGAGTGCTAGCACCGGCGGCGTGGTTGAGGAGAACGTGGCTATTAGGGTTTTAGGATTTCTTCCAGAAAGATTGATCACCTCACCCCATGCCACCGCCCCTCTATATATAGACATCCATAACGGGTCTCGAACTTGAGGCCTATTAGGAATCTGAGGCCTATCAGAATTTGAATCACCATCCAAATCAAATCCTAGCCCTTTAAGTGTGTGACCCTATAGGTTCGTGTGTAATCGGTTGTGACTCGGAAACTCTTTTCCGATCACGAGTCGTCAGCGGTACCTAGCAGCACATAACGATTCCCGAACACACAGAATATATCGGACGAACCTTAATGCAATATGATCTACAACCAAGTCCTTATCACTTACGACCAACTCGTACTTAGTCACAACCAGTTCATAATTAGTTACAACGATTCAGAACTCCTTACGACCGACTGGCCAGGATTATGTTCGAGCAGCTTCACGACTTGGCGATCTCACGACTTCACTCGCCTACGACTTCGCGAACAGAACGACCTGCTTGTGTATTCTCCCTTTGCCTCACGACATCTGGTTGAACTCCAGGTGAGATAAAATATCATCCATGGACTATTCAAAACTTTCTCAATCAAGTGTCGAATAACTTCATGCAGTCGACACTTCGACCACTAGTGGCATGGCCATGCACTTTCTTTATTCGACCACAACGAGGGGCCCAGAGACATCTCTCCTGTTATATTAGGAGGGACAAATCCCATATCCGACCAGACACATTCCTCCGCATGTTTCATAGCATACCCGAAAGCTACCTTTATAACTACCCAATTACGGAGTAGCGTTTGGTAACCCCCTAAGAGTGTCATTACACATGTAGGAAACCATGCTGATCTCAGGTCTAAGGATTATACATCATCATTGCTTGAGACCAACTAACGACACATAGAATCATAACAATCTCAATAGTGTCTCAAGGTGGGGTCTTATCCAACACCATGTTCTCTAACATGTGTCCATATTAATTGTTTGATATCTCCATATCTATGACATGTGAAACATAGTCATTAACCAATACATATGCTAGTCTATTCATATGTGTCCTCATATGTTTCCGACTAGGGAACGATTAAGAATAATTATCGCAGAAATACAGAGTTTCACAATCAAGTCACATACTTGATGATAAATATTAACGATATAATTCTAGGAACAAGATAACACATTATCCAATGTTATGAACATAATGTAATATAATCATCTGTATGATTGCCTCTAAGGCATATTTCCAACACAAAGATGATCCTCGGCTCCTGGTCTTTTCAGTTCTTCATAAAGCATAACTTCATATTAATACAAGAAATTGAGAATTCCTTTAACGTGTAAATGGAAAAAAAACTTGATTAGTAAATGTAAGTAAGCAATGTAACAAATACAATGCAACAGCAAACACCTAAGTACCTAACATTATAACAACCATCAAATAATTGACAAATGATAACAATCAACAAAAAGTAGCCAACAATCCAACAAAAAGTAGCCACTAGCCAACATAGGCGTGGTTCAACTTAAGTTACATAACAAACTAAAATTAAATGCTCATGAAAAGATAGCATGACTTCATGAGACTCCTAGACTTCCTCTTGTTCATCCTCATCTGGGTTTACATTAGACCCATCTTCAAAAGACACGCTCTCCAACTCTGGTTCTTTAAGAGAGAGATTAGCAACTTCTAGAATGCCGACACCACTAAGAGATTCAAAGCCATCTCCCTCCACATCCCACATCCTTGTTGCTCCAGTTTTGTAAGATGGCGTTCTCCTTGACAAAAGTCTCAAATTATTGTGCACAAAGACCAAATCTTCAGCACGCTCAGGAGTTAGCTTGTTTCTATGCATGTTGTGGATGAAGTTATATGTGCTCCAATTCCTTTCGCAGCAAGAAGATGAGGCCGGTTGGTTAACTATTTTGAGAGCCAAACTTTGCAACATAGGAATAGATTGCCCATGATTTGCCCACCAATTCATTGGATCAAGGATCCCTCTATCATAAATGGAATCAAAGTCACTAAATTCTGCAGAAGAAGTGGAAAATCTAGCATATTCCTCTTTAACTTGTCTGAGCTGGTCAATTATAGGGAAAAACTTCTTAAAACACTTCATTCTCATTTGTGAAATCTCAAGATCCTTGTGGGGAGGTACACGGCCAACACCTTCATTGATCCACTTCTCACTATAATATCTACAGAAAGAAAATGAATGGATTAAAACTTTTGCAACTTGCAAGAACTAAATATTAGCAAATAGCAATTAGCCTATTACAGTTAGATTTATATATCACCTTGGATTAAGTGAATGCGCCAAGCAATGAAGTGGAGTGTTGCCTTTTGCCCACCGATCAACCAATATGCTATGAACAACCGAGTAAAAAGTGGACTCCTCATTATCTTGCTTTCCTTCCCACTTATATATCGCTTTCTTTACATTCTCTATCATTGTGTCCCACATCTCATAAATAAGATGAAGACATGGTGTGTTAGTGTCCGCCACACGCAACATTTCATATATAGGCTCAGTGAATTCTATAATGTAGTTCATCTTGCCCCACCACACTTCATTGAGAACTTTGTCTCTAACAAATTGTGCTATCCCTACATTGTCATCTTTGTAAGCCTCCTGTAACATCCCAAATTTTGGGTTGGTATTTCAAAGGTATGAAAATGAGAAGAATTTAAAACTTTTGAGCATGCTTTGATTTTCTGGAGCATTTGCATGAAGTGTTGCTTTTGGAATTTTTGAAATCAATTAAAACATACAACTCAAATTGAAACTCTAAAAGAGAATAGAAACAAAACACTTGTGATGATCTTCTAGAAATGATTTATTCAAATACTATAATAATTTTCATGAATAAATATAATTTTTCCCAAATTTTTGGAACTAGTTTCAATCCCCAGAAAATTCAAACACAATTCAATGACCTACATTAGGTTTGAAATTAAAATAAGATAATAAGTTATGAACAGTGAGTTTTAAAATTTTATTTGAGTACTAGACCATCTCAGGAACCCTGTGATTTATTTCATATTTTTAGGATTTTATTTGCTATATTTAGTAGCTTAGTCAAACTAGAATCAATAGAATTCTAAACCAGTCAAACCAGCACTGTTCATCACGCTCAGACCTAACTCCGACCGAGCCCCACGCAACCTGACTCGATTGGACCACCTAGCTGCACCAGCTGAGCCGGGCTCGAACTCGCCCGCACGGAGCCACTGACAGCCTGGGCCCGCCTGTCAGGGCCTTCTTCCTCCTCCGTTGGCGCAACAGAGCGCGCTCGCCACGTCGCGATCGAGCTCTGCCCCGCGCGACTTCACGCCGTGAATCCACCGCCACTTCGGACCACTCTCAACCCGAGCTTAATACTCCTCACACCCCTCTCTTTTAGCCATTCTCCCTCTCGGTGGCCGAGGGAGAAGACGCTCTCCTATGCTCAGCTCTAGGGTAAGCTTGAAGCCTTATCATCCCCTAGACTTCTCCTTGCTTACCATTTCCATTTTAGCTCAGCTGAGCATTTGATATTTCTTGTAGGTTCCAAACCGAGTCCGTGCTCTCAGCGGTCTCGGAGCGCGCCCCGAAGGCCAACCGAGGGACACCACCGTGCCCACTTTGTGCCCGGTGAGTTTTATCCTCTTTTATGCGCGTCACCTTGTGCCTTTTGGTACAAGGATCTTTTCCCCTAAACTTAGTTGTCGGATTATTCACAGGAACTCCTGGGTTTTGAGGTTATTCCTTTTCGGCCGACAGGATCCCCTTTCATCTCCATCTCCGGCCGGGTGGGTAATTCCTCAATTCCTTCCGGTATTAGCATCTAATGTGCCTGTGTGACCTACTCCAACCACCCATTGTTTGATTCCTTGTTCAGGTTGTCGTGTCGGCATGAAGCTACATTTGCCGCCATCGGTCAATCGTCGTCGGAGGTCCACCGTGCCTCTCTGACCATCTGCAACCTTCGGATAGGTCCTCTACGTCTCGTAGGTGCTTATGTGTACAATAGCTAGCTTAGAATGGCATCGGGTTATCTTTTGCATGTTCACCGTAGCTCCCATTCCGCCTCGCCGCGTCGCGCCGCCGCTCTAGTCCAGCTCCGGCGAAGCTCCGGCCACCGTCGGGTGCACATTAGTGCTAGGGTCCCGTTTTTATCATTTGCCGCACCGTCGTGGCTTTCATCGCCGGCGCCGCGCCGGGCAAGCTCGAGCTCGGTGCAGCTCTGTTGTCGGGCGAGCCGACAGCTCCTGTAGCTTGTCATTAGAAGTTAGCCGCTTTGATTAGCATTTAAGTGTAGATCTTTGTCGGAAATCCAGTTTTCGTCACGTTAGTGGTTGACTTAATGCCTCAATGACTTGTGGGCCCAAGGCCACTTAGCGCACAGTAAACCCCGCTGGGTCCATGCACTGGTGAACCGGGCTGTGGACCGTTGGTCCACGCACTATTCGTATGAGCCTAGATATTGTCACGTGGGTCCCACCGGGAGAAATAGATTTTATTTAGGATTTTAATTGAAAAAGAAAAGGAATTTGTGGAGCCCACTGGTTAGTAGGTGCGGCTAGCTCAGCACTCAGTAAGAAAAGTATTAAATGCAAATGTAAATTTCGCAGTGAATTATTGTTGCACTGAAAAATCAGTTAACTTCTAAAAGGCATAAGTAATTCATTTTAACTCTGAAGAGGATCTAATAATCCTCATTTTATTATCTCATAATCATGTAATATGACGTCACATGGCATACCCGTTAATATTATAAGGGAAGAGCAAGTCAGGTAGTCGTAAGTTCTTCTACGACTACCCCCTAGTTGTAAGCATTTCTACGACTATAGTGTAATCGTAAGTTCTGCTACGATTACGTCCGATTGTAAGTCTTTCTACGACCAGTACCCAGTCGTAAGCTCTTCTATGACTACCCCCCCTAGTCGTAAGTTCTGCTATGACCAGCTCTGCTACGACTTCCTCACAACTAACTGGGTCCACTCGTCAGAAGGCCCATTTAATGGTGAGAATCCTAGCAGTCAAAATACGTAGTTATGCTTGACATAACTACAGATAATTCTCCACTATCTCTGACTGATAACCGTTTGACGGCATGGGGAGGTTACTACTCCAGCAATTACTCTCATTATTATGTAATAATGGGCGACTAATCAGCTTGGAACGACAATAGCCACCACTGCATAGTATAAATAAGGTGTCTTTTAGAGATAGTGAGGGGAGGCGGATTGGGAGAAAGAAGAGTTCAATCAGTAGGAGCACGATAGCAAGACCCTCTACTGATTGTAATCCATATACCCAATACAAGATACACAGGAGTAGGGTTGTTATTCTCACCTGAGAAGGCCGAACCTGTATAAAAATCCCCGTGTCTCTTTTGTCTGCGTGATCAATTGTGGAGACCCCCCGAATCAAACAATCTTTACGTAAGATCGGTTCTAAAACACCGACAGTTGGCGCCGACCGTGGGGATCTTCTGGTAATTCCTTATCAACGGTTCTTTCTTTTCTCTTTGATGCTACCATGGCAGGAGAATGGAACGAGGAGACTTGGTTCGACTTAGCCGATTACGCAGACGTCAACATGGATGCCGGTTTCGACTACGAACCGAGTATCGAATCTTCTGACGGTGTTGCCGCCTTTGGAGATCTTCTATCAGATCTCGGAGACTGCATCACTACCGGAGTCGAGGAGGGATCCTTATCCCCCACGACAGTACGCCCAGACGAGGAACCAACTTCCTCGGTGGGCAAGGGTCAACTTGACCAACAGCAGGACTGCATTGAGGCAAATTCGCAACACGATGAGAGTTTTTCCTCCAAGTGTTCGAGTCCCCCCAAGGCAGTACGACTTAGCAAGACAGGTTCTGGAAGCCATCATTCCGGAACTCCATCAGCATCTGATGGTCCTCTCTCTTCGAGTACTTCCGCAGGGAAGAGGATCGAACACGCTGTTCATCCAAATCCAACCGTCCCAGCGCAGGACCCACCTGCAGACGGAGACGGTTATAACCCAGAGTTCCCCTACTTGGAGGGGTTTACTCCAAGTCGCCAGATGATATCGCTCGACTACTCCTCAAGTGAGGAGGTCTCGAGCGCAAGTGGAGGTCATCGAAGGGAGGTCTTTGAACTTCCCTCTGATAAGGATCGTTCTCCCAGAAGAAGGATTGACGTTACTTCCTGATGGGCATACTCTACACCAGCTCATCGCAATGGCAAGGACACCACTACTGGCGAACGAGACGAACACTTTAATGAACGTGCGGGACATCCTCAACCTTCTTGCACTCCATTAAAACCAACTCAGGGGTCTGAAATAGACCATTCTGAGACAACCCGACAGAGGAAAATAGCGGCTCAGAGGAACCTTCCTGAGCGTGCTTATTTCCAGTCGGAGGAAGCTCAAGAACTCCAGCGCATCAACGACTTGCTGGAAAACCCGACTCAAGAACTCGCTCGAGCGCCAGGATATGATCTCTTTGCAGAAAAATCACACAAAGGCTTCGCGACACGATGGCCAAACTCGAGCGTCTTCGTCGACCACAACCAGGAAGTCGTAGTAGTACGACTCCTTCCGCCAGCCGTTCAGATAACTCGTCGCATGGAAGGCGGCATGACCTTCACTCACGTCGTTCTCCTGACCTGAGGAAGACACAACAAGCCCCCAGGAGAGGTGATCTTTCACCATTTCGGCGATGGGATGCACGGCGGCAAACGGAGTACGAGGAGCATTTCTCTCGTAAAGCTGAGACCTATCATAGGTCCAGCCCTCCTGTGGCTGGGTATCGACGAGTACGATCACCCGGCGATACTAACCCTTCTTTTCTGGCAAAAAGGAGGCAAGAGGTTATCTCGGGGTGTCGGGCGTTTTCCCACCATCGAGCGATTCACGCCACCTCGTTTTCGACCGGCGAATATGGAGAAATTCGATGGAACTCAGAATCCCATCGAGTTCCTCCAGATTTATACTACAGCTATCCGAGCTGCAGGAGGAGGAGAGCACGTCATGGCGAATTACCTTCCGACTGTGCTCGAAGGAGCGGCACGATCATAGCTTTTAAACCAGCCATTCGAATCGATCTACTCGTGGCAACACCTCTGTGATCTTTTGCTGGCAAATTTCCAGGGCACTTACAATCGCCCTGGAAAGGAGGATGACCTGCACCGGATAAGGCAGAACGACCATGAAACGCTACGCCAATTCATCAGGCGCTTCAGTAAGGTTCAAAATTCTATTCCGGAAGTTTCTGACTTATGTGTGATCATGGCTTTCAAGTAGGGAGTCCGTAGCAGAAGGATAACAGAGGATATCGCTTTACATCCACCTGCCACCGTCGCCGAACTCTTTGAGATGGCCGATAGATATGCGACTGCTGCTGAAGCAGTCGAGTGGAACAATACTATCGATCGTGAAGACAACATCCCTCAGGAGGCAGGCGAAAATGGTAAGAAAAAGGATAAAAAGGATAAAAAGGTCAGAAAATCTAAGAACAAGGCAAAGAGACACAAATCTCCGATTGCCGGTTCTAAGGAGGTCCTGGCCGTAAGTGACAAGGATCCACGCAACCCCAAGCAAAATCCTGATCGAGGCAAAGGTAAGCGCCAAGATCGGAGAAACAACAAACCCAGGTGGTGTCCTTTTTATAAAAAAGAAGGGCATGATCTTCGTAATTGCCAAGTTTTCCTACGGAAACTCGAAGACTATTACTCTGGCAAGGGGCCACTTCCTACTCTTGAACAGGTAGGCCAAACAAGTGGACAAAAGGAGTCGGATGATGAGGAGATGTCGTTCCATGATCCACAACACACCATCGATCACATCTATGGGGGATCTTTGGCATATGAATCGCGGAGGCAGCTGAAAGCTGTCGAGCGTGAGGTAAACACAATTGACTCCCCTCTCGTCAATAAATTACCGAAGTGGTCGGAAGTCACCATTACTTTCGAGAAAGGTGATTGTCTGATCCCTTCGACTAGACCAGGTCGATTTTCGATAGTGGTCGAACCCACCATCAACAATTGTCGAGTCAATCGAGTTTTAGTTGATGGTGGAAGCTCGCTAAACATACTGTTTACGAGTACCCTGGACGAGATGCAGGTACCCAGGACAAAGGTAAGGCCGGTACGATATTCATTTCATGGGATCATACGGGTCTTCGCCAAACCATTGGCCAAGTTTCTCTTCCTTTAACGCTTGGATCACCAAGCAATTTCGTGACGTAGAAGGTCTCTTTGATGTGGTCGATTTCGAAAGATATAATGCCATACTCGGACGACCAACTTTGGCAAGATTCTTAAAAGCTACTCATTATGGGTATCATTGTCTTAAGATGCCAGGTCCCAAAGGAGTGATCACGATATACTGTGACAAGAAGATGGCACACTCCTACGACCGTCGCTCCCTCGAGATGGTTGGACAACTACCAACTCGAGATGAAAGTCAGCCTTCGACTAGCAAGTCGAAGCCTAAAGCTGCACCTAAGACGAACGACCAGGTCAAAGAGGTTCCTCTGGACGCGGGGGAGCCCACGAAGACCGTTCGCATTGGGGATTCTTTCGACCCCAAATAGGAAGACGCCCTCATCACTTTCCTCCAGGCAAACGCTGATGTCTTCGCGTGGCAAGCATCCGACATGCCCGGAGTCCCCAGGGAAGTGATCGAGCATAGGCTAGCTTTACTACCGATAAACTACCAGAAACAAAAGTTACGAGATTTGCCCCTGATCGACGAGATGCTATTAGATCAGAATTGGACAAGTTGCTTAAAGCAGGCTTCATAAGAGAAGTCAACCACCCCGAGTGGTTGGCCAACCCTGTAATGGTTAGAAGGTCGAACGGCAAATGGCGTATGTGTGTAGACTTTACTGATCTTAATAAAGCTTGTCCAAAAGATGATTTCCCTTTACCTCGTATCGATCAGCTGGTTGACTCCACTGCGGAATGTGAGATGCTGAGTTTTCTAGATACATACTCTAGTTACCACCAGATCAGCATGTGTCAAGAAGATGAGGAGAAGACCGCATTTATTACACCATTTGGGATATTTTGCTATGTCAAAATGCCATTCGGCTTAAAAAATACTGGAGTTTCTTTTCAGCGTTTGATGCAAACGACTTTGCTCCTCAACTAGGCCGAAACCTTGAAGCCTACGTTGATGATCTAGTCGTAAAAAATAGCAAACGACTCAATCATATCACAGACTTACAGGAGACTTTTGACAACCTCAGAAAACACCACTTGAAACTTAATCCCGAGAAGTGTGTGTTCGGGGTCTCTTCAGGAAAAATTACTTGGATTCCTGGTCTCTGCACGAGGAATCGAAGCAAATACCGAAAAGATAAAAGCCATCACTCAGATGCGCCCCCCGACCACGAAGAAAGAAGTCCAAACTCACAGATGCATGGCGGCGTTAAGTCGTTTCATAGCACGTCTGGGGGAAAAGGACTGCCTTTCTTCAAACTTCTAAGGAAATATGAGGGCTTCGAGTGGTCAGAAGAGGCTAACCTAGCCTTTGAGGAAGTCAAGAGGTATCTTACGAGTGCTCCTGTTCTGGTTTCCCCGAAACCAGGAGAGACTCTCTTAATTTACCTAGCTGCCACGCCACAGGCAGTGAGCGCAGTGCTAGTCGTAGAACGTGAGAACATTCAACGACCAGTCTACTACGTCAGTGAGGTTTTACACGGTCCTAAGGAGCGTTACCCTCAGGTTCAAAAACTTCTATATGCCCTCCTCATGTTTTCGAGGAAACTGCGGTATTATTTTCAGGCACACAAACTAGCTGTGCCATCTGAGTTTCCCTTGGGAACGATCCTCCAGAATAGGGAAACAGCGGGACGCATGGCAAAATGGTCAGTTGAACTTGGGGTGTTCGACATCCATTTCGTGTCCCGAACGACCGTTAAATCCCATATCTTGGCAGACTTTGTCACCGAATGGACAAATCCTGAACCTGTTCAGGATCCCTAGTACGATTCCCACGACCATTGGACGATGTACTTTGACGGGTCACTTACGATAAGTGGCTCGGGGGCTGGGGTGGTCCTGGAATCTCCTACCGGAGAAACCTTAAAGTGTGCTATACAATTAAACTTTCAGGCCACTAATAACGTGGCAGAGTAGTAAGGTTTGCTAGCCGGTATACGAGCCGCAAAAGCGCTCTCGATTCGACGACTACTCGTAAGAGGAGACTCTCAGCTAGTCGTGAATCAAGTCGGAAAAGAGTACCAGTGCTCTAATCTGACTATGTCCCGGTACTTATTGGAAGTTTGAAAGTTAGAAAAGCACTTTTTGGGCTTTGAGGTACAATTTATCCCTCGAACGGATAATTTCCTCGCAGACCAACTGGCTCGCCTAACTTCTTCTCGATCTTTGGTACCGAAAGGGGTGTTTCTGGAACAGCTTCAAAAGCCGTCTATAGTCAAAGAACTAGAGACGCCTCCTGTAGAAACAACCTCTCTACAGTACGAAGATACATAGATGACACCCATCTACGAGTACCTTCAGACGGGTTTCCTACCCGATGACGATCTAGAAGCAGATTGATTATCCTGAAAGACCAAAATGTATACTTTGGTCGAAGGTGTCCTTTATAAAAGAGGAACCCAAGGGGTGCTCATGTGACGTATTCCGCAGAGCGAAGGATTAAAACTCCTTCACGACATACACGGAGGGATCTGTGGAACTCATGCTTCCTACAGAACGTTGGTCGGAAAAGCCTTTCGACAAGGTTTTTATTGGCCAACAGCCCTTCACGATGCCAAAGAGCTGGTCAAAAAGTGTGTACAGTGCCAGTTTCATAGCCGCCAAATACACCAACTAGCTCAGGCGTTGCAAACAATTCCTCTGTCTTGGCCTTTTGTGACCTGGGGTCTTGATATCCTAGGACCGTTACCCAGAGCTCCAGGAGGTTTCGAGTTCCTTTTTGTGGCCATCGATACGTTCACAAAATGGATAGAAGCTGAGCTTGTGACTGGGATAACAACGGACGTAGCAAAACGGTTCATCATGAGATGCGTGATCACTCGGTTTGGAGTACCAAGTCGAATTATCACAGACAATGGCAAACAGTTTACAAGCGCAAAATTTTAGGAATTTTGCGATGAGTTGGGAACTCGTTTGTGTTACGCTTCTGTCGCCCACCCCCAAAGCAACGGGGCAGTGGAAAGAGCGAATGGCCAGATAATGAAGGGAATCAAAACCCGAGTCTTCGATCAGCTTGTCAAGCGCTCGGGGGCTTGGGTACAAGAATTACCTTCAGTTATGGGCAATTCAGACGACGACCAGCCGAGCTACGGGGAAACATCTTTCTTTCTAGTTTTCGGTGCCGAAGCCATGCTTCCGCCAGATCTAAAGATCAGGTCAACACGGGTCGACAAGTTTAACGACTCCATTCAAGAACAACTTCGAGCGGACGACATTAACTCGCCGAGGAAAAGAGGACGTGCTTTAATCCGCTCCGCAGGTTTACCAACAAGCCCGCGCAGATACTACGATCGTAAGGTCCAACCTCGCACCTCACCGTAGGTGACTTGGTATTGAGGCTTATCCAATCCCGCCTAATCGAACAAACTTTCCCCAAGTGGGAAGGTCCTTACACCGTGGTCGGGTAACGCGCCCAGATCGGATACGACTTGCAATGGAGGACGGCCGTGTTCTCTCAAACTCTTGGAACATTGACCAGTTACGCAAATTTTATGTGTAACAAGCTTCTACGACAATAAAGTATCAGGTTATCCCTATCTTTTTTGTCTCTTTTTTGAAATTCGCTTTTATTTTTGACCATTTTTTATATGCCCATTCCTCCTGTACACTGGTCGGAAAAAGGACAACACATCTAGTTGAAGTCTCTCCTCTCTGCATATGGTCCTGCCCGCTGGAAGGAGCTTCCTAATGTCGCTTTGTTCTTTACTATAACAACCAGTACTGCTTATTGGGCTCAGAAATATGGTCGAAAGTTGTTAAGCAAATTCATGTCACCTTAGCTTATTTATTTTGAAAAATAATCTAAGAAAAGTGCACTTTTGAGATGCGTTCGACCACTTTTCAATTAACTTGATTGGGTTTTACTAGCCGAAGGAAGAAACACACCTAGTCGAAGCTTCTCCTTTCTGCACGTGGTCCTGCCCACTAGAAGGAACTTCCTAGCGTCGTTCGGTTTCCTACTTAAGGTCCTCTAGATGTTTGTTTTGCTCAAGTTGTCGTTATTGATTTGATTCATCTGGTCGGAGATGGTAACATCACCTAGTCGAAGCCTTTTTTTCTCCGCACGTGGTCCTTCCCACTAGAGGGAACTTCCTAGAGTCGATCCGTTTCCACTCTTTCTACTAGTGCAAGATAGTCGATACTCGAGAATTATAAGTCGAACAAACCTCTCTGTTTTCAGGAACCCTTTCTTTACTACTTTCTTAGTTTATTCCTAATAAACTAAGTAAGTAGTCGGGGGCTAGGATAAAGTTATAAACATGACTTCATTTCTTAGTCTTAGTTTTTGAATTATCATCTTACGAGTTACTAACTACTCTACGAGATGATTCGCAGGGAAAATGAAGGAGAAAGGAGGAATCACTCATATCTGGTCTGATTATTTCTTCCTTTTTCATTATCTTACGAGTTACTACTCTACGAGATAATTTGTAGGAAAAAAGAAAGGATCATATATTTATGCATCACTACCAAAAAGACTTGTCTTTACAAGAATGTATTACAAGACTACTCTGTTAAAAGAGATTCTATTTGCATCTCCTCTGCGACCTTCTTGCCAACCGACTGCATCTCTTCGATCAGCTTCTCTGCTTCAGATTCGGTGCAGTCGACGTCGGCTTCAACGGAATGAGGATTAAGGTTAGGATCACGGGCCTTGAGTTTTGCTAAAACAAAGCTCACAGCTCCTTTGACCGCTTCCCTTATCGAATCATTCTGGTTGGTCTTCAGAGTAGACATCAACTCTTGCAGAGTACCGACCTGTTCCCCAATGGCACTCGTATGAGCAGCCATCGTGTTGTCGCGAGGAGCAACCCTCCCGGCACGAAACCCATCGATTACATTGTTCAGAAGTGAGATGTTATCTTGAAGATTAATCTTTATTGATTTCGTCTCCTCCTGGGAATGAGTCGAAGCCTCGTGGAGTTGTTTTATTTCAATCAATCGATCTGGAAAGAGTAAGGATTGATTAGATGAAACAACTCTATGAGAAGATAAAACAAATCAATAGCAGGTAAAAGTTATACTTACCAGGTAACTAAGAACCCAAGTTCTCGATTTCTTGATCTTTCTCCTTCGCAATGCGGGAGGTATCATAGACAACTAAGGACTTCTCCTGGATCTCAACCCGGAGAGACCCCACCTCAGCCTGAAGAGCCTTATTTTCGACTTTTTTTTCTGCAAAAGAATGAGAAGTTAAGAAGACGGAGATCAAGATCAAAAGTAGTCGTAGCAACATGTACTGTTTATTTTTTCCTACAACCGCTTAGTTGCAGAGTTAGCCTCCTGAAGTTTCTTCAGGAGGTCGGTGGATTTATCCCTTAGCTTTTTCGACTCGGCTTTTTCGAAGTCGAGTGAATCAGCCAAGGTCTTTTCGTCACTCTTAAACCTGAAGGGTAAAGGGAAGACATGAACACACTTAAACAAGCGGTCGTAAGTATCTCTATGGCTAATGAGTGGTCGTAAGTTATTCTATGACTACCCCCTAGTCGTAAGTTTTTCTACGACTAGTACCAAGTCGTAAGTTTTCTACGACAACCCTCTACGAGTACCGAATAAGTAATCAGAACGATTACGAGAATCAGTTACTCACCACCTCTCTGTTTGTTCGCAGAGTACTGCCTTCTCTTGTCGAAGTTTGACAAGTTGCCGATTGTATTCGCAAATCGTAGCGACTTGCTCCACGGCTCTCCGCAAGGGAGAAAAATGATAAGAGAAAGAGATAAAACCGTAAGTAAGTATCGATGAATACTTACATTCATGTTTGACCAAGCAAACATGGAGACTATTCGTGATGGATCATTCAACCCATCCATCTCCTCAACTCGTTTCCACCAGACCCCCTCGAGTCGTTCATTGGCGAAAACATCCCCACAATTGGGAATGCTGCTGGGGTGTGGAACTCGGTCGCGAGATCGGTAGGCAGAAGATCCTACGATAGAGTCAGGGCCAAAGAAATCAGAGCAAAAGTTGAAATACTCTTCTTCCTCTGACTCGGTGATGGGAACACCACCTGGAGGGCCGGAAGGAACATCCTCGACAACCTCCTTACCGGCATGACGGTCGACACTCTCGCTGCCACCGACCTCCGGTATCTCCCTTAAGGCCTCTGTCGCCTCCTCTTGATCTCTCGACGACCTCGGTTGTCGTGAGCGACTTCGACATCCTCGCCGGTCGAGCGACCTCGAGAGCGCAACTTCTTCCACCGCGGAAAGGGTAGCCGGATCTTCAGCTACTACCGCAGTCACACCCTCGCCAGCTGAAGGAGTGACAACGGGATTCTCCATGGGAGCATCCCTGGGGGCTGAAGACGTCGGGCTAAAATCACAAAACGCAGAAGTAAGTCAACTCGTAAAAAACAAACAGTAAGTAGTTATTACACTTATGTTTTTTACATACCTTTGTGCGCTGGACCTAACTCGAAACTTGGGAGCAACCTTCCCGACGGAAGATTTCTTCGATTTCTTCTCAACCACTGCTGGTCGAGATGCACTCGGGACAACAGGAGTCACCTCCTCCCGACTTCCCGGGTGGTCGAGATCAGTCTCGACCACCCTAAGAGCGCTGCTCCCCTCGGCCTCAGATTCCACCGGAGCAACGATTTCCTTCACAGAAGACATGACGTTCTTCCTGTTCTCCTTTTCTAGCTGTCTTATGAAGCCACGAGAAGTTGAAACTGCGAATGACTTGTTGTCGTAATAGAAGGGTACCTTAACCTTGGGGACCTTGCGCTTAAGGGCAAGGGCCCCTTCTTCTGCTTTCTTCTTCGCCGCAGCCATGCCCGCGACAAATTTAGCAAAAGGAGCAGGAGGAGCCGAACTCGAACCCCCCTTGTCGCCGACTTTTACCAGTCGACGTTTCTTGGTTGGAGGGGACTTCGCCGACTCCGCTTGCGAAGTCGCCCCAACAACCACCAAATCGACGTCCTCGTCGTTTTGGCGGTTCTCCATGCCTACTTTCTGTTAAGAAACAGAAAAAGAGTGAACGTAAGTTCTTCTACGGTCACTAGCTGGTCATAAGTACGACCAGCACAAAAGTCGTAAGTGTTTCTACAACATTGTGTAATCGTAGTCCCGTTACGATTACGTCCGGTCGTAAGTTATTCTACGATCAGTAACTAGTCGTAAGATTTTCTACGACAAACCTATCAGTCGTATCTTGTTTTACGACAACAAAATGCCTAAAGACAAAATCATTTGATTACCTTTAGGTGCTCCTCTTTCTCTTCTGCGGTCAAAACCGCAAGGATTTGAGGAGCCACCATGTTGGCCGGATGCTTCTCGTAGATAAGCCTGATACGCGCGTCAACCTCCGCCTGCGGAAGATCTGAACGCATGGACAAAGACGATTAGCGTACTAAATCGGATTAATCAAGGATAAAGCCAAAAGAGTAAGTTTTTCTACTCACCGCCCTTGTAATCCCCGGTTGTCGTTCTTTCCGAGTACCTCCACATGGGAGGAACTCGTGCCTTCAAAGGGTCGATCGCGCGTGATGAAGTCCTTCACCACGTGCCAACCGGTGAGCCCTCCGACTTCAAGTCTTTGACACTTGAATATAGGGGCTATCGATGAAGCCATCGAGTCAAGTCCCAGGAAGAAGATCGCTCGACGGCCTTTCCGGCGAATGAGAGGCTATCTTCCTTGGTAATCTCCCAGTAAAACCACTTCTTCTTCCACCCCGGCCATGAAGACCGGGTAAACATCTGAATGTACTCCTTCGACTTACCGTCGTGGAGCTTCAGACCACAGCTACCGGCAATCCCGGCTTGACGAGCCATTCTATAGTAATACTGGAAAAGCTCAAGATCCGCCGGAATCCCCAAGTAGGCCTCACACAAGTACACGAACACACTCAGCATTGTGATGGAATTAGGACCAAGATTCACTAATTCCACCCCGAAGTGCTCGAGCACGAGTGTGAGGAAGGGGTGAGTAAGCAATCGGAGGCCGCACTCACAGTACGCCTGGAAAACTGGAATTTGGCCTTTCTCTCCCGACGGCCAATGCTGCTCATTCGCCGCAATCCACTTTACGAGAAGTCCCTCGGGGATCTTCTCGACGGCGACCAGAGCGGTCATCTTTGCATCATCCATCTCCGACTCAGCCCACTCAGAGACAATCCTAGCCATTTTCTCTCAAGGGCGGGAAGGATTGGATTTGGGAAAGCTTCAAGCAAGTGTACGGAATCACCGGCGGCGGAAGAGACGAGAAAGCAACAAACTGTTGGGTGAAAAGGTAAGAACCCTAAGTTTTACCTCCACGGCCCGTTTTATAACCACACACCTGGAACGAAACGCCGTGGGATCCCAACAGTTTCCACCGCTTCGGGAATTGCTCTGACGGACAGACTTTTAACATGCCCGTTCGAAAGTCCCAAGACACTCTTTTCACACCTCAAATGAAATTACCATCTTGACCCCTGGGTCAAATGAAAAGTCGATCGAAAAAGTGTTGCTTCCGATCGTAAGACTACAATTGCTCCGAAGTCGTAAGTTATTCTACGACTATCTTGCAATCGTAGTTTTCTTAACAAATTACCTCGATCAAGCATATTTCTGGTCGAGAGAAACGTATGTTGAAGAGTTTTTCCTTCAACGTTCTTCCTACAACCTCCTAGTAGTCAAAAGATCATCTACGACCCTTCGGTCAAGTAAGCTATTTTCACTTGAAGCTGGGGGGCTAGATGACGAGGATCTAATAATCCTCATTTTATTATCCCATAAGCATGTAATATGACGTCACATGGCATATCCCTTAATATTATAAGGGAAGAGCAAGTCAGGTAGTCGTAAGTTCTTCTACGACTACCCCCCTAGTCGTAAGTATTTCTACAACTATAGTGTAATCGTAAGTCCTGCTACGATTACATCCGGTCGTAAGTCTTTCTACGACCAGTACACAGTCGTAAGCTCTTCTACAACTACCACCCTAGTCGTAAGTTCTGCTATGACCAGCTCTGCTACGACTTCCTCACGACTAACTGGGTCCACTCATCAGAAGACCCATTTAATGGTGAGAATCCTAGCAGTCAAAATACGTAGTTATGCTTGATATAACTACAAATAATTCTCCAATATCTCTGACTGACAACCGTTTGACAGCATGGGGAGGTTACTACTCCAGCAATTACTCTCATTATTACGTAATAATGGGCGACTAATCAGCTTGGAACGACAATAGCCACCACTGCGTAGTATAAATAAGGTGTCTTTTAGAGATAGTGAGGGGAGGCGGATTGGGAGAAAGAAGAGTTCAATCAGTAGGAGCATGATAGCAAGACCCTCTACTGATTGTAATTCATATACCCAATACAAGATACACAGGAGTAGGGTTGTTATTCTCACCTGAGAAGGCCCGAACCTGTATAAAAATCCCCGTGTCTCTTTTGTCTGCGTGATCAATTGTGGAGACCCCCCGAATCAAACAATCTTTACGTAAGATCGGTTCTAAAACACCGACAAACTCCTTTTTGGATGATTCAAATTTTGTTAGTTTCTATTTTAAATGTACTTTAATCTAAAATTAGACTGAATCATGTTGATGTTCCAGAAAATGTTTGTTAATAAAATAACTTTAGGTTTAGATTTATTTTGTACTAAAAATTGCTTAAACTTGTAAATTGCATAACTAATTCTCTGTAAACCCTTTTTGAGTGAATCCAATTTTGTTGACTTCCTCTAATAATGAACTTTATTTTAAAATTGGTTTTGAACATTTTACTATTTTTGAAGGAATTGCAAATACAATTAACTTGTGCTCTTTTTCGTGTCTTTGGAAATTCATAAAAGTTGCATCATAGCTCCAAATGAGGTGAATCTAATTGGGTTGTTCATCTTATGAGGTGCTTGATTTGTCATAAAAATTTCAGCTGCACCACCTTTCTAGAAATTTATGCCAAACAATTTAATTATGATGAATAGTAACAGATTGCATTTTTCAAGCTGAGCAGAATTGTTTTGATCGTAACTTTTGCATCGAGGATCCAAATCAATTGGTTCTTCTTTCTAAATTCATTATAAATCATGATATTACTTCTGTAAAATTTTTAGAGCATTTTGAGAAAGTTGGATGTTGAGTCTTTTCGGTTTTTCTTCGTTCTTATCGGTTCTTTTTCGCTTTTTCGTTAGGTGCCGACGAGTGCGTTGATCTCGAAAGTGTCCCTCTGCAGTAAACTGAGAAAATCCAACAAGGCAAGCAGTTTAATCATGTTAACCCCATTATTTTCAAGTCTAATATCTTGTTTGCAACTTGTATGTATTCATTGCTATTTTGTTGTTAAATTATGGTTTGATTAGTTGATCCTATAGTTGCATAATCTGTAGGTAAATGATATTCCTCTACTACCTGAGCCTAGGTTATTTGTTGTGATTAGAGTTCGTTGGATGGGCTCTTGTCACTTAGTACAGTACGGGTTCAAATTGCTTAGCCATGCTTAGCTATCGGTAGTATTGGGCAATCTGAAGAATCTAGACCCGCCATTATGTGTTAATGAAGTTTTGGTTATTAATGACAAATCCTTATAAGACTAACACTTCTCTTGTCATATCTATTGTTTAGTCTCAGTTGGATTTAAAGATCAAAGAGGTATGCATTCGACATCATTTTCTTATATCTTATTGCATTCCTTGGACTCAAAATATAGGTTAAACTTCACCTAAAGGTTAACTTGAACACATGCATATGTCTTTATTACACATTTGTGTATGCACACACTTAGGGGGAGTTCAATCTATATTTTGTGATTTCATTAGTATTGATCCATATTCCTTTGTCCACATATATTAAGGATCTTTACCTTGAAATATATCCTTGAATATATTTAACTTGTGTAGTTAATATATTCATATGAGTATATGCAACTTGTGTAAGTTTATATATACTCATATCCTTGAATATATGCAACTTGTGTAGTTCGTATATATTCATATGGGCATATGAGACTTGCGTAGTTCATATATGCTCATGTATCTTTTGAATATACATAACTTTTGTAGTTTATATATACTCATACCAATTACATTCAATTATCTGTAATTGTGTTGGTTGTCATCAATTACCGAAGAGGGAAAGATTGTGATATCTTGTCCAACCATTATTGGTTAATGGTATGATTGTGGTAATTAATGACAATCACCTTGTGGAACTAACAATTTTCTATGAGTTGGTGAAATAGGCTATGTCCCATGTGATTAAAGACGTCGGATGATGTCATGAGTTGATCATCATCAAGTCAAGTGTTTGAAGAAGAAAAATATCATCATGTGTTGATGATATAAAGAGAAGAACGTCATCATGGGTTGATGATATTGAAGTAAAGAGCTTGGAGTAAAGGAGATGATCATGAGTTGATCATCAAGACAAGAAGAATCCATCATGTGTTGATGGAGGTCAAGTGAAGAGTGCATCATGAGTTGATGTATGTCAAGACTTGAAGCAAGGATATGCGTCATCAAGCTTCAAGTGGTTGCGCAATGAAAAGGTATGACTAGCTAGGGCTAAGGATTTGTTCCTAGTCTTTTACCGGTCTCGGTGTTTGGTTGGAGACCGGATTGCTAGTATAGGTTGCCGTACTATTAAGAGGGGTCTTAATTAGTAACTTGAGTTAGTCATGTGTTGATAGCTCATTATGTTTGCTCTAGCTCAACTTAACATGTTGCCTACATTTGCGAATGCGTTTTGCAAATAGTTGTGGCTCATGGTTATTCCTTGTAGCATGTGACTTTAGTTTGCGAATGTGTTTTGCAAACAGTTTAAGTCCATGTACCTTATTCCTTGTGGCGATGATTCTAAAAGTCGGCAAAATGTGTTTTTGTGACTTGTTGAGAATCTAGCCTTCATCTCTTGTGTACATGTTGCATCAATTGGCAAATATGTTTTGCAAATTGAGTTGAAGCAAATGTACAAAGTTTGATCTCAGCCTTAGTGATCGATTGGCGCCCGACCTCCCAGTAGCGGCTCGGCGGCAGGTGGTGTGATCGACCGCCATGGTGTGGGCGGTCTGACCGATTTTTGTGTGTACCGGCCGTAAGAAACGGTACTACCGGAGTGCGGTAGTACCGGGAGTTTGAAACGGTACTACCGGAGTGCGGTAGTACCGATATTTGTTTGGCGGTACGTGTTTTCCAGAAGATATGTTTTCTGGTTTGCTCGGTGCTCTGTTGAGCGGCGGCCGACCGCCCCGGGCGCTCGATCGGTGTGAGCGGTCTGACCGGCCATTGGTTGACGGTCAGACCGATTGAGAGTCCAACGGCTAGTTTTATAGCCGTTGGCGCTTAGGCGGTCCGACCGGCCATTAGTTGGCGTTCTGACCGGTTTCTGTTCAGATTCTCTGGAATCTTCTCCCAACGGCTAGTTTTTGTGTGTGGACTATAAATACCCACCTTGGCCGTGTGAGGGAGAGTTGCTGGTGCCCCATTGAGTTCCTTTGAGCTAAGAGTAAGCCCTCTACTCCCATTTGTGCATGTGTTGCACTTGTTGAGGTTTGAGAGGCAAATCCTATTGCATGTGTTGCATTAGGTGGTGGATTTAGTATCCACGAGAGCTTTGACACTTGAGTGGTTCAAGTGAAAGTTAGAGACTTATTACTCTTGGTGTTTGCCGACACCTAGACAGCGTGGAGGCGTCGTGCGTCGGTGATCTTCTCAAGTGAAGCTTGTGAGAAGACCCGAGTGTTTGTGAGTGGCTTAGTGCTCGCCATCTCCGGAGTGGAGTAAGAGCAACCCTAGTGGAGCGAGGTGGTTGATACTTCGGAGGAAGGCTTAATACGTGGAGCTAGCCCAATTGGTTTGGGTTTCCCTCAACGTGGATTAGGGGAGACCGGCAAGTCTCCGAGCACCACGGTAAAACATCACCGTGTCATTGTGTTTTGCATTCTTGAGCTTTACCTTATTGCAATTTACATTCATATAATTAAGTTGCTCATTTATTGTGTATGAATGATTTCCAAGCTATGTGCTATTTACAATTGCTAAATTGAATTGCTTACAAGTTCTCGCTCAATTGTTTATTATCATTAGACTTGTATTGTTGGTGCACTTAGTTGAGACTAGTGGTTTTAAGTCTTAATTATGCAAAACCGTATTTGTATTAACTTCCGCATTAGAAATCGGTTTTAGCGCATAAAAGTTTTAAAACCCTATTCACCCCCCCTCTAGTCGGCCTACTCGATCTTACACAATCATCGACTTAGTCGACGATCTTAATCACATAAATATTAATATTATTCCATTATGTCCAGCCCTTGTGCTTTGTTAATTTATAAGTCAAAAACTGAAAATAAAAAAATGGTATCTTGACTTGGGCACAATGGTATGTTGGTGTGATCCGTTGGGTGTGATTGGAATGGTGCCTAAGTCCCCAAGGACCGAGTTACTTGTGTCACTAAGCCAAGTACTTATTGCGTGCTAACCACACGAGAGGGATATGGAACCTCTCTTGACTAAGTACTTTGGGAGGTGTTAATTCGGGGTCACAGATGGTTAAAACTATTTTTATAAGGGGAAGAGCACCTGCAGTTGCTGCGGCTGGGCCGGTGCACCCTACCCTTCGGGTTGTCGCGACTCTTAATTAGCATCATTCATTGGAAATGTCTCGTAGGACTTAGCCGTGGCAGCATACCTAAGGTAGTGTGCTTCATCATGTGGCAAAAAGCGATGCAGCGTGTGGGTACATTGGTACAACCCTGCAGGTTAAAACTATTCAAATAGCCTCGTCCTAGGTTATGGACATTGCTTGGTAAGGTTGTGCAAGAACTAGACTACAACCTTTTAAAAACTTAAAACTTGATATGGGTGGTATGAATGGGTAATTCATACTATTGTTGTGGTGACTATTGGGCTAGTCACTTCCAGGATGTTGTTGTCATCTATCTATGGTTATTATGATGTTCTTGCTGCTATTTAAACAATAGAAACAGATTGTAAACTTGCTTTTAAATGTACTACATTATTGCAAATAAAGTTTGCTTTGTGCTGAAAATGAAACATATGGCCTCCACTCAAATAAGTTTGCATGTAGAATATGTATAGGTCTGCTACTCCACACGTCAGTCTTGCGAGTACATTATTGTACTCATTTGCTTTGCTTAATGTTATTTGTTGCAGAGGAAGAAGGTGAGCCCCAAGGGCCTCACTTTTGTGAGTTGTGCTGTGGTGGTGTTTGGGACGACTAGCTTGGCGGTCCGGTTGGTTGCCTTGTGGGTAAAGGCACACTAATTGGCTTTTGTTTATCGCCATCTTATGACACTTTTGCTTTTGCTTTTTACTTAGATATTTGTATGACATTTGGCCGGTCGGGCCCCTCTTTTGTAATAACTCTATATTATGTATGTCTTCTGGTTTGTTGCTGTGCTTCGGTTCTATGTGAATGAATGGAATTGATACATGCTTTTGTAACGAGGTATGTATACTGTATTTCTGGGAAGTATACATATCTCGAGGCTTGGTTTATTTGATTTGTGATGCTAGGGTCAATGGAAGACTAAGCATTACAAGCTAAATAAATCGGGGTCCTCACACCTCCCATGCTTCACTAATTACCATTCTTTGAAGTGCCTCTTGACCATACAAAAACGCTTCAACATGACCACAACCGAGGCAAATCTTGTTTCAGCAATGGTAAGCATCTTCAGATTGCTAAACTCATTGAACATTGAAAGCCTCATGCCATGATTCATTATGAAATTCTTGATCATATTAGTATCCTACGCAATTTCAGTTATCCAATGGCACTCATCAAAGATGAGGACTTCATCATCAGTTCTTGGCATTTTAGCAGCACAAATACTTTTCAGAGCAAGATTAAGAGTATGAACAACACAGGGTGTCCAGAAAATGTGATTGTACTTCTGCTGAATAATCAAACCCGCACCTTTGCAATTTGCAGCATTGTTAGTGACGACTTGGACCACATTTCTTGAACCCACTTTTTCAATATCAGCAATCAACTTCTCTGCAATGTACTCCTTTGTCTTCACCTCGCCTTCGGCATTGATAGCTCGCAAGAACATCGGAGCACTCTTAGAAACAGCGATAAAGTTTATGAGTGGTCGCCTCTGTGCATCCGACCACCCATCTGAACAAATGGTCACTCCCTTTTCAGACCATGTGCTCTTTGTCTGCTCTAATAAGGACTCAATATGATCCATTTCTTGTTGAAGAAGAGTGGTCCTCAACTTGTTGTATCTAGGAGGAACATAACCAGAAATGCTGTGGTCTGCCGCGTAGGTATATGAACTTTGATAATGTAGATTTCTTGCTACATCGAAGGACAATCCTGTAAACAAAAAACATAACCCTAAATTAGTTGAAAGCTTCCAATGAATTGTGTCAATTGGATAAATTCAAGAAATGCTTTTGATTCAAGTTGATTACAAACCTGAAGAATAAAACATTCTCGCAATCGTAGCATCAAGTTGTTGGCGAGTTTCATTATTGAAAGCTTTCTCCAAAGCTGAGCCTGAAGTTCCCCTCCGCTTAGAACCCATGCTAGATGAAGCAACACTAACACTATCAGTAGTACTAGTGGCGTGTGTTGGCAAGGGAACATGTCTTGGCTTTGTTTTCGCTAACTCTTCTTCAGCCTTTGCAACTTCACTTTTAAGTTGAGTAAAGATAGGTACGGTTACCTTTGGACACATTTTGATTCCACTATTAGATATTTTGAGCAAATGTGCTTTCACTCTAGAGTAGCTCCCGCTATACACAAGTTTACAATACTTGCATTTGAATCTCACGTTTCCTCCCCCTCCTCCACCAGTCCTCTCTGGCAACTCGACATGATTCCACAACGGAGTCTTCACATTTTGCTGCTCGGCACTTGAATTTGAACCACCCGGTTCCATCTTCTAAGTCCTAATTCCTAAATCTGCAGCAAGGAACATAACATTACATGATTACACTTTCCAATTTTTCATAATCCATGTATATCCACAAGGGTAGAACCAACAAGTAACAATCATTCAATCAACAAAATCTAACTGTCTAACAGACTAACAACTAACAACTAACAAATCTACAACTCACAGAGTATAGACTACAAGTCCCCAGGTGGCCAGCGGCCAAAGGCCGAGCCGGCCAGAGGAGATGCGGGCAAGCAGAGGGCCGAGCGAGCAGAGGCAAGCGAGCGAGGGCGGTGCGAGCAGAGGACGAGCGAGCAGGGGCGAGCGATGGCGCGAGCGAGCAGAGGCGAACGAGCAGGCGAGCGGAGCGAGCGAGCAGAGGGCGAGCGAGGAGCGCGCACGAGCAAAGCGCGCGCGCGAGCGAAGGGCGAGCGCGTGGCGCGAGCCGGCCGAGGAAGAGCGCTGAGGAGGGGCGCCGTGGAGAACCACCGGCGCAGGAAGCTAAAAGGGGAACTAGGGAAGCAAACAGGAGGAGCCGCGCGAAGATCGCTCGCGGTGGCGGATCGCGCGGCAAGAAGAAGCGGCGCCGCAGCAAAGATCGAGCGGAAGGCTTCACGGGCGGAAGGCTTCGTGGTCAGGCAGCAGGCAAAGGAAGGTTAGGTTAACCTGTGTTGTTGGGCCGATTGTTCATTTTTGGCTGAATTAAATGGGCCCAAGTGTCCGATACGTATCCCAGACGTGTCCGATACGTATCGGATTTTCTTTTTCTTTTTTTCGTGATTGCAATTTCCGACACGCCGGAGATACGTATCCGAGTCATGTTGGAGCCGTGTCCGTGTCCGACACGAACACAGCGACTGGCTGGTGTGTCCGTGCTTCCGAGGTGCTAGCTTGGGCCGAGGGATGATATGGGCAACCTGATCCCATCGGATTTCCGTGTCGTGACACACGGCAACGACTACTGTGTTTGGGAGAAGAGTGGGCTCCGAGTTCCGGCCGGGCGGTATCACTAGCCGGAATTTTGTAAGGGCGGTTTGTGCCCGTAATATGTGTGGAATTCGGTGCTGTGGAAGCGTGAGTGTAGCGGTCTACCCTGTCTGGAGTAGTCAAACGAAGGGACAGTGTCACGTAGAAGCACTTCAATGAACGGCATCTGCGGGTCTGCTCTCTGCTGTCTGCTTTGGGCCGTTGGCCGCGCGAAGGCACCGAAGACGCGCCGCGCCAGCTCTGCACCGCGTTCCGTGCCGCCGCGCGAGAGGCACCCACAACAACTGGACTGGGATGGGCTGGGCGAAGACGTGACGCGCTTCCACCGTTCTTATTGTGTGGGCTGGAAACCTGGGGGGCAGGTAAGGACCAGGCACCGCGGCCGTCTTTTCTGGGTTTTGCATCTGGGCTGTTAACACCGCCATTTCTGGATGTCGCCGGAATTTTGAAGCCTCTTTGAAAGGGAAATTTGAGGCGTGCCGCCTGGGCTTGGACACACGCGCCGACTATCGTGTGTCTATTGGGCCGAGCCAGCCCTCGCTCGAGCGTTCTGCGTTGGGCAAATACTTGGGTTGGCAGACTTGGTGTGTGCCCCAAAGTCCCAACTCCAACCTTGCCTGCTTTGGACTGACGGACGGCACGCTGGGCATCCGATAATTATTTACGGTAGTTAGTGCACTCGGATCGGAGGCACGATTGACAAGTTGGACGGGGCCAGTGCAGCCGTGCAGGCCTACGCGAAAAAGCAACCTCAAGTTTTGAGCTTCCTCCTACTCATAGTAGCTTCGAAATCCACTGGAACTCCTCAACATCTTTCGGCCCAAAATCGAATCACATCTATCCTCGCCGGCACTGTGTCGCCCTCGGCCCACCGTCCGGTAGCAGCAGATTTGTGCGGCGCATGCTCCGCGTGGACTGACTGACCACGTAGGCCTCTGATTGAGACGCCACCCGCTGTTTATTCCTTAAGCAACCCTTCCTGGCGAGTGCAACTATTTAGGTTCAGTTTAGATGCATGAATTTTACAGAAATATTACAAGAATTTCAAGAGAACAGTTTAATTCTAGTAAGAATCGGGAAATATTTTCATGTTCCAAATGACGCAACCCTTCCGGTCGTCACGCCCCAAACAAAATCAAATTTTCACTTTGATAACCAAAATTTTCAATTCCAGATCAAAAACTCTCAATCCAAAAAACAATTCAAACTTTCAAGTCCCTTCGTTTTTTAACTCAAACTAATCCACTTTCAACTAAAAAAATTCAACCTTTCAACTCATGAATCCACACTTTCTACTCAATTTCCTATAAACTTTGAACTCGGAAATTAAATTCAGCTTCTAACTCAGAAATACAGCCTTTCAACTGAAAAACTCGGAAAATTTCAACTCGAATTTCAAACTTTCACTTCAAAAATCAATAAACTTTACATGTCACGGACGTCTGTTAATTAGCGAAATCCCATCTACGCTCCCTTATATCTAAATGGAAACTAGTTAAATGTTGGAAATTCCGTAAAAATCTAGAATACCAGTGAAAAGGCTAGAATAGCTTTCGAAAAAAATCTAGAGCAGAGAGTGTGAATTGCGCACCGATGGTGTACCACGCAGTGGCACGCACCTAAGCTACAACCGCTTATAAAGCAAGTTCCAATCAATTACTGCTCCTTCTAGTCACGAAAAGAAATTGTATTTCATAACATGGAGTCAAAATTTATAAACTTTGGCTCTCGATAATTTTTTTTAATATTTAGAAGGATAAATTTGTTTAGTGTCATTCCAATCATTCGCGAGTTGCAAAATACCATCGTGAATGAGGTCGATCAAAAATATCATCACAAACACGAAAAACTCTGGAAAATATCATTACCGTCACGTTTTCCGTCACAAGGATTCCAAAATGACTCATCTACCCTCACTCTTCTCGTAACATCCCAAAATTCCAGTTCATTTTCAAATGTTAGAAAATGTGAAGTTTTTAAAACTTTTTGATACATTTTGTCGACATTCATTTTTCTGGATTTTTATATAAGACTTTTGGTCTAATTGAGAAATTTAATAATCAAATTTTGGAAGTACAAACCTAATTGAGAATTAAAATAAGTTGAAACAAAAGATGATAATTAAAAATCAAAACTTGGTGTATTTGTATTGTTATTAGACTGGGGAAATATTTTAAGCATGTTTTGGAACTTTCCTCAAATCAAATAATACAAATACATGCAGACAAAAGCTTAAAAGAATTTTAGAGCAAAATATAGAACAAACAAAATCCTAGAAAAATTACACAATAATCTAAATTGTTTCTGGTGCCTCCCCAAAAAATTTAATAATTTTTTTGATCTATATTTCTATATCTAAAAATTCCCTAAAACCTTGAGCCTTTCTAGAAATTCTAGAAACATAACTCTCTTTTCTTCTGTCACTTACCAACCGGCCCCGCCTGTTGGTCTTCATCTCCCATGCGACGCAGCGCCGCCACATCATGATGTGGATCTAACTAACAAGCTAGCGGGATCGCGTTGTTTGACCCTGATCTTTCAGGGTACACCATGATGGTAGTTTTCTTACAGCCCTAGCCCTTGCGCAACATAAGAACAACAAGGTCTCTTTGATAAACCTTCTCCCACGCACACCGCAGCACGTGAACAAAGGGTAGTAGAACCGAAGTTCCAGCAAGCAAAATCCAACAACTCATTGGATCCAACACACCAAAGAGCAATTCCTCGCGGAAATCTCAAGAATACGCCAACCTTGCCACCAAATCTATGGTGATTTTCTGGTATCTATTTCTTAACTCATATCATAACTTGTCTGTCCTCCTAGGTGCGGCCTCCCACGTAAGCACAAGAGCTTGGATGAACAGTAACCAATTCGGAACAACGCGTGTGAAGAGCAACCAAAGTTGGATGAACAGTTCTTGTGAACAGTAATCTGATTTTAACTCCTGTTGCAAACTCCTACTTTAATTAGAAATTTAAACTACTCTAATTGCTGAAAATAGATTTAAACTATCCTATTACAATTCTGACTCGCTTTAAATGGAAACAATCTTTAGAGATAGAAACTAACTCACAGATTTATTCCAATTTAAAAGCCTTATTCCTATCCAAACTGAACCAACATAGAAACCGTGAGCTTGGCCATCCTTATAGGGCACGGTTACCCCCTTTGGCGCTTGGCTTTCCTCTTGGCTCCGCTCCCCTTTTGGCTTCCTTCCTGGCTTGGCCTTCCTCCCATGTGGTGCACGAGTGATTCGTTTTCCCAACCCCTCACAACTTGGAATGTGGTGTCTTGGCTTCACACACCAGACAGAGGAAATGAGATCACACGTTCCCTTCTCAAGCTAGCACTGCTTCCCTCTTGCACTCGTACAACTCCATGATCCTACACGGCCCCCATGCGACTGACTTTCTTCTTGGATCACATGCCCATGCGCTTTCTTGCTTCCATGTGGCCTGGACTTCATGCTCCTTTCCTCGTGCAGTTGATGAACTAGGGTTTTCTTTCCTTGGCCGGCCTCGCCTCCCTCCCCCTCGGCTACACATAGCTGCTCTTTTACATTGCATAAAACAGCACTACTTTGTGAAGTAACCTCAGTTTGCAATGCTGAAACACTACTCAAAGTAACAATGCTACTTGGGGCCACATCATCTCCTCCCTCTTCAAGCGAAACCATCCTTGGTTTTGGGGTAATCTTTAAAGCCTTTTTCGCCTCAACAGCGAGCTTGATTTCAGATTTGATTACACTATCCGCCATTGGTTTTAGCACATGACGATTGCCTTCATGCTTGAAAGTGTAAGTGTTGATTCTCCCGGCATGTATGACATCGTGATCGTACTGCCACAGCCTTCCCAACAGCAAGCCGCACACCTCCAATGGAAAAACATCGCACTCCACTTCATCAACATACTCGCCAATTGAATACAACACACGCACCTGTGTGTTATTTTCAGCTTTTCGGCCTTGTTCAACCAACCCACATAATGAAGTTCAGAATGCCTCCATGTGGACAGCCCCAGCATGTACACCAAATCTTTGCTAAACATATTGGTGAAACTTCCATCGTCGATAATCAACATGCACGCCTTACCTTTGACTTTGCATTGAGTTTTGAACAAACTCCAACGCTGCCCTTTTGCCACCTTGTCGATGTTGTCACCTTACACCTTCTTGGCTTGGCTATTTAGCCCACTAAATGGTGCATCGTCCTCCTTCGTTTGGTCGGGGTAGAAAAATTTTTAGTACCCTCGCCCGGTAGCTTCACCTCTTCTTTTGTTGTGGTCGAACCACTTTTAGTAGCAGCAGCAATTTTCTCCTTCTCAATAGCAGCTTATGCACGATCTCACAGCTTGGAATGTGGTGTCTTGGCTTCACACGCCAGACGGAGGAAATGAGACCACGCGTTCCCTTCTCAAGCCAGCACTACTTCCCTCTTGCACCCGCATGGCTCCATGATCCCACACGGCCCCCATGCGGCTGACTTTCTTCTTGGATCACATGCCTATGCACTTGCTTGCTTCCATGTGGCCTGGACTTCATGCTCCTCTCCTCATGCGGTTGATGAACTAGGGTTTGCTTTCCTTGGCCGACCTCACCTCCCTCCCTCTCGTCCACATATAGCTTCTCATGAGGATTGAACCCTATAAGTATTATTTTTAATATATAAAGACCATACGTCTTCATGGTCGTAACCCTTGAGGTTCACGACCTCACTGGTCGTAGGGATTCAAGAGGTTACACAATGGTACCCTGGTTGGACAAGGTCCTATGCCTAGCCTCCAACCAGGGAACTGCTCGTAAAAGGTATGAACTGATGTTTGGAACTGATTCTAGGTATATTCTCTACCGTGTGATGAATGCAACACGTGCGTATATTCCATACTACACGACGTTTCTTATCCTGAGACACTGATGAACAACCACCATACGGTTAAGTATCTCACAAGCATACAACTACTGAACGGTTGATACTCCATCAACCGTCATCTCGCTCCGACCAGTCGCGACGCTTCACAACAGATGTCTTCTCCAGAAGTAACTGCCACCTCTTCAAGAGTTATTTAAAGATGAAGCATGGACGGAGCAAGGGATCAAGCCTCATCGGACTAAAGCATAGACATCAGATTTGTGTTTTAAGTCTGACATTGTAGCATAGCAGGCATTGTTCTCAGTGTAAACAGGATTAGTCCACCACCTAGTCATAAGGCATCCCCTATAAAATCTAGTTCATATTAATAAAAGAGCGGTCTCATTCTCTCCCCGGAAGTTCCGCGTTATTCTCTCCTATTCATTTCGTAAGATCGACGTCTTGATCGTCGACAGCTGGCGCCATCCATGGGGAGCAAGGCGCAGAACTTTGGAAGAAGTTCTTTGCTCATCAAATCCTTGTCCATTTTTCATTTGTAATCGCTCATGCGGTTATGGCAGGAAGTTGGGACGAGGGAAACTAGTTCGACCTAGCAGACTACTCCAACCTCGACATGGACGCATGCATCTGCGCCATGTAGAAAAACGGAGTCTCTTCATCCTCCTCCTCCTCCTCCTCCTCCTCCTCCGCGGTTCGCCCATCGCAGATATCAGCAAGGTCGACCGAATGGATAAGGATACACCGCTACGATCAGTGGCGGTTTCAGAGGAAGTGCTTCCGACCTGTTCGGAACACCCAAAAACCTCTGCAAGCCTGGACTTTTCGACCAGCAAAAAAGATGATAAAAATTCAACACCGCAACTCGAGGATCAATATACCCTTGATGCGATCATGGTTGACAGGTACTCACCGACGGCTTCTGGCAATTCCAGGAGACAACCGACATCTGGTGACGGTGTCAATGAAACCCCACTGGTCATAGACCAAGTGGGGATGATAAGGCTCAGCATACGATCGGCAATCCACCGGATCAGGTTGAGACCATTACGAAGACCTCAAGAAGTACTGATTACCGACCACTCTCCATCATGAAAGCTTCTCGCAGAAGTTCTGAAAGGCTCCCCATTGATTACGACGAAAGCTCATCGGAGGATCACTGCTGGAAGCACGAGGTCAATGCGATCGGAGATACAGATCAAAATACAGTGTACGGTCCTCCATACGTTGCCTCGCTACCACATAATAATGGAGATGGTACTAGCGGTCAAACACCAAATGCCAGAGGTAACAGAACTGGTGGACGTCCATTAGTTAATTCGTCTGGTTCTGCCCCAGCCCATGTAAGGGACCAGGTAAGACCAACTAGGAGGTCGGGGGGAAATTCAGGCTATCAGACACCTTCTGGCAGAAATCCTCTGAGACATTTGGTAAAGGTACAAAACCTACAGCGAGTTAGAGATATTTTAAATACTTCTGAACTTGTTTTAGAAGAGACTCCGAGTTTTGTCCAACTTGTAGGTCAGGTATCAGAAATTATCTAAAAGACTATGCAGCGCACAGAAGCATATCGGGAATGAAGGCATTCGCAAAGTCAGAAGTTCATCCCAGCATTCTTCCCGCAGCAAAGGCCAGCATGGTCGTGTTGAAGACCAGTTGATACCAAGACCACCTCGACGATTCCGACCAAGAAGTCATAAGGGGATAAGACTATTCCAAGAAACCTCACCTTCACTTCGTCGAGAGGAGCAATCGTTTGGACCTGATGATCTTCGACATCATCTGAATCAAGCAAGCGGTCAGAGGCGTCCTATCAACGTCCACGACCGAATCGGGACACTGGAGCACCGGCAATCCAATTTAAGAAACCGGTCTCCGACCGATTATAATCCGGCACCTTTCCAAAGAAGGCGCCATAAAACTATCACAGGATGTCGAGCCTTCTTCGCAGGGCTCCAGGCTGTGCGTTGGCCAAATAGGTTTCGACCGGCCAATTTGGATAAATTCAATGGGACCCAAAATCCTTTAGAATTTCAACAGATATATACCATCGCCATCAGAGCTGCTAGTGGTGATAAAAATGTAATGGCTAACTATCTTCCCACGGTATTAGAAGGATTAGCCCGGTCGTGGTTACTCAACCTACCGGTCGGATCAGTGTCTACTTGGGAGCAACTTTGCGACCTTCTGATTGCAAATTTTCAGGGCACATACGACTTCCCTGCAAAGGAGGACGATCTCCACCAAATTCGACAAAAATTCAATGAGACTCTCCGACAGTATATGAAAAGATTTAGCCAGGTTCGTAATTCAATACCAGAGGTTGTAGAATTTTCTGTCATTCAAGCCTTCAAAGCAGGATTAAGAAATCAAAGGTTTACGAAGAATTTAGCCATACATCCACCACGAACAACCATCGAGCTTTTCGATATAGCCGTCAAGTACGCAACTGCCAGCGAAACGGTTGATTGGAACGAGGCCATTGATCGAAAAGATAAAATCCCCCAATCTGGCTTAGATAAGACAGAAAAGAAGCAAAGGAAGGCTCTCAAGAAAAAGAGACACCGCAAACCCGATGATAAGGAGGTTCTTTCGGTTCCTAAAAAATTCACCAAGGGAAGGAAAGATTATGCCGGTCGTGGCAAGGCTAAAGTCCCGACCATTGAATATAAGAAAAATAAGAAGTGGTGTCCGTTTCACCAGTAAGCAGGACATGACTTGCGTAACTGCCGTGCCTAGCAAAAGAAGCTGGAAGATTATTATGCAGGTAAAGGTCCACTCCCCTCGATACAAGAGCTCGGAGAGACAAGCTCCAAGAAGGGCAAAGACGGTGACGAAGAAATAGAGTACCAAGAACCTCAGCACACTGTCGACGTGATCTTCGGTGGATCTTCTTCGTACGAGTCCAGACGTCATCTGAAGGCCATGGAGCGGGAAGTCAACCTTACCGAACCTTCGATCGACGCTAAACCTTCAAGGTGGTCGGAGATGATAATCTCCTTCAGCAAAAAAGATTGCCCCATCCCTTTGACTCGACCAAGTAGGTTCCCTATTGTCGTTGAGCCTACTATTAATAACTGTAAGGTTAATCAGGTCTTGATAGAAAGAGATAGTTTTTTAAATATTCTATTTGCGAGCGCATTGGAAGACATGCATATTCCCAAAATCAAGGTAAAACCTGTGAAATATGCCTTCCATGGCATAATTTCTGGATCTACCGCCAAGCCAATAGGGCACTTGTGCCTACTGGTTACGTTCGGAAGGCCTGACGACTTCCGGACAGAAAAGATTTCATTTGATGTGGTGAATTTTGAAACCACATATAATGCAATCCTCGGCCATCTGACTCTAGCAAAATTCATGATAGCCACGCATTACAGTTATCAGAGTTTGAAAATGCTAGGACCAAAAGGTGTCATCACAGTTCGAGGCGATCAAAAAATAGCTTACGCATGTGATCGGAACTGCTTGGAACTGGTCGACGAACTTCCGACCAGGGGAACTAACACCACTACCATGCAGGTCAAGCACTCGAGGCCAAAGATGGCACCAAAACCTTCTGACCAGACAAAAGAGGTACAGCTCAACGAAAGCGCTTCTCTAGAGGGCGCCAAAATACTGGTCGGAGCGAGACACAACCTTAAATAGGAAGAGTCGCTCGTCTCCTTCCTCCGAGCAAACTAGGACGTATTCGCTTGGCAGGCGTCCGATATGCCTAGAGTCCCCAGGAAGGTGATCGAGCATAGGCTAGCCTTGCAGCCTGACAAAAAATCGGTCAAGCAGAAGTTGAGGCGTTTCGCACCTGATCGGAAGGAAGCAATCCAGTCGAAGATTGACAAGCTTCTCAAGGCTGGGTTCATTCGTGAGGTTGACCACCCAGAGTGGCTCACCAATCCTGTAATGGTTAGAAAAGCCAATGGAAAATATCGAATGTGTATTGACTTCACAGATCTTAATAAAGCTTGTCCGAAGGATGACTTTCCCTTTCCTCGCATTGATCAACCTGTAGACTCTACTTTGGGTGTGAGTTGTTAAATTTTTTAGATGCCTACTCAGGGTACCACCAGATTAATATGAGTAAAGAAGATGAAGAGAAAACTTCATTCATCACTCCATATGGTACTTACTGTTATGTAAAGATGTCATTTGGTTTCAAAAATGTTGGTGCAACATTCCAAAGGTTGACGCAAAAAACCTTTAGTCCGCAGATAGGTCAGAATCTATAAGCCTATGTTGATGATCTGGTCGTAAAAAGCATCAACGCTGCGATCACATTCCAGATTTACATGAGACTTTCAATAAGTTAAGACGCCATAATCTTAAGTTAAATCCAGAGAAATGTGTGTTCGGAGTTTCTTCTGGGAAGCTTCTTGGGTTCTGGTTTCGGCTAGAGGCATTGAAGCAAATCCAACAAAAATCACGGCCATCGATCAGATGCACCCTCCGACCACAAAGAAGGAAGTTCATAAGCTAATCGGCTGTATGGCAGCGCTAAGTCGTTTCATAGCGTGGTTAGGTGAAAAATGACTACCTTTCTTTAAGCTTCTCCGGAAACATGGAAGTTTCGAATGGACTAAAGAGGCAAGCAACGCCATAGAAGAACTTAAAAAGTACCTTACGAGTCCCCCAATCTTAGTTTCTCCAAGATCGGGAGAGACATTGCTGATTTACGTGGCTACAACGCCACAAATAGTCAATGGTGTGCTGGTCGTAGAACGTGACAATGTCCAATGGCCGATATATTACATAAGTGAAGTCTTACATGGACCAAAGGAAAGATATCCACAGGTAAAAAAATTGCTCTATGGTTTTCTTATGGCTTTAAGGAAACTAAGGCATTATTTTCAGGCCCATAAAGTGGTCGTACCAATTGGGTATCCCCTTGGTCAAGTCCTAGGAAACAGGGAGTCATCAGGACCAATAGCGAAATGGGCGGTTGAGCTTGGGGCGTTTGACGTCCATTTCATCTCACGAACAGCAATCAAGTCCCAGGCAATAGCAGAATTCATTGTCGAATGGACAAACTCTGAACCCACCCAGGGGCCCGAGTACGAACACCATGATGAGTGGACAATGTACTTTGATGGTTCATTGATGCTCCAAGGCTCGGGGGCTGGGGTCGTCTTGATTTCCCCTACTGGCGCACAAATAAAATACGTCATTCAGTTAAACTTTCCTGCTACTAACAATGTGACATAATATGAAGGTTTGCTGGCAGGACTTCGAGCATCTCGTTCGCTCAAGATTCGCAGATTACTAGAGAAAGGCGATTCTCAACTAGTAGCGAATCAAGTCGGAAAAGAGTATCAATGCTCTAGTACCAAGATGTCATCATATCTGGTGGAAGTACGGAAACTCGAAAAGCATTTCTTCGGTTTTTAGATCCAACATATTCCTAGAAAGGAAAACTTTCTGGCAGACTAGTTGGCACGGATGGCTTCTACCAAGACATCCATCCCGCCCGGAGTTTTTCTTGAGTAACTCAATTCACCCTCGGTAGTCGAGCCTTCCGAAGACATAGATGTTCGCAAGGAGGTCGCACATCTCGATTCTGCAAACATGGATGCTCCACAGGTCGATGATGGTTGACGCCATCACGATCACGGTAGAGATTGGATGACATCGATCTACAATTATCTTCAGCATGACCTCATTCCAGAAGATGATGTAGAGGCTGATCGTATAGCACGAAAAGCCAAATCATACACTCTTATTGAAAGTACCTTGTATAAGCGAGGATCTCACGGAGTGTTGATGAGATGCATATCTCAATCGAATGGCATTAAGTTGCTAACTGAAATAACTGAAATTCATGGAGGAGTCTGTGGAGCACATCATTCCTCTGAGCGGTGGTGGAAAGCCTTGGACAAGGATACTCATCGCCAATCGCCTTCATGATGCAAAAGAGCTCGTGACGAAGTGCGTACAATGTCAGCTTCATAGCCGACAAGTACATCAACCGTCCCAAGCTTTGCAAATAATTTCTCTTTCTTGGCCTTTTGCAACCTGGGGACTGGACATTCTGGGACCTTTCCCAAGAGCACTCGGGGGCTTTGAGTTCATTTCGTCATGATTGACACGTTCACTAAATGAATCGAAGCCGAGCCAGTTGTCAAAACTACAACTGAGGCTGACAAGAGGTTTTCACAAAAAACGTGTGATCACACGATTTGGTGTGCCCAGTCGTATAATCACAGATAAAGGTACTCAATTCTCAAGCAGTAATTTTCAGAAATTCTATGATGACCTAGGTATCAAGATACACTACGCTTCTGTTACTCATCCGCAGAGCAATGGAGCAGTTGAGTGCGCCAATGGTATCATAATGCAGGGAATCAAACGACGAGTTTTCGACCAGTTAATTACACGTTCAGGGGCTTGAGTTCAAGAACTTCATTCTGTGTTATGAGCCGTTCGTACCACGACTAGTCGTGCGACCGATGAAACACCATTCTTTTTAGTTTATGGGGCTGAAGCCATGCTTCCTCCAGAACTAAAAATAGGTTATGCTCGGACTGATTGTTTTAAGGAAAACGATCAGCATGAACGACGACTTGATGACATCAATTTCCTTGAAGAGCGACGAAATTAGGCCTTGATACGATCAACAATCTATCAACAAGCCATGCGTAGGTACCACAGTCGTAAGGTGCAACCTCGCAGCCTCGCTGGTTCTCAGAAAAATTCAAAGCCAAGCGAGTCACAACAAACTTTTACCCAAGTGGGAAGGTCCATACACTGTGGTCGAAGTCACCCGACCAGCTTTGGTACGATTAGCTATGTCGAATGGGCAAATCTTATATAATTCTTGGAATATTGATCAATTGCGCAAGTTCTTTGTATAATTTCTTTTATTCCTTTCATTTCATATTTCGATAAAGATGCATTTTCTTTTTGAGATAAGTATGATTGTTTATAATTATTATTCATTACTAATGGTCACATATCACAATTGTTAATGTTGGTCGAAGAAGACACTCATTCTCTCTGATGTCCCTTTAAACCGAGAGGGATCTCCATTACTCATTGGTTATGACTTAATTGTCAAGCGCCAAACCGGTCTTAGTCGTGATCATTTCAATGATTTCCACGCACGACCACATACTCTTTCCTCAAAGAAACATACGAGTAAACGGAGTACAACACAAACAATTTATATGGTTTTGTTATTCCTCAAGAATTCGAAGATTAACGTTCTTTATTTTAACATTCTGTTCTACTCTTGTTTGGTTACTGGTCGGGACACGAAAAGCCTCCTAGTCGAAGTCTCTCCTCTCTGCACATGGTCCTGCCCACTGGAAGGAGCTTCCTAGCGACGGTCCTTTTCCTACGATCCTCGTTGCCAGTCGGACTTGAGCATGAGCACGTTTCGCAAAATATTTTACAAATCTTCAATTCTTGGAATTCATTGCGGACAGTTTCGGATAATTTATATAAACAAAGATACTTATCGTTTCCTTTATTCTTTGCATACATTTTTTTTGCAGAATTTCTTATCATCAAAACAAGTCTTGTTATATCTTCAGACTATATGTGGTATCTCACGGTGATCTGATAATGGACATGATCTAGACTAGTCGAAATCATAAACTGGTTCCGACCTCATGATTTCCTAGTGTTCACTAGATAATTTTTACAAACATTATCAGCACATATACCATGGTCGTAGTTATTACTCAGTTTCTTAGTCTACTGCTTCTTTAGTAAAGTTCATCTACTAATATAAGCAGTCGGGGGTTAAGAAATATATGAGTATTTAAAAACATTGATAAGACAAAACAAAAACTTTGTTGATGATAAAAGGTAAGTTTTATTTACAAAGTCTAAATATTACATTCATCTACTTGTTAGAACCACCAGATGGTCGCTGTGTGATGAAGATCCGACTTCTATTTCCTCCGCAACTTTCTCTCCGAGAGGCTTTATTTCCTCGAGAAATTTGATTGCTTCATCTTCGGAGCAGTCGAAGTCTTCTTCAACAGCTTCAAGACGGACAGAGGGGTCGGAAGCCTTTAGTTTCGCCAAGGCAACACTACCTCCATTCGCAATAGCTTCCTTCATCGTCCTGGCATGCTTCTCTCGAAAGATTGTTATCACTTTCTTGAGGTCTTCGAGTTGATGACCAAGAAAATTGATTCTCTCTGCAGGGTCTCTCAAAATGGGCAGTTGCGTTCCCGACCCTAGGTCGAAGAGCATCTTGTTCAGAGCCTTGACTTTGTCTTCAAGACTCCGATCAAGTTCAGCCCCTTGGCCACGCTCAAACTCAAGAGTTTTTTTCGCTCATTCAAGTGCTTGAGTTTTTTCTGCACGAGTGGGTAAAAAGAAGCTAACATATACTTTAAATTGGAAACATGGAATACTAGTCAAGTCTACAACTAGTTACCTTTGATTTTCTTCTCGTAAGAGTCGAAAACCTCCTTTTGCTTGGCCATCGCATGCGCGATCGACCAGTCTTTATTTTGATTTTCTTCTTTAAGTTTTATTATCGTGGCTTTCTTAGCCACGACCTCTTCTTTAATTTTCTCTAAATCTATCAAATATGATAAAGAGGGAAGATTGAGTTACGAAAGAGGAACAGGATAATAAAATATAAGAAGGCAAGAGAAAAGATCTTACTTCTCAATTCGGAGTGTTTCTGCTCCAAAGTTTTTATTCGTTGGGTCAACCCTCCGACCACAGCGTAGTTTTCAACCATATGCTACAAAAATAAGTCCCTTTCTTTGCTAAGTTTCTAAAGAAACTTTAAAGAAAGAGTTATGAAGATGGTCGTAAAACACTTATCCGAATTTCCACGTCATTATATTCGGCAAAAATCATATCTGGACCCATCTCGACTTGACGATCCGATATCTTTCCTAAGGCCTCGTCAAGTTTCTTATCCTCGATGAATCGGGGGGAAAAGGGAACTTGTTAGCCTGAGGAGTATTTCCAATGGGAGGTGGAACCTATTGGGGATCTCTGGGAATGACTACCTCCGAAGACGGAGTGAGAATCACTAGTGGATCCTGAGCAGATGTTAGTACTGATACCTGCTCGGGGGCTTCCTCAATCACTTCATCCTCTGCAATCTTAGCTTGAGGAGCGTCCTGGTCAGGAACCTCCACGACCACCTCGTCCCCAAGAACCTTTTCCTAAGGAGTGTTCTGGTCAGAGACGACTGGAACACCAGAAGATCTACAAAAGAAGAAAGTAAGGAAGATCAAGGTTTCAATATATCAAAAATATTCAAGGTATGTATTTACATGACTTCCTCGTTTGTATATACCTGGTCGATTTTTTGATTTTAACCTTGTAATGCATCGAGTGAAATCCGTTGCGCTGGCTTTCCTCTTCTTCTCAACCAATTTCACCGGTTCTGAACCGGCAGGGTTGATTAGATCCTTCACATCCACTGATTGAAAATCAGAAGCAATATCCTCGACCAGTTAGTCAAGGATAAGATTCCTGTCGTCGGGTCAGTGGATGTAAATTCGTCGACCTCCAAAACAGTAGCTTTAGTAGCGACTGGCAGGTCCTTAGCAACTTTGCTAGAGTGCACGACAACCACCTAAATAAACCATCAAAGTTAATTAGGCAGTGAAAATCATTCATCAGAAACATACATTTATGTTCGGTTACCTACCTCTAGAAGGCTGACATCCTGTGTGGTCGTAGGGATTATCGGATCATCAATCAGCTCACAACTTTCAGTGGCCTCATTGATCCTCAACCCAACCGACTACAAATCAAAGAGAATTTATGGTACAACGATCAGAAAAAGTATGTATAGCAAAAGAAAAAAAGCACAGTTGATAGTCTTACTTTAAGTCTCTCAGCCCTCTCTTTGGCGGAAACGACCGCTAAGATCCGAGGAAAACTAGCCTTGTTGCCGGGCTCTCTGGCACATATCATTTTGATCCGGCTTCTAATCTCGTCAGAAGATAAATCTGTAAAGGTAAATAAGAGACTTAAGGATGCAGAAGTAATCAACTAACATAGACAAACTAGTCGGAATCACTCAGAACTTACCCTCTTTGGAATCTTTGGTCGCATCATCACGACCAATATACCAAAGCATCGAGTATGCTCGGGCCTTCAAAGTACTAATCCGGCGCATGGAAAAATCCTTCACTACGTGCTAGGATGTTAGACCCTTGACATTAAGGAGTTTGATGGCTTCGGCCCATCTTTCTATTTTTCCCTCCTTCTCCACGGAGGAGCGCCATCTCGGATTCTCGACCGCCTTCTTACCAGAATAATAAAGGCGATCTTTCTTCGTCACTGTCATATAGAACCAACTTTTCTTCCATGACGACCACGAAGATTTTGAGTACATGAGGATGTGCTCATCAGCTTTTCTGTCATGGAGGCGCAAGGTGCACTCTCCAGGCGTCGATCGTCTTCCCAGACTTCGTCATCCTGTAGTAGTACTTGAACAGATCCAGATATGCGAGAATCCCCAAATATGCTTCGCATAGATAGATGAATATGTTGAGATTGGCGATAGCATTAGGAGCAAGATTCACCAATTCAACTCCATAATACACTAAAACTGTGGGAAGGAAGGGGTGAAGTGGCAATGTGAATTCGCATTCAATATATGCGAGGAAAATAGGAATTTTCCCATCTTCATTGCACGGAGAATGTTCTCCGGCCGCTAACCTCCAAGAAATCAAATTCTTGTTAGGAAGCATCCCGATCTTCTCCATGCTCTCAAGCTTCTTCTCGCTTAAATCAGAAGCCGACCAGTTGGTAATCTGGTCCGATATGGTCAGGCTTTTGGATGAGGAAAGAGGAGGGTTGAAGAATAAGCGGTCGGAGGCAATTTTTTCCGCTCAGGAGATGAAGAGGAAAAAAACAGGAAGTGTAAAAACTCAAGGACTACAAAGGGGTTTTATACCTTCAAAATCTTTAACTGCAATCGGGAGTTATCAAAAAAGTCCAACGGACAAAATCTTTTCTCCAACGAACACAAAAATTTTCGATTCCCAAGGCAAGTTCTCAACTTTAAAGTGAATATAAACCGCTTTAAATGTCACGATACTTAATAAGCATATGCCCGATACAACTTCGTCCGAAGAAAAGTATTCACACAACCAATTCATTTAAAGTTCGGGGGCTAGCTAACGAGGATTAAAACCTCTATGTATTATTTTTAATATATAAAGACCATACGTCTTCATGGTCGTAACCCTTGAGGTTCACGACCTCACTAGTCGTAGGGATTCTAGAGGTTACACAATGGGTACCCTGGTCGGACAAGGTCCTGTGCCTAGCTTCCGACCAGGGAACTGCTCGTAAAAGGTATGAACTGATGTTTAGAACTGATTCCAGGTATATTCTCTACCGTGTGATGAATGGAACATGTGCGTATATTCCATACCACACGACGTTTCTTATCCTGAGACACTGATGAACAACCACCATACGGTTAAGTATCTCACAAGCATACAACCGCTGAACGGTTGATACTCCATCAACCGTCATCTCGCTTCGACTAGTCGCGACGCTTCAGAACAGATGTCTTCTCCAGAAGTAACTGCCACCTCTTCAAGAGCTATTTAAAGATGGAGCATGGACGGAGCAAGGGATCAAGCCTCATCGGACTAAAGCATAGACATCAGATTTGTATTTTAAGTCTAACTTTGTAGCATAGCCGGCATTGTTCTCAGTGTAAATAGGATTAGTCCACCACCTAGTTATAAGGCATCCCCTGTAAAATCCAATTCATATTAATAAAAGAGTTATCACATTCTCTCCCCAGAAGTTTCGCGTTATTATCTCCTATTCATTTCGTAAGATCGACATCTTGATCGTCGACAGCTTCTCTTTTACATTGCACAAAACAGAACTGCTTTGTGAAGTAACCTCAGTTTGCAATGCTAAAACACTACTCAAAGTAACAATGCTACTTAGTGTCACATCACCTCGTCTCTTGTTTTGATATTGCAAATAAAACTTGCTTAATGCTAAAAATAACTAATAGCATAGAGCCTCATCCCTTGTTAGCCATGCATATATATAAAGTTTGTGATACACTACAAGTCTTGCTGAGTATGCAATATACTCAATCTTGCTTAAGTTATTGTTCAAAGATAGAGGATGAGCCTCTGTCAGACGATCGTTCTTTGCATCCGGTACCAGAGGGTTCGGTGATGGGTCTTTCTAGGACTTGTTTTTTGTCGGTTACCTGAAGGTTTGGATGGGCATACGCCTGACTTTTAGACTTTATACATATTAAGCTTTTGCTGTTTACTTCGCTACTATTGATACTTGTCATTTTATTTGGCCAGTTGACCATGTATCCTATTTATTTCATGTGATGTAATCGTCTAAGTTATATATCATATTTGTTTCATGTTGAATGTATATTGTGTATGGATGTGTATGCCAATATTGTGGATGTGTGTACTAGATACTGATCATGGGACTAGTACAGTACACAAACAGGGCTTCTGGTATTCAAATCCTAGGATCCGACACTTCTTCTATTTCTTTTTCTTTTGCTAAGGTCGGTCCCACATGTCATTCTACCCTTGCTTCTCCTCCACAAACCACCACCCATGGTAAAGGACAGTGGTGGCGAGGCATGGCTTGGGGGCTACCCAAAATGAAATGCTGTAACAGACAAAAAAATTAGATAAAATAATTTAATTGTTTTTCAAAAATAAAACTAAAATTATGATGAAAACATTTTAAATAAGCTCAAAAATACCCTATTTAGCTACTCTGAAATTTTTATTAAAATTTTAGAACTATCTTGCTATTTTCTAGTTTAAAAAGTATTTTTAGCTTTTTAAATTTTTTTATTGTGTAAAATTTAAAACCAAATTAAGTTGAGAATATTTTAATTAAGCTCAAAATACCCTATTTAACTACTCTAAATTTTTATAGAATGTTTAGAGCTAGCTTGCTATTTTTCTAGTTTAAAAGTATTTTTAGCCTTTTAAAAATTATTTAATGCTTAAAAATAAAAATCAAATTTAAGTTGAAAATTATTTTTATAAGTGCAAAATGTCTAAGGGAATTTCTATGAATTTTCCTAGAATTTGTTAGCTTTTTTTGATATTTTGTGGATTTAATATGTGTTTTCTCGAACTATTCTCTACGAGGGGTAATGTTGGTATTTCTGAAATTTTATCTCTCTAGGAAAGGCTCTAATTGCTGTTTTGAATGGAAAATGTGATGACAATGATATTTTTCAAACTTTTTCATTTTGCGGTGGTATTTTCTAGTCGACCTCGTTCGCGATGGTATTTTGCAACTCGCGAACGATTGCGATAGCATTAAACAAATTTACTCTATTTAGAATGAACAAATGAAAGTGATATATATATATATATATATATATATATATATATATATATATATGTCCCAAAAAGTAATTTTATAATATTATTTTTTTAAGGTTTATAAATATATTACAATAGAAATGAATTATTAAAGTCGTATGTTTGAAACCGTGTCGATACCCAAAATGACTTTCTTTTGTGACCGTAGGGAGTAGTACGTTGCGTTGAAGGACCAAAAGAGTAAATAAGGTTTCCACTTTCCATATGCATTAAATTTGTTCTTTGTTCCATCGATCTCCTTTCGGAAGATAAAATTTTGCACCTCATACCTAATTCGTCACGAATATAACTGGCCATAAAGGGGAGAAAAGTTCTACCGATTTTTGCGGCTACATGTTGCCTTATCAACGTAACTAGTAGGGTGGTCTGCGCATTTGCGTAGCTAGATTTATTTTAAAGTTTGTAGTGACTGTCGGGACCCGAAAATACATCTCAGGAACCATTTGTGTATTCTGAACTAGTCTCAGATCAGTAGCTAGCTCACACAGGAAAAACAATGATGAAATACCATCAATTTATTCGATTTAACTAAAAAGATCTCAAAGTAACAAATAATAATAATAACTGGACCTTATGGTTAACGTTTACTTAACTTGCCACGCAGGGCTAAAGAAACAAATAAACTCTTGCAGCGGAAAGAAACTCTTCAATGGTCAATCAACATGCCCACAGGCAATCGAGTGGAGAACGTATCCTAATCCGCAAAACCTTCATGGTCCTCCTGGGCGAAGAACTCTTGGGCAGCTTGATATTCTCCCTCTACTGCTGATCAAACAGAGGGCATAAAGCCATGAGTACTTTGAATGTACTCAGCAAGCCGTGGGGAAATGTATGCAAATAGTATTCATGCAAGGCTTGAACAAAGGTTAGTTGTATGTCTCTTCTGCAGAAAACAGTATTTACGATAAATACAATAAATAGATTGAAATGCTGAATTGAAAACAATAATAAGTAAGTAAACGGTTTCTTTGAAACAACCAGTGAACTTCCCATTTACTCCCAACCAACCCAACGATAAGTGAATTCCTCATTCACCCATCGACACAACCCACCAAGTGAATGACCTATTCATCAAACGAACATTATATTCATCAAGTGAACTTCCCATACACACTCCGACTCATTTTTGAAGAAACTCTATCTCCCGTGTGAAATCCCCGAGCACGTCCATAACCGCGGACACGGTTATTCGAATAGTTTTACACTCTGCAGAGGTTGTACAGGTTGACCCACAAGAGATAGATCAACTTATAATGTCCGTTTAACACACTTCCGAGGTGTGCGACTAAGTGATCATCACAAGGCTTTTACAAAGCTCCTTCTTAATCCAGTTCTTTCCGACCAAACAGGGCCCCCCTCTTACGCCACCGTGAAGATACGTTTCCCATAACTCACACTTCACATGACAGAACCGAAATTAAGACATTGCTAATTAGTCAGCGAGGCCCATCCCATCAGGCATGTGGTTGTACGGTTAAGGCACAGTTCAATGGCGTACAAGATTAAGTCCTTGACAAGTTACTCAGGCGAGCCTACAACAAACCCACAACATGTTCAATCCACATCCCTACTATCCACCAACCACTCGCCCAAGCGAAAACCATTTTGTTTAACCAAAACCAATGACACATCCTGTCATGGTTCCCAAATTTTAACAAGAGTGGCTCGCCACCACGATTCCATATATCATTAAGTCAAAATTAATTATTAAGACACATGTGATAATGAACCCCATCGTAACTAAGCCGAACTAAGCATATGTACGATACCCATATTGGCGATATGAATATGTCCAACTAAAATTACCCATGCTAAGGTGACAAATGATTCATGGCATTCAAATATTCAATGGAGGCATAGTGACAACATGCAATAACTATACCCAAAGCAATTTGTATAAAGATAACATGCAATTGTATAAAACAATATACTTTTGAAATCATAGGTTCAATATGATCAAAGGACCATGACTTGCCTTGGAATAAATCTTGTGATTGATCTTGATCTTGATAACCTCCTCCTTGCTCAAAACTTCCCGAAGTATCAACGTCTACTCGCAAAAACAAGCAAATAAACCAGATAAATAAATAACAGAGAGAAAAACAAACTCCAAAAATTAAATAAAAATCTCAGATAAATAGATCTCAAATTTAGAAATTTGAATGGACTCAATCGGAGTTCGGATGCAAAATATATGGGCTTTGGAAGATTGAAATCACATGAAATAATGAAAATCATAATTCCATGAATTTACTGAATTATTTCTCTGAAGGAAAAGGAAATTAATTCATCGACTAACATCATCAAAGAAATTTCGGCTGAAAAGAATAAAGGAAATTAAACTTAATTGGTGGGTCCCACTAGTTAATGACTTGGCATGATGGACTGAGTCTATGGGTGTTTGGTTCGGTTGGAAATTTTGGTTTACCACATGGGCTGCTGACAGGCGGATGCCTCATGGGCTTGATGCAAAGGTCGCGAATGAGATGGAAGGATGACGTGGCTCAGGGGAAAATAACAAGGAGCAAGCATGGGCAGCCATGGCCGACGATGGGTTTCACGGCTCCTGGTGACGATGGTGTTTGGAAGGTGTCCGAAGGCGGATGAGATGAGCACCGGCTCGGTAGCGAGGCAACGAACTCAAGGGAAAGCTCAGGATGTCTGGAGGTTGATTAAACCGGCGTCAATTCGAGGAGGACCGGAGGACAAGGAGATGACCGGTGATGGCAATTCAGCGGCTACGAGGTCAGATCAAACACGAATGTTGAAAGAGAAAAGGATTTGGCACAACATGACGTGGATAGGGGCAACAATGCTCACCGGGAAAAGCAGATCGACAAGATGGCTAACGACTGGTTTGTCGGACGAAACCGACAACGACGAGAGAGAGGTTCTCGGCCAAGGGCTACCGTGTCACGGCGAGGAGCGTCGAAGCGCAAACTCAGAGATGCGGACGACACGACCGGAGATGTACTGATAGTGAAGAACTTCGGCGATGAAGGGTGGCGGCGGCGCTCGGTTCTTCAACAAAATCCCTCATGACGAAAGCAAAACCCGGATCGGGAACTTAATGTTTTGGGAGAGGGAGAACGGGCGAAGAAATTGACGCAGAGGCTTTGCTTTATATAGCATCCGGAGGGGGAAATCCAAAAAGGAAGCCGGCGGCGGTCACGTCGGGCAAGACACAGACTCAAGAGTCCATGTCCGGGACGGGTGAAGAAGCAGCGCTGACATGGCAACGCAGGCCCACGGGTCAAAGAGAAATGAAAGGCAGGACCCGGCTCAGGTGTGGGTGATAAAAGGAAAAGCGGCTGGTGTTGGGCTTCGATGCTGACGGAAAGAAAAAGGCAACGGGCCAGCAGAAAAGAGATTGGGCCGGGCCAAAAGAAACTGAGTTGGGCCAAAGGAATGGATGGGCCGGCGGGAAGGAGAAAAGCAATGGGCCAGCTCGGCTGGGCCGAAAGGAGAAAGAACTAGGCCAAGGAAGGAAGTTTGAGCCCAATGATTAATCCGAAATTTAAATTAGTTTTCTTTTTAGAAAATAGCAGGAAACTCAAATAACAAATAGCAAATAGCAAATGCACTTAGAAAATTTCTAGAAAAATTCTAGAAAATATATCCAAGCACACAAAGCCCAAATAAAATAATTTTGACAATAGTTGATGTTGACATTATTCATATTAAATTGTTTTTGAACTCTGAAAATTCATATTAAGCTTTTAACTTTAGCAGAAAAATCTAAATGGTGGATCCCTGCCGGGACACCCGTCGCGCTCTCTCCAATGGCCCCAAGCCTATTCCTTACCGTTGCGCTATCTTTACTCTGAGCTATTTGTTCCTTTATTTATGTATGCTCATGCTTTTATTCGTGGGATGCATGCATGTATATACACATGCATGATGTTATACATGCTCAATGTCTTCTTCTCCTATGTCGGTCGCTCCTTTTCTTCGACGTTGTCCAACTCAATGATATGGCTTCCTCACTAACTGCAACGACCTCCCATCTTCACTGATGTCGATATGTCCATCTTAGTTGTTGTCTAACGATAGAGAGAATCTTCTCATCATCGTCGGTGACACCATGTCACTCACCAACGATGGCATGCTCCTAGCTACCCGATGATCACATATCGTCAACAGCTCATCTTTAATCCAAAGCTTCATCTCCTCCTCTGCTATGTCTTTCCTATTATTGAGTTTCTTTGGCCATTAACTTCTTTAACAACGTTGATACTTACCATTCGCTGTCATAACACTTGGCTCCTTTGACTCTGGTCTTTCTCTTCAACGGTTCCAGCGAGCAACACGATATTGTCCTTATCGAACAGCTAAGGTGAGCAGCATGGAATTGTTATCATCTTCATCGCCGCTGCCTCGGCTATTCGCTTCCTTATCGATCAATGTCTTCTTGTAGGACAGATCGACATCATTGCATTCTTTTGTAGTTTCCTCTGACACCATTCACGATATTCTCATTATAACCTATATTTAATTTATTCAAATTTTTAGTTATTAAGAGATTTTACTTTGAAATTCATACCGAAATCAAATTGCAAATTATCTTTTATTGTCCCTAATTTCAATTAATTTTTGTTGGAATTCGTAAACTAATACAATTGTTAATTTTTATTTAATTTATATGCCAAATTATGTTATTTATAGATTTTGCTTTGGAATTCATATCGAAATCAAAATGCCAATTTTATTTTATTTTTATTTCAAAATCATTTTTTTTTGTTGAAATTCGTATACTAATCCAATTGCTATTTTTTGTTTAATTTTTATTCCGAGTTATATCTATTTAGGATTTTACTTAGGAATTTATATGGAAATCAAATTGATGATTTTTGTTCTGAATTTTATTTATTTAAGTACTTTACTTTGAAATTCGTATGGAAATCAAATTACAAATTTTATTTTATTTTTGTCCTGATTTTTAATTATTTTTTGTCAAAATTCGTATACTAATCCAATTGCTATATATATATATACACACACACACAATTACAGTTATCGGTGATTTTACTTTGGAATTCGTATCGAAATCAATTTGCTAATTTTGTTTTGTTTTTATTCCGAATTCTAGTTTTTTTTGTTGGAATTCGTATACTAATCCAATTACTATTTTTTTAAAAAAAAATTATTCCCAATTAAGTTTACCTAGTGATTTTACTTAGGAATTCGTATTAAAATTAAATTACTTATTTTATTTTTATATTCTGAATTTTAGTTATTTTTGCATTGTGCTTGAGATGAACTCTTATTTATATATTGTACTTGACTTAGACTCTTTCGTTTAATCTAGACTGTTATAATCTTGACTCACCATAATCAACGGTGTAGATGTTTCTCTTTTTTCACTAGTTAACGTGAGAATTTCTAGCTTTTGAAAGTAAACATGGTGGCTTCTTTTTCTATCGCTTTAATAATATAGTAGATAGATAGATGGGCGAGTTCGCATGATTCCCCCCACTTAGGGCATCTCCAATAGTTAGAGATAACTTTATCTCTAACATATGCTACATTATCTTTGGAGATAATATATCTAATAGATGGTCTCTAGCACACTCTTCAATATTTATATTTTATAATTTTTCTTTGAAACAGACTACATGTCAACTAGAGTAGATTAATGTATCATATCTTGTTTCGTGTGCATGACAGTCTCTTCAGGAAGAGATGATCTATGCTCTCTCTCCTCCCTCTCTCTCTTCCATATGGAATTTTATTGATGTAGTAGAGCTAAGAAACGACAATAAATACACTATTGAAGATGTCCTCGTAATGGCTCTCTAGGCTTCTGCTCTTTCCGTTTGGGTAGTAAGAGCATCTACAATAGATTATTTCTTAGTTTGTTACTAAAAGGAGAGAGAGTACTCAATTTAACAAAAAGAAACAAGTCTTCCAAATGATTGTTTCTTGAGTTTGTGTCTAAGACTTTAATTACTACAAATGTGCATGATTCTTGATGATCAATAATGAAGTACAACTTTGTGGTCTACATGTTTTAGCTCATTTATCATATCAATAATAAAGTCGAACTGCACAAATGATCGGGTGGATATTTTGCTTTAAGACAGTGGGATCCACAAAACGTGTTTTTAGGTAACAAGCAAGTCTCTAATAGAGTATTTGGTTGTTTCTTGTGTCTTGGTATTAACAATTTGATAGTTTCTTTATCTAGAAATAACCTTACCTCCTCTCCTCATATTCTCTCCTCCACATCACCTAAATGCTGATATGTTAATCTTTTAATAACCACTGACGTGGACTGTTATAGATGCTCTAACTACCTTTATGCCCGAAATAAAAGCAGCATTGATGGGGTTGTTTCGTTTCCTCGGGCATGGAGCCTCCAAGCTCCTCCCAGTCACTATAAATACAGCCGAGCTCAGGCGTTGGTAAATGGTAATCCATCGCAAACTAGGATGCCGGCAAGCAGCCATTATTAACCAAGCAGTTCAGAGGAAGCAGAGCTGAACTGCTATGGGCAAAGCACTTTGCCACTTTGTGTGGCGTCCTTGTTACTGTTTTATGCCTGGCCTCCAGCTTAGCACAAGCTCAAGTTCTTTTCCAGGTGAATAACGCCCTTGTGAAGTTGCAGTTGCAAATGCTATGCACATACTCGAGAAGCATGATTAAACTGTTAATTATTAAACAGCGACTTGATTTGCGAGCTGCTTTGGTGTTTGGTTGTGCAGGGGTTTAACTGGGAGTCGTGGAGGAAGCAAGGCGGGTGGTACAAGTTTCTGCATGAACAGGTGGAGGACATCGCCAGCACCGGCGCCACCCACGTCTGGCTCCCGCCGCCGTCACACTCCGTCTCGCCGCAAGGCTACATGCCGGGGCGGCTCTACGACCTGGACGCGTCCAAGTACGGCACGGAAGCGGAGCTCAAGTCGCTGATCGAGGCCTTCCACGACAAGAACATCGAGTGCCTCGCAGACATCGTCATCAACCACCGGTGCGCCGACTACAAGGACAGCCGCCTCGACTGGGGCCCCGACATGATCTGCAGCGACGACACGCGGTACTCCAACGGTCGCGGCCACCGCGACACCGGAGCGGGCTTTGGCGCGGCGCCCGACATCGACCTCCTCAACCCGCGCGTGCAGAAGGAGCTCTGACTGGCTCAACTGGCTCAAGTCCGACCTCGGCTTCGACGGCTGGCGCCTCGACTTCGCCAAGGGCTACTTCGCGCCCATGGCGAGGATCTACGTGGACAACACCAACCCTACTTTCGTCGTCGGCGAGATCTGGAGCTCACTCAACTACAACGGCGACGGCAAGCCATCAATCAACCAGGACGCGGACCGGCATGAGCTGGTGAACTGGGTGCAGGGAGTCGGCGAGCCGGCGACGGCGTTCGACTTCACCAAGAAGGGCGTGCTCCAGGCGGCCGTGCAGGGCGAGTTGTGGAGGATGCGCGACAGCAACGGCAAGGCTCCTGGGATGATTGGGTGGCTGCCGGAGAAGGCCATCACGTTCGTCGACAACCACGACACCGGCTCGACGCAGGCTCTCTGGCCGTTACTCTCCGACAAGGTCATGCAGGGGTACGCCTACATCCTCACACACCCAGGCATCCCGTGCATCGTAAGCATTAATTACCAGTTCACCCAAATGTTTTGCATTTAAAATTCACGGCCATTTGTGATCTGAGCTCACTACTTATTAATTTTGTGCGTGCAGTTCTACGACCATGTGTTCGACTGGAACCTGAAGCACGAGATCACCATACTGGCTGAAATCCGGTCCAGAAACGGGATCCATCTGGGGAGCACGCTGGACATCCTCAAAGCTGAGGGCGATGTCTACGTCGCGATGATCGACGACAAGCTTATCACCAAGCTTGGGCCGAGATACGATGTTGGGAATCTGATCCCCACGGATTTCCTTGTTGTGGCTCATGGCAGAGACTACTGCGTCTGGGAGAAGAGTGGCCTCAGAGTCCCTGGTGGTAGAAGGCACTATTAATTAGCTGATGTTTGCAGTTTGCACACTAGATATCTAGGTCTAGCTTTGAATCATTTTTCTTGCAATATATGTGGACTTCGATGTACCGTGTACGGTCCATTTTAGCGTAGCGTTATGTGGTAATAAAGCATGTATGCATAATTTATAAGGTGAAGTCTTTGTCATCTATTGAAACATGTGACACATGATATAGTGTGATATGAGAAGGATTATAGCTAAAGTCACACACACGCATGTACACAATCGTGCGCGTATATTGGTGTGGCAATCGTGTGACTTGCGATCGTAAAGACGTGAAAGTGTTGTGAACCAAGTCCACCTTTTTTTTGCTAACCATGCATTTATCTCTCTCCTTATACACAGTAGTCCAAAAAACACTAGTCGGATCTATAGACCAGTATGGTCCAAATAAAGTGGTCGAAACACTACGGTTAAAATAAAATGATCAAAAAATAGTGGTCAAAGCCTAAACCAGTGTGATCAAAATAATATGGTCGAAGTCATAGACCAGTGTGATCGAAATAAAGTGGTCAAAACACAGTGGCCTAAAATAGTGGTCGGATCTATAGACCAGTGTGATCAAAATAATATGGTTGAAATACAGTGGTCGAAGTTGTAGACCAATGGTCGAAATTGTAGACCGGTGCGTTATCAAGAACTGATAAACACTGTTTAATTACCATTAATCGGTTTTGAATTAGCAATTACCAGTAGTTTAATATGTGCTTTATCATGCAGTTACTAGAGAGTAACTGTCTCGACCTTAAAAACATCTGGAGACATCCAGACTTGACACAGATTGATTCACCTTCATTTTCTTCTTCTTGCTCTCTGTTCTACTGTGCTGAAGAGTTGTGTTGTTGAACTAAGTCATCCCTTCTCCTCGGCGTGCACTGAGAAGGAGGTTGAGTGGGTATCTTCGAACTATTGTCGCAGAGTTTACCTTCACGGGGCGGCAATAAGGTTTTTGGACAGCACATTTGTACGACCTCTCGCTTCACTGCTTCATCTACATTCTGAATTGCTTCGAGTCTGCGCTGTTTCTGTTCTTCATCAAGCCCAACTGTAAGTTGGTTGTGTGACCAAACTATTATGTTATAATCATATTATTGTGTATGTTTAGAAGTGCAATGAGTTGTCTATTGTTAGTATTACTTTATGTCTCTCTAGTTTTATGTGATCTTTACCTCATAATAAAATCAGGTAATATATTGTCCACATTTCCAACAATTCAGAAACATTATTGTGATTTAGCAATGGCTGGTACTTCTAATGCTATGAAATCTAAGAAGTTTTTGGTTAGAATTTTTGTAGATGGCAGACAAGAGTCATGTTTTGGCTCATGTCTTTGGGGCAGTGGTGGGTGATCCATCAACAGTATCCATTTACAATGAAAAGACCATGCGGTTTGACACAGATAACAACACTGCCCTTGGATGCATACTGACCATACTGACATATCAGCTCTATGATGTGTGCATGAAATTCAATTCCGCCACAGAGTTGTGGGATGCAATAGAGCACAAATATGCAGAAACTGGGGCTGGTCGCTCGCTCTACATGTGCGAGCAATTCTTCGACCACAGCATGGACTGGACTACCTAATCAACTTGCTTACTAAGCCAACAACTAAATATAGTAAACCTAACAAAGGAAATAAACTAATTTGATCCGATCCTGATTGCATCAAAATTTTAACGCCCTATTACTTGGTAAGTCTAGATTTTTTTCCAACAATCTCTCCACCAATCCAGACTTGCCTTCTTCTAGTTGATGACTTTAGACTCAACGCATGATCTGAATTACCAGCTACACCTTCACATGAAGCGGTCTACAAGCAAACTAAATGCACATAGCTGCGTGCAAGAACTGAACTCAACTGGTACACGTCCATCTACTTGCAGGGACTCTAACTCGACTAACATCCAAAAACACTAAGACGACAACCCCTTAATCCCAGTGTTGTTACTTCATCATTAGAGCAATGCATTTCATCTTCAGCATCTGCCTCAATTAAATGTGCCTCCGCTTTCTCATTCCTCGGCTTATAGCATTCTAAAGCGAAATGCCCGTAGTACTAACAATTGTAGCAGCGAACCTTTGCCTTATCAAACTTGTGATTCTTCTTGCCAGATGTAACATCCCAAATTAGGAGTTATTTTGAAGTCTTTAAAAATAAAAATAATTATTTGAATTTTTCTTGCTTAAGTCAAAGCTTAATTTGAATTTTTAGATATCAAAATCATTTAATGTGAATAATCTAAAGTTCAATGAAATTCAAAATCAATTTATTTTAGTTCCTTGAGTTCCAGATTATTTTTTGGAATTGTTTGGGAATTTTTTTAGTTTATTTGCTATTTCTTTTAGCTCAGTTTTATTTAATCCAATTTCTAAATTTGAAATCTTTCTTTTTCCGGATTTTCCTTTGAGCCGAAATCTTTTTCAGGTGGTCCCGCCATGTCAGCGTGCCACATCCCCACCTCCTTCATCATCGTGCATGACTTTGGCTCCGTGTCCGTGTCTAACACGTCCGCGCCATCGACCTCAACTCAAATCCTCCAATCCCGTGCCTATTTAAGTGCGCCACCCACATCAAATCCCTCACCGTCGTGCTCTAGAGCCACACCAGCGCCTCCCCTATTTTCTTTCTCTATTCTACTGTCTCTCTCTCTTCCATGTGGGTCCACCTCATCAGTCTCTCTCTCTTTCTTATTTCTCTCTCTTCCACCTTGGTCCCACATGTCAACCTTTCTCTTTCACTTACAAGTAGGCCCTACTTGTTAGTGTATTTTGTTTTTGTTTTTTTTTTAGCCGAGAGAATATTCTTTTCTCTCCCCTTTTTTCCCTTTCTACCAAATTTTTCGAGAGTCCGTTCTCCTTCGTCCGAACTCCGATTTAGTCCATTCAAGTTTCTAAATTTATCTAAAATTGAGCTAATTGTTTTAGAGTTGGTTTTGTTGTTTTTGAATTTTATTTATTTTTCTTTTGAATTTAGTTGTGTTTCGTTTGTTTTCTCTCTCGTTTAAATGATCTGTTTCAAGGTGGAGGAGCAAGTTTTAAAGATCCAAGTGAGGTAACTGAGAAAAGACAAGGAAATTCATTATAAATTGATCATATTGAACCTATGTTTTTTAAAATATCTTGTTTTATATTAAATTGCATGATATTTTTATATCAACTGCTTTTGTGAATAGTTAATCACCTATTTGTCATTATGTCTCCATTGATTATTTGAATATCATAAATCAATTGTCACCATAGGATGGTCATCACTAGTTGGACATATTGTATCACTAACATAGGAATCGTAGAGATGCTTAGTCATGTTTAATTATACGATGGGCTCATGTAACATGTTCAATAATATTAATTTGACTTAACAAGATATCGAATTATGGCGGATAGCCACTGTTGTTAAAATAGTTGTGCCATGGAAGGGTATGTCATTGGTCTTGGTTGAACAAAATGATTTTCGCTCAGGCGGGGAATTGTGTAGTAAAGGGGGTGCGAGTAGCATATTATTGGGATGAGGTAGACTCGCCTAAGTAATTGTCAAGGACTTAATCTTGTGTGCTATTGAATTGGGCCATATCATACAACCACATGTCCAGTATGGGATGGACCTGGCTAACTAATTAGTAATGTCTCAATTTTGGTTCTGTTTTGGTGGTGTGAGATACGGGATGGATGTATGCTCACAATGGCGCAAGAAGGGGCCCTGTCTGGTCGGGGAGACATTTAGTGTTGAAACCTTAGCGATAGAACTGGGTTATGAAGGAGCTTTATAAAGGCCTTGTGATAATCACTTAGCAGCACGCCTATGGAAGTTTTCCGATTGTTTCAAAAAAATGTTTACTCTATTTATTCATTATCTATTAAATTATGTCTATTTATTGTATTTACTCTAAATATCTCTGCTTTCTACAAAAGAACTATACAACTATTCCTTTGTTCAAGCCTTGCATGAATATTAATTGCATACTGTTCCCTACGACTTACTGAGTACTTTATGTACTCACGGCTTTAAACTTTGCTGCTTAGTTGAAAAATGTTGAGTTGCTCAAGAATTCTATGAAGATGAGTTCTTTGAAGGTTTTGCGAATTAGGATGCGTTCTCCAATTGTTTGTCTGTGGACTTATTGAATGACCTCTCCAAGTTTCTTTCATAATGCAAGAGTTTATTTATGTCTTAAGCCCTGCATGGCAAGTTAACTAGACGTTGACCACAAGGTCTAGTTATTGTTACTATTTGTTATTTTGCTATCTTTTTAGTTAAATCGCTGAATGGATGGTATTTCATCGATGTTTCACTGTGTGAACTAGCTACTAATCATGAGACTAGTTCAGAATACATAGATGGTTTCGGATGTGTAAATCTGAATCCTGACACCAGAGTTGTTAGCGCCCTCCTTCATTTTGGCCTTGGATTCCCACTCGGCTTAGGTGAGCAGTAGGTGCTCACCTTCCTCGTCGTGCCGCCGTCTCTTCATGCGCTCCTTGTAAGCCTTCATCCGCCCAACCACCTCTATAACTGTCACCACCTTGATATCACCAAATTGCTCAATGGCGGAGACGATCTGCAGGAATCTGTCGGAACGACACTGGGAAATTTCTTCACGATGGTGCACTCATCCATCTTTTCTCCGAGTACACGAATATCATTGATGATGATGGTTAGCTTCATGGCGAAGTCGTTGATGGACTCCGTCTCCTTCATGTACATCACCTTGAACTCACTTTTCAGGGTCTGTACTCACACCTCCTTGATGCGATCAGCACCAACGTGCATCTCTTTGAGGGTGTCCCAAGCCTCTTTGGCCATCTCCTTTACGTCCAAGACCATCATCATGACCTCGGGCACGACTTGAAATAGGCGAGGAGCGCCATCTGGTCTTTGCACTCGTTGACTAGCTCAATGCCCTGCACTAGCACCCACACCCCTTGTGCGCGCATGAACACCTTCATATTCACCGCCCAAGAGCCATAGTTGGTCTCTATGAGCATTGGGTATTGGAGGGTCACCAATCCCTCCTTCGTTGGTGCCTTGGACGCCGCCGTGTCCGAGGTGTCGCCACTGCCCACGGACTTGAACGGGGACGACATCTGCTTTAACATGATGTGCTACACCTCGCGCTCTAATACCAAATGTTGGCACAGATCAGGTATTCACACACATGAACCAGTGGACATAACTCATACAAGCACCTAGATACACACACACCAATTCACGATGGAATAGAACAAAAAAACGCGCACAAGAACTTTGGTGCTTGGCTGCAACCTGCATAGCCAAAGCTTTTTTGCTTTCTTTATTCTCTTATCAAACACATCTAATTACACGTCTTTTTAAGGACTACCTAATCAACTTCATAACAAAGTCAGCAACTAAATATTAAAAGCCTAACAAAGGAAATAAACTAATTTGATGTGATGTTGATTGCATTAGAATCCTAACGCCATATTACTTGGCAAGTCTAGATTACTCCCCAACAGTCGTCGCTATGGTGTACGTGGACAACACCAAGCGAAGCTTCGTCGTGGCCGATATATGGAACTCCCTGAGCTACAAGGCGATAATAGGCCGACGGCCAACCACGAGTAGTGCTGGTAGGAGGCGAACTGACCATGGTTCATGGGTGTTCAACTAAACACCCAAAAATTTTAGCGAAATGTCTAGTATATACTAGGTATATTACACATATATATTAATAATTTAGCTCAATCCTTCAATAGGGCAAGCCTAGGCAACTGCCCCAGCTACCCCGCAGTCAGAATCCCACCTCTTCCCCCCTCCCTGTAACATCCCAATTTTCTAAAGTTTAAAAACTTTTTGAGTAGTTTAGCTCTTTGGAAAATTCACCTAAGTTTTATTTGAATTTTAGAAAATCATTTAATGTGATTAATCCTAACATCAATTAATGTCAAAATTATTTTATTTGGGTTCTATGTGCTTGGAAATATTTTCTAGAATTTTCTAGAATTTTTCCATGTTCATCTGCTATTTTTCTTTTACTATTTGGATTTTCTGTTAATTCTAAAAATAGAAAATCCATTAAAATCTCAGAAAATCGGTTCGACCGAATCTCCTTTGACGTTGCCTAATCCTATTTCCTTTTGGCCCATTCCCGCGTAGCCCACCACTTCCTCTCTCTCTCTCCGCGCACGCACCACCCTAACCCCACCAGTTAGCCTCAGCGTCGCCATTTGCTACTCGTTTCGTGCCGAGCCGGTGTCGATGACGAGTGGGTCCCACAGGATCCCTGTTCATCATCTCCGAATCTGTTGAGATTTGGACTCCACCGCCAGGTGAGCCTTCCTAGCTGTAGCTGCCTCGGACTCTCTTTCGGTCGCCCGTATATAAGGGGAAGGGGAGCCCTCAACCTCCGCATCCCATCCCTAGCTGCCAAAGCTCAAGCGCAAATCTGTAGCCGCCGAAAAAGCTTGGAGAAGAAGGAGCGCTGCCGCAAGCTCCGACGAGTGTTTTCGCGCAACCAGAGTGGCTCAAGCTTCGCCTCCGCCTTCTTCGAGTTCGCAAGGACGAGAGCTACGTCCCAGACACCTTGGTTCCGCCAGAGCGTCGTTGGAGAGCAGATCCCGTCGACCCTGAAACTGCTTTGCCACTTCGACCTCGCCGCCGACCACCACAGTCGTCCCCGAGCCCGAGTGAGCACACCCCTGAGTTCCCTGTCGCACCCTCTACACATTGCGCACCTTCGCCGGTGACGAAATGCCACCGTTCATCGGAAGCCATTGGGACCCGAGCCTCACCGTCGTGCATCTGACATGGCAGCCACGTCACTTTACAGATCAACGCTACATGAGCGAGTTCGTCCAGCCAGCGTTCACATGGCTGACGTGTCAACGCCCACGTGGCAGATCCAAACCCAAACCTAGATCTAAACTTCCATAGATCCAATCACTGTAGACCCAGCCTCTGACTTGTGGGCCCGCATTGCCAGTTTACTATTGTGTGAACCCGTGAACCCGTAGACTCATGCACCAGCGTGGACCCGGTCCATGCACCGCGGGCCCACATATCAGCCTCTATACTATTTTCCTGGGTTTTTCTTTTAATTCTAAAAATCAGGGCTGACGTCGTGCTAACGTCATTATTCAGAATTTTCAGTAGAAAAATAATTCGGGAAAATTGAATTAGAAATTTTTTCTTTTTCTTTAGGTTTAGATCTTCCAAAAGTCCGTTCTTCCTCATCCGAACTCCGATTGATATCATTCAAATTTCTAAATTCATCTAAATTTGAGCTCTATTTCCTAAGATTTTTATTTAATTTTTGGAGTTTGTTTTCTCTCTATTTTGTGTTTATTTGTTTTCATTTGCGAGTAGACGTTGCTACTTCGGAAGATTTCGAGGAAGGAGGAGTTCACGAAGACCAAGACCAGTACCAAGATCTATTCTAAGGAAAGTTGTACCTTTGATCATATTAAACCCGGTTTTCAAAAATTACTTTGATTCAATTATTGCATTTACTTAAAATATTTGTTTAAATGCTTTGGGAATTAGTTATACATCCAAATTGTTTATATTTACCTTGTCTATTATATTATCATGATCTTTTATCACCCTAAATTGGTTAATTATTAGTTGATATAATCGTAGCACCAAGTAGTTTGGTTAGATACTAGTAGTTGCTTAACCATGCAACGAGTCATTCATATCATCTGAATTGCAAATATAAATTTGACTAAGTGATTCAAATATAAATTTGACTAAGTGATTACGGAACTTTATGTAAAACTGTGTGTTGTGTGTGTCATTACTCGTTGATAGCATGTGTTGTACTTTTAACCAACAGGGTGGAAAAAGATTTAAACTAAGGCAAGTGGTGAAAACTATGTGAAGTGGTAAAAACTATGTGACATGGTGGAGTTTGGGGAATGGTAATCTCCGCGGCATAGTTAGAAATTGGTAGTCTCGTCTTGGTCAATTAAGGACTTAACTTTCTGCACCATTGAACTGAGCCATAACTGTACAACCATATGCCTGATAGGACAGGTCTAACTTAGTAAGTTACAGAGTCTCGACATTCACTACTCAGGTAGTAGGTTAGTAATTGGGTGGAGGTGTGGACTACCCTGAAAGTCACATCAATGGATAGTTCGCCGCTGCCAGGTCCAATGGTGTGTGTCGTATTAAAGCACTGTGTTTTGGGTTGGTACAATGGTAAAACATATCAGGAGTGTCAATTGTTGAGATGAAGTTTCAGAAAAGTTTTGTTATGATTAGTGCTAGCAACACTGGTTATATCGTGTGGGTAAAGTGTACAACATCTGCAGAATGTTAAACAATCTATTCGAATAGCCACGTCTACGGTCATGAACATGCTCGGGGATTTCACACGAGGGGTGGATTTTCATAAAACCATTGGGAAGGGATAGTTGTGTGATTTAAACTCATGTAGTTGTGTAAAAGAATTTGATTAGGTTTTGTATCCTTTGTGAAAATAACTGTTAAATTGTTATTGTCTATTTGTTTTGAATTATGCTTTCAATCTATTATTAGTATTCAATTGCAAATACTGTTTTGTTGTAAAATAACCACATAAGCTATTTCTTTGTAATAAGCCATAATCTATATTTGCATTATGTGATACAACTTGTTGAGTACTCGAAGTACTCATTCTTGCTGCAATCATTCAGCTGAAGTGGAGGAATCGTCGCCCGTTTTTAGGAGTTATATGAAGGTCTTTATCCTAGTCGATTGCCTGTGGCTACTCAATAGGTTTCCACTGAAATTAATTTTATTCCGTTGTTGCTTAATTAATTGATGTTAGCCCTGCGTAGCTTAATAAATGTAAACTCAACTATAAGGTCAAAACAACTATTTACTATTCAAATTACTCGTTTATTCTATTATTCATCTTGTGTGGATCGATATTCATCTATGTTGACACTGTGTGCACTAGCGTGATCTTGGACTAGTGCATTATATACAGAGGGTCAAGAATTGCATTTTTGAGTCCCAACACCCCCCACGTCCGCCATGGGCACCGAAAATAGAGGTCTGCGTCATCGCGCATGATCGAGGTGCCGAGGTCGATTGGTCGAGGATGAAGAGCCACAAAGGCTAGGGCGTTGGGCCACGTTTTGGGCCGCATGGCATGAGTGAGAACCCATACCACTAGGATGAAATAAAGAAGTCACAACTGAACTGTCTCCCACTCTTACCTAGCCCAAGCTAGCATGCGAAGCAGAGCTTGAGGCGGCGGATGATGGGAGTGGGGGGTGAACATGATGCGAGAGAGCGGGTTGCATGCTCGTGCAAGCGGAGTGGCGGTGGCTATCCAGGCGAGAGCATAGGCGGCTGGCCAGGCCGTGGCGAGGCCCCGAGGAGCTTCATATTGGGGGTGTAGGTTCGGTGCGGCTCAGCCCACGGCGGCACACTTTGTTGGCTTTCTCGTCTTCTCATGTATGCATGTCTTCTTCTCATGAAAAGCTTAGTCCTTTTTCCATAGAAGGTTGAGATTTTGTCAAGACGTTTCAATTGTCAGGTTCTTGTCGTCCTCCGTGATTGTGTTCGATGTCAATGAGTTCCACGCAATGGGCTTTGTTATTCTTCTATTATGGAAATCCAATGTTAATTAATACTCAATTAGGCAGTGAAACTAGAAAAATATAGAATTAGTCTTTGTTATTTTGATCTCTTAAAAAAATGAAATGTGCAATAGGAGCTGCAAATGGAGTCATAAAAGACTTGACTTAAATCCATGAACTTTTGTTTAGAAATCTCGTACTTGAATTTGCATACGGAGATAATGAAAAGGTAAGGAAGAAGATATCCTATCATGTATTATATATTGTAGTTTTTGATTGCTTTCAGGATACTTCTAGGGTGATGATAACTTGAAGAGTGTGTGTTTACGTTGTTATTGCGTATTAGTCCTGGTTTACACCGCCGTACTGTAGATTTCATCTAAGTCCGCCGCAGGCTACGCACATGACACAGCACAGGTGCATCCCCAATTCCCAAGTCTCAAATCCTAGATTCACAATTCAGCAAATTTGTTAGTATTGTTTTGAATCGTGTCCTTTTGTGAAATGTAGATCACAAAGTTTTGAGAAATGAAGAAGTCTATAGATTTAAAGTCTTCGTGGAATACAGCTGAAAAGACATAGAAGATAGCTTCCAGCTTGACGTCAAAATCGAAATCTATTGAAAGTAGGCAAGTTCATTGAATAATATTTTGTTAACTCCGAACACCTATTTTGAAAATCCGGGTTCGTCACTAGTCGGCGGGCGGCGATGGCGTTATACTTCACCAGCAAGGGGCTACTCCAGACGGGCGTGTAGGGCGAGTTGTTAGCAGTGGCGGATGCACCATGGGAGCACGAGGGGGCTGGACCACCGGCTCTACTCGCCGCACCCTTGATATCCTTTCAGTACCTTTGACATTATTTACGCCATAAATTTAGTTAATTTTGTTATTAAGATCGCTAGTAGTGCATATTTTTGGGCTTTCGAAACGCACTGTCCATTATTAAGGTATTATATTTAATGTATTTTTTATTTTAATTTTGTCTCTCATAATTTATGTACCAATTTAGATTACACATGACATTTAAATGTGTATTTACTAGCTCACCTCATTATAACTTTGTCCCACTAACGCCACCTCTATTTTCGTCTTGCGTACACCACTGGTGTAAGGGCTGCGTGACAGCTCCGGCAAGGCAGCCGGCCTGATCGGGTGGCTGCTGGAGAAGGCTGTCACGTTCGTGGACAACCACGACACCGGGTTGACGCAGAAGGTTCGGTTGTTCCCGTCCGACAAGGTCATGCAGGGCTACGCCTACATCGTCGCCCACCCAGGGGTCCCCCTGCATCGCAAGTGTTATACGAGAGAAGCCTCGAGCTGCGCACACTTCCATTGTACACATGTCCTAACTACACTTCCTGTGTCGGAGATAACCACGCTGGCCGCGACCAGGGCGCGGAACGGCATCCACGCCGGAAGTAAGCTGCGGATCCTCGTCGCGGACGCCGACGCCTACGTGGCCGTCGTCGACGAGAAGGTCCTGGTGAAGATCGGGACAACGTACGACGAGGGCAATGTGGTCCCGTCGGATTTCCATCCCGCGGCGCACGGCAAGGACTACAGCGTCTGGGAGGAGGGAGGCCCGTGTCCCGGCGGGGCAGCACCTATAGCCCGTGCTGAAATACTACCGAAATACAGTCCTCTCCACGGCCTGATATATCGAATCATTTCCTGATTCTTAGTTTTTGCAGTCCAATTACAACTTCTACATGTACACGTTGTCACATGTTCCAATAACGAAACAAGCTGTCCAAGCTAATTACCGGCTTCAGCTTTCGCTCTGTCATCTGTATTCTTTAAGCTAGTGGTAAAAATGTGATATAACACGGCTCGGGCTCAGTACACCGTAAAATCACACTTCACCAAATGAGTAATTCTGGCGATTTTCCCGCGCATGCGGCCATGTAACAGCCTGTTTTTCAGATCTTGAACAGTGATTTCTGTTTGTCAAAATTTTGTTTGAACTCAAAGCTGCAACTCAAAACTTTCTCTCAATTTCAAATCTTCGGTTTTCTTCTCCCTGGGCTCAGCCCACTCTCCTACTCTCCCTAGCCCTGCCAGCGCTAGAGCGCGCCCGGTGCACGCGCTAGAACGCGCCCCCGTCGCATCCGGCATCCCGTCTTGGCTCCCCCGCCCCCGCGCCCGCCTGCCATTACCGCCCACGTCAGCGTGTGTCAAGCTCGTCGCGCACCCCTGCGCCTCGCCGTCCCATCCCGGCTTTTCCGCTGCGTCCGCGCGCGCCTCCGTCCCAGCTCCGCCTGCAATGCCGCCCTCAGGATTCCTCACCACCATCAAGCCGCGCCAACGGTAATCTCTCCCCCTCTTCGGCTATAAGAGAAGCCCCGACCTCTCCCTTTCCCCCTCCCCCACCTTGTCTCCCTCTCTCTCGCCGAGAGCACCGAAAACCCAAGCTCCCTTTTTTTCGTCCGCCGCATCCCCGTCGACGTTTCGCCGCTCCGGTAAGCCCCTCACCGCACCGTCGTCGTGTGTTCCAAGAACCGAGGAAGCTCTCCCCCAACTAGATTGGACTTTGGTCCACCAACGCCGCAGAATTTGCTTTCCTTCCTCAACTCCGGCTGCAACCTTCCCCACAGCCGTCCGTCGTCCTTCGACCTCCCTCCATGTCCCGGTGAGATCCTAGTACCTCGTTCTTGCTTGTGCTCTCTTTCCCTAGCAGGAAGCGCCGTCAGCGCGTGGTCGCCGCCGAAGCACCGAACATCGCCTCCTCCCTCACCGCCGCCATGAGCCGTCCCGGCAGTCGCCGCTGGCACCGTTGGGTGCGCAAGACCAAGGGGATCCCATTTTGGGTACTCCCGGGCGCCCCCGTGGCCAACCTCACCGGCAACGAGCGTGGCCGGAAAACGCCCGTGGCTTCCCTTGTTGTGTCTGAGCCGGACAAGCACTGTGCACACATTTAATTACCAGAATCATTGTCAGTTAGGGTTAAGCGGTGGTTAAGTACCGATTTAATGGCTGGCTTTATTGCTCTCTGTCTCAGTGACACGTGGGCCCGGCAAGCAGTTAATGAAGTAATAAAAAACCTGGTTTCCCCTTTGAGACACTGGCAAGTGGACCCGAAGCACTAATGGTGCAGTAAAACCTCAGTGAACCGGTGAACCAGTACATGCGGACTTGGTCCATGCACTGTGTTGGTAAACCAAGCCACTACGCTGAGGACCCCACCTGTCAGGGGGCGGTCTCTCTCTCCCTCATTTTTCCTTTTTCTTGATTTAAATGAAAAGCAAAACTTCGGAGGTTCCGTTCTCCCTCGTTCTAACTCTAATTCAAGTGAAATTTGTTGCTAAAAATTTCTAGATTCAGTGTCTTTCTAGTAGTAGTAGCTTTGTTCAATTTGGAGTTCATTTGTTATTTTTTTTAGTATTTATTTGTTTTGTTTGCTTGTTTGTTCTTTTCCGACGCGTTTGTCCGAATAGAGTTCGAAGAAGTGGGAGATCTCCAATTTGATCAAGCTCAAGACTATCAAGACCCTCTTGCCTTTGACCTAGGTGAGTCAATACTTTAATCATATTGAATCTACATTTTATGTAAATTATATTCTTTTAAATTATCAAATTGCATACTTAATTCTTCTGCAAATGTATGTTAAATCTTTAAGGTAGTTAAATACCAACTTGATAATTAAATAAATATTATGCCATCCTTTGAAAATTGAATCCCTTAACCCTTTTCACCCTAGTAATCATGTGGTAACCCGCTAGCTATAGTCGTACTTAAGTGTCATGTTAGTATTACTTAAGTACCAAGGCCCCTAATCATCATCATCTTTTAATCATGAAAATGGTTTTGGGCTATCATTGTGGAAAAATGACTAGAATGTTTGAGATAATGTAATTTGTGTTCCCCAAAAACCCTAATAACATGCTGTTACCACATCTGGACGGATGGTATGATGGTGGGTGCTAATGTAGCCCAAAGAATATTGGTATGTGGTTGGTATGTGGAATGAACCGTCAAGATGATTTTAAGGATTTAATCCTGTGATGACCTCCTAATGTAAAACAATACAACCATAAGTCTATAATAGTGCCGATCTAGCTAAATAACTTGTATCCACTAGTGCGACCCGCGATGCCATGTTACTGGCGTAAGCCGTCGTGAACACGGGTCGGGGTGCATGGCGAAAGTCGCTATGTGGCGCAAGAGGGGGTCTAGGTAATGGTTGACGCCGCTGTGTGGGCGTAACCCTTCTCAAGTGAAACCTTAGCGGGTGTAACTAATACTAAGGGATGTATTGTAAAGGCCTTATGATAATTTTCCTTGATTCACATGTCTAAGAAAACGTTTGTGCATATCAAGACGTTTATCTCTTATGGGTAAAGTGTACAGTCTTTACAGAGTATAAACTGTTCGAACAGACGTGCCTACAGTCAATGGCGGTCATGGAGATTTACATGAGTTAATTCTATTTATGAAAAACTTTGTCGGTGAGATGAAAAACTCGTCGGGCCTAACTTTCAGAAGCCGTGGATCAAGGACATTATGTGCATTACGAGGATCCAGATGTTGGTGGTCAAGACGATGTTGAAGAGTTGTCTAATTTCTAATAGTCTAAGCCTCGTCTTAGTCCAGCTGGCATCAATGGTACTCGTGTACACCAATATTACCCAAGTCTTTGGTTAATATTGGTTGTACATAGGTTTTCTCCCGTCGCGTGCTTGTGGCGAGATGTGCTCTACCCCTTTTGCTTCCGCTGTCATTTGTATTATTTTGTGATGTAATCATTTGGCCTGTTCGGTCCTACTGTAAAACTCGAACCGATGCAGTCTATTTAACCCTGTTGTGTTGTATTAAATGAATGGTTTGACTTACGTTATGTATGAAGTGATTCAGTGATATATCTGTGAGCGCTATCTACTGATCCAGAGGATAATACAGAGGGTTCTGAATTGTGAAATTCAGGTCCGACAGACCATGCGTAGTTTGGTGTGCCGTGGCTTCTGGTTATTTCTAGGTGTTGAAGTGTTGTCTTTTCAGTTATCTTCTTGTGGTGGCGGTGTTTTCCTTTTGGTATCGGTGTTTGTATTTTTTTTAAAAAAAAAGAGATATAGAGCTGCACACGGGCGATCGCATCTGCACAGGAGATAAAGCCACATGATTTTCAGTGGGAGGGCCCTGGTGAGAGCTACATGAAGAGGTCGGCATGAGGCGGTGGGCTACGCACTTTATTCTCTTGTCACAACAGAAGTCGGCACGGAGTGGTCGGTCAAGCGCTTTTGTTTCTTTTCGGAAACGAATTTAGGACTAATCGCACACAGTAATCTGACACTTTCACCTGTCCCGCCTTCCTGCAACTTCCTGTGCCGTAGGCAGGGTTTGATTGGCTATACTGATCATCGCCGACCAAAATGAACAGCACGTTTTTGTTTTTTACTACCAGCGTCAAGTCCATTGGATATCACGGCTCGATGGACATAAAGGTAAATGTGAGTGAAACGCATTAAAACAGTGCACGTATACTCAAATTGAACCACATGATCACGCACAGTCCAAAAGAAAATCGTAGCAAAGGAAAACATGAGCATATGTTTACTAGAGTCGTAGAATTGGAGTAGGCCAATGGTTATTTAGAAAGTATAGCTAGCTAGAAAGTTGCATGAGTTTTCCCTCTTTTTTGTGGTAAAGCGTGAGTAAATTACAATGCTACCAATTTAGTATCTGAAAAATATCCTAATTCCTAAAAAAACCATCAGTGATATAATGTAAGATTCCATATTTCAGTAGAACAACCATATGCTCTAACAGCCGATCAGAAGTATTTCAGTACTCTTCCAAAAAAATGCACAAATATTAAAGCTGTCGATGTTGACATAGGGATTTTTAGATGGGTTCGGGTCTTCTCTTGAGAGAATAATAACTATACTCATGTATTCTTATATTGATCGTGTTTACAACAAGAAAGAAAGTCACCGAAAGCTAAGACTAATGACTCATGTTCTGTTATGTCGTTCTTCAGTTGTCTTCTTCTGTCCACCGGCGTTATCCTTTATATAACGTCTGAGGGGTGGCAGTTGTCCCGTGCCAAGAGACGCCTCAACAGTTGATAAAATATGCACGTTTGATGGCAGTAGTAGTCAGAGAAACAATGTCCCTACGTTTGCCTTGTAGGTATGCCGGAGAGAGAGGTTAATACAAGCAGTTATACCGAAGGATAATAGCATGTGTTTAACTACTGTGTGAATAAACACAGCGCATAAGGTCCTTAGTCGATGGGGTCCACATGTCTGTGGACTTTATCGACCATAAGGTGGTCGTGGTTGACTTGGTCGTAATAAATTACGACCATAAGATGATCGTAATAAAACTTATGATCATGAGGTGATTATGGAATGACTTACGACCATATAGGGCGATCGTAAAATAGCTTACGATCACTAGGTAATTGTAATATTTCCTCATCATTAATGATGATGGGTACTTATAAAGGTTGTATAAAGACATTATTATCTATAACAAATATTACAAATAAATAACTTAATTAATAGAGGATTATTAGATCATCGTCGAAAACAATAAATTGCAAATCATCGTTCATTTTGCTTTATTTGGTAACTATGCATTTTATGTTTAGCAGTGCCTATACATTAGCCATACATTTCTTTTGTAGAGATAAGTCAAATTATCGTCCATCATATCAACATCCAACATTTGAGGCACACATACATGCGCAAATATCAGCTGGAATCCACCTTTCTCGTGTAAAATATGTGGGAACCATATGAAAAAGATTTCAAAAAAAATCTCAAAAAATATATGTAGCTAGGGACGGTGATATTCTATAACCCTATAAAATTTCAAAGATCAAACTCAATCACATTGGGAATATATGAAATTGGCAAGAAACAAAATAAATTGTGATGAGCACTATCCACACTGAGTATGTCTTTTCTGATTTTTTTAAAAGATTTTTTCTGTTTATTTTTTTGGCGCATGGTTTCCACAGAGTTTAGGGGTGGTTTCCACCTGATATTTAGCCAACATACATATCTGAATACATCTGGTGACCAGAAAATTCAACTTGCATTTACAAAAATATCAGGCGTACAATAACCAATAAAACCATTCACATCAGTATAATACGCAACATAAGAGGAAGTGGACGGCAAACATACATTCTGGATGGCAGAAATAATTGCAAGCGTGCCAAATAGCTTCTCACGACTCAGTCAGCAAGTAAAGTATTCAATCTAAATCTTTGGAAGTCGTATACTTCTCATTCCAGTAACCTCCATGGCAAAAGATTTCGGCGTTTTGACACTGACCGCAGCTGCGCAGCACAAAACTATCCACCGCAGCTGCGCCCGGGAGCTGTGTCCAATATGTCCGCGTCGCTTTCAACAGGGTGAGTGAATCATCTCCGCTCCACCCCACCGATGCACCAAAACTTTCTATTGAGTAATCGATGTAGTAGTCGAGGACAATAAATTCAATCGCATAACAAACACAAAACGAGACAAAGTATAGAGGAGGATTCATGATCTTTATTAATTTGTATGTCGCATGTACATATAAGGGTCCTCATATTTATAGCCCACAGAGTTGAAAGTTCTCCAAAGGCGGTTTAGTCTTTTGCTCATACAAAGATTTCGTAACATTTCCCCTTGGGCAATAGATAACGATATGCAAATGTCTCTTAAAAAAACTTCTTCCAAAAACCATTGGGAAAAAGGAATTGAGAAGAGCATATTTCATTCGTAAGTTGCATTATACTCGTTGCCTCACTAAAATCTTCATATGAGAAAACTATAGAAAAAAAACTCACCAAATAAAAGAGTACAACATTTAATCTTCGGGATCTAATCTTCACGATTTTAGATAAATACTCATGATTTTATAAGGGTCATGATTTAGGGATTTACTCCCTCTGAGCTCTGCAACTCTTTAAACCCGTCTCATTCCAATACCATGAATGTATCTTTGGAAACTAGATGCATGTAGAAACTTAGTGAATAAATCAACTGAATTTTCACAAGACTTTGCTTACAGGATCTTTACCTCGTCATTCCTCTGGATTTCATGAGGATAAAATATTTAGAAGCAATGTGCTTCGTGATATTGCTCTTGATATAACCTGTTTGTATTTGTGTAATAGAAACAACATTATCTGTTGGTGATATGCCCTAGAGACAATCATAAAGATATGATTATAAGTTATTGAATAAATACTATATTGTTCCTTGAATGAATCATTGGTTATAAAGATTAACAAGTATGTGACTTATTGATGAAGCTTTTTAATTTATATGATATCGTTCTAAATTGTATCCCTGGTTGGATGTCACTGGTCGGAATACCAGTAACCCTACAACAAGCATATGTATTGATTAATGACCATGTTTCACCGGTCATGGATATAGAGATATCGAATCAATGATGTGAACACATGTTAGAGGACATAGGATTGGATAGACCCGCCTTGAGACACTATTGAGATTGTTATGATTCTATGTGTCATTAGTTGGTCTCAAGCAGCGATGATGTATAATCTTTAGACCTGAGATCAGCATGATTCCCTACATGTATAATAACACTCTTAGGGGTTACTAAACGCTACTCGTAACTAGATAGTTATAAAGGTAGCTTTTGGGTATGCTATGAAATATGCGGAGGGATGTGACTGGTCGGATATGGGATTTGCTCTTCCTAACATAACAGGAGAGATATCTCTGGGCCCCTCGAAGTGGTCGGATAAAGAAAGTGCATGGTCATGCCACCGGTGGTCGAAGAGTTTGACCACATGAGGTTATCCGACACTCGATCAAGAAAGTATTGAACAGTTCATGGATGACAAATATCTCACCTGGAGTTCAAACCAGATATCGTGAGGTAAAAGAAGAATACACGAGTAGGTCGCTTAGTTTGATCGTTACAGACTAGTCGTATGGAGATGCGAGCTGGTCGTGGACTGGTCGAACGTAATTACAGAGTGGTCGAAATCTGATCGTAAGGAGTTACGAACTGGTCGAGACTAAATATGAACTGGTCGTACATAGTTACAAACTGGTCGTATGGAGCTAGTCGTAGACTGGTCGTACTTAAGTACTATCTAGTCGTAAGGAGTTACGAACTGATCGTACCTAAATATGAACTTGTCATGATGAGATACGAACTGGTCGTAAGTGATGAGGACCTGGTCGTAGATCATGTTGCATTAAGGTTCGTCCGATATAATTTGTGTGTATTCGGGAATCATTATGTTCTGCTAGAAATCGCTAACGACTCGTGGTCGAAAAAGATTTCCGAGTCACAACCGACTACACATTAATCTAACGGGTCACACACTTAATGGGTTGGAACAAAACGTGTTCGGATAGAGTGCATCATGGGCACTATATAAGGAGATGTTTGATGCTATTTGGGCACATGCGAGAGACGTGAGTTACTCCACCGAAACTCTAGCCACCATCTTCCCGAGAGAGCCCTGCGTGCGACTTGGTTCTAGCACACCGGCATCCGATTGTTCCTTCTCTGAACATGTGGATACCATTGAGGCGCTACTGCGGTTGCTGTTGCGTTTGAGGACGATCCATGATCTTTACAAGAAACTTCAGAGGTTGCTGGAGAAGACGATCGACTCACGGGGGCGCTGGACGATTGACTACAACCACTATATCGACGTGCTCTTCGTTGGACCAGGCTGCTCCGACTCTTCTTCCGCGGCACTGCGCGTCTGGTGGTAACGATCTGTGATCATTTACTTGCTTGGCATCCTGGTTTACATGGTAGAAATTTTGAATTATTACTATTGTAGCCTACTTGTATCCCTTCATTATCTTCATAGATAATTTATAGGGTATTGACGGTATTAATGCCACTGTACTTCTGGATGTGGTTAATCACATGTCTGAGTCAAACACATTTAAGTAAGACTTCATATAGTGCTATAATATCTGAGTAGTTGGTAGAAGCAACTACCAAGGTCTGCTTAGATGACCACCAAGAGATGGTTACACCAGCACAAAGTAATATAAATTTATTATGGGATTTTGCACTATAGATATTTGATAGGTATCTTCCGGATTTAGAAATGATCATCAGGATCTATTTATGATCTTCATGATCTTTGCATTGTTGACCAACTGGATCTAAACTGTGGTAAAATTTTCATGGCGAATTTAATCAGTAATCATCGTATCAACACATTCTAGACCTGACTAAGATTTTCAAAATATCAAGTATGATGATCATTGTTTAACATATGCTCCCCATAAAGACAACTTCCGCTGAAATCTTGTTGCTCTGATACCATTCATGTATTTTTTTTCAAAAATGAGTATAGGCAATGCTATTGTGATCAAATCTACTGGATTATCACAATCAGAGTCTTACATACAAATATCCTATTACTCATCCCAAGATTTTAGGATAAACACTATTCAATAGCAACATGTTTAACTTATCAAATATCACTATTCGATTGTGCAACACAAGTAGATTATCCTTACAGATGATATGGGGTAATACTAGTTGCAAAGTCATATGCCTTCTGGATACGATTTACCAAATCCTTTCAGGGTCTTAATATTTTGTAATTGTCTCTGGGTGGCTAAAGTTACAACAAATAGTCTGTTCTGCAGAACTATAAGTATGGTTGTACCACTTTAGAGTAAAAGATAACATGTCTTAGTTTTGGCATTTAGGACATTAATTGCCAATATTATCAATATATGCCATACCTTCATGGTACTAGAGGAAACCACCATTATACTAACTTCTGGTGGAAGATGTACTTTATAAGTATTTGTGTGGTGTACTTCTGGTCTTTGGATTCCTTATTATATTCTTTCGAGTTCTGATGGGTCCTTGTTCACTTCTAGGGATTATATAATCATTAGTATGATTAAGAGATTGACTAGCAAGATAATTTTGCCTACAAGGAGATACTCTCTTCCGGGAGATGGTTTTACTATATGTAAGAGACTATTGGGTATACGTTTTATATATATTGCGATTTTGTTTCCTTTTTAACTCAGAATTTTGAGTTCTTCGAGGATCTCATCAAGGATTTCTAGAACTCATTAACTACATATTTTATTTAGTTGTTCATGCCATTTGCCAGAATTATTATACAACAGATATTGATTTCACCAATTCAATATCTTCATAATGACCCATCGAGTCTAAACTATCTGGTTCTAAGAGTTTTATTTAGCAATTATGGTTCAGTCCCATATGCTTTCAATATGTGACTTGATGTGAACACTTCAAGCGCTCGGCCATGGACTTTGGTTCCGGATCCGTGTTGTCGGGACCCAAAAATGCAATTCTGGACCCTCTGTGTATTCTGCACTAGTCCAGGATCACGCTAGTGCACACAGTGGTAACATAGGTGAATATCAATCCACACAAACGAAATATAACATAAACGAATAGTTTGAGTAACAACTTAGAGTTTTGACCTTAAGGTCGGGTTACAACTTAATAAGCCACGCAGGCTAACACTAAAGAAATCTGCGGCGGAGCGAAATAAACTCGCAAACTCCAATCAAACACACCACGGGCAACCGGCGGGATCGATGACCTAGCGATCAACCTTCTTCCACAAACTCCTCCTCGAAAGCGGCGAAGACTCCTCCATACAGAGGTTTGGGCGCAAGTTTTACAACAAGCGTGAGTACACAACCGTACTATAAATCATACCACGAATGCAATATAGATGCGGGCTTATTCCAAAGGAATGGCTTACGTGGTTATTTTGAAAATGCAACATTTGCAATTGAATATGAATAATAGATTGAAAACATAAGTTAAAACAAATAAGCAATATTAATTTAACAGTTGTTTCCACAAAGACACAAAGCTAATCAGATTGATCCACCTGACCACATAGCTTATGCCACACAGTGTCCCATACCCAAAGTTTTATGAACACTACCCTCATGTGAAATTCCCGGCGGTGTCCATGACCGAGGGCGGCTATTCGAATAGATTGTTTAACACTCTGCAGAGGTTTGTACACTTTACCCACACGATACAACTAGTGTAGCTAGCAGCGATCGTAACATAACAGTTCGGCAACCGTCTCAACATTGGCGTTCTTAATCACACGATCCCATATCACAAAGCTTAACCTATCCACGAACCCCAATGTTGAAACTCCGTAACCTACTAAGTTAGGCTGTCACGGACATGTGGTCGTCTGATGCTCGGTTCAATGGCGCACAAAGTTAAGTCCTTAATTGACCAAGGCAAGACTTCCAGTTTTCTAACTAAACCACACAGATAAATCCCAATCACAAAGTCACGGTTCACACAGTATCCACCACTTGCCTCGGTCTAAATCTTTTACCACCCAGTTGGCTTAGTGCAACACATGCCATCACGAGTAATAGCACACAAGACACACACAGTTTTATCACACAGTTCCATAATCACTTAGTCAATTTCATACTTGCACTCACATGAGATGATGACTCGTAGCATGGCTAAGCAATTCTAGTCGTTCTAACCCACCATGTTGGCAATATGCTAATACCAACTAAGTAATAAACCAACCTAGAGTGACAAAGATGAAGGTATACAAGTAGGCAAGGTGAACATAACAAGTGGGATCAATAACTAGCCCAAAAGCATTTAAATACATAATCGAAGTAAATGCAATAATTTAACACAATGTAATTTGGGAAAACTGGGATTCAATATGATCAAAGGTATAACTTGCCTTGGAATAGGTCTATGTACTGGTCTTGAACTTGGTTGAAGCCTTCTTCGACGAAAACTCGAAGTATCGGCGTCTACGCACAAACGAAGCAAAAACAACAAAACAAATAAATAACAGAGGCAAAACAAACTCCAAAAATTAAATAAAAATAATAATTAGGTAGATCTCGAATTTAGACAAATTTAGAAATTTGAAAGGGCTCAATCGAGTTAGGATGCAAAAGTTATGGCCTTTGGAAGATTGAAAAATACATAAAATCTTGAAAATCAGTATTTCATGAATTTCAATTATTTTCCTAAAGGAAAATCAGATTATTGCGCAATCTTTGGCGTCGTGGAGGAATTTCGGAAAAGAAATAATAAAGAAATCTCGACATGTGGGACCCACATGTCGAGGCTAAACTCACGGTGGACTAGGTCCACCGAGCCTCGAGACTCGAGTACGGTGGGCGCCCACGATCGCCGACGCGGCGACCACACAAGCGACACGTGGCGCGAGGGCGAGGTGGCGGGTGGTGGCGTGCCACGTCGGATCGCCACGTCGGCTGAGACGTCGACGGCCCGGCGACCGGTTTTAGCGACGGCGGCGATTAGGCGGCAGCGAAGATGCGATCTGGGCCGCGACACGGCGAAGGTGGTGACGCGGTTAGATCTCGTCGGCGGCGACCACGGCGGCGGTGGCGACGAGTTAGCGGCGGGCGGCACGGCTTGAAGAGGCGGCGCAACCGGGCTCCTCCGGCGAAGATAATGCGCGCGCATCATGTAGGCCGTGATGCGGCGAACTCGAGTGGCTCCAAAGCGACGGAACCTCACCACCGGCGCAATCGGCGTAGAACGAAGCGGCGGCGCTGGGGTTCGAGCTCCAATCTGGCGGCGGCGCTCTAGGGTTTCGGTCTTGGGAAAAAGCGGCAGGTTGGCGATCCTCGTGGCGGTCACGGCATTAAATAGTGCGGGAGCGGCGAGTTCGCGGCGGCGGCGGCGCAACCCGGCTCGGACACGGACTCTAGAGTCGCGGCGAAGACGCGCCGAGCGCGCAAGCGGGGCCCATGTCGGCTAGGGTTAGGATGCGGCGTCGCGAAAGTGGTGCGATTCTGGCGGGCTTAAGATCGGCCGTCGGATCTAATCGAGCGGTCCACAATCAAAGGAGCATTCGGACCGTCTGGTTGCCTCAGCGCATCTAGCCGTCCATGCTTGATCCAACGGCGAGAGTGGCGGCGCGCGAGAGAGAGAGAGAGGTCGACAGTGGGGTCCACTGTCGGTGGGCGGCTGCGCTTGCATGTGGCTGATTTGGCCAGGCGAGCGGGAATAGAAGTTGGGCGGAGAGATTCGGCCCAAGAAGATTTCAGAGATTTTAATTAGGTTTTCATTTTAGAAAATACGAGAAATTCAAATAGGCAATAGAAAATAGCAAATGAACTGAGAAAAATTCTAGAAAAATCTAGAAAATATATCGAGCACAAGGAACCCAAATAAAATAGTTTTGGCAAATGTTCATGTTGGGATTATTCATATTAAATGTTTTTGTTTGCAAAGTCCAATATTAAGCTTTTGAATTAAAATCAAATAAATCCAAATGGTGAATTTTTCCTACTAACTATTTAAAAGATTCTTAAAACTCGAAAATTGGGATGTTACAAACCTCCCCCTTAAAGGAATCTCGACCGAGATTCGAGGCTAGCTAGAGAAAAGGCTAGGGAACTCGGCTTTGGCTCTTCTTCACGTTCCCACGTTGCTTCTCCTTACAGTGGTTGCTCCAGAACCTTGCAAAAGCGAGCAGTCTTGCTTACGGTGAGCGCTCTGCGACATCCAAGATCTTATTGTTTGCTCCTTGTAGGTAAGATCCTCTTTCAAAACAATTGATTCCAACGGGCTTGCTCTTCGGCACACGAAGACACTTCTTCAAGCGAGACATGAAAGACATCATGTACTCCGCTAACGCTGCGGTAGCTCAATCGATAAGCAACTTCCCACGGCGCTCCAAAATCTTGAGCAGGCCAACATACCTGGGGCAAGCTTCCCTTTGGCATGAAACCTTTGGCGCCTCGGCGGGGTCACTCGAAGATAGACAAAATCTTACGGCTCGGCGAGATCTCGGCGGTTATCGGCATAACTCTTACGCCTTGGTGGGCTATCTTCAATCTTTCTCGATCATAGCAACTTTGTTCTTTCGCCTCTTGAATGATATCGGCCCGAACATCATGCGCTCATTGTCTCGACCAATTTAACGGGGTTCGCGAGCACGGCCATACAAAGCTTCAAATGGCGACATTTGCGGTGGCTTAATGCTTGTTGTTGTACGAGAACTCGCATACGGCAAACTTTTATCCCACTTGGCGGCGTAGCTAGAGCACAAGCTCTCGGCATATCCTCAATATCGATTAACTCTTTCGATCGTCCATCATGCGTGGATGATATGCGATCGAAATTGGATGGGTACCCAATGCTTCATGCAAACTACGCCAAAAGCGAGAGGTGGCGAGATCCTCGATCGACACTATTTTCTTGGGCACACCATGCAAACCGACAATTACGGCCATGTACAACTCGCAAGGCGATCTCACGAGTGCGTGGTTTTGGTGGCGAGAAAATGTGCGACCTTGGTCAATCGATCAACTATTACCCGGATCGAATCGTAACCTTCTTGGGTCTTGGGTAAACCGGTGATGAAATCCATCCGATTTCTTCCCACTTCCATTACGGAATCTTGATGGTTGCGACAAACTGCTTGGTCTCGGTGTTCGCCTTTATTTTTCGGCAGTGTCGCACAAGGCCACGAACTCTGCGACTTCTCGCTTCAAATTTGGCCACCAAAATTTGTTCTTAACATCTGGTACATCTTGGTACTTCGGGATGAATCGAATACTTTGAGTCATGGGCTTCTTTTAAGATTAAGCGTCTTAGACCATCGATATCCGGTACACGATATCGACCATTAATCAGTATGTCTTGATCATCCTTGGTGAAATCTTTGAATTTTCCTTACGCCATTTTGATTTTGATCTCGACAACACGGGATCCTTTGGTTGTGCTTCACGAATCTGCTTCTCCAAGGTATTGTACTTCCAAATTGGCTATAAGTCCTTTGGACGCAACTTCTAGCTTTAGCTTCGAAATTCTTCATAAAGTTAGGCAACTTTCCTTTACTTCCAAAGCATTACGGTAACTCTTACGACTTAGGCGTGCGCAACTACGTTGGCTTTTAGGGATGGTAGTGGATTCCAAGATTATAGTCCTTGATCGGTTCTAACCATCTTCTCTGTCTCATATTCAGATCATTGGGTAAAGATGTACTTGGACTTTTATGATCGTGTAGACTTCACGGCGATTACTGATGAGGTAATGGCGCCAAATCTTTAAAGCATGCACTACGGCGGCTAATTCGGATCATGAGTAGGGTAATTCTCCTCGTGGGGTCTCAATTGTCTTGGCGCATAGCGGCGACTCTTCCTTCTTGCATCGGGACACATCCTAATCCTTGACGCGAAGCATCACAATAGATATCGAAATCCTTGCGAATATCGGCAAAATCAAGATCGGAGTGAGGTCAAGCGCTTCTTTAACTCTTGAAAACTTTCCTCACAGTTGAGTCGGTGAACTTTTCTCCTTCTTCAACAATTGCGTAAGAGGCTTAGCAATCGATGAGAATCCTCGATGAAACGGCGGTAATAACCTGCCATCCCCAAGCTCGCGAATCGGGTTCTGATCTTGGTGGTCGATGTAATATCGCCTTTACCTTTCTGGGTCAATCGCTACTCCATCGGCGGTCATAACATGGCCAAGGAAATCCACTTCCTTCTTCCAAAGTCACACTTACCGAACTTGGCATATAAGCGATGCTCCCGAGTTTCTCCAAAATTAACCTCGGGTATTCTGCGTGTTCCTCCTCCGATTTAGAATAAACGAATATCGTCAATGAACACCACTACAAATTTGTCCAGGTATTCCATGAAGACTTTGTTCATCATGTTCATGAAGTAAGCTGGGGCATTTGTCAGCCCAAATGACATGACCAAGAACTCATAATGTCCATACCGCGTTGAGAAAGCGGTCTTTGGTATATCCCTAGGGTAGATCTTCAACTGATGGTAGCCCGATCGCAAGTCGATCTTTGAGAACACTCGGCTCCTTCATGCGGTCGAGCAGATCATCTATTTCGGGCGGTGGATACTTATTCTTGATAGTGACCTCGTTGAGAGAGCGGTGAGTCGATACACATCCTCATGCTTAGTCTTTCTTCTTGACGAACAAGACCGGTGCTCCCACGGTGACGAACTTGGTCTTACGAAACCTTTCTCGAGGAGTTCTTCAATCTGCTTCTTCATTTCTGCTAACTCGTCAGCTGGCATTCGATAAGGTCGCTTAGAAATTGGCGCTGTTCCTGGCACTAGATCGATGACGAACTCGATGTCACGATCTGGTGGCATTCCGGGTAACTCTTCTGGAAACACATCTGGGTACTCTCTGACTATTGGTACATTCTCCAATGCAATGGTCTTCAGACTGTTTACTAGCAAGTGTCCTTCACGAACTGATGTGGCTAGAAACTCCACTTTCGTTCCATCAGTACTCTCAACTGTTACGGCTCTTCGGCCACAATCCAGCACAGCTTTGTGCTTGGATAACCAATCCATGCCAAGAATGACATCTAGGGTCTGGGTATCTAGGACAATTAGGTTGGCTAGAAACTCAACCCCAGCTATGAGTAACTTAGCTCCTAAACAACCCACTCTAGAGCTTAGCTCTGCTCCGGGCGATTGAACTAATAAAGTATGCTTAAGTTGTATAGCCTCCAACTTATTCTTAGTTGCAAAAACTCCAGACACAAAAGAATCGAAGCTCGAATCAAACAAAGCGATGCGTGGTCGAATTAACGGGAACTTACCCGATCGACGTCGGTGCTTCACGTGCTCCTTCGGTGGCGTGATTGACACGGCCTCGGACCACGGACTGCGTTCCTCCTCCTGGCTGGTTAGGGGCTTGGAAAGTTCCCTGTTGGTGACCCGGTGCCGGGGTCTTAGTCGGCGTAGCTCCAAGGTTGAAACGAACTGGAGTGATCGTTCCCCTCTGTGGACACTGATTTGCATAGTGGCCTGGCTGACGGCAAGTATAGCACACCCTTGGCTCTTGCGACTTGTTGACTGTTGAATTCGTGTTGGTCGGTCTTTGAAGTGCGAGTGTTACGAGCAAGCTGGGACGAGTCTTGAGGTTGGTGCAGGTGTCCTGGCGGAGTTCTGTGGAGAAAACCGGTTGAACTGCGGTGGCACTGTCCTTGCTCTCTGTTGGAATTGCTGGCCTCCCTGCTGGATCATCCTGCGTTTGCGATTGTCTTCCAGTTCCTTGCGCTTATCCTCCATGACTAAAGCTTTATTGATCAATTCTTGAAAGTCAGGGAAGGTATGTGCAAGGAGGTTGACTGAAGTCGATGTTCATCCCTTCAGAAACGACTCTGGCGAGCCTTGTCTGTTGCAACATCTTCTGCAGCATAGCGAGCAAGTTGCGAGAACTTGTTGAGGTAGTCAGACACTGACAAGCTTCCTTGCTTCAGGGCACGAAATTCATCTTTCTTCAGTTCAATAATTCCTTCTGGTACATGGTACTGGCGGAAGGCTGTAGAGAATTCCTCCCAAGTGATATTCTGTGGTGCCTCATGAGCGGCGCAGAAGTTCTCCCACCATTCTGCCGCGATGCCCTCCAACTGGTGAGAAGCATAGAGAACTTTTTCATGATCGCTGCATTGAGTGATCAGCAATTTCCTTTCAATCACCCGAAGCCAATCGTCAGCTTCCACAGGTGAGACATGTCCGTAAAATGTTGGTGGGCGAGTCCTCATGAATTTCGCAAGTTTGGATGGTCCATGGTGACCATGAGCGGTGGGCTCCGTCTTTGGTGATTGTTGTTGTTATTGTTCTAGTTGTGCATGGCTTGCATCTGAGTCATCATGGTATTCATCAGCTGAGTCTGTGCTGCCATGAAGGCTCCAAAGTTTTGCAAGTCAATTGGGGGTGCTTGTGGCGGAGCGCTCCTGTGGTGGTTGCTCATTGCTTCTTGGTCTTCGGGTACCGAACCACTTGCAATTGTTTGGCGAGTTGTAACCATCCGCTAAGCTCAAGGGTTAGATAAGGTAGCAAGCATGGGGTGAGTCAAGAACTAAGCGGGGATTGGTTAAACCCAACAACAAGCGAGAGAACCAAAAGCAACTTTATTACTTAAGAACTTAGTATGGCTTGCAACAGATGCCTAAGGGCCTTTGCGGCTCATACTCACACTCAAAGAAATTAGCGAACCTAAGCACACAACCTAACGCCTAAAGGGCGACACAACTAGGCTTAGGCGGCGCGCTTAACACACTAAGCCTCAATGCGAACCTAGGCCTTAGCGAACTCGATCGGCGAGGTAACCTCCACAACCATGGTCGTGCTCTGCCGCTTTGTAGACCTTGAACTGTCTTTGGCATCTTCGCAAACCGATCCCGGTGCCCGGGCGGTGCAACAGAGCAGCGTCGATGGCGCGACAGGCTCCTCAGTTCGCTCCACTTCCTCTCGGATCTTCCTCGATTCTTCATGTTCTTCTAGATCTTCTTCCTCTCCTTGGTACGCACGGTGGTGGGCGTCGATATCTCTTCGGGATGGCGATCTTCTCTTGACTTGGTGCGAGCTCTTGTAGGCACCGTCTAGATCGGCGGCCATCATCTCCATGGATTCCTCTTGGCGACGACATACCGGGCGAGGTGTACCATCGTGGCATCTTCTTCTCCTCCGTGGATGGATAGTGTGCGAGTAGCTCCACGGCGGCGCTGCGGGGTGGTAGCGGAAGGCGGTTCCTTGCAACTTCGCGCATGTAGATGTGGCAGATCCGAAGCATGGCCAGCGCGATGATTCTGTATTCCTTCACTCCAAGTGATCCTCGGCGGAGATGTTTAGCGGTGGCTTGCCTTGGTGTTCATCTGGCGTAGATCGTCAAGCTGTGTCGTACCCGCTTATGTCCATCCACCATCCGGTTGTTGCCTCGGTACAACGGACGATCAAAACCCCAAGTACTGCGGGAGCTTCCAAAGTTCGGTGGCGTAACCTCCACAACGCTCACCATAGGTGCAGGCGCAGGCATCCGTCCACAAGGCAGAGAGGGTAAGAACAACTTAAAAACAGCGGAGAGAGGGGAAAATTCTTAGCAATAGATGAGTCTAGAGAGACATGAGAGGAGTTAAGCAATAGGTTACTCTTGCAAGTTAGTTTTCCTTTAGAAAATAGTTTGGACTCTCTAAAAGCGGCCGATCTAACTAAGGTCAAGACCTACGATCAAGATGGCTCGATACCACCTCGTCGGGACCCAAAATGCACGGACCCTCGTGTATTCGCACTAGTCCAGATCACGCTAGTGCACACAAGTGGTAACATAGGTGAATATCAATCCACACAAACGAAATATAACATAAGCGAATAGTTTGAGTAACAACTTAGAGTTTTGACCTTAAGGTCGGGTTACAACTTAATAAGCCACGCAGGCTAACACTAAAGAAATCTTGCAATGAGCGAAATAAACTCGCAAACTCCAATCAGCACACCACAGGCAACCGACTGGGATCGATGACCTAGCGATCAACCTTCTTCCACAAACTCCTCCTCGAAAGCAGGCGAAGACTCCTCCATACAGTAGGTTTGGGCGCAAGTTTTACAACAAGCGTGAGTACACAACCGTACTCGCAAATCATACCACGAATGCAATATAGATGCAGGCTTATTCCAAAGGAATGGCTTCTGTGGTTATTTTGCAGAAATGCAACATTTGCAATTGAATATGAATAATAGATTGAAAACATAAGTTAAAACAAATAAGCAATATTAATTTAACAGTTGTTTCACAAAGACACAAAGCTAATCGATTGATCCACACACCACATAGCTTATGCCACACTGTGTCCCATACCCAAAGTTTTATGAACACTACCCTCATGTGAAATTCCGAGCGGTGTCCATGACCGAGGACGCGGCTATTCGAATAGATTGTTTAACACTCTGCAGAGGTTTGTACACTTTACCCACACGATACAACTAGTGTAGCTAGCAGCGATCGTAACATAACGATTCGGCAACCGTCTCAACATTGGCGTTCTTAATCACACATCCCATATCACAAAGCTTAACCTATCCACGAACCCCAATGTTGAAACTCCGTAACCTACTAAGTTAGGCTGTCACGGACATGTGGTCGTCTGAGAGCTCGGTTCAATGGCGCACAAAGTTAAGTCCTTAATTGACCAAGGCAAGACTTCCAGTTTTCTAACTAAACCACACAGATAAATCCCAATCACAAAGCCACCGGTTCACACAGTATCCACCACTTGCCTCAGTCTAAATCTTTTACCACCCAGTTGGCTTAGTGCAACACATGCCATCACGAGTAATAGCACACAGCACACACAGCTTTATCACAGTTCCATAATCACTTAGTCAATTTCATACTTGCACTCACATGAGATGATGACTCGTAGCATGGCTAAGCAATTCTAGTCGTTCTAACCCACCATGTTGGCAATATGCTAATACCAACTAAGTAATAAACCAACCTAGAGTGACAAAGATGAAGGTATACAAGTAGGCAAGGTGAACATAACAAGTGGGATCAATAACTAGCCCAAAAGCATTTAAATACATAATCAAGTAAATGCAATAATTTAACACAATGTAATTTGGGAAAACTGGGATTCAATATGATCAAAGGTATAACTTGCCTTGGAATAGGTCTATGTACTGGTCTTGAACTTGGTTGAAGCCTTCTTCGACGAAAACTCGAAGTATCGACGTCTACGCACAAACGAAGCAAAACAACAAAACAAATAAATAACAGAGGCAAAACAAACTCCAAAAATTAAATAAAAATAATAATTAGGTAGATCTCGAATTTAGACAAATTTAGAAATTTGAAAGGGCTCAATCGGAGTTAGGATGCAAAAGTTATGGCCTTTGGAAGATTGAAAAATACATAAAATCTGAAAATCAGTATTTCATGAATTTCAATTATTTTCCTAAAGGAAAATCAGATTATTGCGCAATCTTGGCGTCGTGAGGAATTTCGGAAAAGAAATAATAAAGAAATCTCGACATGTGGGACCCACATGTCGAGGCTAAACTCACGGTGGACTAGGTCCACCGAGCCTCGAGACTCGAGTGCGGTGGATCGCCCACGCGTCGCCGACGCAGGCGGCCACACAAGCGACACGAGGCGCGGCGAGGTGGCGGGTGGTGGCGTGCCACGTCGGATCGCCACGTCGGCTAGAGCGTCGACGGGCCCGGCGACCCGGTTTTAGCGACGGCGGCGATTAAGCGGCGGCGAAGATGCGCATCTGGGCCGGCGCGACACGGCGAAGGTGGTGACGGTTAGATCTCGTCGGCGGCGACCACAGCCGGCGGCGGTGACGAGTTAAGCGCGAGCGGCACGGCTTGAAGAGGCGACGGCGAACCGGGCTCCTCCGACGAAGATAATCGCGCGCATCATGTAGGCCGTGATGCGGCGAACTCGAGGTGGCTCCAAAGCGCGGAACCTCACCACCGGCGCGCAATCGGCGAGAACCGAGGCGGCGGCGCTAGGTTCGAGCCCAATCCGCGAAAAGCGGCGCTCTAGGGTTTCGGTCTTGGGAAAAAGCGGCAGGTTGGCGATCCTCGTGGACGCGGCCACGGCATTAAATAGTGCGGGAGCGACGAGTTCGCGGCGGCACGCGGCGGCGCAACCGGCTCGGACACGGACTCTAGAGTCGCGACGAAGACGAAGCCGACGCGCAAGCGGGGCCACATGTCGGCTAGGGTTAGATGCGGCGTGCGAAAGTGGTGCGATTCTGGCGAGCTTAAGATCGGCCGTCCGATCTAATCGAGCGGTCCACAATCAAAGGAGCATTCGACCGTCTGGTTGCCTCAGCGCATCTAGCCGTCCATGCTTGATCCAACGGCGGAGAGTGGCGAGCGCGCGAGAGAGAGAGAGGCGGACAGGCGGGTCCACTGTCGGTGGCGGCAGCTGCTTGGCGCTGGTCGAGTGCGGGCGTGGCGAGCGGAATAGAAGTTGGCCGAGAGATTCGGCCCAAGAAGATTTCAGAGATTTTAATTAGGTTTTCATTTTAGAAAATACGAGAAATTCAAATAAGCAATAGAAAATAGCAAATGAACTCGAAAAATTCTAGAAAAATCTAGAAAATATATCGAGCACAAGGAACCCAAATAAAATAGTTTTGGCAAATGTTCATGTTGGGATTATTCATATTAAATGTTTTTGTTTGCAAAGTCCAATATTAAGCTTTTGAATTAAAATCAAATAAATCCAAATGGTGAATTTTTCCTACTAACTATTTAAAAGATTCTTAAAACTCGAAAATTGGGATGTTACACGTGTTCTCATAAAAGAAACTTTAGCAATTGTATAGGCAAAGTGATTATCGACAACTTTTCTCCCATATTCTCTAAATTGATGGTATCTCAGTGTTAACCAGATCTTTGTTATTTCCCAAACAAAAGATTCTTGATCCTTTTACATTCTCAGCATTGTAATATGTGCACATCATCTTCATGAGGAATCTCTTCGTGAGGTATTTCGCCTTCAAGGCGAGTTCTCTTCAGGGGAGTTAAAGAAGTGATTAATAATTGTTTTGACTAGTGTCATTAGATCTTAGACCGCATGTGTCCCCACAGATTTTAGATCAAGAACCAATAAGTCAATTTCGTAAAGATAGATATACTATTCAACCTGGGGTATTCCACTCTTAGCGACGTATTTTAGCAAAAATGTCCTCATAATTTTTTGAATTTTGAGGTTTTATTTGCAAATTTTAGGATTTTTTCCTTTTTCTTTTGCCTGATTTTTTCAGTTCTTTTCCGATTTTGGCCCACTCTCGCCTGCTCTAGCCTACTTGACCCACCCGGTGGGGTTAAGAGGACGGGGCACTAGGGTTTCTCTAGTGCCCATCTAGTGGTGGCCATGGTGCCTGAGCGGCACGGCGGCGGCGCACGTTGGCAGGACGCAGGCGAGGGCATAGGCGTAGGCGGCACGTCGGTGGGACGCTCGGCAGGAACGGCGGCCTGCGGGGCATAGTGCGACGGACACGCATGGGTGACGCGGTGCACCGGCTCGGCGCGGTGATGCAATGACGGCCAGCCATGAGCCAGCGCATGGTGGCGCGGCCACGGCCAGGCAGCGGCACTAGGTGACATGCGTCCGGCTTTGGGTGGTGGGTGTGCGGGCGCAGCACGACTGGGCGCGGGTGCAGTGATACGCGGTTCGGCCAGGCTGCAACGAGCGACAACGGCGGCCTCGATGGTGCGCGGTGCGCGAAAGTGCGACGGCGCACGGGTGGTGCGCGGCTCGGGGCGAGCTGGGTGGCACCGGTGGATCACTGTTTTTCTCTCGTATGGACAGTAATGATAATGATTAACAGATCTAATTTTGATTCTCATAAAATAATTTGCTTGATTAAATTATGAATCACGAGTTGGAAAAGGATGGATTCCGAACTACATACCGATTTGACGGAAGAGCAAATCATGCTGATAACGTGTTGAATAATCGATGTCGTAGTCGGGAGACAATCAATCCAACCACACAATAAACACAAAGAGGACACAAAGTATAGAGTAGGATTCATGATCTTTATTCATATCTATGTCTCTTGTATATAGAGGGTCCTTATATTTGTAGCTCACGGGACGAAATCTCTCGGACGGTTTATTCTTTTTGCGTGTAAAAGGTTGGTCACACTTTCCACCAAACAGGACGGGGGATATTAGGATATCGGCAAGTGGCACAGCATACGCATTTTTTTCCGTTTGTTCTACGATTATATGATTCTATCCCTTTCTCGCCGTGGACCCCAGGACGGCATGATTCCGAGCAAATCGAATTCTTTTTTGTGTATTAAGCAACATGGTTCTCATTTTTGGTGCCTGAATTAAAGAATATGTGTAGGCCATGCTTAACTGCAGGGCAGTAGGACAGTTAAACATGATAGCGAGATTAATTTGACACCGTTAAAAAAATAAAATGTACTGCCACAGTGCCACTCTCCCATGCGACTGCAGTAATCCTCGTGTGCTGCTTAGGTTGCCACGTCTTGGTGCCTTCCAGATTATTTTACCATTTTATCATATGTAAATATACTAACACAAGTCCAAAGTAGACGATGTTTTAGGATGTTAGTTTTGATTTGTAAATAGAGATAATTTTTGGTTCTTGAACATTTCTCGCTAAATTCTCGAGAGAGAAACATACCGTAAAGCGGTAGGCAGGGAGGAAGTTAGTTGCAGAGTTGTGCAGTTCAGTTCTTAAAGTCATGGAAGCGCATGTACTACATACCGCAAGAAGTTAGAAAATTAATTTAAGGATAACCAAGCACTTTTCAGTAGGGAGTAACCATGGTACTATCCAATTAATGTGCACATGGCTGAAAATGAAATGGTCTGAACATAGGACCAGCTGCTCTCAGAAAAAGAACATAGGGTTAGTCCTTGAAGCATATAGCACCAGACGTCCAAATCCCTTTCTTATCCAAAACAGCAAATCCTTCTCGAAGTCCCTCTTCCTTCCTTCCCCTAGGTGGACCCTCCCTCCCCACGCTCCCCCCTCGACCGACCTCTGGCGCCACGTCGGACGAGCCGAAACCACCTGTTAGATCCTCGTAATCCCTTCTCCTTGACCCGCTTTGACCCTTTCAACGGGCCACTCAGATCGTCGCCTCCATCCCGATCCCATTATTCCACTGATGTCTCGTCCGCCGTCACCTCCTCACGTGACCCACCACCCGCTCGCGTCCACACACTGCCTTGCCTCGCCCGCGAGGCCAACACCGGCGTAAAGAAACCGGATGCCCCAAATACGCGCACGTTTCCCACGCTTATCGTGGGAGCACCCTAGGCAAAAGCGCACAGGGCGCTCTATCCATATGCGCCGCGTACCCTGCGACGTCAACCTCGTATAAAACCCGCGCCCCTCCCCTGTTCCCGCTCACTTCAAACAACACCTCGTCATCGGACAGACACGAGCTCAGCTCAGCAGCAGCAGCACACATGACCAACTGCATCTCGACGACCATGGGGGCGAACCAGGAGTACATGATCCGATTCGACGGCAAGTTCGAGGATCCGTCGCCGAGCTCCGCCAGTGCCGAGACGCCGCCGCCTGTGGCGGAGCCGTTCGCCAGAAGGGTGATCTCCCCCGAGCAGGAGCACACCGTCATCGTCGCCGCGCTGCGGCACGTCATCTCCGGGTACACCACGGCGCCGCCGGAGATCTTCCCGGCGGCGCGCGGGGAGGTGTGCAGGGTGTGCGGGATGGACATGTGCCTCGGCTGCGAGTTCTTTGCGGGGGAGGCGGAGGCGGTCGCATTGGACGATGGCGCGGAGAAGGTGGCCGCTGCGGCGGCCGCGGCGGGAGGGCAGAGGAGGCGGAGGAAGAAGAAGAACAAGTACCGCGGCGTGCGTCAGCGCCCGTGGGGGAAGTGGGCGGCGGAGATCCGCGACCCGCGCCGCGCGGTGCGCAAGTGGCTCGGGACGTTCGACACCGCGGAGGCGGCGGCCAAGGCCTACGACCGCGCCGCCATCGAGTTCCGGGGACCGCGCGCCAAGCTCAACTTCCCATTTCCCGAGCAGCTGGGCGCCGCCCACGACGACGGCAATGGCGACGGGAGCGCCGCGGCCAAGTCCGACACATTGTCGCCGTCGCAGAGCAGCGCGGACGCCGACGAGCGAGGGCAGCATGGGTGGCAGCACGGCGGGGAGGAAACATGGGACCAGCTCTGGGAAGGCTTGCAGGACCTGATGAAGCTGGACGAAGGCGAGCTCTGGTTCCCGCGGACTTCGAATTCTTGGAATTGAATGCGTGCGATTAGATCCCAGCCGTTGGAGTAGCTCGGAAAATACCATTTCACCCTCTAGTTTCTCTCTCTCTGCTCTTCATTTTTAGCTCTGTTGTATTATTTGAACAAAGCAGAGTTTGTGAATTATCACTAGAGTTGTATAAGTGTACGTATAAAGCAGGCAATTTTGGGTTTACTTTCTACAATAACTCTCAGCATGGAACACGAGCTGACTGACTCATTAACCGATTTGGCCACGCGTGGATATGGATAAGGAATTTCGGACTGAGTTTTTTCGTACCAGGTGTTTATTAGGAGTGAGGCCACTAGCCTAATTTCCAAGCTTGAGTATGATACACGTGGTTTGCGTTAGTTGGTGGTTTACCAATTGTCTACTCTGTTTTCACCATGTGGTTCTTCGATAAACAAATCGTCGAACAGATATTGCTTGTCATACTCCGTGAGATATTTCTGCAAGGTAAAAAACATGGTAAAAAACAGAGATATTTCTCCAGTCAAACATGAGATCGAAATAGAATGAATACTCTACTTCGCTGGAAAAGTGCACCTTTTCATCTCTCTCTTCAATCTTCATCCGATAGCCCTTGCATTTCTTTGATGTGAACAGTTCCACCACCCACGGCCACGGGACCTTTTTGAATCAGGTTGTGCTAGTCTCCTCGTTCTTGATCGCTTCCTGATCTGTTCCGGTTCACGAAGAGTGCCCCGCACATGATCAATCGGCTTTGCACACGTGGAAGATAACCCGCTATAATATGTGTCATATGAATACGTTCATACGGTCGTATCATATCCCCACGGATACATTCTGAACTGGCTTTCTTCCAGAATCTTCGTCTCGATCTGCCAGCAGCATTCGTGCAACAGGCTCACTGGAGCCATTTGTTCGCGTTCGTCCAATTCCAGCGTCATTTTCCGCGGGGCCTCGTTCCCTCCGCCGCGAGAACGACGGCAGCTGCTAGCCTCACTCCGCCTCAGCGCACAGCACACAACTCCCTACTCGTCACCGCGGCGGGCGCGTGGTGACGGGCGCCGCGAGCGGGACGGGGGCGGCATCGCCCGCCACCCGTCAGACAGCTGCGCGCGCGCGGGCGGACACGGTCAAATTGGCGAGTGAGGAGGGGGAGCCACGCAGCTGTCGCGCGCGGGTGGGCTTGGGTGGTGGCGTCTGGCGTGGTGGAGTGCGGAATCAGGATGGGCGTCAGCGTCAGCCGCGGTTCCAGCTGGGGAACTGTTGGCCGCGACTCACTGGGCCGAGCAGGGAAGCTGCGCGGGCGATCTTTTCCTGTGTTTTCTGAGGGCCTGCGCGTGGTGTGCATACGACTTTTGTTTTTTCCCAGGGGCTGCGAGGTCAGACTTTTTTTTTTTCCTTTTTTGATTTGCGAGATCTGATTTTGTTTTAAATTATGACTTATCCGCCGATCCGTCCGTCGGTTAAGTCTTTGACTGTTGTGAAGAATCACCGTATGAAACGAAGAAACGATAAACACTTCATTGGGCGTGCACTGATGCACATGTTTTAGAATCTGAGTGTGCATGTGTTGGCACCATAATTCAGTGTCTAAAAAATTATATCGTCGTTGCTTCTGGATATCTAAGCTATATAATGTTGATCTTGAAAAGTTACGCTGTAATAGTTTTTTTAAAAAAAAAGTTACGCTGTAATCTAGCAACTCCTACTCTCCCTGATATACCACAACGTGCAAAAATGTTCAAGATTTCACCGGTACATGTCATGTTGTCCTAGTTGATTAGTGCTCAAAACGAAAAGTTTCCACTGAACAAACACTATTTGGGTGCAATAGCGGACACCCAACGTTGTAAACTCGTCCACCAAGTTCAGCTTCCACCTTACATTTGAAGCGTAGGGGATAAATCTTATCCAGTCATATCTAAAAATAGTTTCCACTGAAAATAAGGTGGAGATTGCCTGACTCGAGGAAGGCTTACAAGGCAGAGAGAAGTAAAAAAAAAACTTTAAGGCCTGTTGAAAAGGGGGGATTTGAATTCAAATCCTTCATGTTTACTAGAAAATTCATAGAGGTTTCCCTCTCCCAAACAGATTGTGCTGTTGTTTTATAACAGCCCAAGTATCAAACCTAATATAACTGTAGGCCTAACACACACGGCCCATTCTATTTAAAAACATACGGCCTAGACCAAAACATTAGATCTACATTGCTGGCCCAATCTTAAATATCATGCGTTGGGCGGCACTTTAATGCTTCAAGCCTTCCTTACGGCCTTCTGGTGGCCCAGCCCGTGAATTTTGTTAGTAGTTCCTTCTTGCCATGCTACCACTGCTATATTATTCTCATCCAACATTCAACAACAACGCTTTGGCGGTTTGGAACGCGAAATTCCTATATGATAGCCTGTTTGAACTTTGAAACACCGTAATTTTAACAGAAATCACTGCACCACCTCCTGGCTCCTGGTGCCATAGCTTTTGCTCTTCTTTGTCTCCAAGAGCCGTGCGCTCATGTGAGATCTGAAACTCTGCAGACTGCACTCTCGGGCTCCGCTCCGCTCCTTCCCGTCAACAAAAACTAAACCCCGGCCACCTCGCGGCTTGCAAGCTGTGACCCTAAAACCCACCGAAAGGGCTCAGAAAAGTAGGTCAGCTCAACAGTGCTGCTGGTTACTCATTTCATACGCAGTTTCCCCTTCGCTCTGAAGATTGGGGACAAATGAAGCTTCAATTCGCTTCAACGTTTTCGTACTCCGGCCTGCTTTAACCTTGATCATCGTTTCGAGGCTCTGGAGCTCACATATATAAGAGAGGGCCGATGGCCGGTGTCGCAGCTATATGGCCGTGTATAGTGTTAGTGCAAAATTGCTCAAGCAATCCAGATTAGCTTAATTAATCGCCTACAGATTCTCCCCTCAGACCTGATCGCATGTGTGCTCCTGTACTTGCAAGCTAGCTAGCCCAGGCGCCCAGGCATGAATTTTTATCGGACAGTCAAATTGTGCTATAACCGACCATGGCAGTAACAGCAAAATGCGCGCGTACCCATGGGTTGCCCGTGGCGAAAGCTGGGCCTGCAGTTCCTGCTCCTCCATCCATGCGTTCATCTACAGTCTCAAATGCAGTACGTGCGTCAAATCCTACGCTCCAGCTAGCGTAGCACTGTCTGCACTGCACACAGAGCTTCGCTGCACCATTCAGACGCGCAGAAATTAAATGGGCTCTGCGAGCTACTCGATGCCATCATGCATGCATGCAGACGTGCGTAAATGCCGTCCAGAAAAATGAGAAAGATCCATCCACCCAACCGATCGATCAGACCGGCGCTGGCGTACGTGATAGAGACGTGCATCAACTTTGATTCTTTGAACCATTTAATTGCCGCCAGATTCCGTGCCGACACTCTCGGAGCACTTGTGTGCATGCATACGGCGAGTTAAAGCGTCTCTCTCTTATTTTCTGCTTGCAAGGTGTTCGATAGCTAGAGGACCGTGGATCAAATTGCAATGCGTTTAGTCAAATCTTCTGTGTTTACGTACGGTTTTCTCAGCTCACTGCCAGGAGACAATCGATATGTCTAATGCATCACGTGGGGAAATAGTACATGCGTGCCCACGCCGGGCATGTATGATTGGTGATCCACTGGTACGGCCGGGACCGGGAGTGCGACTGCGCGATATGAGTTTTCGTTTTTGGGAGAGGTGTGCTCTCGATGGCTTCTTTCTTGGCGATGACGACGTTGAGCTCCGATGTTAGTACCAAGTACTGGATGGGTTCATGCATGGTTTCAAGAACCTATATTATCAAGGCAACCACCTCTTCATAGGGTGGTAGAGCTGCGAGTGTACGCTTTACCTACTAGAGTTTAAATTTTGGTATCTATCTTTACGCACACACGATTGCCTTTAAGTACGAATTTTATGGTGTTATGAATTTATTCCCAGCTACCGCATTTCTAGACGTGTTAAGGGGAGGAATCATGGACTAGTTTGTCATGGCATACATTGGTAGTGCAACATTACTTTCAAGTAGTTCAGGCCAAATGGTCAAACCCGGGTTTTTTACTTTAAAAAATAAAGTCTAAACCCTATTTCCATGCCCAAAATTTTGACCAATGTATCACTACTACACAAATGGGTCATCACAGACGGTTCTAAACCGTCGTCACATATGGTTTATGAACCGTCTGAATTTATGTGTCTATGATAATAGACGATTATCACAAATGGTTTTTGAACGGTTTATATAAATAACCGTCTGTGAAAAAAAAACTATCGCAGACGGTTCTGAACAATAACCGTCTGTGATAATCAATTATCAGAATTGTCTGTGATAATTTTTTTCTTTTGCAAAAAAAAAACGAATTTTGAGCCCAACCAATCAATTGCTGGACAGTTAGACCCGAGTATTTACATATGGTTGATTACACAATCTGGAATGAAAAAAACTCAAACTGGACGACGAACGAGTGGCTAAAATGGGTGCTGAAACTTCGGAGGCAGTTTTGAGGCTCTAAACGACCTTTTTTGGATTTTTTTCACTTTTTTGGAGCCTCGTGAATGAATTTGAGCTTGACTTTTTGGATTGAAATTTTCATTAGCCTTAAAACGGGCCAAAGAACGTCGCAATCCGAGTTCATATGCAAAAGTTATGGCTGTTTTACCGGACAGTGCGCGAAACTGAAATCTATTCGGGTTCAGAGTTGTGGCCAGGGAGGAAAATGGAGTCTGAGATGAAGAGGCGGACGATGGTCTGGTAGTCGGAGTCAGGGATGGCGAGGTGCTCACTGTCGATGTCCATGAGCTTTATCTCAAAATCCACAATCTTATCTTGATCTATTCATTTACAAGAAAATTATGGTCACCACTAAGAGTCACCAAAAGTAACAAGGCAGGGGGAGATGACAAGCGATTGATCGCTTACTACGACGAGGGCAACGAGGGCGACATGGCTGGAGCCCATGGCCTGCAGCGAGGACCCCGTGCCAGAGCAGTCGACATTGGCGTCGGTCACCAGCTCGCGGATCACCTCCAGGACCTTCTTAAGGAGGCTCCCCTGCACCAGCCGTAGCTCCCTAGGATTTGTGGTTTGGGAGTGGATAGTGGTCGAGGAGGGAGAGGAAGGGGAGATTAATAGGGAAGCATTTGGGGACACGAAATATTTCCCACTCTGTGATACAAAATTATCACAGATAAGAACCGTCTGTGATAATTGCAATATCACATACGGTTGTTAATAAGAACCGTCCGTGAAGTATCACAGACGGTTATAATAAAAAAACGTCTATGATAATTGCAATTATCACATACGGTTCTTAACAAGAACCGTTTGTGAAGTATCACATACGGTTCTTAACAAGAACTGTCTGTGATAATAAGGTATCACAGACGATTCTAGCTAGAGCCAGTAATATAGACGGCCACGCTTGTAAAACCATCTGTGATAATTACAACACTGACGGTTTTCAGAAACCGCATGTGATGAGTTGTTCAGTGTAGCCTGTTTTGTAGTAGTGTATTTTAGTGCCCAAATCAATTAATTAACCCGACGATGCGTATTGCTGGTAAAAGGAAGATAGAATAGCCAGAATAATTATTGATTGTATCGCTTGAGCCTTTGAGGCATATATATAGTGCATGGCGATTTGGAGATCAAATCATTCTACTAGAGATATGGAAGAAACCATATCGGATACAAATTATCCTAATTGATTATATTATATTTCTTATAATCTTGCTTATACATGTACTCTAACATCCCCCCAGTCCGAACAGTTGCATTACGGATGCTCAGGCTGGAGAAGAAACTGATGAGAATGCTCAAGGTGGAGTAAAAGCCGACGAGGAGTGCTATGTGAGCTGACGTTGAAGTTGTATGTCGAAGTAGGATCATCGATGATGAAGAGTGGTGACATTGACGAAGAAGTCGTGGGAAGTCATCGTAGACAAAGACGACATCGATGTAGCGAGAAGATGATGTCGAGGTTGTTGTAGTCGAAGAAGGTCAATGTAGTCGAGACAACACAGGTTAGCCATCAGTGTTGAGGGAGATGCAAAAATAGCAGTAGTGGGAGGACTCAATGGCGGTGGTAGTGCGCAGATCGACACAATAGAGAGGGCCGTGTAGCATGACGGTTGACAAAGTAGATGAGTGGTGCATGCACTCAACAAAGAGAAGAAGAAGAGGAACACTGGAGATAAATCTATGTTGGCTAATGAGAACAGTAGGGGATGGCGACAAAGAGAATTACCGCAATGAAGAAATGGGAGAAACTGATGGTGCGGCGATTAGAGAAGCCGTCTGATGAACCCGAAGGTCCGATTGTTGGCCCGATCTTTCGATGAGAACGATAAGTTCGGTAGTAGTCGCTCAACTCTCACGATCCTGGCTACGAACTCGCAAGGCCCGAAACCACGCAATCGCTGAATTGCTCGACAAGTCGTTATCAACCGTGCACAAATACCCGGTTGACCTGACCACGAAGGTCGATTCCTGCATACACCGAAGAAGCACGCAAGAACAAGATAAATAAGCAATCTGAAATTGCAAATATGAATTGAAATATTTGAATTGAGTTGGGATTCTGAATAAGGATCTTAATTGGGTGGTCTAGTCGACACACGCAAAAGATACAAGTTGCAACGAAGGCAAACTAAACATAAACAAAATCCAAGAAAACTAGAGGGGGTGCGGCCTCCTTAAATAGGGGATGAGGAGCCACACAACTAATAGAACTAGCGGGGTGGGATTAAACTTGTAGGTTACTGTTCACGTGAACATTAATCGCACCCCCAAGTGGCCCGATGGCAGATGGGTCGAGTTCAGTATGATTACAAAGCTCAGATTGGCCCAAACAATTGATATGACGTCTTCTTTTGATGATTGCGATCAGTCTAGAAGGAATTTGAAGATGAGGCCGGATCCGTTGGCAAGAGGAAGAAATAAGCTTTCAATCAAGTACTTGTGGACCTCAAACGGACACCGTATGAGAAAGTTATGTCTGTTTTAAGTTGATGCTGTCAGGCTGATTCTAGAGGCCGAACTGGATTCCAAAACAGGTCCAGCTCAAACTGCTTGCTTCTCTTGGACCAAAAGTGACATGGTGCTGCACATATATATATTTCATCATTAGGTAGCATCATATAGTTCATATAATATAAAGACACTCCTAAAAACGAGCTCACCTTATAATTTAAGTGAAGCGTACGAGCTCTTATACTTAGAACATTAAACATAGCAAATATGGTTGTATCCATAGAGGTCATGTCCTCATCATCCTCCCTTTTTGAAAACAAAGCCGTCCTCGGCTTTTGATAAGCTGAAAATAGGGTAACAAAGAAGCCAAAGTGTATGCATGATATATGTATATGTCATCTGCTTTAATGATTCTTCGTTGTTGCACCATTAATGTTAGAAGACAGCAACAATCATATATGTGAATGATCAAAACAAAAGTTCTCACACAACAATTATTGCAACTAGTTTTGCAAATGTAAGTGAAGCGTTTATGCAATTCAAATCTCTGAAGTTGTAAACTTGCGGTGGTAGCATATATGGGCAAATCTACAACTTTTGGAATCAAACAAAATTCACCCATATAATCATATGTCGACGAGCAATAGCAAATTCATCTAGCAATGGTGAAAAGATTTGTAAGTTCTTCCATAATTCAACATCGCATTGATTGTCCTTACTAGATGGTGCCATAAAAGGTGAACACATAGGCATGGGATGAGCACTAAATTTTATTTGACTCTCATATTGAACAAGATTCAGCACACAAGAATTGTTGTTCGAAACAACATGCTTCAATTCATCGATGTGATCACAAGTTATGCATATTCGATATACAAGAAATTGATTGTCTACACCATAATCTCCAATCAAATTAAACTTATATCCAGGGGTGTAGGTGCTAAACAAGAATTTCGAACATGCAATTACATAAACTTTTTCCAAGGCATGTGACAATTTCATAGGTGAATTCAACATAATATAATATAAAGAATCAGCAGGAGAAATTTTAGTCAAAATGTCTTTATGTCTAACCAATTCCACATGATCATTGTATGCGATTAAATCATCACATGAATAATTTAAAACAGCAGGCAATTCAATTACTTCAGCACATGGTGCACTCAAGTTAACAGGTAAATCAACAAGTTTATCACATGGTGCACTCAACTCAGCTGGCAAATCAATCAAATTATCACAGGATTCATGCAAATTCTTAATAATATCAGATTTTGTAGCTAGGAAATGAATTTCTACCTTCTCAAGACTAGGTTCATCCACCTCATGTGATGCAATGGTTTCTACTACAATCTGATTTTCCTTTGCTCAATGATACTAGGCATGAAATCATGGTTATTGTTCTTAGATTGAGTGTTCAAATCAGTACCTTTGGTATTACCTTGTAGGATCGCCTCAGATGATGTTGATACTGAAGTTGGTGAGTAGTTAAAAGCTTTTCCTTCCTCTTCTTGCTCCAGCTCAATTAACAATGAGCGAGCCAAGGGTGCAAGACAACGAGATAGAGTAACTCCCACAGCAGTAGGGGCGGCAATCATGGTAGATGCAGCAGCAGGAGAAGCAACCGAAGATGATCTTGATGCGGAGGTTTGTACCGTGCGCTATTACCGGGCAGCGGTAGTACCAGCGTTTGTCGAGCGCTATTACCAGGCAGCGGTAGTACCAGCGTTAAGAACGCGGTATTACCGTTTTTGCCTGACGAATCAGAAGCTGAGCTAGAATGCAAATGATCCTTTATAATAATCACTCAACAAATATTTTTTAAGGATCATTATGCATGAGATAGATAAAAAGATTGCAAAGAATATAATTTTCATTAATTAGTCTTTTGTTTTTGCAAATAAAACCTTGTTTTCAATAAGCTTCTTCAAAAGATTCTAGTTGAGCATGTGATGCAACTTTAAGCATCCAATTGCATGTATGAGTAATAAATACCATTATGGAACCTATTCATGTGAATAAATTTGGCTCATATGGCAAAACTCACTTAAGTACTAGAAAGTGACCACTTAGGTCAAACTAGAATTTTGGACGAGTTTTGAAATCAAATAACTTTTGCTAGGTTGACCTTTTGTAAATCAATTGAATACCAAAAAGGTTTAGAATATCCAACTCTAGGATTTTCCTTTTGGGACCATTTTTAAATTCCTTTTAGAATAGATTTTATACAAAAAGTTTATGTCAACAACAAGATAGTAAGACTTTGGATTTTGGCTAGAAACTCTTTTTCTCTTAAAATAGGTTTTTCTTGAGCCAAAACCTTTGCAACACCTTTGAAAAATATTTGTATACATTTTGCAACTAGTTTTTCAAAGGATTACTAATAGTTATGAAATTTTTTACTTTTGGCTAAAAGGATAAATAAAAAAACATTACAACACTTCATTTATTTGGGCACACTTAGGGATGTAATATACAAGTAAATGATTTAGCACTCCTCCCTTAATGTGCCACTACCATCTTGCTCAAGATTTCAAATAAACAAGATTAAGAACAAGAGCAAGAACAAGAACACCCTTTTATAAGATTTTCATGAATGCAGCCTACACAAGGCATAAAGGGCTAGATACTTCAATGTAAATACTTGTTACCGAGATGGCTTTGGTTTATGATATGAACTGATCATCCTCAAGCTTGGATCCAATTTTTGATATATGATGGAATCCACCTTTATATGAATAATCCAAGCCTCCAATGCCTCTCCAAGTACCTATTAAGCATTTAAGCGTATTTTGGTACCCAAACTCGATTGGGCCCTTGAGTGTTAGTTACAAGAGATTTAGGCACCCAAATGGCCCTAGCAATTGATTTATGTGAACTAACAATCCTAGCAAACACATTGCCATTCTTATCTTTCTCAAGGAAATAATGATCATTATAAATAATAGGCTTAGGAGTGATACCTTTAGGACAATCTTTACCAAAATGTCCCTTCTCCCGGCAATTGTAGCAAGTTGGGATCTTACTTCCATGTCTTGTTTCCTTGTTCCTTGCCGGCTTGCCTCCCTTTTGAATGTCTTGACTTAACATCATTTTGATTTGGACACACCGAGACAATGTGTCCAACTTTGTTGCATCCAAAGCACTTGATATTCTTGAATTGTTTTGCAATGTGCCTTGTCTTGCTATTTTCCTTCTTCTTGGAAGTGAAGCCAATTTCACTCTTATCTTGTAAGGTTCTTTGCTTGCTCAATATATCATCAAGAGTGGTCTTTCCTTTGTAACTTCTTTCCAAGTCATTAGTCAATTTCTTGATTTGGTCCTTGAGCTCATTGTTTTCCTCTACAAGGTTAGTCTCACAAGATATAGAGGAAATAGAAGCATCTAATTTTGAGCAACAAGGTATATCATGTAAATCATCGCAAGAGGTGGATATACTAATCTTAGATGAAATGCAAGAGCTAGAAGCTAAGCATGGCAAATCATCTATTAAATCACATGTAATACCTATATCCACTTTAGATCTATTTAGCTCATTTAGGAGGAGAGTTTCATATTCATTTTTTAGAATATCATAATTATTTTGAAGTGAGACAGACTCTTTCTTCAAAACTTTGAATTTATATTTTTCCTTTCCTAAATACTCATTTAGATCTTCGAGCATTTCCATCAACTCATTATAAGTAGGATTATCATCATTTAGCTCTTTGTTACCTTTGGCCATAAAGCAATGAGGTAATGTAGATGGAGTTAAGGTCTCATCATTGTCGGAGCTAGAGATTGAGCATTCTTCTCCCGATGTTCATTCTTGAATGCAATCCTCATTAATGGAAGTGGACCTTTCATAGTAATCTTAAAGATTGGTCCACATCTGTGGGGACCCCGGAGTTATCTCCATAAGACCGAGACTAAGCATGGTCTTAGAGACATAACTCTAGGTCTCCGGTAAATGAATTCCAACTTAACTCAGTCTAAATGAGAGTCTTGCCTGCACACTAGAGCCCCGACGATCATGCGCGCCGCTCCTTTGCGAGCACTGCATGATTGTCGGTTCTCCAACAAGCCAAGCACGACACTTAGCGAGCTAAATGGGAACCCATGAACAGTGAGTATGACTTATATTGGCTCCCAAGATCAGCGACCAATATAACCATACTCTCATTCAACGTCGGTTACATCCATACAACCTTCAAACACTGATAGTACAAAAGGCATACAACATAGTTCCAAGTTTACATCTAATACAAGTGGCCGACCGGCCAAATTAAACAAGTTCATAAAGTAGCAGCGGAAACAAATAAGTAAATAAACCAAAAGGCCAGCAGTGGTATGCCCCATAACCCATCGGCAACCGACTGGGATTAAAAGATAGCACGCTACTCATCGGTGTCGCCTAAATCGACACCGACGAGCTCGTCGGTCTCATTATCCTCCTCACCTGTAAAAGCCAGCAAACATCTGGCTGAGTACAAAGAGTACTCGCAAGTCTTACACAAATAAAAATATTTATGCATAAGGTCATTCAAAGGAAGGGCTCATATTGGCTTAATTTTGCGAAAGAGACGCAATACTGAACAACCTACACATACTAGTTTTTCAAGTGCCATTTCAAAATCAGATTTGAAGTAGAAGTAAAGCATGTGAATAAGTAATGAATTCAATAACAAATGAATCATACCAACAACAAAGTGGCGGTCCACTTTGATACAACAACAAGTATGAACATCCCATTCATGTCGATACCAAGTTATAACCACAATTTTAATTCCAAGTCTAACAATAGTAACTCCCGAACTCAAGCGGTTGTTCATAATCATGACACGGCTATTTGAATAGATTTATACCTGCAGGGTGTACTACTTTACCCACACGACTTGATTAGCCCGTAAGCCTTCAGATGCCTCCGAATATAGCATACTTCCTATGGTATGCCGGCCGGGTAAATCAAGATACGGTCGTTTTTAGCAAGAAGATCTCATTGAGCCAAGTCCCTCAACCCATGGCTCCTAGGAAACACAAGACGTTAACGCCTCCATCCTATATATCCTAGGAAACACAAGACGTTAACGCCCCCATCCTATCGGCCCAAAGGAACACGGGATTTCACGGTCCCATGCCCTTACAATTTCACCACCGTGGGACTCAACACAATAAAACCTTCCCCTACTTAACCATACGGCACCCATATACCGCGTGTGATAGCACGAATGTACTTGAATCAACGACGTTACCAAAGTTCGGTCCTTAATTGTTCAGACAAGTCAACCACTTACCCAAAGCTCGTGCACGAAGCACAATCACTAACCAACACTTGTCCAGACCAAAAGCTCATTTAAAATGACAAAAATTTAACTCACAAAACAGATACGAAGATCTGAACCAAAAGTAAATAATGAGAGTTGTGTCTATTCCATAATTGTCGGGTTATTCCCGACAATCCAACTACCGGTTCTAGACTTGCATGGCTAAGCAGACTCGAACAATATAAATTCATACATCCTATCATAAGCATTTCAGTATGGGAATAATTCATGGATAGCCAAAATGACAAGATAATAGGATGTGTCTAACTACCCATCACAAAAATAGCGACATTATAGAACTACCATGCAAGCAATTATCATTGCATCTACCCTAACAAAATTGGGATCAAATATGATGCAAAAAGAAAGTTCAAAGGATGCTTGCTTTGCTGGTAGGCTAATTGCTCTCCCTCAGTAGTGTAAGAGTCAATATCAATGAGCTCGGAATCTATATAAATACAATACCGAATAAACATCGAGAAATACTCCAAAAATCAAAATGCTCAAAAATGCATGATTTTTCTACAGTAGCTAAGTCATGATTTTAAATAATTTTTGGTGAAAGAATTATTTCATTTTGATTTAGTATATGAAAGTTATAATGGTTTGAATTTCAGATTTCAATATGCCTTCATTTATGTAATTTAATTATGAAGTGAAATTTTGTGGAATAGTGGCGAGTACATGGATTACATAGATAAATAGGCAATATTATTATAAGTTCAAAACAGTTGAGTTAGCTCCAATTGGAGTTTTCATGATTTAGTTACTGATTTTCAAAGTTACCAGCATTAATAGTGCAAAAGTAATATCCTTTAGGATCATTTTCCTCAAACTATAGTTTCTGTGACAGAGGTAAGTTGGGAACCATTTTTATAATTAAGTTCCTTTGAAATATAAATTATCAAAATTGATTTCACTATTTTTGGAGTTTCCAATAATTACTTATGAATTGTTAAAGCTATCAGCCTTTTCCTTTTATAAAAATAATAGTGTTTATAGCTCATTTTCTAAAATAATGCTCTCTATTACAGAGACATGTTTGAAACCAATTTTAATATATAGTTCATTAAATTTTAAAACTATCAGAAGTGGTTTCACTCAGTTTGGAGTTAAAATGAATTAGTTATGTATTTTCAAAGTTATACATATTTTTCAGCTTACAAATAAATGGATTTCGAATTTCATAAAGTATTTATTCCTTTTTACACCGGCGCCTGGCTAGCCGCGCAGAGTGACGGTGGGGTCCCAAGAACAGTGCCATTTTTCATTTAACTCCGATTTTAAAATCCGAACTGACATGTGGGTCCCGGCCGTCAGAGCTCGGTCCACGGGACTTGATCTACCGACACACGCGCACGGTGCACAGGGTTTAAAGACTAGGGCCCACATGTCAGTCGCTGTGGCAATATCCGTAACCTCCCCGCTTTCCGTGCATGGGGCCCGCATGTAAGTGGAACATTACCGCAGCTAAGACATCAGTTATTACTAATGATTGAAGTTAATGTTTAATGACGTTGCTACAGTCGCGGTCGGCGTACGACAACGGGATTTCACTCCCGCGCGTTTCACCGGCGGCTTGCCGGCGATTCCGGCCACGGCGGCGCCAACCAAGGATATGTACAGGTGCAAAATAGCAATACGCTCCTAAAGGAAGTAGCCTCGACAGCTGAGCCGACCTGTACCGGCGGCTAGCCGGAGTTGAGCGGCGCTCAATACGACAAACCCGAAAACAGCAAAAAGTCACTCCGCAGCGCAAACAAGCGAGTGCCCGAGTGTCTAAAGACTACTTGGAGGCTACCTGAGCTAGGTGGACGCTCGAGGAAGCTAGAAGTCAGTTGGAGCACCGACGGCGCCGGAGAAGAAGGTGGTGCCAACACGGCTACACGTGGAGAGGGAGTCTTGAGCAAAGATGAGACTAGTGAATGCTCGGCAAAGCTTCAGGAATCTAAGAGCATGCTATAGGAGCAAGGAATTGAACAATGGCTTACCAAACAAGGTGGGAGATGAAGGGTTTGAACCTTGGCCGAAAAGAGTCAAAACTTCAATTCACCGGAAATCTGTCGTGCAATAAAGGAACGAGTTGAGGGGTTTTGATCAATGACCTAAAGCACATACGGTGACGAGGTGGATTGAGGATAATACCTTCCAGATTTGAAAGTGGCAAGGTGAGCTCCTCGCGTGCGCGCTCTGGACGTGAGCTAGAGCACGAAGGTGAACCAGAGGCTACAAGCAAGAACAAGAGCTCGCATAAGCCAAAATAGAAATGGCATGCAAAGAGGAGCTGAGGGTGCCAGAGGCGAGAAACTTACCAGAGAAATGAGTTCAAGGAAGCTTCCCTCTCCTCGGTCAAACAGAGGAGAAGTGAGGAAGAAACGGGGTGTCGAGGGAGTATTAAGCTCGGGTGATGACGGGAATGGAGGCGGCGTGAAGTGGGGAACGCTCCGGAGTGGTGGATGGGGCGGTGGATTGACGGCGTAAGCATCGCCGTCACTGTGCCTGTCGGAGCAGTGCGAGCACGTGGCGCTAGCTTTCTGCGCCCGCAACGGGAGGTAGGAGACGACTCTGATAGCGCGGTCCCACAGCGTCAGCCACACGGCGAGGTGGGGTTTAAGTGGTTTTCAATCGGCCGTTGGATTGCGAATGGATGGATCAGATTAGAAAGGCGTTCGGGCTGGTCAACAGGATGCGAGATCTGGACCGTTGAATGAGGATCTAACGGCCTGCATGCGTTGGTGCATTTAGGCGGTCGGCCTAAGTCAGTTCACCTGGGTCAGACTCGAGTCAAGGTGTGGTTCAGGCCCAAGGAATAGTACCAGGGTTTGACTGAGGTTTAAAAGGTTTTTCCTACTTTGACCAGAGGCTTAAAAATATAAATAAAATTCCTAAAATCATGAAATAATTTCTGGAGGTTCCTGGGATAGCCTAGTGTCCATAAAAATTATTAAACCCTACTGTTCCTAACATATTTTGTAATATATAAATCCAAACTTAGACAAGGTCTTTTAAAGGTGTTTGAATTTTCTTAGGGTTCAAACCAGTCCCAAAAATTTGAGAAAAATTATATTAATTCACGATAATTAAAATAGTATTTGAATAAATTATTTCCAGAGGATCTTCAGTAGCATTTAATTCAGTTTTTAGTTTGGAGCTCAAATTGAAGTGTATGTTTCATTTGTATTTTGAGATTTTCCAAGTACAATATTCAAATGAATGGTTTCAAAACATGATGCATGCTAATGAGATGCATAATAAACCTCTTAGATGCATAAGGGAGAAGGAGAAAGGAGGAGGAAGATCATCTTTCCAAGGTTCTCCCACCTACGTCCTGGTTGCTACAAGGGTAACGAGTGCCGATCCTCATCGCTTGATTAGTGGTAGATGTGTTTTGGTTCAATTTTGATTATATCGATTTGCTACGGGTAGAAATTGATTCTGTCCAGATTGTTGCGTGGACTTTTTCGTGATGTTAGAGGCCGAATCTGAGTTTCCCATCTCCTAGAGATATGTAGGTATTGTTCTTAGCTTTCGGTACGCCAAGATCACCTAATTCCGACTTTCGAGTCAAAAGTTATGATAGATTTAATATCTGCTGTCCAGAATCCTGACGAGAATTAGCAGTCTCTGTTTAGGTTGATATATGGCCTAGTTAGAGGGTGATTCAGAGGTCTTGCCCATAACAAATTTTGAAGGTGATATCACTAGCTTTCAGGATTGATAAAGAACACCTCATTTGGATTTATAGATCAAAAGTTATGCACTTTTCTTTGTGACTGTCCAGATTGTAGATCAGTCTGTCCAGATTGTATGTCAGTTTCTATCTTTAGTTTTGACCCGTGTGCCACTTTTTGTTAAAGGCAAAATTTGAATGTCGTGCCAACTAGTTTATTGTAGGTAATTTCATAACCTTTTCAGATTGTTAAAGAACGCTCAATTCGGAGTTGTAGATTAAAAGTTATGGTTGTTTTAGTATTGCTGTCCTGTTTGTTCAGACAGAAGCTGTGCTGCTGTTTTGTTTTCTTTATTAGAAGTTTATTGGCCGAATTGGGAAATCTCATCAACTTGAATGTTATAGATATGTTCGTTAAGATGAGGTAGGATCTGGACTCATCTCATTTCGAGTCCCACGTCATTAACTACTGTCATTTTCGTGCTGCTGTCCCGACACGTTTTTGGGTTGCAGCCTGTTTTTCAGATTAGGTTTTATGGCGATTCCTTGGGAGTTCAAGGGGGGTATTGTAGACTATTAATTCGGGTTGGATTCTATGTTGTTCTTATTTCGGTTATTTAATTGTTTAGGCCACGAGGCTACGGGTTTGGGAGCGCCATCGTGTTCGCTAACGCGCCGCAACGCGGAAGGCAAGTACTTTGTTGCTTTTGAGTGCTGTGATTGTGAATGTTTTCATGAATATAGTGTGACATATTGTGTTACCCGAGATGCAGAATTGGTTATGTTCTTTCATTATGTGGAGTATATACTGAGAGATGGTATTATCACTGTTCATGTTCATATCATGCATCCTTTTATTCATGTTATGTCCACGGGAGTGGATTGTAAGTCCCACCATTCCAATGTGGGCAAATTTGGACATTGTCATGTCCCGCCCACGGAGTGGATTGAAAGACCCATCAATTCCAAGATGGGCACGTAAGACCCATCAATTCCAGTGATGGGCAGCTTTGGACACCTATATGAAACGTTCTTCATATAGGACTTGGATCCCCGCACTTTGTTAAGGTGCGGGCTTAAGTGAACACCGACGGTGTGTCACTCACTATACCGTATATGCATGTGTGCAGTCCATCCTGATTACATTCATTCATTTCATGTTTTCATAAGTGTTCACTCGATGCAAGGTTCGCATTCTTAAATGGTGATGTCCTGTTTGTATATGTGTTCTTTTTCTTTCATCAGACTTGCCGAGTCATGGACTCACTCTTGCGTTGTTTGTTTATTTTAGGTAACCCCGATGTTGGCTCACTTGGGAGGGAGTAGACACGCACTACTCGCTCACATCATCCTATTCATGTTCAAGATTAAATTTAGTTCTATCTTACATTCGTTAATGATGAACCGTAATAATTAAATTATAATTGGTGAAGGAAGGATACCTTCTCCACATGGATGTTGATTTATTATGCGTGTGAACCTTCTTTATTGATGATCGTATTAAATAACTTAGAAGGTGAAGGAATGATACCTTCACCATGTCCTGCTTAATTTAATGTCGTCTTTAGTTGAAATACTTAGTTCAAATTCTTCGCATTATGGATGTATGTTAGATGTTTTAGGTGACATCTTGGATTCCGAATAGCCGTGGTGTTACGGTTGGTATCGAGCGGCTTTAGGTCCGTGGTAATTGAATATTAAATTGACACATCGTGCACGATGAGGTGGGGTTGGGAAATCCATTGTTTCGTATTTCTATTGTTATGTTTCATTCGTTGAGCAATTGTTGAATTGCTTTTGTATTATCTTTCTTGTTGTTAATCTATGATATGTTATGATATTCCATATCTATGAATCTATTCTATGATTGTCATGATATGATCATGTATAATCATAATTGATTATATTGTTTAAACGTGTCGATGATGGAGGTTAAGAAGTGGAGGCCGTGGTTGTGGCCCCGACTTTGTCGATTGCACCAAAGATTTGTGGTAGCAGAATAGAGTAGTATCTACCCGAATACCATAGTGGAGTGTTGAGGGTGAGATTCTTTAGAAAATATTATTCTCTTCCTTGGTTTCTGTATGTGGCGATTCTGTAATAGTTGCGCTTGATGAAGTTTTCTTGAGTTAGTGTTTTACATTTCTTCCGATGAGTTCTCATTGACTTTCTTGGTTCCATAAGTCGACTACTTGTTCTCCGATCGCTGGTCTAAAGTTGTTCTTGGGATCGTTGGATATCGCAAAAAAACTTATCTTTTCTTGGGAGTTCTCGCCTTCTTATTGGAGAATGTGAATCATTTATTCACGAGTATTCTGGCATCGAAAGTTTTCTGTTGCAAATTCTTTAACATGTGAAAGCTTTGACTTTATGTATTTCTTTTGGATTAGTTCCAGTGTTGGAATGTAATGCCTCTTTTTCTGAAAGATTAGGTTAAAATCTTTAAGTGATGTCTTGACATGCTTAAGTATGAGGTGTTAATTAAATGAATTAATTATTATGGTATGAGTTATCAGATTTGGGTTATTAGCTTTGTGCAAACAGTCTATTCTTAACTAGTATTCGTGGAAGTGGATTGCTTAAAGTGAAATGTCGTTGTATTTGGTACAGGATGAGTTTTAGATAAGAGGTTGTTCATATTTGTTCAAGAAGCTATTGTTGTTAAGAATTGTGGAAAAAATTGTGGATGTATCGGGTTGATCTTTACGATCGGATAATCTGATAAATTTGTTAGATAAGTTGAAATCTAGGTCCTCTTTCAGTTATTCTAACCGCTAGTGATGGTTAAGTTAAGGATGTGTTCGAATGTTGTCTTGATAAATATTAATCTTGAATTTGTCTTCTATTTGGATCTTGATGATCTTATTTAAATGATAGCTTTACTTGATTCTTGCCATGCTAAAAATTATTGAAACATGTTTAAATGACTAGATGAACGATGATGTATCGCCTTGTGAAACCTTGACTTATGTGTCCTATATTATTGAAGTTAAGGACATTTTATTCTAATTGTCGATCATAAGTTAGAATGCTGATTATATCCTCTTAATCGTTGTTGAGGTTGCAAACAGAGGTAGGATCATGTTTGTGCCATGTGTGGCTAGAGAGCATTTAGTGTGTACTATCTTGGCATTGAGTGTCACTAAGAGTTAAATGGATGAAAGCTAATCGTAGATTTCTGTTGGTGTACATTGGTGAGATTGTCATGTTCTATTATCATCTTGTTGAAAGAGTTTGTTTCAATTATAAGGTTTTTGCACTAGGTTTTCCTAGATCAAGTATATGTAACCTTATTTAGATTTTAGAGACATGATGAAGTAGTTCATTGTGATTCTTTTCAAAAGTTCATGGAGTGTTAAGAGATTTGATGATTCTCGCCAATAGCATATTATTTCGTTGATTAGTGTGATTGTCGATCGTGGTTGTGATGATAATGTTCAACGAAAAAATCATTTGCATGATAATCGTTTTAGTGAAAGTGTTTCGAGTTTTGCTTGTTATCTTTGGACCTCATGAGTTATGTGGTAACTTTGTCTGCTTTTTGAGCAAAGAGACGGGTTGAAAGATTTTATTGGTTCTTAAGTGGTTCTTATGATTTGGTCTTAAGAGCTTATCTTGTTTAAGTGGCAAAGTTATGTAGTAATCACGTAAAATAACTTTCCCGGTTAAAGGAAGGAGTGAAGTAAAAGTATTTGAGATTTAAGTCGCGTTTCGCCACTTGCGCTTATTTGGGTGTGCTTAAACCTTATGCATTTGTTCCATAAGAGTTTATCAAATTTTCAAAGGGCATTACCTTCTTCTCATTTGTGGTTTGGTATTTGCTTTCAATAGGGCTTGAGCCCTCGACTATTGATTTTTCCCTTATGTTTTCCGAGTACTTTGCCTAAGTGACTATTTTTTCTTGATCCTTTGTTCATCATGGTGGCACATGTTTTCCTAGTTGAAGAAAATTGATTTCATTCGCTCTTCCTTTTGAGAAAGAATCAATCTATTCGCTTCACCTGAGTCTTTTGAGGTGTTTAATGATTGTAGTTGTGAAACTTTGGGTTGGAAATTATTCGATGAGCATTGGAGGATGAAATAATTTCAGAATATAGTTATTTAAGAGGAGTTTATCTCATTAGAAGGTTGCCTTTGGAGGTTAAACTGATTGCATGGTTACAACTAGTAGAATCTATAGCGAGACGTAGTCCAAGTTCTTTTGTTCATTTCAATGGAACATAGAATTATCCAAAGTATGAAAATCTTGATCAATGTATTAGAGTGTCGCGGTTGAGTACCTTGCGTGGTTGTGTAGATGAAATATGATGGTGTTGTAATGGGAGTAATATTAGCAAAGTGATCTGATCGTTAAAGAGATTAAAGAGATAGCCAAGATTGTTGGATTATTGCCATGAATGACTTGGACGTAGTAAGTAACTCTCTAAGAATTAGAATCTTGATAAAGATAATTGGATCAAGAAATGTTTTTGTGTTGATGTCAATGCGCGAGTATGTTTGGATTGTGAGAATTTTAGGGATTTAATTTGAGGCTTCCCTATCTTCTATATGAGAAGTTCATGGTAGGAGTCTTGGAGTTTAATTTTGGGCTTCACATTCTTTTGCTAGGACCTTGAGTCTCCCAATGATTATGTGTAGAGAAAGTAGAATAAGGGTGGATTCGAACAATGGGATGGTCATTGATAGAACCCTTTGAGGAAGTATATGAATGTGTGTCTGGGAATTTCGAGTTGTTTATTCTTAGAACATTGAGGTGATGTGATTGCATGTGATATCTATTTTGAGATGCATTGAAGTCATCTGTCAAATTAATTCATTTCAGAGAGGAGTTGTTGAGAGAAAGTTTCAGTAGTCGATAGAGCCTCTATACCGAGGTGTGGATGATGTATTTCGACTTGAGCATAGCGTTGAGAATGCCAAGTTAAGAGAGATGAGTTAGGTGTTATGCGATGAATTGGAATTCCAAAGTTTGAGAGAAGTTTTATTCTGAAAGAGAAACTGAGAAATTGATGCTTCCTAAAGTAGAGACACGTTTTCTTGATTCTTGTTTGAGCTATGTGTTTTGACAGATGTCTTTCGCAAGTTGAGCTCGACATTTATGTTGATATGTGTGATTCTTTCCATTGAGACGGAATAAATAATTTTTTTGGGCATTCAAGTGATTTCTCCTTTGGATTTCGTGGACGTTTATTCGCAAACCGCCACTTGGAACGTGGAAAGGTTTTTCGTGATGAAATTCGATTTTCTGTTTGACTCTTTAGCATCGAATGGTAACGCATAGATGCGATGTGAATCTTTCTTTTCGATGGGTTTGGTCGGTAAAAGAGTTTGCTTAAAGAGAGCTCATTGTGTGTTTCGTTAAAGGAGGTGATCCTTATTTTAGTGAAGAGTTCAATTGAGAGGTGGAACAAGAGTTCGTGTTCTATGTGCATGTTGTGTGGTTCAAGATCAATTGGAAGGTTAGCCAAGGTACTTTGGGTTGTTTTCGTTAGCTACGGAATTTGAAGTTGGCGACGCAAGGACCGTCTCGGTCCATATGTGGTGTACTACATTTAGCATGTTTGGTGCCGAGTGAGTACCGTGAGAACTAGAGTTTGAATATTCGTTAACGCCATTGACCATCGAGTAGGATCTTACCTTTGAATCTCTTCCGATGAGTGTACTTGGCAATGTCGGATTGAGTGTTAGGTCGATGTAGTTTACGCCAATGTCTTGTGGTCTTGTCATCCGAGAGATAGGTCATTTGGGACTGAGTCTCGCATGCGAGTTGTATCCGCATATGTTTGCTTCGGGCATATGTTAATAGATGTTTCTTTTCGTGGCAATTATTCTTTCGCTTATTTCGACGGTTAGAATTCGAGGTCGATTGCTAAGGGGGTAGAATGTAATACCTCGAATATCAAATAGAGAGAACATATTATTCGGAAGAGAAATTTATTCAAATTTGAATGCATTAAAGTTTAGAGGAAAAATTGAAAGAAAATTCAGGATTTGAGAGAGGATTGGACCTTCGCTTTAGCCCAAGGTGTCCTAGCCAAGTGGGCGGCCTTGTAGTGGAGTCAAGAAGGGGTCTCCTTCCCAAAACCCTACCCTCTGCTACATGATCACGCATCAGAGCACGCTGATCAGTAGCAGCCCCCTCCGTGCTGCTCTACCAAGATGAGGAAGAAGTCTGAGGTGCCGCCGCCATGGTGGAAGGAGAAGAAGGGAGAAGGAGAAAGGAGGAGGAAGATCATCTTCCAAGGTTCTCCCACCTACGCCCTGGTTGCTACAAGGGTAACGAGTGCCGATCCTCATCGCTTGATTAGTGGTAGATGTGTTTTGGTTCAATTTTGATTATATCGATTTGCTACGGGTAGAAATTGATTCTGTCCAGATTGTTGCGTGGACTTTTTCGTGATGTTAGAGGCCGAATCTGAGTTTCCCATCTCCTAGAGATATGTAGGTATTGTTCTTAGCTTTCGTGTCCGCCAAGATCACCTAATTCCGACTTTCGAGTCAAAAGTTATGATAGATTTAATATCTGCTGTCCAGAATCCTGACGAGAATTAGCAGTCTCTGTTTAGGTTAATATATGGCCTAGTTAGAGGGTGATTCAGAGGTCTTGCCCATAACAAATTTTGAAGGTGATATCACTAGCTTTCAGGATTGATAAAGAACACCTCATTTGGATTTATAGATCAAAAGTTATGCACTTTTCTTTGTGACTGTCCAGATTGTAGATCAGTCTGTCCAGATTGTATGTCAGTTTCTATCTTTAGTTTTGACCCGTGTGCCACTTTTTGTTAAAGGCAAAATTTGAATGTCGTGCCAACTAGTTTATTGTAGGTAATTTCATAAACTTTTCAGATTGTTAAAGAACGCTCAATTGGAGTTGTAGATTAAAAGTTATGGTTGTTTTAGTATTGCTGTCCTGTTTGTTCGACAGAAGCTGTGCTGCTGTTTTGTTTTCTTTATTAGAGAAGTTTATTGGCCGAATTGGGAAATCTCATCAACTTGAATGTTATAGATATGTTCGTTAAGATGAGGTAGGATCTGGACTCATCTCATTTCGAGTCCCACGTCATTAACTACTGTCATTTTCGTGCTGCTGTCCCGACACGTAATAAACCTCTTTATTAATTTGGGGATGTGACAACATCTCATGAGCATTCTTGAGATCGCATACAGCATCAAATATCTCTATACTCAAAGCACTAAATAAAGCGTTAGTTGCATGAGCGTCGAGATGTAAACATTTCTCTTCGCTATTTGTTGGAGCGAGAGGATCCTTTCGAGGAGAAAAGCCTACATCTACAATTCACCATATATTTTGGCCCATGGCCTTAAAATAACAAGACATGCGGATTTTTCAGTGAGCAAAATTTGTTCCAACAAACAGAGATGCTTCACCTAGGTGCACTATATCACTAGTGGTCATCCTTTACTCTTTAGACGATTAATGTGAGACCCCGGTTTATTAAACTTGTAATACTTAACCTTCCTCTGGTTCTAGTATCACAAATAGAATAATCCGCGTCTCGATGAATATGTGCCTCCCAGAACAAGCAGCACACATACATCATATCAAAGCATGCATCAATTCCATACACAGAATTTAACGAGTCTACCAAAAGACATACATAATATAAGTTATTACTGAACAGTGACCGCCAAATGACATAAGTACCAAATAAGTAATAATGAAGCAAAAGTTGCCATAAGATGGCTTAAACCAAAAGACGACCGGTTAGCCACATAACACCACAGGCAACCGACCAGGCCGCCAAGCTAATCGCCCTTAAATCGCCACAACACAACTCACAAAAGTGAGGTCCATCGAACTCACTATCATCCTCTGCACAACACAAGCAATGCGGTGAGTACAAAATGTACTCGCAAGACTTACGAGTAACAAGCCTATACATAGCTACATGAAAGTTTGTATTCAAAGGAATGTGGTTATATGGTTCTTTAGACGATAAAGCAAGTTTCATTTGCAATATTGTAATAGATTGAACAGCAGTTTGCAAAAATCTGTTTTTAAGCATTTAAATAACAGCGAGTAAACATAAGTAGCAAGTATCCACCTAGAAGTGACTTTCCCTAAAGCCACCACAACATAGCACGAATCCCTGATTCGTACCACCATTAGAGTTTTAAATTTTAAAAAGGTTGTAGCCTAACTCTTGAAAGACTTCCCCAAGCGTGTCCATAACCTAGGACAAGGCTATTCGAATAGTTTTAATCCCTGCAGGGGTGTACCAATGTACCCACACTTCAGACCGCCTTTTTGTCAAGCTATTAAGCACACTTCATTTGGTATGCCGGCACGGCTAGGTCCTACGAACCCTTTCCAATGGAATATGCTAATCAAGAGACGCACGTATGGGGGTTAATCCTTAGTGATCTGCCGACGAAATATGGATCACAAGGACCCATACGTGGAGCAAGATACACCGGCCTCGGCGGGTGTTCCTCTCCCTACAAACGTGTCCATGTTGCATATAATCAAATATGCAACCCACCACGCGACTCATTAATTAACACAGCCCAAAGTACTCAGCTAAGAGAGGTTCCATATCCCTCTAGTGTGGTTAGCACGCACGAATGCTTGGTTTGATGTAACAAGTAGCTCGCTCCTTAATTGACCCGGGCACCATTCCAATCACACCCAAAAGATCACACCATCTTACCATTGTGCCCAAGTCTAAATTGTTTTCATTTTCAGTTTTAGTTTTGCAATTTAGACAAAGCACAAGGCTGAAATATACATGTTATAATAGTTTGTGTGATCAAGGTTATTGACGAGTCGATAACCGCCCATTTCTACCGATAACTAAGCATGGCTAAGCATAATGACACGTAAACTACTAAGTGACAAGGGTTCATCCAGCGAACCCAAAATCACAGCAAGTAATCCTAGGCTTCAGTAGTAGAGGAATAAACATTTCCTACTGATAATGCATCTAGTAGGCCAGCTATCGACAATAGTTTAAAACAACATAGCAATGCATACATAGAATTTGCAACCAACATATTAGAATTTGAAAATAGTAGGAACAATATGATCAAATGAATGCTACATCTGCTTGCCTTGCTGGAGTGTAGGATCTGATGGCTGCTGTGGCTCAATATCAGCAATAAAATTATCTTCGGAACCTAACGTGAAAAGGCGATAAGCAAATAAGAACGAAGAACGCCAAATAAACTACAACAGCAAATCACAACCAAAACTAATAAAATTTACACAACAGCTAGGGAATGATCTAAGACAAAGATGGGAACAAAAATTACGCAATTTGGACTTAACATGCAAAAGATATGAACAAAATGCTCTTTCTCAGCCTTACAACAACCTAATTAATAATTAGCACTGTTCATGGCGAAATTTTCCAGAATGATCTAAGGTCTGAAATTTTTATAGCAGGTAGATTATAACACCCTAATAACAGCAAAGTTGAATTTACTAAATTTGAAGTTATACACATTTACTTATGATTTTTCTAAGTTGTAAATCTAATGCAAGTCATTTTACAGAATTATGAACATGCTCAAATCCTATTTCATATGAAACTACACTAACAGATGAATTCAACAAAATTTATTTTGCACAAATTGGATTTATACAGAAAAAGATATGCATTTTTCAAGGTTAAATCTATTTCTGGAATATTCAAAATGACAGAAATCAAGTTATTTCTAGTTACACAATTTTCTGCCACATGGAATATGCTTAAATCCATTTTTATAATAAACTTAAGTGACAACAAAATTTATTACAGTTGGAATTGTCTAAAAAGTAGTTAAAATGAATTAGCTATGAGTTTCTAAAGTTTTTATATCATTTTGAGTTGTTAAATAACTACTTACCGAAATACAGACAAACTCCAACAAAAGAATAAGACGTGGACGCTCGACAACCCTTGATCTAAAATCCTACGGCTCACGCGCGCCGAAAACAGCACACGCGCGCGAAACCTAATCGGAACCTACCGTTGGATCACGATCCAACGGCTCACGAAGGTGTATGCATCCGGACGGTGCGGTTGCTTGGGCCAATCCCAGCCGCAGATCTGCAGATGGACGGTCCAGAGCGCACCAACGGTCGGAAGGTCCGATTGCACACACGATCTCAGCCGTTGATCGCAAGATCGACGGTCGAGAATGATCAAGGCATCCGGAGGGTCCGAATGCATACAAAGATCTGGGCCGCAGATCTAAAAACGAACGGTGGCTAATGGTCGAAGTTCAAAGGAGATGTCGACACGGGCACGCATGTCAGTGACCTTGAGTCACAACTGCGACGATTAACCCACGTGCACAGTGCACTGGGCCCACATGTCAACGACTAAGAGTGGCGGTTTAGGACAGAATTAATGCTTCTAATGATTAACATTAAATAGACACTAATGACCCCTGGATTTGGATTATAACCTCTCGGGCCCACAAGTCAGCGACCCAGAGGTGATTTCCAACAGCGATTAAATGCCGACACGATAATTAATCAATGATTAGGCCTTAATGATGTCGGAACAGCGCGGAGTTGCGCTAGCGGGTGATTTAAGAATGTTGGGCCCACTGGTCAGTGGCCCAACGACCCAGATTAAGACACCATTAACGAACTAATGATTGGCAATCACTGTGTAATTAATGTGTCCTAATCAAATGACGAAACGGGAGTTCTGTGCCGGCAAAATACCGAGCAACTTCAACGGCTCGTCGCCGGCGACACTGGCTGCGGCGGCGCCAACCAAGCACTAAAATGGAACCGCAATAGCACTACGAACCTAATGGTGGCATTTTCGCCGGCGGTGAGGGACTAGAACGCCGGCTAGCCGGAAAAATGAAAAAGGGAGCTTTTACTGCTAAGCGCGAAAATAGCGAAAAGCTCAGCTGCAGTCCAAGGAAGCGGGTGCCAGAGCCACTAAGGACTAATAAGAAGCTACCTTGATGAAGGGAAGCTTCAAAGATGGCCGGAGATGCTTGATCACGGTGGAAGCTCGCCGGACTTGGAGAAGAAGGATTGAAAATGACACCCTGAGCCAAATGAGTGATTCCAAAGCATCAGTATAGCTTCATAATGACTCACAGAAGCCACAAGAGTAAGGAATTAGAAAATGGAGCACTCACCTGAGCTGAGGAAGAAGATGACCAATTTCGGCCGAATTTGAACAAACCCCAAATTGGACAATTCCTGAGAATCAAATCCAAAATTAAGTGAGGGGAAATGTTCAAGGAAGTAAATAGATAAGGATAGGGCAAAGAAACATGAAGGAGAACCACTGGAACACCAAGAACACCATTGGAGCTTTTCGGGTCAACAATGGCAACTTGCCATTCTTGAGGTGTTAAGCTTCAATACTGAGAATGGGGCTTGATGGTGGTCTAAAGGAATACCAGGAAGTATTGAGAGTGTTTATAAAGCCTTGGAAGCATTATGGTTTGCACCACAAATCTTTCGGGCGGCAAAACACAGAGCACAAGGTGCGGCCGACAAGGAAAAGATAATAGATGGTGCAATAGGGCATAGCATGGCCGAAAGTGTCTCCCACGACCCTCACTATTGACTAGGGTGGCTGTAGGAAGCACGACAAGACAACCCCATGCCCTACACTGTGCCCGCACGGCTAGAGGTTGAAGATGACCAGCGCAAAAGGCTCGGGCGTTCCAGAGCCCTACGATTCAAATCGGACGGCTGAGATAGCGCCACGCCTCCGGGCTTTAAAACACAACGAAAAGACCACGAGCCCTAGGATTAGAAATGAACGGCTCAGATTGCCCCACGTCGCAAACGCGGTTTACAACAGAGGAACAGGCGAGCGTTGGATCTTAATCCAACGGCTCAGGTTCAAACCAACAACCGGAGGGTCCGAAAGTTTCGGTGCATCTCGGCGGTTGGATGGAGATCTAACGGTCGACATTTGCGCATGCAACCGGAAGGTCCGAAAGTTTACACGCGCGCGGCCGTGCGATCGAAATCCAACGGACGAGATTAGACGCGCGTTTTTAAAGAGAGGCTCGGTGCAGTTAGTTGACTGGACCGAGTCAATTGGCTCGAGCCCGAGTCTGACTCGAACCCAAGGCACAGTGAAACCAGGTTTGATTTCAAAATTAGAACAGAGACTTTGAAGAATTTATTTGAGGTAGCAAATTAACTCCAAAAATTAAGAAATTTTTACAGGATCTTGCTAACTCAGATATTAACCTTGTATAAAATTTTCAGAGGTTTTTATACTGTGAATAAATCTCCAAAAATTCTGCAAGGCTCTGTTTCAATGTTTGACTGAGAGTCAAACAAGTTTGACTGCCCCCTAAAAATATTCAAACAATTTCTAAAAATTGTGAAATTTTTCAGAGGGGCTACATACCATCCCAAGAACTTAGGAAAAATATTTCCAGAGGATGATCACAAAATTTGACAAGATTGTTTTTGGGATAACAAAGTTTGGATCAAATAGACTTGTGACATTGTATTTCCATAATCCCTTGTACAGGAATTGGTTGGCACAACAGGAAATACATGATGTAAGAAAAAGTTTTAATTTCTACTGATTTTCTTTCATTTGAAACACAAGCCCAAAATTGGCATGTTACAAAACCTCCCCCCCCCTTACAAGAATCTCGCCCCGAGATTCCGTTTACTCGGAGAAGAAGGATGGGTAATCTGCACGAAGACGATCTTCGCGCTCCCAAGTTGCCTCATCTTCAAAATGGTTCGACCACTGAACCTTAAGGAACTTGATGACACGGTTCCTTGTCCTTCATTCAGATTCTTCAAGAATACGGACAGGATGCTCACGATAGGTCAAATTCTCCTACACCTCGAGATTTTCCAACGGGGTTTCCTCAATTGGAACACGGAGGCACTTCTTCAAGTGTGACACATGAAACACATCGTGGACACCCTCAAGTGAAGCTGGCAACTCCAATCTGTATGCAACAGCTCCAATCCTCTCGATGATGCGATAAGGCCCAACATATCGAGGAGCTAACTTGCCCTTGATGCCAAAACGCTGATGGCCCTTCAAGGGTGAGACCTTGAGATACACAAAGTCATTGGGCTCAAAGCTCAACTCTCGACGACGACGATCCGCATAGCTCTTTTGCCTGGACTGAGCCACGCGCAGATGCTCACGAATCAGCTGGACTTGGCTTTCGGCCTCATTGATGGAATCTGGCCCGAAGAACTGACGCTCACCAGTTTCTGACCAGTTCAAAGGGGTTCTACATCTCCTCCCATACAAAGCCTCAAACGGTGTCATGCCAAGACTAGCTTGGAAACTGTTGTTGTAGGAGAACTGTGCAAACGGCAAGCACTTCTCCCACTTCTTTCCATAGGAAAGAACACAGGCACGGAGCATATCTTCCAACACTTGGTTAACTCTCTCCGTCTGACCATCAGTTTGAGGATGATAAGCTGAACTAAAAGAAAGACGTGTGCCCATCGCCTCTTGGAGACTATGCCAAAAGCGAGAGGTGAAAAGAGAACCACGATCTGACACAATCGTTCGTGGCACACCATGCAAACTCACAATCCTTGAGACATAAAGCTCGGCCAAGGGCTTCACGCGGAGCTGGGTCTTGACAGGAAGAAAATGTGCCACCTTAGTCAGCCTATCAATCACGACCCAAATGGCATCGTTCCCTTTCGGTGAGCGGGGTAATCTGGTGATAAAATCCATACCAACGGAATCCCACTTCCACTCGTGCATCGCAATGGTGAAGAAGGCTCGCCGACGCCGATGTTCGCCTTGACACGACAAAGACACGCCGCACTCAAAGAACGAACTCGCAATCTCGCTTCATGCGAGTCCACCAGAATCTCTGTCGAAGGTCTTGGTACATCTTGGTAGCTCCAGGATGGATAGACAAAGGAGAGTCATGGGCCTCGCGGAGAATCAAATCTCGCAATTCCATGACCTTTGGAACCACCAGACGCTGACCAAACCACACAACACCGTGTTCATCCTCAGAGAAACACTTAGCTGTCCCATTCTTGATGTTCTGCTTGATTTGGATCACACCAACATCTGTCTGCTGGGCAGCCCTGATTTGCTCCACCAAAGTCGGTTGCACAACCAAGGTAGCAAGAGAACCATGCTCAATCAACCCCAAATTAAGCCGCTGAAATTCCTCGAGAAGGGCAGGTTGTTGCTCTTGAAGTAACAAGGTATTGCAATACACCTTGCGACTGAGTGCATCGGCAACAACATTAGCCTTGCCCGGGTGGTACTGAATGCCTATATCATAATCCTTGATCAATTCCAACCATCTCCTTTACCTGAGGTTCAGATCTGGCTGGGTGAACAAATATTTCAGGCTCTTGTGATCAGAATACACCTCACAGCGGTTACCAATAAGGTAATGCCGCCAAATCTTGAGTGCATGGACCACTGCAGCTAACTCCAAATCATGGGTAGGATAGTTGAGTTCATGAGGCCTCAACTGCCTCGATGCATAGGCCACTACCTTGCCTTCTTGCATAAGAACACAACCGAGTCCCTGCCGAGAGGCATCACAATAAATATCAAAGCTCTTATGCACATCAGGGAGAACAAGCACTGGGGCTGAAGTCAATTGCCTTTTGAGTTCTTGAAAACTCAAATCACAAGCCGAAGACCACACGAATTTCTTTTCTTTCTTGAGCAATTCGGTCATGGGCTTTGCAATCTTGGAGAAGTTCTTGATAAAGCGGCGGTAGTAGCCCGCTAAACCAAGGAAACTCCTCACATCGGTGGATCGACTTGGGCTGCCCCAAGATAGGACATCGCTGACCTTGCTAGGATCTACTGCTACACCACCTGCTGAAAGAACATGGCCCAAGAATGCCACTTCCTTCAACCAGAACTCGCACTTGCTGAACTTGGCGTACAGCTGATGCTCACGTAGCTTGCCCAAAACAATCTACAGGTGCTCAGCATGCTCCTCTTCACTCTTTGAGTAGATAAAAATGTCATCAATGAAAACCACAACAAACTTATCCAAATACTCCATGAACACCGAGTTCATAAGATTCATGAACAAAGCTGGAGCATTGGTCAAGCCAAAAGACATGACGGTGTACTCGTAAAGGCCATAACGAGTAGTGAACGCCGTCTTTGGAATATCTCACTCGATCCGACTTGATGGTACCCCAATCTCAAGTCAATCTTGGAGAACACACAAGCTCCAGTCAACTGGTCAAAGAGATCATCAATACGAGGCAAAGGATACTTGTTTTTCACCATCACTTCATTAAGCGGACGGTAATCAACACACATACGAAGGGTCTTGTCCTTCTTCTTCACAAAAATAACTGGACAACCCCAAGGAGATGAGCTAGGATGGATGAACCCTTTTGCTTGAAGCACACCCAACTGCTTCTTCAGCTCCTCCAACTCATTAGGAGGCATTCGGTACGGCGCCTTAGAAATTGGAGCGGTACCGGGCAACAACTCAATCACAAACTCCAAGTCTTGAACTGGAGGCATACTAGGCAAATCTTCAGGGAAGACATCCACAAAGTCACAGACTGTGGGCACATCCTGAATCTCCATGGCTGGCTTAGCTTCAAGGGCACAAAGGTGTGGCCCTTGCAGCTGCGGTGAAATCCCAACTTGCTCGCCTGAGGGACTAGTGAGGAAAACCATCTTCCTGGCACAATCAATTTGCCCCAAGTGTTGGGACAACCAATCCATGCCAAGAATCACATCCAGGCGCGCCGAATTGAGTAAGATGAGATTCGCCAAGAATTCCACTCCTTCAATATTAATGGGAACGCCCCGGCATTCTTGATCAGCTCTCATTTCCGCTCCCGGAGAGCGAATAAGCAAAGGAATCCCCAAAGGAACAAAGTGAAGGTCACAATCAACAGCAAATGATCTCGAAATAAAGGAATGCGATGCTCCAGAGTCAAACAATACTGCAGCAGGACGATAACTAACAAGGAACGTACCCAACACAACGCCGGTGCCTCCGAGCCTCCTCACCGAGATGTGGTTGACTCGACCACTCCCGACACTCGGGTCTTCGGATCACCTTCGTCGTGTGTGACCATTCCTGCGCCCTCCGTTAGGACGAGGGGCTGCTCGATCCTCCGAGGGCAATCGCAGCATAGTGGCCCTTCTTGTTGCAAAGCGAACAGTGACATCGCGGCCGGGTTGCGGAGCGCAACTGCGCCTGGTCGCAGCGCACGTGGTCAAACACGCCGCTGGGGACGAGCAACCGCACCGACGGCCTCGGCGGTGGTGAAGCCAAAGCACGAGCCCTCGTGCTGGCCCAACACGGGACGAGTGAGGCCGGCTGTGCGCACCGATGGGCCTCCCACTTGCGCTATGCGGGACTCGCCTAGCGCCGCTTTGTGCTCGGCGACGATGGTCTTGTCAACCAAGGCACGGAAGTCAACAAAGTCCACGATAGATAGCTTGTCCCGCAGGCTCCTGACAAACCATCCATGAACTTCTCTGCTTAGCCTCATCGAGGCCACCTCTCCCGAGCATAACGAGCCAAGTGATTAAACTCGTAAAGATACCCGAGACGGACTTGCGCCCGCTAAGCGCAAGAAACTCCTTCTTCTTGAGCTTCATCGGGCCATCAGAATGTGGGCCCGACGAAAGCGATCGAAACTCATCCCACGAGACAACGTGGCTGCGGCCGCATGGCGAGAAAATTCTCCCACCATGAGAGTGTTGCACCTCGAGCCGATGGGATGCAAAGAGTGCCCGCCTCGCTCCCGGCATCGAGCAATGTTGAGCTTTCGCTCAACCAGATGCAGCCAATCATCCGCGTCCAAAGGGTCCTCGACCGAGAGAAAGTAGGCGGCTGCGTACGGAGAAACTCCGCAAGCCCACCACAAGACTGGTGGCCACCACCTCCAGATCCCGGCGCCGCAGAGTGGAGGTGTTCCTCGCAATGACCTCCAAGATCCGGGTCGGTCCATGCGATTCCGCCGATTCGAGCGAACCTCACCATGGTCGGAGGAGGGGGAGCTCCTCATCGAACCACTGGCCGATCATTATGGTGGTTCTTGCCATCCTGCTCCACAAAAATAGGTTAAACACAACTCCGGAACAGGAGACAAAGAAAACAACTAACCCTAAACAAACAAACTTTAAAAGCCCAAGTAACCACATAAAATTACAGCAAGATCATAAAGATAACAACCATCCTCCTATTATGACTAACTCGTATGGAAGAACGAGTAATCAATTTTCAGGAAGATAAATTTCGGAATATTAACTTCTGTCCAAAACAGCTAGGAAACAGGGTGAGAAATTTACTAAAGAAGGGTTAGACACTTAGCTATCTCATATCACTTCTTACCCGTGCATTCCCACAAATTTTAGTGGAATTAACCTCTCATTTTCAGCACTTTTTACTACTTAAATGCTAGCTGTCCAGATTTTTCTGCTTGCTGTCCAGATTTTCTCCATTCAGCTTCTGGCCAAAATTTGTAGCTTCCAGGAGCTTCTAATCTTCACAAGACAGCCCACACTTTCATTTTATAACTCTCACGGTTTACCCAAAACCAATCTACTCGATTAACAACTATCTTTTGGAAGAAGATGAGAGGAAAACTCAGCTTTCAAATTCAATTCAGAATAAGGTGAGATGAGCAAACTAAGATAGATGAGGAGTAAAATCTGAGAACTTACTTAGGATTTTCAGGAAAACACTTGATATAAGGAAAGTAAGTTTTCAAAATATACTAGGGACGACCAAGCTAGGGGTTTCTACGGTCAGTATGGCTCTGATACCAAACTCTGTGAGACCCCGGTTTATTAAACTTGTAATACTTAACCTTCCTCTGGTTCTAGTATCACAAATAGAATAATCCACGTCTCGATGAATATGTGCCTCCCAGAACAAGAAGCACACATACATCATATCAAAGCATGCATCAATTCCATACACATAATTTAGCGAGTCTACCAAAAGACATACATAATATAAGTTATTACAGAACAGCCGACCGGCCAAATGACATAAGTACCAAATAAGTAACAGCGGAAGCAAAAGTTGCCATAAGATGGCTTAAACCAAAAGACGACCGGTTAGCCACATAACACCACATTGGCAACCGACCGGCCGCCAAGCTAATCGCCCTTAAACCGCCACAAAGACAACTCACAAAAGTGAGGTCCATCAGACTCACTATCATCCTCTGCACAACACAAGCAATGCAGGTGAGTACAAAAATGTACTCACAAGACTTACGAGTAACAAGCCTATACATAGCTACATGAAAGCTGTATTCAAAGGAATGTGGTTATATGGTTCTTTAGACGCATAAAGCAAGTTTCATTTGCAATATTGTAATAGATTGAACAGCAGTTTGCAAAAATCTGTTTTTAAGCATTTAAATAACAGCGAGTAAACATAAGTAGCAAGTATCCACCTAGAAGTGACTTTCCCTAAAGCCACCACAACATAGCACGAATCCCTGATTCGTACCACCATTCAAGTTTTAAATTTTAAAAAGGTTGTAGTCTAACTCTTGAAAGACTTCCCCAAGCGTGTCCATAACCTAGGACAAGGCTATTCGAATAGTTTTAATCCCTGCAGGGGTGTACCAATGTACCCACACTTCAGACCGCCTTTTTGCCAAGCTATTAAGCACACTTCCTTTGGTATGCCGGCACGGCTAGGTCCTACGAACCCTTTCCAATGGAATATGCTAATCAAGAGACGCACGTATGGGGGTTAATCCTTAGTGATCTGCCGACGAAATATGGATCACAAGGACCCATACGTGGAGCAAGATACACCGACCTCGACGGGTGTTCCTCTCCCTATAAACGTGTCCATGTTGCATATAATCAAATATGCAACCCACCACACGACTCATTAATTAACACAGCCCAAAGTACTCAGCTAAGAGAGGTCCCATATCCCTCTAGTGTGGTTAGCACGCACGAATGCTTGGTTTGGTGTAACAAGTAGCTCGGTCCTTAATTGACCCGGGCACCATTCCAATCACACCCAAAAGATCACACCATCTTACCATTGTGCCCAAGTCTAAATTGTTTTCATTTTCAGTTTTAGTTTTGCAATTTAGACAAAGCACAAGGCTGAAATATACATGTTATAATAGTTTGTGTGATCAAGGTTATCGACGAGTCGATAACCGCCCATTTCTACCGATAACTAAGCATGGCTAAGCATAATGACACGTAAACTACTAAGTGACAAGGGTTCATCCAGCGAACCCAAAATCACAGCAAGTAATCCTAGGCTTTAGTAGTAGAGGAATAAACATTTCCTACTGATAATGCATCTAGTAGGCCAGCTATCGACAATAGTTTAAAACAACATAGCAATGCATACATAGAATTTGCAACCAACATATTAAAATTTGAAAATAGTAGGAACAATATGATCAAATGAATGCTACATCTGCTTGCCTTGCTGGAGTGTAGGATCTGATGGCTGCTGTGGCTCAATATCAGCAATAAAATTATCTTCGGAACCTAACGTGAAAAGGCGATAAGCAAATAAGAACGAAGAACGCCAAATAAACTCCAACAGCAAATCACAACCAAAACTAATAAAATTTACACAACAGCTAGGGAATGATCTAAGACAAAGATAGGAACAAGAATTACGCAATTTGGACTTAACATGCAAAAGATATGAACAAAATGCTCTTTCTCAGCCTTACAACAACCTAATTAATAATTAGCACTGTTCATGGCGAAATTTTCCAGAATGATCTAAGGTCTGAAATTTTTATAGCAGGTAGATTATAACACCCTAATAACAGCAAAGTTGAATTTACTAAATTTGAAGTTATACACATTTACTTATGATTTTTCTAAGTTGTAAATCTAATGCAAGTCATTTTACAGAATTATGAACATGCTCAAATCCTATTTCATATGAAACTACACTAACAGATGAATTCAACAAAATTTATTTTGCACAAATTGGATTTATACAGAAAAAGATATGCATTTTTCAAGGTTAAATCTATTTCTGGAATATTCAAAATGACAGAAATCAAGTTATTTCTAGTTACACAATTTTCTGCTACTGGAATATGCTTAAATCCATTTTTATAATAAACTTAAGTGACAACAAAATTTATTACAGTTGGAATTGTCTAAAAAGTAGTTAAAATGAATTAGCTATGAGTTTTTAAAGTTTTTATATCATTTTGAGTTGTTAAATAACTACTTACCGAAATACAGACAAACTCCAACAAAAGAATAAGACGTGGACGCTCGACAACCCTTGATCTAAAATCCTACGGCTCACGCGCGCCGAAAACAGCGCACGCGCGCGAAACCTAATCGGAACCTACCGTTGGATCACGATCCAACGGCTCACGAAGGTGTATGCATCCGGACGGTGCGGTTGCTTGGGCCAATCCCAGCCGCAGATCTGCAGATGGACGGTCCAGAGCGCACCAACGGTCGGAAGGTCCGATTGCACACACGATCTCAGCCGTTGATCGCAAGATCGACGGTCGAGAATGATCAAGGCATCCAGAGGGTCCGAATGCATACAAAGATATGAGCCGTAGATCTAAAAACGAACGGTGGCTAATGGTCGAAGTTCAAAGGGAGATGCTGACACGTGGGGCACGCATGTCAGTGACCTTGAGTCACAACTATGAACGATTAACCCACGTGCACAGTGCACTGGGCCCACATGTCAACGACTAAGAGTGGCGGTTTAGGACAGAATTAATACTTCTAATGATTAACATTAAATAGACACTAATGACCCCTGGATTTGGATTATAACCTCTCGGGCCCACAAGTCAGCGACCCAGAGGTGATTTCCGACAGCGATTAAATGCCGACACGATAATTAATCAATGATTAGGCCTTAATGATGTCGAAACAGCGCGGAGTTGCGCTAGCGGGTGATTTAAGAATGTTGGGCCCATCGGTCGTGGCTAACGACCAGATTAAGACACCATTAACGAACTAATGATTGGCAATCACTGTGTAATTAATGTGTCCTAATCAAATGACGAAACGGGAGTTCTGTGCCGGCAAAATACCGAGCGACTTCAACGGCTCGTCGCCGGCGACACTGGCCGCGGCGGCGCCGACCAAGCACTAAAATGGAACCGCAATAGCACTACGAACCTAATGGTGGCATTTTCGCCGGCGGTAAGGGACTAGAACGCCGGCTAGCCGGAAAAATGAAAAAGGGAGCTTTTACTGCTAAGCGCGAAAATAGCGAAAAGCTCAGCTGCAGTCCAAGGAAGCGGGTGCCAGAGGCTCTAAGGACTAATAAGAAGCTACCTTGATGAAGGGAAGCTTCAAAGATGGCCGGAGATGCTTGATCACGGTGGAAGCTCGCCGGACTTGGAGAAGAAGGATTGAAAATGACACCCTGAGCCAAATGAGTGATTCCAAAGCATCAGTATAGCTTCATAATGACTCACAGAAGCCACAAGAGTAAGGAATTAGAAAATGGAGCACTCACCTGAGCTGAGGAAGAAGATGACCAATTTCGGCCGAATTTGAACAAACCCCAAATTGGACAATTCCTGAGAATCAAATCCAAAATTAAGTGAGGGGAAATGTTCAAGGAAGTAAATAGATAAGGATAGGGCAAAGAAACATGAAGGAGAACCACTGGAACACCAAGAACACCATTGGAGCTTTTCGGGTCAACAATGGCAACTTGCCATTCTTGAGGTGTTAAGCTTCAATACTGAGAATGGGGCTTGATGGTGGTCTAAAGGAATACCAGGAAGTATTGAGAGTGTTTATAAAGCCTTGGAAGCATTATGGTTTGCACCACAAATCTTTCGGGCGGCAAAACACAGAGCACAAGGTGCGCCGACAAGGAAAAGATAATAGATGGTGCAATAGGGCATGGCATGGCGAAAGTGTCTCCCACGACCCTCACTATTGACTAGGTGGTGAGGAAGCACGACAAGACAACCCCATGCCCTACACTCGTGTTCGCACGGCTAGAGGTTGAAGATGACCAACGCAAAGGCTCGGGCGTTCGAGCCTTACGATTCAAATCGGACGCCGAGATAGCGCCACGCCTCGGGCTTTAAAACACAACGAAAAGACCACGAGCCCTAGGATTAGAAATGAACGGCTCAGATTGCCCCACGCCGCAAACGCGGTTTACAAGAGGAACAAAGCGGCGTTGGATCTTAATCCAACGGCTCAGTTCAAACCAACAACCGGAGGGTCCAAAGTTTCGGTGCATCCGGCGGTTGGATGGAGATCTAACGGTGCGACATTTGCGCATGCAACGGAAGGTCCGAATGTTTACACGCGCGCGGCCGTGCGATCGAAATCCAACGGACGAGATTAGACGCGTTTTAAAGAGAGGCTCGTGCGCTTAGTTGATCGACCGAGTCAATTGGCTCGAGCCCAGTCCGACTCGAACCCAAGGCACAAGTGAAACCAGTTTGATTTCAAAATTAGAACAGAGACTTTGAAGAATTTATTTGAGGTAGCAAATTAACTCCAAAAATTAAGAAAGTTTTACAGAGCTTGCTAACTCAGATATTAACCTTGTATAAAATTTTCAAAGGTTTTTATACTGTGAATAAATCTCCAAAAATTCTGCAAGGCTCTATTTCAATGTTTGAGTGAGAGTCAAACAAGTTTGATCGCCCCTAAAAATATTCAAACAATTTCTAAAAATTGTGAAATTTTTCAGAGGGGCTACATACCATCCCAAGAACTTAGGAAAAATATTTCCAGAGGATGATCACAAAATTTGACAAGATTGTTTTTGGGATAACAAAGTTTGGATCAAATAGACTTGTGACATTGTATTTCCATAATCCCTTGTACAAGAATTGGTTGGCACAACAGGAAATACATGATGTAAGAAAAAGTTTTAATTTCTACTGATTTTCTTACATTTGAAACACAAGCCCAAAATTGGGATGTTACAATTAAGTCTAATAAAATAAGAGACCAAGCTCTGATACCACTTGTAAGATCGAGGAGGCCGACTAAAGGGGGGTGAATAGGCGGTTTTAAAACTTTAGGCTAAAACCTTGTTTAAAACGAAAGCTAAAGATCAAATCGGTTTTGCCCAAAATAAAACCTAAACCGACTAGGCTTGACTAAGTACACCAACAAAAATATGACTAAATATAATGAAAACAGTCAAGTATACAAGTAAGCAATCATACAAGACATGATAAGCAATTTAATACAAGTATGTAAATTGCAATAGTAAAGCACAAAGTGAATGCAAACCACAAGGAGACACAATGATGTTTTACCGTGGTGTTCGAAGACTTGTCGGTCTCCTCTAATCCATGTTGAGGTAAGTCCAAACCAATTGGACCGGTTTCAAAACGAACCAACACCTCGCTGCACTAGGGTTGCTCTTTCCTCCACTCTGGAGATAGCAAGCACCACACTCACAAACTGCTCGGGTCTTCTCACAATCTTCTTTGAGAAGCTCACCGGTGCACGACGCCTCCACGCTGTCTAGGTGTCAGCAAACACCAAGAGTAATAAGCCTAAGACTCTCACTTGAACTAATCAACTGTCTAAGCTCAATGGATACACTATCCACTACCTAAGGCAACACATGCACTTAGGGTTTGCTCTCTAACCTCACTTTGTGCAACACATGCACACAATAGTAGAGAGGGCTCGCTCTTACCTCAATGGGATGACTTGGGCACTAGCAACACATGTTATGCACTCAATAATAACACCAGCAGTGCTGCCTCAACCGGCCAAGGTGGGTATTTATAGGCCACACACAAAAATTAGCCATTGGGCGAAAGTCTGCTGAAACAATGGTACAAATGGTACTACCACCAACCAATGGCTGGTACTACCGCACAAGGTCCAATGGTCAGATTTCAGCCGCAACACATGCTCTGAACTAGCCGTTGAAAAGCGGCGCAGTACTACCGCCAAGTAACACGCGGTTCTTCCGCTCTCCGATAGTTCCGCACAAGGCACTGCGGTACTACCGCTCAACAAGGAGCGAGCAAACTCCGAAATGTGCACATACTAGAAAATATGTACCGCCAACAAACATTCGAACAAACCGATATACGGTAGTTCCGCGCACACAGCGCCGGTACTACCGCACTACCAGATGAGCAACTCATGCTCGAAAAACACACGTTCTGGAAAATCCATACCGCATCAAAGATTCGGATCTACCGACAAACGGTAGTTCCGCAAAGTACCCACCGGTACTACCGCTCCACAAGTCCGTTCAAAAATAACTCATCAGTTCGGACTAACATGTGGATGGCTCATATGCAAAGGAACTAGACAATAGATAACAAGTAGAAGTGTTAATCTCACAATTAGATTTGTCATTAATTACCAAAACACATAATGGTGGGTCCAAATTCTTCACATGGCTGACCTCTGCAGCATACGAGCCACGTATGTGATCGATAATTTCGTTTTGTGTCCAATATCCAATTCTGAACTGAATTTGACTAGCAACAACGACCTTAATTTGGCCTTAATTTTAAATTTCTCTTATGGAATAATTAATTCTTGTATTAACATTCTGTCGTCTTGAATTATAGTTGCAAGGCTATGTACAAGGCATCCAAGAAGCGCGCCGTGGGGAGGCACATGGCGTTGGAGTAGTAGGAGGCGATGAAGTGGCAAGACAACGAGCGTTACCTCACCGTCGTCAACCACCTGGCTGGCACCGGTAACCCAGAGGCCTGCTTCATCATCAGCCTCGCGCTTGTCTTCACACCCTAAGACATGCAGTGCGGCCTCGTGTTCTGTCAGGATCCGGGATTAACATCCCAAATCCTCTGTGCATAACTGAACTAGTCCCATGATCAGTAGCTAGTTCACACAGTAAACAAATATGGTAACAAAATCATATCACAACTTTATTAATAGATACCAACAGAGTTGATTACAAAGTAGGCTTATGGGCCAACAATAAAATAAACATAGCGGAAGACGAAGAAGTAGTAGGGTCCAGTTAATCTGCCACAGGCAATCGACTGGGGAAGCGGCCTAGTTGTCGAGGTCCATGTCGGTAGCAAAGTTCTTCTCCTCTGAAATTTTATTTACATAAAGCAAGTATGAGCACAACTTCCGTGCCCGCAAGTTACACCCGTCAAATAACAGAATGACATGCATACATGGATGTAACAAAGGGTGTCTTATAGGTTATTTGTGCAAAAACAGCATTTGACAATAAATACATTGCTAAGTTCAAAAGCTTAAGTTTTATAACAGTTAAAATTGAGTTTTAACTGAAATAATAAAGCTATTGTAGGCACCAACCAAACACTAACTTACACACGGGCACCAACCGGGGTCTTCAACCCATAACTTCTCTCATGGACACCCATCCATGTTATAAATTGTTTTACAGAACATTTTTTAAATCCAAAACCAAAGTCGAACTTTGAGTAGTTCTGCTAGCATGTCCGTAACCGTGGATACGGCTATTCGAATAGTTTTACACTCTACAGAGGTTGTACAACTTTACCCACAAGAGATAATCAACTTGTGCGGTCCGCATCGCACACTTCCGTAGGTGTGCGACTAAGTGATTATCATGAGGCCTTTACAATGTACTATCTTAATGTATTTATGTCCACTAAGGTTTCGCTGCCATTGGACTAACCATCCTCCGGGAGGCCCCTCTTGCGCCAGGTGGGACTACTGTCTGTCCAACACCCACACCAACAATAGAGCACAAATGACACTAAGACATCACAAATTATTTAGCCAAATCTGTCCCACACCAGACTTGTGGTAGTATGGTAAGGCGTAGTATCATGCACTCGAAGATCGGTCCTTAACTGACTTGGGCGTCTTCCAATTAAAACCCTGGGCCTTAACCCTAACCAGATTAAGCCCGTGCATAAACCTGCACCCACCAATCATCCATTTCGCCCAAGTCCAAACCCATGTTTATTTTATTTTCCATGTAAAAGCACTTTATAAACCTTCTATGGTAAAACAATACCACATATCCAATTTAAATCAAATTTGGAAGATTTGGCTAAAATTTCCCAAGTACAAGATTTGATCTAAGCATATGATTAATTTTTAGTATCATTTTGCCTATTGGTGACAAGGTATTCACGTTCAACATTTAAATTGGCTATACAAGGAAGATTGGAATAACTAGGCAATTAAAACAGATAATTAAAATATTTGTATAAACATATGCATGCAGTGATAATTTAAAACAGAATATAAATAATTTGAAATAATGGGATCAATATGATCAAGGGTATACTTGCCTTGCTTGACGAGGTGATGTTGTTTTCCTTAACAGATCACCTGGTACAAAGGTGATGTTGTTTTCCTTAATAGGTCACCTAGTACTCACAAGGACTTTCTTCAGGTAGTCCAAGTGTACAATCACGATGATCATACAGTCAAAATCAATCCTATTATGAGCTCATCAAACGACTTCGAAATCTGACTCTCCGAAGTCGTCGAAATCTAATCGTGAAATAAGACAAATTCAAATAACAATTCAAATGAACTCCAAATTAAATAATTTTGGTTTAGTTAGCTAGATCTCAATTTTATATGAATTTACAAACTTGAATGGACTCAAACAGAGTTAGGATGCAAAAGATATGGGCTTTGGAAGTTTGAATTTACATGAAATGATAGAATTAGGGCTTTTTAAAAGGAATTATTTGAATTAATTTTGGTTTGGATGGCTAGATCTTGATTTTATAGGAATTTAGGAATTTGAATCACCTAAATCGGAGTTCGTATGAAGAAATACGAGCTCCTGGAAGTTCTAAATATAAGAAACCCTAATTTTCAGCTGTTTATGAATTTCTGAATTATTTTTCTAAAGGAAATCCTAATTATTGCGCAACGGTGACGTCATCAGAGCTTTTTCGGCTGAAAAGAAAAAAGAAAAAGAAATTTGACCGTGGGACCCACTGTAAGTGGCTCGGCTCACATGGACTGGGTTCATGAGTTTTTGGAATGGTGGGAGGTTTGGATGCCACGTGGGCATGCTGATTGGGCAGCCACGCATGCGATTTTGGTGATGTGGCGCCGGGTGGCACCGAGGTGGCGCCCTCGTGGCAGTGCCACGTCGGCACAAGGCGGCGGCAGCGCTCGGATTCGCCCGACAACGGCGAACGGCGGTGGCTCGCCGACGGTGAGTGGTGCGGGTGTGTCGAGAAGACTATTGCGATCACAATGGTATACCTTCGGGTGGTAGAAGACAACGGCGGTGGCCGGCGGCGACAGTTGAGCGGCGGTGACGATCGGGTTGATGACGACACGATGATTCGGCGGGTCTCCGATGATGTGAGTGGGCGCACGATGGAGGGCTTGATGCCACGATGCCAATGGTGCGGTCGGAGTCATCGGAGCGTCCTCGACGGCGCCGGAATTGATAAAGAAAGCTTGCGCGGCCGGGAGACTTCCAAAGCAAAACCCGACCGATTTAGGAGGGGAGGGGAGGTGTGGGTGGCGGGGTTGGAACGAGGAGGAGGAGGCGCACTCGGTGCTCTATTTATAGCGGCCGGAGGAGGGCAGGGGGAGAAGATTGTGGGCGCGGGCGTCGCGGCGGTGATGGAGAAATCCCGGTAACTTCGCACGCGGATGAGGGGGAAAATGGCTAGAGGAAGTGCGGCGGGACGAGGAGATTTTAATGCGCACGCGGGCGCGGAGAATGGGGCGAAATTTTGGGGCATTGACAGAGCTCCCGTGCGGCAAAAATGGCGGCCGGTGTGGGCTTTCGTGTAAGGAAGAAGGGCTAGGAAGAAGACGTCGGGCGGGCCCACGCGTCGGTGACCGTAGGAAAAAGGAAAGAAAAGGCGGGCGAGAGGCTGGCCGTCGGATTTACATCCGACGGTCACAAGTGGGCGCACGAGGCGACGGGGGAAAGCGGGCTGAGATGGGCCAGGGCGCGGTGGAAGGAAATGGGCCGGACGAGTTTCGGCCCAAAGGGTTTTAGGGTTTTTTAATTGGTTTTCTAATTGATTTAATTCCAGTAATTCATTTAGGCTTTAGAAAATAGCAAAATAAATTCAAAAATTATGAGAAAATTCACATAAATTCTCTTATTTATTTTGGACTTAATAACACTATTTCCAACTTAAAGTTGGCTATTAATTTTGCAAGTTAAATTATTTTGGCTTTAACATATTTAAGAAAAAGCTTTTAAAATATCAGTAAATTCTCAAAATTAAATAAGTTTTCATTTTTCAAGACAAACCAAATAAAACTTCAATTAAATTTCACTTTTGACTTTTAAAATTTCAAAAATTCAAATAAAGCAATGTAACTCTATCAAATTTCAGAGAATCCAATAAAACAATAACTTTTATTTATTTTATTTTGGTAACAGCTCTTTGGGATGTTACAAACTACCCCCCTTAAAAGGAATCTCATCCCCGAGATTCGGAGTGGCTAGAAAGAAAACTGGGAATACAAGGTTTTCACCTTGAGTTGTCGTTGTGTGCATCCTGCTCATCATCTGACAGAACTTGAGCTGTGACATTGTACAGACGTTCTCGACCAGAATTCTGCGGCTTCCTGTTTGCTTGCATGGTGTTGACTTTTGGAACTTCAGTGTTGGCTGGATTTGCTGCCTGCTGTTTCTTTGGACATTTACTGGCAAAATGCCCAACCTCATGGCAGTTGAAGCACGTGACGCCTGCAACATAGGAGGGGTCCTTCTGTGCCTCGTCGCCATCAGATATATTGGAGGGCTCCAAGTTGACTGGATTGTCTACTGTTGGCTGGAACTTGGTTTGATATGATGAAGTCCTTCTAGCTTTGGGAAAGCTTCCAGAGTTGAACTTCTGTGCAGCCATTTTTCTCTTACGATTCTCCATCTCCTAATGCTTGCCCTCTTGATGGATCGCCTTGTCGACTAGCTGCTGGAAGTCGGTATAATCCTAGGAAATCAGCTGTACGGACAAATCATCATTGAGTTCTTCCAGGAATCTTTCCTGCTTATCTTCATCATTTGCGACATCTTTAGGGGCGTATCGTGCCAGTTGGTTGAACTTTTGCAGGTACTCATTCACAGAGCGGTTGCCTTGGCGTAGTGAATGAAACTCCTTCTTCTTGAGGGTCATCATGCCGGAAGGGATATGTGCATGGCAGAAAGCTCGCACAAATTCATTCCAGGTGACGGCTTGAGCATCCGCATGGGAGATACTGAAGTTGTCCCACCATTCGGAAGCCGGACCCATGAGCTGGTGTGAAGCAAACAACACCCTCTCACGATCAGTGCACTGGGCAATGTCCAACTTCTTACTAATCACCCTGAGCCAATCATCTGCATCCACAGGCTCGGTACTGCTTGAGAAAGTTGGTGGTCGCATCCTCATAAATTCTGACATACTGGTCCTTTGGGGTGGTGGAGTTGGAGTTGGAGCTATAGCTTGTCGGGCTTGATTGTTGTTGATGGACTGGGAGAGCAGTTCGATCAGGCGGTTTTGATTGGTCATCATTTGTTGCCATTCTGATCCACTGTTTGCTGGTGGTGGTGGAATTGAGGCATTTCCATCATCGTTAGTGTTGGTTCCACTTTCGGAGCGACAAGTGTTCACCATCTATTGGTGATTCCAAAGATTTAGGAAAGGAGAACAACGGGTAGGGAAGAGACAATTATGAAGAGCTAAGGGATAGTATGAAACAATACTCCCAAACGAAAGAAGGAACTCAAAAGCATTACAATGTTCTATCGATCGGGACTCTTAATTTGGTGGAACGACTCAATGCACAGAATGAGTCTTGGCAAACCTATACTATATGGCTGGGCTGACATCACGATCTTCGGTTTACGGTCTTCGATGATTCTTGCATGTTGTCTTTGATTGGTAGCGATGACTTGATGCATCCTTGATTGCTTCATATCTTGAGGTCTTGGACGTAATGGCAAAAACGTATTGACCAACTATACAAATTTCCAAGGGAAAGAGGATCCATTTTAACATTATAAAATGTGAAGAAAGAATTAGGTGAGAAAGAGTCTCCATAAGGAAGCTATAGATAGACGACCAAGATGAGGAGAGAACAATTTGTTTTTTTTTCTTGTTATAAAATAAGTTTTGAAGTTTTCAACTAATGGTCATTCTAACTAGATCACGGCTTACAGTCGATATGGCTCTGATACCACTTTGTCAGGACTCGGGATTAACATCCAAAATCCTCTGTGCATAACTGAACTAGTCCCATGATCAGTAGCTAGTTCACACAGTAAACAAATATGGTAACAAAGTCATATCACAAATTTATTAATAGATACCAACAGAGTTGATTACAAAGGAGGTTTACGGGCCAACAATAAAATAAACATAGCGGAAGACGAAGAAGTAGTAGGGTACAGTTAATCTGCCATAGGCAATCGACTAGGGAAGCGGTCTAGTCGTCGAGGTCCATGTCGGTAGCAAAGTTCTTCTCCTCTGAAATTTTATTTGCATAAAGCAAGTATGAGCACAACTTCCGTGCTCACAATTTACACCCGTCAAATAACGGAATGACATACATACATGGATGTAACAAAGGGTGGCTGATAGGGTTATTTGTGCAAAAACAGCATTTGACAATAAATACATTGCTAAATTCAAACGCTCAAGTTTTATAACATTTAAAATTTTGTTTTAACTGAAATAATAAAGCTAGTGTAGGCACCAACCAAACACTAACTTACACACGGGCACCAACCCGGGTCTTCAACCCATAACTTCTCTCATGGACACCCATCCATGTTATAAACTGTTTTACAGAACATTTTTGAAATCCAAAACCAAAGTCTAACTTTGAGTAGTTCTGCTAGCATATTCGTAACCGTGGACACGGCTATTCGAATAGTTTTACACTCTGCAGAGGTTGTACAATTTTACCCACAAGAGATAATCAACTTGTGTTGTCCGCATCACACACTTCCGTAGGTGTGCGACTAAGTGATTATCATGAGGCCTTTACAATGTACTATCTTAATGTATTTATGCACGCTAAGGTTTCGCTCCCATTGGACTAACCATCCTCCGGGAGCCCCCTCTTGCGCCAGGTGGGACTACTGTCTGTCCAACACCCACACCAACAATATAGCACAAATGACACTAAGACATCATAAATTATTTAGCCAAATCTGTCCCAAACCAGACTTGTGGTAGTACGGTAAGGCGTAGCATCATGCGCTCGAAGACCGGTCCTTAACTGACTTGGGCATCTTCCAATTAAAACCCTCGTCCTTAACCCTAACCAGATTAAGTCCGTGCATAAACCTGCACCCACCAATCATCCATTTCGCCCAAGTCCAAACCCATGTTTATTTTATTTTCCATGTAAAAGCACTTTATAAACCTTCTATGGTAAAACAATACCACAGATCCAATTTAAATCAAATTTGGAAGATTTGGCTAAAATTTTCCAAGTACAAGATTTGATCTAAGCATTGGCTAAGCATATGATTAATTTTTAGTATCATTTTGCCTATTAGTGACAAGGTATTCACATTCAACATTCAAATTGGCTATACAAGGAAGATTGGAATAACTAGGCAATTAAAACAGGGAATTAAAATATTTATATAAACATATGCAGTCATAATTTAAAACAGAATATAAATAATATGAAATAATGGGATCAATATGATCAAGGGTATAACTTACCTTGCTTGACGAGGTGATGTTGTTTTCCTTAACAGATCACCTGGTACTGAGGTGATGTTGTTTTCCTTGACAGGTCACCTAGTACTCACAAGTACTTTCTTCAGGTAGTCCAAGTGTACAATCACGATGATCATACAGTCAAAATCAATCCTATTATGAGCTCTTCAAACGGCGTCGAAATCTGACTCTCCGAAGTCGTCGAAATCTAATCGTGAGATAAGCTAAATTCAAATAACAATTCAAATGAACTCTAAATTAAATAATTTCAGTTTAGTTAGCTAGATCTCAATTTTATATGAATTTACAAACTTGAATGGACTCAAACGGAGTTCGGATGCAAAAGATATGGGCTTTAGAAGTTTGAATTTACATGAAATGATAGAATTAGGGCTTTTTAAAGGAATTATTTGAATTAATTTTGGTTTGGATGGCTAGATCTTGATTTTATAGGAATTTAGGAATTTGAATCTCCTAAATCGGAGTTCGTATGAAGAAATACGAGCTCCTGGAAGTTCTAAATATAAGAAACCCTAATTTTCAGATTTTTATGAATTTCTGAATTATTTTTCTAAAGGAAATCCTAATTATTGCTCAAGGGTGACGTCATCAGAGCTTTTTCGGCTGAAAAGAAAAAAGAAAAAGAAAATTGACTGTGGGACCCACTATAAGTGGCTCGGCTCACATGGATTGGGTTCATGAGTTTTTGGAATGGTGGAAGGTTTGGAGTGCCACGTGGGCATGCTGATTGGGCAGCCACGCATGCGATTTTGGTGACGTGGCGCCGGGTGGCACCGAGGTGGCGCCCTCGTGGCAGTGCCACGTCGGCACGAGGCGGCGGCGGCGCTCGGATTCGCCCGACAACGGCGAACGATGGTGGCTCGCCGGCGGTGAGTGGTACGGGTGTGTCGAGAAGACTATTGCGATCACAATGGTATACCTTCGGGTGGTGGAAGACAACGGTGGTGGCCGGCGGCGACAGTTGAGCGGCGGTGACGATCGGGTTGATGACGACACGACGATTCGGCGGGTCTCCGATGATGTGAGTGGGCGCACGATGGAGGGCTTGATGCCGCGATGCCAATGGTGCGGTCGGAGTCGTCGGAGCGTCCTCGACGGTGCCGGAATTGATAAAGAAAGCTTGCGCGGCCGGGAGACTTCCAAAGCAAAACCCGCCGATTTAGGAGGGGAGGGGAGGTGTGGGTGGCAGGGTTGGAACGAGGAGGAGGCGCACTCGGTGCTCTATTTATAGGGGCCGGAGGAGGGCAGGGGGAGAAGATTGTGGGCGCGGGCGTCGCGGCGGTGATGGAGAAATCCCGGTAACTTCGCACGCGGATAAGGCGGAAAATGGCCGGAGGAGGTGCGGCGGGACGAGGAGATTTTAATGCGCACGCGGACGCGGAGAATGGGGCGAAATTTCGGGGCATTGACGGAGCTCCCGTGCGGCAAAAATGGCGGCTGGTGCAGGCTTTCGTGTGAGGAAGAAGGGCTAGGAAGAAGACGTCGGGCGGGCCCACGCGTCGGTGACCGCAGGAAAAAGGAAAGAAAAGGCGGGCGAGAGGTTGGCCGTCGGATTTACATCCGACGGTCGGCGCACGAGGCGACGGGGGAAAGCGGGCCGAGATGGGCCGGGGCGCGGTGGAAGGAAATGGGCCGGACGAGTTTCGGCCCAAAGGGTTTTAGGGTTTTTAAATTGGTTTTCTAATTGATTTAATTCCAGTAATTCATTTAGGCTTTAGAAAATAGCAAAATAAATCCAAAAATTGTGAGAAAATTCACAGAAATTCTCTTATTTATTTTGGACTTAATAACACTATTTTCAACTTAAAATTGGCTATTAATTTTGCAAGCTAAATTATTTTGGCTTTAACATATTTAGGAAAAAGCTTTTAAAATATCAAAAAATTCTCAAAATTAAATAAGTTTTCATTTTTTAGGACAAACCAAATAAAACTTCATGAACTTCAAATAAATTTCACTTTTGACTTTTAAAATTTCAAAAGTTCAAATAAAGTAATTTAACTCTATCAAATTTCAGAGAATGCAATAAAACAATAACTTTTATTTATTTTATTTTGGTAACAGCTCTTTGAGATGTTACATGTTTCTTAAACGGGCGACTGTCGCCAGCCACAAGGCCACGGCCTACGTGCTCGGCCTCCTCCTCTACATGGCCGGCGAGACGCGCGATGTTGGGAACCACTACATCAGGCAGGTTGAGGGCGAGCCGGCCAGCGGCAGGTGCGAGACGGCCAAGAAGACCAACCAGGAGTGCAGGCGGTGCCAGAGGCTCGTCGCGGACATGGTCCAGGCGGCTGTGTGTAACAAGATCAGGCCGCTGGGCCGGGTGTGGGCACTGTCGGAGGACAACCACCGGCTGCTGCATGGAAGGGTGGGACAACTACGCCGTCTTTTGCAGCGATGACTGCAGGATTAGGCATGAGTATGTTAATTTCTTTGCAGAGGTGTTGGACTACTTGCCATAAAATTAGTAGTTTTAGCATATATAGTTTTAGAAAATCCATAGTGTCTATGCCTCAGGTGACTAAAATTTTTTTATCTATCAGTCACATTTTCTCACCATTAGATCAACATTCTATGGCCCAAATTGTCTCTTTCTAAAATAGACAAGAAAAAATATCACAGACGGTTCTATTATGGAACCGTCTGTAATACTTATCACTGACGGTTCCATAATAGAACCGTCTATGATATTAGACCATATCACGAACGGTTCTATTATGGAACCGTCAGTGATAAGTTATCACTCGTTATTAGTAGGAGCCTTGCTAGGATTCGTGCCCTTATACTCTCACCCGTTCCCCTCGCTCCCGAGCCTTGCTAGGGTTTGCGCCCTTACTCTAGCCCATTCCCCTCGCCCTGACCCCGTCGCCGCCGCCCCGACCCCATCGCCGCTGGTATAGGCACTCCTAGCTACCTTTCCACCGACCTCTCTCGGCTACCTCCCCTCGGCCAGATCTGCCTCTCTCTCTCCTGGTGGTTGCTTGCTTTGGCTGAGGTTTGCGCATGGGGCTCACCCATGCGCCAGTGGTTCGTCCCTTGCTTGCTTTGGCTGAGGTTTACACATAGGGCTCACTCGTGTGCCGGTGGCTCGCCCCTTGCTTGGCTGCTAGCTGGTGCCGCTCGCTTGCCTCTCCTACGGTTTGATTTTTATGCTTGAGCATGCAGTAGTGGTGTTCTGATGTTTGGTTGATTTATGCATAGTGGGGACATGGATGTCGGTTGTGCTGGTGGTGGTGTTTGCCGCCGTTGCCGCATCGCACTGAGATAAACTACTCCTCTTTACTCTCTATCCCATTCTCTCCCGTTTGCTCTGTGATGGTGTTGGTGATGATACGGATGATACTGCTAGTGTGGCTGAGCCCTTGAGCCCCACTCAAAGTGATATTTTTGTGGGATCCTGAATTGCTCTATGATGAATTGATGTCACAAATGCAATTGGATGTGATATTATGTATAGATTGTGCCTTGAGCTGTTAAATTACCTGCTGTTATGTATTGTTTCGAGCATGCAATTTATACATTATGATATACTTATTGTCCTACATCAACTGAACTTAGTTCTATGGTAACTTGACATCAACGAATGGTTGGTTGCTGATACATGAAACCACTTCCTAGTCAAAGTACCTACGCGTCCACATCACTTTCTGAACATAGCGACGTCCAATTACCTATCGACGACATCCAGGTAATTAGATGTTTTGATGCTCTCCTGGCAGCCATACTTCTTAAACTTGCATGGGCTTGATGAAGTTGCCTGTGACTGCTGTCTCACCCTCCTCATGCTGCGTGGACGTCCCCCCGAAAGTGGCTGAGGAACTATGAACAATATATATATATATATAATATGATGCCGGTTTTAAAGGCACAAACAACCACTGCTTGAAAACTTTATAGAGAAAATTCATCACAGACGGTTTCAGCTACAAACCGTCTATAGAGAAAAGTCATCACAGACGGTTTCAGCTGCAAACCGTCTATAGAGAAAAGTCATCTCAAACGGTTTCAGCTACACACCGTCTGTGATAGTCAACTATCGCTGACGGTTCTGAGTTAATAACCGTCGTGATGATCAGATATCGCGGTTCAAAACCGTCAGGCGACCTCATGTCATTACTGACCCATAAACTCAGACGGCTCACGAAACCGTCTGTGATGACGTTTTTGAACCGTCTATGAAGGTCTTTTCTGTAGTAGTGAGAAGATGCTAGCGACAACAAGAAAGAAGGCAAGAGATCGAATTGGTGTGGCGGACGTTAGTGTGGCATACGCCGACGTAGTGACACGGGGAGAAACAACGAAGCGGCGATCAATCACGATTGGCAGACATTGTCGACAGTGGAGAAAATCACGGTTGGCAGACATTGTCGGTAGTGGACAAGAGGGTTAAAAAAATAGATCTGATCGGAGGAAATAATCAATCTATTGATCAGCGGAAAAACCGATCTATTAGATCGGAGAGGAAGAAGGGAGGCCATCTATCTATAATGTACAACCCCTAGGAGATTACATCATCTCTCCTAGGGGCGGTGTGTAGCAAAATTTGATGGTGGCTATGAACAGGTCCATATGTGAACCCGCTCTGATACCATGAAGGAAGATAGAATAGCTAGAATAATTGTTGATTGTATGCTTGAGCCTTAAAGGCATATATATAGAGTATATGGTGACTTAGAGATAAAGTCAATCTACTAGAGATATGGAAGGTTATTAGAGATATAGAAGGAACCGTATCGGATAGAAATCATCCTAATTGTTCTATTTATCTATTATAATCTTACTATACATGTACTCTAACAACATCAAAAGTCAACGGTATGAAAGCACAAGGAGTTTTTACTCTTTCCCCCGTATTGTAGGCCAGCAACGTCTCGCACAAACAGTTCTTAAGGTCATATGCAATGTGAGTTTAAGTTGGTTCAAAGAGAGGAGAGAGTGCATTGAATCGATTCAATATATTGAGGATATCGATCCCAACAAAAAATTTCTTTAAGCCAAAACCTCTTCTTGAGTTGAACCCAAGAAATAAATAAAAAAATCCAACAAGCCCCAACTATCAGATGCACACTTGAGATTGTCTGAGCTCTCTGTCACCGCGCACCATCATCGAGGCCAATGCACTGGGCTCTCTGTCACCGCATGCCATTGTCCAAGCCGCCGTTCCATCCAGATCTAGTCATTGGAGGTTGCGCCTCCACTCCTCGGAACGAGAGAGAGAGAGATAGAGAGCGATGGACGATGGCGGTCGGTTTGTGCGGAGAGAGAAGGTAGAGAGCAATGCAGTGGGGATTGGGGACGTTCGTTGTGACTTGCGATCGATGTGGGAGTTCTCTTTCCTCTCTCTATTTGCCATGTGTGCCTCACTTAAAAGTAGAACCGATTCAATACATCGGAGTAAAAAGTACAATATTTTAATACATCAAAGATGCTCCAATTACCTTACAACACATTGTTTCTTCGCATATTATATGCGCCAACGCTGCCATTGAACACGTAGTTAGTGCCCCCGCCATTCCCCAGCCTCGCTCTTCCTCTTTTCAATCATGTTTCGTGAGAAAAAAAAAAAACAAGTTAACAGTACACACCATGCCAGGATTCCTTTATATTGCAAATATAGGATGTTGTTGCGAACAGTCATCGTTATTGTCATGATTAGTTGTTCTGTAGTATTATTTATTTGTCATCGCTATAATTTATAATTATTGTAATAGTTGCAATCGTGGTAATAACTAATAGATATTATCAAGATTTATTTTTATTGTAATATTTATAGATATTACAACGAAATAATTATATGTCATATCTCTAGATATTCCTTTCCCTCGCAGACACTTAATTCTCCTGGTAAAACATAGTTTCCCACGAAAACACTGTTCCTATCAGGAAAATAGAATTTTCCCCACACAAATAACTTAGCAGATAAAAAGTCCTTTACGGCGGCGTGTTCTCTGTCCTTGAGTTGCGGCCGGTGTTCGTCTTCGTCCGATTGGGGTCTTCATCCTTCACGAGGGTAACGACGTTCATCAAGCTCAAACCAATTGAGGTACGTTTCTGAGGACTCCATCGATCCCCTCTCCCAATCTGTGTGACTGAGAAGGGCTCCCTCTCTCCTCCAAGCTTCACCCTCATTGCAGCCCTCCCACGTCCCACCCAACCTCCCCCGATCTTCTCCAATCTCACCTTCCCAACTCACCACCTCAATCCGATGCCGAAGCTGTACGTGCAGGCGATGCCGCCGGCGGATTTGAACAAGAACACGGAGTGGTTCATGTACCCGGGAGTCTGGACGACCTAGATCCTCGTCCTCTTCTTCTCCTGGCTCCTCGTCATCTCCGTCTTCGGCTGCACACCCGACATGGCATGGACCGTCGTCAACCTCTTTCACTTCGCGGTAACCATGCCCCCCTGCCCCCTCCCCCTATCCATGGGTTCTTGCCGTTCGTATTTTTGCATGCCAATTTGTGCTCGCTGAATCGTGATGGGTGGGTGCCTTCGTGTCTTGGATCTGATGGACTCAACAGGAGGTTGTGACGGACGCCTCGGTCTAGCTGTGGCTTGTGAGGGGGGACATTAATGTGGGCGCCCCGTGTAGGTGCTGCTTGTAGGGTGTGCTGTTGTGTGCCGCTCTAAGCTCGATTAGGCGCCATATTTTGGTCCCAAAATTGAGTAATTGATTGATAATGACATCAACATGCTGGATAGTTTAGGTCCATCGACCTGATCAAACTACGTTGGATGGGCAGTTGTTTGTATAAGTGAACATTGCAAGTTTTGCAACCCCTTGTGCAGTCACGCTAATCACTAATGTAGGCTGGGTTGGTAGCTTATGTCAGTTTCAGGGCGCCTCTTCCCAGTTCAATAGAAATTTACTTAGTTCCATTAGAATTGATGAGGTTGTGGTCAAAAGCAGAAGCAAAGCCTCTGTTTTTGTCCTAAATATCTCCATTGGCTAAATGCCGGTGCTTATGGTTGATGTGAAATTTCACCACCACTTTGTTTGAACAACATGGGTTGCATCCCAAGCCTGCACTTTGGTCCAAAGTGGTTGGGTCTATAAGTTTGGAAAGGACCTCTGTAATTCATATTATCTGAAGCACTGAAGCAAGTAGCATAAATATTCAGATTAATGAGAGTGCCACTTCTTTCGTCAGTGTTTGTTCTAGTGCAACATGTAGTTTCGCCTTCTTCAGAAGCACACGCATGGTAAATCCAATGGATGCTTTCACTAGGCAGATCATCTCAACTGAAATAACATGAAGCAGCAAATGCTGGAAATTTTCCAATCAGCCTCCGATGGCTGGCTCATACACGCAACTAGAATTCCAGTTCAATAGCTCTAGACATAAACTAGGACATCAGTTTTGTAAAGAGTGCATATGTTGACAAAGGCCCCTCATCCACCCGTCAAGAATAATCTCCACAATGCAGCTTATTGAACTAGTTACAACTTGCAAACATTGAAACCAGGAACAGTTGTATAGAGTCACAGCACAACCTGATTCGATTAGTACATTGGAAGTGGGTATATAGGTGTCTTCACCAGTCTATGCCTAAATTCCTTGAGGTAAATAGATCTTCCACAGAGAATATGTTGTCTGTCCAAAGTAAGTATGACTGATTGACTTTTATTATAGCAACAATATGATGCATGGAGCCAACCCATACTAACTATCTGACTTTTATTATAGCAAAAATATGTTGTTTGTCCAAAGTAAGTATGAACTGGGCGAAATACCCAACTGATTCCTCCATGTGAATAAGATGATTCTCTTCATAGATTGTAGCAATATTGCTAGACACTAAGCAAGTATGTAGAAGTGTATATGGAGTGGCAGTTGCATGTGGTGGAGACTTAGCTAGAGGGAGTTGAATTCTATGGAACGCTATGGCGTTATATATATCCCTATCCAGTACTTTTGTATCCTGGAAATTTCTATTTATATTTTATTAGTCATTGACACAAATACATTTTTAAAACTGAATGTTTGCTTGGTGTCTTTGCAGGATGAAACCATATGACAGGATGGAACATACGACTGAAGTGACGAGCAAGAATAATATTCAAGTTCTGCGTTAGAAGATAGCTTTTACTTAGGGATATGTCAAACACTTTCTAGTTCTATCCTTTTAGATATTTGTTTCAATTTCCTTTGGTTGTCTCTACACTTTAATTCGGATGTTTGCTATGGGATGTTATGGATATTTGTTTCAACACTTCAATTTTATTGAGTTTTTTTGCTCTACATGGTTTATTTACATACGCACATGTGCATATAATTGAATAAATATGTATGATATTTGCATAATATGAATACTGATCGGAATGAATTGGCATATTTGGCACCAGAATTTCTCATTTGCAATATGCAAATCAATTGCATAATATGACTGTGGCAATAGGCTATTGCCATGAAAAATAATAGCGTTGTGGATATATTACTGTTATGAAAATAAAACTGTGGTGATAGGCTATTACCATGAAAATAATAGTGTTGTGATATATTATTTCCACAAAAATAAAACTGTGGCGATAGGCTATTGCCATGAAAATAATAGCGTTGCGATATATTATTGCCACAAAAATAAAACCGTGGTGATAAGCTATTACAACAAATTGATAGTTGTTGCAATATTTCTATTGCAATAAAAACATATTGTGGCAACAGGTTTGTAATGTCATGGCACGAACTGTTGCAAAAATACAATGAAATTGTTGCAATATCATGATGAATTACCACATTTTGAAAATCATTGCAATAACCTATTACCACACGATCTATTGCAATGACTCGCTAGCAATTTTGCCACGATTTAATTCGTTGCAACTAATGCCTATTGCAACTATTTTGGACATAATACAACGATTTGAACCATTGCGATATTGTGTTTCCCTCGCAGTGATAGTGACTCCTTCACCACCATCTGGCCGCTCCATTCCGTCCAATCCAACTATCCAAGCATGCAATATAATTGCACGCACCCGGCCATCCTGGTCTCGTTAGATGATAGCTTTTACTCAGGGACATGTCAAACATTTTCTAGTTCTGTCCTTTTATATATTTGTTCCAATTTCCTTTGGTTGTCTCTATACTTTCATTCAGATGTTTGCTATGGGATGTTATGGATATTTGTTTCAATACTTCAATTTTATTGAGTTTTTTTTTTGCTCTACATGGTTTATTTACATAAGCACGTGTGTATATAATTGAATAAATATGTATGATATTAGCATAATATGAATACTGATCAGAATGAATTGACATAATTGGCACCAGAATTTCTCATTTGCAATATGCAAATCAACTACATAATATGACTGTGGTGATAGGCTGTTGCCATGAAAAATAATAGCATTGCCATATATTATTGCCACGAAAATGAAACTGTGGCGATAGGCTATTATAACAAATTGATAGTCATTGCAATATTTCTAATGTAACAAAAACATATTGTGGCAATACCAATATGTTTGTAATGCCACGGCATGAACTGTTACAAAAATACAATGAAATCGTTGCAATATCACGATGAATTACCACATTTTGAAAATCATTGCAATAACATATTACCACAAGATCTATTGCAATGGCTCGCCGGCAATTTTGTCATAATTTAATTCGTTGCAACCAATGCCTATTACAACTATTTTGAACATAATAAGATTCGAGCCGTTGCAATATTGGGTTTCCCTCGCAGTGATAGTGACTCCTTCGCCACCGTCCGGTCTAAGGATGGCAATGGGGCCATTCCCCATCAGGGAGTGGTGGAACATCTCCATCCCTGAGAGACGAAAAATTTCTCATCCCCATCCTCGGGTGCTATTCCTCCCCCCCCCCCCATCGGGTTATCGGGCCCCCACGGGGACCCATACCCGAAAGTTGGATCCCAAAAGAAGAGAAAATAAGATCCATAATGTTATAAAATGAGTATAAACATCCACATACAATGCTAAAATGACAATATTTTTTGATTAATTAGCATCTGGAAAGTAAAATATGCAAATGAGATTATCTGGCTATCGCCTTATCGGGTTGTGCGGTAGTGGGCTAGTGGCCTACATATCTTATCGGGGGCTCATGCGGGTAGCGAGGATGGGGAGTAGGGGAATGGCCACATCCTCGCTTCACCCGATAGGGAATTATATTTGCATATTAACATCCTCGTGGAGAAAGAAATAGCTCCATCTCGTGAATTTCCCATCGAGGAATAGGGAACGAAGCCCATTGCCATCCCTAGTCCGGCCGCTCCATTCCATCCAATCCAACTATCCAAGCATGGAATATAATTGCACGCACCCGGCCATCCTGCATCTCGTCTAACCTACTTGGCTTATATATAACGACCCTCACGCCAACCCAGCACTTGCTTGTAACGTAGTAGAATTGTAGAAAGACTTGGGCAGTTTAACCCAGCTCCATTTAGTAGTAGTGCGCCCACACACTAGTGGTGGTAGTGTGGAACTCCGAGTAGTTTGTGCTGCACACGAAGGCACGCATGTAGATCGAGAGTAGTACACAGTAGCTGGGTAGAGGGGTACGTGCTTGTGTGGGCTTTTGTGTGTTCGTGTCTTGATGGCATGCTTGATCAGTTGACATGTACAACCCGGAGCAGCAGCAACCCCACCAGCTCATGGCGCCGCGGATGTCCTTCTCCAGCGACTTCGCCCTCGAGCCGCCGCCGCCGCCGCCGCAGTCCGGGCTCGGACGGGCGTCCACGGGGGACGCCGACTTCGAGTTCTCGGTGGGCAGCCACCCGATGATGGCCGCGGACCAGCTCTTCTCTAAGGGCCGCATCCTGCCGCTGCGGGAGGCGGCCGCGGGTGGTCGCGGGCCCGTGACGCTGCGCGACGAGCTGCGCGCGCGCGACGGCAACGACCGCCACCGCCGCGCGGCCCGGCAGGTGTCCGGCACCCGATGGAAGGAGCTTCTCGGGCTGAGGAAGGCGCACAGGGAGGGCGCCGCCGAGAACGCCGGGGAAGCCTCGTCCGCCGACGGTCATGTGGTAATTAATGGACCATCGCTGCTTGAATCATGAGGTTTGACTTTTTTAAAAGATACAATTTCTGTCTGAGCTGCCTTTCTTAATTTCACGCAGACATATTACTTACGACGCTTTGTCGAGTCCTCGTCTGTGTGCGGAGTCTTTTGCTGAAATGATATATTTTTTATATAAAATAGTAAAATTAACCAATCCGAACGAAACAATAAAAATAACATCTTACCGTGCTTCTTCGCTCTGGAAGTCACCATCACAGTCAGACCGCGATAGGTGACCTACCACGGACCCAGACCACGACATGATGGCTGCCGCATTCCCTGCCACGCTGACAGGAACAGTGACTCAGGAATATCGATTAGTACAGTGAGCGGTGTCCAGAACTATGAACAGTGACCCCGGGAACAATGAGTTGCTCAGTGCTCCTGCACTTGGCTCCTATAGCAGACCGGGAGTGCGGTAGGGGACACGTGTCGTCTGCCTAGCCTACCGCGGTGTCATTTTTGTCAATGCATGTCTATCAACAGTAAGCTTTTTGGCGCATTTGGCATCTTTTTTGAACGGAATAACATTGTACGAATCGCTATTACTGAGTCACTTTTCACTGTCAGTGCAGCACGGAACGCGACAGCCATCCTACCACGGTTTGGGTTTGCAGCAAGTTGCCTGCCGTGGTGTCGGGATCCAAATTTATAATCTGGAACCCTCTGTGTAAATAGCAATATTCTCTTAATCAGTAGACAGTGCACACATGTACATTGTTGAATCATACACATACATCGCACATAACTATACAACAGTTAATATTACATCACATAAATAGACCGTACGGTTATCTGTTTTACCATACATGTCAAATGGGACAAATGTTATACATAGAGTTCAATACAGAAAGTAGAAATAAAGCAGAAGCAAAAAAAAAAAAAAAAGGTGGATCCATCCACTCTGCCCACAGGCAAGTGACTATGGGACCCAGCCTAAGCTCCTCCATCTTCTTCACCATCTGGTCCAGACACCACGAAATAGGCGTAGGCGTCTTGGTCAAATGGCTCTGAGTTTCTTTACTATTATGAAAGGATTTGGCGGCGATAGTGAGTCTGTTATCTATCCCCTCTTGAGTTGGTGGGATATATTGTGGATAAATAAATGCACACATGTATAAGATACTTGAAGAATCTTATGTGGATAATTGGATTATCTATGTTTGTGGTTTGTGATAAGATTCTATGTGGTTTGTTGATTTGATGCAAATTATGTATGAAACTTTCACTTGTAAGGATAATTACCTTATGTATATTGGTTTTCTAAGTTTATAACTTATATTATATTTTATTTGAAATCTGATGCAACGCACGGACACTCGGCTAGTTATTATAATAAGTGAGTGTGAGTACACAGCCGTACTCCGCGAACCAATACACAGAATGCAATTATAATAGATGCAATGTTATTTAAGGGAAGGCTTGTGGTTCTTTTATTTGCTCAAAGCTACTGTTGAATTATATAGTAGATAAGTCCTGAGACCTAGCCTTTTGACTAAACAAATTTTTAATGAAACAAATTTTTAATGAATTTGACTATTGTTATGAAATATTAGAGGCTCCAACCTCCCTATGTCATTGATTGACTCCATCCACCCAATGTGGTTTTTCTTAGGCTACAACCCATACTTTCCACCGGCTCCAACCAGGGCAAATCAAATCCTTGGGCTCCAACCCACCATTCCTCCCACCCACAAATTATTTTATAAAAGTTGAGTCTAGTTCAAGCAAGTTCTCAACATCACCCATGACCGTGGGCACGGCTATCCAGATAATTTCCACTCTGCAGAGATTGCATAACTTTACCCACAAAAGACAATCATTTTTACTGTCAACACACTACCATAAGTATGAGACTAATATCACTACAATAAAATAGTCTACTAGGGACATTTTTATTTAGATGCTTTTTATTGCGTCTCTACACCCAGAATCAGATAGCATATAAAGACATTTCTCGAGATGTTCTAGAATGCGTCCCAACATTTAGATCCTAACCCATTTAGCAAACACTAACCCCCACTCAACTCACTCGTTAGCCTCACCCCTCCACTAAAATCCCATCGTCCTCTCACCTCCCCGTAGCCTCTTCCACCATCTGGCCGCCGCCTCCACCACCTCCTCACCGCCGCCTCCTAACACCTGTCAAACACCTCCTCCACCTCGCCTTGGCCTGACTCCCATCTCCCCACGACCTCCCCTCCACCATCCCCATGTAGATCCAGTTCCACATGCTCATCTGGCTCCTTCCACGCATAGATCTGGCGTTGCCATCTCCAATTCAGTTCCAATCACCATCTCCTCCATGGTTCCTCTCCTCCACGATTCCCTTACTCAACCCGCCCCCAATCACCGTTCTGTCACAACGATCACCCCTCCATCTCCACGCTAGTGTCGGCGCCAACGCCCTTGCTCACCACGCAGGCAGGGGTAGACCCACCTAGGTTCAGGGTGTGACCATGCGGGTGCAGGTCGGTGGGGTCGTGCCGTCGCGGATGCAGACTTGCGGGAAGAACCGAAGAAGGAGAGTACCGAGGAGGTGAAGGTGAGGACCGTAGGGTGGAGGCAGAGGGGCGTTGCGGTGGCGGCTTGCTCGCCAGCCTGCTCCGAGGGCCCAAGGCTCTGAGCGACCAGGCAGTCAGCGACCCCTGAGGCTCTATCTCCGTGTCACCTGTCGCTCCAAGCTCCAACCGACGATCCGACCCAGACTGGCGAGTGGCGAGTGGCGACTGAGCATCTGCCGTGCTCGCTGCCTATGCACCATTGCGCCCAATGTTTTGCCCGTCATATAGGACGAAGTGAGTTTGTTCGAATATTTTTTTGCATATCTGCCTTTCTGGGAGTGGGTGAGATGGTTGCATTCTTGATGCTGTAAGCTTTGATGGAATGTGTTTAAGCGATGGTGGTAGCCTTAGGTAATGCAAAGGAGTACACTCTGAAGTTAGTTCCTTGCGTTTGCTGAGAAGTTGCACGCTAAAGCGAAGGTATAGCTTCTGCATTTGAGTTGATATGTCTGTTAAAATGTTGCAAAGTTAGCTTTTTTCTTGGTTATGGCGATTGAAGTGTTCTGCATAATGTAGCCTTGAGTTCATTATGTTTTATTGTTTACAATTATCATCACTTGAGTTCAGCCGAAGGTCAAAAAAAAATCCTAATCCACATTTAAAAGTGGAAACTTTTCAATGGGATACTTCTAATGCGGTTGATCTAGTTCTGCTGAATATATTTTATCCCTTTCTCGATCTAGACATGCTAAAAGGGCCTTCAAAAGTACCTGGTTGTGGAATTGTGCTATAGTATTTTAGAAGAGTTTATCTTCGCCAACCACTTGGAGTTGAACATACAACTGTATAAGTGTAAAGAACACTATTTTGCTATTTGATGACCCTTAGTAATAACATAAAAATGGTTGAAGAACATAGCTTATAAGTTTTCATGGAGATGCTTATGCAGATCACATCTTAAGCTTTCGGTTGTGTATGTATCTCTTTAAGACATGCCTTTTTATTCCTGGCTCCAGCTGGCACAATAGGGCTATATGATGATAAGTATTAGTATGATATTAAACATATTATATTTATGCAAACTTTAGGCTCTATAGCGTTATTCCAAGTAGAAGTAATTGTAGTTTCGATTCACTTCTGTGATTTGTGTGCATTCTGTTGTGTGCTCGAAAGGCAAAGTGCTTGCAGTTAGTCATGGTTTACTTGCTATAGAACTCCAAAGTTAATTAGATAAATTCCCTGTAATCTGTTACAATCAGCTGAGTTCAAATGGTGATGGAGAAACTAAAACAGAGTGAGATAGGATTGATTTCTTGCATTTGTGGGATGATGCTTATTTAGTCTCTAGAGTACATGCTCATAGGTATGGCCTACAAGCAAAAATAGATGAATAAATCAGCTCTTGGAATTCTTTATACCAAGTGTTTGTGTTTATGCCCAACTTTCACCTATTACCCTAGGCTGCGCTGAAAGCAACACCTAGCTAGAGCTATATATTCCGCCTTAGCATGATCTGTTGCTCACATCATTCTCTGCTTCCTTATGTATTGCACTGCACTGCACCGAAACTAGAATCTAGCTAGAGTTATATATTATGTTCTAGTATGCAAAGAGTAGTAACTAAATGCAGCTCAATTTTTTTTAAAAAAAAATCATGACATCAGTGCAAATTTATCAAGTAGTTGGAGGCAAAATTTCAGCTTCGCATGTATTTTCATTGATAATGTTACATTCCTTGCTACTTTTGCCAATATAATAAGTTGTCTTTTATATTGTTCTGTTGTGCTTTCTAGATAATTTTGTCTGTTGCTTGAATTACATTGTGTGTTAGAATCAGATGTCATTTGTATTGGAAAGGCAATGCTTGACTACGAGTTTACCAGTTATCATCTGATTTCTGGTAGCCCTAGATCATATTGTCACCTTGATTGTTTCTAGTGCAGTGCAAGATACTGCTTTACTCATCGCTAGACAAGGAAAACTCTTATTGGCGAGTATGCCAAAGCTTCAGTTTTGCTAACTCCGATCTATTTGTATGGTTGCTGGTTCTTGGCTGCTAGATAAATTCGTATTGTTTTGGTTAATCATGTATAGGCATTTCAAGATATATCCATGCGAGTCTTCTTGCTCATTTCTTGATTTCTTTCTTTCTTTCCAGGGTCATCACTTCAGCTTTTTTCCGATATGCTACCAAGTGAAGGTGCACTTTTACTCCAGTTCTGAAGAAGTTGATTATTTCTTAGTATTTCTGCCAACTTAAATTGAAGAGACTATTTCTTATGCTTTATCTTTTCTATCTTCACAATTTGCTACTTAAAAAAAAAAAGTATCCTTGCGGTTCATGTGCTTTCAATTTCGTATTGTGTATTTCCTTTGTTTTCGATAAATGCAACCCTTCTTATGTCATACATGCATGATTTCTTTTTGAGACATGAATAGACATAATAAATAAGTTTATCACTGAGCAGGTACCAGGCTCTGTGATTTGAAGGTGGATTAGGCTGTTTGTTCTTGAAAACGTCGTCGCTGTCGCTGCCCTCTAGCCACTCGTTGCCTGATTCAGCTGTAGGATTTTTAGGAAATTTTTTCAGTGTGTTTGCACCTTTGTATGTGGATGCTAGATTCAATTGTTAACTCAATTCAGTCTGCAACGGAGTGTCTATGTTTGCTTTCTTCTGGTTTTTTATATATCGATAATGTAATTCTGCATTTGAAATGGCTTTACCTAAGATCTGAAACTTCTTATAAAAATATGTGATACAATACCCTCTAAATCATTGTAGTTTAACTAGTGATAAAATATTTCTATAGAACAAAATAAAAACGAACGCCTCTAGCTTAATCTAAGTACGTCTATGAATACGTATCTATATTTCTTGGCACACAATAAAGTGTCACTAGGGAGAGTAGAGACGATATGAAAATGCATATATGAAAGTTTCTCTAAGCTTGCAGAGACGCAATCTAAACGACTCAAATCATTGTAGACGCGCTTAACAATATGTCTCTACGATCTTTGACACGGTACATGAGGAGACGCTCTAGAGACAATTTACAAAAATGACTCTAGACACTATAGAGATGATTGAAAACGTCTTTAACCCCATAAAATAGCGTCTCTACAGGGTTTTTGTATTGTAGTGGATAATCATCATAAGGCCTTTACAAGCCCCACCCCAACGCAACCTCACCCACTAAGGTTTCATTGCCATTAGGCTACGACCCTCTGGAGGCCCCCTCTTACGTCGTGTGGTTTTCCTATGGCCCCCACCACACCACATTCAGTCGAGTGGTGAAGCTAACGCTGAGGCTAATAAATTAATTAGTCAGGTCGTACCCATTATAGACTTGTGGTTGAACTATAATTAGTGCATGAGAGGTTATCACAAGAACTGGGTCCTTAATTGACCTGGCGGGCTTCCATATTCCCATCTCGCGTGCTCTTATTCGCACCTGGCCGGCTTACCACTGCCCAAGTCTAAAACGGTTTTTGAGTTCTTGTTTTGAAGATCCTTTCTAGTTTCAATACACCAGCCAGGCTCCAACCACGACTGCCCAAATCTAGTTTTATAATTTGAATGATGTCGGGGCAAATTAATGCCCACGTGTTAATGTATCTAAGTAAGGCTAAGCATAACACTTAGATATGGACTCAATGACTAATTGAGTATACCATTAGTCCTATGGTGACAAAGGTAGTGTCAAAGTTCAAGGAATGGATGTTATTAGTTCACTTAACATTAAGGTATTAACTCCGAGCTAAGACAACATATTTGTATAAAGCATAGCATGCAATTTCATAATTTAAAATAGGATAATTTGGATTCAAAGGTAGGTGCAAAATGATCAAAGTGTTGACTCACCTTGCTCGATGTCTTGGTGGTCTTGGTCTTGTTCGATCTGCTGCTCTTCCGGAGCTTCGGAATCTATATACACAAAAGACGACCAAATTCGAATAAACATAAATAAATTAAAATTGCATTAAAAATTCCTAATTAACTCCAAAATTCATGTTTTCGGTTTTGTTAAGTAGGGTTTGAATTTATACAAATTTAGAAATAAGAATGGTTGAATTTGGATTTAAAACGAGAGAGAACGGGCTCTCTGAAGTTTTAAATCCAAAAAAAAACCTAAAATTAAGAGAAGAGAGAGGGTGCTCTCACTGACAGGTGGGGTCCACCGGATTTTAATTTCTTATTTATTTATTTTTCTATTAAAAACCCTATTATGACTGACAGGTCAGTGGGATCCCTAGTATTTTAATTTCTTTTCTCAATTTACTTTCTAGTTAGAAATGGATGCAGTCACTCATAGGTGGGGTCGCTGCCCATATGGACTCAGTCCATGGGAACAGTACATGGACCAAGGGTCTACATATCATCGGAGCTAATCTACAGACCAGCAGGTATACACCGTACTTTAAAAGGGTAGGGTCCACATGCCATAGGCTCAGTACTAAACTCTGGTATTAATTATGTTTTAATCGATTCGGGCCCACATGTCGTACTAACTTAAACTCCTAATCAACCTTCTCCTAATGACGTCATTAGAACTTAATAGTTTGGCTACAGTGGCTACAATGCTTATCCACCAGTTTGCTTGGGCCTTGCAGGCGGACGCGAAAGGCCCACTTGTGCAGCCTCTACCTCTATCTGATGCATGGGGAGCGGTGTCGTGAAGCATCGTGCCGGTCATGTGCAAACAGAGCGGATAGTTTTCGACCGCCCGTCTGTCCAAATAAATCTGGATCTTATTTGGAGCGTGAAATCGGATATCCAGAATTTTTCTCGGATTTTGGATTCGGAACCGTATAGTTTTTTTACCAGATACGGAAACAAATTCGGGAAGGAGGTGCCCGTTGGATTCAGAGCTATCCGGATAGTTTATCGGATAGTATCAGTAAACACTATCCTGGATATCTGGCAAACTCTAGGCCCAATGGGCCAGAGAGAGAAATCGGCACACGAGACTTTCCAGTATTTAATTATTTTCATTTTTAGAAAATACAGGAATCCAAATAAGCCAAGAAAAATAGCAAATAAAATTGAAAAAATTCCAGAAAATTTATTTAAAAAAATACTTTTGAACATAACAAACTTAAATAAAATACTTTTTAATTTAATGGGAGTTTTATTTATTCATATTAAATAATTTTTATTTCTGAAAATTCTATTTAAGCTTTTTAAATTATAGAAAATCATGAAAATTTTATAAAGCCTTATTTTAAATAAAATATTTTGAAAACCTCTAAAATTAGGACGCTACAAACTTGCTACCAATCAACGTTATGTGTATCCCTAACTAGTTATCGCTACTGGTCTGTAGGCTTTGTATATATTGTATCTGTCCTATTATGTAGTTGGCTAGTTATATTTTGGGTATGTTTTGCACTGCTATCACTATGATTTGCTACTACTTCTTTTGCTAGCTGCTGTGATAGTGTGATGTAGTTAAATTTGTTTGTTAAATTGCTAATGTAGTTGCATTTTGGACATGTAGTATGGTTGGTTGATCTTTATATGTGCAATATATATGGTTTCTGTTTTCACGCAATATCCGACTAAATATTCGTGACCGAGACAATCCGTATTTGGTTCGGCATGTATTCACTCCGTATCCATGACCGAGACTATCTGCATTCGTATTTGTATCCGGCACTGTCCGTGTCCGACCCCGATTCTGAGAAAAAAATAGAATAAGATACGAGATCAGCGATATCCGTCCGTATCCACTGCGTTTGCATCCCTAGTGCTAGCGTCTAGGCCTCTTCTTGTGTGATCCTCTCCTAGTCTCGTCGCGGTAGTTTGCGCGCGTCTCCCTTCTGGTCGCGTTGGTTGCGCCACGCAGCGCCTGCCTCTCGCCGGGTGGCCACTGATACAGTGTCACTCCCTCTGTTTCAGAATATTTGTCTCATTTTGATTTTTCACGGCCTCCAATGTTTAACTTTGAAATACATTTATAAAATATTACGATAGTATAATATTATAAAAGTCCTTTTACGATAAATCTAACTATACCATTTTAATGCAGTTAATCTAAATATTTCTAAAAAATATTATTAATCAAAGATTACCAAGTGCAAGTATTTAGAACGAAGGAAGTAACGAATTTACGCCGCTTATTAGTTGTCGATCTCGCCGAAAGAAAAAAATTCTTTGGGACGGGGCCTCACAGCTGTCCTCTCAAGGCCACGTCCCGATTCTGAACACGTGTGCAGCGAGAGAAGCAATCTCAAAGCGCCCCAACTCACGGGAGGTCCTGGGGAGGTCGTTTTACAAAGACCACCCTCACAGGAGGTCTGGGAGGTCGTTTTGCAAAGTGTTGCAAAACGACCTCCCCAGGACCTCCCGTGAGGATGGTCTTTGCAAAACGACCTTCTCAGGACCTCCTGTGAGGGTGGTCTTTGCAAAATGATCTCCTCGGGATCTCCTATGAGTTGAGGTACTTTGAAATTGTTTCTCTCGTTGTACACGTGTTCAGAATCGAACAGAACCTTAGAAGGACGGCTGTGAGGTCTTGTACCAGAAATTTTTTTCCCCTTTCGGCGCCTCTCCTCAGTCCCTGGCATTAATGAACGTCGTGGCGGGCTGGCGGCTGCTTGGCTTGGGAGGCGTCCGGTGGGTGGCCCCACGACAAAAACAAATGTTTATGTGCAGAGCAGGTTTTGGGTGGCAGGGGAGGGTGCTCCAGCTGGGAAGGAAGGACTCGAGGGCATGTTTTGATCGAGTCTTGAGAGGGTCGGCCTGGCCGGAGCACCTCCCTGGGTCGTGCCTGAAAGAGCGACCCAGAGAGTTGTTTGGTTGCTATCTTGAGCATCTTGCTTTGACACCTGGCTTGATTCTTCACGTGAGTTGATTAGTCTGGCTCCGGCGTCCTATTTTGGAGGCCTGGCTCACGGAGGGAGGTAAGCCAATAGATTAGTGAATCAGCTACAAGATCCAAACATGGGTTGACCTATTCAGCATATGGTTTGACCTCTTCAGACACAGGTTTTTAATCAAACATCATATCTCTAGACTTGACTGAACAGATAAAAATCAACTATTTTTCAAACTATCTCCAAGCATCATTTTTTCACAAATATAAAGACCAGAGCACCAACCAAACAAGCGATGAAACTCTCCGCCATGGTGCATACCTGACCGGTCAGAAAAAGGCTCGGAAAGTGGAGGTATGTTGGCCTATTGACAGATTAGTGAGTGAGCTACAAGATCCAAACATGGTTTGACCTCCTCTTCAGCGCATGGTTTGACCTTTTCAGACTTGGTTCTTCAATCAAACGCTATATTCCTAAACTTGTCTGGATAGATCTATCAGTCACCATTTTTTCAGACACACAGAGGCCAAAGCATCAAACAAACAAACAAACGATGAAACTCTGTGCCGTGGTGCCTGACTGACTGCTCAGAAAAAGGCTCGGAAAGCGGAGGTATCTCGGCCTCTTGGGGCCATCAACCCAAAGGTTCAGCCGTTCAGGTGGCGCCTGACCCTGACCAGATCCGTGCCACTCGTACCTGCCGCTGGCCGCTGGAATGCTGGATTGGGATCAGGGAGCGTGGCGTAGCGTTGGTCTCGTCTTCGCGCGTTCCCGCAACGGCCGGAACGTAAGGATTTCAGAAATTTGGACTTAATTAGCCTCCTACAGCAGTATAATTCCTAAACTAGTCCCACTACTATCAGAATTCTATTTTTAGCCCTCTCATATCACCTCCTACGCCCGTACCGCGCAGCTTCTAGTCGCTGCCGTCGGGTTTGACAGCAACTTAGTAGCTGCGGCTGGGCTCGGCAGCAGGTACAGCTTCATGCTGCGGTTCGGCTTGGCAGCACCTAGATGCTGCTGATTGGCACGGCATGAACTCGGTTGCTGCCGTCCCCGACGACAGCAGGTGCTAAGGATGAGGCTAAAACTGAAATTTTGATGCTAAAGAGGCTAGTTTAGGAATTAATTTGCGCTACGGGGCCAAAACAGTCCAGAGCTCAGGATTTCACACGAAATAGCTCGATTATTTTAGGAGAAAAAAAATCTAGAGTTCTTTTTTTTTGCTGAACAAAGCCCAAAGGAGGAAAGAGTGGAGCGGCGTTTGGCTGCTGGCGCGGTGCCGCGGCCCACCTAAAACTAAAGCTCCGTCTGGGCAGCGAAACAGATAAAGCGCCGCAACGAAACTAATTTGACGCGGCCACGGCTGATATCGGAGGAGCAGGGGTAGCACGTTACAGGCCAACAAAGACACCCACTCGGCCCACTCACGTTCGTTCGAGTAATTACTAGCTTCAAAAACCACTATCTGGTTCATGCATGCATTGAAATGGCTGGAGCACGTACACGGTTGATTTCTGTAATGAATCGCACAAATCGAGATCTTAGCACGCATGAGCATCTACAATAGTCAATTCCACATGTTACTAAGAGATAGACATATCAGTATTTAGGTAGTGTGGAGGAAAGATAGTGAGAAAAAAAATGAACTTGTTTCTTCATCTAGAAGGTGAGCTTATTTCTAGATGAAAAAATAAGCAAATTATTGATATTAAGACATAAAAAAATAACAAAATAGTTATTGAAGACTTGCTTGTTACTTAAAAATTTGTTTTGTGAGTAGAAATTAAAGTAGCAATTAAAATATTAGATACAAGTTCAAGAAACAATCTATTTGAATGCTTGTTTTTTTTATTAGATTGAGTACTTTCTTTTCTTCTAATAACAAGTTAAGAAATAAATTATTATAGACGATCTAAAGAATCGTGGTGCGTATTGAGCCAAGCCAATGGCCCATGCATGGAGCCCCATCATGTTTAGCTGTGGCGTATTAGTACAGTTGGTCGGTCCCTGCACGTTCAATTGATGTAGTACCTGGCATTTATTCGTGGGACTACAGGTTCGTTCGATCGATCCGCCGATGGTTTTAATTGGAGAAACCAATTAACCAACCACCACTCCCTGTCACCGATGAAACCGGAGGCTCAAGACAGTACGGACTGCAGTGAAGGAAGCTTTCGAAATGATTATGGTGATGATCGAAATGAACTGGTTAGAGAACAGAGGAGCTAATTATTATAATCTTGTTCTGTTTAGTTTTGCAGTTTTATTTTAAAATCTTTGAAAATGTAGGAATAGAATGATTTTTGACAAGTATTTTTCTAAGCAACTAATGGAAGTGATCTTTAATTTTCTATCTTGTTTACAGCACTGGAGTGTTCTCCTAAAAAAATGGTGATAAGAGACAAGATGAACTACTTTTAGTTGATGGCCGAAAATTGGTCAAAGGGCTTTTGTAATTGGGACTTGTTTGTTTTCAATCCTATAATAGTTCCTGTTGTGTTTGAGTTTAGTGTCTATTAGTTGTTCGGTTTTGTTAGCTGATGTTCCCAGCAGGTTGTTTTTTTGTTGTTCTATAAGAACCTGTTATTTTGCTTTCTATCAAAAGCTGTGTTTTCTCCTTGTAAAAAAAAGGTACTACGTACTACTTGTAGATCAACAGACAACAGTGCTTCTCTATATTACTACTCGTGTTTAATTTGTCAAAAGAAAGTTTAGTACTTGCGAGCTACTACCTTGCATTGGTTCTAAGGAACTTGCTTGGCACCAGGTAATGTGTCAACTCACTTCATTCGTTCCTTCACAATTGATTGGTGTGCATGTGCATACTTCTATGCGTTACACCTTTCATGTACTCCTAGTATGTAGTAGAAAGATCGTATTGTTCGGATACCATATGTAACAAGCAAATTTTAAGCGTTTGTATGCATAGGCTCAGGCACGGTTCAATTCCTGTGTTCTAGTCGGGGCCTACGTCTGATCGAAATGGTTGGCTAGCTAGGTACGTGCACTTCCGCAGATGATATGATTGGCAAGGCGCTTTTTCGATCCCGACATGCATTGACTCCTGATCCAACGCACCTGTGCAGTGCAGGACAAGACGGATATCGAGAATTACTGGTTGATTTGTTGTCCTCTCTGTCGGGGCAAGCGGCCCCCGGTAAATTGGTTCCTTGTTTGTAAGAGCCGGAAAGACGGAGAGCTAGGTTGCATCATAACGCAATCACTCTGCTGTTCCAATCTGACAGATAACCCAATTATTATCTCACCCGGCAACAGTCTCCCAACAAGGCTTGACTATCCTTTACTAGTAATCTGCTTGGCACCTTTGGAAAGGAACAAGTGATATAGTTAGATATAGATAAACATGCATGAACGGCATTTCTTTCCTATTTAAAAATTGGAGTTAGTGGTCGTCTGATTTTCTCACTACCACAAAACAGTCTATAGTAGACGCCTCATCACAGATGGTTCCAAAGAATCGTCTGTGTTGAACTTATACAGACGGTTACTTAGGAACCGTTTTTGCAACCGTCTGTGATATGTCCATTATCACAGACGGTTTGTAAATAAAATCGTTCGTGATACTTCATGACGGTTCTATCATTGAACCGTCTGTAATATACTATTATCACAGACGTAACAACACAGACGGTTCGAAAACCATCTGTAATGACGATTTTGAATCGTCTGTGATGAGGTGTGTGTAGTAGTGAGAAGTAACAACTAGGACTCTAGGCTACAGAGGTAATCTTATTTAGTTAAGTGTCAACACAAATAGAAATTATTATACAACAGAGCATTTTCTAGTTACACGAAGCACGTACTTACAATCTTATTTTTTGTTAGATGATGAGGCTAGGATTTGATGGGCAATCACCGATGTTTAAAATACAACTTTGCGCATTGAAAAGTTCGAATATGAAACACGATTAGTAATGAGCAATCAACAACATAAATATGATAACATGGAGTAAGTCAGTTAAAGATCAAAATTCTAATGGAGAAAAAGAGAGACCGATCCATACATAAATAATCCCTAGGATTAAGCGTGTGTGTCATATTTAATTGGAAAATTTGATCATATGCCTTTAGATGGAAAGCATGTGATTTACCCTACCGCCCACATGTCATTGACCTATGGTGAGAGTCATGTGCCAAGGTGGGAGTGTAGTGGAAACAGCGTGGAGTGTATATGATCTAATGCAATTTTCTAACGTGGTGTGGACACGCCTCCGTACTTTCTAAAAAAAAAATACATCGCCAGGACAAAAAAACATTGCAGAACATTTTGTCCGACAAAGTTTGCACTTTTTTATCTCCATTATATTAAGTGTTCATCGTTACACATGAGATCGACCGTTAAATCGATCGAACCGAACCTCGCATTAAACTTCTCACGGCAAAGCTACGTACAGTACATGGCTACACAGCCTAACAGGCCGGCACGTACATGCTCCTGTGACGTACGTTTAGTATGACACACGCAAAGACGACTAAACCACCGCCTCAACATTTACGCTTGTCGCCGCCGGCCTGCTTGGCTACGGCGACGGAGTTCTTGCAGTGCGCGATGGCGGCCTGGATGGCGCTCTGCAGCTCCTCCATCGTGCTCTCCTCCGACGACGTCGACACCTTCGTCGTCAGCGAGTCCCCCACCGAGAGGTGCCCGCTGTTCGCCGGCGACCCCCTCAGCGACGCGGGCGCCGAGGACAGCCTCCCCCTGTACCGCTTGGACGGGCCGTTCCAACCGCGGCCGGAGGTGAACGAGTGCGGCCTCCGCCGTAGCTCCCGCCTCTCCCTCTCCCTGCCGCCCGAGAAGGACGTGAAGAGCTGCTCCACCATGGACATGTACTTCTTCACCATCTGCCCTATGTCTAGTCCTCCTCGCTTGCTGCTCCCCTTGGCCTGCCGCTTCTTGCCGCTGCTCTCTGCCCTGCCTGTCGTTCCGCCGCTCTCGCTTCTTCTCCACGTGCCGACGCCGGTGAAGAGAAGCGAGAGTCTCTGCCTGGCCTTGTTGGCGCTGATGCTGTCGTTGTTGCTCGTGCTTGGGTGTTGGAGCGCGCTGTGGTTCGTTGCTGTCGTCGAGTAGCTGTTGTGGCTGAGGTCGCTGCCGACGCGGCCGACGGGGCGGGACATGTCGGTGCACGCGCCGGCCGGGGTGGGCGGCCGTGGAGGACGCACGACAGAAGCTAGCTGGGAGGAGATGCTAAAGGAGAAGTGGTGGGAGAAGGTAGAGGGTGGTGGTGGTGGGGAAGGGGAGGGGGCCGGAGGGATCCATCGAGCTGTGCAATTATTGGCTTGGATGCCGATCGTGGTGGTGGCTGTGGCTTTGAGATGTAGGGTTTGTGTGAGTGCACGTGTGTGCGTGAAGCGGGTGCATGGCCAGCGACAACATTAGCGTGCCATGCATGGTAATCGCAGGATCTACTATAGATGGGAAGTTATCGAGGTAAGGGATCTACATTGTACTAGTACATTTCCTTAGCAAGAACCATAGCAAATCCCCTAAACATATTGTAGCTTAGACTGTGACTAGTGTACGTAGCAAGTTAGCGACTGATATGCTGCAGAAAATGTTTTTTTTTTAATCGAGTGCTTCTCATGACGATCATGAGGGATGAGATCGATTACAAGGACGTAGCTGACTAATCAGTAACCACCGGTAGATAGCTACCAAAGGGTACGTCCAAGTCAAGTCATGGACTGATGTCAGCCAGTGATTGATTAGCTAGATGTGTATGTTGGGAAATCATGGGCCTGATCCTGCAGTCGGCCCATTAGTGGGCGCCCCATCCCAAACCCTAGCAGGGTCGTAACCTATAAATAGGGGGTGCTATTCATTGTAAAGGATTGATCGATGGATGAAGGAATAAAGAGAAGCAAGACGTCCCCCTATATCTCTGTGTTCAATCTCTTATTCTGTTCTTGTTGTTCATGCATTGTTCTTACGATTCTACGCTTGTCACGAGGTAATCGTGGATCGACTCGCCAATGACGGTTCCTCAACACGTTATCGCGACGATCGACTCTCCTCGCATCGAAAAGGTAACCGTCGATGAACGACACTCGTAGATTGAATCGTTTTCTAGATTGCTTTCAATTACGCAAGTTTGGCTTTCTAGATTGGTTTCCTACGGTGCAAATCGCTCTAATCTACCGCGAGCCGACTTGAAGTCGCCGCCAAGCCGATCGGTGGATTGCATGAAAGAGTAGATGATGATTGTACCGTAAGTAGTAGATGCAATCGCATGAAAGGCACCATATGCATGGCGCGCCGCAAGCGGTTGTCACTACCTCGCGACACGCGTTCGGTCGGCATAGTCCGCCATCACGATCGCCACGGAGACAACGACAGTGCCAAGCGGCAAGCACGCACATGACGGCATGAAGCCGCGCCTTCGTTGCAATCTTGTACATTACACCGGATTACATCACGTCGCATCGCTTCGCATGAACAGTAGAAAACCCAGCGTCGCAACCCTGTACGGTCGCGCCGCCGCTACCTAGTAGCACGACCACGTCCCTTGTCGGCCCTGCATGGCCGCCGCGTCGCACGGCCGCTGCCGCTGCGCCCGAATGCGCCCCGACCAACAAATTCATTGCATCCTAAGAAATTATACACATGGGCACGACATGCATATGAACACCGTCGGTCGCCGTGCTCGAAGCCGGCTGCATCGATCGCCGAGCTTGAAGCCGACCACACAAAAAAAAAACTTGAAGCCTCCGGCCGGTCGCCTCCCGCATGGCGCCGTCGGAACCGCCACGGACCGAGCTTGGTGCGTCGCCCGGCCCTTGCTTGAAGCATGTGCCGCCGGGCCGCCGCTGCGCCGGGGCCGTCGCGCCGCTTGAGCGCTCCTCGACGCCCGGCCGACCACTGCGAGCGAGCGCGCCCGCAGCCGCCGCCGCAGACGCCTTGAAGCGCCGCCGCTTGCGCACAGGCTCGAGCGCGCGCGCCGCCGCGCACGCCTTGAAGCGCGGCCGCCGCTCCTTACGCAGCGCGCGGGCCTTGAAGCGCCGCCGCGCGCCAGCCGGCCGCCTCTGCCGCACCGCTCGGGCCGCCGCCTCGGATCGCCGGTTTAACGCCGCCGCCGCCGCCGCCGCTTCTTGCACGGTAGGGAGGCAAGAAACCCTAGAAAACCCCCACCTCCCTCTCTTAACCCGGGCGGGATGGGCCATGAAGGCCGACCCATGGAAAAATCGGCGGGAAGAAGAAAAAAATGCAGGGGCGCGTGCGGAAAATCGGAATTTTTGCAGAAAAGCCCTTCGTAATTCCGAAAATTACGAGAATCTCTTCGCAAATAAGGAATTTTGTAGAAAACCCCTTGGATTTGGGGAAATTTACGGAATTATGTAGATTCTTGCAGAATAACCCCTCAGAAATCTGAAAATTACGCAAATTTTTCTCTCAGAACTGAAATTTCGCGTTTTAACCCCCGAAACTTGCAGTTTTCGCCGAAAGTCTTGTTTCCAGCAGAAAAGAGCCTCGGGAATCCAAAATTTTGCATATTTTTGAACTTTGAAGCATGTTTATTCTTGTTATTATTATTTCTATGCAATTTATTTACATTATTTACTATTTTGATTATCTGTAATTACTTATATTGCTTTTAATCATTGAAAATAGTAGTAAATCATGAAAAATGCATAGAAAAATACGGGAACACGAACCTGGAGTTCGAAGAGCATTGTAAGAATTTTGCAACCATTTTATGTAGATTACCAGTAGTAATCCTTTGAACTTTTTGCATGAATATGAAGATGGATCGCATCACGAATCGAGAATTGAAGAATCGACCCAAAGATGGCGATTTTGTATAAAATTTGTATCAGTCTTCAATTCTGTGGTAATATAATCACGGATGAGCAGAAGATTGATAAGACTTTCTACCTTTCACTCGAACGCGGTACAATCCGTACGCAACTATCGTCAAGAAGCCTACATGAAGTATACCGAATTAATTGACATCATGCAAGTTGCGGAAGCTCAAGGTGATGTTCTAGGAAAGAACTTCATCTTGCAGCCACCTAGTAGCAATGTTGGCCATGAAGCCACTGCTAGCAGCTACAAGGTGATGAAGCCTCTCACAAATGAGAGGAGCAAAAAGGGTAAGGTCGTGCGTCGCACATTATTGATGCTTTACAGTCTAAGAAAAGGGCAAATGATAGCATGAGGCACACCTCGCCATTGCAGGCACAGAGGATTCACATCCATTAGTTGCACTTATGAATGTGGACAGCCCAGTAGCAGCCCCCATCATCCCTCGTTTGGACATCGCAGCGGCCACAGCCGTAGTTGCCCAAAAGGAGAAGATCGCGCATGGAGCGATTGAGGCAGAAGTTCCTGAATACTTCGTCTATTAGATCAAGTGCACGCATTGCACTCGAATCTTTTATAGTAACTTGCAGTTTGTAATTGAAGCAGAATTTTGAATTATTGAATAATGGTTGCAAGCTCTAGAAGAGCAAAAGCATTAAATTCTTATTATGAGTCCTGCAAGGCTTATTTTTCCGTCTTTATAATAGCAAGTTACGTTCTGATATCTGAAGTATTTTATTTATGTGTTGCTTGCTTTCTGCTACATATTAATAAAGTACATTATATTAGAACGCGTGTGGCGCCCTATGGAGGAAGTGTGCTTAGCATGTAGCGACACAATGAAAACCATCCTGAGAGAAACGGAATTTTTCCAGTCGATCAACAAGAATGCTGGTAGTCTTACGACAATCGCAGGCAGCGATACTTGTATAATAGGCTCAGGAAGGGCCATAATTATACTCCCAATTGGCACAACTTTAGTCATTGAAGAAGACGTGTTGTACCCAGAATCGACTAGAACTCTCAAGGATATTTGCGCTAACAGTTTCCGTGTAGAGACTGAAGAAGAGTATGGTACAGAATACCTACTCACTACAAAGCATGAAGAAAGTGAAAAATGGCATTAGAATGTCTTCCTTCATATGAAACTGGGCCATACTACACTAATATTAAGGCACCTGCAGCCTATACTGCCTTGAAAACCATATTTAGAAGCTCTGAACTTATCTATCTCTGGCATGATAGATTATGCCGCCTAGGTCTTAGGATAATGAGAGATATAATTAACAATTCACAGGGACATAATATGAATATAAAGAATTTCCCGAATCTGAAAGATTTTGTGTGCCCGCATGTGCCACCGGGAAATTAATTATTAGACCTTTTTGCCCTGAAAGCGAAGGATGAAGTCCCTGCATTCCTAGATCGTATCCAGGGAGACTTTTTGCGGTCCTATACAGCCCCTGTAAGGGTCAATTAGGTATTTTATAGTGCTCATCAATGCTTCCTCGGAATGGTCGCACCTATGTTTATTGTCTCCGAGAAACCATGCTTTTGCAAAGCCCATCTCGTAGATAATTAAATTAGAAATATTTTCCCTGATCATCATATGAAGTCCACCTGAATGGACAACGCCGGAGAATTTACTTTGAAAGCATTTGATGATTATTGCATGAAAATGGGAATTAAAAGTTGAGCATTCTGTACCGCATATCCACACCCAGAATGGACTAGCAGAACTTTGAAGAATTGTAATTTACCAACTATATGTTGGGGACACGCAGTCGTGCTCGTAGCAGCTCTCATCAATTTTAGACCGTCGGCCTATAACATCCATCCAACTATGCAACTAGCGCAAGGGTCAGTACTGAAAACTCCTCATCTTCGCAGGTTTGGTTGCAAGGGTTATATACCTATACCACCACCGCAGCGAACTGAAATGGGTCTTCTCCGAAAGTCTGGGATATACGTTGGTTATGAGACAGCATCCATAATCAAGTATTTGGACCATATGACTGGAGATTTGTATAATGCCCGATTCGCTGATAGTATATTAGATGAGGTTAGTTTCCCGTCATTAGGGGGGAGGAAATCAACCCTTGATAATAATGTCGGGAAATAATTAAAGTCTAGAAGACAATTGAAATCCAAAAGATAATTGAAATCTATGCATATGACCCGCGCACTAGTGAAACAAATAGAGAAGTCCAGAAGATAATTGAATTGAAGTCTAGAAGACAATTGAAGTCCAGAAGATAATTGATTTGCAAGTATTAGCGAATCAACTGCAGACTACTTTAGTGATTTGAAGAGCGTGAATAAGTAGCATTTGCCTGCAAGCAATGCACCAGGAGAGGGTTGAAATACCATTGAAGGTATCCTAATCCCGCCCGAGGCCTCGTAATAAAGGACGAGAACTCCGGTCCCTCGAATGGCAACCGGGACGCTTTGGTGAAAAAGGATAAGAAGGACTTGACACACCGATCACCAAGTGCCCGAACGAGAAGGGAGCGGTTGAGACTGCATCGGTATGGAATCTTCAGAAAAGACATACCAGAATTGAACATCCCCATGAAGGGAGACATAAGCATGGATGTGTGCGCACACATCGGAGCTGAAAAACTAAAGAGACTTGCCCCGCAATTGGAAGCAGCGTTGAGCAAGTAAAAGCATTAGAAGAATCGCCCCTTGAAGAAATAAGTTATAAAACTTTATGACATCGGGAGAATCTTTGAATATGACAACAACCAATGTCGACATATACTTTGCAAAGAAACTTGCCACAATCATCAATCTTGATTCAGAGCCTGTATCGCTCGCTGAATGAAAGAAAAGATCAGATTGAAAGAAGGTAATAGAAATTGAATTATTCTCTCCGAATAAAAGAAAAGTGTTTGGGCCTGTAAGCCGCACGCCTCCCCTTGTACACCCTGTAGGGCATAAGTGGGTATTTGTTCGAAAGAGAAATGAAAAGAAGCAAGGCTCGTTGAATAAGGTTTCACTGGACATCCAGAAGATGATTATGAAGAAACCTATTCCCCGGTCATGGGCGGAACTCCCTTTTAAATATTTATCTCAATGGCAGTGAACTTGAAGTTAGAAGTGAAATTGATGGATGAGGTACTAGCATACCTTTATGAAATATTAGATTCGGACATTTATATGAAGATACCTGAATGTATCACTGTCCCGAACCAAAACAGAGCAAATAGAAATATGTACAGTGTGAAACTCAGAAAGTCATTGTACGGACTTAAGCAATCGAGCGAGAATGTGGTATAATCGCAGGCGACTTTCTATGCAAGAAAGGCTACGAACAATGAGAATAATCTACGTGTATTTATACGACGATCCCGAATGGATTTTGTATAATCGCGGTGTATGAAGTTGATCGAATATCATCGAACCTCGAAGGATATTAAGAAAGCAAGCTCTTACCGAGTCGGAGTTCAAACGAAAGATTTGGGTGAAAACCAAATATTACCTAGGCTTGCGACTTGGGCATGCCCTGAAGGGATATTAGTACATCAGTCAACCTACACTCAAAGGTGTTAGAAAGGTTAGACTTTGAAAAGGTATACCCTTTGAAGGTGTTAATGGTCGGAGATCTTTGCAAAGCAAGACAAGAACCCGCATGAGATCCGAGAAAGAGGGGAGGAAGTCACGGGACCGAATTCCCACACTTAAGTGCAATAGAAGCACTCATGTATTGAACAAATCAGTACTAGGCCAGGGCATTGCATTTACCGTGAACCTATTAGTAAGGTATAGTACAAAACCTACCAAAGGCATTGGCAGGGAATGAAGGACATCTTCCGATACCTCCAAGGAAGCAAAGAACTTGGTCTATTCTACAGAAAGAACCAAGACCTTTATATGACTGGCTATGCATATAACTGTACTGTAGGATCCATGATACTGACCAAATTGCAAACATGTTATGAACTCCATGTGGTGGGCGCAATTCCATGGAAACCGTCTAAGCGAGTCTTGTACCGACTTCGAACGGACCACTCGGAAACAATAGCACTACACGAGGCCTCACGAGAATGTGCTTGGCTTCAGCGGATGATTCACCACATCCAGCAGACATGTGGATTGAATACCGCACTAACCCCCACTATTATCTATGAAGATAAATGCAGCTTGTGTTGTACAAGTACTGATGGGTTATGTGAAGAATCCTCTCACAAAGCATATCAACCCTAAGTTCTTCTATGCTCATGAATTGCAAAAAATGAACGTATTTAAAGTACTGCATACTAAGTCGTATGAGAATCTTGCAGATTTATTCACTAAGTCACTTCCAGCGTCTAACTTTGAAAGATGCATATGTGAATTAGAATGATGAGACTTAGAGAAGTGCAGAATTCAGGGGGAGAACCTTCACGAACTCATTATTAAAGCTTGATCATGAAGATTGAGTACCTAAAGAATAAATCCAGAAGATTAAATGAAATTGGGTGGATTGTACTCTTTTTCCCTTGACGGGTTTTCCTGAAGTTTCTCGGTTAAGGTTTTTAATGAGGCAATTCGTGCATCACAGCAGAACATGTATCATGCACTCTTTCTCCAAATTTTTCCCACTGGGTTTTTATAGAGTTTTGATGAGACATGAACATGAAGGATGGGTGCCCAAGGGGAGTGTTGGAAACCATGGGCACGACCTGCGATCGGCCCATTAGTAGGCGCCCCATCCCAAACCCTAGCAGGGTCGTAGCCTATAAATAGGGGGTGCTATTCATTGTAAATGATTGATCGATGGATGAAGGAATAAAGAGAAGCAAGACGTCCCCCTATATTTCTGTGTTCAATCTCTTATTCTGTTCTTGTTGTTCATGCATTGTTCTTACGATTCTACGCTTGTCTACGAGGTAATCGCTCGGACTGGACTCACCAGCGACGGTTCCTCAACAGTGTAGATGCCTCCCTCTTGCCGTCTTGCGGTGTGTGTAATCGCCCGTTTGTAACGTAGCAGAGCCAAATCATTTGGTTTTTCTGCAAGAATTAGTGTTCAGAATGCTGGGTTCCCAATTGGGGACGACTTGCTGCGTTTGTCCAGTCTTACTTGCAGGCCCATCCTTTGTTTAGCAAGACCAGCCCATATTACTCTGCAGCCTCTTTAATGGCCGAAACTATGGGCCCAGCTCTCGAGTCCCCTCCCGTCTCCGGCCGGCGCTCCCGACTCCGGTACCAAAAAGGCCACAGAATCGTGTAGCTGGGCGTGCAACTGCGCCTGCGGCCGATAAGATCCAGCCGCGTCCACCAGATCGGAGACCGGATCCGCGGCGGCGCCGGACTGCACGCACGGCTTCTGAAGCACAGGAGGCGTGAGGCCTCGACGCCGCCCTGCCCCGGTCGGCTGCTTCTCGCCGGTGAGTTCATCTTCAGCGCTTGGTATCTCTGCGCGTAAATCGTAGTCACGGTTAACTCGTTTACTTGGATCGGTGTCGCTCGGTGAAATATAACTCAGGAGTGGATCAGCTCAAAATAGTTTGAAGTGAGGAATTAGGAGATTATTGGGCTGTTGGAAGTTGGAACATTTGGTCATGGTTTTCTCAAAAAAAAAAAAAAGGGTCTAAGAGGAACATGGCCGCATAATCGTTGCCTTTGCTTAAATATTTTAGTCTCCGCCTGTCATACAACTGATACACATGTAGAGACTGATTGACTGTCCAATTTACAAGTTACAGCTCATTACAGTGCATAATTTCTTTTGCAAGTAGAAGTGATACAAAAGATATATGCAGAAATGCAAATTTTGTTCTTAGTTTATATTACCGGTATGAGAATACCACCAAATATAATGTGGAAGCCAAAGCAGTGTGAACTTAGTGTCATACTTGAATTTGAGGAACTTGCAGTCTAGTTTATAGATGATATACAATTTCTAAGGCCGACTTTTTTTTAAAAGATCCAGGATTACTTCTTTTTTTGAAAGGTCACCGGGGGGCAGAGGCTCCCCACCTGAATTTTTATATATATATAAACCTAGGAAGGCTTAGGTAGTTACATGAAGGGCGGTAGAAAAAACAGATTTCCAAATTGAGATCAGATGTCGATCTTGATGGGGCATTTTTTCCATCCAGAGAGTTGCGTCTTCTATACAGGACTGAAGCAAGGTGTGTGGGGATTAAGAGAACGGAAAATTACATCATGCCGATGGTTCCAAATGCGCTAGAGGCAAAGCAGTAGGAATGTGTTAAAGTGACGAGAGGGAGGAATGGGGGCCGGGGGAGGTTAGGGAGGTTCCGAACGCTGGGGGAAGAGAAAGAAATGCCAAAAGGATCTGACGATGGCGCAGTGAAAGAACAAGTGGCTGGCATCTTCTGTGCCTTTGCAAACCTGCAGTCTTCATTGTCCACCAAGGTTTTTTTTGTGCAAGTTTGCCTGTGCAACCGGTCAGCGGTGTTAGATTTTGAGAGGGAAGAGAGGAATAGCTGAATTGTTCATCTATTGCAAGAGCCCAAGAGGCAATATATATATAGTGTACAAGTGAAACCCTAGCTAGACTACAATTACATTACTACCCCTAACCCATGCATCACAATTACATTACTACTCTTAACACCCCCACTCAAACTCAATGCATATGCAATAGCATTGAGTTTGAAAAGAACAACACTAAAAAAAGATAAATTCGAAGTCTGAGCTTGAAGATATCATCGAAGCATGCAACTCTTGAACAAAAAATGACCTTCGGCTCTTCACATACGAATATCTTGATTTGGAGATGTTGAAACCGACAGGAATAGAGAGATATGTCAAATCAAGCCGATGAAGAGAGAGATAAAGACGCAAACCAGATCCGCCCACCCAAGATGTGAGGTGACGGTGTCGAATCTGACGCTCAATGAAGCCAAAGACGACGGACCATATCCGCCTACCCAAGATGTGAGTTGACGGTGTCGAATCTGGCACCCAACGAAAACAAAGGCGAAAAGATAATTGATGATAACGACAAAGAAGGCCATTGGTCAAGAGTCGCAATGATACGAAGATGTGTAGCAATCTGCTGATCGACTAAGGATTTGATGGACTAGCAACGCTTCGATGAACTCAAAGAGAGATGCAGCGGACTTCGATGGACTCGATGGAAATCAAAGAAAAATAGACTAAAGATACTAGCAGCAACAGTAGATATTAGCAGGAGAATACAAGCAGCAGTTACTAGCAACGGATACTAGCAGCAGCAGAGAGGTTGTACTCTACTACATCTAGTCTTGATTGTGAAGAAGATCAACTTGAATCGGATGTAGCTAAACAGTTATCATTATGCCAAGGTGGATAAAGAGTGATGCTGCTGCAGCTTTCCTGACATTTCAGCAGAATGACCATAATCATCACCTTCACTCTTGGAGCTGATTGGCCATTTCGCTGACCTTGGAGTTGGGAGCGCCAGAGAGATGATTGGGCCCGGCGCAGGCGGCAGCGCAGATCGGAAGGAAGGAAGACGGCGCGGTGGAGCTTAGCGCAAAGCGGCGGCGAAAGACGACGCGGATCGGTATTTTGTCGCGAGAGGCAGAGAGATCCGGATGTTGGCGGCGAGAGAACTCGCTGCCGTCGCTCGGTGCGGCGGCGAAGGAAAGATACCACCGAGCGGCGGCGAGTAGCAAACATGGAACAGGGACCCGCCACTACCGCCGGCCGAGGCGACGAAGACGAGCTCGAGGGGACGACCGGCAGCGAGATTGTGCCCCACAACGAGGCGGCGCGGATCCAGGTGATGGAGGCCAAGGCGGCGCAGATCCAGGCCAAGGCGGTGCGGATCCAGGCAAGGTGACGCAGATCCAGTCGATGGAGCGAAGGGCATGACTCTAGGCGAAGAGACCGCGGGGACGAGGCGACGACAAGGATGGCGGCGATGGGGAGGAGCCCTGGTCTGCCCCCTTTTTCTCCCAAGGAAGTGGAGTAGAGCCCTCGCCTCGGTCGCTTGCTACTACTGGTTGAAGAAGATGAAGACGAGACTGCTGGCAGCCGCTTGCTACTGCTGCTACTTACATGAATAAGCTACTGATATGCTAGTGATAGAAGAGATTGGTCGCTGCCCTGGGAGTGGAGATTGCTCCTCCCGGGGCGGCAACGGTGGATGAAGCTAGATACTAGAGTTTGGATCTAGGCTCTGATACCATGTTAGATTTTGGGAGAGAGGAGAGGAATAGGGGCTAAATTGTTCATCTATTGCAAGAGCCCAAAAGGCAATATATATAGTGTACAACTGAAACCCTAGACTGGAAACCCTAGCTAGACTACAATTACATTACTACCCCTAACCCATACATGACTATTACATTACTACTCTTAACAAGCAGTAAGTAACCAACCAAAGAATTTAACTCAGTGTGGGGTAGTGCTATGCCATATAAACTCCCAGTTAGGGCAAATGTAGCCGGTGTCGGAGCGGAGTTTGTAGAGCCAGCTTGTTTGAAAAGTGAGGGAGTTCGGCGAGGAAAGGACACACCGTGGGTCAAAGGCGTCAGTCAAGGTAACCGGAACCAGTATGTCTTTTATTAATCGCAGGAAGCAAAGTTACAAGATGTTAGCCGTGGCTAGGGGTGAAAACGGATCGGATAGTTTCCGACCGATTCGGACGGAAACAGATTCGGATTGTCTTGGATCGGAAATGAAATCGGTTTTTTTTCGACAACAGATACGGTAGGTATGCTATCCGTCGAATACGGATTATCTGGATAAGACGAAGGCCGGATATCCGAATTTCAGCCCAAAAGAGGATTTCGGCCTAAAAGAGAAAAGGAGATTTTAATTGATTTTCAAATTTCAGAAAATGCAACAAATCAAATAGCCTTTTAGAAAATAGCGAATAGAGTTCAAAAATTCTAGAAAAAATCATAGAAATTCCTTGAATTATTTTGAACTTAATAAAATTAATTTCAACTTAAAGTTGGTTTTTATTTTTGCACATAAATTATTTTTAATTTTTAAAATAGGAAAAACCTTTTTTTAATCCAGAAAATTCAAGAAATTAATTCATTAATTTTTCACTTTAAATCCAATAAAATCCCAGAAAACTCAATAAATTTTATTTTTAACATTAAAAACTAAGAAATTAAATAATTGACTTTATATTATTATTTTTTTCTTTTTAACCAAGAAAACTCTTTTAAATCTCAAAAATCCAATAAAATAATAACTCTATTAATTTTATTTTTAGTAACACACTTTGGGATGTTACAGTCATTTGCGTATAGATTAACCATCCAGCCTGATCAATGTTAGTGTGAATTAAGTTTTATATATGTGATGAACTAAGTGTGAATGTGTAAAGACTTGTGACTTTGTGAGTTATGATTTATGAGTTAAATATGATAAACTAAGTGTTATATTTGTGATGAACTAGTTAATGCAGTTTGCTAATGTCAATGTTATGTGTGGTTGCTGAAAATATGAACAATTCATGAATGTTTGCATCAAATAAACTAGTTATATGTTTTCGTTAATTTCTGACATACAATTTAAGGGGTTTTCATGTTTTGAAAAATATCCGCGTCGTATTCGTTTCGATTCGTATCCGTATTCGTATCTGAATCCAGGAAAAAAACATGAAAACAAATATGACAGAGCTATTATTCGCGTTCGTATCCGATCAGTTTTCACCCCTAGCCGTGGCTAAAAAAGCTTAAAGAATGAACCAAATAAAGAACAAAGAACAAAAAAAATGAAAAACGAAAAACAGGGGAGCCAAATCGCTACGTCTCGCGATTAAGGCCGACTTGAAATGAATTTGGATTGGGCCTAGTTGTAGAAAAGGTCGTTTCTTACATTGTGATGTATCTGGAGGTCTCAAACAATTCTGCATTCTGCTTTTGATAATTTTGGAGGGAAACCTCTAATTGTTACGTGGGGGATTTATTATCAGAGGCGCAGCAATAGGAAGGAGATACAGCCGGCGCAAACAACATGAACTTCTAGTCGGCAAGAAAAGTCCGAGTATCTGCAGATGTCAGATTCTATCTATTCTGATGCTTACCATCTTTTAGTGTCTTTTAGTCATAGATATGTACTTGCTTTAAATAGATGAAACTATAAAGGGAAGCCACGACTCATGTAGCACCAAGCAATCGGTAAAGTCTATTTCCCAAATCCGGTTCTCTGCTCCTCGTCTCTCGCTTGTCGACAATAGTTGTTCGCTACGGCTCACGGACGCCGACCGCTCGGACGCTCGCCGTGACGCGATCGCTACCCTTGCGATCATTTGGAACATACCAACACAGTATCGAGCCAACCGGTGGACACAATGTCGACGTCGGAAGAAGCGGAAGAGGTAACCATGGCACAACTTGTTAAAACTCTTCAGATGATAACGATACGACTGGACGGCATGAACCAACAGATGGGGGATGTTGTCACCCGACTCTCGGCCGTTGAAAAGCAACCCGTGGCAGAGCTACCTGGTCTCTTGCAACCACCACCAGGACTGCAACCGTCGGTTCCGCCGACTCACCTGGGACAACAATCGTCACGACCGCTGCAAGTACCCATCTTTGCATCATCCGCAACACACCAACCCATACAATTTCCATATGGCACAGCTGCAACATCCACACTGCCATATTAGCCAAATCAATCCCCCTACCGGACGCAAGAGCAGAACGACGTCTATCTGCCAGCCACAGGAAATTCGCCTGTCGGGGTTCCACGCTACCATAAGTTGGAGTTTCCCGTATATGATGGTAAGGATGATCCGTTAGTATGGATAAACAGGTGTGAACAATTTTTTCGGGGGCAAAGGACCGACGAGATCGATAAGGTATGGCTCGCTTCTTATCATCTCACGGGGATTGCCCAATATTGGTACTTCCAGCTAGAACGGGATTATGGTCAACCGACATGGCATCGCCTCAAGGAGCTGTGCAACTTACGGTTTGGGCCACCTCTTCGAAGCAATCCGCTCGGAGCCCTGGCTCGACTCCCGTTCCCCGGCGCAGTGCAAGACTATATCGATCAATTTTTGGAGCTATTATGCGAGCGAAGCCTTGCATCCACTACACGACGCGACTCTTCACGCGAGTCTTCCGAGCAGCTGCGCGTGGATGTCGAACTCCACGACCCACGACCTCGGTGGCCATCGGCCTCGCGCGAGCATATGGCGCGCAACGATCGGTGCTAACGCAGCAGCGGCAGCGGCAACGGGGCGATGCCACGGACTCCAAGTGGCCAACCCTCCATACCCATACATTTGCACGGTGACAACGGTAGCCGAGCAATGCCGTGCGCGCGACCACCACCATCTGCACGCCCGGGTTGCCCATTCGCCGCCTCAACCCAAGCGAAATGGCGGACCGAGCGCAAGCGGGGACTATGTTTCAATTGTGGCGAGCAATACGTGCGCGCCATCGCCGCGGCGGTTGTTCTATATTGAGGTAGCAGATGACGATGAGACCGCACTAGACGAAACATCCGCGTACTAGGAACCAGCACCCACAGTACCTCTTCATGCTTTGACAGGGCTGTGGAGTATCCGAGCAACTGAAACAATGCAGGTCCAGGTCACAGTTGGCACAAAGACATTCATTGCGCTCTTGGACACAGGGTCCACGCACAACTTCATCAATGACGACCTTGTTCCACACATGGGGGTGAAGCTGGAAGCTCGGCCGGGTCTTCGCGTGGAGGTTGCCAATGGGGACAAAGTATCCAGTGGGGGCATAGCACGGAATCTACACTTCCAAGTCGCAGGCGAGATGTTTACAATGGATGCTCTCGCTATTCCATTGGGAGGATTCGACATCGTGCTCAGCGTTCAATGGCTGCGTAGTCTCGGGCCTATCCTCTGGGATTTCAACAATTTACGTATTTTGTTCTGGCGGCAAGGGCGACACATATCTTGGGACGACATCGTAGCACCCACAACAGCAGTTCGTGCGGTCACAGGATCCAAGGACGACCTCCTCACTGCCCTTTTAACCGAAGTTTGCGGATCGTTTCTTTGATCCGGAAGGATTACCACCCGCACGCTCTTTCGATCACCGAATTGCGTCTTCGACGAGTGCGAGAACGATGGCGATGCGGATATGCAGATATCCTCGATTGCAAAAGATGAACTTGAGCGGCAATGCGGCGCTATGCTACAACCGGAGCTGTCGGGCCAAGCACCTCGGCATTTTCCTCGCCAGTACTCCTAGTCAAGAAGGCTGACAACTCTTGGCGGTTTTGTATTGATTACCGTGCACTTAATGAACTAACAGTCCGTGACAAATTTCCTATTCCGGTCATCGATGAGCTCCTGGATGAATTGCGAGGCGCTCGCTTCTTCACCAAACTTGACCTCCGTTCCGGGTATCATCAAGTGCGTATGCATCCAGACGATGTGGAGAAGACCGCTTTCAGAACCCATCATGGCCACTTCGAGTTTTTGGTGATGCCGTTCGGCCTAACCAATGCGCCATCTACGTTCCAGGCGTTAATGAATGAGGTGTTGCGACCCTATCTCCGTCGTTTTGTGCTTGTTTTTTTTTATGATATTTTGATCTACAGCTCGTCTTGGTCGGAACATTTACAACACTTACGGGCAGTTCTCCAAACCATACGTGTCCACTGCCTCCATCTGAAGCGCTCCAAGTGCAACTTTGGCACAACATCCGTCACCTACCTTGGCCATGTCATCTCGGCTAAGGGGGTAGCCATAGACGAAGACAAGGTGCTTGCAGTCCAAACATGGCCACAACCACTGACAACGCGAGGGTTACGTGGGTTCCTTGGCCTCGCCGGCTACTACCGTAAATTCATCCGGGATTTCGACACGATAGCAGCCCCTCTCACCAAATTACTCAAGAAGGAAACATTTCAGTGGTCTGAGGCCACAGATCAGGCTTTTCAAACACTCAAACGGGCTCTCTTCACGGCATCGGTTCTTCACCTACCAGACCTCTCTTCTGATTTTATCGTGGAATGCGATGCATCGGGTACTGGTTTCGGTGCTATCCTACATCAGGGCGTGGGACCCTTAGCCTTCTTCAGCAAACCTGTTGCCGCTCGTCACACAAAACTGGCTGCATATGAAAGAGAGCTCATCGGATTGGTGCACGCAATCCGACACTGGCGGCCGTACCCTTGGGGTCGTTCCTTCATTGTGCTCACTGACCATTACAGCCTGAAATTCTTGCTGGATCAACACCTCTCCACTATCCCACAGCATCAATGGGTCAGCAAATTGTTTGGATACAGCTTCACGGTTGAATATCGTCCAGGGCGTCTCAACATCGTCGCCGATGCTCTTTCTCGCCGTGAAGGAGACATTGCTGTTGCATATGCTTTGTCGGGACCCTCTTTTTCTCTATTTGATGAGCTACGTCAGGAGGTGGCATCTTCCTCTGAGTTACAGGCCATACATTCTAAAATCCAATCAGGCGAATTAGGTGCACCATGGGCTTGGTCAGAAGGCCTTGTGCTTCATGGAGGACGTGTGTATGTATCACCTTCTTCACCTGCATTGCCGTCTATTTTGGCAGCCGCTCATGCTGGTCATGAAGGCTTCCAAAAAACCTTCCATAGACTACGCTTGGATTTCCATCTACCGCATGTAAGGAAGACAGTACAGGACTTTGTACGAGCATGTGTGATATGCCAACGAAATAAATCAGAGCACTTGCATCCAGCCGGCCTGCTACAACCACTGGTCGTTCCAAACACCGTATGGGCTGATATTTCAATGGACTTCGTAGAAGGGTTACCCTGTGTACATGGCAAATCGGTCATCCTTTCGGTTATCGACCGTTTTTCTAAATATGCTCACTTTATTCCATTGGGTCATCCATATACAGCCACAACAGTCGCCCGTGTATTTTTTCAAGACATTGTGCGCCTACACGGGATTCCACAGTCGATTGTTAGTGATCGTGACCCGGTTTTTACCAGTCTTTTTTGGCAAGACTTGTTCCGTTTAACGGGAACTAGTCTTCACATGAGTTCGGCATTTCATCCACAGTCAGATGGACAAACAGAGGCGGTTAACAAAGTCATTGCTATGTACCTTCGGTGCTTAACAGGAGATCGACCGCGTACTTGGGTTGATTGGCTACCATGGGCGGAATACTGTTATAACACTTCATATCACACAGCTCTTTGTGATACTCCTTTCAGGGTGGTTTATGGGCGTGCTCCACCTTCCTTGACGACTTATGATGCAGGAACGGCCAAAGTGGCAGCGGTTGAAGCTCAATTTCAGGACCGTGACGACTTCATCTGCGAGGTCCGTGAACGTTTACTTCAAGCCCAACAGTATGCCAAACAATACTACAATAAACACCACCGTGAGGTAACATTTGAGGTGCATGATTGGGTGTGGCTGCGTTTACTTCATCGCTCAGCAGCTTCATTACCGGGACGTCGCACAGGCAAACTAAGCCCACGGTTTTACGGCCCGTATCAGGTGTTAGCTCGTATTGGTACGGTAGCATATCGCCTTCAATTACCCGCGGGAAGTCGCCTACACAATGTGTTCCATGTTGGTCTTCTGAAGAAATTCCATGGGACTCCACCGACATCAATACCGGTGCTGCCACAAATTGATAGAGGACGGGCAATTCCAGTTCCTGCAAAAGTTTTGAAGGCAAGTCTGCGTCGCGACGTTTTGCATGTGCTAGTTCAATGGGTGGGATTGCCCGCTGCGGATGCTACTTGGGAACCGGTGGACGAATTCAAACTTGCATATCCCTCATTTCAGCTCGAGGACGAGCTGTTTGCTGAGGTCGGGAGAGATGTTACATGGGGGATTCATTATCAGAGGCGCAGCAATAGGAAGGAGATACAGCCGGCGCAAACAGCATGAACTTCTAGTCGGCAAGAAAAGTCCGAGTATACAGCAGAGTCCGATTCTATCTATTACAGTACTTACCATCTTTTAGCTGTCTTTTAGTCATAGATATGTACTTGCTTTAAATAGATGAAACTATAAAAGGGGAAGCCACGACTCATGTAGCACCAAGCAATCAGTAAAGTCTATTTCCCCAAATCCCGGTTCTCTGCTCCTCGTCTCCTGCTTGTCGACAATAGTTGTTCGCTACGGCTCCTGGACGCCGACCCTCTCGGACGCGATCGCCGGTGACGCATCGCTACCCCTTGCGATCGCTGGAACATACCACTAATATTATCAGTACTATTCTTCTTGGACTTCCATTATTCTTATGTTAATGGATCTATACATAATTATATAGTGGATATGACTAAAGATTTAAATCTGACTTTCCTCTCCAAAAACGAGGACAACATGTCTTCTTTGTTCAAAAGTTCTGTTTTGTTTGCCTCCCGTCTTGCCTAATGTTATTGTTTTTGTTCTTTTCCAGCCTTAGGACAGTGAACTGGTATCATCCATGCTTCTAACCTGCAGCATGTCTGCCCAGAAGACCTACTATGAAGTTCTTTCAGTGAATGAAGGTGCCACACATGATGAAATCCGTGCAGGATACAGGTCTGCTATCTTAAATGCTCATCCTGACAAGTCTCAAGCAAACCCTGATTCACTCGTGTCTTCGGATGAGCAAGGAGAATTTTTTAGCGCACAGAAAGCATGGGAGGTCCTACGTGATCCAAAATCCAGAGCTGAGTATGACAAGCAGCTGCAAACATCCAGGCAGAACCTGGATAATATTGCCTATGAAATTGAAGTGGAGGAAACAACCATTGAAAGCACCAACAGTGCAATGGAGCTGCTCTATCCGTGTAGGTGTGGAGATTATTTTTCAATCTCGTCATTTGATCTTGGGGAAATGGGCATTCTGATCGGTGGGGATGGGAAAATAGACTTTCAATCATCCGATTGTGTATCAGCTTCTGTTGTCCTGGGATGTGGCTCTTGTTCGCTCAAAGCACGATTGGTTATAAATAGAACTTCTTCATAATTGTCTCCACTATGTACTTATCATCTGGAATGGCCCCTCATCCGTTGCTTATGAATAAATATATATTTCCGGTTTTTCAGAAATTTGTTTCATTTTAAGCATTATCTGTGTTCCTATCTCGCTCTATCTGTTGAGAGCTCCTGATACCTCTAAATCTGTAATGTGACATTGCTTTAGGCACCAATCACAAACCATAAGATCGAATGTGTCTTTTTTTGTTGTTTCTGTATACGTCATTAAGTTAATTTGAACGAACAATCTCGGTGGATTTATAAATTGCCATGAGTTAGACCTTTGAAAATTGAAAAGAATCCCGATTGAAAATATATTTAAACATATAAAAGAAGAAAAAAGTGTAAAAAGTTTAAATGTGACATATTCCATTATTTTCATGGAGACAGGCAGATAGCAGATCTAATCCGCCATAGTGTAATTGAAATAACCTGTATTTCAATTAATCGTACTAATAACTTGAACGGCTCACCCTAGACCAGAGGAAATGTTTTTTCAAAAAACATTAGAAATACTGCAAAATTATTTATATGCCTCGGAAAAAATCCTTGATCTGCGATTTGCTATTGGATATCTCCTTGTATGCCATCTTTTTGCAAAACTGATATCCTCCTTGCCATCGCCGTCACTTTGCCATCGGTTTTTTTTTTTTTGAAACAGGATTCACCAAGCTTTTATAAAGCATATTTCAAAGTCACATACAGAGAAACTGCTGGGAACACCAGCACACACGCAAAGCTCGAAGTCTAAACCAAAATAACATAAGCCAATCCATACAACCAAAATCACCATAAGCTGACAGCACCAAAATACAGAAAAGAGCTACATCACACACATCAAAGATCTAAAGCTTTAACCTATCAGTTTTGATAACGATCGCTTTGGATAATAATCGGTCGAGTCTTCTCCTCTCTTCTTCCTTGATCAACACCCTCCATACGCAAACAATACGGACTTTGAGAATAACCTCAATCGGCTTTTTAGGATATTTCTTCTCGATAGCCATTGAATTTCTGACTTTCCATAGAATCCACACCAAAGCTGCAAAACTGAAAAGAACAATTCGATAATCATGAGCACCCCTCGCATCTAACCAAAACTGGTGAAAGTCGTCAATAGAAGTTGGAATCCTTTCCCAATCCAAGAATTCCTTAACGCATGTCCAAGCAAAAATAGCTAGGACACAGTTAAAGAAAATATGATTAGAATCCTCCAGAACTCCACAAAGGATGCAATTTTTATTGCCTTTCCACTTTCTCATCTTGAGGTTTGCGTGATGTCAGTAACTATATCGATCTGAAGCCAAATGAAAACTTTCACTTTTAAGGGAATACAACTTTTCCACAAATTCTCATATCTTCTAAATCTCACCCCACCAAAAGAAAGATGCCGATAAAGTGATTTAGCGAAAACTTACGGATTTGTCAAGACACCAATAAATCGATCCAGATCCCTACCCAAGCGAATCTCAAGCAAGTTCATTTTGATTCTCCCAAGACTCGCCTCAAGCTTACCAAACTGTCTCACAAACTCAATGTTCCATTCATCATTAACTAAACAGATCATGCTTTGTAATGTCCAAACTTAGCGCAAATCGTAAATGACTTATCAAAACTGATTTTGAGAGAAGTATTGTCTAACCAGATGTCCTTCCAAAACAAAGTACCTTCTCCATTTCCAACCTGGTGAGATACACCCCTTTGAAACCAAAATTTAACCTTTTGCAAATCATTCCAAAATTGAGAACCCCTAACAGCTTTACTAACTCTGTAGTCACTACTAGGAAAATACTTGGCTTTTAAGAGTCTAAACCAAAGCTCATTCTTAGCCAAATGCATCTTCCAGAACCACTTACTCAAAAGGCAACTATTCATTAATCTGGTATCTAAAACCCCCAAACCTCCAAAATCTTTAGGTCTACAAATCGCTCTCCAATTTACCATATGGTACTTGAAGTTGTCACTAGCACCCCTCCAAAAAAATCTAGCCCGAATAGAATCCATTTTGCGGTGAACCTCCTCACTAAGCTTGTAAAAACCCATAGTATACATCGGAAGGCTACTTAAGCAACTATTAACCAGAGTCAATCTGCCTCCCGTGGATAAGAGATTATTCCTCCAATTATCTAGTCTATTACCCATCTTACTAATAACTTTTTCAGCAGTTTTCTTATTCATCTTCTTATCTCCAATCACAATCCCTAAATAAGTCAAAGGAAGCTGTCCCATATTACAATTAAGCATATTAGCCACTCTCACGACCTCCTCGTTCCACCCTAACACAAAAACCTCACTCTTGTGATAGTTAATCTTCAAACCAGACAACCATTCAAAACAATACAACAAAAAATTTAAATGCAGAATAGCAGACTCCTCACAATTTATCATCAAAACAGTATCATCAGCATATTGGAGAATGGGAACACCCCCAGGAATCAGTTGAGATACAAGACCAGTGATCAAACCTGCATTCTGAGCATTTTCAATTAAACCTGCTAAAGCATCAGCTGCCAGATAAAAAAGCAAAGGAGATAAAGGGTCTCCTTGCCTCAATCCCCGGGAAGTGGTGAAATAAGGTCCCATTTCCCCATTGATATTAATGCTAACTTTACCCCCCTGCACAGTACTCATCACCCACCTAATCCACTTGTCAGTAAAGCCTTTCCCTCTCATAACCTCTTCCAAGAAATTCCACTGAACTTTATCATAAGCTTTTTCAAAATCAAGTTTCAAAATAATTCCCTTTCCCTTAGAGACTCTCATCTCATGAAGAATCTCATGCAATGAAAGCACCCCATCCAAGATATTTCTCCCCTTAATAAAAGCAGTTTGATAATCACTGATGACTCTGTTAGCAATGTTTCCCAGTCTAACCGCCAGTAACTTGGTGATGATCTTAAAACTAACATTAATCAAACAAATGGGTCTAAAATTTTTAATAGTGTTGGCATCTTTGATATTCGGAATCAAAGTAATCACCCCATAATTCAATCTCTTTAAATGCAGTCTGTCTTCAAAAAAATCATTGACCATTTCCATAAAAACCTCTTTCAGCACCCCCCCCCAGAAATTCTTGTAAAAGAAAGTTGGGAAACCATCAGGACCTGGAGCTGAATCAGCAGGTAAATCTTTGATAATCTCCCATATTTCTTTCTCAGTGAAAGAAGAAGTCAAACTCTCATTATCAGATCCTGAAGCAGTTTTCTTTCCCAGCCAAAAGTCAGCTGCCAAAGTAACCTTCTGATTATCTATGGCCCCAAATAAGTTCTTATAGAAATTGTAGATGTGGTTCGTAATATCTCTCATACTAGTTAAACAAACCCCATCACTTTCTAAACTGGTAATAAGATTTTTCCTTCTCCTACCGTTAGCACAACTATGAAAAAAAAACCCGTATTAGAATCCCCCTCAATGATCCACTTCTCATGTCCTCTTTGCTGCCAATGAATCTCTTTAGAGCCATAAATCTCCTCCAAGTTGGTCTCTGCTTTGTATCTCTCTAACCATTTATCAGAACTCAGCCCTTGCTGGTCAGCTTCTAAATCAAGCTTCCTGATAAAGAATAAAAGCTCCTGTTTTCTTCTCTTAACCTCCCCATGAAGATTTACACCCCAACCTCGAAGAAACTGCCTCAGAGAAGCCATGATGCCATTCCACTTGTCCAAAGAATAAGCCTGTTCAGGAATCTTACAAACAATCTCACCCCATTTTCTGTTAAAAGTATCTCTGAAATTCTCATGGGATAACCATTTTTTCTCAAAAAAGAACCTCTTCGGAATTCTTCGATCAATGTCACCTAGATTCAACACGATCGGGCTGTGATCCAAACCCACTCTAGTAATTTGGGCCTTGAGAACAAAGGGAATTTAGCTTCCCAATCAGTTGTCACAAGAATCCTGTCTAACTCTACCAAGATTGGGCACTTCTGATTATTAGACCAAGTAAACTTGGGACCACCCCTTTTAATCTCTAAGAGTCTATTCGTAGCAATAAAATCATTAAAATGGTCCATCAGCATTTGGTTATAACTACCCGAAGATTTTTCATCAGTCTTCCTGATCAAATTAAAATCACCCCCAAAACTACCGGAAGCCCAGACTTACCACACTTAATATGTAACTCTTCCAGAAAGTTATCAGTCCATTTGTGTTGCGTAGGCCCGTAGACGTTAACTAACTCCCATATGAAATTATCTCTCTTATGTCTCACAGTCATGCTCACAAAATACCTCCCCTGATCTTGCCCTTCCACTTCCAACAACCCATTTCTAACTCCTAACAACGAACCCCCCGAGTGACCCTGAGCAGGGACCCAATGCCAAAAAAAATCCTCATTACCAGATAAAGCCTTCAACTCTCTCATAGTAAAATCCTTTTTAATAGTCTCTTGCACCCCAACACCTTCAAACTTCTCTTGTATCATAATCTCCTTAAGCTGTCTTCTCCTGGCAGGGTTACCCATGCCTCTAATATTCCAGAAAAGAAATTTCATGTGTTATCCTTATTATTAAATAATCTTACCATCTTCGCCCTACCTTTTCCTTTTTTATCAATCTCAGAACCTGAAACACCCCTTGAGATCATATCAACCTCAGTAATATCCACCCCTCCACTAACTACAACCTCATCAGACGTAGACCTGCTTTCCTCACCCGAATTTTTTCCCAATTCGGCTTTAGCAATTGCCGCCCGAACCAACTCTTGGGCCTGCATGGCAGATATCACCTTTCTAGATTCTAACTCACTTGAACCTAAACTAATCCCACAAGAAGTAGCTAATTCTTCTAGATAAGAAACAGGAGTATCATTCAAGATAGTAAAAGAATTATTAGAAATCTTACCTTGGGAATCCAGATTGTGTATAGATTTAAGCAAGGAAGCCTTCTGCTGAATCGGAATGCCCTGATCGAGAATTCGTTCACTCTTCCTAGTGGCCTTAACAGGATCTTTGACTTTACTTTTCCCTCCTCTTTTTTTGTAGATTACCCATTCCTTACTGCCAGCAGCTGCCCCCTTCACAGTTTCCTTAAAAACCACCCCTTTAAAAGTGTCATCAGTCAAATCCTTAACCTCCTCCCTATCCTTCTCAGCCCTCCCCAAATCAACAAAATCTTCAGAAGAAACACCCTTCATCAGAGTGTTGTGAGATCCAAATTTGTCCTTATCTGTTGAAACTTCCTGAGACTCTACTATCTGCTCCTTATGAGAAGTCTCTCTGTTACTTGGATAAGTCAAACAGGGCCAGAGAGCAGCCGAAATAAGGGAAGCACCCTCAGAAGTATGTACCACTATTGCATCTTTGGGAGCTGGAGAAATTTCCTGATCAAAATCAGCAGATATCTCTTCTTTTGGAGTACTCACATCAGAATTAACCTTTTGCCTGTCCTTCACCTCCTCAGATCTGTCACATGAAGAAGACCCTTCATTGTCTAAATTCCTAGGGAAACTATAAGATAGAGGGACAACTGAAAGCACCTGACTTTTGGGATTATAAACCGTTAACTCAGTACAGATTGCCTCCTCGCTGCACACCTCTCCAATCTGTTGTTTGCCCTTTTATGTTATCTGAACCCCCTCCGTTTTTTTGTTCAGAAGATTGATGCGATTCACCCCCATATTTCTCTGCTATTTTTTCCCATTCCGCTTTATGATCACTTCCATCTGATTCATCCTCATCTTCCTCCTCATCTTCATCTTTTTTACGCTTATTAATGCTATGAAAATGATCATACACCGGATCACTTTTCTTTTTTGGACCCCTTCAGCTTCAAACTTGATTTCATATCCCATTGAATTGATAAAAATCTCAACAAAACAATTAATATTGGAGGGGTCTCTACTCAGAACCTTAACCCTCACAGGGTCAGCCCTCATCAAGCTGATTTCATCAACCTCAATCGGTTCTCCAACCGTACTCGAGATCTCCATTATCGCTTCAGAAGTCTTCGCATAAATAGGAATCCCTGAAACCTGCACCCATCCTGCAGAAAGAACTGAAGAAGCATCTGGATCTAAAGATGATTTCTCAATCTTAGCCTTAATGGAATGCAAGGCGAGTTCTACACTTCTAGCCTTAGACCAAGTATTCAACATCTCTTTAGAGGGAAAGACCACCCCAAATTCTGACTCAGAAAGCTACCTAACTTTCCAGTCCCAATTATCTTGAATTAAATGCTTCAATTCTGCAGCAATCTTACTCACCGAAGCAACTCCTTCCTTAACAATTAAAACCCCTGTAACCTTCTGTTGCTCAGAAGGCTTTAAACCAGGAATTTGAAGACTGTAAAAACCTTGACCAGGTATTCCAAATCCGCACAACTTCAAACCCTTTAGCTGCTTACCCTTAGAACATCCAGATGTCATATGTCCAGTTTTTTTTACATTTGTAACAGACTGGAGGATTGGTACATCGAGCTTGATGATGGCCTGATTGCAAGCACCTAAAACAAGTACCACGATCCTCAGATCTAAGCACCCCTGTATTAGGACCAATGTCACCCCAATTTTTTTTTTAAGATCTTCCCCTTTGAACGGACCTATTGGAGGATCTCTGATGGGAGCAGATTTACTGACACCACCTTTGCCACCAGATCCACCCCTCAAATCACCTCCCTGATGATGCATCCGCTGGGTATCCCCATCTCTAACATACGAATCCTTGCTAAAATCATTCTTCCATCCCACCCCTTGAGTAAAACTCCCTCTACCAGCAACCCCAAAACGGGAATCAGAACGAACACGATCACGATCCATGTCTTGAGAACCCAGGAACGTACCTGATTTCGAACCACCCCCTTGCTGATTCTCCTGAATCTGTCTCTTCTGCTCATGCTCACGCCTTAGTTTCGCCCGCAAATCTTCTTCCCCCATCAGGTCATCTTCCTCCATCCAATCTTCAGGAGCACTCCACTTTCCACCGATCCAACTACGACCATGACCGCCAAAACGACGAGGAAACCTTCCCCGACCACGATCCATCACCCCACCCCTAACAACTTCAGCGTAGGATCGAGTAAGAGGTGGCGGATCCACGATCCGCCGAACCACTCGAGCCCCCGCTCCCCACCGGAGGATTTCTCGTTCACTCGCTACAAACCCTAAATCACCAACGCACGCACACTTCGGAACCCAACGCCACAAAGAAATCGGGATGCACCGCCAGGAATGCGAGAAGAGATCTGCGAGAGAAGTACCAAACCTATGGGCCGGCCCATTATTGCATAGCGTTGGGCGCTCTGCCACCGACCCATGTCGATCCGTCTCGCCCGAAACACCACCCAGGGTCTGGAGATCGCTCGCCACGTGCACGCCATGGGGAGACGAACGGAGGATCTGGATGCCAGCCGAGCTTCATCGAGAATCTTCCTGCCCAGTGCGCTCAGCCGGCGACGCGTGTAAAGCCACGCCGTCCGAAATCCCGCTCGACGGCAACGGCAAGCGAAGGAGCTGAGTTCCAAGACTCCTTCGAGAAGCCTCCACCCCTCCACCGTCGCCCATGTCATTTTTCGCCAGTTGGAGGTCACGGATGCGTCGAGCATCGCTCGACTGGCCGCCCTTTGCCATCGGTTTATTTGTTGGATTAGAATTTGCAGAGATATGTTGTCAATGTAGGCAAATATTTATAGTTATACAAATTCATATAACTTCACTTTTACAATATCTATAATTGTCATTAGATATATAGTGTGGGTGGAAATACTTATATGAACTTCTATTCTTCATATTTTATCGCCCATTATTTTCACTTGTTGGGAAAAGTCGCGGGAGGTCAAACTAGGGCTTAGAATACCTATATCCTCCCTCCTCCACTCGGAAGAAATTTCTATGGTACCAGGTGCCAAAATATGCTTTATAGAACCTCTCTTACAACAATGACATGTATTCGCTCATCTCAAAGCAACAAAATCGTTTCCCGCACTTGCCAACATGGGCGGAACTAAGAGGGCCCACCCAGTGTAACAGGACACCGGGTTTCCCAAAAAAAATAGTAGATATTATCATATATATACTATACGCGCACCCCTAGCCTAAAAGCCATGCACCCTAGTTTAGTCTAATCTCCGGTCTTTTGCAGTCTTTTGCTGTGTAAATTATAATTTAGTACAGTTTTGTTTAAAAATTATATATATTGTTATATGTATGGTAAAGTAGTGAACCCGATCATTTTTGTTCTAGTTCCGCCCCTACTTGCCAAAGTGGGATATATCTTCCTTATCTCGTCCTGCCACAGTAATAAAAAATAAATCATGCAACAGGCAACCTCGTTAGCCAGCAACATGTGCTGTTGTGTTGATACGAATCCCTCGCCAACAATCAGCATCGTCGCCGAAACGTTGGTGTGCCGCTTTCATGACATGTGAGCCCACGATCGAGCACCACCGAGCCACGCCACCATGTACCCTCGCCGCCGAGCTGAGCGATCCCATGGCGAAATCGATCCATGCTACTGCGCCTGTTCGCAGCCTGTGAGCCCACCTGGCGCCACCCGAGCTACGTCGCCGACCCACATGCCCCGGAAGGAAATTCTCTGGGAGCCGCTAGATTCAGGGGAGGGATTGGATGGACAGTGGATGAGATGGGGCCTCCCCAGGCCCTCCCCACCGCATTTTTTTCCGTGTGCCCCCAACGCCATAACTCACCCACCTCAAGGCACAGTTGAGCCACGTCAACGGGTGCGTGCGAGGCAAGCTTGTATACGCGGGGTCAGCAATGGCTGCGACACGACGGATCACACACCATTGAAGATAAGGGGATGGTCACCGAGGACAAACGGCAAAGCGCCGGTTGCCGGCGAGGAAGACAGTAGGAAGGACTTCGTAGCAAGAGGCTGAAGGCAAAGGAAAAGTCCATTTGAAACCCTAAGCTCTTCCAAAAGTTCGAAAATCAATTCAGAACTGCTAAACTAGATACCCGACAATTCTCAACTATCGAATCCTTTCAATTTACTCCCTTAAGCTCATTCCACTCCGATTTTAAACTGATGTGGTGGTGATTACATGTAGACTGGTTTTAACTGATATGGTATCCTAGTAACCAATAATTTGCTGATGTGGCATACATTTTCTAAATCAGCAAATAGAAATTTAGAAATGGGACTCACTCATTCTTCCTCCATCTTGTTTGTGCTCTCTATCTCCCTTCCTCCCCCCTCCTCCAGAGTCCCAACCGTGCAGCTGCAAGCTCCGTCGGCTGTCAGGCCCTTGCCGCTCGATGACCGCCATAGGCCACTGCTGCCACCCCGCTTATTCATCCCAAAGAATAGTGCACCACCGCTGCACTCGACATTCTAAGAAAACACATTGCAAAGGAGCAGATCTGCAAGATTACAGCAGCAGTATTCCTTGCCTTACTATTTCCGTTCCCTTGTTTCCCTTTTCGTGCCTGAGAGAAAAAAGAATCAAGGTGAGAATTTTTCTTGTTCCGAAGGATTTCCGCTAGAAATGGAAAAATGCTGCTAAAATTCTAGAAAGCTCGTTTCCTCTTTACCTCCTGTGGGATCCTCCGCCTTAGCAAGCAATTGGTGCTCGAATCGCTGTCGTTGTGTTGTTTCCGCCTCGATGGAGTAGAAGTCGTTGCCGCCACGGCCAACTACGGCGTAGACGACCTCGCTTTGGAACGTGGCGAGCGTTGAATAATTTTGATGCTAGTTATTGCTACTATTGATTTCTTGAAACAGTTTTTGTTTTGATTAGCATTGATGTTTCCGTTTTTGCATGGCAGTCATGATGCCGTTAGGCTGCTCCCAATAAGAAGTATCTTAGTGCAGTTTCTTAGTGCATAAGGAGTGTTAAGATACTATCTTCCCAATGCATTGTTTCTTATGGTTTAGTATCTTAAGTTGTTTCATTTAATTACATGTATGAGCTGTTTTGCGTTGGATTTCGAGCTGAACTAGTATCTAAATTAGATACTAGACTACCCTCTCTCTTCATTAACTATGGTGCCACATCATTATTTTGCCTACATGGCATACTAAGATACCAGTCAAGGTGGAGCACTAGGAGCAATCTTAGTCGCTGGTTGAATGCATGGCTGAATAGCAGTCAAAGGCATTTATGTTGCAAGTTGCAGGATCATTGGATGTGGCTTTTGCTGCACATTGATGCTGTCGTGCTGCACGTTTTGGCCGTTCAGGCGTTACTAGCAGTCAGCATTAGCATTACTAGTAGTCCATTAGTGTTAGCATTAGCAGTGCATGAGCACATTATTTGTTAGTCGTTGCTAGTATAAATATGAGTGAAAAAAAACCCAGAAAAGTTGTGCAAGTTGAGCAGCACCAAAATCAGTCTTCATTGTGTTCCAGAGTGCGTGTGTGTGTTTGTGTCCAGCGTTTCACGTGCGTGAACACAGCGGCGGAGCTAGAGCATCTCAGTGGGCCCCTACTTGAGCCCTAAAACCAAATTTGAGGCTTGAGGCAAAAGCAGAGGTCACAAAGCCCTACTAGAGCCCTCAAATTTGAAAGGCCCCTAAAATCCCCTCAAGCCCTCATTCACAGGGCTCTAGGCCAACCCCCAAATCACGGTTTCTGCGCTATGGTCCCGATTCTTCCCCATGACCTTTTCCCCTCCGCCCGCTCCTTCCCCACCCAAATTTGATGATTATGTCATTTGATTTGCAGAGATGTTATGAACTATGTTGTGATCGACTATCATTAAATTCGGACCAAATTTGTCTTTGAATTTAAATTTGAATATTGTATTTTCATTCATAATTTTAAGTATAGTGCTTTAGAGTTATAGTTTAAATAAATTATTATATAATGTGATGTTCTCAAATACATATGCATATAGTGTGTGAGAAATAGAGGAATTAAGAAGTAAGTGCATTTTGAGGGCTCTGTGAGTGCGGCCAGACAGGACCCTCAAAAGTAGGGGGAGCCCTCAAATTAAAAGTAGGGGCTCTGTTTTGAGGGCTCCTGCTGGAGATGCTCTAACAATTGGTATCATAGTTTGACTACCATGGTCTCGCGATCCCAGTCCGGCTCACGTACTCCGCCCCGGGAGCGCGGACAGAGGAGGGCACGAAGGGGAGGACACGAGCAAGTGGTGCAGGAGCGCGTCGTAAGGCAGACGCCGGGATCGGTGGTCTACCCCACGCCGACGCGGACGAACTACACCGACTAGGCTCTCGTGATGAGGTAAACTGAAGGCGCAAGGACTATGGGTGGCAATAGATCCCGGCAACGCCAGTGAGAGGGAGGACATGATGGCTCTGGTAGCCATCCTCCGAGCCGTGACGCCGGATATGTTGTCCACGTTGGCTGTGAAGAACACGACCAAGGAGGCATGAGATGCAGTGAAGATGATGAGGATAAACGTGGATCGCATCCGCGAGGCAAACGCGCAACAACTACGCAAGGAGTTCGAGGACATCCAGTTCAAGGAGGGAGAAACAGTGGACGAATTCTCCATGAGAATTACGGGCCTCATCAACCACCTTCGAGTCCTCGGCGACATGGTGGAAGAAGAAAAGGTAGTGAAGAAATTCCTTTGCGTTGTGCCATCCAGGTACACCCAGGTAGCAATCGCGATCAAAACGTTGCTTGATTTAAGCACGTTGTCACTTGAGGAGCTCACCGGTCGTCTTGGCGGTGGAGCGATGATCTGGCGTGGCGACACGGCGATGCCGATGCGCGGCTGCTCTTATCCGAAGAGGAGGCAACGACAATCCTTCGCAAGGAGTTCGAGGAGTGGCTCATCACACGCGCCAAGAAGAGGGAGCAAGGCGATGGCTCCTCCGACGGTGATAACCGTTATCGCGGCAAGCCACATGGCCATGGGCGCTGCAAAGGCTGGCATGACGGCAAGGATGGTGGCTCGTCCGGTGTGTGCCGTGACATGTCGCGGGTTCAGTGCTACAACTGCGACAAGTACAGACATTACTCCAGGGACTGTCGCAAGCCGAAGCGTATCGAGCAGGCCCACCTGAGCAAGACGACGATAACGAACCTACGCTTCTCATGGCGCAGGTTTGCACGCTCACTGAGGCTTCCGTGGGTGCAGGCACTGACGTGGTGCTTAGCGAGGTGCACGCGCAGGTGCATCTAGGGCGCGATGAGGACGCCAATGACGACGCTTGGTACCTGGACACCGGTGCCAGCAATCACATGTCCGGGTGCTAGGAAAGCTTCGCGGAGATGGACGAGGGTGTCACAGGCTCCGTCAAGTTCGGTGACGGCTCAGTGGTGGATATATGCGGGCGTGGCACCGTCTTGCTCAGCTGCCGGAACGGGGAGCACCTTGCGTTGACAGGGGTGTATTACACCCACAACTGCGCAGCAATATAGTGAGCCTCGGGCAGCTCGGCGAGCGGCTACAGGCGCTCATCGGGGCGGCGTGCTCACTATTCGTGACCGGCAGCGTCACATACTTACAAGGGTAAACCATACTCACAACCGGCTCTATGTGCTTACCCTCAACATTGCACAAACCGCACGCACATCGGGTGTGGGACTCGACAGCGTGTGGCGGCGCGCGGCGATGCAGCAAAGTGCGAGCGGCCAAGGGGCGCGCGTGCAGAGTGGCGCGACATCGGCTGCGCACACAACGATATGCGTAGCACATGCAGAGGCTGCGCGTAGAGCACGCAACGGCAGCGCGGAGGGCGACGACGGCTCAGGCGCGCGTTTCGGCGGCGCAGCGTGGGGTGGCGGTGCTCGGCGGCCAGCGAGGCTGGAGGCGGCTGCTGGAGGTTCATGTGGAGGCGCCGCGAGTGGCGCGCGAGTGCGCGTGATCGGGCGATGGTGGCGGCCCGGCCGGGCGTGGCGAGGCTCCAGGCGCGGCAGCGCGTTGGCACGACCTCGGGCACACGTAGACGCGAGGTGCAGCGGCTGCGCGAACGCATGGCACAGCATCAGGCCGGTGGCCAGCGGCGTGACGGGCGGCACGGGCGTGGCGCGAAGGGCGCGATAAGCGACACAATGAGCGGTGCAGGAGGTCTCATGGCGGCGCGGTTGGTGCAGGCGGCCTGCAGGGTGCACATGGGCAGCGCGGCGAGCGCCGGCAGGGCCACACACGGGAGCGCACGCATGGCGCACGTCTCAGTGGCCGGTGGCACGACGCGGTTGACGCATGGTGCGGCCACGGTCGGGGTGTGACACCAGGCGGCGCGCGGCAGTCAAGCAGATACTCCGGTACATTGCTGGCACGCGGAGCTATGGCTGTCACTACGTGAAGAAGTTAGAGGAGTCATGGTTTGTCGGCTACAACAATAGTGACATGCCCAGCGACGTCGACGACCGCAAGTTCTAGAAGCTGCGTACAAGGATCGGCATCGTCGAAATAGCATCAAGGATTAGGGGGGGTGTTTGTTGAATAATTCTTGATGCTAGTTATTGCTACTATTGATTTCTTGAAACGGTTTTTGTTTTGATTAGCATTGATGTTTCCGTTTTTGCATTGCAGTCATGATGCCATTAGTCGCTGGTTGAATGCATGGCTGAATAGCAGTCAAAGGCATTTATGTTGCACGTTGTAGGATCATTGGATCGTGGCTTTTGCTGCACATTGATGCTGCATGTCGTGCTGCATGTTTTGGCCGTTCAGGCGTTACTAGCAGTCAGCATTAGCATTACTAGTAGTCCATTAGTGTTAGCATTAGCAGTGCATGAGCACATTATTTGTTAGTCGTTGCTAGTATAAATATGAGCGAAAAAAACCAGAAAAGCTGTGCAAGTTGGGCAGCACCAAAATCAGTCTTCATTGTGTTCCAGAGTGCGTGTGTGTGTTTGTGTCCAGCGTTTCGCGTGCGTAGACACCGGCGAGAGGGCTAACAGCGAGCCCGACATGGCGGTGCCAGCGGCGAAGAGCGTGTGCTCGGCCACCCTTAGCACCTCCTCAAGGTGTGCCTGTCTGCTAGCTCTTCCCTATGGTCGCTTCCTTTTCTCCGCGTACTACAATTTCGACTGCCTCCCATCGTGGCTTCACTGTCCCCTACGAGCTGCCTCCATAGCATCGGGGTGAGATGGCTGTGTGCGGCCTTATCGGGTTCTCCGGCGGTGGCCGCTGCATCCACATTATTGCTTCGGCGCAACACCGCGGCTCGCGACGGCATCCGCCCTACTGCTCCGGCGCGACACCGCGGCCGCGACCAGCTTTCGGTCTTGCTCCAGGCTGGGCGTGACCTCGCGAAAACGACCTCGGCCTTGGGCCTCGGCTGACGAAGCTACCGCTCTCGGTGGCGAGGCGGGCCTTCTTGTTGTGGAAGATGGAGCGGGAGGCCACTAGTGGAGGAGGAGGATAGAGGAGGTTGTGACTGCTGCGGATGGAAGGCAAAGGAAGGAGCAAGAGAGGGCGCCCATGGCCACGAGCTCTGGGAGAGAAGAAAAGCAGAGGAGGAAGGGACTCAAGCATATTCCTTATACCACATCAGTAAATTATTGCCTACTAGATGTCATGTTGGACAAAATCAGTCTACATGTCGAAACCACTGTCATGTTAGCTTAAAACTGAAGTGGAATGGACTCAAGGGGTTAAAGCGAACGGTATTGATAGTTTAGGGGGCTCGGTTGTCATCGTTGGTTTTCGAACTTTCGAAAAAGTTTAGAGGTGTTAAATGAACTTTTCATTAAAGGAAATAACATTGCTGCTTTGAGATGTGTGCTTACCACATGATGTTGTTTCAAAAGGGGTGATATATGTTGAGAAACCCTTGATCAAGGGGTTGATGGGCATAATACCGAAACTACCCTTGGTGGGTTTAGTCTATAAATAGGACCTCTCTTGTACACGAAAAGATACAACAATCAATAAAGATGTCCCCTAAATATTGTGTCTTCATCTATTGTCTCTCATTGGTGATTGGCTTGGTTCGATCCTGCGATAACTACGTTATTTAGCATGTTATCAGCCCGAAACGCTCTACATGGCCGAATCAGTATGTCGTCAGGATTCCCTCCTTTTTGATCTGTAATCTTGCTATTAGATTAATCTAGTAGATTAATTGCAAGTCTCTAGATTTATTACATGCGAACATGAGGCAAGGCTGTGACTTTTTCGAGTAACCTGCCATGATTGTTGTCCTCCTGTGTATGCTGCCCACTCACCGCCGCCGCTGCATCCTTGCATCATGTCCATAAACACGGCTTGGTTTGCGGCATCGGTGCGAGGTCCCAAAGGTCGTCTATGACACTAGGGACTTCGACAGGTTTGAGTCATAGCACGTCAGGGAGGTAGTCGTCATGCCAGCCCATTGCTGGGCCGTGCAGCCACACCAAATGCACCCCTTGCAGCCACACTCAACGTGTGCCTCCGCCGGCCTGAATGTCGTGCGTCGCTCTGCCGACCTCCTGCATTGAGCGTCACTTCTGCGCCTTGTGCCAGCCCGAAGCCGTGCACTATTCTGCCGATAGCACGACTCCCGAGGCCGGTCGTGCACTATTCTGCGTACATTCAGTATAATCAATATGCATTCATGACATACTAAGTGACTAAAGCATAATCACAAATATCCAAATATGCTACTCTTTATTATTACAAATAATCCAACGCGAAAACATAATCATAATAAATCCTTTAAGCAATTCGCTCATTTATTAAGGCATGATCTGAAATTTAATCAACTTTAGAAGGTTCATGGTAGTGTGCATGTGAACATAAAGCTACTCCCTCCCATGCATGTCGTTCCTGGATTAGGTACCTAAAACAACAATAAAAGCAAGAGTGAGTCCACAGACTCAGCAAGTACATAAAAAGACATACAATACAAATTGTAACATCGGCATCCAATTCCGAAGCACATCATTAAATCGTTCACATGCATATGCAATGCTCAAGGATCCTTTCTCTTTATCTCTTTTGTATTTCTGGTAATGCAAAGTATGCAACCGTCATTGCATACCCATGCACGTGCTCATAGCGCGAGGACCAATTGCCCATTACTCCGCAAGTAATGGGGACCTCAAGCCCACACTCCACAGGTGTGGGGACCTCAAGCCCGTCACATACATGACAGGGACCTCAAAGAAATGCATGCTTGGTCACCACGTGACCAAGCCTCAACATGATCTCAATATGCACATGCACCGCCTCTATTCATCATCAATATACCAAAAACAATAACATCGTACATGAATAGAACATAAACATACTTTGTGCATCACCAATCTTAATACAAACATCATGCAGTAATCTTGCATCGCTATCATATATCAAAAACACGCATTCATGACCAAGCATCCTCAACCAAAGTAACAAACAAAGTACTTGCCTCAACCGTGCGAGAACGAAGGACGCGAAGAGGGTGCTGCCTCCGGGGCCAGTCCCCCACCTAAATTCATTAAAAGCATACTAAGACAACAGTGATGGATCAAACAAACTATAAAAGCAAACACGAACTTGCAATAGTTCTTTTAACGCAAACCTAACTCCAATTCCTAAATGTTGTTCTGTCCCCTCTGTGGATAGTCGTGTTCTAAAATTCATAAATTTCACTACAGGGGTCCAAATAAGGTGTTCTAGGACTTTCTAAAAGGTAATTAAATTCTCCAACTAAACCTAGTTGAGGAGCCCTTCTAAATCGGCCATCTAATACCCCTACCAAGCCAAATTAAAAGACATCAATATTCACGTCGGGTTCTCTGGACAGTACACTAAAACCACCATAACTTTTGCTACGAAAGTCCAAAGCTTGCGTTCTTTAGCTCTCTGAAAAGGTATGGAAATTTCCTACATTTTTCGTTAGATTGAGATCCTCTGATTTCGTCTTTAACTAATGGCTTAACCTAGTTTCCTACAGACTGTCCGAATACTGACAGATCAGTAGGACAGCGGCACTAAAAAAATTCATAACTCACTGACCGTTAATCGGATTTGGGCGTTCTTGGTGGCCACTGAAAGCTAAGAACATAAGCTAAATAACTCTAGGAGATCAAAACTCCTAATTCGGATTCTAAGAACCCGAAACTGCCCATGCAACGTCTGGACAGATTGGGATCCGACAACCGATCTACTAACGAATTCAAATCGCCTTAAATTGAAACATACAACGAGGGAGGATCTTCATTACCCTTGAAGAACCGCTGTAGGTCGCGACGAAACCCACGAACCTTCCCCTTGCCTCTCCTCTTCCCTCCCTTCTTCTCCTTCTTTCTTCCTTCTTCTTGATCCCTTGGCGAAGAACGAGGAAGGAGGTTGGCTAGGAATGGCAACATGGAGGGTAGCAGCAGGGGAGGGCGTGCTCTGATAACGACGTCGATCTTGAGCACGCAGAGTGCTATAGCAAAGCTAGGGTTTCCCCCTCCTTCTTTTGTTTGTGGCGGCTGCCCCTCTCCCACCTTTGGGCGAAATCAAGTGGGCCAAAGTCCCGACCAGTTGCCTACCTTTTGATAATCCTCTAATCCTCTGTTAAATCTCTTTGCTAATTGGTCCTTCCCTCTAATTTATTTCTTCTCATTTAATTAATTTTGGAGTATTACAGCGTTCTATATGCCCTACGCCCCCACATCGCGCCACCGAGCCGCCCACACATGTGCGATGCGCCCGACCAAGGGGCAAACCCTAGCGCCCGCCCCTTTTACGGCCTAGCGAGCGACTCGCATGGGCATTGACCCACATTTTGAAAGAAAAGAAAAGAAAAAAAGGGGGAAATCCAAAACTTTTGCAAAAAAGGCCCTCGGTAATTTTGAAAATGACGAAGGAAGTTTGCGGATAAGAAAATTTGGCAGAAACCCCCTGGAGTTTTGGGAAATTACGTTAAATTTCAGGTTTTCATATATTCTTGAAGAATAACCCTTGAGGAACCCAATTTTTGTGATGGGTCAGTTCAATCCATGGCTATTTTTAAATCTTGACCCTCGGCGTATGGTTATTAGCTTTAATATTATTTGTTTTTATGCAATAACCTTAAATAATCCTAGAAACATAGTTTTAGGCATATGAGCTTCCATAAAATTGTGAATCTTTAGTATTAGCACACCCTGGAAGCTTCATACAAATGGGTTTTATTTTTTTCTCCTAGCTTTATTTGCCGAAATTGATTTTGTCATGTTGGTAATTCTAAAAATTATCCATAGACCTCAATAATTAGCAGAAAATCATGATAATTGTTAGGAAAATTTTGGAAAATTAATAAAAATATATGCTAAATAGATACAAACCAATCTTTATTGATTTTGCAATGTTCATGCTTTAGATTATATTTTTACGTGTAGTAAAACTGAACATTGCATGAACCTAATGTAGGAGATGTTAGACATCGCTAAGAAAGAATTTGATGAGCTTGCCCTGAATGGCAACAATTACCTCACCTGGTCAATGGATGTCAAGATTAGCCTGAAGTATCGATCTCTTGGAGCCACAATCATTGAGCCAAAAGCCGACGCCCCTACCATTCCTAAGGCCGCCAAGTATGCGGCCCTGCACTTCTTGAGGCATAATTTCCATGTAGACCGGAAGTCTGAATACTTAATGGAGGAGGATCCACTGGCACTATAGAATTCCCTGAAGGAACGCTACAACCAATAAAGATCTATCCTACTCCCAGAAGCACAATGAGAATGGACCTACCTATGCTTTCAAGATTTTAAGACCGTAACAATATATAACTTTGCCATGCACAAACTTATCTCTAAGTTGAGGCTCTATAACCAGACCATTTGTAATATCCTGAATATCACTAGAGAGTGCAAATAAATTAGAGAGAGAATTAAAGGAATTAAAAGAGGGAAATTCATATTTTATGAGAGAATTAGACTTTGGGCCTTCGGTCCACGGCTTTTGGGCCCAAGGGGGAGCAGTCCATAAGAAGGAGGTAGCCCCCACCAAACCCTAGACACCAACTACTATATCACAATGTACTGTAGCGCCATCACACTGTAGCAACCCCCCCTGCTGCTGCCCCCATGGTCGGCGCTCTTCCCTGGCCAAGCTCCTTCCCTGTCGCGGCCAAGAAGAAGGAAGAAGAAGGAAGAAGGGAAAAAGGGAGGGGAGGAGAGAGATCGCGGGTTCTTTTTGTGATCTTTAGCGGTTCTTCAAGGGTAAGATCCGATCCCCCTTCGATTAGTTGATTAATTGATTTTTAGCAATGTCGGTCTTTAGATCTATTTAGAGCAGATAGGATTGGCCGACGTTTTTGAGGAGTTTAACAGCAAAATATATCCAGGACGCCTCTAGAGAATTGTAGGCGACGTCGATACCTTTTTGTAGAGTACTAGATCACATCGTTTGGATGAGCGGTTTCAAAAGTTATGAATTTTGTAGCGCTGCTGTTTGGTAAATCTGCTATAATTCTGACAGTTATTAGTAATCAGACATAAGCGGATAGTTAAAGAAAAATTTGGAAGGTATCACTATAACGAAAGATGTATATAATCGGTTTAGCTTTCAAAAAAGATAAAGAACACAAAATTTGGATAATTATACTGAAAGATATGATAGTTTTAATATCACTATCCAGAAACCCGACATGAATTAGTTGTTCTGTTAATCAGCTTGGTATGGGTAGTAAATGGCCGAATCTGGAAGGCTCACCAACTAGGTTTAGATGGAGGATTTGATAAGCTTTCCAGAAAGTCCAAGAACACCCCATTTGGATCTTTTTACTAAAAGATATGAATTTTTTATTATGACTGTCTGCCGAGTGGACGGACTGCTATTTAGGATTCTGGAATTGGGGTTGCGCGAGAGAGTATAACTTCTTCGTAATTGCTTCTAGATTGGTTGAGGCAAGTACTTTGATTGATACATTAATTGTGAATGCTTGATCATGATTGCGAGTATTTGATACATAATAGCTATGCATGGTTGTTGGAATGATATGTGAGTTAATATTGGTGAATGCTCAAAGTATGATTAAGTTCTATTCATGTATGATGTTACTGCTATTACATGTTAATGTTGCATAGAGTAACTATGCATGTGTATATTGAGACCATGTTTGAGCCTTGGTCACGTGGTCATCAAGCATGTATATTTTTAGGTCCCCGTTATGTATATGATAGGTTTGTGATCTCCACACTTGTGGAGTGTGGACTTGTGGTCCCCATTACTTGCGGAGTATTGGGCTCTTGGTCCCTGTGTTTGCTAGCATAGGCATGGGTATGCATCGACAGTTGCATACCCTACATTACCGGTAAAATGCAAAGAGAGTTAAAAATAAAGTATGCATTGTGCATTACATAAGCATGTGATATGTTTTAAATGCAAAGTTTTGGGAGTGGATGCTGATGTTATAATGTTGTATTATAATATCTTTTATTCGTACTTTGCTGAGTCTGTGGACTCACTCTTACTGTTGTTGTTTTAGTAAGAGAAGATATTTGGATGCTGATGTTATAATGTCTATTTATTTGTACTTTGTTGAGTCTGTGGACTCATTCTTCTTCTTGTTGTTGTTTTAGGTACCCATTTCAAGAACAACATGCATGGGAGGGAATAGTCATATGTTCGGACACACACGGCCACGAATCTTTTATAGTTGATTAAATTTTAGATCGTGCCTTAACAAGTGAGCAAACTACTTAAAGGATTTGTTAGGGTTATACTTTATGCGTTGAATTATTTGTAAGAGTGATGAGTAGCATATTTTGGATACATTTGATTATGCTTTAGTTGATTAGCATATCTTGAATGCCTATTGATTATGCTGGATGCTGAATTGTTTAATTATGATATTTGTAACTATTGGAACCTCCGATATAGTTAGCTATACAAAAGAGGTTCTACCGAAATTTAGTAAATATCTTAGTTTTAATTTGTTATATTGTTAGTTTAGTATCATTCCAAGCTCATGTTGGGCTGGGGTGTTACACCGTTATAGAAGCTGATATGATAGAAAAAACTCTGTGCACTTTCCACCCCAACATGAGGGTACTGCAGCAATAGCACCACAATGCAAAGTATTTAAAGTACTTTGAGTTGATGTACACTCTGCTGGAAGTAGAGAAACATGAAGAACTCCTTATGGAAAAAATATCAAATACATCCCCCTCGAACAATCGATGTGCCTGAAGCAGATGCCAATGCCTAGCAGGCTAGCAAGTGCTAGGACGGTGGAAAAGGTCCAAAACAAAATGGGGGTAAATGGAAGAAGGTCAGAATGTAGAGAGGCAGGGGTAAGCCCCATGGTAGAAGAAAATGCAAAGGGAAGTCCCAGAAGCAAGACTCAGGTAGCAAGACTACTCATCCTCCACAGACTTGTTTCAGATGTGGTTGCAATGACCATTGGTCGTGCACTTGCCGCACCTCGCAACACTTAGTGAATCTTTACATGCAATCCACTTGTAGAGTCAAGAACACTCAAGGGAACAAAGTCGAGGCACACTTCGCCGCTCAGCCCATTCTGACTGGACCGTCTCCTAGCCAGGACGTCGAGAAGAATGATTACATGATTCTTGGTGACTTGGCCCAGGGAGAGGACACCTCCATGGATCACGGCGATCTTCTTGGGTTGGAGCTCCTGGACCTCCATAAGGACAGCCCAGACGTCGGGATCCAAATATGCAAATCTGGACCCTCTGTGTATACTGCACTAGTTCAGGATCACGGTAGTGCACACAGTGGCAACATTGATAAAATATCATTCTATATGCAAAGATAACTAAGGAATAGACAAATAATAATAATAATCAGAGTAACGACCTTAAAATCAAAGCGTGCAACTAATACCTCAGAAGGCAAGTAACTCAAATAAGCTGCAGTGGAAGGTAACGGAATAACTTTAGTGAAGCCCATTCATATGCCCACAGGCAATTGACTAGGGAAACGCGACCTAGTTCTTCACGATCCTTGAAGTAGACCTTGTTGACCGACGATGAACTGTTGTAGCCTTCTTTAACTGTACAACATTGTTTATAGAAAGAATGGGTACATAAAGTACTCAGCAAGTCACACCACAGAATGCAATTATAAATGATTGCTTATTCCAAAGGATATGGCATCTATGGTTCTTTTGCATAAAGCAATAGTTGCAATTGAATATGAATAATAGATTGAAAGCGTAATTTAAAACAAATAACAATAATAACTTTAATAAGTATTTTCACAAAATTCACACAACCTAATCAGTTTCTTTCACACATTTGCATAAGTTTACTCACACAACTGCATCTACCAATTATTTTATGAAAATCTATCCCTCGTATTAAATCCCGAGCATGTCCATTTAACAACTTTTGTCATAGTTGACCTCTGACATAATTCCTTCTGAAATTAGTTGATCCTGGGTACCAAGTCAAGGACAAACTTGACTTCTAATATGGTTGCATACTATATAGATCACTTGCAATGACAACTGCATACTCTCTTACGGATACCAACATTATCCCATGGTTTTGGTCTTCAACCATTTACTGTTGCCTTACTGCTATGCAAAATGGTGATTCGTAATTTTAACATCACATTCCATGATTATGGCTCTACGGCCTTCAATCAACATAACTCAAAGTCTGATTACTTGACTTGAAAAGGCATACACTTAGAGAGATATCCAATACTTTAATATCCAACAATCATTTTTCTTCATAACTTGCATACAAAGATGTCCACCATTTTGCTCTTAAACAAAGGAAAGGTTGCAATGATTTTCTGATTTTATCGCTATGAACAGAGGCATGGCACTACATGATCTGGTATCACCAATCTAGGCTTTCTTCGTAATATCATCGTTTAAATGTCTCTTCTTTGGCTGCTTCCTTGGAAAAACTGATCATAGTGCTTTACCACTTGCTCTAGGTGTTACGATCTTGACTGAAACGACTTCCAGCATGCTTGTGTCTAAAGTGGGTGACTGGTTCTTCTGAGGACACTGGTGGACATAGTGACATTTTCCACGATAATTGTAGCATAAACGTTTGGACCTTGTGACTTTTCTGATGAGACTATGGTAGAACAATTATCCTTCTGAAGCTTGTCGCTTTGCAGGGCATCTCTTAGTACGATGGTATTGCTTACACACTCAAAACACTCTACTGACGATATTGGCTTGCTTCTCCTTTGAGGTTGGTTGTCATTATCAACATTTTGTTTCTATGGCTCCTCAACTGACAATTCTTGTATTGGCAATGGTCAGCCTTCTTTTGCTAATGGTTGACTGATAGCAGCTCAAAAATTCTCTCACTGATGTTGTGTTCCAAAAGTCAACACTGATACATGGGGCATTGGCTCAAACAATGATTCTTGCCTTCACAAAAGAAATGTGTGATTTTGCTCATTAGACATTCTCCAACGGAATGGTTCCCTTTGCAACTGGAACAATTGATATTGTGCTCGTCGGCACTATGACCTATTTCTCCACAATGGGTACATGCATAATCTTCTGACTTATCTGGTTGGCAGCACTTCAAATGACAACAGCTAGATTTGATTAGGATAACAGAATAGCAGGTTTTTCTTGATCACTCTTGCTTGATGTCGCAAGCTGTTGGCAAAAAGAAGTTGTGAACTATGCCCAAGTGATGGTCTGCTCGTCCTAATGAGCGGCATGAAAGTTTTCCCCACCAAGCTAATGCAACTCCTTCCAATTGATGAGCAGCATAGAAAACTTTCTCATTATCGTTGCATTGCACAACAATTAGCTTCTCTTGTATGGTGTGAATCCAGGATTCTGCATCCTTGAGATTGGCCGATCATTTAAAAACAGACGGCTTGATCATTATGAACTTTGCAAACTTTAACTAAGGGTGTGTCATTGGCATGGCAACGAGTTGTGCATCATTGCAAATATTACTATTATCCAACGATTGCATCATCTCTTGCATGAGCTGATTCTAGGTGGCAGGAAACTAATTCGGGCTCTGATGTGTCACTACTATCACTAGAGATAATTGCTGGTTAACGTCTGCTCTGGTACTGACACTGGTGATGGTACAATAGCTTGTCCAATTACTCTTATTCAACAAATCGATTAAGGTAGCAGCGGTCTGATTCTGCTGTGTCATCATGTTGTTCATGTTCTCCATCATCGTGCTCAAGAATTGAGTCTGAGCTTCCAAAAATTGTCCCATGTGTGGATCTGTTACTCCTGGTACTGATAACTATCCACTGGAATTGACAAGATCTGAGCTGGCACAGACTGTCTCAAGATAACTGACAAGGTTGGCTCTACTAGAGCTCACCATCTGCTGGCTGATCGAGGCTTATAGATGAGAGAGAAAAGCATAAGATAAGGAAAGATAATCTACTAAGGGAAGCCAAAAAGCTATTAATAAGCATAAAACTCACAGCCAAACTACACACAGAAGAAGGAAAATGAAAATCTAATCATCTAGTCGATTAAACTCCAACTTAACTGGCTGATTTGACTCAACACACGAGAGGAGCCTGAACTTATCTATCCTATATGGCTGGTTTGAAGAAAACTCAGACCGGTCACAATCTTCGTCAAATGTTGGTTTATTTCGATTCTCAATGACGATTCTTGGAAAATGACAGAGACGACGTACAACATCTTGGTCTTCAGTGCTTGCGACGAAGTTGTCTTGAAAGTGCACGGTCTTCAAAGAGTTGTCTAAAAGTCTTTTGAGTATGAGGAAGAAAATAGATGAGAAAGGAATAGATTGGAAGAGTATAGAGGCTAGACAAGATGAGAATAGCACATCATTAAGATTTTTCATTTGTAAAATAATTTTTAAAATTTTCCTAACAATGGCCACTCTAACTAAGGTCACTACCTACAGTCGATATGACTCTGATATCATCTCTGTTGAGATCCAAATATGAAAATTTGGACCCTATGTGTATATTGCACTAGTCTAGGATCACGCTAGTACACACAGTGGCAACATCGATGAAATATCATTCCATATGCAAAGATAGCTAAGGAATAGGCAAATAACAATAATTATCAGAGTAACGACCTTAAGGTCAAAGCTTACAACTAATGCCTCAGAAGGCGAATAACTCAAATAAGCTGCAGTAGAAGGTAACGAAATAACTTTAGTGAAGTCCATCCATATGCCCATAGGTAATCGACTGGGGAAACATGACCTAGTTCTCCACGATCCTTGAGGTAGACCTTGTTGACCGACGATGAATTGTTGTAGCCTTCTTTAACTGAACAACATTGTTTATAGCAAGAATGAGTACATAAAATACTCAGCAAGTCGCACCATAGAATGCAATTATAAATGATGGCTTGTTCTAAAGGATATGACATTTATGGTTCTTTTTCATAAAAGCAACAGTTGCAATTGAATATGAATAATAGATTTAAAGCGTAATTTAAAAGAAATAACAATAATAACTTTAACAAGTATTTTCACAAAATTCACATAACCAGATCAGTTTCTTTCACACAACTGCATAAGTATTACTCACACAGCTGCTCCTCCTAATTGTTTTATGAAAATCTACCCCTCGTGTGAAATCTCCGAGCATGTTCATGACCGAGGACGCCGCTGTTCGAATAGATTATTAACACTCAACAGAGGTTTGTACACTTTACCCATAAGATGCAATCAACTTGTACGGAACTAATCATAACAAAACCTTTTCGAAACTTCACCTTGACAATTGACCCTCCCGATGTGTTTTACCGATGTACCAATCCTACCACAGCGCTTTGGTGCGACGCACATCGTTTAACCTGAAGATGGTGAACCATTCATAAATGTAACCCTACCACAGCGGTACACACCTCCACTCTGGCACACAGCCTATCCTACATGCCTGAGTAGTCAATGTCAAGATTCTATAGTGTAACATCCTAATTTTTAGGCCTTTTTGATATTTTCAAAACAAAAAGAACCAAGTTGATTATATTGAATTGTTAAAGCTTAATTTGAAATTTTATAAATTTAAAACAATTTAATGTGAGTAAATCCAACTTCAACTAAATAAAATATGTTTTATCTGTTTTTCTGGTTCATCTCAGAGTCTTTTTGGAGATTTAAAAGTTTAAAGGTAACCATTCGATTTTATTTAGTTGCTAAAAGCTTAATTTGAGATTTTAGAAATTAAAAGCCATTTAATATGAATTAACCAAACTTTAATTAAATCAAAAGTTGGTTTATTTGGAGTTTTCTGGTTTTATTTGGAGTTAAAGTGATTGCTTGGATTTTCTTGGATTTTAATTTGGTTTTCCCTTTTGTCCCGAGGTTAGAATCTATTTTATTTGCAAAATTAAAAGCTAAAGCTAAACTAAAAGTATTTTTATGAAGTTCTAAATAATTCAAGGGATTTTTTTTGTGTATTTTCCTAGAATTTTTAGACTTTAGTAGCTATTTTCTAAAAACTCTTTTCCTTTTCTGGTATTTCTATAATCAAAAAGGCATTTTAATTCCTCCTTTTGGCTTTGGGTCAATTTCTTCTCTCAGCCCACTCCCTTTCCACCGCTTGGCCCAGCCTACCGGCCCATTTCCTCGCGCCGGCCCGCTCCACGCGCCAGCCGAGCCACCCGCACCTTTCCCCCTCTCTCTCACTGCCCGCGGGCCCCGCTTGTCAGGCCATCTTGTTGGAGATATGCCTAGAGGCAATCATAGAGATGATGATATTTCGTTGTATCCATGATTTAATAAATGTTCCTTGAATATTGCCTTTGTGTTGATTAACAAGTATGTGACTTGTTTGTGAAACTCTTTACTTATATGGTTATTCTAAAGTTGTCCCTAGTCGGAGTTCATGTGAGGACACACGTGAATGATGGATTAGCACATGTATCGGTTGATGACCATGTTTCACAGGTCATAGACATGGAGATGTCAAACCAATAATGTGGACACATGTTTAGAACATGGGGTTGGACCGACCCAACTTGAGACATAGCAATTATACTTATGGTTCTCTCTACACAATGTGTACGCCTTGTCCTTAGACACGAGATTGTCGCATGTACTTTAGATGTGAATCGACCTACTTAGGGGCTATCAAACGCTACTCGTGAATGGCGGGTAGTTATAAAGGTAGCTTTGGGTTTGTCATGAAGCATCTTTGCGAGGCATGGTCGATCGAGATGGGGTTTGCCCTCTCTACCGAGAGAGATATCTCTGGGCCTCGAGTGATCGGATCGAAATGCATGACCATGCTACTTAAGGTTAAGAGTTAACCTAGTAAGGGATTAGGATCACAGGATCGAGAAAGAGTGGTCGACTTGGAGCTCGACCGAATATCGTGAGGCAAAGGGATTGGCATGTACATAACGTTGTGATGGTTCGTCCGATATGATCTTTGTGTACGTTTGGGAGTTGGCACATCTTTCTAGAGGTCGCTACCAACTATTGACCAAGTATGTGTACTCGCGTCATGTCTAAACATACATGAACCTACAGGGTCACACACTTAAGGGGCTGAAGCCTAATTCGGATTGGATCCGAATTAGACTGGGCAATGAGTCCTAATGGACCTCTATTCGTAGAAGCCCATTGTAAGGACGTCTATAAAGGAGGGCAGGCGACGGGATGAGGATGAGTTTTTCGTGACATCCTCAAACCCTAGCCGCCACCCCTCCCACGCCCTGGTCGCTCGCGCGGATCTAGTAGTCCGGCGTGCGTCGCTTCCTCCCGTACGTGTGGATACCTTTGAAGGCGCTGCATCTGTAGCTTTGGGACGAACCGCAAGGGAGGAGCTATACGTGGGACGCCACGACGAGGACGAGGAAGTAGTACGACTACTCTGCCCCGACGTGCTGCATCGACTTAGTACGACTACACTACCCCGACGTGCTGCATCAACTTCCGCACCTGCGCGTCTAGTGGTAAGACCGTGATCTATAACTGCAGTGATCTTGGTTTACGGGTAGAATTTTTTAATTTACGCTAGTGTAACCTACCCGTTTCCCTTCACATCTTCCTCCCCCTGTCGTCTTCCTCCGCGCGCCAATACAGGGCGCCCATGTCACCGTGCGCTGTGCGCGCGAATCCTGCTGGCTCCACCTGCCGCCGTCACCTCCGTGTCCTTCCCCTGTCCGTGCCGCGTCACCGCCGTCCTCTCCGCGCTTTCTCCCTCGCCATCCTGGTCGTCGTCCTCCTCCCGCCCGTTGGAAGCCCAGGCCACGCGGCGTCAACGCCGTGCACAGCTTTTGGGCCGGCCGCAACCACTCTCGTCACTCGCATTCAATGCGCCGACGACCTCCACGCCCGCTGCCACCACCCACTCCCCCTGACACGCCCTATCGCATCCCCGCGCCTACTCCCGTCCTTCGCTGGACCCCACCGCCGCAGAGCTCCACGAGTGCCTCGCTCGTTCAACCTCCATCTCTTCTCCTCCTTGCGCCCTATAAATACGCGCACCGAGCGCCCCTTGGCTACCTCCATCTTTCCCCTCTACTCACCCTCCCTCTTTTGCCCTAACCTCGCGGATTTCGCAAAGCACTGCCGCCGGCCGAGCTCCTCTCCGCCGCCTCTAGCGCCACCATCTTGCCTCCTCCGCTGCCTCTGACCTCACCTTCGGCATCGCACGACCCCTGCCTAGCCGTGCGCGCCTCGCCGCCCTCTTGAGCCCGCCAGAGCGCTGCATCCGCTTTCACCCGCTGCCATCCCGTGCCTCCGCGTCCTCAAATCCGTGAGCACCACATTAACTGCACCATCCTCTAGCCACCGGTACCCTCACCGCCGCCGCCGCCCAGCCATTCGTCGGTGAGCCCTCGGCTCCCGCGTGCCACCACTCAGTTGCCAACGTGGCAGCCACCCTGGTGCTCAGTCAGCCCCACCTAGGTGCCATGTCATCTCCTTTTGCACGCGTGGCAGTCCACGTGGAAGCCCGCGTGGCACTCCCATCCTAACCCCGTCCCAAAGCCTGGTAGACCAAGTCCACCATGCACCATCTCATTCACAGTGGCCCCCACATGTCAATTTCATTTCTTTATTTTTCTTTCGGCTGGAAATCCTATTGATGACGTCATCCGATGCAATAATCCGAATTTCCTTTAAGAAGATAATTCAAAAAATCAGGAAAACCCTAATCTCATCATTTCATGTGTATTTTCAATCTTCCGGAGGCCATAACTTCTTCGTTTGAACTCCGACTCGAGTGATTTAAATTTCTAAATTCATCTAAATTCCTCCTCTTTCTATTAGTGCTAATTTGGTATTTATTTGAGCTTTATTTGGAGTTATGTTATTTATTTGGAGTTTCGGAAGATTTCTCGGACCCGACGACCGAAGCTCCTCAACACTTCAATTAAGGCAAGTCATAGACCTTTGACCATATCGTACCCACTTTATAAAACTATATTGTTTGATATAAACATGCATTGCTAGTTTTATATTAAATGGTTTCGGGAGTAGATAATTGCCTAATTGATGTATGCCCCCTTGAAAAATTGCTATCGACATGTACCCTTGAATGACATAAATCCTTGGATATCATAGGATAGGTTATTTTAATTGAACATTGATAAACCACCAACATGGGTATTGTATTATGCTTAGCCATGCTATAGTTGTACGTTGAGATTCATGATCACACTCAAAGAATGATTAAATATGACTTAATGAATTATGGAATTGTGGCGCGACCACAGCTATTAAAAGATGTTATGCCAAGGCTAGGGTGGCCTTTGGCTGGGTTGAACGAAAATGATTTATACTCAGGCGAGTGATCGTGCAGTAAAGGGGATGATTTTGGGATGTGGTTGCCTCGCCTAAGTAGCCCCTAAGGACTTAACCTTGTAAGCCATTGATCTAGGCTATACCGTGCAACCACAAGTATATTATGTGGGTAGACCTAGCCAACTAATTAGCAATATTTTAATTTGGTTCTGTTTTGGTTGATTATGGCGCAAGAGGGGGCCCAGAATGGCAAATCCTTAGCGAGCATAACCGGGTCAAAACAGAACTTTATAAAGGCTTTGCCATGTGCTCTAGACTGCTTACCTAAGGAAGTGAGCGGTGGCATATATATATGCCAGATAAATTAGAGAAGTCGTGTCTTGTGGGTCAAGCTGTACAACCTTTGCAGAGTGTAAAACTATTCTAATAGCCGTGTGTAACACCCTGGCTATTCGAAAGCCAAAATGCTACCTAGAGAACTAACGTATAATCATACAACGGAATAACTTCAACAAAACTCATCAACTAAGCTAAACATATCAACATCAATTAGAACATAAGCAGTTATTTAAACAACCTTAACGTGAAGAAAGATATAATCCACAACTAAAAATTATTTATTATAATCCATCACATAACGAAAGACAGACATTATCAATTCTTTTATTGAAACTAGTGTAAGGTGAAATGAATGAGTAGTGCATGTCTACTCCCTCCCAAGAGAATCATCATCAACGGTCACCTAAAAATAAATAAACAAAGCAAGAGTGAGTCCGAGACTCAGCAAGTACAAACAACAATTATGAACTGGACAATCTCTTCACAGTATATGAACATACAACGAATGAATATTTGAATGCATGGAATGAATGGATTTAAAGAATGAAAGGACTGCACACGTGCTTATACCGGTATAGCTAGTGACACACCCATCGGTGTTCACTTAAGCCCGCATTTTAACTAAAATGCGAGGATCCAAATCCCGTATGAAGAACGTTTCATACGGGCGTCCAAATCTGCCCATACTGGAATTGATGGGTCTTATGTGCCAATACTGGAATTGATGGGTCTTTCTAATCCACTCCCGTGGATGAGACATGACAATGTCCAAATCTGCCCACATTGGAATGGTGGGTCTTACAATCCACTCCCGTGGATGAAACATGAATAATGGATGCATGAAATGAATTATTGAATAAAGAATATCATCATCTCTAGTTATGGGAATATCACATATGAAAGAACATACACCTTGAACCTTCTCATGTAACATAAAAATCACAACTCAAACATTCAAGCATTCATCATTCACAATTGGTAAGATTATCAAAGTACTTGCCTTTCGCGTTGTGACGCGTTAGCAGGCAACGAAGGTGCTCCTAAACCCGAAGCCTCGCCGCCTAAACAAGTAAATAATTGAAATAAGAACAACATGGTACACGACACTACTTAACAATGTTCTACAACACTTTCTGGTAACTCAAGATTTAACAAGTAGACCTATTCTGAAAACCAACAACCGGTCCTAAACGAAACGGATGGCGATGCGGTAAAATTCATATCTAATGATCTGGAACTCGGAACGAGGTGAGCCCAGTTTCTATGGATTCTCAATGAACATATATACAATATTCTTGTTGACAAGATCTCCCAATTCGGCCAAATTAAACTGTTAACAGGTAGATGAAGATACAGAACAGAATCTGCCTAAACGAGAAAGACAACAGTAAAGAACATAACATAACTTTTGATCTACAACTCCGATTAGAGAGTTCTTTAACAATATAGAAAGTTTATAAAATTATCTACATTAACCTAGTTGGGTGAAAACCCTGAATCTTCCATTATCATAATCATATTTTAGGAGACAACTTGACAGATCAATCGCGTCAGAATTCTGGACAATAGAAACTAAAACTATCATAACTTTTGATCCGTACGTCAGAATCAGGTGTTCTTGGTGGCCACTAAAAGATAAGAACATTATATAAATATCTATAGGAGACGCAAACCTCCAAATCGTAATCTAAATACATGAAAACCATCGCACAAAGTTCTGGACAGAACCGATCAAATTCCCGCAGAACAACCGATTTTACTAACCACAACGAATTCGCATCTAAAACGAAACCAACAGTGAAGAAACCTGTCATAACCCTTGGAGATCCACCGGAGGATGAAGAACTCTCCCCCCGCAATGATGATCCTCTTCCTCTTCCCTTCCTTCTCTTGAATCGGTGATGTCCTGCGGTCTTCCTCTCCTTTCTTCGCTTGGTCGGCAGCAGGGAGCACCGATAGCTAGGAGGGGAGGCACTGCTAGAGGGAGATGGCACCAGGGGCAGCCAAGGGAGGAGGAGAGGGGGTGGCGGCCAAGGAGAAGGGGGAGGGGAGAGTGGCGGCTAGGGTTTTGGGGGAGGGTGGCACCTCCCCCCCCCCTATGGCCGGCCAGGCCTCATGGGCCAAGGCCTAGGCCTAGGTTGCTGGGAAAACGCAGAAAACCCCCTCTATTCTCTTGATTAAATGTTTTCCAAAAGAAACCTTCTACTGATTAATTATTCTCTTCCGAAAAATTATTTCTAGCACTATCGGAGAATTACTTTAATTCTCTCTCAATTTGTATTGCACTCTCAAATGAAAGTCGGGATATTACACCGTGTCCTTGGTTATGGACAATGCCTAGTGATTTCACAGGAGGGGTAGATTTTCATCAAAAATGGTGGGAATGATGGTTTGGGTGGAATGGTTGGGAAGTTCACTTATAGTTTTCCAAAGAAACTTGTTTACTTATGTATTAATCTTTTAAATTGTGCTTTCAATATACTTACTGTATTTACTGTCAATACTGCTTTCCGCAAATTAAACATAAAGCTATCCTTGTCAAGCCTAGCATGAATAATAATTGCATACATTTCCCTACAGCTTGTTGAGTACATTCAAAGTACTCACGGCTTTATGCCCTCTAGTTTATCAGTCACTAAAGAAGACCCAGGAAGCTCGGAGTTCTATGAAGAGGAGTACTTCGGGAACTATGCGAATTAGGTCGTGTCCTCTACTCGATTGCCTGTGGGCATGTCGGCTAGCCACCACGAGTTATTTTGGTTCCGCTGCAAGTTTTCTCTTTGACCTTTAGCCTTGCGTGGCAAACACTGTAAGATTCAACCATAAGGTCCTTTTGCTACTAAGTAATATTAATTTGTCCGCTTCATCGTTATTTGGTTGTTTGGTTATGATTACATCGATGTTGTAACTGTGTGAGCTAGCTACTGAGCTGGGACTAGTTCAGAATGTATAGAGGGTTCGGGGCTTGCTTATCTGGGGTCCCGATAGAGGTGTATCAGAGCCATATCGATTGTAGGACGTAACCATATTTAGCATGGTCGTTTATTCAAAAATTTCAAAATTTATTTTCTAAATCAAACCTACAAATTAACTTGAATAGTTATTCTTCTCTTACCTTATTCTATTATTTTCTCGTCTATTCCATTCTTTTCTCATCTCATTCTTAGATTCTTAGATTTTATCTATTCTGAAACTTTGTTTTCAAATTTAAATTGATCTCTCTTACCTCAGTAATCTCTCACTTCCATGTAGGACCCGCCCATCAGCGCCTCTCCCTCTCTCTCTTGCTCTCTCTCCCTCTCTGACACAGGGGCCCACCTATTGGACCCTTCTTCGTCCTTCGCTTTCTTCCTCGTGCAGTGCCGCCATGGCCAGACCTTCAAGCTCCATCCAAAAATTGGCATATCAGCCCAATTTTCTGGTGCTTTCTATTGAGTTGCATGCATCAACCAATTCACCCAAAAGCTTAAGCTGATGAGGAAAGGCGGACAATTCACTTATACTTGAACACTCTCCCTCAAATGTAGTCTCCCTTAGGTCTAAGACGTGGAATAGAAGTGGGCTGCAATTATTATTTTTAATTGCACCAACCGAGCCTTGAACTCAAGACCTCATGGCTCTGATACCATATTGATTTGTATGCACCAACCAGTTCATCCAAAAGCTTAATCTAATGAGGAAAGCGGACAATTCACTTATACTTCAACACTTTCATCGTCGTTCTTATCCTTATCCCTCTTCGCATCTATCCTGGCCCTTATCCCACTCCATTACGCTGTTGGACTCCATTTTCACCGCGATTCCGAAACAACCTCTGTGTGCTCTATGCCGATTTGACCACCGCCTTGCACTATAAAAGGGAGCCCTGGGTGCGCCTCCTTCATCTCATCCCAACCCCGCCTCTCAATTCTCCCTAGTCCTCCCAAGTTCGTTGGTACTTGAGTTTAGGGTTCACCGGTCGTAGAAGATTCCGCCATCAAATTCCGTGCCATTGACCCAAACCTCGTCATCGCTTTCTTCCTCATCGTAGGCGACTCCCTCACGCTCCCTCATTGCGAAAGTGTGCATCAGGTTCACCGCATCACCCTCTACACGTTGGTAACCTCGCCGCAGGCCAAGACCCCGCCATTCGCTGCAACCCTTGGGTTCTGAGCGCCACCGCCGTCGGGAGCTGACATGGTTGTCCACGTAGCGCTACATGGCACCCACCTCAACGCCACATCACTCTCTTTTGCATAGTCAGCGCCAGTGTGGCGTATTGCACCAGCGGATGCGCAACCCCGTGCATATTCTGTAAACCGAGTTCACCGTAGACTTTTTGATTTTTGTGGACCAAGTCCATGGACTTTGGGCCTATCAGTGAAAGAAATTAGATTTCTAAAAGAAACTAATTCAGCCAGAAATGGGAATTTAGTCTCTGACATTAGGCTTGTGTCATAAACGGTTTTTCCTTTAGAAAATTAATTCAAAAATTCCAGGAAAATTAATTTAGATAATTTCTTTAGTGTTTAATCTCCGAGGACTCGTTCTCCTTCATACGAGCTCCGATTTCGATGATTCAAATTTCTAAATTCATCTAAAATCAAGATCTAGCTATTTATGCTGAAATTATTTAATTTGGAGTTCATTTGAATTGTAATTGATTTTTTTTGATTTTTTTAATTTGGCTCGTTTTCGTGTGTAGATTTCGATGACTTCGGAGAGTTTGAATCCTTTGAAGAGTTAGATCCTTAGGACTTTGAGCAAGGAAAGTTACACTCTTTGATCATATTTGAGTTCATTATTTAAAATTATTTAAATTCTATTTTAAATTATTACATACTTAGTTATAGTTCAGTTATTTTAATTCCTATTTTAAATTCCTAGTTAATCCATTTCCTTTGTATGGCCAATGTTGATGTTCAACTAGTCATTTCCTTGTCACCTTGGTTAAAGCAAAATAAATTTGAAAACTTTATACTTAGTTAATGCTTAGACCAAAAATGTTGATTTTGGGGAATTTAGCCAAAATAATGATGTTTTACCATAGAAATTTTAGAAAATGTGTTGACATGAATAATAAATAAAACTATTTAGACTTGGGTGAATTGGACTATTGGTGGGTGCAAGTTTATTCACGGGCTTAATTCAGTGAATGTTTGAGGCCTAAGGGTTTGTTTGGAAGTCGCCTAGTCAATTAAGGACCGGTCTACAAGCTACAGATTGTTAAACCATAATCGTAACACCACAAGTCTAGTGTGAGATAGACTTGGCCGATTAAACTATACTCTTTCACCATAGTTATGTCAATCAGAAGTGTGGGCGTCGTGAAGACCTATTTTTAATACCCACATGGTGCAAGAGGGGGTTGTCATTTGGTGCGAAGCCTACGACAACGAAACCTTAGCGGGCATAACTATGTGAAATAGTGTAGAGTAAAAGCCTCGTGATAGTGCTTAGTCGCACGCCTTCGGAAGCATGTCTTGGTCGACATGTTAAGCAAACTGTCTCTTGTGGGTAAAGCTGTACAAACTCTGTAGAGTAATAATCTATTCGAATAGTCGCGTCCGCGGTCATGGACATGCTGAGTAAAGCCTTTCGTTGATTAGAGTTGGTTTTGTTTTTAAAATAATTTCAAACTCAGATGTTTTTGGATATTTTCATCCAATTGGCAAATTTGAGCAGAAAGACTGGTGTAAGGGGGTTAGTCCTTCACCATTTGTGTAGAGGCGCTAAACTACATTACATGGATGGCGGGAGGTTTATCCTACACTTGGTAAATGATGAATGAAAAAGTTTGATTTTGAAATACAAATTAAAATTTGCTTGGGAACTTAGTAATTGTATTTAAACTTGAAAATGCAGCTTTGTGCAAAACAGCCATATGAACCTTCCTTTGACTTCATCCTGCATGCATTATTTCTGTTATTGGGTGTAACTTGTGGAGTACATTTTGTACTCACCCTTGCTTAATAAATTATTGTTCAGGAGAAGAATTCTACCAAGACAGTGAGGACGCGTAGAACTAGGCTGCGCCCCCAGACAATTGCATGTGGCAAATCGTGTGGCCTACACATTTATTTATGCTTTCCGCTGTATCTTTTCATTTGGCCTTATGCACATTGTAATAAACTCTGATTATTATTCAATAAATGCAGGATATGGATTTGCTATCATTTTTGTTTGACTATGTGCACAAGCTGTTCCTGGATGAGTGTATGAAATACAGAGAATCTGATATTCTTCACTCCTAGGTTCGACATATAATCAAGTAGGTGTATAACTAACTCCAAAATATTTAAATAAAATATTTGAAGTAAAATGCAATAATTTAAATCAAGGTAATTTTTGAAAACTGGGTTCAACATGGTCAAAGGTACAACTTGCCTTGCTATAGCAATAATTCTATTCTTTTATCTTCGATCTTCTACTTCCTTGACCTTCGGCTCCTTCGGATGATTCCGGAACGTCAACGTCTAACGAGAGAAAAAGCGCAAAACAAACAAAATTTAAAAATACAAATCAAATAAACTCCAAATTGAAATTGAATGGTACTGAAAGATAGATCTTGAATTTAGATGAATTTATAAACTTGAATAGGTTCAATCGAAGTTCGTATTAGAAAGAACGAGCTCTCAGAAATTTGATCGGGGAGGAAAATGCTGAAAAAGAAAAGGGAGAGAGAAACTGACATGTGGGGTCCATAGAATATTTCATTTTGGAAATATTGGAAAATGATTGAGTGTATGATATGTGGGACCTACTGATATTTATGAATTTCTAGAATTAAAAGAATTCCATAAAAGGATAAAGAGAATGACATGTGGGCCACCGGTCTATAGACCAGGTCCCATAGAGGGATCTATGGGCTCACGGTGGATTGGGTCTATGGCACAGTGCCTAACAACGTGGGGTCTATGTGTCATAGACTTGGCTCACGGTGAACTGGATGCATATGAGTTTGGATATGAGTTTGGGCTAGATGGATGCCATGTGGGTGATGACGATGAATGCCACATGCGCTTGGGTGTTGAGATGGCACTGAGATGGATTCCACATGGTCGTGATGTGGTTTAAGTGAGGTGGCATGGCCTTGACTTGGGTTTGGATCGTGAGACCCGGTCGTCACAGAGGCAAGAGAGAGAGGGAACAGAGAAAGAGAGACTTACACGTGGGACCCACATGTAAGAGAGAGAGTCAACAGAGAAGAAGAACATAGAAGGAGAGGACCTTGCGGCCGATTCTAGTGCACAGTGGCGGCGATGGTTGGCGGTGTGGTAGGGGTGGCAAAGGGCAAAACAGAACAAGGAGAACACAACGATCACGGTGGCATAGATGCGGTGGTGGGGAACGGCGGTAATCGTCGGCGACGAGGGAAAGAGCGGCGGCGGCTTGCTCGGCGGCGATGATGAGGGAGGACGCCTTGGCGATGGGAGTGGAAGCACAGTGTAGAACGCGGCACGGGGATGAAGATGGTGGGGGAAGATGAACGGCGAAGCTCAACGGTGGCGGCACAATTGGCCAGAGAAGAGTGGCAGTTGGAGAGGAGAGAGAAGGGAAAAGAACGACATACGGTGGATAAAACTTGGAATTAAGGGATGGAAAAGGTAGATCGGGAGCTAAAACAGATAGTGACGTGGTTAGTTTCAGGAGAGACCGCCAAGGAAATGAGGAACGTGAAGAAATGGTTTCAGGTGTCACAGCTCGGCAAGGTCGGCGGTGACTCAGTGATCTTCGGGCGATGGCGACGGAAGCTCGACGTAGAACATGATAAGGTGCATCCAACGATGGCGACGGTGTGGAAGAAGAAGCTTCGATGGTGGTGGAACGGGCTAAGGAGCACTTTGGCGGCCGGTGGTGTCTCGGTGGCGATTCGACGCGAAGGACACGAAATTGGCCAGAGGCTTTAGGGTTTCGAGAGAGGAGGTCGAGGCGCAGATTATGACGCGGGCAGCTCGGCTTTTATATGCACCAAAGAGGAAGAGTTGGAGTCAGGTGCGGTGGTGTCTTCGTGTTGGAACTGGACACAGGCGCTCGGGAGGAGTCCAGCGGAAGGAGGAGACCCTGCTGACAAGGCGGGACCACACGGAAGAGAAAGGGAAAAAGAAAAGGAAGAAGGAGAAGAAGGAGAAGGAAGAAGGATGGCTTGCTTGGTGCAAGGAAAAGGAGTAGACGGGTCGGGCCAGAAGGAAAGAAAAAGGGATGGGCTAGACTAATTCAACCTACGAAGGTAAAAGAAAAAGGAATTATTTCAGAATTTAAGAAAAGGTTGAAAATTCAAAAGAGGCAAAATAAATAGCAAATAAATTCAGAAAAATCTAAGAAAATTCCTTGGAACACAAGGAACATTGTTTTTCTTTTAATTTATGTTTACATTAGTCAAATTAAATATTTTAAATTTATAAAATCCCCAATTAAGATTTATTAATTCAAGTAAAATGGTGAAAGTTTTTTTCAAGGACTTAAACTACTCAAAAGATTTTTGAAAAGCCAGATTTTGGGATGTTACATAGGACCTATATGGAGACCTGAAGTAGTCTCCTAGCTACACTTTCAATAGCTTGCTGTTATCACATTTCCTCAAATAAATTTTGCTTATCAGTTTAGTTTTAGTTCTCGATGAACATTGGTTTATTCATGCTCATGTTGAGCATTTATCTTTCATTATTTGCTTAGGCTAAACTCTTGGCATTGTTATTTTTTCTAGATTATTCAATTCACCCCCCTTTATTGGTCTATGCTTGTTCTACATTTCGAACTATGTTTCATGTTGAATAATTGTTTGATAATAAATCATGTTTTAAATATAGAACAACTCGATACGATCTAATGGTTGAAGAGAAAATCTGTCTTGTCGATAGTTGCACCACTAATTCAATTTTTAGGGAAACTAAATATTTTCAGACCTTAACTAAGAAAACTGATAATATCATGACCATTGCCAGAAGCGATGCTCTCATAGTCGGTACTAGAAGGGTCATCATAGTTCTCCCTGTGGGTACCCGTATAATAGTAGAGGATGCTCTTGTCTATCCCGAATATAAACATACCCTCCTCAATTTTAAAGACATTTGTCTGAATGGATTTTATGTAGAAATTGATAATGAGAATGGTACAAAATACTTACTCATGACCAAGTCTAATGGATGCGAGAAGCAAATGGTCGAAAAACTTCCTTCTTTCTCATCAGGATTGTACTACACACATATATATATGACGAGGATCTAATAATTCTCATTTTACTATTTATCTGTAACTCAGTATTATGAGTAAATATGACGTCACACAACTATTGAGTATACCCCTTACAGTGGTAAGGGAGAAGTCAATCAGGTGGTCGTAAGTTCTTCTATGACCACCCCCATAGTCGTAAGTCTTTCTACGACTACCATATAATCGTAAGTTCTCCTACGATTACCTCTGGTCGTAAGTCTTTCTACGACCAGTAGTCAGTCCTAAGCTTTTCTACGACTACCTAGTCGTAAGTCCTTCTACGACCAGTCCTACCATGACTTCTCTACAGATAACTGGGTCTACTCGCCTGAAGGCTCTATTAACTGTGAGATCCCAGCAGTCAATCTACGTAGTTATTCCCCGGAATAAACTGAGATAACTCACCATTATCTCTAATTGATAACCGTTAGGCAACGTGGGGAGGCTACTACTCCAGTGATTACTACCATTATTACGGAATAATGAGGAGCCTCCCGATCTAGAACGACAACCTCTTCGCGTACTATAAATAGACTTCTTACAGAGAGTAAAGGGGAGGCCTTTTTGGGGGGAAGAAGACAATCAGTAGCAGTATTAGCGTAAGTCTTTCCACTGATTGTAACCAGGATACCCAATACAATACACACAGGAGTAGGGTTATTATTCTCCGGAGAGAAGGCCCGAACCTGTATAAAAATCCCCGTGTTCTTTCTATGTGCGTGATCAATTGTGAAGACCCCGAATCAAACAATCTTTACGTAAGATCGGTTCTAAAACACCGACAATATATATATATATATATATATATATATATATATATATATATATATATATATAACTTGAAGTTTATGTTGCGATGAAAACAAATTTTAAGCACCCAGAAATATTTAAGATCTAGCATGATCGTCTGGGTCATCCTGGTTTGGGTATGATACGAAAAGTTATTAATAATTCTGTTGGCCATAACATAAAAACCATAAACTTTCCTAGACCTGAAGACTTCATGTGTCGCGCTTGTGCTAAAGGAAAGTTAATTACTAGACCCTCTTGTCTGAAACTAAGAGATAAATCACCTAGCTTCTTGGGGAGAATTCAAAGTGATATTTATGGACCTATCCAACCCCTGTTAGGTCCCTTTAGATATTTTATGGTGTTGTTAGATGCCTCTACTAGATGGTCCTATGTTTGCCTGCTATCTACAAAGAGCCATGCTTTTGTAAAATTAATTGCCCAAATAATCAGATTAAAAGCCAATTTTCCAGATGAATGGATTAAGTCTATTCGAATGGACATTGCTGGTGAGTTTACCTCAAAAGCATTAAATGATTATTGTTTGGATCTAGCCATTAAAGTAGAGCACTCAGTACCACATGTCTACACCCAAAATAGCCTTGCAGAGTCATTAATTAAAAGAACAAAACTTATTGCTAGGTCACTCTTATAGAATTGTAGGCTACCCACCAGCTGTTGAGGCCACACAGTGTTGCACGCTGCTGTATTAATTAAACTCAGACCAACTACATATCATCTAATTTCTCCCTTGCAAACTAGTGCGTGAAAAAGAACCAAGTATTTTCCATCTGCGAAAATTCGGATGTGTTGTATACGTGCCGATTACACCACTGCAGTGTACAACCATATGCCCTCACTGGAAGTTGGGGACATATATAGGTTTTGAATCCCCGTCAATTATTAAATACCTAGAGCTTATGATAGGGGATCTGCACACGACTCGGTACGCTGGTTGTATTTTTTATGAGGACAATTTTTCGGCCTTAGAGGAGGAAGGTATCACTATAAAGAATGCCAAAAAATAGATTGGAATGTCACTGACATTTAGTCCTTAGACCCACGTAGTAAAAACTCAGAACTAGAAGTTCAGAAAATAATAGATTTGCAACAAATAGCTAATAATCTGTCAGATGCTTTCACTAATATTAAGGGAGTGACAAAATCATAAATACCTGCAGTAAATGCACCAGAGAGAGTGGAAATACCCCAAATGGATACTGAATCCACTCAAACCCCTCATGAGCGTCAAACTGCAGAGGTTGCTGTACGGATTGAAACAATCGGGAAGAATGTGGTATAACCGATTAAGTGACTTTCTCCTAAATAAATGTTACTCAAATAATGATGATTGTCCCTGCATGTTCATAAAGAAATCTCAGAATGAATTTTATATCATCTTAGTTTATGTCGATGACCTGAATATCATCGGAAACACGGAGGACATAAAGGAAGCAAGTTCTTATCTTGTGACGGAGTTTGAGATGAAAGACTTGGGTAAAACCAAGTATTGCTTAGGCCTACAGCTATAGCACTTTCCTGAATGAATCCTAGTACACCAGTCTACCTATACAAAGAAAATTCAATATGGATAAATCTCATCCTTTAAATACCCCATAGTAGTAAGATCTCTAGATGTGGATAAAGACACATTTATATCGATGATGGAAAATGAAGAAGTTTTAGGGCTAGAAGTTCCATACTTAAGCGCCATAGGAGCACTGATGTACCTTGCGAACTGCACCAGACCTGATATTGCATTCGCAGTCAACTTATTGGCTAGACACAGTGTAGCTCCAACCAGAAGGCATTAGACCAACGTTAAGACTCTTCTTAGATGCCTCCAAGGTACACAAGATCTTAACTTATTTTACCGGAAGGACCAAGACTTGACCATGGTGGGGTATATGGACGCTGGCTATCTGTCTGATCCCTACAGTATCAAATCTCAAACTATATTTGTATTTCTATGTGGTGGTGCAGCCATCTCTTGGCGGTCATTTAAGCAGATCTTGGTAGCTACTTCTACCAACTACTCAGAAATTATTGCACTATATGAAGCCAAGCGTGAATGCGTTTGGCTCAGACGTGTGATTATTCATATCCAGAAGTCATGTGGCATTAACTCCGTCGATACCTCCATAATTATCTATAAAGATAATGTTCTTGTGTTACACAAACACAAATGAGTTATGTTAAATATAATATCATGAAATATATTGCTCCTAAATTCTTCTATCCTTATGAACTCCAGAAGAACAATGAGGTGAAGATCCTACAAACTAGGTCTTATGAAAATCTGACTGATCTATTCACTAAGCCTCTGCCTACGACCAGTTTCCAACGATGCATTCTTGGTATTGGAATGAAGCGGTTTGGAGAGTTGCAGGGATCAGGGGGAGAAACCCCTGAATCATAACCTACTTAAGATCCTGAAGTTTTACCTTAATCCTATAGATTAACCTAGAAGATAAAGATGTTGCTCTCTTTTTTTTTCTCTTAGTGGGTTTTTTCTGGAGATTTCTCACATAATTTTTTTTTATATACTCTTTTCTCTAATTCTTTTTTCCCACTGGGTTTTTGGGAGGAGTTTTTAATGAGGCATGTACATGACGCGGTATTCGTCCAAAGGGGACTGTTGAGAAACTCTTGATCAAAGGGTTGATGGCAATAATACCGAAACTGCCCTCTATGGGTTTAGTCTATAAATATGATCTTCCTTGTACACGAAAAGATGCAACAATCAACAAAGAGGTTCTCTAAATACTGCATCTTGATCTATTGCCTTTCATCTATGATTGACTTGGTTTGATCCCACGAGGACTACTAGAAGATGCCCCGCGCCATCTGTTTTGCCGAGCCGAAGTGGGCCGCACGAACGATGGCCTCTCCCACAAAACGCGCATGCTGGAATTAGCCGTTCGCAAGGCGTGCGCAAGGCGATCCGACGGCGCACGCATCCAGCGCGACGTGGAGCACACGAGGCCAAGCATTCGCCCGCGAGGTCAGGACGCGGACACGCGAGCGTTGGAATCAGGCGGTCGTGAGCGTGTGCACGCGCTATCGAACGACGTGGCTTTCCAGGCGACGTGGCGCACACCGGCGTGGCGGACGACGCACGGCGGATCGACGACGCGAGGCGGAGTGCGGGCGATCCAACGGTCGGCGTTTCTATATCAATGTAGCGTGCGCGAGGAGGCTCCAAAGCTAGCAGCCTTTAATGTTAGTAATACATCAAATTTATGGAGGCGGGCGGGCGATCCGACGGCGGCGTTCTCTGTTGGCGTAGCATGCACGAGAGGCTTCAAATTTATGGAGCGACCTTTAACGTTAGTAATGTTGAAACTATGGGCACGACCTGCGATCGGCCCATTAGTGGGCGCCCATCCCAAACCCTAGCAGGTCGTAGCCTATAAATAGGGGTGCTATTCATTGTAAAGGATTGATCGATGGATGAAGGAATAAAGAGAAGCAAGAAGTCCCCTACATCTCGTGTTCTATCTCTTATTACATTCTTGTGTTCATGCATTGTTCTTACGATTCTACGCTTGTCACGAGGTAATCGCTCGACCGACTCGCCAAATGACGGTTCCTCAACACGTTATCGGACGATCGACTCTCCTCGCATCAAAAGGTAACCGTCGATGAAGCGACACTCGTAGATTGAATCGCTTTTCTAGATTGCTTTCAATTCTGCAAATTTGGATTTCTAGATTGGTTTTCTACGGTGCAAATCCGCTCTAATCTACCGTGAGCCGACTTGAAGTCGCCGGCCAAGCCGATCGGTGGATTGCATGAAAGAGTAGATGATGATTGTATCGTATGGTAATATATGCAATCGCATGGAAGGAACCATGTGCACGGCACCGCCTGCAAGCGGCTGTTACTACCTCCGCGATACGTTACCGGTCGGCATAGTCCGCCATCACGTATCGCCATGGAGGCAACGACAGAGTCACGCCGCCAGCACGCGGCAAGCATGCACATGTCGGCATGAAGCCGCGCCCCATTGCAATCTCGTATTACACCTCTTTGCATCGCATACATACATAGATGAAAAGTAATCGTGTGTGAGCGATGTCGCGGATGAAGCGATCACTGCGCGTGAGCGATGTCGCGGATGAAGCGATGCTCGTGTGTGAGCGATGTCGCGGATGTGAGGACACACATGAATAGTAATCGCGGATGAGCACATACTCGCGCGTGAACGGTAATCATAGATGACCATGTGCTCACACGCGTGAATAGGTAATCACGGATGAAAGTGCTCGTGCGTGAAGCGGTATTTGCGCGTGAGCGATGTCGCGAGTGAACAACGATTACATATGAGCGATAAAAATCTCGCGGCGCCGCATGCGCGCGTGTGATGTCGGCCGGCCGTGCGCTGCCGGAGCGGTGCTGGGCCACCTCGTAAAGGCACCGCCGCGGTCGCTCGCTGCGTGCGCCGTCCATGGCTCGTAGCCACCTTGCACCGCACGGCCGCATGCGCCATGGCATGAAGTAAAGGAAGGAGGAAGAAGGCTCGCACGCCGTCGAACCGCGCTCGCCCCCTGTCGTGCCGCACTGCCGCGCCGCGCCGCGTCGCACCGCGCCGTCGAACCGCGCCGCCGCCGCTCGTAGCGGCCCCGCCTCACCGGCGCCGCCGCCGATGGCCGCTCGCGCGCGCTCTCCGTAACGCCTTGCGCTTTGAACGATGCCGCCGCCACGCCGCCGCCGCCGCGGCTTCGCCCGCGCACCGCCGCCGGTTACCGCGGCCGCCGCCGCATGAAGCCGGGCCAAGCGCGCCGCCCTCGCCGCATGGCGCCACGCCGCCCGCCGCTTCGGCGCGGGCCGCCCTCCGGCCCGATCGGCCTCCGCGGCCGCGCGCGGCGCGCCGGTCCACGTAGCGTCGCCTCCCGCCGGTTTCGCCGCGCCGCCGTCGTCGCCGCCCACCGCGTGATGTCTCCCTTCGCGGCCGGTAGCCGCGCCGGCGCCGCCGGGTAGGCGGATACAACTAGGCCGGCTGATGAGAAAAGAAAAAAAAAGGAAGAGGCGGTGGTGGAAAAAGAAAAGAAAGGGGCGCGGTGAAAAATCCGATTTTTGCAAAAGGGCCTCGGAAGTCTTGAAATTAGCATAAATTGTCTCGTAGCGATATTTTGCGTGTTAACCCCAAACTTGTGTGAAAAATCATTTTTCCAGAAAAGGGCTGGGGAACCCAAATTTTTGCATATTTTGAACTTTGAAGCATATTTATCCTTGTTATTATTATTTCTATATAATTTATGTATCGCATTGTTGTTTTGATTATCTGTGATTGTTTATATTGCTTTTAATCACTGGAAATAGCAGTAAATCATGAAAAATGCATAGAAAAATACGGGAATTTTGCAACCATTTTATGCAGATTACCAGCAGTAATCCTTTGAACTTTTTGCATGAATATGAAGATGACTGGCATCACGAATCAGGAATTCGGAGAACTGACCCAGTATGGTCAGAATTTGTACAGAATTTATAACAGTCTTCAATTCTGTGGTAATGTAATCACGGATGAGCAGAAGATTGAGAAGACTCTCTACCTTTCACCCGAACGCGGTGCAATCCGCAAGCAACTATCGTCAAGACGGCTACATTAAGTATGCCAAATTAATTGACATCATGCAAGTTGCAGAAACTCAAGATGATATTCTAAGAAAGAACTTCATCTCGCAACCACCTAGGAGCAGTGCTGGCCATGAAGCCACTGCTAGCAGCTACAAGGTGATGAAGCCTCTCACGAATGAGAGGAACAAGAAGGGTAAGGTTGTGCGTCGCACATTATTGATGTTTTCCAGTCTAAGAAGAAGGGCAAATGATAGCATGAGGCATACCTGCGCCATTGTCGGCATGAGGATTCACATCCATTAGTTGCACTTATGAATGTGAACGACCCGAGAGCGACCCCATCATCCCTCCTTTGGACATCGCGGCGCGCGCGTAGCTAACCAAGAGGAGAAGATCGCGCATGGAGCGGATTTGGCGAAGTTCTGAATACTTCGCCTATTAGATCCAAAGGCACGCATTGCACTCGAACCTTTTATAGAAACTTGCGGTTTGTAATTGAAGCGAATTTTGAATTATTGAATAATGGTTGCAAGCTCTAGAAGAGCAAAGCATTAAATTCTTATTATGAGTCTGCAAGGCTTATTTTCCGTCTTTATAATATCAAATTACGTTACGATATCTCAAGTATTTTATTTATGTATTGCTTGTTTTCGCTACATATTAATAAAGTACATTATATTAGAACGCGTGTGGCGCCTATGGAGGAAGTGTGCTTAGCATGTAGCGGCACAACGAATATCATCTCGAGATAAGCGAAATTTTTCCGATCGATCGGAAGAATCTTGGTAGTCTTACTGACGATGTGAGTGCAAATGATACTTGTATAATGTGCTCGGGAAGGGTCATAATTATACTCCCAACGCACAACTTTGGTCATTAAAGAAGACTTATTGTACCCGAATCGACTAGAACTCTCACGATATTTGCGCTAACGGTTTCCATGTAGAGGATCAAGAAGAGTATGGTACAAAATACTGCTCATTACAAAGCGTGAAGAAAATGAAAAATAGCATTAGAATATCTTCCTTCATATGAAATTGGGCTATACTACACTAATATTAAGGCACCTCTGACCTATTCTTTCACGAAACCGTATTTAGAAGCTCGAACTTTTCTATCTCGGCATGATAGATTGTGCCGTCTAGGTCTTAGGATGATGAGAGATATAATTAACAATTCACGGGGACATGATATGAATATTAAGAATTTCTCGAATCGGGAAGATTTTGTGTGCCTGCATGTGCCAACGGAAATTAATTATTAGACCTTTTGCTCACGAAGCGAAGGATGAAGTCCTCGCATTCTGGACCGTATCTAGGAGACTTTGCGGTCCTATACAACCTGTAAGGGTCAATTAAGTATTTTATGGTGCTCATCGATGCTTCCTGAATGGTCGCACATATGTTTATTGTCTATGAGAAACCATGCTTTTGCAAAGCTAAATCTTGCAGATAATTAACAATTGAAAAATAATTTCCCGATCATCACGTGAAGTCCATCCGAATGGACAACGCCGAGAATGTACTCGAAGGCATCGATGATTATTGTATGAAAATGGGAAATAAAGTTGAGTATTCTATCGCACATCCGCACTGAGAATGGACTAGCGTAACTTTGAAGAATTGTAATTTACCAACTATATGTTGGGGACACGCGATCTGCTCGTAGCGACTCTCATCAATTTTAGACCGTCGGCCTATAACATCCATCCAACTATGTAACTAGCGTAAGGGTCAAGATCGAAAACTACTCATCTTCGCGGTTTGGTTGCAAGGGTTATATACCTATACCACCACCGCGTAACGCAATGGGTCTTCTCCAAAAGTGCGGGATATCGTTGGTTATGAGACAAGCATCCATAATCAAGTATTTGGACCATATGATGGAGATTTGTATAATGCCCGATTCACGATAGTACATTAGATGAGATCGATTTCCGTCATTAGGGAGGAAATCAACCCTTGATAATAATGTCGGAAAATAATTGAAGTCTAGAAGACAATTGAAATCGAAGATAATTAAAAATCTATGCATATGACCCGCGCACTAGTGAAGCAAATAGAAGTCGAGAAGATAATTGCGATCCGTAAGATAATTGAATTGAAGTCTAGAAGACAATTGAAGTCCGAAGATAATAGATTTGCAAATATTAGCAAATCAACCGCCGCACCACTTTAGTGATTCAAGAGCGTGACCAAGTAGCATTTGCTCCGCACGCAATGCACGGAGAGGGTTGAAATACCAATGAAGGTATCCTAATCCCGTCGAGGCCTCGAGAAAGGGCGAGAACTCAGGCCTCGAATCCAAGTAACCGGGCGCTGGTGAAAAAGGATAAGAAGGACTTGACACACCGATCACGAAGTGCCCGAACCAAAAAGGAGCGGTTGAGACTGTATCGGTATGGAACCTTGAAAAGGCATACCGAAGTGAACATCCCCATGAAGGAGACATCGCATGGATGTGTGCGCACATCGGAGCTGAAAAACTAAAGGGACTTGCCCCGCAATTGGAAGCAGCGGTGAGCAAGTAGAAGCATTAGAAGAATCGCCCCTTGAAGAAATAGCTATAAAATTTATGACCTCGGGAGAATCTTTGAATATGACAACAGCCAATGTCGACATATACTTTGCAAAGAAACTTGCCACAATCATCAATCTTGATTCAGAGCCTGTATCGCTCGCTGAATGAAAAAAAAATCGGATTGAAAGAAGGCAGTAGAAACTAAATTATTCTCTCCGAATAAAAGAAGGGCGTTTGGGCCTGTAAGCCGTACGTCTCCCCTTGTGCACCTCGTAGGGTATAAGTGGATATTTGTTCGAAAGAGAAATGAAAAGAAGCAAGGCTCGTTGCATAAGGTTTTATTGAACATCCAGGAGATGATTATGAAGAAACATATTCCCCGGTCATGGGCGGAACTCCTTTTAGATATTTATCTCAATGGCAGTGAACTTGAAGTTAGAATTGAAATTGATGGATGGGGTACTGAATACCTTTATGAAATATTGGATTGGACATTTATATGAAGATACCGAATGTATCCTCGTCCCGAACCAAGATAGAGCAAATAGAAATATGTACAGTGTGAAACTCGAGAAAGTCATTATGCGAACTTAAGCAAGACAGAATGTGGTATAATCGCAGCGACTTTCTATGCAAGAAAGGCTACACGAACAATGAGAATAAACCACGTGTATTTATACAACAATCCCGAATGGATTTTGTATAATCTCGATGTATGAAGATGATCTGAATATTATCGGAACCACGAAGGATATTAAGAAAGCAAACTCTTACAGAGTTGGAGTATGAAATGAAAGGTTTGGGTAAAACCAAATATTGCTTAGGCTTGCGCTTGAGCATGCCCTCAAGGAACATTATTGCATCAGTCACCACACTCGGAAGGTGTTAAAAGGTTCGACTTGGCAAAGACATACCCTTTGAAAGTGCCAATGGTCGAAAGATCTTTCGTAGAAGACAAAGACTCATACAGGACCTAAAGAAGAGGGGAGAAAGTCACGGGACCGAACTCCCACACCGAGGTGCAATAGAAGCACTAATGTATTTAGCAAAGCGTACTAGAACGAACATTGTATTTCTTGGGAACCTACTAGCAAGGTATAGTGCGGAACCTACCAAAGGCATTGACGAGGAATAAAGGATATCTTCCGATACCTCTAAGGAAGCAAAGAACTTGGTACATTCTCGTAAAGAACAAAGACTTAACTATGAACGGCAATGCAGAAAGCGGTACTTGTAGGACCCGCATACAATAAATCATAAATGTGCTATGAACTCCTATGTGGTGGAACTGCAATTCCATGAAAATCGTCTAAGCGAGTCTTGTACCGACTTGACGAACCACTTGAAACAATAGCATTATATGAGGCCTCACGAGAATGTACTTGGCTTCGGCGGATGATTCACTACATCCAGCGTTATGTGGATTGAATACGCACCAACCCCACTATTATCAATGAAGATAATGCAGCTTGTGTTGCACAAGTGCGGATGGGTTATTGTGAAGAATCCTCTCAAAGCATATCAACCCCAAGTTCTTCTATGCTCATGAATTGCAAAAGATGAACGTAATCAAAATCTCGCATACTAGGTCATGTGAGAATCTTGCAGATTTATTGAGAAGTCACTTCAAGTCTAGCTTTGAAAGATGCATATGTGGAATTGAAATGATGAGACTTAGAGAAGTCTGAGTCGGGGAGAATCTTCACAAACTCATTACTAAAGCTTGATCATGAAGATCGAGTACCCAAAAGGTAAATCTGGAGATTAAATGAAATTGGGTGGATTGTACTCTTTTCCCTCGACGAGTTTTCTGAAGTTTCTGCTAAGGTTTTTAATGAGGCAATTCGTGCAAGATAGCAGAACATGATTCATGTACTCTTTCTCCAAATTTTTCCACTGGGTTTTTATGGAGTTTGTGAGACATAGACATGAAGGATGGGTGCCCAAGGTGGAGTGTTGGGAAACTATGGGCCCGACCTGCGATCGGCCCATTAGTGGCGCCCATCCCAAACCCTACAGGTCGTAGCCTTATAAATAGGGGTGCTATTCATTGTAAAGAATTGATCGATGGATGAAGGAATAAAGAGAAGCAAGAAGTCCCCTACATCTCGTGTTCTATCTCTTATTCTGTTCTTGTGTTCATGCATTGTTCTTTACGATTCTACGACTTCACTGCGGTAATGGCTGAATTGACTCGCTCGACGGTTCTCAACAAGTAATACATCACATTTATGGATTTACCACCTGGTGCCATGGACCTTTCTTCCCCTCCCTCCCGGCTCTCTCGTCCCCCAAGTCCCGACTCCCGACTTTCGAGCCCAGCGCCGCCGAGCCCTGTCTTCGCCTGCGCCGGAGAAGAAGCGTCCAGGGTAGAAATCCTTCCACCGAAGCCGCGCCACCTCGAAGGCGAAGTTACACTTCTCTCCTCCCCTCTACTGGGCTGGCGTGGAGCGGGCAGGAGATACATCCCAGGATGAATCTTCTGTTGGTACGGAAGCCCTAACGTAGCTTGCTTGGATTGTTCTAGGCGTGCTTCGCTCTTTGCTGTGAGCAATCAAATCCATATCATTCTTTCTCTCCGAGATACTCCGATCTATCCAGTTTGTTGCGGATTTGACTTGATTGTTCTAACAGCAGCAGTTTGTTTCCTCCAAATTTTGCGGTCCCACTTTAAGTCCACCCTAACACGGTATTAATTGATTAATGGTTATTACAGGTGAGGCAACTTCTTGCTGCTGGTAGAGGCCTGATACAATTGTGAAAACAGAAGCTCTACTGAAGAAACTATAGTTAGAGCAACCTGATCACAGAAAATGTCTGAGTTCCTGGATCTTGAGGCCCAGGATGGGATAAGGATGACTTGGAATGTTATACCGGGGACGAAGCAGGATGCTGCTAACTGTGTTGTCCCTGTTTCTGCCATATATACTCCTCTAGTGGTAAGACCGTGATCTATAACTGCAGTGATCTTGGTTTACGGGTAGAATTTTTTAATTTGCGCTAGTGTAGCCTACCCGTTTCCCTACATCCTAGTACACCAGTCTACCTATACAAAGAAAATTCAATATGGATAAATCTCATCCTTTAAATACCCCATAGTAGTAAGATCTCTAGATGCGGATAAAGACACATTTATATCGATGATGGAAAATGAAGAAGTTTTAGGGCTAGAAGTTCCATACTTAAGCGCCATAGGAGCACTGATGTACCTTGCGAACTGCACCAGGCCTGATATTGCATTCGCAGTCAACTTATTGGCTAGACACAGTGCAGCTCCAACCAGAAGGCATTGGACCAACGTTAAGGCTCTTCTTAGATGCCTCCAAGGTACACAAGATCTTAGCTTATTTTACCGGAAGGACCAAGACTTGACCATGGTGGGGTATATGGACGCTGGCTATCTGTCTGATCCCTACAGTATCCAATCTCAAACTATGTTTGTATTTCTATGTGGTGGTGCAGCCATCTCTTGGCGGTCATTTAAGCAGATCTTGGTAGCTACTTCTACCAACTACTCAGAAATTATTGCACTATATGAAGCCAAGCGTGAATGTGTTTGGCTCAGACGTGTGATTATTCATATCCAGAAGTCATGTGGCATTAACTCCGTCGATACCTCCACAATTATCTATAAAGATAATGTTCTTGTGTTACACAAATGCAAATGAGTTATGTTAAATGTAATATCATGAAATATATTGCTCCTAAATTCCTCTATCCTTATGAACTCCAGAAGAACGATGAGGTGAAGATCCTACAAACTAGGTCTTATGAAAATCTGACTAATCTATTCACTAAGCCTCTGCCTACGACCAGTTTCCAACGATGCATTCTTGGTATTGGAATGAAGCGGCTTGGAGAGTTGCAGGGATCAGGGGGAGAAACCCCTGAATCATAACCTACTTAAGATCTTGAAGTTTTACCTTAATCCTATAGATTAACCTAGAAGATAAAGATGTTGCTCTCTTTTTTTTTTCTCTTAGTGGGTTTTTTCTGGAGATTTCTCACATAATTTTTTTATATACTCTTTTCTCTAATTCTTTTTTCCCACTGGGTTTTTGGGAGGAGTTTTTAATGAGGCATGTACATGACGCGATATTCGTCCAAAGGGGACTGTTGAGAAACTCTTGATCAAAGGGTTGATGGCAATAATACCGAAACTGCCCTCTATGGGTTTAGTCTATAAATATGATCTTCCTTGTACACGAAAAGATGCAACAATCAACAAAGAGGTTCTCTAAATACTGCATCTTGATCTATTGCCTTTCATCTATGATTGACTTGGTTTGATCCCACGAGGACTACTAGAAGATGCCCCGCGCCATCTGTTTCTGAGGCCGAAGTGGGCGCCTGAACGATGGCCTCTCCCACAAAACGCGCATCTTGGAATTAGCCGTTCGCAAGGTGTGCGCAAAGCGTCCGGCGGCGCGCGCATCGGCGCGGCGTGGAGCACGAGGCCAAGCATTCGCGCGAGGTCGGGGCGGCGGGACACAGCGTTGGAATCAGGCGGTCGTGAGCGTGTGCACGCGCTATCGAACGACGTGGCTTTCGAGCGGCGTGGCGCGCGGGCGTGGCCGGACGGCGCCGGATGGCGGTCGGACGACGCGGAGGCGGACGCGGGGCGATCCAACGGTCGGCGTTTCTATATCAATGTAGCGTGCGCGAGGAGGCTCCAAAGCTAGCAGCCTTTAATGTTAGTAATACATCAAATTTATGGAGGCGGACGCGGGGCGATCCGACGGCCGGCGTTTCTCTGTTGACGTAGCATGCACGAGAGGCTTCAAATTTATGGAGCAGCCTTTAACGTTAGTAATACATCAAATTTATGGATTTACCACCTGGTGCCATAGACCTTTCTTCCCCTCCCTCCCGGCTCTCTCGTCCCCCAAGTCCCGACTCCCGACTTTCGAGCCCAGCGCCGCCGAGCCCTGTCTTCGCCTGCGCCGGAGAAGAAGCGTCCAGGGTAGAAATCCTTCCACCGAAGCCGCGCCACCTCGAAGGCGAAGTTACACTTCTCTCCTCCCCTCTACTGGGCTGGCGTGGAGCGGGCAGGAGATACATCCCAGGATGAATCTTCTGTTGGTACGGAAGCCCTAACGTAGCTTGCTTGGATTGTTCTAGGCGTGCTTCGCTCTTTGCTGTGAGCAATCAAATCCATATCATTCTTTCTCTCCGAGATACTCCGATCTATCCAGTTTGTTGCGGATTTGACTTGATTGTTCTAACAGCAGCAGTTTGTTTCCTCCAAATTTTGCGGTCCCACTTTAAGTCCACCCTAACACGGTATTAATTGATTAATGGTTATTACAGGTGAGGCAACTTCTTGCTGCTGGTAGAGGCCTGATACAATTGTGAAAACAGAAGCTCTACTGAAGAAACTATAGTTAGAGCAACCTGATCACAGAAAATGTCTGAGTTCCTGGATCTTGAGGCCCAGGATGGGATAAGGATGACTTGGAATGTTATACCGGGGACGAAGCAGGATGCTGCTAACTGTGTTGTCCCTGTTTCTGCCATATATACTCCTCTCAAGCCAAATCCTGCAATCCCTGTTCTTCCTTATGCCCCCCTTCGCTGCCGCATTTGCCGTTCCATCCTCAACCCTTTCTCAATTGTCGACTTTGTTGCAAAGATTTGGGTCTGTCCATTCTGCTTTCAGCGCAACCACTTCCCCCAACACTACTACTCTATTTCGGAAAGCAACCTCCCTGCAGAACTATTTCCTCAATATACTACTGTTGAGTACATGTCCACTGCCGAAACAGGTCCTGTATCGCCACCAGTCTTCCTCTTTGTTGTCGATACTTGCATGATTGAGGAGGAAATTGGCTACTTGAAGTCTGCTCTAGCACAAGCAATTGAGCTATTGCCAGACCAATCCCTTGTCGGGTTCATTACTTTTGGGACATATGTGCAGGTTATAATCACCTGTCTCTCATTAATGCTTCACTGATTTATATACTGGTCAACAATTGATCTGAATACATTTTGATCCGTGTAGGTGCATGAATTAGGTTTTGGCTTGTTGCCAAAGTCATATGTGTTCAAGGGGACAAAGGAGGTTACAAAGGATCAAATTCTTGAGCAAATGTGCTTCTTTGCAGCGAAGACAAAACCCACAACAGGTGTGATCGCCGGCTCAAGGGATGGTCTTTCAGCAGAGAGCATTGCTAGGTTCCTGTTGCCTGCTTCTGAGTGCGAGTTTGTGTTGAATTCAGTAAGAACTCTGTTTTACTTACATAGAAGCATGATAAGTTTATCCAGGGACTTGGACAATACTTTAGGTCTTTTAATACACTATTTTTTTATTTTCTCAATTGTAAATTATTGATGATGTTTTCCCTTTTCTGTAGGTTATAGAGGAACTGCAAAAGGACCCGTGGCCTGTTTCAGCTGATCAGCGTGCATCAAGATGTACTGGAGCTGCATTAAGTGTTGCAGCCAGTCTCTTGGGGGTTTGCATCCCTGGATCAGGTGCTAGAATCATGGCATTTATAGGTGGTCCATCTACAGAGGGACCTGGTTCTGTAAGTCAAATTTCTTTAATGATTATCACATTTTTAAGCTTCATTCACTTTGTCGATCTACACTTACATTGTGAAACATGATTCTGGCTAATATAGTAGTGGTGGGTTTAGTCCCACATGGCTAGTCTAGGCGCATTAGAGTAATAGAGTTGGATATAGATCTGGATATCCATCCATACCAACTGGGTTGACCCTTTTAGTGGAAACGAGGATGAAAGCCATACTGCTGGTACGGCCATATGGGATGGACATACTCGGGGTGTTACATATTTAGAGTTCATGTTATGAAAAGTTTATGGGTTTGCTCATTTGCTCTATGTTTAACTATTGGAGAAATATTTTTCTATTTATTTTCTGTAATGAAGTTAACTTTAGACTTCCTCCAAATTTTGAAGTAATTTTGAAAACGAAATCACCCTGATTTGACTTTTCTATTTAGTTGAATGCCCGTGTGTTGCTACGGAACAACAAACATTTACCGATGCTATCAATGTGAGAATGAAGTTATAAAAATAAATCAACGCATCACAAAACTACCTCCATTTGAAATCATGCTTAGTTTGTATGTATCAAAGTACCATAATAGCAAACATCAGTTAATAGTGATACATAGACAGACTCAGGGCCGGGATGCTCCAATTTTACATGATCGTGAATGATTTTGTTGCATATGCAACACGGTAGGGGGAAAGAATACATGGCATCACATGTATTGCTATCCCATCACATCGCAGACAATGTTGATCTATCATTTGGTTTCTAATAACAACAACAACAAAGCCTTTGATCCCAAACATGTTGGGGTAGGTTAGGAATGAAACATTCTCAAAGTCAAAGAGACGAGAGCCCTGCAAATAAAAAAAATATAATATAATAATAATAGTAATAGTAATAATAATAAAACCTATAAGGCTAAAATCCTAAGCTGTACATCCTGCCATCTGAGCCGAGAGCCTAAAACACAGCTCCTAAACCTTCATATGGTTCTGGTACGTGGATCGCTAACTTCCATGCGCTTCTATCTAAAGTTAATTTTTTAGCTACATTCCAATCCCTCAAATATTTTTTAACTGCTTCCTCTTACGTTAATCTTGGTCGACCTCTGCATCTTCTTACGTTTTCAGTACGTCTTAAAATTCCACTACGTACCGATGCCTCAAAAGACCTCCGTTTGAGATGTCCAAACCATCTTAAGCGATGTTGGATAAGTTTCTCTTCAATTGGTGCTACCCCCACCCTATCACGTATATCCTCATTGCGGATTCGATCTCGCCTTGTGTGACCACATATCCACCGTAACATCCTCATCTTCGCTACACTCATCTTCTGTATATGTTATCTTTTAGTCACCCAACATTCTGCTCTATATAGCATCGCAGATCTGATCGCCGTCCTATAGAACTTAGCCTTTAACTTTTGAGGAACTTTTTTGTCACACAGGACACCCGATGCTTGGCGTCATTTCACTCACCCCGCTCTAATCTTGTGGCTCACGTCTTCATCAATCTCTCCGTCTCGCTGTAGTATCGATCCCAAATATCGAAACGTGTCCTTCCTAGGCACTACTTATCCTTTCAGCCTAACATCTCTATCATCTGCCCCGGCACCGCTGAAATCACACTTCATATACTCAATTTTAGTCCTACTAAGTCTAAAACCCTTCGATTCTAGGGTCTTCCTCCACATATCCAGATTCCTATCGATACCTATCATATTCTCATCAATTAACATTACATCATCAGCGAAAAGCATACACTAAGGGATATCTCCTTGTATGTCCCGTGTGACCTCGTCCATCTCTAGGGCAAAAATGTATGGGCTCAATGCTGACCCTTAGTGTAGTCCTATCTTAATAGGGAAATCACTAGTATCACCACCACATGTTCTGATATTAGTCACAACATCTTGGTATATATCCTTAATTAGGGTAACATATTTTGTTGGGACTTTTTTCCTTTGAAGCACCCACCATATGACCCTTCTTGGCAATTTGTCATAGGCTTTCTCCAAGTAAATAAACACCATGTGAAGATCCTTTTTTTGCTCCCTATACCTCTCCATCAACTGCCGTGTCAAGAAAATCGCTTCCGTGATCGACCTCCCAAGGCATAAAACCAAATTGGTTTGTCGTCACTCTAGTCACTCTTCTTAAATGGTGCTCGATCACTCGCTCCCAAAGGTTCATTGTGTGGCTTATGAGCTTAATTCCTCTATAATTATTACAGCTTTGAATGTCTCCTTTATTTTTGAAAAATAGTACTAATGTGCTCCTCCGCCACTCGTTAGGCATCTTGTTCGACCTAGAAATGCTATTGAACAAATTAGTTAGCCAAACGATCGCCACTTCTCCCAGGCATTTCCACACCTCGATTGGAATGTTATCAAGCCCTAACGCCTTATCCACTTTCATCCTTTTTAAGGCCTCTCTTACTTCTGACTTCTGGATTCTTCGAACAAACAACCTATCGGTGTCATCAAAAGCATCATCCAGTTCGATCATACTATTGTCATTGTCATGATTGAACAACTCATCGAAGTAATCTCTTCACCTATCCTTGATCTCATCATCTTTCACCAAAAGTCTATTAGTGTCGTCTTTGATGCATTTAACTTGGTTGAAATCTCTCGTCTTCCTTTCCCGAAGTTTAGCCATCTTGTAGACATCCTTCTCACTCTCTTTTGTACTTAACTTCTGGTAAGTTTCCTCATAGGCCTTATCTCGGGCCTCACTCACCGCTTTCTTTGCCTTCTTTTTTGTTGCTTTGTATTTTTGTACGTTGTCGTCGCTCCTATCATGATGCATATGCCTGTAGCATGTCTTCTTCTCCTCAATAGCCTTTTGCACTTCCTTGTTCTACCACCACGTGTCCTTAGGTTCGCATCTTGTCACTCGGGTCACTCCAAGCACCTCCGTAGCCACCTTCCTAATGCGAGATGCTATCTCTGTCCACATACTATTCGCTTCTCCCATGTTCCATTTCCTTTCCGCGATCATCCTCTCCTTAAACTCCTGCAAGGCGTTCCCTTTGAGTTTCCACCACTTCGTCCTCGTGGCTCTGGCGACCTTAACCTATCGAACTCGTGTCCTAAAACGAAAGTTGGAGACTACCAACTTATGTTGCTGGACAACACACTCTCCAGGTATAATCTTACAGTCTATGTAGGCTTGTTTGTCCTCCCTCCTAACAAGAACAAAATCGATTTGGTTAGAATACTGACCACAACTAAAGGTAACTAGATGGGAATCTCTCTTTCTAAAAAAGGTGTTAGCTATCATGGGATCATAGGCTACGGCAAAATTTAAGATATCTTCTCCCTCTTGGTTCCTATCACCATAACCAAAGCCCCCATGCACCCTTTGAAACCCCCCACTAGTTGTACCGACATGACCATTGAAATCGCCTCCTAAGAAAAGCTTCTCACTATTAGACACACTTCTAACCATATCATCTAGGTCTTCCCAAAATTGCCTCTTAGCGGCTTCATCTAGACCTACTTGTGGAGCATAAACGCTAACAACATTCAAAACCAAGTCGCCAAAGATTAGCTTGACTAGGATAATCTTATCCCCCTGTCTCCTCACGTCGACAACTCTGCTCTTGAGGCCTTTATCAATTAAGATGCCCACTCCATTCCTATTTCGTTCTGTTCCAGTATACCACAACTTATAGCCAGTATGCTCCACCTCCTTCGCCTTCTGACCCATCCATTTAGTCTCTTGAACGCACAAGATATTTACACGTCTATTAATCGCCGTATCAACTAATTCTCTTAACTTACCTGTTAAGGACCTTACATTCCAACTACCCAGACGGATCGTACTCTCCGCAGCTAGCTTCCTTGCCCCTCGCACTCGTCGAGTAAAGTGCGAAGACCCTTACACATTTTCCACTACATCCGGGCGACGACGTAGCGCATCGCTAAGGGAGTGACGTCCCGGCCCTTGCTCATTTATCACCACATCTGGGTTCCGATATGGCGCGTTGCTGAGAGGGTTACGCCCCAACGAATTATCAATTTTGGATTTCATTCTATGAAAAGATGGCTTAATTTTTACGTTAGCTCGTCGGGCCTAACACAACCCTTCTCCTTTTTCCTAGCTTGGGACAGGCTACTTAGAAATCTACACAGGTGGAGTTTTACAAGGGATGCAACACGAGGACTTCCCAGGAGGTCACCCATCCTAATACTACTCTCGCCTAAGCACGCTTAACTTCGGAGTTTTGATGGGATCCGGTGCTTTAGTGCTGGTTTCTAATAACATCAGCAAAATTCTAAACTAATCTTCAAGGTGTCTACTGCCAAGTTATCATCCTACATAGGCGCGTTGCTTCTGAGCATGTCCGGGAACAACTTAATCAGGAACTCAATCGGCATGCCCTTCAACTCTGTTTGAGTGCAGCAGAGTAGCAAATAAGTATAAGTTTATCAGAGTTTTGAACTTCTGATCAGTGCAAATGAGTCAATATTGCAGGAATACCATGGGGCTTGAAATTGAGAAGGAGCTTGTGATGTAAATAATGCTTAAATAGTAACACAACAGTGCCGATTGGAACTAAAACTTTTCCACAAAGTAGTGCTTGCTCAAGTAATGCAGTAACACTAACACTAACAGCAGTGAACCGGAAGTTTGGTGAGTATTGCAGATGCTTCAGAAGACATTCTTTTGTGGATGATATGGTGGATTTCAACATTTGAATAAAAGAAACAGTCCAACACAAATGTTCCTACCTTGTGCCATGGGTGAGCTTTGATTTGCGGGAATTTAAACTTGATATAATTTGGATAGATGCACTTAATTTCAAATATGGGCTTAGTTTATAATCGGCCTCTGTCCTCAAGCCGAACTTGCAAACAGATGCTTGCATGGTGGTTTTAAAGAAGAAGTTTTTCTCTCATAAGGCATTACAAGTTAGTTATTATGTTGTCAAAGCTGATGGCACCAACTTGAACAAAAATGCAACCATTGTTCCTTTTAGCGACAACCAACCAAAGTTGATCTATGATATAGTAAATTCTCACCTCAACAACTGAACTAATCAACTTGTGTCTTATAAGTTGCTTGAAAATCGAAACCCATGTACAAATGTTAAGCTATTAATATGATAGACAAAAAAAAAATACTTGCATGCAACATTGCGATAAGAAGTACCTAAAACCACAACAATTGACGCTACGGCTTGTGGCTAGTCCCGGTGCAAGTGTTGTTTGTACATATCGTTCCCTGTTATTCTGATCTTCTCTGAACTCACCGAAGCCACCGCGACACTGCCCTATGCAGCCTTCCGTCGGCGTCCTTGTGCCTCTCATTGCTACCACGTCATCTTCTTGCCATCCAGTGTCCAGACCTATGTAGCAAGGCTATCTTTTTTTCTATGCGGAATTTAATCGGCAAAAAGCTTTGCAGTTTGTATTGTAATATAAATAAGGTTAGCCAGGTAATTCGAATTCCGATCTTTGAGTTCCATTACCAAATCCTACATATGGCAGACTAAAAGCAACCTATGTGCCATAATAATTCCTCAACAGCTAAGAAAGAAGGAACTGGAGCAACAATCATGTGGTTTTGGGGGGAAGAATGGACCTTCTGTTTCGCGGACGAAACCCATGGTGGCGGTGACCCTATCCTTGATTGTAAGTGACAACCCATCTGCATGACAACCACACATCAAATCGAACGCACATACCAATCACACAAATATGAGCTAAGACAATCCACGAGTGCAACAGATCGGATCTCTTGTGCTGCGGGGAGCGCAAATTGGCCAGCTCACCTTTCCCAAGAGGCGCGATGATTGTGGAAAGGAATCTAGCTCGATTCACGGCAACAAATGGCGGCGGCGCGGAGGCCTTCTAGGAGAGAGGTTGGACTTTGAGGGGAGGGGCCGAATAGGGGGTAGTTGGGGCATGATGATGTGAGGACAACCCTCCGCTGTCAAGCTTGAAGAGGAGGGTGCTGCAGCCGACCACATCCGCCCATATCTACTCCCTCCACTCGGTGCCGCGTGCCTTGCTTCCCATAGGCCTCCGGCCACTCGCCACTGTCGTCAAGCGGAAGGCCACCCTCTGCCGCTGAGCTTGACGAAGAGGGAGCCGCCGCCGCTTGCTTTCTCCGCTGGCCGTTGGAGGGTGGAGATGGTGTGGTACGGCACCGTGCAATGGATGGGGCGAGTAGGAGTGACGGGGAGAGGAGGCTGAGGGCAGCGCGCGCGGAGGCAAGGGAGGTGGGCGAGGGGGTCGCGGTGGCGGTCGAGGGAGGTGCGGTGCGGATGGGAGGATGGGTCAAGGCGGTGGTTTGGCGTATTTTAGTCGTATGTGGGGATGGGGTGGGACGATTGTCCCGCTACACGGGGGTATACCCTAATCTTTATTAGTTAAGAAATTATTTCATAACTAATTATGGTTTAACAATGTGCGCATTTGTGGCCATGATACTCCAGTATGGATATTGATTATTGTTGAGAGTTAGCTTGTTTCAAATATCATGATATTTCTTAGGAAACAGCATGAGACATTAATGTTAGTGTACTATAATGATATTCTTTGCAAATTTTCAGATCGTATCTATGCCCTTATCAGAGCCAATTCGTTCACACAAAGACCTCGATAAAGGTTCCGCTCCACTTTATAATAAAGCTGTAAAGTTCTACGAGGAGATTTCAAAGCAGCTTGTGCATCAAGGCCATGTGCTTGATTTATTCGCATGTGCGCTTGACCAGGTTTGTTGTTTTTCCCCTTTTTTAATAAAATATTCATACCACCTTCTCTTGGTAAAGGATCAGGCATAAACTTGTTGAATTTTCTTGGTTTTGGTCGCTGTCAATGTAGAGGACTTTTGCTGTCTAGTCATTCATGGACTGCTGTGACGCAAGCATGTTAGTCAATAACTCAATAAACATAAACTATTTGTTTAAGCATTTTGTTTCTTGAAAGTCCCATGACTCTGTAAGATACTGCAACTGGTGCAACATAGTTCAGCAGGTATTTACATAATGTCATACAGTCATACTATGAACTTGATGCTTAACACAATTTAGTGTAGGAACTTTGGCATATTTTATCAGCTAATGAAATACAGTAGAATGTTGACCCACTGAATAATTACTTGACAAAGTCAACAATAACCTGTAAGCCAATATCTTTTGCAAATTGTCTAATAGTGGTGTGTGCAACAAGATTTTTTTGGGGGGGGGTTGGTAATGCATGAAGCCATAAACTATTGGTAATTAGCGCATCACAGTATAGTGTCAACTCAGGTCTTTAATCTTTCTGATGTCTATGCATGTTTGTCTTGTTTTGAATTAATAATTTCTTGTTTATATTCTCATTCTCAGGTTGGTGTTTCTGAGATGAAGGTTGCAGTGGAGAGGACCGGGGGAATAGTTGTCCTCACAGAAAGTTTTGGCCATTCTGTTTTTAAAGACTCACTTCGACACATTTTTCAGTCAAGTGACAATGACCTTGGCTTATCGTTCAAGTAAAGATACTCTTCTGCCTGCTTTGTTTAGCTGGATTGCTACTAGCTAGCACGTTTATGTTTGGTTGTTTTCTGTGCATTCGAAAATTAGGAATTTGCTTTGACTTACTTTGTTTTTACTGCAAACTCAAAAGTGAGACATTTTTACCTCCTTCCCTTGAACATTTTTTGCAAAGGCACCTATGATGCATCATAGAGAAACTGCAGATAAGTTTAGCGCTCCCCAGCACAGATTAAGAATTGATATTGAACTCAAATGAACTCATTTTCTCACTTTGCATTAGTTGACTATTTTCTTGAGACAAGAGTGCTTGTGTGGTTACTCTTCCTTTAATAGTTGAATCATCCACATAGGATCGTTATAGGTGAAATGGTGGTTTCAAGGGCGTAAAGAACCTTCATGGCATGGAATAACCTGTCCCGGTACGGCCTTTGTTTTTTCATTTTCTGATTGCTGTGTTTAAATTATGTTTGCAGTGGTATATTTGAGATTAACTGTTCAAAGGATGTCAAAATTCAAGGCATTATTGGACCTTGTACTTCCCTGGAGAAGGTACGTATTTAGTTACATGTCAACATTTTAGAATGGTGATTGTACTCTATATATACATATGAGTCTTCTTGCATGTTGCTATTTGTGCAGAAAAGTCCTCTATCCTCAGATACAGTTGTAGGTCAGGGAAACACTAGCGCTTGGAAGATGTGTGGTCTAGACAGGAAAACCTCACTCTGTTTAGTATTTGATATTGCAAAAAAAGATGGTCTGGAAGCAATTGGTCAATCAACAAGCAATCAGTTCTACTTCCAATTCTTAACCTAGTATGGAATCTGCCTTTTCTCCCTTCGTCGTTTTGCTAAACAGCTGATACTATTAGAGAAGGATATCTATCTGACTTGGAGGTGCCATGTGCAGTTATCAGCATCATGAGGGCCAGATGAGATTGCGATCTACTACAATTTCCAGAAGATGGGTTGCTGGTTCTGGCGGTGTGCAGGCAAGTTTTCCTCTATGTTCACTTCGATAATTTATTTATGTTTTCCACTTTTCCTCCTATTTGTACACCTTTTCTTAGAACTAATCAAGCTCATATATTAATTCCATTTGTAACTTCGCTAGATGCTACAGAAAAAAAATGCTTTCCTCGTCATAATTGAGGCCCAGACCTTAAACAATTATGTTTAGTCCATTTCAGTGAACAACCTGGTGTTTTCTCAAAAAAAAAAACGGAAAAAGAATGTAGTATTGTTGCTTATTAGATTATATGTGTTATAGGAGCTAATAACTGGCTTTGATCAAGAGGCAGCTGCTGCAGTCATGGCACGCTTGGTCTCATTTAAGATGGAAGCTGAGGTACTTCCTGATGCTCTTCTTAAATTATTTTAACAGTTCATGCACGCATGACAGACCATTTTTCTGTTTTGTGGAAACGGAATACAGTATCATATAAAAATTTAAAGGATGAAAACTTGGCCCTATTTATCTATTCATTATACATATATGCAGACTGTTGCCTTCCTTTTCCTTTTGCGATGTTCACGTCCTTTGTACTTTTTATATAGAAAATTTTACTGTTTCTGCTTCTCTATGGCACATTTATAGTACTCATGCATTGATGACCTATGAAGGTTAACTTATAGGCCAAAGCATCTGCAAGTTAGTTTAATCTTATCTTAATATATATAAACTACTGATGAGATTGGAGGCAATATGTTAGTTGGAGAAAGAGAACAATCCTAGAAATTATCTCATTAATTGGGAACCAAAGAAAAGAATCTATTGTGTATATTAGATGGTACACTATATCCCAAATGTAATGATTGTGATTTCTTCTTAAAAGTACCCTGACGATAAGAAACACATTGTCATTGTCTAAAAAGGAGATGATACACATGGACTCTCAGTAGGCATGGCATATATACACCTAAGTTGAAAATGAAATCATGTAAGAAGCAAACTCTAAAACATTAATTGTGAAGTAATAGAAACTGTGTTGGAAACAAACTCTGACCATAAATGAAATAGTTTGGTGCTCAAGGGCTCCTCGATTAGTTTCATTAATAATAAACTGCCGCAGTTATTGTTGTTGCTTACGTTTTCTGACATAAGTTGTGTCCTTGTTTGATCCTATATTATTAGCATGATCTTGATATTTCTTTCAGGCTGATTTTGACCCAATAAGATGGCTTGATCGAGCATTGATTAGTTTATGTTCGAAATTAGGAGACTATCAGAAGGAAGCATCCTCATCTTTCAGTTTATCCCCACGTCTATCAATTTTTCCCCAATTCATGTTTAATTTGAGACGTTCTCAGTTTGTTCAGGTAAAGCATTTTCCCTTGTTCATTGAGTCACGCTGATCAACAGATCAAGTGGAAATTATTTTTGTCTTTGCTCTAATTAATCTCCCATGCAGGTTTTCAATAATAGTCCAGATGAAACTGCATATTTCAGGATGATGTTAAACAGAGAGAATGTAGCAAATGCAGTTGTGATGATCCAGCCTTCACTTATATCATATTCATTTCAATCAGGTCCAGAGCCTGTTCTGTTGGATGTAACTGCAATTGCTGCTGACAGGATCCTTTTGTTGGATTCTTATTTTACCATTGTCATATTCCATGGGATAACCATTGCACAGTGGCGAAAGGCTGGTTACCAAGATCAAGAAGGGCATGAGGTAATGTTTTGTGAGCCAAACCATGATTACACTACATATTTATTCAGCTCTATGTGGCCTTTCTTGTAAGTTTATGAAGAACTTTTTATCTAGGTTTGATCTTAAAGGTTTGCCTTTGCATTAAAGGACTAAAAAAAATCAATACTAAAGATTTTGCATTTGATGGCCTTAATGCAGGAGGCTGTTAGACCAATCTAAGAAAAATAATGTGACCTGCATTATATGTAGTATATGCTACAGTCAGCCCCAACAGTTAATCTTGTATGATGTTCAGGTATTTGCCCAGTTGTTGCAAGCTCCACAGGAGGAGGCTGATACAATAATCAGGGAGCGCTTTCCTGTGCCTCGTTTGGTTGTGTGTGATCAATATGGTTCTCAGGTTATATTCTTGCTTAAGCTTTCAATACACTCTTCATCTGACTTCTTAGGAGAATGTATGATGTAATCTATTTGAGTAAATGCCGACAGTTGTCCTCCCTACTGGATAAGATTTGAAAACTCGTCCTAGCAGCAAAAACAATTATCACTTTCATATAATTTTAACCTTTTACTATTTATGAAATTACAGGCTCGATTCTTACTGGCAAAGCTTAATCCATCCGTCACATATAACTCTGACAATCCTCCACCACCTGGAGGGGATGTCATATTTACAGATGATGTGAGCTTCCAGGTCTTCATGGATCATCTCCAACGGTTGGCAGTTCAGTAGAACATTGTCGTGTGGCAATTTTGTACCAATGGTCTCTTCTGGTGTACAGCAAGGAACTTCGTGTGTGTGTGTGTGTATCCTCTTCTACAGGTTGGCATATATTGTAGACTGACATGCCGTTGTTAGCTCTACATCTGTATATTACCATACAATTCATGTCGGAACATTCATACGTTGTGTAAATGGAGTATCATACCCTTCTTGATTGGTCATCGGTGACACCAAAGAAGATTGTTGTCTTCCTAACCGTATGCCACCCGGGGTACCTCATCAGCTAGTGAATTCAAGCGCACTGGGGAAGCGGACGCTTCTATGTTTGGGTGTGTTGTGGAGGGCAATTACCCAGTGAGCCTTACCACGCAAGATGGATTGGGATCCTCTTAACTTGCCAGAGGCAAGCACTGTGCTGTGTGACTTTGGCTAATCCTCAGCTGTTGGATAAAAAAGAACGGTGCAGGTCTGATGCTACAGTATGTAGCTGCAGTGCAAATAGCATCTAGCGCACATGGATTTGGGCGCAGCTCACGTGAGCAGTAGTCTACAGTTTTTTGTAAGTTCTGTCACTGTTCGGTACTATGCACCTCTGACTAAGCTCTTGCTCTTGCAAGTCAAGAGTATCCGGATCCATGCGGGATCAGGTTCTGTTGATCTGTTTTATATAACAGAATGGGAAATACTCATTTTCAGGTCTTCAGGAGTAACCGCTAAATGGAAATAGTGTCAAAGGTATACATTTTCAGGGATTGTTTTAGCGCAAACCAGTACATGATGAAAGAAAATTTTGTTCAGATCAACTTTTTTTTCAAGGGTGATTTGCATATCTGACGTTATGATGACTATGTACGAGTGCTAGTATGGTGAAATTTCCCGTGAAAACCATCTACATGTCGAAAACCCGTGAAAACCAGGTGAGGTTTCAAAAATTATAAAAAGTCTGCAAATGTAGGGGTGACATGTTTTCAAAGTTTCAAGGTTTGTCTTTTCCATATCTTGCAACTACTGTTCAGTTTGACGTTGAAATTTCAGAACATACCCTATTCCATATTTCACATTTTTTTAAAAAAAACTTGGCACATGATTTTCACGGGTTTTCAACATTTAACTTGTTTTCACATGATATATTGCCTTCTTGTATATGCCTCCTTTGAAGTACACCTTGAACCAACAGATTGTCAAAAGTAATCGTCTTTTGTATCTTGTTGCATCAATTCAATTGAAATGTTTCAGTGATCATAGTGTCAAAATTATATTGTAACACTTGTATTGTATGTAACAATTGCAATATTCCGTACAGACTGACGTAACGAGATTCCCATGGTCGCATGTCTGATCCACAGTATAAGGTTAACACTAATTCAAAGTACAGTAGCCTACATATTTTACTGGAGACGGAGCTCGTTCTTAACAGTAACATGTTACATGTAGTCCGGCTTAAGCATCCATTGTTGAAGCTGTGCTCACTTGGTCACCGTTGATGAAGGCCACCATCGCCTCCATCTCCTTCGCCGCCTTCTCGCTGTCCGGCTTCAAGAGGAAGTACACGTGGTTTTCGCCGGGAGTCTCGTGCAGCTGCGCCTCGCCGCCCCACCCGCTCGCCCTGAGCGCCTCGACGTACGCGCGGCCCCTCGCGCTCAGCATGTCCAACCCCGCTACGGTCACCAGCACTCGCGCGCCCCCGAGCCGCCGCCACTCCTCGCGCGCCATGGCCACCGGGTTGATCACTGGGTCGTCGATCCCGTATCGCCCCGCGCACACGAAGCTCCACGTCCGCTCCCGCCACCGCCGCACCTCCGGGTCCCGCGTCTCCGACGGCACCGGGCGCTTCCCCCAGAAGTGCGGGTCCAGCAGCGCTATGCCCCGGATGGTCGCGCCGCCGTCCAGGCCCTCCCTGCCGGCGCGCATCGCCATGTTGTGCGCGATGTTGCCGCCGGCGCTGTCCCCGACCAAGAACAGCCGCGTCAGGTCGGCGTGGCGCGACAGCCAGGGTTCCGTCCTGGACCGCGCGCTCCTGAGCACCCACCGGAGCACCGCCCACGCGTCGTCGTAGCCCGCCGGGAGGCGGTGCTCGGGCGCGAGGTGGTAGTCCACGGACACGGCGAGTACCCCGGCCTTCGATACGAGCGCGTTCAGGTACCGCTGGTACGTCGGCGAGAAGGCCGACTCCGTAACGAACCCGCCGCCGTGGTAGAACACGACCAACGGCAGCTTGTCACCGTGCTTTCTCGTCGTGCTGTTGGCGAGGTTCGGCAGGTAGATGCGGACGGCTAGGCCTGCGGTGGCGTCGACGAGCACGTCCTTGGAGACCACGCCGGTGGCGGGGTCCGAGGAGGCCGGCACGGTGTCCGTGCCCGTGAAGCGCTCGACGCGACCACTCTTGTAGAGGACAAGGAAGGGGAAGAAGAAGAAGTCGACGTCCCCGTCATCTTCGGCGCCGATGGAGGCCGGGCTCGGAGGAGCGCGCGGGGCGAGCAGCGCTCCCGCCATGTTGAGCAGGAGCAACAGCGCGGACGAGACGCTCACAGCCATGAGCAAAGCTCAGTGTAGTAACCTTAATTTCTTGTCAAACGAAGGCTTGATCGAGCAAACCTTTTGGCTTTTATGCCGAGAGCATCAGCAAGTCAGCATCTCTTGTTTCACGTTCCGTGTCATTCCCTTTCACTAGCACGTAACAGGTAGGACAAAGATAGCCAGGACAGGAGAGATTGCTTCTGTTAAGCTACTTACCACTTTGAAATGCTTTAAGATTTATGCAAGCCTATTGGAGGCAAGAACATGGAAGCACTCCTCACCAACTTTATGGTGCTACACATGCTCCCATTCATAAAAAAATAGTGCAAATAGTCACGGAAAATTCCCAAAAAAATTGATAACATTGATACAAAATCAATCTATCGTGCCACAAAATTTCAAATAAAAATTCTATCTATATATCGAGAAACAAAAAAGACAAAAAAAAAATCTCCTAATACATCGCCTCTTGAATTGAATTTTTGTATCTAACTATTTTTTTGCAGAAATTTTTCATGATCATTTGTACTATTTTCTGATGAACGGGAGCATGTATAGCACCAACATTTACCATAGTGTTGGGAGCACAGCGACATCGAGCATAGGATTTTTCTCGGTGCCGCCGGTGAATCGGCTCGTGCCACAGGTGATGTGTGTTGTTCGTTGGAGAAGTTTTTGGCTCATTTAGTCTTTCTTTGAAGCGAAATAGCAAAAGTAGCTATACGTCCGAAATGATAAAAATGATACCTCTACCACGCTAATTTGCGGTGGAAAGTTACGTATCTTGTTTCCAAACCGCAGCAGGCGATATGCCACGCTCTCAGTCTGCGGCAGACGACCTGCTGTGCTCTCAGTCTGCGGCAGGAATGTGCGTAGGTCATCTGTTGTACTGGCATGTCATCTTGCCCCAGACTGGAAGCGTGACAGGGGCTTTTTGTGGCAAATTAGAGCAATATATGTTACTTTTATCATTTCGAACACGAGAGCTACTTTTGTTTTGCAAATAAAAAACATGCCAAAGACTCTTCATCGAGAGTCCCACTTACCGATCGGAGCACGACTTGTACTTAGTAATTTTCGCAGATTCAATAGGACAATGCCAAAGACTCTTCATCGGAGAGTCCCACTTACCGATCGGAGCACGACTTGTACTTTGTAATTTTCGCAGATTCAATAGGACACATATACGTCGATGTTGCCAGACTCTTTCGCCGGAGCTCGAGGTAGTGTTGCATTGGACGGCAAGGTCGCAACGTGGCGAGTTCAGGTATCTTTAAAATCCGGGGGTTTCCTGCCTTGGGACGAGGATCCTCTGCACTGCCAGAAAACTCCTTGCCACAGAGCTACTGCGTTGTGTATCCAGTCAGCTACACCTGCTGAGCCTGGATAAAATTCAGCAAGATAAGCATTCACATGCAGAGTTCAGCTTCGATAATACCGATCTTTTTTGTTGGTATTGCCTAGTTAAGTACGAACGATACAAAAAAAATCGAGAGAACACTCCACTCGGCACTACTATAGCTTGTGTGAAATGGATTTGCATAGAGTTACTTTTACCATTGTGTGGTAATGAATAATGATGCCATGCCATTACTTCTCACATGTATACTGAAGTTTCGACCAACATATCAAAATTATATACGAAGCACAAGCACCCTCAAAATGTTAGTACCGAACCAAAAAAATAGAGCAGACAGCACAGCCATTTTAATTCCGGGACAATGCGTTCGACGATATGAACATAAACACACCTACATGCCAAACACGTGACACCGCCATTGTCGAACCCGGGAGTAATGCCTTCAAATCATCTGTGTATTCTGAATTAGTCCCATGATCAGTAGCTAGTTCACACAGTAAACAAGAATGGTAACATCCATAATTCGTACAACTTTATTAATAAATATCAGAATTTAATACAAGAAAGACTTATAAGCCAACAAAAAGAACACAACGGAAGACGAAGAAAAAGTAGTAGAGCCCAACTAATCTGCTTAACAGTTGTAAAGTCCTTCTCCTCTGAACAACATTTTATTAAGCAAGAGTGAGTACAAACTCCGTAAGTTACACCCAATAACAGAATTATAATGCATACAGGGATATATCAAAGGAAGACTTATATTGTTAAATTTGTGTAAAGCAATGTTTTTAAAATATCTGTACTAAATTCCAAAGCAGTTATTCTATAACTAAAATTCATTTTCTAAATTCTTAAGTTTTATAGTAGGATAACCTCCATACAAAAGTGGTGAAAGATACCTTCCTATCACATGACCAACCGCTTAATTTCTCAATAGGATAAACTGTCCAAACCAAAGTCTAACTTTGAGTGGCTTTGCTCAGCATGTTCATAATTGTGACACGACTATTCAAATAGTTTTACACTCTGCAGAGGTTGTACAACTTTACCTACAAGAGGTAATCATCTTATAATGTCTGCATGACGCACTTCCGTATATGTACGACTAAGTGGTTATCACAAGACCTTTACAATGCGTCATTCCAACGTAGTCATGCCCACTAAAGTTTTACTTCCTTTGGATTGAACCATCCGCCGGAAGCCCCCTCTTGCGCCACGTGGAAATATATAAAAAGTAGGTCATTCTGACACTCACATAACCGGATGGCACAAGCACAGTGAAATATTGCAAATTATTTAGCCTAGTCTGTCTCATTCCAGACTTGTGGTAGTACGGTGGAACTTAGCAAAATGCAGCTCAAAGACATATTCTTAACTGACTTGGGCGACTTCCAATAAAACTCTGGTCTTGATCATAGAAATGAATCGATCCTGTGCATCAACTTACACCATCCAAATATCCATTTTGCCCAAGTCTAAACCAGTTTATTTTATCTTATTTTTTAAATTATTTATAAACTTCAATGACACACCAGTGCCATGGATACAATTTAAACAACATTTGGTTTTTGGCTGTAAATTCCCAAATTCAATATTTTTTGTCTAAGCTTTGACTAAGCATAAAGTTTTTCAATATGTTCTAGTTCATACTAATATACCAACTAGATTTTTAACTATGGTATCAAGAAATGTGTAATTCAATAGCAAATTTTGGCTACAAAGGTATTGAGAATAACTATAATTTAAAACAGGGATTTAAATAACTTGAATATAAATACGCATGCAATAATAATTTAAAACAGGATTTAAATAATTTAGAATACTAGGATTCAAATATGATCAAAGATGTAACTTGCCTTGCTCACATATTTGTTATTCTGAAACGACATCGAAACTTGACTATCTGAAGTCGTCGAAATCTATACGCGAAAATAAGTCAAATTCAAACAAAATTCAAATAAAACTCCAAATAAATAATTTCAGTATATAAATCTAGACCTTGATTTGAGATGAATTTAGAAATAAGAATCGACAGAATCGGAGTTTGTATGAAGGAGAATGAACACCCGAAAGGTTGAAATCACATGAAATGATAGAAAAAAAAAGAGGATAGCTAAAAAGACTGTGTTGATTTCTTTTACAGAGCAAAGCAAAGTGTAGGCATGACATCCATGGCCCACTTGCAAGTGAGAGAAGGATGTGGAGTGAAGGAAATGAATGTGAGTGTGACATGGAGGCCCCACATGTCAAAGAGGCAAAGAAAATGAAGCAAAGAAAGAAGAAGAGAGCACAGAACAGCAGAGGAGGCACACAGTGATGGGGCAACCCGTTGCGAGGAGCAGGGCGGCGACGGCTAGCAATGCCCAAAATGGGCTGCCCTGAACCCGAGGAGGGTAGAGGAAGTGGTGGCACGGTCGTGGACGATCGGAGGCGGCGGCGGGCTGCGCGGGGCTCCGATGAAGGGGTGGCGCCCTGGGGGAATTAGCGGGAGCACAGGCAGCGCCTGAGTAAGAGGAAGGTGTAGTCGGGGTTAGGGAGACCGGAAGGGGAGTCTGGGTGGCGCAGGTGCGATGCCGGTGGGAATCTAGGGCACAAGGCGTGGGCTGGCGCGTGTAATTTGCTGCACGAGCGTGGCAATGTGTGGCACGGGTGCAAGTAGCGCATGTGGTGGCGACGCGCAAGGGAGGTAGGGGCATACGGGCCGAGGAACGGGCAGGGCGCCGTGCAGGTAGCGCACGAGCTGAGGAAGGTGCAGTGGCAGACGACCATGGCGCCTAGGCCTTCGGTGAAGAAGAACAGGAAACCAGAGCAAAGAAAACAAAGAAGAGAGAGGAAAAAGAAAAGCAAGAAAGAAAAAGGAGAAAAAGAAAATAGAGAAGGAAAAAAGAAAGGAGGAAAAGGGAAGGGAAAAGGATAAAGGCGTTCGGCTCAAGAAAATTCAAAATTTAAATTTTGAATTTGGAATTTGACGATGATCTTTGAATTTGAGAAAAGGAAATCGAATTTTGAACTTGGATTTTAAATAAATACAGAAACTCCAAAAGAAATCCAACACTTTTAAAATAATTAATTTTAAATTAAATTTTACAGCTAAGAAAAGAAATTTTGGGAAAAGCCATAAAATACATAGAATTCAAGGAATAACGAAGGGACTTGGAAAGCTCAAAAATTCAGAAAAACAAATAAACCAATTTTTGAATTTAATTAGAGTTTGATTTAATCATATTAAATTGGTTTATTTTCTGAAATTTCAAATTAAGCTTTAACAAATCAAGAAAATTTCAATCGGTTCCTTTTATTTTTAAAACTTCAGAAAGGCCCCAAAATTTGGGATGTTATTTTTGAACTTAATAAAATTATTTTCAACATAAAGTTGGCTTTAATTTTGCACATAATTTATTTTTAATTCTAGAAAATAGGAAAACCTTTTTAAATTCCATAAAACTCATTAAATTTTAATTCTCACTTTTAAAAACTAGGAAATTCAAGAAAAGCATGAAAACTCTTTTGAAACTCAGAAAATCCAATAAAATAATAATTTTATTTTTGGTAACAGAACTTTGGGATCACCTGATCACCTGATGAACAATGCAGACAATGTAGACAATTGGATGCCTTGGCCTCAGCCTATGCCACATTTACCACTTCAGGAGGATCTCATGGAGATGGGGGACCACAATCCTCCAGGATTATTGGATCCAAATGCTGAACCACCCGTTATTGCTCAAATTAGCATGGAGCTCTCTGACCAAGCCCCATCTTCTACCAACTCTGCCTCGCGGAGCTTTTGTATGGAGCAGGGCGCCTTGGGTCAGCCAATTCCTCAGCCAACACTGATTCCTGATCTTAATCTGCCGGTCAACCATGTCGTAGGGGCCTCAATGGTCAACCAAATCAACCAATGGTTGACAACTATCCATTGGAGAACCCGGGTCATGTTAATGTAAACTTGCAGCTGGGAAGGGTTCTGTTATCAGAATTGAAGTTTCATGCAAGCGATGTTAATGTGGCCAACCCCTTTTTTGCTCGCCCAATATCTGAATCTCTGACTTGGGACAAACACTTTGTTCCACAGGCCGATCAGCATAGGCAAGCAGTGGTGGACATGCCCACTGAATGGGCCGATTTCTTCTCTTCCCTACTTTGCTCACCAGATAGCTTTCCCATTGCTAAGAATATTCTGTCATCTAGCATGTGGTTTGTTATCTCTAAATCTGAAGAGCAACAGGGCAGAAGCAAACCATTTGTTATTCTTGATAGTTGTCCCGGACCTTCAGAACCGTCACAAGATCAATCAACTGAGACGGAGTTTCGGTTCCTACCCCCCCCCCCCCCAAGCTCAGGAAAGCTACCAACAGAGGAAGAGGAAGTACCAGACGACTCTTTGGTTCTACAAGCCCCCTCTACTCTGTTAGCATCTCAGAAAGTGGTTTCATCTATTGGTTCCACCTCGTACATCCATCTCAAAAAGAAGCTCACCAAAAGGTCTATTCCTTTGGTGGAAACTGAGGTCCGCAGAAGCACTAGATTGCAAGCTCTAAAAGGAAGCTTCATGCACAAGCCTAGCTCGGACAAGCAGCATTCGTCTGGGGAGAGACTCCACCCTATCTCTTGACCAGAATCATCAAAAAAACTTTGCTTGAACTACTGCCAAGTACCTCCAGAACATGTCTCGGATGACAGACTTCGGAAAGTATCACCTCTAGACAACAAGAATGAAGAGAAGGTACCAGATGTTGAGGATGGCAAGAAGAACTAACGACAGGAGGAACTTGGACTGCAGAAGCTTTTGGGTTGGTGCTGTCTGCAGCAGTACTTTATCTACTAGGATTCGACTATTTAGTGTTGCTTGTCTTCCCACTAGTTGTACCCACTTTTGTTATGTTTTTAGACTTAATCGGCTTTGGCGTGACAGTGCTTCAATCCAGTGTATCTGGTATATGCTGGAATAAACTGATTACTATTGTGGGTTATGAATAGACTATGAAAAATCCTATCATGGAATGTTAGAGGTCTTAACTCTAACATCAAATGGAGGGTTATTCAAAACAAAATTGAAGAAAGCAAGTGCAGTATTTTGTGTTGTCAAGAAACTAAGATCCAAAGCCTAGAGTTGCCTTTTTTTGGCTAATTTCTGTCCCAGACACTTCAATTCCTTTGCTTATCTTCCCTCGGTAGGAGCCTCGGGAGGTCTACTTATTGCGTGGCAAAGTTCCTTGTTCTGCGGCCGTACTACTTTCACCAATGAGTTCTCTATCACGGTTGAATTGACTTCGGTGCACTCGGGTCTTACATGGTCTCTCACCAACCTCTATGTCCCTCCGAGACCCGATGCTAAAGGAAGATTCCTGGACTGGTTTGCAAGTATTGTCATCCAACCTAATCAAGATTGGCTCTTTATGGGGATTTTAATTTCATCAGAGCTCCCTCAGACAGGAATAAGCCGGGAGGAAGTGTTAATGACATGCTACTATTTAATGCAGCCATTGGTGATCTGGGTCTTGTAGAATTGCCATTAAAAGGAAGATCCTTTACCTGGAGCAACATGCAAGGCGATCCTTTGCTGGAAAAGCTGGATTGGGTTTTCACTTCCTACTCCTGGACCGTCAGGTTCCCGAATACTTGGGTCATTCCGCTGGCCAAATCGGTATCGGACCATGTACCATGTGTTGTGCAAATCAATTCCTCAATCCCTAAATCTACCATTTTCAGATTTGAAAATCACTAGATGGAGCATAAGGACTTTGAGAACCTGGTGAATCACGTTTGGCATACTTTTGTCCAAGCTAATGACCCGGGCTGACGGACTAATCTGAAATTCAAGACACTTCGGCGGACACTTAAAATTTGGTCTAAACACCTATCTAACCTCCGGGCAGCCATTTCCAATTCAAATGAGGTGATCCTATTACTGGATACTTTAAAAAGTACAAAATGTTGTCCACAGAAGAATGGAATGCAAGGGATATCTTAAAGGAGCACCTCAACCACCTCTTAACACACAGCATATTTACTGGAAACAACGTGGTACCATCAATTGAGCTAGGCTTGGTGATGAAAACACCAAAATTTTTCATGCCAGAGCAACCATCCATTTTAGATCAAACTACATCATTGTTTTGCAAGATGACCATGGGAATGAAATCAAAGAACACCACGACAAAGCATCACTTATTTGGGAGGCCTATAAAGAAAGATTAGGTACCTCCCTGGATCCCATCATGCACTTTAACCTGGCTGACCTTTTATTGCCCCACTCTAACTTAGAATGGTTGGAAGAAACTTTTGATCATCACGAGATCGATGAAGTTGTTAAGCTCTTCCCTCCAGACAAATCCCCGGGACCGGATGGCTTTAATGGACAATTTGTTAAGAAATGTTGGTGCATCATCAAACAAGACTTCTATGACCTTTATGATGCCTTCTTTAGGAATGAGCTCAGCCTTCAAACCATCAACTCAGCCCTCATAGCTCTGATTCCCAAGAAGGACAATCCGGTGGGGATTAATGATTACAACCGATATCCTTGCTGAACACTTCCTTCAAAATCCTAACTAAGCTCCTGGCCAACAGACTTTAGATGGTTATTTTAGATCTGGTTCATGCTAATCAATATGGGTTCTTGAAATTGCGGACTATTCAAGATTGTTTGGCTTGGGCTTTTGAATTTCTTCACATCTGTCACTCCTCGAAGAAGGAGATTATTGTACTCAAATTGGACTTTGAGAAGGCTTTTGACAAAGTTGAGCACATCACCATCCTAGCTATCTTGGAGCATAAGGGCCTCGAACCTAAATGGATGTCTTGGATTGCCAATATCCTTAATACTGGAACTTCATCTGTTCTCCTTAACAGGGTACCTGGCAAAATGTTTCATTGCAGAAGGGGTGTTAGGCAAGGGGATCCACTTTCTCCTCTATTATTTGTCCTGACAGCTGACTTTCTCTGATCAATTCTCAATAGGCGAGGACACAGGGATCTTGAATTCCCAGTGCATTATCGAGCTCGCTTGATTTCCAGTGGTGCAATATGCTGATGACACACTTATTGTCATGGAAGCCTATGCGAAACAATTTTTCTTCCTTAAGGATATTCTAAACTCTTTCTCAAAATCTACTGGTCTCAGGGTGAATTTTGACAAATCCTTCATGACTCCTATCAATGTTCATCCAGATAAGATGGATATCCTTTCCCGCACGCTGGGGTGCCAACTGGGCTCCCTCCCATTCACCTACCTGGGCCTTCCTCTGGGAACGAACAAGCCTAAAATCAAAGACTATCTCCCGCTCATTCAGAGAGTCGACAGAAGGCTAGCCAGCTGTGCATCATTTCTCTCCATTAGAGGTAGACTAACTTTGGTGAATTCAGTCTTCTCACAACTGTCTACTTTCTTCATGTGCAACCTAAAACTTCCAAAGGGAGTCATCGCACAAATTGATAGATATCGAAGGAATTGTCTTTAGAGAAGCACATCACTGGATGCCCGTGGAAAATCTCTGATCTCATGGAAAGAGGTATGCAAGCCAAAAAAACAAGGGGGCTTAGGAGTTTTAAACTTGGACACTCAAAATCAGGCCCTTCTGCTTAAGAATCTTCATAAACTATTTAATCATGTCAATCTTCCTTGGGTTAATCTTATGTGGGAAGTGTACTACCAAAGTTCTCTACCCTCAGCTCATGTGAGAATGGGCTCCTTCTGGTGGAGAGATATCCTCAAGATGCTTCCCTAGTATAAGGGTCTTGCAACCTGCACTGTAGGCAATGGGCAATCAATGCACTTCTGGACGGACCTACGGAATGGGAATTTGATTTGCCACCAGCATCTGAATTTCATTCCTTTGCCAAGTCAGACCTCGGTTCGATCGCAGCTATTAAACAAGTGGAGGATTTCCAGTCCCTATTTCACCTTCCGTTGTCGATTCAAGCCCACCAACAATTTCAGCAGGTGCTACATCTCACTCAAGAACTAGTACTCACAGCGCAAGAGGATTCTTGGCATTACATATGGAATTCCTCGCGGTACTCTTCAGTCAAAGCCTATCATTTGCTCATGGGTCATCACCCGACACCGATCTACTACAAGTGGTTGTGGTCTTGCAATTGTCAAAGATGTCATAAAATCTTTTTCTGGCTATTGCTCAAAGATAGGTTAAACACTAGGAACCTCCTCTGACGCAAGAACTGCCCACCGGATGATTTCTCCTGCACCCTATGTGATCTAGGAATTGAAGAAACAGCTCATCGTCTCTTCTGGACCTGCTCATTTGCACAACAATGTTGGGACCTAGTCTGCCCTCAAAGGTCGCCACTCGTCTCGACCCATCAAGCGGTATTTAATCTCAAAGGCAAGATCAACCAAAGTTTTTTATGGAACTAATTATATTAGCTGCCTGGGCCCTTTGGGTCACAAGGAATAACCAGATCTTCAATCACCAACCCCCAAGCATCTCAAGTTGGCGTGTCGCTTTTACCCAAGAATTAGCTCTACTAATTCACAGATCCAAACCCTCCAATAAGCCCTTGCTATCTGCCTGGTTATCCAACTTGTTGTAATTGGTTTCCATTAGCTCTACTGAAGACTTCAGGGATTTGAACGTTCCGGGTCTTCGGAGGTGCTAGTACAAGTCTCTGGATTGCCGGATCGGTGTTAGACCTTTTGGATGGTTTGTACTAGGGATCTCTGTCCCCTTACTCGGCCTATTTGTGAGGTCTGGCACTTTTTCCTTTTTCCTTCTCTTCTCTTTTTTTCTTTTCTTCTTTTGTGATGAACCCGAAGGTCCGATTGTTGGCCCGATCTTTCGATGAGAATGATACGTTCGGTAGTAGTCGCTCAACTCTCACGATCCTGGCTACGAACTCGCAAGGCTCGAAACCACGCAATCGCTGAACTGCTCGACAAGTCGTTATCAACCGTGCACGAAAACCCAGTTGACCTGACAACGAAGGTCGATTCCTGCATACACCGAAGAAGCACACAAGAACAAGATAAAGCAATCTGAAATTGCAAATAGGAATTGAAATATTTGAATTGAGTTGGGATTCTGAATAAGGATCTTAATTGGGTGGTCTAGTCGACACACGCAAAAGATACAAGTTGTAACGAAGGCAAACTAAACATAAACAAAATCCAAGTAAACTAGAAGGGGTGCGACCTCCTTAAATAGGGGATGAGGAACCACACATCTAATAGAACCAGCGGGGCAGGACTAATATTCGTGGATTACTGTTCGTGTGAACAGTAACACACCCCCAGGTGGGCCGCCGGCAGATGGGTCAAGTTCAGTATAATTACAAAGCCCAGATTGGCCCAAACAAGTAATATAATGTCTTCTTTTGATGATTGCGATCAGTCCAGAAGGAATTTGGAGGTGAGGCCAGATCCGTTGGAAAGAGGACGAGATAAGCTTTCAATCAAGTACTCGTGGACCTCAAACGGAGTTCGTATGCGAAAGTTATGTCCGTTTTAAGTTGGTACTATCAAGTTGATTCTAGAGGCCGAGCTGGATTCCAAAGCAGTCCATTTCGAATCGCTTGTTTGTCTTGGACCAAAAGTGACATGGTGCATATATATATATATATATATATATATATATATATATATATATATATATATATATATATATATATATATATATATATATATATATATATATATTATCATTAGGTAGCATCATATAGTTCATATAATACAAAGATACACCTAAAAACAAGCTCACCTGATAATTTAAGTGAAGCGTACGAGCTCTTGTACTTGGAACAGTAAGTATAACAAATATGGTTGTATCCATAGGGGTCATGTCCTCATCATCCTCCCTTTCTTGAAAACAAAGTCGTCCTCGGCTTTTGATAAGCTGAAAATAGGGTAACAAAGAAGCCAAAGTGTATGCATGATATATGTATATGTCATCTGTTTTAACAGTTCTTCGTTGTTGCACCATTAATGTTAGAAGACAGCAACAATCATATATGTGAATGATCAAAACACAAGTTCTCACACAACAATTATTGCAACTAGTTTTGCAAATGTAAGTGAAGCGTTTATGCAATTCAAATCTCTGAAGTTGTAAACTTGCGGTGGAAGCATATATGGGCAAATCTACAACTTTTGGAATCAAACAAAATTCACCCATATAATCATATGTCGGATGAGCAATAGCAAATTCATCTAGCAATGGTGAAAAGATTTGTAAGTTCTTCCATAATTCAACATCGCATTGATTGTCCTTACTAGATGGTGCCATAAAGGTGAACACATAGGCATGGGATGAGCACTAAATTTTATTTGACTCTCATATTGAACAAGATTGACACACAAGAATTGTTGTTCGAAACAACATGCTTCAATTCATCGATGTGATCACAAGTTATGCATATTCGATATACAAGAAATTGATTGTCTACACCATAATCTCCAATCAAATTAAACTTATATCCGAGGGTGTAGGTGCTAAACAAGAATTTTGAACATGCAATTACGAAACTTTTTCCAAGGCATGTGACAATTCCATAGGTGGATCAACATAATATAACATAAAGAATCGGCAGGAGAAATTCTAGTCAAAACGTCTTTATGTCTAACCAATTCCACATGATCATTGTATGCGATTAAATCATCACATGAATCATTCAAAACAGCAGACGATTCAATTACTTCAGCACGTGGTGCACTCAAGTTAACAGGTAAATCAACAAGTTTATCACATGGTGCACTCAACTCAGCTGGCAAATCAATCAAATTATCACAGGATTCATGCAAATTCTTAATAATATCAGATTTTGTAGCTAGGAAATGAATTTCTACCTTCTCAGAACTAGGTTCATCCACCTCATGTGATGCAGTGGTTTCTACTACAATCTGATTTTCCCTTTGCTCAATAATACTAGGCATGAAATCATGGTTATTGTTCTTAGATTGAGTGTTCAAATTAGTACCTTTGGTATTACCTTGTAGGCTCGACTCAGATGATGTTGGTACTGAAGTTGGTGAGTAGTGAGAAGCCTTTCCTTCTTCTTCTTGCTCCAGCTCAATTAACAATGAGCGAGCCAAGGGTGCAAGACAACGAGACAGAGTAACGCCCACGGCGGCGGGCGGCAATCATGGTAGATGCGGCGGGAGAAGCAACCTAAGATGATCTTGATGCAGAGGTTTGTACCGTGCGCTTATTTGTTTCATGTACACGTGAAGGTGTAGTGGAAGTAGACGAAAAAGCACGAACGGTCTTGGATTGTCATCCTTGTACTTCTTTTTCAACTTGGCAAGCAAGACGAAACAAACGAGTGACAGTAGGAGGTTTATAAACAAGTTTATTCCGAATTTGATGGTTTAATCCTCCTAGAAATCTAGTTATCTTTGCATCTTCAGTTTCTTCTAAACCACAACGAGATAAAGCAGTTTGCAAATCTTGATAATAATCCTCTACAGAACTACTACCTTGTCTTAAGTGTTGCAATTTATTAAGCAATTCACGAGAATAATATGAAGGTACAAATCTATGTCTCATTGCTCTCTTCAAATCATTCCATGTTCTAGGTATGTTACGATTAGTGCGACGATATTCACTCTACCAAATAGATGCAAAATCATAAAACTCACGGTATGACCCTAACTTTTAGATGATCAGGAAATTCATGGCATGCAAATAATTGTTGTACATCTAATTCCCATGTGAGATAAGCATCAGGATCATAATTCCCAGCAAAAGAGGGTATCGTGAAGTTAATTTTATGAGACATACTATCACTATCATATACATCCCGTGGTGAAAAAACTTGCCTCAAGTGTGTATCTTCCTCGTTCACTATCTTGCACTCCTGTCCAACAGTTCGAAGAAGAGGTGGATATATCTTGCAATCTTTCCGTGAACCTGCCATAGTTAGTAGAAAACAAGGAAACAAATCACAAGTACATGTCCCTATCAACTACTAGGTTCTGGAGGCTCAACCAAGTCACTCACACTCAAGCTTATACCCAGTTCTTACAAGTTCTTACCAATGAAGCAAGGAAGTGGTACAACCGGTGGCTGGTTCGTGACACTCTCACTTGCGATCAGCCCAACGATTGCGAGGAACGACACCTGTTGAGTTAGTAGGAAGTGGAGCTTGGAAGACTTCAATATGGTAGCAAGGATCAGCAATAATCAAAACAGTTAATGCAAATTGAAAGATTGTTCAAAGTACTAGCCAATGTTGCTGATCCTAGCCTAATCAAAGCTAGCTAATCAAAGCCCTATGAAGAGAAGTGTATGTACGCACACGCAATGATCAATGTGACTTGATGCAAGCAAGGGAAAGCCTCACAACAAGTGCTAGGAGAGACACTAGCCAACTACTCAAACTTCTTTCTTAGGGCACAAGATTGTCCGCGCAATGTAGAGCACAAAAACAACGATATGGGTGCACGCGAACAGCCCTCTAGATTGAGCAGAAACAACAGATAGTCTCAAACGATAAACAAAGCAAAATTTTATATGGCTTATATATGCTTGTTTGAAAGGTTTCGACGAGATCTACAACTTTGCAGTTGAGGTGAACTCCAAATTCCGAAAGGAAGATCGAAAGAAACAGCAAAAACAGAAACCGAAAATTTGCGACGCGAATTCGGGGCCGAAGATGGCCGATTTTGGGGCACCTGGAGGGAGACTAGTGGCTTAGGTAGAAAAGATGCACCTCGTCATTAGCTTCCAAACGAGCACAAGAACGTCAACAACGGACACCGTATGCAAAAGTTATGTCCGTTTTACTGAAGGTGTCTCGGATACGGAATTCTACTCAGACTCGAATCCGTCTCGGGTTTAAATTTGAAACTGCTATATCTTTCAAACCCGTGGGCCAAATTTGCTAAATTTTTTTGTGGAAGCTTTTGGTTATATGTAGAAGGTCTCCACAAATTTTGTACACACTTTTATTTTCTCTTTTTTTTCCTCTTTTTTTTTTTACCGCGGCTTTTGTTTTATGCGGCTACCTCTTTCTTCTTCTAGTATTTGGCTGGCACTAGGATTTGCCACAAGTCGCAAATAATATTAACTCTATCAAAAGATTACAGCAATCCTCTCATTTTTTTGGATTAACAGCAATACGGATTTTCTATTTTTGGTGCGGATTAGAGGAGTTCTAACCCACAAATTTTCTGTTTTAGATGCAAAACTAAGAACCCTAAACGAACGATCAAGCAACGCGAAGGAAAACACAAGAAGCAATCTATACAATGACCAACTAGACAATAACTAGAACTAAAGATCAGCAACTAGACACGACAATGCAACCAATGATTCAACAAGCAAAATACCGAAAAGAAAAATTGCAAAGGCTCAAAGGGCTCGGCATGGATGATAGATGTAATATTTTTTTTCTGGACTCTAGGTATGAAAAATGAATCTACAACTAGAAAACTGAAAATTCTCACCGATCAACCTGGCTCTGATACCACCTGATGAACCCGAAGGTCCGATTGTTGGTCCGATCTTTCGATGAGAATGATACGTTCAATAGTAGTCGCTCAACTGTCACGATCCTGGCTACGAACTCACAAGGCTCGAAACCACGCAATCGCTGAACTGCTCGACAAGTCGTTATCAACCGTGCACGAAAACCCGGTTGACCTGACCACGAAGGTCGATTCCTGCATACACCGAAGAAGCACACAAGAACAAGATAAAGCAATCTGAAATTGCAAATAGGAATTGAAATATTTGAATTGAGTTGGGATTCTGAATAAGGATCTTAATTGGGTGGTCTAGTCGACACACGCAAAAGATACAAGTTGTAACGAAGGCAAACTAAACATAAACAAAATCCAAGTAAACTATAGGGGGTGTGACCTCCTTAAATAGGGGATGAGGAGCCACACATCTAATAGAACCAGCGGGGCGGGACTAATATTCGTGGATTACTGTTCACGTGAACAGTAACACACCCCCAGGTGGGCCGCCGGCAGATGGGCCAAGTTCAGTATAATTACAAAGCCCAGATTGGCCCAAACAAGTAATATAACGTCTTCTTTTGATGATTGCGATCAGTCCAGAAGGAATTTGGAGGTGAGGCCAGATCCGTTGGAAAGAGGACGAGATAAGCTTTCAATCAAGTACTCGTGGACCTCAAACGGAGTTCGTATGCGAAAGTTATGTCCGTTTTAAGTTGGTACTGTCAGGCTGATTCTAGAGGCCGAACTGGATTCCAAAACAGGTCCAGCTCGAACTGCTTGTTTGTCTTGGACCAAAAGTGACATGGTACTGCACATATATATATATATATATTATCATTAGGTAGCATCATATAGTTCATATAATACAAAGACACACCTAAAAACAAGCTCACCTGATAATTTAAATGAAGCGTACGAGCTCTTGTACTTGGAACAGTAAGCATAGCAAATATGGTTGTATCCATAGGGGTCATGTCCTCATCATTTTGTACCTTCTCTGTAAATACCTTTAATTAATTTACACAGTAGAGCTCTCTCTACTATTTTCGGTCAAGAAAAACAGAACTTTGGGATGTTACAGCCATACTACCCACATCTATGGTGATAAAGCCTTCGGTGAAATCACTCCATTGGAGGACACGGACACACATACAATGTAATTTCATTGATAAAATTCAAGTTGCCTTTACAGAGGATGCATGATGGCTATTTATGGCCAAACTACAATGTAGATGCAATTTTGAGAACAAGCTAAAAATGTTTAGATGTAATCTAAGCTAATGCAAATATAGTTGGATGGCTAAGATACATCAAAGATGATGTAGAGATGCATGCTGCAGGTGGGCCCACTCTTGGACGTGAAGGGAATAGCAGGGGAATGTTGTTTTTTCCTTGGGATGCGCTCGCCCTATTTCCTAGATGTGTATTGTGTACCAGGATTTTCAATACCGGCATAATTTTTTTAACGGGGGATCGGTAAGGTTAGTAACCGTGAAAATTGGAAAATTTCGGCTGGAATTTTCATATTTTTTTTTGAAATTTTTGATTTTAAATTAAAAAAATCAAATTCGAACAAAATTCAAGCAAATTCAATTTTTGAATAAATTTCATCAAAATCGGTTTTTTGGGGCCGGTTTGTATTACTACCAGCCCCCACCGGTGAGGCCGGTTACCGGTGAAACGATTTCCCTGTTGTGTACAAGCCAAAAGTAGTAGTTCTAGGCTCATAGCTGTTAGGGAATTAACATTGCGATCTGATTTGCCCTCTTTGTTCTCCATCTCCAGCTTTATCCTATATATCTATATAATTAGTCTCTACTAACTGAATGTCTCGTCCTCTGGTAAAACCATATCATCTAAGTTGTTCTTAGAATTTGGATGAGAGTTCAAAGGTACTGATTGACTGTTTTAGTTTGATTGATCCCTTCAGATCAGACCCAATCTGTTCAGCTAGGCCCAAAGGAACAAAAAAAAAAGCCTACTTCACGCTAACCCCCAGAATTTTTTAATCATCTATTTTTTATTCCAAATTATAGAAATAATACTTCATTTTTTTATAGTAATAATCCCATGTCACTCCACAGTTGGGCGACTTGGGCTAGTCACCCAACGGTTGCGTCAAGTGTCCAAGTCGCTCAACCGTTGAGCGACTAAACCCTTCAGTTCCAAGTCACTCAACCATTAAGCGACTTGGACATTTGTTGCTCAACCATTGAGCGACTTGGACATTTGTCGCTCAACCGTTGGGCGATAGCCACTAGTTGCCCAACGATTGAGTGACTAGGGGCGCTTATACCCCGCACGCGCGCTGGCCTCGCCATTTCTTCACAGAGAGCAAGGGCGAGCAGGTGTGGGGAGAAGAGAGGAAGGGAAAGAGGAGAAGAGGGAAGGGAAAGAAAGAGAGGAGAGGGGGAAAGAGAGGGTCTTCGCATCGACGATGATGAGTCTCCTGCATTATTTTGTAGATTAACTTCCAGAACCATGGTAGGTTAGCAACTAACATCATGTGTAGTGACATATTGTTAGCAAATAAAATAATGGTAGTTTAGCTTTTAAAATCTCTAGATGCGTAGATGTGTAGTGTCATATTATCAATGGCGGAGCTAGAAAATTTGTGTTGGGGGTGCACCAGTGATGTTAAAGATTAGGTGGTGCCCATGCATACCAGGCACCCTAGCTGGCTTCATCCATGCATATTGTTAATAGTTGTAATTAGTGTAGTCGTAGGTTTGCAACTTAAATCATGGTAGGTTACTTTCGAAACCATGGTTGGTTAGCAACAAAAAATCATTAGGTGTTGGGTATATCGCGTATTGTTAATAGATGTAAATAGTGTCTTATACAAGAATGCAACTAAATTTTGAGAATTTTCAGAGCGCTATAAATAATTGAACCTACTAATAGTATCGTAATTGCTAACTTGAAATTGATTTGTAGGTATGGCTCGTGACCTTGGTGGTTTGGACTGGCATTTTCGCCTGCTGGACTGGCGCGTCAATGCACAGCACCTCTCGAGTCGTCGTGTCCCGCATCCGGTTCACAAGGATGAGGCGACTAACTTGGGGGTGGTCTGTACGCGGACACCCGATGGGTTGGAGACTAGACCCACGCGGGAGAGATAGGTTTGTCTACAAACTATGCCAAATCTTTGTGTCATATGTCCGCTATGTACTCACTTCTTCGTGCTTTGCAGGCTGACCGACCGATGCCGCCTTCTACCTCTCGCGCGGATGGTGGAGGCCATTGACGAGGACAACGCTCCGGTCGAGGACGATGGGGAGGTCCAGGCTGGCCTAGAGCTGTCACGACAGTTCTCGTTTGACCGGTCGCTGCTCACAACCCTGGTGAACCGGTGGTAGCCCGAGACGCACACCTTCCACCTCCTATTTAGGGAGATGGCCCCACTCTACAGGACATCGCGTTGCTGCTCAGCCTACCTATCGCAGGAGCCGCTGCCTCCCCGCCGGACGCCCCTGTCGAGTGGCGTGCCGAGCTACTGGGCAGGTTTGAGGGGGTTCTTTCTACTGAGGTCGTGGTAGGGTACTTCGACTTCCCAGTGCGACAGAAGCATGGGCCACCCCTGTGGTGGCTTTTGCAGTTCTAGGTACGTATGCAATCCATTTTCTATGTTTAGCGATGCACTATCCTTGCCATATGACGGGCTTGCTAATTATTTATTTGTGCATAGATCGAGGGAATGGCCCCGGAGCCCGCCGACTACCAGGTGTCGCGGCACCTCGAGGCATACTTGATGTGGCTCTTCAGCTGGGTATGTTTACCGGCAGCCATGGTGACTCCGTCGATGCTCACCTCGTGGGGTACGCCAGGGCCATCGCCGATAGGGAGGAGGTGCAGATCAGCTGGGGATCAACTGTACTTGCCGCGACGTACCGCGGCATGTGTGAGGTGTGCTGCAGGATGAGGCTGTTGCTCGACTCCAGTCCGTACCACGCAGACATGTACCATGGGGGCGTGGTGGATTGGCCGACTGCAGGGTCCCTTTGATGCCGTAGATGGGTACGTACTCTCCTCTATCTTTACTTTAGTCATATTACGGGTCATCCTTTATAAGCACTGTTTCGGCTCGCAAGCATAGTTTGCACACGTGCAGGTCACACGTGTGTACGAGCACTTCGTCGAACAACTCGATCGCCTCACCACTAGTGACGTATGCTGGGAGCCGTACTCTGATCAGGAGATGGAGGACCGTGATCTCGTTGGGCTGTCCTTACTGTGTTGGCGTGACTAGGCGTACTGGCCGATGCGGAAGAAACTCGTCTTCAACGTGTTCGTCGAGGACTACGCGGTGCACAAGGTGATACACCAGTTCGGTCTCTGCCAGTCGTTCCAATTCCCGTTGTGATGCCAGTGCTTGCCCGACTCGGCCCATGCGTGAGTTACACACAACACATGTTCGTATATATTTTTCCTAGTTCTGTTACAATGGCTTCTAATTGGAGTGGTATGTTTCGCAGGCATAGTAGGAGGGGTGGTTGCAGAACAAGCTGGGTAGTGAAGATGGAGTTGTGGCTGGCACAGTGGGTGGACGCCCTCGAGGACTACGTGTAGGAGGGTGCCCCGTGTGACCCCAGCGTGTACGACGAGTACCTACGCTGGTACGCTCTGCAGACACACACCAGGCTGGTGCATGTCATCGACCCTCCCCCTGCTCGTGTACCAGCATGGACCGACGTGTATCCTGTACACTTTGCGTGGAATGTGCACGTTGCGGTATGTACTATCGTGTTTCAAAATGTCTAAGTACGGTTACCTCAATTACAAGTTTGATGCTTTCATGTACTCCTCGCAGAGGGACATCAATGTCGGGATGGTGAGGGACTCCTGATCAATCTTGGACAGGTTTGCCCACGGGGAAGAGGTGATGTGTGACGAGGTGCTGCAGTTTGCCCATCGAGTCTGTAGTGGGGCGAGGCATGCTGTGAGCCTGATGTCGTGTAGGACGGTCCAGGAGGTGGCCACGTTGATGCATACGCCGAGGCTAACACGTCTTGCACGCCAGTCAGGAGGCTTCGGAGCAGGCTGGAGGGCCAGGCTGGGCACGTGGCTACCCAATCCCACCATCGGGCCAGGCCAGAGGGTCCAACTGGGCACATGGCTATGCACCGCCACCGCCGCTAGGCCGGGCAAAGGGTCCGACTGGGCACGTGGCTACGCATCGCATCGCCACCGCCGCCACCACCACCGTCGTTCTTGGACCCCTACCCGACAACGCTAGGGCAGATTTGTTCTTCCCCAACGTGTATGGGTAGTACGGTGGGTATGACCCTTGGTCGCGCGCCATGGCCCACGACAAAGGTATGTTTCCTCTCCTCAGGTTTGTGAGCGTCGATATATTGCAGGAATAACAAAATTTGTCGTGCAGGTTTCACGCTCCAGTCGTGAGTTGACCGCTCCCCGCACGAGGAGGCCCTACATGACGTGGACGCCTTCTTCGCGGACGACCTAGGCAGTTGAGGGGAGCACCTCAGCCCGCACCCGTCAAGGTTCTTTCTGGGTCATAGCTTAGCGGTCCCCTAGTGGACACACAGACACAGGTGGAGTCGACCCCTGAGGCCTTGGGACCACGGGTCAGTAGGGCTCTTGACCACTTCACCCTATCGGGGCCTTGACACCCTGTGCTGATTTGGCCCAAGTGGGGCCGTACGGGCTGGCACAGACGGGGGGTGGGACCTAGCGACGACGGAGGAGGTGCTGCGGGTGGTGTAGCGGGTGGCCAGTGGGGATCTTCATCGTGCTTTGTGTACTTGTATTAGTTTTTATGTATTTTACTTCGTAGCTACTATGACATGGTTGTGTATGCATTCCCTCGTGCGTTGTAACATAACTTACCGTACTACTTACCAATCATTCGTACCTCCGCTACTCAACCGTTGGATGACTTGGCAGCCAAGAGTTCTCCATCGTGTATGAATTCTCTTGCACATCACAATATCGCTTACCTTCCTACTTGCGAATCATTGTTACCTCAAACATCTTCACAAAATTCATCAGAAATTTACCGCATTACAACAACATACGATGATCAAAAAATGTTATTGCGAGTCTAACATATTTTGTACCTTTAGAATCTATGAAAATCACAAACGGACCAACCAAACTTGTCTGCCCTTTCATTTCCAAAAATAACAATAACCTACAAACAAGATTTGCTAAATGTATTACCTACAAAGATTGTCATTTATTCCCCCATAATTATTTCCATCGGATTAATATAATAATAACATTATTCATTAAAATCGTCCAACGGTTGCATGCCAAGTGTCCAAGTTGCTTAACCGTTGAGCAACCGAAGCTAGTCACCTAACGGTTGAGGGACTTGGACACTTGGCGCGCAACAGTTGGGTGACTAGCCCAAGTCGCCCAACTGTGGAGCGATATGGATTATTACTTAAAAAATGAAGTATTATTTCTGTAATTTAGAATAAAAAATAGATTATTTAAAAATTCCTAACCCAAACCTCCTGCAGCACGCTACGCTTCCCACCTCCCCGAAACCACTGCCGCTATTCGACTCCTCTACCTAGCACAACGCCTCCCAGAAACCGACGACACTATTCGCCTCCTCCGCGAAGCACCCTTCCCAGAAACTGCCGCAAGTATTCAAGGAGTCGAGTATGTCTTTAATCATGAGGTGCTTCGGTTCCCACTTGCCTCCATCCCAGTCTCCTTGCTGAGATACGGCGTGGTGGGTTTGGCAAGGGCACCAACCGATTCCATGCTGGACTTCCATCAGGGAGCGAGCCGATTGTCAGGACCATATCGATTTCAGGAAAAAATTTGACAGGATTCCAAACAGATTTGGGGACATATGAGGATTTGGGGAAAGTGTTCTAGCGAGATGAAAGCAATACTCCTACGTAACCTATCTAAAGATACAGAATATGCTTTTCAATCTATCTTTCATTCGCTTCAGCGATTAGGTATTAAACCTGTGTGTTTTCGTGTTTTACAGCGCAATGATTTAGTCAAAGTTCAGAGTTACAAATGACAAAAAGGGTTACGGTAAATAGTTATGCATAGTAACTATCGGAATTGAACTCCTCTATTAGATCACTTTTTACCATGCCGGCACACTGCATCTCCTCCATGCCTGCTTGTTGAGTGAAGTCGTTGAAGCGTTATAAGTAGCGTCGACTTTGTTTCTTCGGTGAAGTCCTCATTCAATTATTTTCTTCTGAACTTCCAAGGTCTGAAAATACTCCCTCCTTGAGTGAAACCTTTTCCTCAAGGTTTAAACTGAGGAAACATATTCTGAATGAAAGCCACATCCTCCCATGTAGCATCATCTGGTGCAAGATTGAGCCACTGAATTAGCCACTGAGTTGCTACAGCATTTCCTTATGGAACAATTCTTCTGCCTAGGACAGCTACAGGTTCAGTTTTTATCTAGCCATCAGCACTAACCATTGGTAGATGGGCCAAAGGTACTTCATTCAACCCCAAGTGTTTCTTCATTTGACTGACACAAAAACTATATGAATTGCTGAATTTTCTGGAAGCTGTAGTTTATAAGCAACTCGTCCCACCTTCTCCATCACTCTAAATGGTCCATAGAACTTTGATCGCAATTTAAGAGATCCTCTGAGTTCAAATGCATATTGCCGATACAGCTGCATCTTCAAATATACCATATCGCCCACATGAAATGTCTTCTCTGTCCTCATTCGATCAACATATTGTTTGACCTTGTTCTAAGATTGTTGTAGATTGGATTTTAACTCTCTCAGCATTCTTTCCTTTTCTCCCATCGTCACCCTAGCCTCTTCCGATATGTTACCAGGTAAAGATAACTCTCCCACTTGGGGAGGTGCATATCCAAATAAAGCTTGAAATGGAGTCACTTTGAGAGTGGTATGATATGAGGTATTGTACCACCACTTAGCCACTGCTAACCATGTATACCAATCTCTGGGTTCCTAAAATACCATACATCTCAAGTATGTTTCTAGGCATTGATTAACTCGTTCTGTTTGGCCATCGGTCTGAGGATGATATGAGGTGCTGAACCTCAGAGATACCTTGAGTGACTTGAAAATCTCTTGAAACAATTTGCTTGTAAAGATTCTATCCTGGTCAATAATGATAGCAGTAGGAATTCCATGTAATTTGAAGATGTTATCCATGAATATTTGCGCTACCTGTTGCACTGAGTAGGGATGTGGCAGTCTTATGAAATGAGCATATTTTGTCAATCTGTCAACAACTACTAAAATGACATCTCTGCTCTTGGACTTGGGTAACCCCTCGATGAAGTCCATCGTTATGTGTGTCCATGCCATGTCGGGTATAGGTAAAGGATCCAGCAAGCCTGGGGTATGTACATGTTCATATTTACTCACTTGGCAAATTGGACATTCAGAGACATATTTTTCTACTTGCCTCCTTAATTTTGGCCAATAAAATATCTTCTTGATCATGTGGTAGGTTGCCCTTGACCCAGAGTGTCCTCCAATAGCATACTGGTGTAGTGACTCTATCACTTGCTACCTCATGTTGTTTTGTTCCCCCACATATATTCTGTGCTTGAATCTGACTATTCCTCCCTCTAATGTCAATCTAGGATCTTGATTTGTCTCCGATTGTAAGGCCTCTAATATCTTGGTCACCTTTGGATCTTCAATGTAACTCTTCTTTACATCCTCCACCCATTCAGGCCTCAACATGTGAGTGCATTACAGTCAGCGTCCTGATCTACTTTTTTAGTGTTTCTTCTAGATAGTGCATCTGCCACTGCATTTTCTCTTCCCTTTTTGTACTCAATGCTATAATCAAATTCCAATAGCTTTAGAAGTAGTTTATGTTGCATTCCTTCAGTTAGTCTCTGAGTAGTCATAAATTTCAGACTCTGCTGGTCTGTTCTTATGATTAAAGGATTACCCAGCAAGTAATGCATCCATTTCTTTAGTGCTTCCAGGATAGCTAGTGCTTCCTTTTCATATATTGACTGCCCAACAGCCTTAGTTCCCAAAGATTTGCTGCAATATGAGATGGGTCTTCCAAATTGCATGAGAATAGCTCCTATTCTAGTATTGCAAGCATCAACTTCTACTACAAAAGGCTGAGAGAAGTTGAGTAAAGCTAGTACTAGACTTGTGGTCATGATCTTTTTTAAGGTTTCAAAAGCCTCATCTTGATCCTTCCCCCCATTGAAACCCATATTTCTTGAGTATATCATGTAGTGGTCGACAAATTCTTCCATAATTCTTCTTGAATCTTCTGTAGTATCCAATCAATCTGAGGAACCACCTTAATTTTGATACTCCATCAGGTTTCGGCCAAGTGACAATGTCAGTGATTTTCTTAGGGTCTATAGCCACTCCATCTCTAGATATAATGTGCCTCAAATATTCTACTCTTTCTTGAGCAAAAGAACACTTACTCAGCTTGGCTGTCAGCTTGTTTTTCCTCAGAATCTCCAAAGCTTCCCTTAAGTGTGGAGCATGATCATCCAAATTCTTGTTGTATACAAGAATGTCATCAAAGAATACCAATATAAATCTTCTCAAATGTGCAGCAAAAATGATATTCATTAGAGTCTGAAATGTTGCAGGTGCATTAGTAAGGCCAAAGGGCATTACTATGTACTCATAATGCCCCATATGAGTTTCGAATGCTGTTTTGGTGATATCTCCCTCAGCCATTCTTATCTGGTGGTAACCCAACTGAGATCAAGCTTACTGAAGATTGTTTCTCCATGTAGTTCATCCAAAAGGTCCTTAATGACTGGCATATGAAATTTGTTCTTAATAGTTAATGCATTTAATTGTCTGTAATCTACACATAATCTCTAGCTCCCATATTTCTTTCTCACCATTACAGCTGGGGACGAATAGGGACTAATACTGGGTCTAATCTCTTCAGAATCTAAAATCTTTCTTATGATTTCCTCCATAGCCTCCTTCTGGTGGTGTGGTTCTATAAGGCCTCAGGTTAGGTGGGGTTGCTCCAATCTTCAAGTGAATATGATGATCACAACTCCTAGTTGGAGGTAGTCCCTGAGATTCCTGGAACACATCATCATATTGTTTTAGAATTTATCCAATTCTCTCAGCGTATAAGTTCTGGCTCTTACTCTCTCTCCAGATTCCCTTTACAGCATGAGTAGATATTAACATTAGTTGCTCTTGGGTTTCCCCTTGTTCAGGACTACTGGGTGTTGTTTTGAAGCCCCATTCTGACTTATCTTCAACTTCATGTTCATTAGCCAAGTCCTCCTCCTGCTCTTCTTGCAGAATGTGGATTTTTTTTTGCCTAATTTACATTTATGTTGGTAGTGACAAGATTCTTGACAATAATAACATTTCTTCTTCTTTTGCTCATTGGGTTTTTTTATTAGGTTTCATTATTCCTCTTGGAGTATTAGCCTGAGGTCCCTTCTGCCCAGAGGTTATGAAGTTATTACTGCCACCAGCAGTGAACTTGTTCATGCTAAAACTTCCCTGATTACTAGTTCTTTTTGCCGCGGTCAACTTCTCATAAATCCTGGCATACTAGGAAGCCTCCAACATTCCTTGTGGCCTTTGTCCACTAACATCATGATTAATTTCTCCTCTTAGCCCACCAATGAAACAACTCATGAGGAATGCTTCTTGCAGATATGGACGATCTCTCTTAACCAAAGACATGCACTCTTCAACCCGATCAATGTAGTTTGATACATTTGCAATCCCTTGTTTAATATTCTAAAGTTGCTCCACTGTATCATGGGCATTCACTTCAGAGAATATGTCTCTAAGCATAGCACAAAATTGATTCCAATTTAATATTTGCCATGGTACTCCAATGCCCTTGAACAAGTTAGATGCCCTCCCTTGTAAGTGACCCGAGGCTAAGTTCACTCATTGCTCCACTGGTGTTCCTGATAGTTCATAGAAATTTTCACATTGCTTCAACCAACCAATAGGGTCCTCTCCTGAAAACAATGGAATCTCACGTCTAGGTCCCTTGATAATTGCTTCAGCATAACTGGAGTTTATTCCAGGATCTCTGGTGTAATTTTGCCTCCAAGCGTCCAGTATTTGCACTCCCAGAAATTGTCCATTGGACTTTGTCCTTAGGAACTATCCAGTAACCGAATTGTACTAATTTTGATGGAAGAAGTTGTGATTCCAGTCAATTCCGTATGGGTTACCAGGTTGAGGGTTGTTAATGATACCTGAGGTTAGTCCTTGTCCTAGACCCTGATGAGCCAGAGTTGTGGTTGCTCTCATCGCATTGGCAACTACTGGTGCTGCACAAGGATTTACAGTGTTGTGTTCAATGGTAAACTGGACTGGCAAATGTTCACTATGGATGTCACCCTGTCCCTTCGAACTAAGATTCAGTATGAAATTCTGGGGTATCTGAGCCCCCTACCTCCATTTGCTCCACAGTCTCCTCCACAATGTTAATAGGAGGTACCATAGTATAAGATTCAGGATCGGTTACCTTAGTTGCTAGTATCAGTTGTTCAGTAAGACATATCTTCTTCAAGAAGTTCTTGATCTCTGTGATGTCTCCACTCAGTTCTGCCAATTCTCCCTTGATCACTTGGATCTCGGGTTCTGCATCAAATTCCTCCTCATCTTCTGCTAGATCGCCCTTGGATCTGGTCTTCACCATCCTCTTCACTTCTCAAAAGATCGGTTTGAGGGATTTTACGGTCGTACCAACCTCCCCCCTCTTCCTCTTGTGAGTTTGCACCACCGCCTACTTGTGCGTTGATTAGAATCGGGGATTTTAGGGTGACAAGTCAACCTAGTGCTACTTCGACCACAAGAACACCTCAAAGTGATAGATGAATTCGGGTTCGAGGATTTTACAGAAGCAACTCAACTCCCGCTCCCAACCTTTACCAAATCAATCTCCACTCCAAGAATTATGTTGCTCTGATACCTTTGTCAAGACCCTATCGATTTCAGGAAAAAATTGATAGAATTCCAAACAGATTTGGGGACAGATGAGGAATTGGGGGAAGTGTTCTAGCGAGACGAAAACAATACTCCTACGTAACCTATCTAAAGATACATAATATGCTTTTCAATCTATCTTTCATCTGCTTCAGTGATTAGGTATTAAACCTGTGAGTTTTTGTGTTTTACATCGTAGTGATTCAGTCAAAGTTCAGAGTTACAAATGACAAAAAGGGTTAAGTAAATAGTTATGCATAGTAACTATCAGAATTGAACTCCTCCATTGGATCACTTTTTACCGCACTGGCACACTACATCTCCTTTGTCCCTGCTTGCTGAGTGAAGTCGTTGAAGCATTATAAGTAGCGCCGACTTTGTTTCTTTGGTGAAGTCCTCGTTCAATTCTTTTCTTCTGAACTTCCAAGGTCTGACACTGATTCCGACAACTGTTGCTTCTATTGGTCATCTGGGACAAATTTGCAATAGCTGAAAGATCTGGAAGCCCAATCTATAAATAATCCTTTTTATTCTGAAATACATTAATATACCTCCGTTTTTTATTTTTACAGAAATAATCTTCTGTCGCTCCACCGTTGGACGACTTGGATCAAGTCGCCTAATAGTTACACGACAAGTGGAGTAGTCGCTCAATAATTTTGCGACTAGTCACTCAAAGGTTGAGCGACTTAGCCCCTAGTCGCTCAACCGTTGTATATTGAGGAGGAAGGGAAAGAGAAGAAGAAAGGTAGTGAAAAAGGAGAAGAGAGAGGAGAAGAGGGGAGAGAAAGAGAGGAGAGGGAGAGGGAGGGAAAGAGAGGAGGAGTGGAGAGGTCCACGCATTGACAATAGTGAGTCCCCTGCACTTCTTTGTAGATTTACTTTTGAAACCATGGTAGGTTAGCAACTAAAATCATTAGATGTGTAGTTGTGTCGGGTACGTCGTATATTGTTAATAGTTGTACATAGTGTAGTAGTAGAACTAACACCAATTTAGTTGTTAATAGTTGTAATGCGGCTATAGCTATACCCTAACCTCTTAACCCCATACCCTAACCCTAACCCTTAACCTAACCCCTAAACCCTGAAACCCTAAACCCTAAAAACAAAATGCGGCTATGGCTATATATGTTGAGGAATATGCGGTTTATGCAAGAATGCAACTAAATTTTTAGAATTTTCGAAGCTACGCTATAAATAATTAAACCACTAATTGTGTCATAATTGATAACTTGAAATTGATTTGTAGGTATGGCTCGTTACCTTGGTGGTTCCAACTGCCCTTTCAACCTATCGGACCGACACGTCGACGCGCAGCACCACGCCAGGCATTGTGTCCTGCATCTTGAGGACGGGGACGAGGCAACTGAGTTGGGGGTGGTCTGTACGTGGACACCCGACAGGCTTGGATACTAGACCCACATTGAAGAGACAAGTTTGTTTGCAAAATGTGGCACTTCTTTTTATCATATGTCCACTATGTACTTACTTCTTCATGCTTTGTAGGCTAAGCGATGCCGGCCTTCTACCTCTCGCGTGGATGGTGGAGGCCACTGATGAGGACGACGCTCCGACCGAGGATGACGGGGAGGTCCAGGCTGGCCTACAGCGGGCACGACGGTTCCCATTCGACCGATCGCTGCTAACAGCTCTGGTGGACCGTGGTGGCCCGAGACACACACCTTCCACCTCCCATTCGAGGAGATGGCCCCCACTCTGTAGGACGTTCGCGGTGGTGCTTGGCCTGCCTATCACGGGAGCCGCCGCCTCCCCGACGGACACGCCTACCGACTGGCGTGATGACCTGCTGGATAGGTTTGAGGGGGTTCTTCCGGCCAAGGCCGCAATAGCGTAGTACGTCTTCTCGGCACGACAGAGGCATGGCCCGCCCCTGCGGTGGCTTTCACAGTTACAAGTATGTATGCTATCCATTTTCCCTGTTTAGCGATGCACTATCATTGCCATATGACGGGCTTACTAGTTATTCGTTTGTGCACAGATCGAGCGAATGGACTCGAAGGCTGGTGAGTACTTGGTGTCATAGCACCTTGAGGCGTACTTGCTGTGGCTATTCAGCTGGGTACTGTTTACCAGCAGCCACGGTGAATCCATCGATGCCCGCCTCGTGGGGTACACGAGGGCCATCGCCAACGGGGAGGAGGTGTAGATGAGCCATGCTTGCCACGACGTATCGCGGCATGTGCAAGGCATGCTGTAGGACGAGGCTGACCTCTGTCCTCACAGGCTGCCCCCTCATGCTGCAGCTGTGGTCATTCGAGCGCTTCTCCCTCGGAGGGCCGATGCTACTCGACACTAGTCCGTACCGCGCGAACATGTACCACGGGGGCGTGGTAGACCGGCCGACCTCAGGTCCCTTTGGTGTCGTAGACAGGTATGTACTCTCTTGTAACTTTACTTTAGTTGTATTACGGGTCATCCTTTGTAACCACTATTCTGGCTCGCATGCACAGTTTGCACACGTGTAGGTCACACGTGTGTACGAGTATTTTGTCGAGCAGCTCAACCGCCTAACCATTGACGATGTGCATTGGGAGCCGTACTCTGCTCAGGAGATGGAGGACCACGCTCCCACCGGGCTGTCCTCACTGTGCTGGCGCGACCAGGCATACTGGCTGACGTGGAAGAAACTCGTCTTCAACGTGTTCGTCGAGGACTACGCGGTGCACAGGGTGATGCACCAGTTCGGCCTCTGCTAGGTTGTTCCAGTCCCTGTCGGGCGTCGGGTGCCCAACTCGGTCCACGCGTTACACATAACACATGTCCCTATATTTTTCTAGTTCTGTTACGATGGCTTCTAATTGTAGTGGTACATTTTGTAGGAGAGTGGGAGGGGTGGAAGCAGGACAAGTTGGGCAGCGAAGATGGAACCGTGGCTAGCAGAGTGGGCGGATGCCCTCGAGGACTACATGTAGGAGGACGCCCCGTACGATCCCATCACGTACGACGAGTACCTATGCTGGTACGCTCCGCAGACACGCACCAGGCTGGTGCATATCATCGACCCTCCCCCCACTCACGTACCAGCACGGACCGACGCGCACCCTGTACATTTCGCGTGGAACGTGCACCTCGCGGTAGGTACTCTTGTGTTTCAAAATGTCTGAGTACGGTTACCACAATTACAAGTTTGACGCTTTTATGTACTCCTTGCAGACGGACATCACCACCGGGATTACGAGGGGCTCTGGGTCGATCTTGGACAGGGTCGCCCACGGTGCAGAGTTGACGCGTGATGAGCTACTGTAGGCTCTCCGTCGGGTCTATAGTGCGACGAGGCGTGCCGTGACCCTGACGTCGTGCAGAACAGTCCCGGAGGTGGCCACATCGAGGCGTACGCCAAGGCTGGCACGTCCTGCAACCCAGCCAGGAGGCTCCGGAGGGCCACGTGCACGTGCCCGCCAACCCTTGACCAGCCTGGAGGGTCAGGCCGGGCACTTGCCCCACTCCCGTCGCCGCCGAGCCAGGTCGGAGGGTTAGGGTGGGCACGTGGCTACCCACCGCCACCGCCATTGCCGTTATTCCCGGACCCCTACCTGGCAGCGTCAGGGCAGTATCCGTTCTTCCCAAACCTGTTCGGGTAGGGCGGGTATGACACTTGGATGCGCGCCATGGCCCACACCGAAGGTACGTTTCATCTCTTCAGGTTTGTTCGCGTCGATATATTGCACGAATAAACAATATTTATCCTGCAGGTTTCGCACCCTAGTCAGGAGTTGAGCTCTCCCCGCACGAGGAGCCCCCGCAGGATGTGGACGGCTTCTCCACGGACGACCCGGGGGGAGGTCAGGGGAGAACCTCAGCCCACACCCGTCGAGGTTCATTCCGGGTCGTAGCTCAGCAGTGCCCCAGTGGCCACACAGGCACCGGTGGATTCGACCCCCGATGCCTTGGAGGCACGGGTCAGTAGGGCTCCTAACCGTCTCACCCTATCGGGGCCCCGACACCCCGCTCTGAGGAGGGCCAAGCGGGACCGTACGGGCGGGCATCGACCGGGGGTGGGACGTGGCGATGACGGAGGTGGTGTAGCGGGCGGCAAATAGGGGGTCTTCGTTGTGCTTTATGTACTTGTATTCGTTGTGTACGTATTTTACTTCATAGTTACTATGACATGGTTGTGTATGAATTTCCTCGTGCATTGTAATATAACTTACCTTACTACTTACTAATCGTTCCTACCTCCATCGCTCAACCGTTAGACGACTTGGCAGCAAGTAGTGGTCCAACGGTTAAACAACTAGTCGATGTGTACCGTCCTTGGTTCGTTATTGCGAGTCTAACAGATTTTGTACCCTTGAGAATCTACGAAAATCACAAACAGATCAACCAATCTTGTCACCACTCTTTTATTTCCAAAAAAATTAACAACCTATAAACAAGATTTGCTAAACGTATTACCTACAAAAATTATCATTTATTCCCACAATTATTTTCATCGGTTTAATAAAATTATAATATTATTATTTTAAATCGTCCAACCGGTGTGCGACTTGTTGAGCGACTAGCACAAGTCGCTCAACCGTTAAGCGACTAACACAAGTCACTCAACCGCTAGGCAACTTGTACACTTGGCGCTCAACCGTTGGGCGACTTCTACAGTCGCCCAATGGTGGAGCGACAAAGAATTATTTTTGTAAAATAAAAAAGTAGGTATATTACTATATTTTGAAATAAAAAAAATAGATTATTTTAAAAAAATTCCCAATCTGGTACATATACTTCCCATCTCATGTTTATTTGGACTAGCAAGTTCGGTCGAGAACCAATCTGCGTGGTTTATGAGATGGCTCGATCAATTTATGGTCTAGGATATGGTCGATTTAAGCAGATATGCTACAATCTTCATTTGTTATCTATCCTAATTTCACACAATCGCACGATGAAATTTGTTGATTTTTCTCTTAAGTAGGCCTTTTTTTGGACATTCGCCATGGTGACCACGGCCCACGGGGCAGTATGCTCGTGAGAATGATACAGTTTGCTGATGACAGTATTTGTTCTTCAATCTTTTTTTCATCAAGTGCATCTTCTTTTCTTCCATTATGTGCTTAATGTCTTCTAATGTCTTTCTTTATCAGGTTATTCCAACAGAACTTATAAGCCATGGCAGATTGGAAGCAAGCTCTGTAGTCTGTACTGTATTTTTTTTCTCTTACCTGCAGGGCCCGTGTCTTATAAACAGCAGCCAGATTTCTCCTTGCTAACATCAGAGTTGCACCATAAAAACGTGATATCTTAGCTAGAATGATTGGTTATAAAGCGTGTTATCTATTTAGTCTAATTAGGAGATTTTTATGTTTCCCTTTCCTCTTTCGTTGTCCTGAATTATTGACAAGAAGGAATTTCTGCAGTTCTTTGAACAATGTAGGGCTTTATGTAAAACGGTGCTGAAGCATGGTTCTACCCACTACAGTTAGGTATCTTCTTATTTATTTTCTTCAACTATCATTAGGCATCGTTCCTTCATTATCCTAAATTATTGACCACAAAATTATTCAGTTTATCCTTGGACAATTTAGGGATTAATGTGGTATAGTGCTGGTACTTGGTCCTACCACCCAGCACCCAATACAGTTAAGTATTTTCTAATCCATTTTGTTCGACTTTTTTTAGAGGTAATTTCTGGTTTCTTTGGCAACCAAAACTGAAGTTTCAGGTATGCGTGTAAGGCTAAATTAGATACAATATCTATTCTAATTGAACTAAACTAGATGAATTCAATTCTTATGTGGATCTTGGGATCCTGGGTAAATACCACTTCTCTTGGTTTTAAAAAATTATGTAACTTTTAAGGGTGAATTTTTCGAAGGTGTTTTACTTAAATTGCATATGTCCTTAGCCATCGGTATTGCACCCCTCTTGCTATCCATGATCTATCTTTGTTGAAGGCTTGAAGCATGTACATAAATGATCTACCATCTTCACTTGACAAGATCAAACAGGCATTGCTTCTTTGCCTCTTTAGCCAAACTTCTGTTAGCCATATTCTTTGTAATAAGGTACTCACTTAGGTCTCAAGAAACATGAAGATTTCAGAATGCAAATTGTGTCTGGTCCACAACTGTTCATCAATATAAAATTATGTCTGGCCCAGTTGCAACTCGATCGCGGGTGTTCGGCCGAAGAGAGGTTGCAGTTCTTGCGACGAAGACAAAAACATTTTCTTCGAGAAGATGCCACAGGCAAAAATACAGGTTTGTAGTTCTAGGATTCTAACTTCTAAGTATCATTAATCTAATCCATGGAGACCTTCATCACATAGCAGTTGCACTCGTATTGGCGTATTGCGCTGCACAGTATCAGGTTTTGCACTTGCATTCAGTAGCTTTGTTCAACAATGGTCTGAAAACTACCAAAAAAACGTGTGCTCAGCACGGAGCTAGGCTGCCGTAACTGCCATGACTCGTGCGAGTAATGGGCATATTGTAGTTATGCTGGCATTTCTATCACCAAACCATTTCAACCTCCTCACCAATCCCCATCACTCTGATCAGGAAAATCATATAACCACCGCATTAGTTCCCTCGTGATAAAGAAAGCACAATCAACCCACTACTATCGTGCCATTTTTACTGATCGTTCAATGCCCAAGCCAGCGTCAAATCATTGAATCCCACACAAAAAGTAGCTCCAACCATTACTTGAGAAGAAAAAAAAGCTGAAAGCAACAGCAAGTCGAACGAAACGGGAATAATCTGAGCATAAATTCCAATCATGCAAGGCACTCCAAAGCGATCACAGATGGATTCTACATTTCCCACCTAGCTTCGCTTGATGAACGAGACGATGGCGTCCATCTCCTTCTCCGCCTTGTCGCCCCCGCCGGATTTCTGGAGGAAGTAGACATGCCCCTCGCCGTTGGTCTCGTACAGCACCGCCTCCTCCCCTCCCCACGCGCTTCCTCTCAGCGTCTCCACGTACCTCCGCCCTCTATCGCTCATCGTGTCGAGCCCCGCCACGGTCACCAGGGCTCGCCGGCAGCCGAGCGTCGCCCACTCCTCCGCCGGCATCGCCAGCGGGTTGATGAAGGGGTGGTCGGTCCCATACCTCCCCGAGCACACGAAGCCCCACGATCTCTCCACCCTCTGCAAGAACTTGGGGTCCGTGCCCTCCGACGGCACGAGATCCTTGCCACGGAAGTACGGATGCAGGAGAACCATCCCTTCGATCCGCGCGCCGCCGGGCAGCCCGTTCTTGCCGGCCCTCATTGTCACGTTGTGCGCGATGTTGCCGCCGGCGCTGTCGCCCGTGACGAAGAGACGTCCGGCGTCGCCGTGCTCGGCCATCCACGGCTCCGGTCCACCGGACGCGCAGCTCGCCACGGCCCAGTTGAGCGCGGCCCACGCGTCGTCGTAGGCCATGGGGACCGGGTGCTCGGGCGCGAGGCGGTAGTCAACGGACACCGCGATGACGCCCGCCGCGGCCACGAGGGCGTTGAGGTAGCGGAAGTGCGTGGCGGAGTAGGCCGAGTGGACGACGAATGCGCCGCCGTGGAAGTAGACGAGGACGGGTAGCTTCTTGGACCTGGGGACGTCATTCGGCAGGTAGAGCCGAGCGGCGAGGCCGGCGTCGGCGTCGATGACGACGTCCTTGGAGGTGACGCCGGTGGCGGCGTCCGTGCCGGCGTTGACTTTCGACGTGCCCATGAGACGGTGGACGCGGCCGCTCTTGTAGCGGATGAGGAACGGCGAGAAGTCGAAGTCGACCTCTGTGTCCAGATCCATGGCCGGAATGGGCAAGGCGATCGAGTTCGCAAGAACAGGGGGAGCGAAGTGCGTATGATTGCTGACCGCAGCAGGAGCGCACGACTTCCGTAGTAAAATAGTACTACTGATCCGGTAGGCGTCAGGACCTGTCGTGAACCGAATTAACTATTTCATCTGCTTTGGAATCGAGATGGAAACAAACATCACCCAATCAGCTGTCACATGAGCACGATATCACATTTGCAGAGAGCCCCACAGGATTCTGGGCAAGGGAACAAACAGAACACTGTGTTACCAAGAAGGTGAGGGTCAGAGTGATGCGACGTAGCTGTTTGTAACGCAGATATTTTATAGAAAACAGTTCAATTCCTACCGGAAAAAATATCCCCCGTTCCGAACAGGTCGAGCATTAAGTTTTCTTGTGACTCGTGTGGTGCCTTCCACGGTGGCAGTTAGAGGTGGATAATGAGCTGCCTCGGTTCGGCTCGGTTTGGTAAAACTCGTTAAAAAAATAAGTTTGGTTCGGTTTGGTTCGGTTCGGCTTGTTAAAAAACTCGAACTTACTTGTTAGGTTTGGTATAAAAAACATATATGTAGATCACAATTCACAAGCTCACAATCATCAATAAACATCTATAGCATTGATCACAAGTTCACAATCATCAACAAACATCTATAGCATACTCAATGTCGTAAGAGTAGGCTGGAAACACTAATAGCACAACTAAAAAGAACATCAATCAATTGCAAAGCTCAGCTAGTGTATCAGCTGCCTGGCGTTGGCGTGGAGCTGCTAGCGGGAGGAGGAGAGTGGCGGCGGCGGCTCGGAGGGAGGCTGAGGTAGGAAGAGGGAAGAGGGAGGAGGGGTGGCGGTGGCGTTTGGCTCGGGAGTAGCTCGGGGCGGAGGGGGCGGCGCCGCGTGGGAGAAGGAGGACGAGGGCACGGTGGGAGAAGGAGGATGAGTGGCGCTGCGTGGGGGAGAAGGAGGAGGGGAGCGCCAGCGGGAGAAGGAGGATGAGTGGTGCCGGTGGGGGAGGAGGAGGAGGGGCGCCGCGTGGGGACTAGGGAGGAGGAGCAGGTGCAGAGGTGTGGGCGCGAGAGGAGGAGGGCGGCGGTGGCGCGGGAGGAGGAGGCGGCGGAGGAGGAGGAGGATAGGTGCGGGAGGCGGAGGTGGGCGGCGACGTCGGGTTGAAGAAGGGGAATCGAGGGGAGGGAGGGAGGAGGAGGGAGTCGGTGTGGGAGTGGGACTGGATCTGAGAGGCGTGCGGGGGGTTTTGCTTAGTGGCGACGCCACACCTGGTGAATGGTGCAACCGAGCTAAACGAGTTAACGAGTAACTCGCGAGCCAACTTAGCTCGTTAAGAAAACGAGCTAATTTGTTGGCTCAGCTCGGCTCGTTAAGGGACCGAGTTTGAGCCGAGTCGAGTCGAACCCTTAATGAGCCGAACTGGCTCGCGAGTTTTGAGCTTTTTTTTTTCACCCCTAGTGGCAGTGACTTCTGCGATGACATTTACAGTTTACAATGTGTTCTATTTGTACTTCTGCACTTCTGCTCCGTCAGTTTGATATGCCGTTGTGACTTGAGAATGAGTTGTCAACGGGACTTCTACGGTGGCAGTAAAGTCTAAGAGTGCGACATCCACAGCGGCGGGCACTTTGATCAAGTGCAGCAACCTCGGTTAAAAGCTACCTTCAGTTCATAAGAGATCGTGATTCATGACGGCCTATACAGCCTACAACAACAAGTCCATAATTTAGGAGTAAAAGGATCTGAAATGCAAGTAGAGACAGAACAACACTTCTTCGATGGTCCATAAATAATATACTACCACCTCGACAGTGCGCGCAACTTTGGACGAACCAGGCTCAATCAAAGTCTACGCAGCACTACGGCACTACCACCGGTGCAGGCCTAAGCACAGCCCCACTTAGGCCACAACAATCAAAGTCTACGCAGCACTATGCTGTACGCAACGTGTAGTCAGATACTCAGATGTGGATTTAGAAGAAAAAAATGATCCGGTGTCCTTCATTTAGACTAAAAGGTGTTTAGTGTTGTTTATACATATATATATATATATATATATATATATATATATATATATATAATAATTTTGGATCCGGTGTTCTGTACACCTTGGTAGCCCTTCCTAGATCCGCCCCTGCGTGTAGCGACCATGAATATATTAGAGCATCTACAATAGTCTATGTCATTTGTTATTAAGGGATGGATATATCAGCATTTTGATGGTGTGTAGAACAGATTTGTGAATAGAGAAGATTGATTTGTTACTAGATGAAGAAAACAAGCAAATTGTTGATACCAAGACACAAGAAATAACAAAATGCTCTGTTGGAGACTTGTTTGTCACCTAAAAACTCGTTTTCTAGGTTCCACTGTCTCTAAGCACACTTGTAACAATTAAAGTCTTATATACAAGCTCAAGAAACAATCGAGTCTTATATACAAGCTCAAGAAACAATTTATTAGAAGACTTGTTTCTTTTTATTAAATTTAGTACTGTATATTATCTTGGTAATTAAGCTAAGAAACAAGCCATTGTAGATGCTCACCCGCACGATCTGTCCGATTAGAGCATCTACAATAGTTTGTTTCTTAGCTTATTACTAAGAGGAGAGAGAGAGTACTCAATTTAATAAAAAGAAACAAGTCTTCTAATGGATTGTTTCTTAAGCTTATATCTAACTTTAATTGCTACAAGTGTGCATGATGTTTCTTAATATCAACAAAACGCGTTTTAAGATAGCAAGCAAGTCTCCAATAGATATTTGATTGTTTCTTGTATCTTGGTATAAACAACTTTTGTTTCTTCATCTAGAAACAAACTCACATTCTCTCTTCATCATCTCTCCTTCACATCACCTTAATGCTGATGTGTCCACCTTTAATAATAAATAACGTGAACTGTTGTAGATGCTCTTACACGTAAGTTATGTCTGCCGCGTACACCGCGCAGAGGATTTGAAGAATTGGCCGGCACGGGGCAAGCAAGATGGCTATTCCGCGCGCCAATACTACGCTACTACAGTAGAGTAGTAACTGCAATCGAGCGCGAGAGCGAACGGTCCCCTTCTTGGTACATACTTTTCCGTTCCAAGTTTCATAAAGTAATATAAAATCGTTATATTATAAAAATATTTTTATAACTAATATAATAATATCATTTTTACATTATCAATACAAATAATTTTTTAAATATTAATAATCAAAGCTAAAGAAGTTTGAGCTTTCTAAAGCTTCTTATGTTTCTGAATGGAGTAGAACTTACCACGCTGCCGATCAGAGACAGAGCTAGCTAGCTGCTGTTAATGAACGCGGCAAGCGTGGCCATATGCATGGCCGCCTTGGGCGACTCGAGGTTGTTGAGGAAGTAGCAGTGCCCCTCGCCGGGCGTCACGTACAGTTGCGCCTGTCCGTCCCACCCGCTCCCGCGGAGTGCGTCCACGTACGCGCGCTGCCACGGGCCGAGCCGGTCGAGGTCTGACACCGTCATCAGCACGCGCGCGCTCCCCAGCCGCCGCCACGCCGACGCGGGAAGCGCCATCGGGTTCACGTACGGGTGGTCCATCCCATACCGCCCCGCGCAGATGAACCACCACGCCCGCTGCGCCGCCGGGTCGACGTACCTACCCAGGAAGTACGGGTCGAGAAGGGCCACGCCCTTGATCCTCGCGCCGCCATCCAGGCCCTGCTTGCCGGCGCGCATCGCGAGGTTGTGCGCGATGTTGCCGCCGGCGCTGTCCCCGGAGACGAACACGCGGGACATGTCGCCGTGCTTGGAGAGCCAAGAGTCCGGGCCGCTCCGCGCGTTCGCGAGCACCCACTTGAGCGCCGTCCACGAGTCGTCGTAGGCGCCGGGGAGCGGGTGCTCCGGCGCGAGGTGGTAGTTCACCGACACTGCAATGACGCCGGCCTTGGCCGCGAGCACGTTGAGGTAGTTGTGATACACGGGATCGAAGGCCGACTCGACGACGAACGCGCCGCCATGGAAGTAGATGAGCACCGGGAGCTTGCCACCGCCACCGCCACCGCCACGGTGCCTCGGCTGGTAGAGCCTGACCGCGAGGCCGGTGCTCTGGTCGACGACGACGTCCTTGGAGGCGACGCCGGTGCTCGCGTCCACGGACGGCTGGACCACGGTCGTGCCCATGAGCCGCTGCACGCGGCCGCTCTTGTACTGGATGAGGAACGGCGTGAAGTCGAACTTGACATCCATGTTCGGGTCCCGGGCCCGGGTGCGCAATGCCGAGGCCTCCTCCGCGCTCGTCGCCTCTACTACTGCTCCGAAACCGAAAGGCGAGCAGAGCGCGACGAGCAGCAAGGCGAACAACCCTCGCGAGGCCATCACCAGAGCACGGCGCAGTGCAGCAGCGAGTGGCATGCACTGTAGTGAGGTGTGCGCGTTGCGAATGTTGCCCGGTGCGCCCGCGCGCGCTTATATGCACCGATGCGGCCGACACGATGGGCAGCCGCGCACTATTTTCTCTAGGCACGGCACGGATGGGTGCATGGTGGTGCGCTCCTTTTAAGCGAGCAAGCGACCGATGGCGTGCGTGGCATGGCCGATGTGTCTCGCTCGCACTGGCGAAACAGCTCGGTTCGGTCAATGCGCAGCGTTGCCGTTTCAGTAGTGGGGCGGCACTCGCCATTAGTGATCCGTAACCATCCGGCGCCTAGTGCTCAAGAGCATGACGATGCATGTGCTTAGAAAGGTGTTTAGCAAAAAATATTGATTTTCTTCTGTCACATAGGATATATAAAGTGTTTATTTTGTAGCATCGATGCTTAATTAGACACTGGTGCTTAATATGTGGTTATGTATATAGCTATATCTAATTAGTAGATAATACAACATTTAAACGCCTTGTAGATATATTTACATTACATATAATAATTTTTTATATAGGTATTTGATGACGTAGCTATATTACTATCCTCCTGTCGCGAAGCCAAGCGCGAGCAGCAACCGGTTCTAGATCCAGCATGTCATTTAAGACCCTTTGGTGCCAGTGGCTACGGACGGGCCACTTTCTATCTGTAGTTTTTATCCTCTCGTCGTGCGAGCGTTTGTTGGTTTGCAGGAGTTAGCCCCGTTCGCTTTCGGTTAGTAGATGATAAGGTAGTAGAGGGACACTGTGGGGACAGAAGTCGTAGTAGTAAAACGCAGCACCGGTACATTATGCATGAACTCTACGACTACCCGCACAGTGTCCCCTGTACTGCCTTATCATTACTAACCGAAAGCCATCGAGGCACGACACTGGTCCATTGCCGGTTTAACAAGCACCGGTACAGTTAAAATGACATGTGTGTACTGATGTACATGCACTCGCTCCCCTTTTAGGTTCTTTCTGCCATACTGGCCGTTGGAACGGTAAAATGTCGAGGGGCAGAGAATGCAAATGTGCAGAATCGATGCTACTATTTGCCGTACAGGTGCACCTGCTATACATGTGTCCGGTATACTCCTTCAGCCGTAAAAAAAAATATCGTTTTGGATACGTGCAATCAAATTTTATAAGAGACTGTTTATTCATAAGTTGTTTAAAATTTTCTTAAGTTTAAGTCACTTGTTGTGATCATTAGATCAATATCCAATCATATGACATCCATTAGATCAATATCTAATAATATGATAATCATATAACACACCAATCTCTACACAAATTCAATGGTCACAACAAGTGACTTAAACTTTAGAAAATTTCAGACAACTTAAAACTAGCTAAACCAATTTTATAAACTTTAGCTATTGATAGGTTTTCAATATTTAGATTGAACACATAGAAATAGTATGTATAGATTTGTCTTGAAAAGACTTTTCATAAAAGTATATATATTTTTAGGTTTTATAAATCTATTACAAAATAAATTAGTAATTAAAATTGCATTTTGAAAACCGTGTCAATGTCTAAAACGATATTTATCGAAGTAAAATCTGTGACACTTTTCAATGGTGGTGCATGACCACGGCCTTAACGGCAACCAAGCCGTGGTGTGTATGATTTGGATCAGTGGATGTGATGAACCGAACTTTCCGTTCTCGTGCTGAAGGGATGGGAATGGATCTGCTTGTGATCAATCCCAACAAACTTTAACGCCTTTCGTCATCAGGAAACTGAACCCTCGAGGCCTCAACTGATCGAACTGTCTGTTATTACTTTTCGAACTCCAAAGACAGAAATTATTATGCAACACATTCTCTTTTTTAGAGGATGTAGAGACGGGAGAGAACAATACATAACCTTTTAAAAAAAATCTCAGCACGTTTCATGGTAGGGATCACGGGAGCATTCACAAAAACAGACGCTTTCCTAGTAAAGAAAAAATGATGTATCAATGAAGGAAATGAACACAACTAGGGCTGAAAAAATAGCTCAAGACTCGCGAGTCTGTTCGAGCTCGTCACGAGCCAAGCCAGCTCAGCTCGGGCTCGTGAATTTTCGAGCCGAGCCGAGCCCCTTTCTCAACTCATTAAAAAAACGAGCCGAGCTCGGGTCGCTCGAGCGGCTCGTTTGGCTCGGCCCAGTCCACTCCCCCAGACGGAGGCCGGAGGCCCAAACGCCCAATCTGCTTCTTCCTTCCTCCCGAGTCCCCTTCTAGCTTCTCCCAAATCCCGAGTCCCCTGTCCACTTCTTGCTTCCTCATCGCCCCTGTCCTGCACGGCGCACCACCCCCGGTCCTCCGCTCCGTCGCCCCGCCCTCACACCACCGCTGCCCCCTCCTCCTTTAGCGCCCCCTGCCCCCAATCCTCTGCCCCGACCTTCAGCACCTGGTTCTTCCTCACGGCCGTGGCCCAGCTCCCCGCCGCTTCACCGGACGTCGTGCCGCCGCTGCTGCGTAGGGGCCTTGACCCTTTCGGAGTTACAGCCCGCCACTCCCCTCCTTCTGCACGGGAGCTAGCTCTACGGTTCTTGGGATTGTGATGGGGTTCGAGGAGGTGGTCACCGGGAGGGGCAGCTGGGGCCTGATGCGGCGGAAGCAGGTGGACTTGGAGTGTCGCCACCCCGTGGGCCGTGGCCCCCATCCTCCGGTCAACCGTCGCTGCCTCGTGGCCCTCGTCCCCGTCCTCCGGTCAACCGCCGCCTCCCCCTTCCTCCGCCCCGTCCTCCGCGTCGCCGCTGCTCCTCCTCCTTCCGCAGCAGCAGCACGGCAGTCGGCACTCGGCAGCACCCACCGACCCACGTCCTCCGCCGGCCCTCAGCTCCTAGTCACTCCATCCTCCGCGCCGCCACCACCCGTCCTTCGCCCCATCGCTCTGCTCGTCACCGGGCTGGTCCAGTGCGCGGCATGGTGTTTCTCTTGTGGCCCGTGTGTTGGCTCGCGAGGACTCGCGAGCAGCTCGAGCCTGCTACCCGAGCCGAGCCAAGCCCAACTTCTAGCTCGTTCCCGAAATGAGCCGAGCTTCTATTCCATTCGAGCTTGAGCAAACCTGGCTCGAGTCGGCTCGGCTCGGCTCGGCTCGTTTCCAACCCTAAATACAAAAACCCGATTCACCTCCAAAGCCTAAACAATAATTCAAGGTCCAGAAGGTCTAGCCCTGAAGAACAAGCTATCCAAGCAGCAATAGGCCCATAACAGATTCCAGTTTCAAATTTTGTTCCTGAACAATCCTTCGCATAACAAATAATTCAGCCCAGTCCTCTCCAAAAACAAAAGAAATCGGCCCAGCAACATGTTGAGTGAACAGACACTTCTACCCATCTGGGTGAATGGGTGTCTTCTCATACACGGTACAGGGTTTGACTCCGCAGTGTAATTTACTCCTGGGAATGCACTCCGGCGAGGAGCACAGGGTTATCAACATCGGCGCACTCGCCTCACGTGTCCCATCATGCAGTCAAGCACTGACGCTCTTCAAAAACCAATCTTACGATCGAGCGACGCTTCTCACAACTTCAAATACACCCGCCTCCGCCCCGTGAACCGCGTCCCGCCCTCCGTCAACGCCGCCACCTGCGTCGCCTCCAAGAACGTCACCATTGACACGGCCTCTCCGCGTGCCCCGCCGACAGCGCGGACATTAAACTTCCCATCGTGGTCTACCTCCACGGCGGTGGCCTTGTCGTAGGCTCGGCCGCGGACGCGCCCGAGCACGGCTTCCTCAACCGTCTCTACGCCCGGGCGCGCGTCCTCGCTGTGTCCGTCGACTACCGCCTCGCGCCCGAGCAACCGGTCCCCACCTGCTACGACGACGCGTGGTCCGCGCTCCATTGGGCCGCGGCGGGCGCCGACGCGTGGCTCCGGGACCACGGTGACCGGGAGCGGATTTTCGTGCTCGGGTTCAGCGGCTCAGCGCCGGCGGCAACGTCGCTCACAACGTCACGCTCCGCGCCGGCTCGGAGGAGCCCCCGCGGCGTCCGGTGTTGGAACAAACCGAAGACGAAGTTCGCACTCAGCAGAAACACACGCGGGAAGCCGATCCTTGGCAGTGATGCACACGGACGTATGCTGGAACTCACATACGTTTTCAACCTATGAACATGTATTCAACGCTGAAAGCAATACACGCTAGCTGAAATATTTTTCTTTTTGGGCTGCCGCATGCAGCGTTTTCTCCTTTGCTTTCTTCTATTGCTTCAATTAAACTGATCTGATGACATGTCTTCTTAAAAATTACCTGATTAATTTGCTAACCAAGCCGAAACTAAACATGAAAAACCTAGCAAATGAAACAAACTAATTTTGATCCGATGCTGATTGCATCATGATCTTAACACCCTATTACTTGATAAGTCTAGATTAATTTCCAACAATTCCCCCTAATCTAGACTTGCCAACTCTAACTTGTTGCGGCAATCGGTTTCAACTACGACTTGTTCAACTGATACTTGACACAGGACGGCGAATGCATCTCTTTAACGTCCCGGACTCGACTCAGGACGGCGAACACATCTCTTCAACGTCCCACGAACTCGACTCAGGCTAACGAACACATCTTCTCAACGTCCCGGACTCAACTTCACAGACACACACATAAATATGGCACCGCAACAGCCTAGTACCAAACACAACGCTTTTACCTTGGCAACGCATAGCTCACCTTACGTTCCACCGACGTACAGGCTCCTCGTTACGGAGCCACATGCACCGTACCGTGCGTCGGTCTCGCCGCATCGAGCCATGCACTCCGCCGCTACCACGCCTGATGCGCCGCTGGGATCCGCCCCGTGCGCACTCCCACCGCGCGCTACAGGAGCCGACCAATCCACCGTGTTGTGTCGCGCTCGCGTCGTAGCAGCGCCCGCGCAGACGCTCCATCGGCCGTGCCACCGCACCTCTATGCGGGGCCACCCGGGGTCACCCATCCTTCACTATTGGCTCTGATACCAATTGTTGGAATAAACCAAAGACGAAGTTCGCGTTCAGCAGAAGCACACGTGGGAAGCCGATCCTTGGCAGTGATGCACACGCTCATATGCTAGAACTCACATATGTATTCAACCTATGAACATGTATTCAACGCTAGAAGCAAGACACGCTAACTGAAAGATTTTTTTTTTGGGCTGCCGCATGCAGCGTTTTCTCTTTTGCTTTTCTCTTTTGCTTTCTTCTATTGTTTCAATCAAATTGATTACATATCTTTTTAAAAATTATCTGATCAACTTGCTAGTCAAACCAAAACTAAACATAGAAAGCTAAACATGTAAAGTCTAGCAAAGGAAATAAACTAATTTTGATCCGATGTTGATTGCATCATGATCTTAACATCTTATTACTTGACAAGTCTAAATTAATTTTCAACATCCGGGTCATGGGGATGGGGCTGCCTACTTCCTGTCGGGCAAGAAGACGGACGGCGAGGTGAAGCTCGCGTGGGTGAGGGCCAAGCTGGAGATGCGCGCGTTCGCGTGCGGCGGCTCGGCTGCGGCCGTGTCCTGGTCTACATCGCGGGCGACAAGCTGGAGTTCCGAGGCAAGGCGTACTACGACTGGCTGTTGGGGAGTGTTGGCCTGACCAGAGACGAAGAGACGGGAGCAATTCGCAGACAGAGAACGCCATGACCGATCGAATACGCGGAGACCCACGGCAACACACGCACAAGCAAAGGACAGAAGCACACGCACACAAATAGAACAGGAAGAATTTTGTGCTGCCGTCTCTTCATCTCCGGTCAGGCCAACAGGGAGCGGGTGGGCGAAGGAGGACGCCGAGCTGCTGGACTCCGTCGGCGAGGGGCACGAGTTCTACCTCCGGGAGGCTGACAGCGCCAATGCGTTGGTTCTGATGGACCGGTTAGTCGCGCTCTTAGGCGGGAACAAATAGTCAATAGAACAACCGTACGCCAGGGCCCATGCTGGCACAGGAGGTATGTTTTGAATGGAATACGATGGTAGCATAAATTAAATATGATAATTAATTTGTTAAGGATATAATAATTTTTTGTATTTATAATTTTTTTGTGAGACTATTATAAATTTTATCAATTAAGGTTGAAAATATTATTATTGTGTCATACGATCCCCACATGAGCAATTGCAATTCTACTTATTTGGAATTGCACTACTCATAATACCAAATGTAGTATAATTAAATTCTAACTAATTTAAATTATTGGATCAAACAATAATGAATGGTCTAGCGTTGTGCCTGAGAAAAATTGCTGCCCGAATGTAGTCTGAAAATCAGATATTTTTGCTTGGCCAATTATGTCTAAGGTTATGTTGTTTGGTTGGAGACCTGACACGAGTAAAAGCACATAAACTTGAAGTTTGCTTTGTGGATGAGAAAACGTAAAAAAACAAAAATACGCCTTTAATTAGAATACAACAACCACCCAACAAACCATCCCAATTTACCGTAACCACCCCAGCCCAGATCGCTTAGATCGATCAATCCCCGATCCAATCGATCTGTCACAGGCGGCACTGGGGTGACAATCCAGTGTGGCGCTGGAGACCAAGGGCGGTGGGATCCGACAGGCTTCGACGTCGAGGCGGCGGAATCTGGAGAGCTTTGGCCTAGCAGCCACAGTATCCAACGACAGGCCGATTGAATCCAAGGGCAGCGAGATCTGGCGAGTGGCGGCAACGGCGGTGTCCAACAGCGGGCCGTCAGGGGTCTAAGGGCGGTGGGATCCGGCGAGCTTCGGCGTAGCAATAGCGGCGGTGTCCAACGGCAGGCCAACGAAGTCCAAGGGCGACGAGATCCGGCGAGTGGCAGCGGCGGCGACGTCCATGGCTACAACCGACGATGGGACTGATTAACGTTAATCTCAATTAGCTAGCATAGTTGGTACTACCTGCAGCCCAAGCGACCTATTGTTGGACTGGTTCAAGCTAAAGCTGCCTGGGAAGGCATCAGGGCAGGCAAGCGACGGTAACTCAGGCCTCCAACGAAACACAGTGCAGGCAGCGTTCAGGGAGGGCTCCAACATATCCGTGGACGCACATTTTTACGGATGAGGCTGTCGACGATTAAGACGTCGATCTTACGAAAAGAAAAGGAGAAAGTGATGTGGGAAATCTAGGGAAATAATGGGGCTGCTCTTTATTTAATATGAACTGGGTTTTACAGAGTATGTTCTGAGAACACTGCTTGTTCCTTTACAATGTCACACCTACAACACGAATCTAAGGCTTGTGCTGTAGTCTGATGACTCTATCTTCTTCTATTGCCTTGTTCTCTTGTCCCTTTGCTCCGTCCATGCTCCATCTTTAAATAGCCCTTGAAGAGGTGGCAGTTAATTCCGGAGAAGACGTCTGATGTGAAGTGTTGCGTCTGGTCGGAGTCAAGTGACGGTTGATAAAGAATCAACCGTTCGACGGTTATATATCTGTGAGACATATAACCACATGGAGGTTGTTCGTCAATGCTTCTGGATAAGAAACGTCGTATGGTATGGAATATGCACGTGCTCCATTCGTCATACGGTAAAGAATATACTTGGAATCAGTTCATACCTTTTACGAGCAGTTCTCCTGGTCGGGAGCTTGGTTTAGGCCTTCGTCCGACCAGGGTACCCATTATGTAACCTCTGGAATCTCTACGACCAGTGAGGTCGTGCACCTCAGGGGTTACGACTATGAAGACGTATGGTCTCTTATGTATTAAAAATAATACATAGAGGTTTTAATTCTCGTCAGCTAGCCCCCGAACTTTAAATGAATAGGTCGTGTGAACACTTTTCTTCCGATGAAGTCGTATCGGGCTGACACTCATTAAATGCAAAGACATTTTGAAGCGGTTTGTATTCACTTTAAAGTTGAGAACTTGTTTTGGGAATTGAAGAGTTTCTGTATCCGTTGGACTAAAAGATTTCTGTCCGTTGGACTTTTTTGGGTAACTCCTTATTGCGGTTGGAATTCACGAAGCCTATAAAAACCCCTTTGTAGACTTAGGGTTTTTTCACTTCCTGCTTTCCTTCTTCATCTCCCGAGTAAAAACTGCCTCCGACCTCCTTTTCTTTCCCCACCCGAAAGAAATCTGACCATGTCGGACCAAATCACCAACTGGTCGGTTTCCGACTTGAGTGAGAAGAAGTTAGAGAGTTTGGAGAAGATCGGGATGCTTCCCAGCAAGGATGTGATTTCTTGGAGATCCGCGGTTGGAGAACACTCCCCGAGTAGTGAAGATGGAGAAATCCCAGTCTTTCTCACATATGTTGAATGCGGATTTAGGCTACCAATTCACTCCTTCCTTCCCAAAGTTTTGGAGTATTATGAAGTTGAATTGGTGAATCTTGCTCCCAATGCTATCGCCAATCTCAGCATCTTTATTTACCTCTGCGAAGCGTACTTGAGGGATTCCAGCAGATCTGGATCTATTCAGGTACTACTACAGGATGACAACGTCTGAGAAGACGATTGAGACGCCTGGAGAGTGCACCTTGCGCCTCCATGACGGAAAAGCCGATGAGTACATATTTATGTACTCAAAATCTTTGTGATCGTCGTGGAAGAAGAGTTGGTTCTATATGAAGATCACGAAGAAAGACAACCTTTATTATTCTGGTAAGAAGGCGGTCGAGAATCCGAAATGGCGCTCCTCTATAGAAAAAGAGGGAAAAATAAAGAGATGGGCTGAAGCAATCAAGCTTCTTAGTGTCAAGGGTCTAACATCTTGGCATGTAGTGAAGGATTTTTCTACGAGCCGGGTTAGTCCTTTGAAGGCCCGAGCACACCGGATGCTCTGGTACATTGGTTGTGACGATACAACCAAAGATTCCAAAGATGGTAAGCCATGAATGATTCCGACCAGTTTACCTATCTTAATTGATTATTTTCGTATCCTTAAATTTTTTATTTTACCTTTACAGCTCTATCTTCTGATAAGATTAGAAGCCGGATCAAAATGATCTGCACCGGAGAGCCTGGCGACAAGGCTAGTTTCCCCGGATCTTAGCGGCTGTTTCCGCTGAAGAGATGATTGAAAGACTTAAGGTAAGAATATGAACCGCTGTTTGTTGTCGTACATATTATTTATGATCGGTATACCATAAATCCTCTTTGATGTGTAGTCGGTCGGGTTGAGGATCAATGAGGTCACTGAAAGATGTGAGCCAATCGATGATCCGACCACCCCTTCGACCATACAGGATGTCAGCCTTCCAGAGATAGGTGACCGAATATAAATAATATTTTTAACAAATGATGTTCATACCTAACTATCTTTGATGATGTATTTAGATGGTCGTCATACCTTCCAGCAAGGTAACTGAAGACCCACTAGTACCTACTGAGGCTACTGTTTTGGAGGTCGACAAATCTACACCTACTGATCCGGCAATCAGGGACTTTATCCTCGACCAAATGGTTGCAGATATCGCTTCTGATTTTCGATCAGTGGATGTGCAAGATCTAGCCAACCCTACCGGTTTAGAACCAGTGAAATCGGTTGAGAAGAAGAGGAAGGCCAGCGCAACGGACTTTGCTTCGATGCGTTACAAGGTTAAACTCAGAAAATCGACCAGGTATATATTAAATGAAGAGGTCGTATATATACATACCTTGGATCTTTTCGATGTATTAAAACCTTGATCTTCCTTACCTTCTTTTTTTTTGTAGTTCTTCTGGTGTTCCGATCGTTTCCGACCAGAATGCCCCTCGGGAAAATGTTCCTGGGGAAGAGGTGGTCGTGGAGGTCCCAGAGCAGGATATCCCTCCAGAAAAGACTGGAGAGGACAGAGTGGCTGCAGAAGCCCCCGAGCAGGTTTCAGTTCCGACATCTGCTCAAGATCCTCTAGTAATCCTTACTCCTTCTCCGGAGGTAGTTATCTCCAAAGATTCTCAACAAGTTCCACCTCCTCTTGGAAATACGTCTCAGGTTAACAAGTTTCCTTTTTTCCCCCCGATTTATCGAGGATAAGGAACTTGATGAGGCATGGGGAAAGATATCGGACCGTCAAGCCGAGATTGGTCCAGATACAATTTTTTCCAAATACAATGACATGGCAATTCGGGTAAGCGTTCTACGACCACCCTTGCAACTCTTTCTTTTTGAAGTTTCTTTGAAAACTTATTAAAGAAAGGAATTTTATTTTTGTAGCACATGGTCGAGAAATATGCTGTGGTCGGAGGACTGACCCAGCGAATAAGAACTTTGGAGCAGAAACTTTCCGATCTGAGAAGTAAGAACATTTCTCTGTTTGACTTCCTAAATTTCATTATCTTATTTCTTCCTTATAACTTAACAATCTCTTCCTATCATATTTGATAGATTTAGAGAAAATTAAAAAAGAGATCATGGCTAAGGAAGCCATAATAATAAAACTTAGGAAAAAAAATCAAGGTAAAGACCGGTCGATCGAGCATGTGATGACCAGACAAAAGGAGGTTTTCGACTCTTGTGAGAAGAAAATCAAAGGTAACTAGTCGTAGACTTAACCAGTACTCCATGACTCCAATTTAAAAGAGTATGTTAACTTCTTTTTATCCACTCGTGCAGAAAAAACGCAAGCACTTGAACGAGCAGAAAAGACTCTCGAGTTTGAGCGTGGCTAAAAGGCAGCCCTTGTATTTGGCCTTGATGAAAAAATCTTGGCTCTTAACAAAATGATCTTTGATATGGGATCAGGATCAAGCTTGCCTTCCTTAGGAGATCCAGCGGAAAAGATGAACTATTTTGGCCAACTTCTGGAAGATCTCAAAGGCCTGCTCAAAACTATGAGGGAAAACCATACCCAGACGATGAAGGAAGCTATTGCCAATGGAGTTAGTGTTGCTTTAGCAAAACTGAAGGCTTCCGACCCCTCTGTTAGTCTTAGAGCTGTTGAAGAAGACTTCGACTGCTCTGAAAATGAAGCAACAAAACTTCTCGAGGAAGTAAGACCTCTCGGAGAGAAAGTTGCTGAGGAAATAGAAGTCGGATCTCCATCACGCAGCGACCAGTCTGGTGGTCCAACAAGTAAATGGATGTAACATTTAGACTATATAAAATAAAACTTACCTTTTTATCATCAACGAAGTTCTTGTTTTGTCTTATCAATGTTATTAAATACTCATATATCTCCTAGCCCCCCGACTGCTTATATTAGTATATGAACCTTACTAAAAAGAGTAGTAGACCAAAAATTGAGTAATAACAATGACAATGGTAGAGGTGCTGATAATGTTTATGACAGCGATCCAGTGAACACTAGGAAATCATGTAGTCAGAACCGGCTGATGATTTCGACTAGTTTAGATCATGTCCATTATCAAAACACTGTGAAAAACCACATGTAGTCGGAAGACATAACAAAACTGGTGTTGATGATAAGGAAATATGCATTAAGAATGTATGTAAAAAAAAGAAGATAAGTACCTTTGTTTATAAATTATTCGAATTTGGTCGTAACGAATCTTAAGAATTGAAGACTTGTAAAATATCTCGCGAAACGTGCTCATGCTCAAATCCGACTGGCAGCGAGGATCGTAGGAAAAAGACCGTCACTAGGAAGCTCCTTCCAGTGGGCAGGACCACGTGCAGAGAGGAGAGACTTCGACCAGGAGGCTTTCCGTGTCCCGACCAGTAGCCAAACTCGAGTAGAACAGAATGTTGAAATAAAATAACAGTCTTCAAATTCGAGAAATAACGAGAACCATGTAAATTGTCCGAGTTGGTACTCCTTATACTCATATGTTTCTTTAAGAAAAGAGTATTTGGTTGTGCGTGTGTATCATTGAAGCAATGACCACGACTAAAACCGGTGTGGTATGTGACATTTAAGTCAGCACCCATGAGTATTGGAGATCCCGTTGAAAGGAATATCGGAGAGAATGAGTGTCTTCTCCGACCAACCAGCAACAATAAAGGCGTATGCCCAGATGCGACGAATAATAAGTAAAAACAACCATACTTATTGTTGAAAAAGGATGTGAGGACCCGGAATATTTAACTAGTAACACTTAACCTCCAAATGGTTCTAGCATTACTAATTAAACATTCTAAGCCTCGATGGACATATGTTTCCCAGAATTGCAACATATGCACATCATCACAAAATTACACATCATTTCCATACAACATATATCACTAAGTTCAACGACGACATAAAGTAAAGTTATTACAAAAGAGAGCCGAGGCCAAAAGATCAATATACAAGAATGACAATGAAGCAAAAGCGCCATAAGATGGCTAGAACAAAAGTCGACCAGGTTAGCCATACACCCACAAGGCAACCGACCAGGCCGCCAAGCTAGTCGCCCATAGCTACCACAACACGGCTCGCAAAAGTGAGGCCCCTCGGGCTCACCTTCTTCCTCTGCAACAAAACAATTAAGCATAGCATCCGAGTACAAAGATTGTCTTTGTACCCGCAAGACCGACGTGTGGAATAGCAGACCTATTCATAAACTACATGCAAGCTTATTTAGGTGGAGGTTGTATGTCTCATTTTGCATGAAGCCAACTTTATTTGCAATAATGTAATACATTTAAAAGCAAGTTTGCAAATCTGTTTTTAATGTTGAAATAACAGTAATAAAGATACATACAAGTAATCACCTGGAAGTGACTATCCCAATAGTCACCACAACATAGCACGGATCCCCGATTCGTACCACCCATCAAGTTTTAATTTAAAAGGTTGTAGTCTAACTCTTGAAAGACCTCCCCAAGCGTGTCCATAACCTAGGACGAGGCTATTCGAATAGTTTTAACCCTGCAGGGGTGTACCAATGTACCCACACTTCAGACCGCCTTTAAGCCAAAAGCACACTTCCGTAGGTATGCCGGCACGGCTAAGTCCTACGAGACGCTTTCCAATATTGTGTATTAACTACGAGCCGCTCGTATGGGTAGAAACACCATACGCTTACATTGCAAGCCGAAAGACAACAAATCCCATCACGGGTGAAGTCTTTCGGACACTACAATGCTCCCAACACCATCCCTCCTGCGACCTCCTGCGACCGAGCCCATACACGCCAAAGTACTAAGTCAAGAGAGGTCCCATACCCTCTAGTGTGGTTAGCGCTAAAATGCTTGGTTTAGTGTAACAAGATGTTCGGTCCTTGTTGACTCGAGCACCGTTCGATCACACAGAAAATCACACCATCATACCATTGTGCCCAAGTCTAAATCATTTTGTTTTCAGTTTTAGTTTTCATAAGTAGACATGGCACAAGATGGAAATCATAATACATAATAAGTTTGTGTGATCAAGGTTATCGACAAGTCGATAACCGCCCATTTTTACCGAAGCTAAGCATGGCTAAGCAATTAATTCGCAACTACTAAGTGACAAGAGCCCATCCACGAACTCTAAATCACAGCAAGTAACCTAGGCTCATGGTAGTAGAGGATAATCATTTGCTAAGGACATGCATCTACTAGGCCAACTATTAAAACAAAATAGCAATGCATACATAGAATTTGTAATCAACATAAATACTTAAAATACTGGGATTAACATGATCAAACTGCTTGCCTTCTTGCTGTTGCTCAATGCATTGTGGAGGGTCGTTCTCGGGATTACCGCAAATGTCGAATCCTAAGCGAGAGGCAAAAGAACCAAGAACAACCAATAAGGCGAGCCACAAATAAACCAATGAGCAAGCAACAATTATCCAAATGCGACAAAATTTATACATAAGGTAGAATACGAATATACCTAGACATAGAAACTGGAAAAACCTAATTTGGATTTGTGGGGCAAAAGATATTGCCTAAAAACACATTTTTACCATAATTAGCACTGTAGCAAAAATATTTTCTAGAAAGATTTTGAAGTTGAAATTTTATGGTAGCTACCTACTGGTATAGAGGTAACCCATATAAAATTTCAGGTCATTTGGAGTTAAAGTGATTTAGTTATGATTTTCTAAGATGCAAAATTAGCATAATGCACTTCCAGGAACATAAATATGTTCAAAACTAATTTTACAGTGAAGTATACCAACAGAGGGTTTTCTAGAATTTAGCATATATATTTTGCATTCAGAGAATTACTTGTGCATTTTATAAGCCTTCCGAATTTTCTAAATTTGAAAATAGGTACTAAATCATTAATCCAGTTCCTCGCACAATCTTGGACTTACCATCATTTTTACATTAACATTGGGTTGATAACAAATTTATCAAAGTTGGAATCATTCATTTTGGACATACACGAGCAAGATATGCATTTTCTAACGTTTTATCCATTTTCGGAATATTCAAAATGATGAAACCAAGTTATTCCTAGTTATACAATTTTACGCATGCTGGAACATGCTTAAATCCATTTTTATAATGAGCTAAAGTGATAACATAATTTATTACGATTGGAATTAACTAAAAGCGATTAAAATGAATTAGTTATGAGTTTCTAAAGTTTTATATCATTTTGGTTGATAAACAATTGCTTACCAAATACGAACAATCCAATAAAAGGAAATGGCGTGGACAACCCCACAACCCTTGATCTAACATCCTACGACCACGTGCGCCGAAAATAGCGCACGCGCTAAACCCAAATGAAACCCACCGTTGGATCAAGATCCAACGGCTCACGAGTGTATGCAACCGGACGGTGCGGTTGCTTGGGCCAATCCGCGCGATCGGCGGATGGGCGGCCCGTAACGCACCAACAACCGGATTGTCCGATTGCACACACGATCTCGACCATTGATCGCAAGATCGGCGGCCAGGGGCGGCGAGGAACCGGATGGTCCGAATGCATGCAAGATCCGGCGCGAGATCACAAAATGGACGGCGGCTATAGATCGAAGTTCAAAAAGAAGGTGCGACGAGTGGGACCGCATGTCGGTGACTACGAGTCACGCACCGCAACGATTTAACCCACGCGCGACAAGGCATGGGCCCACAAGTCGGCGACTAGCGGGCGGTTAAGACCGAATTAGTGATTCTAATGATTGACATTAAATAGATTCTAATGACTGCTGAGATTTGATTTTAAACCCTCGGGCCCACAAGTCAGCGACCCAGAGGTTAATTCCGACAGCGATTAAATGCCGACTCACTTAATTAAGCAATGATTAGGCATTAATGATGTCGAACGATCTTGAGTGAAAGCAGATTGATTTAAGGAGATTGGGCCCACTGGTCAGTGGCTCAATAATAATGATTAAGACACAACTAACAGCTAATGATTGGTAATTAATGTGTCCTAATGATCTGACGAAAACGGGAGCTTCTCAGCTGACAAAACCCGAGTGGCTTTGCGTGGTCGCCGGCGACTCGATCGTGGCGGCGCCTAAACTATCAAAATGGGTTCGCAATAGTGTTGCGGACCCAACGATGGTGACCTCGCCGCGGTGGAGAGTGCAGAGCGCCACGAGCCGAAAAACAAAGATGAAGGCCGACACGGCAAAACACGAAAATAGCAAAATGCTCATTGCGGTCCAAGGAAGCGAGTGCCATGACTCCTAGGGACTACAAAGAAACTACCTTAGCCGAGAGGAGCTCCAAAGATGGCGGGAGGACTTGAACACGATGAAGTCCACCGAGCCGAAGAAGATGAAGTGGAAGATGAGGTTACGAGCAAAATGAGTAGAACCAAATCATTACCACAGCTTCATTATAGCTCAAAGAGGCTCCAAAGCAATTAATTGCAAAAGAACCACTTACTGAGTTTGGAGAAGAAAGGGGTGAAACCAACGAAAATCTCCAAACTTAAAATTGAGCGATTCTGTGAATGCAACCCAAAATCAAGTTAGGGGAAATATAAAGGAGGTTGAGGAGTTCACAAGGGTGCAAGAAATGTTGAAGATGAACCACTTTGGACACCAAGGCCGCCATGGAAGCACTCGGGTCAACAATGGTGGATTGAAGGTTTGAGATGGTTTTGAGCTCAAACACAGAGTAGCTAGGTGTAGTGCAAAAGAACACCAGGAGGACCTAGAGGGGCTATTTATAGGAAAGGAATTAGGGTTTCGAGCAAGAACATGAGCCCATGGTGAGCTCGGTTCATGGTGCGGTTGTAGACCAAGAAAAGATGGGAGCAAGTGAGACTGGGACAATGGAGGAGAAAGCCCGAGCGCATTAAATGCTCCACAGAGAGAGCGTTGACGAAAGCAACTTTGAGGTGACCCATCAAAGCCACCCACTCAACCTCTCTCTTTCGCCATTGCGCGCGCGCTCGAAGAAGCAGGAGGAGGAAGAAGAACGGCGAAAACAAACCACGACCGTCGGATTAAAAATGGACGGTCACGATTTAGCGAGTTCGCCGGACGGTCCGGTTGCCCTCAGGAATCTGGACGGTTGGATCGAGATCCAACGGTCCCAATTTGTTAATGTAACCGGAGGGTCCGAATGCTCACACGAACGTGGGCCACGCGATCTGAATCCAACGGCTGATATCGCACGCGCGTTTTGAAAGGGTGGCTCGGTGCAGTTAGTTGACTGGACCGAATCAATTGGCTCGAGCCCGAGTCCGACTCGAACCCGAGTAACAGTAAAACCTAGTTTGACTTTGAAATAAAAACAGGGACTTTGAGGGATTTATTTGAGGTAGCAAAATAACTCCAAAAATTCTGAAATTTTTACAGGAGCTTGCTAACTCAAATATCAATCTTGTGTAAAATTTTCAGAGGTTTTTATACTTTGAATAAATCTCCAAAAATTCTGCAAGGCTCTGTTTTAAGGTTTGACTAAGACTCAAGCAAGTTTGATGCCTCTAAAAATATTCAAACAATTTCTAAAAATTGTGAAATTTTTCAGAGGGTCACATACCACCACAGAGACTTAGGAAAAATATATCCAGAGGATGATCATAAGATTTGACAAGATTGTTTTTGGAAGAACAAGATTTGGATCAAAAGGACTTGTGACAATGTAATTCCATAATCCTTTGAACAAGAATTGGTTGGCAACAACAGAAATACATGATGTAAGAAAAAGTTTTAATTTCTACTCATTTTCTTACATTTGAAACACAAGCCCAAAATTTGGGATGTTACAACTCTCCCCTTACAAGAATCTCGACCGAGATTAGTCTACTCGGAGAAGAAAGAAGGAAAATCTGCACGAAGGCGATCTTCTCGCTCCCAACTTGCTTCATCTTCGGAATGGTTTGACCACTGAACCTTAAGGAACTTGATGACACGGTTCCTTGTTCTCCGTTCAGATTCCTCAAGAATGCGAACAGGATGCTCGCGGTAGGTCAAATTCTCTGCACATCGAGAGTTTCCAACGGAGTTTCCTCAGTTGGGACACGGAGGCACTTCTTCAGGTGTGAAACATGGAACACATCATGCACACCCTCAAGTGCAGCTGGTAGCTCCAATCTGTATGCAACTGCTCCAACTCTCTCGATGATGCGGTAGGCCCAACATATCGAGGAGCCAACTTGCTCTTGATGCCAAAGCGATGGCCCTTCAAGGTGAGACTTTGAGGTACACAAAGTCATTGGGCTCAAAGCTCAACTCACGGCGACGGCGATCCGCATAGCTCTTTTGTGCGGATCGGGTAGTGCGCAGATGCTCGCGGATCAAGCGAACTTGACTCGGCCTCATTGATCGAATCGGGCCGCGCGCCGCTCACCGGTCTCGACCGGTTCAATGGGGTTCGCATCTCCTCCCATACAAAGCCTCAAATGGTGCCATGCCAAGGCGGCACGATATTTGTTGTTGTAGGAGAACTCAAAGCAAAAGGTAGGCATTTCTCCACTTTTCCCATAGGAAAGAACACAAGCACGGAGCATATCTTCCAACACTTGGTTGACTCGCTCCGTCGACCATCGATCGAGGATGAAAGGTCATGATCTTGAAGTGAAGGCGGGTTCCCATAGCCTCTTGCGACTATGCCAAACCGCGAGGTGAAAAGCGCACCACGATCGAAATAATCGTCTTGGTACACCGTGAAGACTCACAATCCTCGAGACATAAAGTTCGGCTAAAGGCCCCACACGGTGCGTCTTGGCGGGAAGGAAATGTGCCACTTTAGTCAACCCGTCGATCACGACCCAAATAGCATCATTCCCTTTGGACGGCGGGGCAATCCGGTGATGAAGTCCATGCCAGCGAATCCCACTTCCATTTCGCAGCGCAAGGTGAAGAAGACTCGCTGGACGCCGATGCTCGGCCTTCACCGACAAAGACACGTCGCACTCGACAACGAACCTAGCAATCTCGCGCTTCATTCGGGTCCACTGAATCTCGGCGAAGATCGATACATCTTGGTAGCCCGGGGTGAATAGACAAAGGAGAATCATGGGCTTGCGGAGAATCAAATCCCGCAATTCCATGACCTTAGGGACCACAAGGCGCGCCCAAACCAAACAACGCCATGCTCATCCTCTGAAAAGCACTTGGCTATCCCATCCTTGATGTTCGCTTGATCGGCTCACACCAACATCATGCCTGCGTGCGCGCTTGATTTGGTCCACCAAGGTTGGTTGCACAACCAATGTAGCAAGAGAACCGTGCTCGGTCAAACCCAAATTGAGGTATTGGAATTACGAAATGAGGGTAGGTTGCTCTTGGAGCATCAACATGTTGCAATACACCTTACGATCGAGTGCATCGAGAACGACATTGGCCTTGCCGGATGGTGCGAATACCCATGTCATAGTCCTTGATCAACTCCAACCATCTTCTTTGCACGAGGTTCAGATCCGTTGGGTGAACAAGTACTTCAAGCTCTTGTGGTCGAATACACCTCACAGCGGTTACCAATCGATAATGCCGCCAAATCTTGAGTGCATGGACCACGAGCCTAACTCCAAGTCATGAGTGGGATAGTTGAGTTCATGAGGCCTCAAGCGCGCGATGCATAGGCCACAACCTTGCCCTCCCGCATAAGAACACAACCAAGACCACGACGAGAAGCATCACAAAGATATCAAAACTCTTGTGAATATCGGGAGAACAAGCATCGGGCTGAGGTCAACCGCTTCTTGAGTTCTGAAAACTCACATCACAAGCGGACCACTCAAACTTCTTGTCTTTCTTGAGTAGTTCGGTCATAGGCTTTGCAATCTTGGAGAAATTCTCGATGAAGCGGCGATAGTAGCCGACCAAACCAAGAAAACTCCGCACATCCGTGGTGACTTGGTGACCCAAGATAGCACATCACCGACCTTGCTAGGGTCCACGACCACACCCCCTTTGAAAGAACATGGCCCAAGAACGCCACTTCCTTCAACGGAACTCGCACTTGCTGAATTTGGCATACGGTGGTGCTCACGCAGCCTGCCCAACACAAGCTTAAGGTGCTCGACATGCTCTTCTTCACTCTTGGAGTAGATAAGGATATCATCGATGAATACCACCACAAACCTATCCAAATACTCCATGAATACCGAGTTCATAAGATTCATGAACAAAGCAGGAGCATTAGTCAAACCAAAAGACATGACGGTGTACTCGTAAAGACCATAACGAGTAGCAAAGGCGGTCTTGAATATCCTCGATCGATCGACTTGATGATAGCCCAATCTCAAGTCAATCTTGAGAAGACTCGTGCTCGGTCAATTGATCGAAAAGATCATCAATACGGGGCAAAGGATACTTGTTCTTTACCGTCACCTCATTAAGCGGACGGTAATCAACACACATGCGCAAGGTCTTGTCCTTCTTCTTCACAAAGATAACTGGACAACCCCAAGGAGATGAGCTAGGACGGATAAAACCCTTCTCTTGCAGCTCACCCGATTGCTTCTTGACTCCTCCAACTCATTAGGAGGCATGCGTCGGCCTCTTAGAAATAGGGGCGGTACCGGGCAGCAACTCTATCACAAACTCCAGATCTCGAACAGGAGGCATCCCGGGCAAATCCTCAGGAAAGACATCCGTGAAGTCACACACTGTGGGGACATCGTGAATCTCCACGCGGCTTTGCTTCAAGGGCAAAAGGTGGGGTTCATGAGCTGCGGTGAAAACCCAACCTTTCACTGAAAGTGGTGAGGTAGACAATCTTCCGCACAATCGATTTGCCCCAAGTGTTGGGACAACCAATCCATGCCAAGAATCACATCCAGACGCGCCGAGTCGAAAGCGGGATAAGATTCGCCAAGAATCCCACTCCTTCGATGTGGATAGGAACATCCCGGCATACTTGGTCACTCTCATTTCGAACCCGAGAGCGGATGAGCGATGGAATCCCAGAGGAACACAGTGAAGCCCACAATCAACAAAGAAAAGACCTCGAAATAAAAGAATGTGAGGCCCGAGTCAAATAAAGCGTAGCGGTCGCAAGTTAACAAGGGCGTACCCAACACCACGTCGGGCGCCTCGTGCCTCCTCGGCCGAGATATGGTTGACTCGCCGCTCCCAAGCCCGGGGTCTTCGGTCGGTGGTGACCACTCCCTTGCCGCGTCCTCCATTAGGACGAGGGCGCTCAGATCTTCTTGGGACAACTACTCGCGTAGTGGCCCTTGTCGTGGCGATGAAGCGGTGGCGTCGGCCGCGGGTTACGAGAACACCTGCTGGCTGGTCGCGGCGCCGTGGATCGAGTCACGCGCTGCGGAGGACGTGGAGTCGGTGCGAAGGCCTCGGCGGTAGGAAGCTCGAGGCGGGCCACCGGTGCAGAGTCCAACACGGGGACGAACGAGGCCGGCTGCAGGCAGGGGCCGGGCCTCCCACTTGCGCTTGCGGGACTCGCCAGCGCTCGCCTTGTGCTCGGCGATGATGGCCTTGTCCACCAAGGTGCGGAAGTCGGAAATCCACAATAGAGAGCTTGTCACGAAGCTCCTCGAGACAAACCCTCCACGAACTTCTCTGCTTGGCCTCATCGGTGGCCACCTCGGCGAGCGTACCTCGCCAAATGGTTGAACTCATGGAGGTACTCGATCCGCATTTGCGCCCTGTTTGAGCGCAAGGAACTCCTTCTTCTTGACTTCATCGGTGGCGGGGACATGGGCCCGACGGAAAGCTGACCGGAACTCCTCCCACGAGACCACGTGTCCCGCAGGCTGCATGGCGAGGAAATTCTCCCACCATGAGAGTGCCGCACCCTCCAGCTGATGGGATGCGAAGAGTGCCCGCTCTGCTCGGCATCGAGCAACGTTGAGCTTCCGCTCAACCAGACGCAGCCAGTCGTCTGCGTCCAAGGGATCCTCGGACCGGGAGAAGGTGGGAGGCTGCGTGCGAAGGAACTCCGCAAGTCCCCCACGAGATTGGTGACCACCTCCAGATCCGAGGCACGGAGGGAGTGGAGGTGTTCTGGCGATAACCTCCAACACCTGCGGTCTTCCGAGCGATTGCGTTCGATCCGCATGAGGACTTCCGCCATGGTCGGAGGAGAAGCTCCTCATCGGGACTACGGCGGATTCCGGCGCCACGTGTCCCACCACCATCGATTTACTAAGACAAGTTAGATACAGTCCGAGACCCAAGAGCACGGAAATCCAAACTTAATTAAAATGACCAAAGAATCACCACAAGAGAACATAAGACCATAAGTCACGAATCAACTTCCCAAACGACTAACCGTATGGAAGAGCGAGTAATCGTCGAGAAGACCCAAAATTTCAGAACTAAAATCTAGCTCAAAACAGTCAAAAATCAAGGTATAACAGCCTAATAGAGTATAGGCATTAGCTAATCTCATATCACTTCTTACCCTTTCATTCCCACAAGTTTTAGTTGACTTCACCTCTCATTTCCTACCTTCTTTGGAACCTTTGAGCTTGCTGTCCGGATTTTGCATCCAAGCTCCTAGTCGAAATTCTCCATTCCAGAAGCTTCAAAACCTTGTAGAAGGGCAGCCAACACTTCAATTTGCCAAACTCATTGGTTCCCAAAACCCAAATTAAACGATAAGGACTATCCTTGACAAGAAGATGAGAGGAAACAATTTTCAAAACTCAAACTAGAACAAGATGAGAGAAGAAAACTAAGATAGATAAGGAGTAAAATCAGATAACTTACTTAATTTTCATAAACCATTTGACTCTTGAAAATAGGTTTTCAGAACATCCTACAAGGCGACCAAGCTAGGGGTTTCTACGGTCAGTATGGCTCTGATACCAACTTTGTGAGGACCCGGAATATTTAACTAGTAACACTTAACCTCCAAATGGTTCTAGCATTACTAATTAAACATTCTAAGCCTCGATGGACATATGTTTCTGAATTGCAACATATGCACATCATCACAAAATTACACATCATTTCCATACAACATATATCACTAAGTTCAACGACGACATAAAGTAAAGTTATTACAAAAGAGAGCCGACCGGCCAAAAGATCAATATACAAGAATGACAATGAAGCAAAAGCGCCATAAGATGGCTAGAACAAAAGTCGACCGGTTAGCCATACACCCACAAGGCAACCGACCGGGCCGCCAAGCTAGTCGCCCCGCAAGCTACCACAACACAGCTCGCAAAAGTGAGGCCCCTCAGGCTCACCTTCTTCCTCTGCAACAAAACAATTAAGCATAGCATCTGAGTACAAAGATTGTCTTTGTACCCGCAAGACTGACGTGTGGAATAGCAGACCTATTCATAAACTACATGCAAGCTTATTTAGGTGGAGGTTGTATGTCTCATTTTGCATGAAGCCAACTTTATTTGCAATAATGTAATACATTTAAAAGCAAGTTTGCAAATCTGTTTTTAATGTTGAAATAACAGTAATAAAGATACATACAAGTAATCACCTGGAAGTGACTATCCCAATAGTCACCACAACATAGCACTAATCCCGATTCGTACCACCCATCAAGTTTTAATTTAAAAGGTTGTAGTCTAACTCTTGAAAGACCTCCCAAGCGTGTCCATAACCTAGGACGAGGCTATTCGAATAGTTTTAACCTGCGCAGGGTGTACCAATGTACCCACACTTCGGATCGCCTTTAAGCCAAAAGCACACTTAGTAGGTATGCAACACGGCTAAGTCCTACGAGACGCTTTCCAATATTGTGTATTAACTACGAGCAGCTCGTATGGGTAGAAACATCATACGCTTACATTGCAAGCGAAAGACAACAAATCCCATCACGGGTGAAGTCTTTCGGACACTACAATCTCCCAACACCATCCCTCCTGCGACCTCCTGCGACCCGAGCCCATACACGCCAAAGTACTAAGTCAAGAGAGGTCCCATACCCTCTAGTGTGGTTAGCACGCTAAAATGCTTGGTTTAGTGTAACAAGATGTTCGGTCCTTGTTGACTCAGCACCGTTCGTCCACACGAAAATCACACCATCATACCATTGTGCCCAAGTCTAAATCATTTTGTTTTCAGTTTTAGTTTTCATAAGTAGACATGGCACAAGATGGAAATCATAATACATAATAAGTTTGTGTGATCAAGGTTATCGACAAGTCGATAACCGCCCATTTCTACGAAGCTAAGCATGGCTAAGCAATTAATTCGCAACTACTAAGTGACAAGAGCCCATCCACGAACTCTAAATCACAGCAAGTAACCTAGGCTCATGGTAGTAGAGGATAATCATTTGCTAAGGACATGCATCTACTAGGCCAACTATTAAAACAAAATAGCAATGCATACATAGAATTTGTAATCAACATAAATACTTAAAATACTGGGATTAACATGATCAAACCGCTTGCCTTCTTGTGTTGCTCAATGTTGTGGAGGGTCGTTCTCGGGATTACCGCAAATGTCGAATCCTAAGCGAGAGGCAAAAAGAACCAAGAACAACCAATAAGACGAGCCACAAATAAACCAATGAGCAAGCAACAATTATCCAAATGCGACAAAATTTATACATAAGGTAGAATACGAATATACCTAGACATAGAAACTGGAAAAACCTAATTTGGATTTGTGGGGCAAAAGATATTGCCTAAAAACACATTTTTGGCCATAATTAGCACTGTAGCAAAAATATTTTCTAGAAAGATTTTGAAGTTGAAATTTTTATGGTAGCTACCTACTGGTATAGAGGTAACCCATATAAAATTTCAGGTCATTTGGAGTTAAAGTGATTTAGTTATGATTTTCTAAGATGCAAAATTCGCATAATGCACTTCCCAGAACATAAATATGTTCAAAACTAATTTACAAAGATGAAGTATACCAACAGAGGGTTTTCTAGAATTTAGCATATATATTTTGCAGTTACAGAGAATTACTTGTGCATTTTATAAGCCTTCCGAATTTTCTAAATTTCAAAATAGGTACTAAATCATTAATCCAGTTCTCGCTACAATCTTGGGCTTACCATCATTTTTACATTAACATTGGGTTGATAACAAATTTATCAAAGTTGGAATCATTCATTTTGGACATACACGAGCAAGATATGCATTTTCTAACGTTTTATCCATTTTTCGAATATTCAAAATGACGAAACCAAGTTATTCCTAGTTATACAATTTTCTGCATGGAACATGCTTAAATCCATTTTTATAATGAGCTAAAGTGATAACATAATTTATTACGATTGGAATTAACTAAAAGCGGTTAAAATGAATTAGTTATGAGTTTCTAAAGTTTTTATATCATTTTGGTTGATAAACAATTGCTTACCAAATACGTAACAATCCAATAAAAGGAAATGACGTGGACAACCCCACAACCCTTGATCTAACATCCTACGGCTTACGCGCGCGAAAATAGCGCGCGCGGCAAACCCAATGAAACCCACCGTTGGATCAAGATCCAACGGCTCACACGAGTGTATGCAACCGGACGGTGCGGTTGCTTGGGCCAATCCACCGCAGATCGGCGGATGGACGGCCCGAACGCACTAACAACCGGATTGTCCGATTGCACACGATCTCACCATTGATCGCAAGATCGGCGGCCAGGGCGGCGAGGGAACCGGATGGTCCGAATGCATGCAAGATCCGGGCCGCAGATCACAAAATGGACGGCGGCTATAGATCGAAGTTCAAAAGAGGTACCGACGAGTGGGACCGCATGTCGCTGACTACGAGTCACGACCGCAACGATTTAACCCACGCCGCGACGGTGCATGGGCCCACAAGTCGACTAAGCGAGGCTGTTAAGACCGAATTAGTGATTCTAATGATTGACATTAAATAGATTCTAATGACTCACGAGATTTGATTTTAAACCCTCGGGCCCACAAGTCACGACCGCAGGTTAATTCGACAACGATTAAATGCCGACTCACTTAATTAAGCAATGATTAGGCATTAATGATGTCGGAACGATCTGAGTGAAACAGAGATTGATTTAAGGAGATTGGGCCCATCGGTCGGTGGCTCAATAATAATGATTAAGACACAACTAACGCTAATGATTGGTAATTAATGTGTCCTAATGATCGACGAAACGGAGCTTCTCGGTGACAAAACCCGAGTGGCTTTGCGGTGGTCGCCGGCGACTCGATGTGGCGGCGCCACAAACTATCAAAATGGGTTCGCAATAGTGTTGCGGACCCAACGATGGTGACCTCGCGCGGTGGAAGTGCAGGAACGCCACAGCCGAAAACAAAGATGAAGGCCGACACGGCAAAACACGAAAATAGCAAAATGCTCCGCTGCAGTCCAAGGAAGCGAGTGCCATGACTCCTAGGGACTACAAAGAAGCTACCTTAGCCGAGAGGAGCTCCAAAGATGGCCGGGGAGGACTTGAACACGATGAAGTCCACCGGAGCCGAAGAAGATGAAGTGGAAGATGAGGTTCTGAGCAAAATGAGTAGAACCAAATCATTACCACAGCTTCATTATAGCTCAAAGAGGCTCCAAAAGCAATTAATTGCAAAAAGAACCACTTACGGAGTGGAGAAGAAAGGGGGTGAAACCAACCGAAAATCTCCAAACTTAAAATTGAGCGATTCCTGTGAATGCAACCCAAAATCAAGTTAGGGGAAATATAAAGGAGGTTGAGGAGTTCACAAGGGTGCAAGAAATGTTGAAGATGAACCACTGGACACCAAGGCCGCCATGGAAGCACTCGGGTCAACAATGGTGGATTGAAGGTTTGAGATGGTTTTGAGCTCAAACACAGAGAGTAGCTAGGTGTAGTGCAAAAGAACACCAGGAGGACCTAGAGGGGCTATTTATAGGAAAGGAATTAGGGTTTCGAGCAAGAACATGAGCCCATGGTGAGCTCGGTTCATGGTGCGGTTGTAGACCAAGAAAAGATGGGAGCAAGTGAGACTCGGGACAATGGAGGAGAAAGCCTGAGCGCATTAAATGCTCCACAGAGAGACGTTGACGAAAGCAACTTTGAGGTGACCCATCAAAGCCACCCACTCAACCTCTCTCTTTCTGCCATTGCCGCCCGCGCGCTCGAAGAAGCAGAGGAGGAAGAAGAACAGCGAAAACAAACCACGACCGTCGGATTAAAAATGGACGGTCACGATTTAGCGAGTTCGCCGGACGGTCCGGTTGCCCTCAGGAATCTGGACGGTTGGATCGAGATCCAACGGTCCCAATTTGTTAATGTAACCGGAGGGTCCGAATGCTCACACGAACGTGGGCCACGCGATCTGAATCCAACGGCTGATATCGCACGCGCGTTTTGAAAGGGTGGCTCGGTGCAGTTAGTTGACTGGACCGAATCAATTGGCTCGAGCCCGAGTCCACTCGAACGAGCAACAAGAAACCTAGTTTGACTTTGAAATAAAACAGGGACTTTGAGGATTTATTTGAGGTAGCAAAATAACTCCAAAAATTCTGAAATTTTTACAGAGCTTGCTAACTCAAATATCAATCTTGTGTAAAATTTTCAGAGGTTTTTATACTTTGAATAAATCTCCAAAAATTCTGCAAGGCTCTGTTTTAAGGTTTGACTAAGACTCAAACAGGTTTGACTGCCTCTAAAAATATTCAAACAATTTCTAAAAATTGTGAAATTTTTCAGAGGGGTCACATACCACCACAGAGACTTAGGAAAAATATATCCAGAGGATGATCATAAGATTTGACAAGATTGTTTTTGGAAGAACAAGATTTGGATCAAAAGGACTTGTGACAATGTAATTCCATAATCCTTTGAACAAGAATTGGTTGGCACAACAGGAAATACATGATGTAAGAAAAAGTTTTAATTTCTACTCATTTTCTTACATTTGAAACACAAGCCCAAAATTTGGGATGTTACAAAGGAAATGCATCTTTATTGAAATATGAAATGAAATAAATATAGGAAATTAAACAAAGAACTTACGCAATTGATCAATATTCTAAGAATTAGACAAATCTTGCCCATCTGACATAGCTAATCGTACCGATCCTGGTCGGGTGACTTCGACCACAGTGTATGGGCCTTCCCATTTAGGTGAAAGTTTGTTGCGACTCGCTTGGTTCTGGATTTTTCTAAGAACCAAATCACCTACAGCTAGGCTGCGAGGTTGCACCTTACGACTGTGGTACCGACGCATGGCTTGCTGATAGATTGCTGATCGTAGCAAAGCTTGATTTCGTTGTTCTTCAAGGAAATTGATGTCGTCAAGTCGTCGTTTACACTGATCACTTTCGGAAAAGCAATCAGTTCGAGCAGAACCAATTTTGAGTTCTGGAGGAAGCATGGCTTCAGCCCCATAAACCAAAAAGAATGGTGTTTCACCGGTCGCACGACTAGTTGTGGTACGAACGACCCATAATACAGAAGGAAGCTCTTGAACCCAAGCCCCTGACCGTTGAAGTAACTGGTCGAAAACTCGTCGTTTGATTCCTTGCATTTTGATACCATTGGCTCGCTCAACTGCTCCATTGCTCTGCGGATGAGCAACAAAAGTGAAATGTATCTTGATACCTAGGTCTTCACAGAATTCCTGAAAATTGCTACTCGAGAACTGGGTACCGTTATCAGTGATTATACGACTGGGTACACCAAATCATGTGATCACACTTTTTGTGAGAAACCTCTTTGCGGCTTCAGTTGTAATTTTTACAAACAGCTCAGCTTCAATCCATTTAGTGAACGTGTCAATCATGACGAAAAGGAATTCAAAGCCCCCTGCTCTTGGGAAAGGTCCCAGAATGTCTAGTCCCCAGGTTGCAAAAGGCCAAGAAAGAGGAATTATTTGCAAAGCTTGAGACGGCTGATGTACTTGTCGGCTATGAAACTGACATTGTACGCACTTCGTCACGAGCTCTTTTGCATCATGAAGGGCAATTGGCCAGTAGTATCCTTGCCTAAAGGCTTTACCAACCAACGTTCTGTAGGAATGATGAGCTCCACATACTCCTCCATGAATTTTGGTTAGCAACTTAATGCCATCCGAGTGAGATATGCATCTCATCAACACTCCGTGAGATCCTCGTTTGTACAAGGTACGTTCAATTAGAGTGTATGATTTGGCTTTTTGTGCTATACGATCGGCCTCTACATCATCTTCTCGAATTAGGTCATGCTGAAGATAATTGTAGATCGATGTCATCCAATCTCTACCGTGATCGTGATGGCGCTAACCATCATCGACCTGTGGAGCATCCATGTTTGCAGAATCAAGGTGTGCAACCTCCTTGCGAACATTTATATCCTCGGAAGGCTCGACTACCGAGGGTGAATCGAGTTTCTCGAGAAAAACTCCGGGCGGGACGGATGTCCTTGTGGAAGCCATCCGGGCTAACTGGTCTGCTAGAAAGTTTTCCTTTCTAGGAATGTGTTGGATCTGAAAACCGAAGAAATGCTTTTGAGTTTCCGTACTTCGCGGATATGATGACATCTTGGTACTAGAGCATTGATACTCTTTCCCTACTTGATTCGCTACTAGTTGAGAATCGCCTTTCACTAGTAATCTGCGAATCCCGAGCGAACGAGCTGCTCGAAGTCCTGCTAGTAAACCTTCGTATTCTGCCACATTGTTAGTAGCAGGAAAGTTGAACTGAATGGCGTACTTTATTTGTTCGACAGTAGGGGAAATCAAGACGACCCCATCTCCCGAGCCGTGTAACATCAAGGAACCGTCGAAGTACATTGTCCACTCATCGTGGTGCTCGTACTGGGGCCTTTGGGTGGGTTCAGGGTTTGTCCATTCGGCAATGAATTCTGCTATTGCCTGGGACTTGATTGCTGTTCGTGGGATAAAATGGAGATCGAACGCCCCAAGTTCAACCGCCCATTTTGCTATTCGTCCCGATAACTCCCTGTTTCCTAGGACTTGACCAAGAGGATATCTAGTGGGTACGACCACTTTGTGGGCCTGAAAATAATGCCTTAGTTTCCTTGAATCCGTGAGGAGACCATAGAGCAACTTTTGTACCTGCGGATACCTTTCTTTTGGTCCATGCAAGACTTCACTTACGTAATATATAGGTCGTTGAATATGGTATCGTTCTACGACCAGTACACCACTAACCGTTTGTGGCGTTGCAGCCACGTAAATTAGCAATATTTCTCCCAATCTCGGAGAGACTAAGATTGGGGGACTCGTAAGGTACCGTTTTAGTTCTTCAAAGGCACTGCTTGCCTCTTTGGTCCATTCGAAACTTCTATGTTTCTGGAGAAGCTTAAAGAAAGATAGTCCTTTTTCGCCTAACCGTGCTATGAAACGACTTAGTCTTTGCCATACTGATCGGTTAGTTTACGAACTTCCTTCTTTGTGGTGGAGCGCGATCGATCGATGGCGGCGATTTTCGCTGGGTTTGCTTCGATACCCCTAGCCGAAACTAGGAATCCGAGAAGCTTTCCCGACGAAACTCCGAACACACATTTCTCTGGATTTAACTTAAGGTTATGATGTCTTAAGTTATTGAAAGTCTCCTGTAGATCTAGAATATGATCGCCGGCGTTGATACTCTTTACGACTAGATCATCAACGTAGGCTTCAAGATTCTGACCTATCTGTGGACTAAAGGTCTTTTGCATCAACCTTTGGAATGTCGCACCAGCATTTTTTAGACCAAATGGCATCTTTACATAACAGTAAGTACCATATGGAGTGATGAAGGAAGTTTTCTCTTCATCTTCTTTACTCATATTAATCTGGTGGTACCCTGAGTAAGCATCTAAAAAACTTAACAACTCACACCCAGAAGTAGAGTCTACAAGTTGATCGATGCGAGGAAGGGAAAGTCATCCTTCGGACAAGCTTTATTAAGATCCGTAAAGTCAATACACATTCACCATTTCCCATTGGTTTTTCTAACCATTACAGGATTGGCGAGCCACTCTGGGTGGTCGACCTCACGAATGAACCCAGCTTTGAGAAGCTTGTCAATCTCCGACTGGATTGCTTCTTTCCGATCAGATGCGAAACACCGTAGCTTCTGCTTGACCGGTTTTTTGTTAGGCTGTAAAGCTAGCTTTTGCTCGATCACCTCCTTGGAGACTCGGGCATATCGAACGCCTGCAAGGCGAATACGTCCTGGTTAGCTCGGAGGAAGGAGACGAGCGACTTTTCCTATTTAAGGTCGAGTCCTGCTCCGACTAGTATTTTGGCACCCTCTGGAGAAGCACTTTCGTCGAGTTGTACCCCTTTTATCTGGTCGGAAGGTTTTGGTGTCATCTTTGGCCTCGAGTGTTTGACCTGCATGTTAATGGTGTTAGTTCCTCTGGTCGGAAGTTCATCGGCCAGTTCTAAGCATTTCCGATCGCATGCGTAGGCTATTTTCTGATCACCTCGGACCGTGATTACGCCCTTTGGTCCTGGCATTTTCAAACTCTGATAACCGTAATGCGTGGCTATCAGGAACTTTGCTAAAGCTGGACGACCAAGAATTGCATTGTATGTAGTTTTGAAATTTACCACATCAAATGAAATTTTTTATGTCCGGAAGTTGTCGGGCTTTCCGAACGTAACCAGTAGGGACAAGTGCCCTATTGGCTTGGCGGTAGACCCAGGAATTATACCGTGGAAGGCATATTTCACAGGTTTTACCTTGGATTTGGGAATCTGCATGTCTTCTAAAGCACTTGCAAATAAAATATTTAAAGAACTACCCCCATCTATCAAGACCCGATTAACCTTGCAGTTATTAATAGTAGGCTCAACGACAATAGGGAACCTATCTGGTCGAGTTGAAGGAATAGGGCAATCTTCTTTGTTGAAGGAGATTATCGTCTCCGACCACCTTGAAGGTTTAACGACGATCGAAGGTTCGGTAAGGTTGACTTCTTGCTCCATGGCTTTTAGGTGACGTCTGGACTCATACGAAGAGGATCCACCGAAGATCACATCGACAGTGTGCTGAGGTTCTTGGTACTCCATTTCTTCGTCACCATCTTTGTCCTTCTTGGAGCTTGTTTCCCCGAACTCTTGTATCGACGGGAGTGGACCTTTACCTGCATAATAATCTTCCAACTTCTTTTGCCAAGCGCGACAATTGCGCAGGTCGTGTCCTGCTTGCTAGTGGAGAGGACACCACTTTTTATTTTTCTTGTAATCATTGGTCGGAGCCTTAGCCTTGCCACGACCAGAATAATCATTTCTTCCTTTGGTGAATTTTTCAAGAACAGCAAGAACCTCCTTGTCGTTGGCTCTGACATGCTTCTTTTTCTTGAGAGTCTTCTTTTGCTTCTTTTCCGTCCTATCTAAGCTGGTTGGGGAATTTTATCCTTCCGATCAATGGCTCTGTTCCACTCGACCGCTTCACTGGCCGTTGCGTACTTGTTAACCATGTCGAAGAGCTCGATGGTTGTTCATGGGGGATGTATAGCTAAATCCTCCGTAAACCTTCGATTTCTTAATCCCGCTTTGAAGGCTTGGATAACGGAAGATTCTGCAACCTCTGGCATTGAGTTACGAACTTGGCTAAATCTTTTGATGTACTGCCGGAGAGTCTCGTTAGATTTTTGCCGTATTCTATGGAGATCGTATTCTTTTCCAGGTCGGTCGTACGTACCCTGAAAATTCGCAATTAAAAGGTCGCAGAGTTGCTCTCAAGTATACACGGACCCGACCGGAAGGTTAAGCAACCATGATCGGGCTGACCATTCTAATACCGTAGGAAGATAGTTTGCCATTACATTTTCATCACCACCAGCGGCCCTAATAGCGGTGGTGTATATCTGGAGAAATTCCAAAGGATTTTGGGTCCCATTGAATTTATTCATATTGGCCGGTCGGAACCTATTAGACCAACGTACAGCCTAGAGCCATGCTGAGAAGGCTCGACAGCCTGTGATAGCTTCATGACGCCTTCTTTGAAAAGGTGTCGGATTGTAGTCGGTTGGAGACCGATTTCTAGGACCGGATTGTCGGTGCTCCAATGTCCCGATTCGGTCGTGGACATTGCCAGAACGCCTCCGACCGCTCGCCTGGTTTAGGTGATGTCGAAGATCACCAGGTCCAAACGATTGCTCCTCTCGACGAAGTGAGGGTGAGGATTCCTGGAATAGTCTCCTCCCCTCATGACTTGTTAGTCGGAATCGTCGTAGTGGTCGTAGTGTCAACTGATCTTCAACATGACCATGCAGGCCCCTGCTTCGGGAAGAATGCTGGGACGAAGTCATGGTCTGACTTTGCGGGTGCCTTCGTTCCCGATATTCTTCTGTGCGCTGCGTCGTCTGTTGGATAATCTCTGATACTTAACCTACAAGTTGGGCAAAACCTGGAGTCTCTCCAGGGCAGGGTCAGAAGTATTTAACATATCTCTAACTCGCTGCAGGTTTTGTATTGTTACCGAATGTCTCGAGGGATTTCTGCCAGAAGAAGGTGTCTGATGGCTTGAATCCCCCGATCTCCTGGTCGATCTTGTCTGGTCCCTTACATTGGTTTGGGAAGGATCAGGCGTATTAATTGATGGACGTCCACCAGTTCCGTTACCTCTGGCATTTGGTGCTTGACCGCCCGTACCATCTCCATTATTACGTGGTGGCGAGGCAACGTATGGAGGACCGTACACGGTATTTTGATCTGTATCTCCGATCGCATTGACCTCGTGCTTCCAGCAGTGATCCTCCGATAAGCTTCCGTCGTAATCGATGGAGAGCCTTTCAGAGCTTCTGCGAAAAGCTTCCACGACGGAGAGCAGTTGGTGATTAGCACTTCCTAAGGTTTTCGGAAGGGCCTCAACCTGATCCGGCGAGTTGCCGATCGAATGCTGAGCCTTATCATCCCCACTTGGTTTATGACTAATGGAGGTTTCATTGACACCGTCACCAGGTGTCGGTTGGCTCCTGGAATTGCTAGAAGCCGTCGGTGAGTACCTATCAACCATGATCGCATCAAAGGTATATTGAACCTCGGGTTGCGGTGTTGAATTTTCATTACCTTTTTTGCCGGTCGAAAGGCCCGGGCTTGCTGAGGCTTTAGGGTGTTCCGAACTGGTCGGAAGCACTTCCTCTGAAACCGCCACTGATCGTAGCGGTGTATCCCCATCCATCCGATCGACTTCGCCGATTTCTGCGATGGGCGAACCGGCGGAGGAGGATGATGAAGAGATTCCGTTTTCCTCCATGGCGCGCATGCATGCGTCCATGTCGAGGTTGGCGTGGTCCGCCAAGTCGAACCAGTTTTCTTCATCCCAACTTTCCGCCATAACCGCATCAGCGATCACAAACGGGGAATGGACAAAGATTTGATGAGCAGAGAAATTCTTCCAAGATTCCGCTGTCGACGACGCCAGCTGTCGACGATCAAGACGTCGATTTTACGAAAAGAAAAGGAGAAAGTGACGTGGGAAATCTAGGGAAATAATGGGGCTGCTCTTTATTTAATATGAACTGGGTTTTACAGAGTATGTTCTGAGAACACTGCTTGTTCCTTCACAATGTCAGACCTAGAACACGAATCTAAGGCTTGTGCTTTAGTCTGATGACTCTATCTTCTTATATTGCCTTGTTCTCCTGTCCCCTTGCTCCATCCATGCTCCATCTTTAAATAGCCCTTGAAGAGGTGGCAGTTACTTCTGGAGAAGATATCTGATGTGAAGCGTTGCGTCTGGTCGGAGTCAAGTGACGGTTGATAAAGAATCAACCGTTCGACGGTTATATATCTGTGAGACATATAACCGCATGGAGGTTGTTTGTCAGTGCTTTTGGATAAGAAACGTCGTATGGTATGGAATATACACGTGCTCCATTCGTCATACGGTAAAGAATATACTTGGAATCAGTTCATACCTTTTACGAGCAATTCTCCTGGTCAGGAGCTTGGTTTAGGCCTTCGTCCTACCAGGGTACCCATTATGTAACCTCTGGAATCTCTACGACCAGTGAGGTCGTGCACCTCAAGGGTTACGACCATGAAGACGTATGGTCTATTATGTATTAAAAATAATACATAGATGTTTTAATCATCGTCAGAGGGAGACAAACTTACAGAGAGAAAAAATACATAAAAGATTTGCGTAGTACTGCAAACGCCTAGTGTTACTTTTCTGTCTTTCTATTCTTCTCTCTTTTTCTGTTTAGCTCAACCCATACAAACTAATTACAAGTCTTTAAATAGGCACACCCGGTACCTCTTTGGCTGGTGGCCTAACGTATGCACTAGTAACGCACTAGTAACTTATGCACTAGTAACGTATGCACTACTAACTACACACACTAGTAACGCACACACTCACATACAACTAACGCACGCACTAACATACACTAGTAACACACACTCATGCACACTTGATTATTTCTAACATCCGCTGTGGCGGATCAGGATTTTCATAACGGGTGTTCGGAGTTACAAATATATTATTTAATATAAAATATAAAGTTTTATAATATAAAAAAATTATAAATTGTTCTCACCAAAGACAACATGTCAAATAATTTTAAAAAATTACAAAATAATTAAGAAAATTACAATCTAACTCGACGTTCCTTCATGGCTTGGAAACGAGATATGGTGTATCATCCTTAACTTGCATAAAGCTTCACATAAATAATTAGACATTTAAGAAAGAATGACTTCTCTTTTATCTAGCAACTGAAGCACAAAAGTCTCCAGGCATATCTACATGGAGAGCATTCTATGATTCTATCCAAATGAGTAGTATCAGTACATAGATGATGTGATAAAATTTAACAGATCACTGACAGTCTGACACAATGTAATCAAACATAAACAAATGTACAATGCACATGTTGTACATAAACAAATGCGCAATGCACATGCACAACAATGACAATTTCTAAATCCTCCACACTCTATTCAGTGCCAGTTTTGTAATTTTGAAGTAAGGACTAAGCACAACACATCCAATTTTGCAATTTTGCAGTAAGGACTAAGGACTAAGGAGCCAATCAGTGCCAATTTCCATACATTGCATACATACAACTACAAGCTAAGAAGCTCAATGCAGTGTGCACATCCATTTTTGCAGTACGGAGCCAATCAGCCAATCCCTAATCAACCAAGAACCATTCGTGAATCGTGATTTTGTTCTCCTTGCCCTTGGCGCTGCCAATCAGCCAATCCCCAATCAGCAAGAAACCAGCAGCTCACCTTGCACTCGCCCTGTAGATATGCTTGAGGCCGAGGAAGTAGGCCATGATCGCCATGAGCTCCCACAACACCATCTCCGGCGGTCCGGCCGACCGACGAGCACACAGCATCAGCAAAGGAGAAGGCGAAGGCGGAGGTGGATAGGAGGGTTTTAAGGCGGTGGAGGAGGAGGTGGTGGATTTGGTAATGAGGAAGGCCGGAAGAGAGGGCAAAGAGGAGGGAGAGGAGGTGGGGCGCTGGTGCGGGAGGAGGCGAGAGGAGGAGGGCAGCGGGGAGGAAGAGTGGCGCGGTACGGGGGAGGAAGAAGGAGGCGCACGGGAGGTAGATGCGGTTGGGGCCAGAGGCGGGCGATGGTGTAGGTGGGCGCGGGAGGGAGAGAGGGTGTGGGCGGTAGCTCGGGGGAGGAGGAGGGTGTGGCGGCGGGTGCTTGGGCGCCATACGCGGGGAGGAGGAGGGCGGGGCGGGGCGGGGCAGGGCGGCGACGCAGGACAGAGAAGAAGGGAGGAGGATGCTGGCGAGCGCTGAGTGGAGTGCCCGAGTGCCAGCTGTGGCTTGGAGTTGGGCTATGGGCTGGTGGTGGTGTGCGAGCTCGAGTGAGTCCGAGTGGGCCCGCGATTTGGAGAGGATGTGGCGGTGGCGGTTGCATTTAATCAATCGGTTACCGCAGTGCAAATATGTATATTAAGTATACTTACTAGTATATATACCTAATAAATACTTAGTTTTTTTCTTAAAAAATAGATGTACATCTGTACACCTATGTCCCTATACTAGATCCGCCCCTAGGGCTCGACCATAATGGTCGCAGGTCTCAATGTTGGGTGACATGCCACATTGCTGAATGCTGATGCATGTTGAGTTCATGAAGGAAGAAGAATACTTTTGATGAAGTCTACTCCACCAGCTGGGTCATATACGTACTGTTGTAGTTTTGTAGACTTGTAGTACTACATGTATTCAGTGGTATGGTCTGGATTCTGAAGTTTAATCACACGAGGTGTTCTTGTTTGACTTAGCTTTATTTGCTGAGGCCGGATCAGGCGCAACTGTGCAAGGGATGAATGGAATCTTTCACATGAGCTCCACTAACCTATTAGCTGTGGAATCTTTCACGTGAGCTCCACTAACCTATTTGCTGCATTCACACGAAACAGCTAGGAATGTTCTTTGTATCGAACTTCGGCTTGAAGAAAAGTTTGAGAAAAAATAAAAATGGGAAAAAAATCAGTCTTACGAGATTGTTTTTCTACAACCTCCAAATTCCAATCCCTCTTCCAAGTAACGAACCTCACAGCACCACACGTCTATCATTTGACCAACTAATTAAACCCTGAAATCGCAACCAATAAAATTGGGGCAAATTGATCACAATTTAGAACTTTTCTAATCTTAATCTAAAATAGACTAATACCTCTCCCTGAGACTCCGGCCATTCTAGTAGGCTTCTAGCTACTTGGCAATCGGCAATCCCATCACTTGACGAAACCCAAAGTCCAACGCATCTCTCTCCTCTCCCTAACCCCAACCATCCTTGCCAGATCTCCACCACGCGATCGATGGCCGCCGCACCCACCGCGCCTCCGGCCGCCGCGGCCGACGACGAGATAGTGTACGAGTCGATGCCCTGCATCCGCATCTACAAGAACCGCGTGGAGCGCTACTTCGGCTCCGAGTTCGTCGCCGCCTCCACCGACGATGCCATGGGCGTCGCCTCCCGCGACCGCACCATCTCCCCCGACGTCTCCGCGCGCCTCTACCTCCCCCGCCTCGAGGCCGAGGCGGCCCCGGCGGCCAAGCTCCCCGTCCTCGTCTACTACCACGGCGGCGGGTTCTGCCTCGGCTCCGCCTTCAACCCCACCTTCCACGCTTACTTCAACAGCTTCGCCGCGCTCGCCAACGTCCTCGTCGTCTCCGTCGAGTACCGCCTCGCGCCCGAGCACCCCGTTCCCGCCGCCTACGCCGACTCGTGGGAGGCGCTCGCGTGGGTCGTGTCCCACCTCGGCGGCGCCGGCGACGAGCCGTGGATCACCGACTACGCCGACTTCTCCCGCCTCTACCTCGGCGGCGAGAGCGCCGGCTCCAACATCGCGCACCACATGGCGATGCGCGTCGGCACGGAGGGGCTGGCCCACGGCACCAAGATCCGCGGCCTCGTCATGATCCACCCCTACTTCTTGGGTACCAACAAGGTGGCCTCCGACGAGCTGGACCCGGTGGCGCGGGAGAGCCTCGGGAGCCTGTGGCGCGTCATGTGCCCGACGACCACGGGGGAGGACGACCCGCTCATCAACCCGCTCGTGGACGGCGCGCCGGGGTTCGAGGCCCTGGCGTGCGGGCGCGTGCTCGTGTGCGTCGGCGAGGGCGACGTGCTCCGCGACCGCGGCCGCGCCTACTACGACCGGATCAGGGCTAGCGCGTGGAGCGGCGAGGCGGAGATATGGCAGGCGCCAAACAAGGGGCACACGTTCCACTTACTCGAGCCGTGCTGCGACGAGGCTGTCGCGCAGGACAAGGTCATCAGCGACTTCCTCAACCGTTGACGGCGCGATGACATCGTTCGAAAAGGAGTGGAATTTATAGCTTCAGAATACACTCGGAATAACTCCAGCTACTTCTCTGATGAATGCTGCTTCTTTACACTACAGTTCGGATTCAGATTTGTGTTTTTATTCGTCGGAAAGGGAATTGCCATTGTTTAGGCGTGGGTGATGTATCAGAAATTTGGGAGAGAATAAAGTGTCATACAGATGAAACTATACTTGTTGGAGCCAAGAAAAATTCATTTCCTTATGTGTAACATTAATTTGATCTCTACTAGTATACTTCAGAGTTCAGGCGCGTTTTCATTGGTTTTAATAGCTGTGCAAGTTTCTGGAATTGCTTGTCAAATTGGGTATAAGCGTTGGGCTCGATCAGCAAATACTACCTTAGTGCCTTGCTACAAGAATTTGCAAATTTATTACTCTTAATAAGACAATTCTTTTATGCTCATTCATTTGCATTTTGTCAACTTAGCTGGTTCACATGGAGGGATGCCCTCTGTCAATATTATTTGCTTAGCTGTTGCCATTTTTTTTTTTGGCTTCCATGTTGCACCAAGTTTTGGCAATAATGAAGTTTGTAAGTCAATGGTTCAGAACAGTCCCATTGATGCTATAGGCGTTGTAAGATAGAACTCTCTTCATTTATTGCCTTCATCTCATGATATCGCCAGTACCCTTTTTCTTCATGGGCTCCATTTTGGTTTACGAAGCCATCTAAGTCTTGGATTTCGGCGACTTGACCTACCCGGCCCACTCTCTTCACCAATCGGCTGTTGCATTATGACATGAGTTTCTTTCTCAGGGATGCTTTCAGAGGCAAGGAAAGGACAGTGTCGCCGTCGCAGCAGCCGCCCGCCGCCTTTTTCTTTCTTCCGGTGGCTGTAGCCTGTAGGCAACGAGGTATCTGATCTCAATTTTTTTAAAACTTTGTTCTGTTACTTTGCTCTTTGGTTTCCAGAAATAGTTTGTCCTGAAGCTGCAAGGCACAGTTGTCCAACTGAAAGAAAACACCAATGCTGCTGATTCCAATTTTGTGCAGAGTTTGATTATCAGCTAAAATTTGCAGTTTTTTTTTTCAGAAATAAAAACACTTCTTTTTTGCAATATTGAGGAAGAAGTATCGATGTAGTCCCATGTTTTGCAAATTTAAATATACCGCAGTTGCTCTATTTACCACCGATCATTAATTCATCAAACTCTGAAGATTCTAAACCAACGTGAATTCGATATACGACTCTTAAAAGAGTGCCTAAATGTAGACAAATTAAAGTTGATTCCTATGCTTAGTATAACCTTCTTAGTGAGGCCAACCATGAACATAGATCCTACACTTTTCTTCCGACAAGAAAGGGACATATCTCCATCTATCACCAAACAAATTTGCAGGAAATGACGACCTCTCTTGCACCACAGATAGTAGCTGTACTTGCCGAACTTAAAAATACAATTGTCCTTTCCATAAACATATACGAGTATTTTAAAACTAAGGAGACAAAGACAATTGGCCAAGGGATCTAGTTACTTTTGTTGGATGGTAGCAGAATTATGTAGCCATCAGGTAGGAGCTTACAGGAGGTCCTGCCTTTGATGGCCCATGGTTCTTCAGGAGCGTCATTGACAAAGATTTCTTGGCATATTTGTGCAATGATTAAAAGATGATCTCCTGAATCATATAAGACTAATTTCCTTGTTCGGCCAAAAGATGATTATTTGATGGACGGAGCAGAATGCATGCAAAACATGAATACAAATTTAAAGGCACCTCCTGTGGTCCAACCTTGCGACGAGGCGGACAACCACCTTTTCGACGCAGCCACTTCGATCACGATCGGAAACGGCCAAACGGCCAAGTTCTGGGCCTTCCTTGCGGGAGTCTGCCTAAGAGATTTTCCGCTTGTCAATTCGGAAAATAAGAACAGTGTAGGCGGCGCCGCAGGAAAATCGATGGTTACAAGCTATCAACCTTCCGGCGGTCATAACAACCCAGCTAATCCAATAACTTTCTCAAGTTTGGCAACAGGTAAGTCAAATCACCCTAGACCCTTGCACCACAGATGAGATCACCTGGAGACTTAACTCGCGGGGGGAGTACATGGCAAAGTCAGTATACAACCTGCAAACAACAGGACAGTCTGAGAACTTTGCCCCCAAAAAAATGCAAGCTATTCACCTGGCTAGCCATCCAAAATAGGATCTAGACGTCTGACAGATTGCAAGTGCAGGGCTGGCCAAACTAGGGCGCATGCCCACTTTGTAGGCAAGTAAATGAAACAATCTTGCATCTTATGGCGGAGTGTAGGTATTCCCGACGGGTGTGGAATAGTATAGAAGAATGGCTGGCTGGGTAGTTTGTCGCTAAAGCCATCACTATGGAGCCCGAGTCCCAACATCGGAGTTTGGTGGTCGACAGTTTGTTTCTCGGGCCACTTGCCACCTAGAGTGCTGGCCACGGTGGTTTCGCTAAGTACCTAAGAGATCTGGAAGGAGCGTAACGCTAGAATCTTTAACAAAAGGTTCGCCTCCACTTCGGAGTTGTTCGAAAAGATAAGGGAAGAAGGAAAAGCCTGGACAATCGCGAGGTTCAGAGGAAAGTTTTTGGAGAATTTTTTTCTGAGTAATTAACTTTTAGTACCTTTTCGGACCTTCGGGCCCTGTACTCTGTTTCCTCTTTATTAATGAAATAGGCAGCGCTCATGCCTTTTTTTTTAAAAAAAAGAAAAGATTCCCCAATTGTACCGTACAATCCACCCCCCCCCCCAAGCTGTGAATCAATATTATTCGAACGGTATAACAATTTAAACGAATATTTTCTGTCAAATTGATGCTTGCATGGTTGATAAGTCACAGAAATTTACCACTAGCTAGTAACTTATAGTATCTTCATGCATATCATCGTCGCAATTGGTTCCTGGAGCATATGTAATCACATAACAGAAATAAGTTTTTTAAAGACTTGACTCTTCAACAGAAACAAGGAACCAAAAAAGGAAATACAAATCTGAAATGACACACTGGCTAGTGCCGCCGGTCAGCTCTTAATCTTTCCTTTCGTAAATTCCCTACCGTACGAGTGCTTATTGCTGACTTGCTGAGTTTTCTTCCCTTTAATTTTGTGGTTCTGCTCATAAGCAAAAGGCAAAACGCATTTGTTAGCAGTTAGAAATAGTCCACCTCGGATGAACAGAATTTCACGCGCGTGCTGATGAACAGAGTGAGTTTCTGACTGGCACTAGCATGTGAAAAACTTGGCATTTTGGTTGCTCATTCATTGAACCGTTGAGATTTGGCGTAGTACACTACATATATACCAAAACACCTTTCTCCCTCTCTATATATTAGTGCACACACCCCTTCTCAGTTCTCACATTAACCCCGAGAAACTTCAGAAGAGTAGTAGCAGAGAGTAGATACTCAAGCCTACTAGTCCATTTAGCTAGATACATAGCTCTCCCTTCCTCTCACTCTTAGTTAAAATTCTTACATGGCTGGTTCCAAGGTTCTGTGCAGTTGCATTCTGATCTTGATCGTCATCTCAAGCCAGGCCGAGGCGAGGCGGCTGACGATGGCGGAGACAAGCAAGGGCAAGGAGCCATGCAACGAGGGCGCCATGAAAGGTGACGGAAGCTTCAGAGCAACGCAAGAAATGGCTTCTGAGACGAGTGCAGGACAAGACGAAGGCCAAGGTATGCCAATGACGAGCACGGACTCCCGGCCTACGGCTCCTGGCAACAGTCCCGGCATAGGGAACAAAGGGGATATCAACAACTAGTGTATATTTTGGTCTAAGGATCTATAAGCTATCTAGTAGTAGTGTCACAGTGTGTTGCTTTGTGAGTTGGTACGTACTTGGTACTGAATCTGTCTGTAGTTTTCGTATCATTTGATTTGCTTGGATTACGTTCGTTGTTGTGTGTTCATTTTTCAGTTCATTCCGAAGTGTGCACTCTTGTACTGTTTTATATTGATTCAATAAATAAAGTTGTGAGGGATTGCGACCCCTTATGTCATCACATATATGCTTATGATGTTGAGCTCCGTTATACATCTTGCATGGTTCTACTCCAAGAAGGTACCTTAGAAGATTGTCTAAACAAAACATTTAAGCAGTTCAAGAGCAAGGATCAAAGGTATTCAGTCATTCTTAGCCCTATACGTATGGTTACTACTCCTATATACTGGGGTTTCCGGCAAAATGAGATGCGGAGATGAAGAGGGAAATCCGGAAGACGAACTACATGACGTCGTATATCTCTGCTTTCTCATTATCTTTATCATGCAGGAAACATTACTCAATATAACAAGACATACACCAACATATAGTTCAGTTGCCAATTTATTTTGCACACTCTGCTTTCAGTTTTCAGTAAGAAAGAAAGTTCAGGAATCAGCGCACAACAAAATAAGGAGGGAATATAACGGTTGGCTGCATGCCCATTTGCAAAGATGCCACGTTGCTTATATTACTCTGTAGGCATGGTTGTATAAGTGCTTTGGAACGCAGTAATCTAAAAACATAGGAATAGAAAAAACACATGATTGAAATGTCACGGCTTATTGAATCCTACAGGAAACAAAAACACATGAATTGCTTAAAAGAGATGTTTGCATGCTTCATAGGAAAAATTCATGAATTTTGAGATTAGATATTACTTGATTAGAGAGTGTGTGAAGAGAGAGAGAATACATTGGACTTCTCAAAGGAAAAATAACATCAGGTTTAAGCTCATGTTCATTTTCCTATGAAATTAGGGGTATAAGAATATATTCCATATGAATTTGACTATTCTATTCCTATATTCCAAACAACCCTCGTAGGAAAAAGATTCTCCTTCAAATTTCCTATGAAATTACTTCGATCCAAAGGGACCCTAAATTAAAGAAACCATTATACTCGTGTACTACGCAAAACAAACTATCATGGCGCACGTATATTAGACAAATGTACGTACGGCCTCATTTCTGGCTATCATATATGAGAAAGAGTGCTTCTGTGTCAACGCTCTTCGAGAACAAAATGAACGGACGTGACAGCACCTGTGGTTACTCATGCTTTGGTATTTTGGTGTAGATTAGGTACCTCAAAATTCTCGGAATGCTATATGGCTACGAGTGCGTCAGCCGACCAGCATTTAAGTCTCAGACTCGGCGTTGTCTCCATCGAATTTAGAGTATGCATGTGTGTTTGATGGAAAAAAAACACTTCGTGATGCCTTGGATGTCTCCTAGGGGCTAGGGGTGGATCCAGCTTGGGTGCTTGGTATGCATGAGCACCTTTTTTTTTTTAATTTTTTTTATGTATATAGCCTTGGAAGCTATACGTTCCAATTGAATTTGGATTTCGTTGCAATTTGATAATACTGCAAAATTATTCCATGTCCTCTATTCAAATTTTGTATAATACCTTTTTTCTCTACCTATGTGCATGTTACTGTATGAATGGTACAAAAATACTTTATTTATTTAGCTCTTAGAAATTTTTTTAGTTTTTAACTCAAAAATCAAGTGTTTGATTCTCTATCTATTTGTGCCGTTGCGACCATGGGGCCATGTATCATACTAATAAAAATTTATGGAATGTATATATATTTTAATAAATATTTTCACACATTTAAAATTTATTTATCAATGTTAGTATTTGTTATTGTTACCACTCCATAAAATAAGTTTTTTCCACAACTAATTTTATAAACTAGTCGATTAATTGGAAAGAAAGCCCAACTAATTATATAGGAACGTTAAGTACTATATTAATGTAATATTCATAATGCATGGTTTACACGACGCCAACATTCGATCAACCGATAATCACTTAATAACCGTCCTTTTACCCCATCTTTAAACATCAATGGTGCATCCCAAGTCCCCAACATAAATTTTCTAGCTCTGCCACTGATGCCTCCAATCAAGAGAAGATCCACTATATAGTTGTTGGGGTCTTGTAACCCCGACGACTTTATGTATAATCTATGGTAACACTCTATGTATGCAAAAAGATACTCCATTGACTCAGGTGAGTTCGTGGTGTGGTGACTATAACCCTAGTGACTCATTTTTTTGGGTATGCCTTTGCCTCCGATAAATTCCTAGCATATATTGAGGATGCTCACATGTGTGTATAAGTGGTTTGCGTGAGTGTAGTGTATTGAGTTTGCATCCGCCTTGTACTATAGTGATAAAAGATACATCAACCTCTCGTTAATTTGCTATCTGATCTATGCGGCTATGTCCTTCAGTTTTGAAGAAGCATACGAAGAACACTTTGCACTATGCAGAAAGAAAATCAAAATGAAGAACTAACGCACGTGCCATGCACATGTTCGATCCTACACATTAGTCTGGCAAGTGGCAAGGACACAAATCCTTCATCATTCCATGCCAATGTCACAGTGAATAATACCACAATATTGTTTTGTAACCGTCGGAGCGAAAAACGACGGATGGGATTGAGATTCGGCGCATCAAAGCACTGTAGTAAAACACCACAGCAGAAATACTGTAATGATAGTATTGATACTGTAGCAATAGATCTTATCCAATATTTTCAATCCGACATCTCATATCAAATAATATAATGATACTGTTCACCCGTGACACTCCATCGAGTGTCCGACATACAAGTCCGTCAGGCACGCCCAATAATGCATGTACGTCTGACATGCACGGTGATCGACTCCGATTCTCGATAAGATCCGTTGCACTAGGCCCGAAAACGAAACATGAGATCCTCCCAACTGCTCGCCACTGCTCCTTTTCCATGTACCATATCGACAAGATTCCAAGCAAGTTCGCTGTATTCCTCAGAATATTCTCGCCTGCCGTGCCATGGTCACCTCTGACCGTCCTGGGCGTCGCAACATTCGGTGGCTAGCGTTCGGCCTTCATGGCGAGCTCGGCCGAAAAGGCGAATCTGGGAGGAGCCCCACTGCCGCTGGATTCTCCCCTGGCCGTTGGCGTGCATGCTGGGGGCGAGCGAGGCCAGCATAATTGGGCGCACAAATGAGGCACTCCGTCTCCATGATAGAACGCATGCAGCTAGTGGTACACTACAGTCTACTGGTCAAGTAAAGTGTTGGTGCATGTGCATGTACTAGGCCTTATCTGTGAGAAACTAAGACTTAAATTAATTTAAAACAACAACAAACAGTAATGAGAAACAATAATATGCAGTAAATACAGATTTATATTAAACACATCGTCAAACAATTTCACATAAGATTATATTAGCAAGAGTTCATCCACAGAATTTACAATATAAATTATTACAACAAAAATAAAACATCGGTACACTCTCGGAATTAATTACAAAAATTCTTTACATCAAAGCAAAAATGAAAATTACAACACAAAAACTCTTGCATGCTTGGTCGCCGAAGTCTTTTCCTTCCCTTTTGCCGTGCATCGTCAGCAAGTAGAGTCATCCACTGTCAAACCCAAAACCTGCAAACACTCCATTTCATTGTAAGTCAATTAAACACCAATAGCAATCTCTAAATAAATGAAAGAGGAAAAGAAGAAAGAAAGGACTACCGTCAGCTCGTGTGAAGCTTGTTGAGGTTCGAGATTGTTCGGGGCCAGTCGGCATCCTCTCGCTTTGGTGGGTTTTATCACCCGACAGTTATAAAAATCCGACACCCACTTTTTCTCAACTTACCTCAACTGCAGAAAATTCGACAAATAGTGTCCTTTGGACCTTCGGTCCATAAGTATTAACTAGTCAAACAACACCAACTGAGAGTAGAGGGGATAAGGTGAAGGTAATTTCGGCAAGGCACAAGAGGGAGCATAGCAAGCAGCGCAACCCAACCCCAGATAAAACCCCCACCGAAGCCACACCATGCTTCTCCTTTCCAACAAGCCACGTGAAACAACAGCCAGCACAAGGCCATTCCACTGCAAGAACAAGCCAAAGCCAACACCCTTAGCATCCACAGCCCCCTCACACAAGGGAAGTCAAGGGAGAAAGCAAGAAGCAAGAGTTGAGAAGATAGAGGAAGGCAAGGGACAACCATGACAAACTGAAAGCTGTAGAGCCGACCACCACCACTAGAGGACCAACCAAGCTAGTAGACAACCCACCAAGTATCAGCAAACCCCCCAAACTGTCAGGTAAGCCCACCAAGCCAACCATCTACATATCACCCCCTTAGCATCAGCATCACACAAACACAGCACAACACACTACCACAACCAACCAGATAGAATGACCACCAAAGAAGGTGTACCATGCCTCAGTGGCATGGATACCACACCACCAGTGGCAAGCTCGCAAGAGCAGCCAGGTAACAGCCCAAATCGGGTTTGTGTTTCAAATGTAAGAAAATAAGAAGAAATTAAAACTTTTCTTACATCTTGTTGTTTTTGAACTTTTCTGTAATTCTTGCAAAGGAATTGTGGAGTTCAAAAACTTCAACTCCTCCTTGACTAAAGTCTTGACCCCTCCGAACCTTTTCTAAAAATCTTGGGAAAAATCTTTGGAGATATTGTTCCTTGGCTCTAGGGCTTCTGTGTGACTCATCTGAAAAATTTCATGATTTTTAAAAATTATTTGGCAATTTTAAGAGGCCAGTCAAACCAGTTTGACTCTTGGTCAAACCTTGAATCAGAACCTTGCAGAATTTCTAGAGAAAAATGATTTACATAAAAACCTCTGAAAATTTTACAAAAGGTCAATCCTAGAGTCAGCACTCTTTTGTAAAAATTTCAGAATTTTTGGAGTTAGTTTGCTACCTCTAAAAATCCCTCCAAGTTTTCAGCACAATTTCAAACCCTAGTCAAAGTTCCTGTTGGGCTCAGGTCAGACCCGAGCCTAACTCAGTCACTTGGTTGAGTCCAACCGCCTAAATGCACCCGGGCTCACTCAAGTGGTGCGCTCCTTTTCAGCCGTTGGATTTCCATCGGGCTGTCCACGTTCGTTTGGAACGTTCGGACCTCCGATTGTCTCGTCTAATCTGGGCCGTCCATTTCAAATCCAACAGTCAAGAGTTTTGGCTCGGGATTTTGACTCAACTCAACCCACTCGTGTGTTTTGACTCGAGCCACTTTGAGTTGGTATCGCTGACTGGTGGGACCACCTCTGGACCTGGTCATCTTCCTCAGCCCGTGCACGCGTGCGCCATGGCAGAGGAGGAGGCGGTGGCTTGTCACCTCCTTGGCGTCCTCGTCAACGGCTCTAAACCCCGTTTTCATCTCTTATCAGTGTTTATCCCCCAAAGTCTTGGTCCTTACCTGCTCCCTTCGTCTCCTTTTGGCGTTGGCAGAGCTTTATGCTATGTCCGCCATTAAAGATCAGTCCTTGCTAAACCCTAGCTCCCCGGCTATATAAAGCCCTCAAGCTCCTCATTGGTTTCTTTTCAGCACCACCTTTGTTTTCCCTGAGCTTTTGCTCTGCTCAAGTGAGCTCCCAAACCAGAGAATCCCTTTTCCGCCATTGTCGGCCGTGGAGCACTTCACCACCGCCAGTGCTCCAATGGTTCTTCATTCAATCTTTTCACGTCGCCTTGCGTCCCTCATCACCATGGCCATTTCCCCTAACTCAATTTTGGGTTGCTTTCACAGGGGCTGCCTGAATTTGGGTTTCTGATCTCTTCGGTCGAAATCACCCCCTTCGTCATCAACTCCGGTAAGGACCTCTTTTCTTCAATTGCTTGCTCATGGACCATCCCTGAGCCCTATTGAAGCTAATCTGATCACCCGGTTCTGTTCTTTTTGCTCAGGCCGTTGTCCCCGTGTTGTCGTCCTCAGCGCCGGTGAGCTTCTTCGTCGCCAGAGCTCCTCCGGCCATCTCCTAGCCTCTTCAGCTTAAGGTAGCCCCCTTGGTAGTCGCTAGATGCTATGGCAATTGCTATCTTGAACCGCTGCGGAGCTCTTTTGCTATTTTCGTTTTTGGTCGTGTTGTACACCGCCGCTTTTCTCCAGCTCGCCGTCGTTCTAGGCCGGCGCCGCCGTTGAAAGTACCCTCTGTAGGTGCGCGTTGCTATTGTGAACCCGGGCGTACATTTGGTTTGCGCCACCGTGACCGGAGTCGCCGGCGGTGAGCCCGGAAATGAACTCAGTTCATTTTCGTATGCGGGTGTCACTGTAGCTTTGTCGTTAGGACATAGATTGTGTTCATTAATTGCTAATCATTGTTAGTAATTAATGGCTGTCCTAAAAGGCTTTTGTGTCACTTACATGTGGGCCGTGTTTTTCCGTTGTTGTAAGTCACGACCTCCCTCTCAGTTGTTTTTGCAACGACCACCCTCTTGGTCTTTTGCAACGACAACCCTCGGGACTTCCCTTGGAGATCTGAGTCGTCCAAGACCTCCCCGTGTAGATCTGGACTGTTCAGGACCTCCTCCTCACCCTCCATAGTCTTTTTGCAAAGACCACCCTCCATGGTCATTTTTGCAAAGGCCACCCTCTTGGTCTTTTTGCAAAGACCACCTCCTTGGTACTTTTTGCAAAGACCACCCCGTGGTTACGACCTTTGTCGTGTGGGCCCTGCGCATTTAAACCTCCGCGTTGAGTGCGCATCGCTTCGTTGACCTCTGGACTGTCAGATCTAGATTCAATGGCCTAGATCTTCGGGAACGTTCGGACCACCGAACCTCCCAAATCTTTGTGGGCCGTCCATTTCTTGATCTACGACTTAGATCGCGTGAACGTTCGCACCATCCGAATGTCTTAGGCATTTTGGACCGTCGATTTGAATCCAGCCACTGAGTTTTGTGGGCCGTTCGCGCGGCCATTCTCCAGCGCGCTTGGGCCGTTGGATTCGATCTTAACGGCCCAGGTTTTTCCAATTTGAGTTAGTAGTAAGTATTTCAGTTAATTCTTTATTTGTAAACTGTTAATTGTTTAGAAACTTCAAAAATTCATAACTATTTCGTTTTAGCTCCTTTTTGGTTGGTTCAAATTTCGTTAGCTCTGGTTTTAACTAAGATTTAATCTAAAAATGGTTAGAAGCTTAGTTCTGTTCTAGAAAAAATTTGTTAGTGGATTTATTTCCTTTTCAGCTTTACTTGTTGCTTTAAAAATTCTTTTAACTTGAAAAATACATAAGTAATTCTCTGTAGATCCTTTTGGAGTGAAACCAAGTTTGTTGGTTTCCTATGTTAGTGTGATTACTTGTAAAATAGGTTTTAGGCATGTTGCAACTTCTTAAGTGGCTGTGGTTGCAATTATCTTATGCACTTTTTCTTGTCTTTGTAAAATCATAGAAAATGCATCCTAGCTCCAAATGAGGTGAATCAAGTTGTGTTGTTCATCTCATAAGGTGCTTTGTTTACCATAAAAAGTTTAGGTGCACCACCTCTCTGGAAATTTGTGCCAAAAATTTAATTTCGGATAAACAATACCCAAGATGAATTTTTCAGCCTTTTTCCAGCCGACCAGATTTGTTTTGACCATAACTTTAACATCAAGTATCCAAATCAATTGATTCTTGTTGCTAAATTCCTTAAAAATCATGCTCTTCCTGCTGTGTAAATTTCATTGCTTTTAGTCGATGTTGGTGTTTGAGTCTTTTCGGTGTTCTTGTTCTTATCAGTTCTTTTTGTTTCTTTCGCTTGGTTCCGAAGAGTTCGTTGAGTACGAAGGTGACCCTCTGCCGCAAGCAAGTGATCTCCAGCAGGGCAAGCAGATGTAGCATTCATTTGATCATATTGATCCCATTACTTTTAAAGTCTAATATCTTGTTTGCAAAGAATATGTATGCATGTTTCTTTGTGTCAAAGTTAATTTTGTCGATTAGAGGTAGCTAATCCTATTGCATTGTTTCCCTGAAATTATCCATCCCTGCCACAAACCTAAGTTAATATCTTCACTGGTGAATTAGAGCCCGGTGGATGATTTATACTCTTTTATTGTCTTTACGATATGATGCTTAGCAATGCTTAGTTACCGGTAGAATTGGGCGGTTATGAACTTAGTCGATGACCTTGATCACACAAATCTTACTATTACATTATGTCCAGCACCTTGTTCTTTGTTATTTTATAAAAGTTTAAAACTAAAAATAAAATATTTTAGATTTGGGCACATTGGTGTGATGGTGTGATCTTTTGGTGTGATTGGAATGGTGCTCGGGTCATCAAGGACTGAGTTACTTGTGTCACTAAGCCAAGCGATTTTGCGTGCTAACCACACTAAAGGGATATGAGACCTCTCTTGACTTTGTACTTTGGGAGGTGTTAACTAATGAGTCGCTGGTGGTAGTGATAGAGAAAAATGTTCGTTATTGGGATGAGAGGGATGGGTTCCTTTCTAGGTTCTCCATACCCAGGAGCACCCGCAGTTGCTTCGGCTGGGCTGGTGCGTTTGACTCAACGTGTGGGTCCTTAGTGGGAGCCCGTAACGGCGGTTCACTAAGGGTTAACCCCCATACGTGCGACTCTTAATTAATGTAATCCATTGAAAATGTCTCGTAGGACTTAGCCGTACCGGCATACCAAAGGAAGTGTGCTAAATAGCTTGGCGAAAAGGCGGTCCAAAGCGTAGGTACATTGGTACACCCCTGCAGGGTATAAAACTATTCGAATAGCCACATCCTAGGTTATAGACATGCTTGGAAAGGTCGTGCAAGAACTTGACTATAACTTTTCATTAAAACTTGATGTGGGTGGTACGAATGGGTAATTCATGCTATTTATTATGGTGGCTATTGGGTTAGTCATCTCCAGGATGTCTTTATGTTATTACTTATTGTCTCGCTGTTATTTGAACAAATAAAAATCATATTGTTAAAACTACTTTCAATCTATTACTTATTGCAAATAAAATCTGCTTTATGCTGAAAATGAACCTTTAGCCCTCTCCTTTGATTAAACTTGCATGTAGTAATATCTAGGTTTGTTACTCGTAAGTATTGCGAGTACATTTTTGTACTCATTTGCATTTCTTAATTGTTGCAGAGGAGGTTGATCCCCAAGGGGTCGACTTTTGTGAGTTGTGCTTCGCCTGTGACGACTAGCTTGGCGGCCCGGTCGGATTGCCTTGTGGGTGGTTGGCAAACCGATTGGCTTTTGTCTTCGCTATCTTATGGCTTTTTGCTTCCGTTGTTTATTCTAGCTCTTTAGCTTGTCTTGTGATCGGTTGGTCCCTTTTGTAATAACTATACTATATGTCTTTTGTTTGTAAAGCTTTAGTTCAGTTGTATGTTCTTGTATGGAAATGATGCATATTTTTGTAAAAGGGTGTGTATACTGCAGTTCTAGGAAGTATACATTTTTCCAAGGCACGAGTTATTTTGTTTGTGATGCTAGAGTCAATGGAAGACTAAGCATTACAAGTTAAATACCCCGGGGTCTCACAAGCCGTGCGCCCTCGGGGAAGGGATGAGCTCCCTGGCACAAATCCCCACCCCGAGTCCCGTCACAACTACCCTATTCGAGCTAACCCCAGGCATGCATGGTAAAAGAATAGAACAATAAGATAAACTAAAATCGACACAATATGAAAAGGGAAAAAGGGAAGATCATCTGAGTAAGGGTTTGAAGTTGAGCCCAAACATGTCCACATCAGAAACACATAGAAGCTCACCATGGAACCCCAATGCCGAGAGCCATCACAAGCTCACCATGCCACCACCAACATGACCACATCAGAAACCCACAGAAGCTCACCATGGAACCCACAATGCCCAGAGCCATCACAAGCTCACCATGCCACCACTAACATGTCCACACCAGAAACCCAGCAAAGCCTACCCTAACCTAAATGCCACCACCAAACCTTCACTCCCAAGCCACCACAGAAACCCACTGAAGCCGAAGATCACCACTATGCCATCACCGGAGACCCATCGAAACCCAACACACTGAACAATCCAAGCAACTGAAGCTCACCAGGCCCACATTACCCAAGCAACCACCAAGTCAGCAGGCCACCACCGAAGCCGCAAGCCTGCGTATAAGACAAGCCACTGAAACCCACATGCCCCCAACCGACATCCCCCAACAACCCCAACAGTATACCCTAAATCAAATGGGGACAAATCGGCATAAAGAAAAAGGGGTAATGCGCGTAGAGGTAGAAGGGGCAAACTACTAGAGTAGACAATCAAGAAGCGACCGAGGTAGTCAGAGCAAAGGAAGAAGCCCACCAAGAAAAGCAATCGAGGTGGCGACCACAGACCCAGAGGTGAATACCACGGGGGAGGCAACCAAAAAAACCACTAAAGGCGTAGATCCAGCAAGAACCAGCGAAGTGAAGCGCTAGGAGGCTAACCACACCTAGGGGAAGCCAGATCCGGACGGGAGGGAGGAGAATTGCCATGGAGAAACCAAAGAAAGGAGAGGAAAAGCCAAGAGAGAGAGAGAGAGAGAGAGGTGTTGTGTTGTGTTGAGTGTGTGGGTGTGCTGTGTTGTGGGTGCGTGTGTGTTTGGTGTGTTGTGCTGTTGTGTGTTTTGTGTGTGTGCACATGTGCTGTTGGATGTATTGTGTTTTGGTGTTTTGTGTTTAGTGTTTTGAGTAAGTGCAGTGCAAGTGCGTGTAATATTTTTTGGGTGATAAAATACGAGAATAGACAACCGACGATTCCTGAGCTAATAGACCATAGAACAATCGTCGTTGGGGAGTGTTAGCCTAACAGGGATCCAAAAAGTTTATTAAATTAAAACCTGCTCACAAAGAAGATCAACTGACTTATGTACACATCATAGCACCAAAAGCAACTAGGTATTTATTTATTATTCGCGTATGCTGTATATTTGCAGAAGTCGATCCGGTTCAGGTAGGAATAGATGATCCAGAATTAGTTGGCGCTGATCTTTTCTACAAATACAAAGGCAAGCCTATCTCTTGAACATCACCCTAGTTATATTAAATATAAAAGTTACCTTGTTGTATCATTATATATATGTGCATTAAAATTATCTCTCAAAATCAAATTGGATAAAAGAGATAAAGAGATGAGAAATGAGATGTATAGCTGAGAGGAGCAGTTGTACTGTAAGAGAAATATTAGGATGGTAAAGAAGGCCCGTGGTAGGAAAGAGAAGAGGGAAGAGGTGTGACCCCTTTACATATGGATAATATATAAGAGCAACAAAACTCTTTCTCAGATAAGGGGCTGTATTTAAGTGCCAACCATTTTCCCTTTTCGGCGAGCGAAAAATGCTACCTTGTTCTGTGGTTATACTCTCCACATCGGGTAAGTATTATCGTGTGAATTATGGAGGAACCCAGGATCAGTAGGAGAAGTCTGGAAGTGGAGGATCCAATGCGCTATAGTAGTGCAAGGTGGAGTGTTGGGTGTGGGGATGATCGGCCATCCAACACTATTGGAACTTGGTGGAGGACTAGGTGAGCACCCTAGGACACCGACAGGAAATAGATGGTTGGAGACTTAATCACGTAACATGGAAAATGTTCCATACTCCAAACTTGATACCTCATCAAAGAAAATGCGGGAGATCTAGCTTAAGAAAGCTCAGAAGAGCTATGGGTAAAGTGGTACAAGCCCACATAGTGCTATATATAAAACAACGAATTCATGCCTGTCTCCTGGATTGGAGTCTACGGTGACCGCTAGGGGTTTATCTTCTTACCGAGTGATAAGTAGTCTTTTCAAAATTAAAACTTGCCACCTAAGTTTTGATGAACTATTTTCCAGAGAAAAAGATGAATTAGAAAATGTGATAACAAATAGAGAAGAGTCATACAGTGCATCTTTGCTAATAAATGCTTGCTGAGTACACCAGTACTCATTCTTACTATTACTCTCCTTTGGTAGATCCTAGTTTGGCCGGGAACTATCCTGAGTGGGATGAAGGATACACAGGTGATGAGGAGACCGCAGGAGGCAAGGGCACTTACTAGGAGGACTAGGGTGAGGTGGACACCTTATTCGGTGAGTGGGACGAGTAGGAGACTGGTGGAACAAAGCAGGCAAGCGAGGGGTTTTGACCCATTCCGCATTTGTAATTAAAGTACTTGTATTAAAGACCATAGTCTTGCGTGGCTACTTGCTGTAATAAAGTACAGTTTATATCTTATTGTTTTGCTGTATTAACTTTGGTAAAGCTTATTATTCAATGGAGCGGTGTTTTACTGGGCAGACGAATAATAATCCGTGTACTTAAGTGTGATTACCCTTCGAGGTAATGACATGGGGCGCTGCAGTTGGTATCGGAGCAATCGGTTAGGGCCACGCTAATAAAATAGAAACTGTTGCAGAACATAAGTATGTTTTTCCCACTTGCTATATGGCACTAAGTACTTTATTAATTCTTATCTCCATATCAATTTCTATTCTGGTCTTGTCTCAAAATTATTATGTTAAACTCCTCCTTAAAGTGACAACCATACTAACGTTGAACCACCCCCTTTTTGCAGGATGACTAGGTTCAGTATTCCGTTCGAGGGAGTACAGGGGGAGCACCTGCTGCTACTAGAAAGACTGCTACACCCCTTGGGGGCGCCTTTCCCTGAGTACTTCTAGGAGGTCTGCATAGAGGATGCTGCACCTTTAGTCAGAGTCTTAGTGACGGGGATTCCCATGAATTTGGCCTATAGTTTAGAGTGTGCAGAGGAGTGGCATTTCGCGAACGATTATGTACCCTTACAGGAGGTAGCTTGTAGAGCCATCCACACCCTTAGGGCTCATTTTAGTGATCAGCTGAGAGGATCACAGTTCGGGGAGATACCACCCATAGCCCCAGGGAGCTTTAGAGTACAATTTGGTCCCAGCAGTACTTCTAGTTATCCCTACCCACCACTCTCCCTAGCCACCTTAGTAGTACAGAGAGAGACCACCGGCACGATGCTATTGGATAGTGCTATGCTGCATAACAACACCAAGGGAGCCCTAGCTAGAGCAGAGGAGAGCTTAGATTTCTGGCGACAACAGTACAGGACCCTAGAGGCTCTTCGAGAGACCCGCCATTCCCCAACCCCAGATGGTACTTATCGCCACCCCACTCACCCCACCACTGACCCGAGATCCAGTTCTCCTAGGACTCTAGCACCAGATCCACCCCACTATCCAGCCGTACCACCTCCTTCCACATTTGACCCATATAGAGCTGACGACTTCATCCCAGTGCCTCTAGCAGATCCCATCCCTTCCCCATATTATGATCCTTATCTCGCCATACCTACTCCCCCGTATCCCTACCCCCATATCCCTACCCCACCACCATAGGGAGACTTTGGAGATATCCTAGCACCTACACCCGATTGCCCACTTCCCCACCGTATGAGACCTAAGCTCTGTGGTCCTTGTATCACTGTACACCCGGACCCAGCTAGAGACACATCCATTTTAGAGGAGCTTTATCGCACCTACTTAGGAGATCCCAGTAGCAGTCACGCAGCTGGAGGGGGGTCAGTACTAGTCAAGGACTAGAGGACGAGGAGGAGAGTGACCTAGAGGAGTGGGTGCCAGCGAGTCCTTAGTTTGTTTGAGCCTTGGGTAGTCCTGTACTAGCTTGAGGTTTGCTTGATGTACTTGCTATTGTACCTTTATTCTTATCATCGTGTTGTTATATTAAGACTTGTGTTGCTATCTCATGTTGGTAATCGGTCAGACTAGCAGCTCAACCTAGGATAGGTTGCTTGAAAATTTAGGCGGTGATGTATTAATGTAAGATTATAGAGTATAATACGTGGACTAGAGGCATGGAGTTAGAAGTCTGGCATGGACACGCTTTTCCACTCTTGGATAAGTATGGACCATACCCATAGAATTCCTTACCTCTTCATTTGTATAACTAAAATGACCCGTCAACATTCCAAAATAAAGTAAATAAAGGTTGACGACGTAAAAAGGTGACTTACCTCATTTTTGAATATTAAATTTCTCGAATGAGTGGTTCGTGGCACTTTTGGGCATGTAGCTTTGGCGTACCCAGGAACGAAGTCCTGAGCGTACTTAGGAATGAACCCTAAGCGGTCCCAAACATGTTGATGCGGATCAACCTCTAGACGAGTTTGAATCCTTGGGTTGCCCGATCTTTCATGGTGGAAAATTCCGAACAAATATGTGGAGCATGAATTACAAGATGCAATTCGCACTAGGATAGATAAATCTCACACCCGCGCACACCACAGTACACGAACGAGAAGTAGGGATCAAAGATCTAACGAGAAACTCTTAGCACCACAGCTAGAAACCTCACGCCAAGATGAAATCCAAGATCGGAATTCACAAATCACTCATAGAACAGGGATAAACCCTAACGGTCGAAGGCCAACACGCACACGCGTTTTAATTCATAACTCAAAACTCTGCTCAAAGGTGCGGCCATGGGAGGTTTAAATAGCCTTCCACACAAGTACAAAATCTGAAGCTAACTTAACATCCTAAACGCAGACGATTCAAACTACTAATGCAAAACTAAAACAGACGATTTCCTTTTTATCTCGGAAACCAATCGGATAGTTTGTTAGTTATCACGGCTTTTGGTGGACCCCACCCATATGCACAAAGAGAAAGGAAATCACACATGCTTAAACAGAAAAGGTGCGCCATCTCTCCTTGTGCACTTGGACTGCCAGGTGGTCCCCGCCCTGCTGCACATAGAGAAAGGAACTCGCGAGGAGAGATCAGAATGCATGCGCCGATCTTGTAATCCCACGTGTAGCAAATCCTGATTTCTTGCCTTCTAGTCCAATATCTTCTTTCCTTCTCTCCATTGAACTCATGAATCGCCTGGACTCCATCTCCAAAAATACCCGAACAGATATTCTTTCCTTCTAGGGTTGATCTTGTCGCATGCAATCCAAACCAACCAAAGTCTGGTTCTCTTGCTCGCTTCCTGGTACGACCACCTGGTCAGGGACTTGGTCGTTGACCTGGTCGAAGATGTGGGTGCAGACCTGATCGTAGTCGTGACCCATCTAGTCGTGGTGTCATGCCTCCTGAACATGGTCATAGACCATCTGGACATGATCATAGGCCTCCTGAACGTGGTCGTAGACCATCTGGATGTGGTCATAGGCCACCTGAACGTGGTCATAGGCCACCTGGTCGTGGTTGTAGACTATTTCCACTGAGTAGTGTTCTCATCGAGTACACCTTCAGCCAAGTACTATTCCCATCGAGTACTACTCCCGCCGAGTACTGTTCACGTCGAGTACTGTTCCCGACAAGTGCTCCTTTCACCGAGTACTAGTCGTAGAACTTGTGGAAGTGGTCGTAGCCCCTCTGGGAGTGGTTGTAGCCCCTCTGGAACTGGTCGTAGACCCTGTGGAAGTGGTCATGAACCTTGCGAAAGTGGTCGTAGATCCTCCAAAATTGGTCGTAGACCTTGTGGATCAGGTCGTGGACCCTCAGGAACTGGTCATAGACCTTGGGGACCTGGTCGTAGAAATCTAGGAATTGGTCGTAGCCCTTGTGAGTCTGGTTGTAGACCTTCTGCCCGAATATCCCTCTTGACCACAAATAGCTTCTCTTTTATATTGCACAAACAACACTACTTTGTGAAGTAACTTTAGTTTGCAATGCTGAAACACTAATAAAAGTAATCATGCTACTTGGTGCTGCATCACATGTGGTTTGGGTGGACTCGAGCCAAATCTCGAGCGTGCCTAGATGCGTGGATCCAGGGTAGTGTAGGTTCACACTCAGAGGCAAGCTCTGAGCAGTCCCAAACATGTGGTTTGGGCAGTCTCGAGAATGGGATCTCGAGCGTGACTGAGCATGAGAGACTCAGATAGTGTATGCTTTGGATCTTTTTGCCTCTCATTGTTTTTTGGTGTTACTCGTTCACTTTGTATGGCTTAACACAACTCACTCCAAGGATTAACCTCTACCAGATGAATATGATATCTGTTGGTCATATGTCGCCCTAGAGGTAATCATAGAGTTGATTGTATCACATCTATGTTTATGAGTTATTGAATAAATTTTATTCTATTCCTTGAATGAATCATTGGCTATAAAGATTAACAAGTATATGACTTGTTAGTAAGCTCTTTAACTTACATGATGTCGTTCTAAATTGTATCTCTAGTCGGATGTCACTGGTCGAAACACCAGTGACCCTATGACCAACACATGTATTGATTGATGATCATGTTTCACCGGTCATGGATATAGGGATATCGAATCAATATGTGAACATATGTTAGATAACATGGTGTTGGATTGACTCACCTTGAGACACTGTTAAGATTATTGTGATTCTATGTGTCATCAGTTGGTCTCAAGCAATGATGATGTATAATCCTTAGACCTGAGATCAGCATGATTCCCTACATGTGTAATAGCACTCTTAGGGGTTGCCAAACGCTATTCATATCTGGGTAGTTATAAAGGTAGCTTTCGGGTATGCTATGAAATATGCGGAGGGATGTGACTAGTCAGATATGGGATTTGCCCCTCCTAACATAACAAGAGAGATATCTCTGGGCCCCTCGAAGTGGTCGGATAAAGAAAGTGCATGGCGATGCCACTGGTGGTCGAAGAGTTCGACTACATAAGGTTATCCGACACTCGATCGAGAAAGTATTGAACAGTCCGTGGATGACATATATCTCACCTGGAGTTCAACCAGATATCGTGAGGCAAAGAGAGAGTACATGAGTAGGTCATTCAGTTTGATCAGATACGAGCTGGTCGTATAGAGATACGAGCTGGTCGTAGACTGGTCGAACATAATCACTAAGTGGTCGAAACCTGGTCGTAAGGAGTTACAAACTAGTCGTGACCAAATACGAACGGGTCGTATAGGGATAGGACCTGGTCGTAAGTGATGGGGACCTGGTCGTAGATCAAAATGCATTAAGGTTCGTTTGATATAATTTATGTGTATTTGGGAATCGTTATGTCCTGCTAGGAACCGCTAATGACTTGTGGTCGAAAAAGAGTTTCCGAGTCACAACCGACTACGCATGAACCTAACAGGTCACACACTTAACGGGTTGGAATAAAACGTGTTCGGATAGGATCCATCATGGGTACTATATAAGGAGATGCTTGAGGCTATTGGGACACAGGTGAGACACGTGAGTTCTCCACTGAAACCCTAGCTGCCATCGTCTCGAGAGAACCCCGCCTTGCGACTTGGTGCTAGTACACCGGCGTTCAGTGTTCCTTCCCTGGACGTGTGGATACTGTAGAGGTGCTACTGTGGTTGCTGTTGCGCTTAAGGACGATCCGTGATCTTCACAAGGAACTACAGAGGTTGCTGGAGGAGACGATCGATTACGACCACTGCATCGACGTGCTCGGCATTGGACGATCAACTATGACCACTTCACTGACGCGCTCTACGTTGGATCGGTATGCTCCAACTCTTCTTCCGCTGCACTGCGTGCCTGGTTGTAACGATCCATGATCTCTTGCTTGCATGGCTTCCTAGTTTACGTGGTAGAAAGTTTTTGAATTGCCAGCTATCGATCGTAGCCTACCCATATCCCTTCAATATCATCATCCCTACCACAAAGTACTACTAGAGAAGCAAGGAATAAGTATAAAAAACAGGAAAGACTCCTCAAAATAAAATGCTAAGCGTCCAACAACTAACACAAACAATTTATTAACACCTCCCCCACTGGATGGAAGGTCAAGGATGCGACGAACAAGAATTGGGGCTAAGACTGGGCCTATTGCCGTAGGATAGACCAACAGAAAACCCACCAGTAGATCTTCAAGGGACAGCACTCAGCCAATCCAGAACTACCACCATACCAGAATCCAGCCAACCGCCACCCACTAGAGCACTAGACCCTCTAGGAGTAATGGCAGACATACTCAGATACATCACACCAGTTGGTCGGACCAGCAGCTACTTGGTGGCTCAACTAAACCACAACCGTGTCAGTGAACAACCTATTACTTAGGCCAAATTTAAATTGCATTTCTTCAAAACCCATGTGCCCACTGGAAGAATGGAACTTAAGAAGTGAGGATTTAGGGCCTTAACCCTAGGAGGGAGAAAGATGATAGAATATCTGAGTCAGTTCAACGAACTTTCCCGCTATGCTCCAGCTGACATAGACACTGAAGAAAAGAAGATAGAAAAATTCCTAGATGGAATGCACCCTTATCTGAGGATGCTTCTATCCATCCATAAAATCGTGGAATTTCAGGACTTAGTCAATAGAGCCATAATATTGGAAAACGAGCATTCTAACCTAACTGAGGAGCGAAGGAAGAAAGCCAAGACAGATCACTATCTACCACCTACTCATAGGCCTCGTCCCCACATGCGGCAACAACCACCACCTCGATATGGACCACCCAGGCCGAGACCCTTTAATCACTCTTTCCAGAGACCCATAGCTCAGCAGCAACCAGTTGTAATAGCACTTAGATGTGCAAAGTGTGGAGGAGGCCATTTGACAAAGGATTGCCTGAGAGGCACAAATGCATGTTTCCATTGTGGGAAGCCTGGACATCGTAAGGCCGAATGCCCCCACTTGTAGAGGGCATTTGGAACCCCAACGCAACCGGCTTATGTACCAAGACTACCTGCCCTAGCACCACCACAGATCAACCGCCTGAATCAGCCCAGGGGTAACCAACCCATCATGGGAGGAGCTGGAAGAGGAGGACCAGCACGCCTGACCCACGTGACCGCGGAACAAATTGGAGAAGCCACGGATGTAATTACGGGTAAGCTATTGATTCCACCATCTATGGGTACTGTTCTTTTTTACCCTGGAGTGACTCACTCCTTTATATCCCATAAATTCCTAGAAAAACATAATTTAACAACGGACCCACTAGAAAAACCTATGGGGTTAATACGCCTGCCGGAACAATAGAAGTGATGTCGATTAGAAAGGATCAGGCCATCATAATTCACAATACTAAGTTCTTAGCCGATCTTTTTGTAATCAGTTTAAGTGGCCTAGAGGTAATTCTAGGTATGGATTGGCTATCCACCCACGGGGTAAATATAGATTGCGAATCCAAACAAGCCTTTATCAGAAAGCCCGGCGGGACACGACTACAATACCTCGGAATTTGAACCCGACCAAAACTATCTAACCTCAGCTTGGCCAGCCTGACAATAAAGAAGTAAAAGACATACCAGTAGCAAGGGATTTTCCAGATGTATTCCCTGAAGAACTACCGGGTATGCCCCCAGATAGGGAGATAGAATTCACTATCAACCTAATTTTCGGAATCGCGCCAATTTCCAAACGGCCCTATAGGATGAATGCGCGGGAGTTGGTAGAATTGAAAAAGCAGTTGGATGAACTGGAAGCCAAGGGTATGATCAGGGAAAGTACGTCACCTTGGGGAGCCCTAGTACTATTCACAAAGAAGAAGGACAGAGGAGTAAGGTTATGTATGGATTATCGAGAGCTGAATAGCGTTACCATAAAGAACAAATACCCATTACCCAGAATAGATGATCTATTTGACCAACTAAAAGGAGCACGAGTATTTTCAAATATTGACTTAAGGTCAGGATATCATTAGATCAGAGTCAACACCATGGACATTGAAATGACAACATTTGTCTCTTGGTATGGACATCATGAGTATACCGTAGTTCCCTTCGGAATGACCAATGCCCCTGCCATATTCATGAACCTAATGGACAAACTCTTCATGAAATATCTTGACACATTCATCATTGTCTTCATCGATGACATCCTGATCTACTCTAAAAGTGAGGAAGAACATGTGCAACACCTCACTACCACCTTGGAAATCCTCCGAGAAAACCAGCCTTTTTGCCAAATTCAGTAAGTGTGAATTCTGGCTTGACTAAGTGGCATTCCTAGGACATATTATATCTGAAAGAGGAATAGAAGTGGACCCTTACAAGATCGACTCTGTTACCTCATGGAAGTGTCCAACGAATACTACAAGAATTAGAAGTTTCTTGGGATTCGCAGGATATTACTGATGATTCATAAAAGAATTTTCCCAAATCACCGCACCCCTCACTAAACTCCTGAAGAAAGATGTGAAGTATGTATGGACGGACGTATGTGAGATGAGCTTCCAGGAGTTAAAGCAACACTTGACCAGAGCACCCATCCTAGCCCTACCAAAATACGGAGTTGAATACGTGGTATATTGCAATGCCTCAAAGTATGGATTAGAATGTGTGTTAATGCAAGAAGAAAAGGTCATTGCATATGCTTCTAGACAATTGAGGCCCCACGAGATGAATTATCCCACCATGATCTTGAACTGGGAGCTGTAGTCTTTCCACTAAAGATTTGGAGACAATCTCTATGGATCTAAGTGCACGTTGTACAACGACCACAAAAGCCTCAAATATATCTTTACCCAGAAAGAGTTAAATATGAGGTAAAGAAGATGAGTAGAATTAATTAAAGATTACGAGTTAACCATCAATTACCACCTCAAAAAAGCTAATGTGGTAGCTGATGCCCTTAGTCGAAAAACTCAATGATATCACCTTTTTGCTGAAAGTCACGCCTCGGACCTAATTCAAGCCTTGGCCAACATGAGGATAGAAGTGAAAACTACCACCTCAGAAGCTACTATTGTAGCCACAGTATTCCATACTACCCTCCGTGACCAAATATAAGAATAACAACTCTCAGATCCCTTCATCACAGAAGAAATCCAACAGATTAATTCAGGCCAACCCTTGGAATTCAACATAGATGATTCTGGAGTACTATGGCGACAACCCAGGATTTGCGTTCCCGGCCACCTTGAAATTAAAGAAACGATACTACGTGAAGCCCATGATACGTAGTACTCAATACATCTGGGCAGCACGAAAATGTATAGGGATTTAAGAGAAATTTTTTGGTGGGCAAATATGAAAAGAAAAATAGCGGAATATGTCAGCCATTGTGACACTTGTCAAAAAGTTAAAGCTGAGCACCAATGCCCAGTAGGCTTGCTGAAACCCTTGGAAATAGCTGAATGGAAATGGGAGAATATATGTATGGATTTTATAACAGGCCTTCCCTAACAATTAAAATGAAAGATGCCATTTGGGTCATCGTGGACCGCCTTACCAAAACAACCTACTTCATTGCCATCAACCAGAAATATTTGATCATTAAACTAGCTGAACTCTATGTAGAAAGGATAGTCACTCTACACGGGATACCAAAGACCATCACATCGGATAGAGGATCAACATTTACTTCAGGTTTTTGGAAAAGCTTACATACTGCCATGGGCACCAAACTTAATTCCAGTACAACCTATCACCCACAAACTGATGGCCAGACTGAAAGGGTAAACCAGATCTTGGAGGACAAGCTACGAGCCTATGTGCCGAACTTTGGAGACTCATGGGATAAACATTTTGCATTGGCCAAATTCGCACACAACAATAGCTACCAATCTAGTATTCAAATGGCCCCGTATGAAGTCCGATATGGCAGAAAATGTAGATCACCCATCTGTTGGTATGAAGTTGGAGAAAGACCATTGTTGGGACCTAAACTTGTATAGGAGAATGACGAGAAAATACGGATAATTCGAGAACGTCTCAAGATTGCTCAAAGTAGGCAAAAGAGCTACGTAGACCAACATAGAAGAGACCTATAGTTCGAAGTTGAGAATTATGTGTATCTAAAGGTATCACCTATACGCGGGGTGTACCGATTCGGATTAAAAGGAAAACTAAGTCCACGGTATATCAGACCATTTTGGATTCTAGAGTGAAAAGGCACCTTAGCGTATCAACTGGAATTACCAAGCCAATTATCAAGAATTTATGGCGTGTTTCATGCCTCCTAGCTCAGAAAATGTCTGAGGGAACCCTCACAACACTTAACTAATCTTGACCTATCACTACAAGATGATTTAACCAACGAAGAGCATCCTGTAAAAATCCTAGAGATAGAAGACCAACAGTTAAGGAACCGAACTATACGTTCGTGCAAGGTACAGTGGAAGAACCACTCCGTCAATGAAGCTACGTGGGAGAAGGAGAAGGAACTACGCGAAGCCTACCCCAACCTTTTCAAGTGAGAACCTGATTTCGGGGATGAAATATTCCTAGGGGGAGGATGTGAGAACCCTAAGACTTAAATTAATTTAAAAAAACAACAAACAGTAATGAGAAACAATAATACATAGGAAATACAGATTTATATTACACACATCACCAAACAATTTCGCATAAGATTATATTAGCAAGAGTTCATCCACAGAATTTACAATATAAATTATTACAGCAAAAATAAAACATCGGTACACTCTCGAAATTAATTACAAGAATTCTTTACATCAAAGCAAAAATGAAAATTACAACACAAAAACTTTTGCATGCTTGGTGGCCGAAGCCTTTTCCTTCCCTTTTGCCGTGCATCGCCAACAAGTAGAGTCATCAACCGCCAAACCCAAAACCCTACAAACACTCCATTTCATTGTAAGTGAACTAAACACCAATAGCAATCCCTAAATAAATGAAAGAGGAAAAGAAGAAAGAAAGGACCACCGTCAGATCATATGAAGCTCATTGAGGTTCCCAGACTGTCCGGGGCTAGTCAGCATTCTCTCACTTCGGTGGGTTTCATCACCCAGCAGTTATAAAAATCCGACACCCACTTTTTGTCGAGTTACCTCAACAGCAGCAAATCCGACAAATAGTGCGCTTTGGACCATCAGTCCATAAGTATTAACCAGCCAAACAGCACTAACTGAGAGTAGAGGGGATAAGGTGAGGGTAATTGGGCAAGGCACAAGAGGGAGCATAGCAAGCAGCGCAGCCAGCACCAGATAAAAACCCCCACTAAAGCCATTGCTTCTCCTTTCCAACTAGCCACATGAAACAATATCCACCACAAGGCCATTCCACTCCAAGAACAAGCCGAAGCCAACACCCTCAGCACCCACAGCCCCCTCACACAAGGGAAGTCAAGGGAGAAAGCAAGAAGCAAGAGCTGAGGAGATAGAGGAAGGCAAGGGACAACCAAGGCCACCAGGGACAACCATGACAAACGAAAAGCCGCAGAGCCAACCACCACCACCAGAGGACCAACCAAGCCAACAACCAACCCACCAAGTATCAGCAAACCCCCCAAACTATCAGGTAAGCCCACCAAGCCAACCATCTTCATATCACCCCCTTAGCATCAGCATCACACAAACACAACACAACACACTACCACAACCAACCAGGCAGAATGGCCACCAAAGAAGGTGCACCATATCTCAGTGGCATGGATACCACACCACCGGTGGCAAGCTCGCAAGAGCAACCGTGCATCCTTGGGGCAGGGATGAGCTACCCGGTGCAAATCCCCACCCCGAGTCCCGTCACAACTACCATATTCGAGCTAACCCCGAGTATGCATGGTAAAAGAATAGAACAAGAAGATAAACTAAAATTGACACAATATGAAAAGGGAAAAAGGGAAGATCATCTGAGTTAGGGTTTGAAGCAAAGCCCAAGCATTTCCACATCAGAAAGCCACAGAAGCTCACCATGGAACCCCAATGCCCAGAGCCATCACAAGCTCACCATGCCACACCAACATGTCCACATCAGAAACCCACAGAACCTCACCATGGAACCCCAATGCCCAGAGCCATCACAAGCTCACCATGCCACCACCAACATGTCCACACCAGAAACCCACCGAAGCCCACCCTGACCTAAATGCCACCACAAAACCTTCACTCCCAAGCCATCACAGAAACCCACCAAAGCCGAAGCTAACCCAACACACCAACAAGCCAAGCCACCGAAGCTCACCAAGCCCACATTTCCCAAGCAACCATCAAAGTCCAGCAGGCCACCACCGAAGCCGCAAGCCTCCGTACAAGCCAAGCCATCGAAACCCACATGCCCCAACCAAAATCCCCCAACAGCCCTGACATTATACCCTAAATCAAATGGGGACAAATCGGCATAAAGAAAAAGGGGTAATGCGAGTAGAGGCAGAGGGGCAAACCTCCGGAGTAGATGATCAAGAAGTGACCGAGGTAGTCAGAGCGAAGGAAGAAGCCCACCAAGAAAAGCAACCGAGGCGGCGATCACAGACCCGAAGGCGAATACCGGGGGGAGGCAACCAAAAAATCACCGAAGGTGTAGATCCTGCAAGAACTGGCGAAGTGAAGCGCTAGGAAGCCAACCACATCCGGAGAAGCCAGATCCGGATGGGAGGGAGGAGAATCACCATGGAGAAACAGAAGAAAGGAGAGGAAATGCGAGAGAGAGAGAGAGAGAGAGAGAGAGAGAGAGAGAGAGAGAGAGAGGTGTTGTGTTGTGTTGAGTGTGTGGGCGTGCTGTGTTGTGGGTGTGTGTGTGTGTGTGGTGTGTTGTGCTATTGTGTGTGTGTGTGTGTGTGCGCGTGTGTGCTATTGGATGTGTTGTGTGTTGTGTTTTATGTTTTGGTGTTTTGTTTTTTGTGTTTAGTGTTTTGAGTGAGTAAGTGCAGTGCGAGTGTGTGTAATATTTTTTGGGCGATAAAATGCGAGAATAGACAACCGACGATTCCTGAGCTAATAGGCCATGGAACAACCGTCGTTGGGGAGTGTTAACCTAATAGGGACTCGAAAAGTTTATTAAATTAAAACCTTCTAACAAAGAAGATCAACTGACTTATGTACGCATCGTAGCACCAAAAGCAACTAGGTATTTATTTATTATTCGCGTCTACTGTATATTTGCAGAAGTCGAACCGGTTCAGGCAGGAATAGCTGATCCAGAATTCAATGGCGCCGATCTTTTCTACGAATACGAAGGCAAGCATATCTCTTGAACATCAACCTAGTTATATTAAATGTAAAAGTTACCTTGTTGTATCATTATATATATGTGCATTAAATTTATCTATCAAAATCAAATCGGATAAAAGAGACACTATACCATGACATAGTATTAACGGCAATCAAACTGCCGGAGAAAACTACTTTGCAAAGCAAATTATCGGCCGACAATTAGTTTCCCCAGCACTTATTGCCTGCCTGGTAAAGTGCTACCGGGAAAAACATTCCCCGTCAGATATGTGGATTCCCGACAGATAACTACCCTAGAAAAGTTGTTTTTCTCCGGTGGATATAGTTTCCCTGGCAGTTAGCTATTTCTCGATAGTTAGAGTTTCCCTGGTAGTTAGATGTATTGCCGGCAGTTAACCTGCCCTTGATTGTCCGTTTTCCCCGGCAGTTAAGTGCCCTAGATAAATTAGTTTTCCCTTGCAATTAGTTGTTTTCCCAGCAGTTGACTGCCCTCGATTGTCTCTTTTCCTGACAGATATATTGACACCTAGGAATATACATGTAAAATACTAAGAAAATTTAATTATGCTGCCCGAAATAGTGAATTTAATAATTTTCCAATAGTTTGCACCATTCAATCAAAATTTAGAAAACATACAATTTCCTCAATCGTACCACTTAGAAAATATCATATCAACAATCAAATATAGATGCAACACATAGATGAAATTCAGATTATGCAAAATACATAAACCTAAAATATAAAATTATTGATAAGCACAACGCTACATGTGCAATACATACAGAGTGGATGCAATTTTAGAATTCTAAGTATTCAAATATAGCCACGATCTATCCTTGGCATATACAAAACATCCATACAACAGAAGTTGACAATACTAGTCTAACCTTGGCACATGTAAATACTAGTCGACCATACTAAAGAGTAGTCCAATAGGGGCAGCAAACATCACCCTAGTAGCCTCATCCTTGACATTGAAAGTCCTTAGCAATGCAAGGATTAAAGAGTTACCAAGTAGAGCCACATCTGAAGAGTAGTCCAATTTCTCAATGAAGTCGATATCCCTACCGAATGAATAATGATCGAGTCAAATATCATAGACTATGACAACATACCGAAGTTTTAGTATATCTATGGCTTTGAGCAACTGCATACCTAGTATGGAATATAGAGCTCTAGAACCATGCATTCATTGATAATATTGCATAGATATGCTATAAACCAGTATATTCGTAGTATGTCCTCTTAGTTTGGGGTCTAAGAGAAATTTTGTAATTCACTAGCAGGAAGAATGAAAGCCAGCCAGTGAAGTGCATCAATAGGTTGATAGCAGAGAGAGCAGCTGGGCTCCTGATAAAGGATGACAAACAAGTGAGATGTTGAGTAGTCATTATGAAAATAGTAGTGACGTTAAACAAAGTGTCTGCATCCATGAGTCTTTCAAAATCACTGTTCTTTACATAGTTTTTGTTATAAAAATGCTTGTAACTTTCCAAATTATCAAGTTAGCAGCTCAGGAATAATGACCAACTAGCATGTATGTAGTCAGATTATGTTCTCAATGTCCTAGATAATCTCCTTGGTAAAGTGTAATGAAAATATGAAGTGATTGACGAATCAGGTATTGGGCCAGTGAAGTTGTTCAAGTGACTAGGCTTGCTATCTAAAGATTGAATATATTAGCACATTTCGATTGACAGGAAGATGTGCTTAATGTGTAGCTTGGTCTGAGCACCATGCATTATTTAGACATGTTTTTCCACATAACAATAGACATTCTAGTGATGTAGGCATGCAACCCAATTTCCATCCTTTAACAACAACTGCGTGAAGCATTGTTTACATGAAAGAAAATAAAGATCTTCATAACAAAATATTTCTTTACATGCATTTGTATACTCATGTTTTCACCTACGCTGAAAGACCAGAAAAATGACAAGCTTCCACCATTTGCAGCCAATATGGCATTTACGTAATAAAAAACTTAGCAACATGAAGAGAACTTACAGGTACTGCCAAGTTTTTGAGCTGACCAAGTTGCGGCACCAAAGTACCTGATAGAGCAGCATTTCCAAGATCACTGAAAAAATGTAGATAAATTTCAGTAGGAAATATAGAATAGGTGTAACTGCATAGAAAAATTTAAGTCATGAGAAACACATAAAAAGCTTTAAATTGTCCAGTATATTAAAATCTAAGCATCAAGACAAAGGTATCAATGGACCACATAAATAACAAAAGTTACAGCACCGACTTGGTCGCTATATATACCACTAGGTTTTCTAAGACAAGTTCATGTAAACAATCACCTTCGTATGATTAAGCTTCAGCTTCACACTAGAGGGGGAAATGGAGCCGGAGAAGGAGCCAGTAGCGCTTCACACTACTTGGCTACAGTGTTTAAAAATCTTGTTTAAAAACAGAAATTATCTAGCCTTAACATTTGGCTGAAGTGTTTAATAAAAATATGAATTGTGGAGTAAAAGCATTATCAACAAGAAACAGCGAAAGAGCAGCATTTCCAAGATCATTCACCTGACTTAAAACATATCAGCAGCCATTCATGCTACACATGAAAGAAGGGAAATATTGACATGATCTATAGCAATTGGAGAATGGATACTCGACAGTGAATCCTGTATCTGTAATGGATTATCAAGTCCCTTATTTTTCATCAGAAAACCTTCACTTGGCATTTTTTATGTTCATAGTACCAGAAGGACCATGATATATTAGTATATCATTATTATTTGATTTTTTTAAAAGAAGTGATTATTCCATTTATGATGATAAAACATAATTTTTAGACAAAATCTGAAAATAAAAGGATTGCTCTTCAACCTATATAGGAAATAATACATTAAATAATTAGATACAAAAAGTCTGTCCATTCAAGATAAGGTTCAAAAGTAACACACTCCAAATGATAAGTTAAGGCCTTAGAAGTTGAGTCTGACCTACCGCATGACAAAGCTTAGACTAGGTCAGCAGACTGTAAGATGCATTATTTTTAAGAGAATGTCTGACTCACATTAGTAAAGAGATTGGTTCAACTGTTTGACACATACATGCATCTTAACCAAAACTTGTTAATAATTTTTCAAAGCACTAAACTAACTATTGTTATGGTGGAAATAGAATGATAGGATATGCACGAAACATTCACACACTACAAATTCAGATGATGTCTAATGCTAGTAATATAGGCATTCGTCTACCGAAGATAAAGTTCGATGGGACTGTGATAATGATGCAAATTGAGTAGCCAATTAATGAATAGGCTTTGGATAACTAAATGTTCTTTTCTTATTATTATAACCTCTGGCAATGGTTGGTTGTGTGGACTTTGGTGTAGCTAAATATTGATTAATATAAATCAAGGCCCCTTCCCTTGTTACTAAAAACAGATGCCTCCGAAGTAGTCATAGATCTTTTCTGCATATGGGCTGAACATTAACCTGCACACATTTATCTTTAGACAATATATATACTACAGCCTTCAATATGGCAACCAGTTATCTTCATAAAGGATAGAAGGACTAACCCGTTTATAGTGAAGTCCCTCCCTTGGCAGTTTTTCCAGTGAACATAATCATTCTTGCTACAATTGGGGATCTTTGAGTGTACATGTGATTGCCATTTGACCCCGTGCATAAGTATTAAAACTTGATACCTGCCAACAAGAAGGCATAAGAAATATCCCATTGGACGCACATTGTAGTGCGAAAGAAAATATCTAATTTGTCAAATGCCAACACCAAAGTGTGCACAGGGTGCCAAAATACAATATCAGTAAGAATGCTGATGTACTAACCTCAATGATGGAATTGTTCTCATATACATGACATATTGGGAACTGCCTTCCTACTATAATAGCTGATCCTGAGAATGTGTCTTTCACCTGAAGGAGTTGAAAGTAATATTCTTAATCAGTATAAAGTAGTAAACACACTGTATCAGCAAAGTTTCCTTTGTCATCTCAAGTAACAATCCTGAAGAATTGCAAAACAGTATAAGAGTCGGACACCATTTAGGTTGAACTACACCAACAATGACCCGCGCACGGTATGATAATGAAAATACATGTATTTTTTCCCTAAAATATATAGCTTACAAAAGCTATACATATTTTCAGGAGTGAATTCTTGAAAAAGAGAAATCAATCTATTGAGGCATAAATGATACCACAACTCAACAAGCAACAATTAGCAAGATATTTAACAAACTGAAGCCATGGGAGTAGGGGCGGCCGGGGAGGATGGTGGCACTGGGAGGAGGGCAGCGCTGGGAGGAGGGCGACCGGGGAGGAGGGTAGCGTTGGGAGGAGGGTCGGCCGGGGAGGAGGGCCAGCCTGGGAGGAGGGCCAGTCGGGGACCTGGTTGACTTGGCTATTACCCCCGGCAGTTATGTTGACCTGGTTGACTCTTTCAAGGGCAGATGTATTGTAGCTAACATAAAAATATTGCCGACAGATAAGTTGTTCTAGATAATAATTATTTTCGGGAGATAACGGGACCCGTAATCTCTTGGACTTGCCAGCACATGTTTGTCACTTATCCCATTTTTTCCGGCAGTTAATTGCCCTTAATTCTATGTCATGATGTAGTGAGATAAAGAGAAATGAGAAAAGAGCAGTACAGCTGAGAGGAGCAGCCTTGCAGTTGTACTGTAAGAGAAATATTAGGATGGTAAAGGGGGGCCCGTGGCAAGAAAGAGAAGAGGGAAGAGGTGGGACCTTTTACATATGCATAATATATAAGGACCAACAAAACTCTTACTCGGATAAGCAGTCGTATTTAAGTGTCAACCATTTTTCTGTTTCGATAGGCAGAAAATGCTACCTTGTTCCGTGGTTATACTCTCCACATCGGGTAAGTATTATCATGTGAGTTATGGAGGAACCCAGGACCGGTAGGAGAAGTCCGAAAGTGGGGGATCCAAGGTGCTATAGTAGCACACAGTGGAGTGTTGGGTGCAGGGATGACCGGCCCAACCAATACTGTTGGAACTCGGTGGAGGACTGGGTGAGCGCCCTAGGACACTAACGGAAAATAGATGGGTGGAGACTTGAGAGGACCCCGGGTATTGGATTCATTTCAAGTCAAAAGATTATACCAGAGGCATAATTTTTAACAGGAAATGAGCCCAATGCCAGGTTCCCAGATATGTGTCTCACATTAGTTCCCAAGATCAAGACTAATGTGCACATATCCTAAACAACATCTGTACACAGTCATACAAAGGCCATACATATTCATACCGTTAATTTTTACAAGACTAGTGTTTGATACAGAACTTATACAAGTGACTCATGGTCAACAAAAACAGAAGTTTGTAGCAGAAACAAAATATAAACGCCAAAAGAACCACCAAGTGTGCCTCATCACCCGCAGGCAACTGAGTGGAGGTAGAAATAGCGTCACTCGTTAGCGTCGCCCTGATCAACACTAACGGGTAGTTCGTACACATACTGTCCTCACCTGCAACAAGTGGTTAAAGCACTTGAGTACAAAAGGTACTCGCAAGACTTACACAAAACTACTAAAAGAAAGTGTTTAATAGAGCCTATCCAAAGGATTAGAATTTATACATGCATAAGGCTGACAACAGGGAGGTGGTAATGACATTAGTTTTTGCATAAAGCAGTACATCTTAATCCTACAATTGCTAAGTTTTGATAAGGCAGTTTTATAAACAAGTTTGGACTAAACAGTAAGTGAAAGAGGATTTAATCACAAACAAGAACAAATCAAAGTGGCTGACCACTTTGACTAAATAACATGCATGAATACCCTTCATGCCGAATCCAGAACCCCTGACAAAATTTTAATACAGATTCTATACAATGATAATCCACCAAATCAAGTGTTGTCTGTAACCGTGGATACGGCTATTCAAATAGTTTTAACTCTGCAGGGGTGTACATCTTTACCCACACGACTTGACTAGCCCGTAAGCCTTCGAATAATAGCACACTTCCTTTGGTATACCGGCCGGGGAAATTAAGATTTGGTATTTTTCAGCAAGTTGATATTATTGAGTTGAATCACCTATGTGTACTTACCCCGCTTAGAACAATGATTGATAGCATCTGCTTAACCGGGGCACACATGTTGCGTTGGGAATGCCAATTCAATGAAATGAAAATAAAATTGTACTCCCCTGTACATATAGAATTGAAATCCGAGCCCTATGAACACGCAAATCTGCCAATGTCCTCACCCCAGTAACATCCAGTTCTTCAACTCAATAACATCAGCATCTTACTTAACCAAACAACGTACATACACTGCGTGTGGAAGTACGTAAGGTACTCAAATTGACGGGTCAAAGTTTAGTCCTTACTGATCTGGACAAGACCACCACATTACCCAATCTCATGCACGAAGGCACCATCACTATCAAGCACTTGTCCAGATCTAAAACAAGTTTTTATCAAACAAACTTGACTTAACTTTCAGTTTAAACCAAACTGAACAAGAAACCAAAATTGTAAATTAAAAAGTGTTTCCTAGGTCTGACAAGATAAGCTTGTCAAACCACTAACGTTCTACAGACTTGCAAGGCTAAGCAATAATCTAAAGACCAAGTACAAGCACCTAATTTCTATCTTAAGCATAAGTGTATGAATTTGATTCAGGATAAGCCACAAAAGTTGGGGCATATAACTAACTAACTAACTAACTAACTAACTCACAAAGTACTGATATTTCAAAATAGCATGCACACAGTTATCACTGTAATTTAAAACACTAAAGTATCAAAACTGGGATCAACATGATGCAAGAGGATGCTTGCCTTGGTAATAAACCACTTGTTCAGGTCCTTGGAAATAAACCACTTGTTCACTCTCAGGTGGATCAGCAATATGCTCACTCGTGTTAGTAAGATCAGATCCTATAAAGAGCAACCTCAAATGAACAACAAGAAAGCACCAGAGAACAAAATGCCGAAAAGATGCATGCTTAAAGTTATCAATGTGCAAATTAACAAAATACTTAAGTTTGAAACTAATTTTTAGTAAAGAACTAAACTAGTTTAAACCTGCATTAGTACTAGTCGACAAGGCTTAATGCTTAATATTGAGGTACAACCCTGGTCGGAAAATCGACAACAGAACACTTGCTACCGTGAGCAAACTACGGCAAAAAAAATGGTTATGTCGATTGGCTCACACATTAAGAAACTAAAGACCTGCTTATGCTATTAGGGTTTAGTAGAAACCTACCTGAGCTAAAGAGATGGTCGGAAAAGCTCAGGAGCTCGCCGGCGATATGAAAGACCAAAAAAGACAATAAGAAGACCCACGGTGACAAGGTAATCTGAGTAAGGATTCAAAGAGTGGTTGATTAGGATAGCTTAAGCAAAGCTTTTAGATGCCCTGAAACAAAGGAATTGAACACAGGCTCACCAGTTTGGAAAAGAGGACGCAAGAATTGACATTGACCGGAATTAGGGAAATCCAAATTCTCGATGATCTGGAGTGAAGAAATCCACACGACAATGATGCTCCGGGCGCTCAAACAGCAACCTTGCGTTCTTGATCTACAACAATGCCAAAAACTCCCATTAACAGGATGAACAAGGCATCATTAGAGATGAACAAAGGTGCCAGAGAGAGGTTACGCCGGAGATGGGGAAGGAACCACTGCGGCATCAATTTGGCCGGGAGTGATAGCTAGGTTTTAAATAGTCACTTCGCCGGAGTGAACAAGGAGAGCCGCGTGGCAACACCGACCGTGATTTAATGCCAAGTGGCGGTTGCATGCTGCAAAAACGCGATGCAACTCCACCTTGCCTGCGATGCGCTCGGAGCTGGCGCCATGGCGCGAAGAAGACGAAGGTGTGAGACTTACATGTGGGTCAGCACTGTCAGTCTCAAAGAAAACGATACGATCGAGAGTGAAAAGATGCGAATGGTACGATCTAGAATCAAAGGTCCAGATCTCTTGAGGGTGGTCATGGGCATTTCAGATCACTTGAGAGTGGTCCTGAACGGCTAAGATCTCTTGAGAAGAGGTCTTGGACGGCTCAGATCTCTTGAGAAGATGTCCTAGACGGTTCTGATGAGTCTACGTGGGTGCACCTGAGGAGGTCACGAGGATCACAGAGGTGGTCGTAGAGACAGGGGTGGATCTATAGTAGACTAACAGGGTGCACAGGATACCGGGTCCAAAAATTAATTTTCTTTAGATATAATCATATATATGTAGTATGGACACCCTGAACCCAACATGAGGGACACCCCAAACCACAACCCAACCCATTAGCCCAGCCCAGCATGATATGTATTGAGAGTGGGGACCCCCGGTCATTTTTGTTCTAGATACGCCACTGCGTAGAGGTACTGTGACCTAGGGAGTTCGTGGGGGTGGTCTTTGCAAAAAGACACAGGGGAGGTCGTGGGGGCGGTCTTTGCAAAAAGACACGAGGGAGGTCCCGAGGATGAGGAGGTCTTGAGGACAAGGTCCAATGGAGGAGATCCAAAGAGGAGGTCCTGCACGGTCCAGACGAGATCAAGAGAGGTCTTGACGGTTAAGATGATCTCGAGGAAGGTCTTGATGGTCAAGGAGGTCCTGACCCATAAAAGGAGGTCTAGAGGAGGTCCTGACCATCGGATCAGAGCAAAAGAGGTCTTGAAGGTCAGATCAAAACAAGGAGGTCCTGATGATAGATATGAAGTTCAAGGGAGGTCCGAACGGCCCAACTGATCTGGTCCATCTGATTCAAATCGAATTGTGGAGGTTGCTTGGGTTGTTCGGATGATCCGAACAGACCAACAGATCTGAGCGACCTACTTAGAACTGGATGGCTCGCGTGCACTAGCGTCGGCTGAGCCTAAGGAACGTGACAGGGTTAGCCCGAATGGCACCAGGTTGGGTTTAACCAAACTGGTTTGAGTCGCAACCGTGCCAAGAGGCCTGGGACTGGGTCTACAAGGTTGACTAGTATTTGATAAAAAAAAATTCCAGGCTTCAATACAAGTATTGACTTGTATTTTCATATGAAGCTTCAAAACAAGTTTTAAGTTAGGGTTTGGAAAATGACAAATAAGATATGAAATGCATATAATTTCTGGTTATTAAAATTAGGGCTATTACAAGACTTAATCATATAACATGGAAAACGTTCCGTACTCTGAACTTAATACCGCATCAAAGGAAATGCGGGAGACCTAGCTTAAGAAAGCTCAGAGTAGCTATGGGTAAAGTGGTACAAGCCTACGTAGTGCTATATATAAAACCATGAATTTAAGCCTATCTCTTGGATTGGAGTCTATGGTGACCGCTAGTGGTTTATCTTCTTACCAAGTGATAAGCAGTCTTTTCAAAATTAAAACTTGACACCTAAGTTTTGATGAATTATTTCTAGAGAAAAACATGAATTAGAAAATGTGATAACGAATAGAGAAGAGTCATACAATGCATCTTTACTAATAAATGCTTGCTGAGTACACTAGTACTCATTCTTGCTATTTTTCTTCTTTGTTAGATCCTAGTCTGGCCGGGAACTATCCCGAGTGGGATGAAGGATACGTAGGTGCCGAGGAGACTGCAGGAGGCGAGGGAACTTACTATGAGGACCAGGGTGAGGTGGACACCTTATTCGGCGAGTGGGACGAGTAGACAACAGGTGGAACAAAGCAGGCAAGCGAGGGGTCTTGACTCGTTCCGCAGTTGTAATTAAAGTACTTGTATTAAAGATCATAGCCTTGTGTGGCTCCTTGCTATAATAAAGTACATTTTCTATCTGATTGTTCTGCTGTGTTAACTTTGGTAAGGCTTATTATTCATTGGAGCAGTGTTCTACCGGGCAAACGAATAATAATTCATATGCTTAAGTGTGATTACCCTTCATGGTAATGACATGGGGTGCCGCATTATCCTACCTGAAGTTGTGTACTCAGGTTTCATTTGGCATTGCGATAGTTTTCTAACAGCACTTTTGTTTTGCTTGCTTTGGATACAATAATTGATTGGCGGTGTCTATTTTAGTGCTGGACTAGAATTATCTCTATTTTTGAAGAATAGCTATCTAATATATTAATAAAGAAGGTAGCACAGACAATTCAATACGGGCTAGTTTAGAGTTGGAACTTAATTACACGGGTGTGAAATGCTCCACTTGGCTCCTGCAAGGGTCAAGTTCTGCCTTCTTCCTTAATCTTTACCACTAGATCTGTGGGAGTAACGGACCTGTTATTGAAGATTCTACTGTTGCGTTCATTCCAAATTTCACAAGTGGTGAGGATGACCACCGTTGCCATCACCCTTCTTTGGAGCCCTCTCATACTATTAATCTTTGACCACCAATCTCCAATGCTCCAGCTATGCGCCCAATGAGATAGCCTATAAGTGCATCCCAGCCTAGCCAATTGGCCAACAAACCCCACACCTATCTGGAATATCTACACATGTAGAAAAGGTGTAGAGCTGTTTTCTGTGCATGTCTGCAAAGGGAGGATATGTGTTGGTTTGGCCAACCTCTCACTTGCAGTCTGTCCGAGGTTCAGAGATGATTCTGAACAGCTACCTAAGCGAAGAACTTGCATTTGGTGGTGGTGGTGGGGGGGGGTTCAATGTTTTTCATATTACCTTTTTGTAGTATCTTGTTATTGAGCTGATGAACTGTAGCTCGTACATGGATTTCACTTTGTATCTTCCCTCTAGCGTTATTTTTCAAGTGAAGTCATCCTGGACAGTTGGGTTGAGTTTGGTGAGCCGTATTTTCCTCCATAGGTCTAGGAATTCTTGTACATGTGTCGGGACCCAAAAATGCAGTTCTGGAACCCTCTGTGTATAATGCACTAGTCCAAGATCACGCTCGTGCACACAGTGTCAACATAGGTGAATATCGATCCACACAAGCGATAAATAAAGTAAACGATTAGTTTGAATAACAAATAAGGGTTTTGACCTTATGGTCGAGTTTACACTTATTGAGCCACGCAGGGCTAACAGAGAATAAAATAGTAGCGGAATAGAAAAAACTTCAGCGTAGATCCCATCAATTCACCATAGGCAACCAACTGGGATCCAAACCTTAACGATCAGCAACCTTCGACGAACTCCTCCTCGAAAGCAGGCGTAGACTCCTCCTCTTTTGTAGGTTTGGGTGCAAGTTTTACAACAAGCGTGAGTACACAACCGTACTCGCAAATCATACCACAGAATGCAATTTATAAATGCAGGCTTATTCCAAAAGAAAAGGCTTATGTGGTTCTTTTGCATGAAAGCAATATTTGCAATTGAATACAATAATAGATTGAAAGCATAATTCAAAACAAATAGACAATAATAATTTAACATTTGTTTTCACAAAGACACAAAGCTAAACAGATTATTTCACATAGCCATATGACTTAGATCACATAGCTCCCATCCCAACATTTTATGAAAATCTACCCCTCATGTGAAATCCCTGAGCATGTCCATGACCGCGGACGCGGCTATTCGAATAGATTGATTTAACACTCTGCAGAGTTTGTACACTTTACCCACAAGATACAACTAATGTAGCTAGCACCAGTCATAACAAAACAGTTCAGAAACTTCATCTCAAACATTGACATTCCCAATGTGCTTTCCCACCAGACCAGCTCACAAAGAATGCTAGTCCGACACACACCGCTGGACAGGGATGCGGCGAACCGTCCTGTGATGCAACTACCAGGTAGCCACACCTCTACCCTGTCACACAGCCTAACCTATCCACCTAAACATCAATGCCGAGAATCCATAACCTACTATGTTAGGCCCGTCCCATCAGGCATGTGGTTGTACAGTAAGACTCAGTTCAATGGCGCACAAAGTTAAGTCCTTAATTGACCAAGGCAAGACTTCCCTTTTCTAACTATTTCACAAAGATTACCATTCCCATTCACACAGTCCACCATATCACACAGTATCCACCACTTGCCTCAGTCCAAATCCTTTACCATCCAATTGGTTTTAGTGCAACACATGCTATCACGAAGTAATAACACATAGCACACAGTTTTACACAAAGTTTCATAGTCACTTAGTCAAATTTAATATTTACAAATTACATGAGATGTGAAACTCGTAGCATGGCTAGGCAATTGTACACGCATCTAACCAATCCACGTTGGTGCTACAATATTACCAACTAGTAAACCAATCTAGGATGACAAGGGATTATGACATACAAAGCCAAGGTGTTATAACAAACTAGATGATAACTATGCCCAAAAGCATTTAAATACATAATTAAAATAGAATGCAATACTTTAAAATAAAGTAATTTGAAAACTGGGTTCAAGATGATCAAAGGTATGACTTGCCTTGGAAAAGGTCTAGGTACTGGTCTTGATCTTGAGGTGCTCCTTTTTCTCCAAAATTCCCCGATGTATCGACGTCTACTCGCAAACGAAATAAATAAACAAAACAAATCAATAACAGAGGCAAAACAAACTCCAAAAATTAAATAAAAATATCAGATAAATAGAGCTCGAATTTAGATGAATTTAGGAATTTGAATGGGCTCAATCGGAGTTCGGATGCAAAAGTTATGAGCTCTAGAAGTTTCAATATAAAAGAAACCCTAATTTTGGATTTTCTGGATTTTCTGAATTATTTCTTAAAAGAAAAATCGGATTATTACGCAAACATGACGTCAGCACAGGGATTTCGGAAATAAAAGAAATAAAAAGAATTTACTGACATGTGGGACCCACATGTCAGTGTCACGGCTCACGGTAGACTAAGTCTACCGAGCCTCGGATCTCGAGATCGTGGATCGCCACGTGGATCCGATCCGACCAATCCGTGGCGCGACACGCCGCAGCGATCGGCCGATCGATGCGACTTAGGCGCACACGCGCAAGCTGACGGGGACGCCACGTGAGACGAAACGTCGGCGCTGGAACTGAGGTGGCGAGCCACGTGGATGACCACGTCAGCTCGACGGTGACGGGCTCGGGAACCAACGGCAACGGCGGCGATCCACCGGCGGTGAGTGGTACCAGCGTGTAGCTGAGGTTATTGCGAACCTCTGGGTGCAACTCCAGGTGCTCGGGATGGACGGTGGCGATCGGCGGCGAGGGTTGAGCGGCGGAGAGGTTCGGCTTTTGTCGGACGGAGGTTCCGGCAACGGCGAAGGCTCCTGGAGGTAGCCCTGACGACGGCGAACCCGGCACGTCAGCGGCACGGAGGCGGGCGCGCGCGGGGTTGGGTCGGAACAGAGAGGAAATGGGCCGGAGGAAAGGAATTCGGCCCAAAGCTTTTATCTGAGATTTAAATAGCTTTTCTATTTTAGAAAATACCAGAAATTAAAATAAGCAATAGAAAATAGCAAATGAACTCAGAAAAATTCTAGAAAAATCTAGAAAATATATCTAAGCACATAGAACCCAAATAAAATAGTTTTTTGGCTATTGTTCATGTTGGGCTTATTCACATTAAATGTTTTTGATTGTAAAGTACAATATTAAGCTTTTGAATTAAATTCAAATAAATCCAAATGGTGACTTTTCTCCCTACTAACTATTTAAAAGATTTTTAAACTCAGAAAATTGGGATGTTACAACATGTTGGGTAGTTATCTCCCTAAGAATGTTGATGTCCCAGATCCATCAACCGTCCTGTAAGGCCGAACCGATTGTTGTGTTCTTTCTTCTGGACATTTGGAAGATATTCGGGTCTAGGTCTCTAAGAGGTGTACCGTCAAGTCATGGTGAGGACAAAAATTAGCATTGTTTCTGTCGTCCAAGGTGACTGTTGTGACCGCTGCAAACAGACGGTGGTCAGCGTTGTCGCAAGGGATCTATTCCCACCCAAGGCCTATGGTCTACCTTCCATTCTTGCCAGAGCCACCGTAGTCTAAGGGCCGTTGCGGACTTTTGGAGGTTGAGCACACCTAGCCCTCCGAGTTGGGTTGGTCAATAACCTTGTCCTAGTTGACCTTGCATTTTGTACCTAAGATATCTTGTGTGCCTGTCCATAGGAAGTGTCACCTAATGCTGTCCAAACCATGGAAGATGCATTTCGGGGCTTTTAAGGCCGTTAGGTAGTAGGTCGGAATTATCTCGCTAATGTTCTCTTCACTAACTAGATTCCGCGTTGCAGCATGTGCAGAACACCCTTAACGTAGAACTGCTGATACTGTCCTCTTTAACTAACGTAGTTGTGATGTAAACAAATTTGTGCAAAGAGTTTTTTTTCCCAAGAATGGCATGAAATGTTCTAAGAATGTTGTTGGTATAACTAGCAGAATGCCTCGCGATTGCGGGGCTAGATTCAATGCAATTTGTGTCAGAAATTATAAATAAATCTTAAGTTCTTAACAATTTGAAATTATTGAATGAAAGTCATGTTAGTTCCTTCTACCTTGAATTCTTCCAGAATTTGAAATAGAATAATAAATGACAAATCTTTTCGATCTAAGTCAGGTAGACACAAAATGAGATTTGAGGGGTCATTAATAATACCATATGACTTGCAATATGAAGATTTGACAGTTCATACACCTGCGCCGCTGCGCCCATGCATAATCCTGGATCTAGATTCAAATCTAGCATCAGTTTACATACTCATATCATATCTTGCTTGCTCGATATCATATTGTAGCACTGTTGGGCTATCATGCTAGTGGCCATTCAGAGTACCACCTGCTTGAAGTAATAAAAACGAATCTCTTTCTACAGAACTTTGTCAATATTTGTATTGTGGATTTGTCAGCTCTCTAGATTTTACAATATTTTGCGTAGCCAAATATTAGCAGCCAAAATCACATTATTATTATTATTTTCTCTGCGGCTCTGCGCTCATTGACCAATGTGTGTGTCAGTTTATAGCCTGATGATGTTAAGGTCGTCCTGGCTGCTAAGAATTCAGACGTTGAGACTTGTGACACTGCATTCTTCTCGGGACTCGGCTGCCTGGCATGTGTGTAGTCGGACTAGATTCAATCTCATGCTCATTGCTTTCCCTTGTCCACTCACTAATCAAGTTGGTTTTCCTTGCATGTTCTCCTCTCTTGTTCCTTCCATCCTTATTTGCATGCATGTCAACATTGCTTCTCGGCTTCGGCTAGCTCAGCTTCGTCAACATTGCTTTGCCTATGCCGAGCTGCCGTGCTCGGCACCATCTACTCATGTGCGAGATCAAGTATCAAATTAACAATGCAGTGTGTGTAACCTGGCGGTGTTATGCTGGTTCGACGGTTGACAGCCAGTGGCGGAATCAGGAATTGCAAACGGGGAGGGCCAAATAATTAGAAAAACAAAGTGTATATAACAATATATTTAGACTCCAACATAACTATCGTGACTAATAAACATAGTAATGTGTTTTCTTGTTTGCCGATTACAAAAGAAATTACATCTCTATTAACTTAAATTTTGCCCTGCGGCTACCGAAAAGATCATATATATTAATAATTTCATCAGAACTGAACTTCTGTGCAATTTCTTTCTCGATATAAACCACCATAAAATCTCGAAGGAAGTCGTCTCCCAATTTATTTCAAAGACGGGTCTTGATGAGTTTCATAGCTGGAAATGCTCGCTCAGTCAATTAACACAGGAAGAGTTAGCACTAACCTTATCAATCTATCAACCATTGGATAAACATAGGCTTTACCAGTCTTAACTAATCTATTTGTCAAATCGGCAAGCAAGGACGAACTCTTTAGATTAGGATGACTGCATGCATCAAGCTGGTAATATGGTAGTTGACACTCCAGTTGAGCTCTCTCTTGGCTAGAAAAACCCGCAGGATAGAACTTTCTCCACTGGGGTACTTATATCTGACATGTTGAAAGAGGGAACTTTTGGATCCAAGGATACACTTATAACCAAAAGCTCCATTGATTGTATACCAATTTTTTCATTCAACTCGTACAACTGTTGATCTATTGCGATATTGAAGACATCCATTTTATAATGGTGATGAGTGTCGGTATTATCATGTTTGTTGCAAGATTTAGTCTCATCAATATACCTGCAATTTATATAAGACTTGTCATATTTATGGTTTACACAAAAATAACTTATAAATATTGCCATCCTATGCTGCTAGCCAGGAGGCTGCGATGTCGACATGGCGACGTCGGAAATTGAAACCTTCCTGGACCGTGGCCAATTACCAATAACGCGAGACGCCAAGACCTACATGGGAATGGAATACAAGAGATAGATGGAATGAAAACTGCAAAGTCGTGTGTTGTATCAAGGGCAACCGACCAGCCAATAGTTGTGCGTTAGGGTTTTAGGCTTTGTTGGGTGTCTTATTTACCAATTAAGTTAACCGAGATGACCCACTACCTACTAAATATTGCATCCTAGTTGGAGGTTTGTGAATCCCTGGGGAGGAGGGCCAGGCCCCTGGTCACTCCCTTGTCTCCACCGTTGTTAACAACACGAGAAGATTGGAAGGGCCATTAGTGGTGGCTACTATTATATATCAGCCCATTTCCGATGTTCGATTATGTACGGACACTTTACCTAAAAAGGTTCATTAAGGGGCTATCGGCCCACAAGACCCATTAGTTAGTTTAGTCACATATTACTTATTCATGCATGAAGGAAGATCTCCTCTTCCTATATAAAGGGGGACAGTGGACTCTTATTGTACACACAAGCCTACGGGCAAAGAGATCAATAAAAAGATAAAGATGGGACTACATCCTTGTATTCTCGTCTATTGTTTATTATTTGTGAGTTGAGAGCTCCGTTCATCGGTAATACGACCTCGATTATACAACAAGTTATCAGCATGATAACACTCTAAACTAAGGCTTCCTGGCACGTTGTTTTGATCTAAGTTTTCAATTCTGACGGTAATATTCTTTTAAGTAGATTAATTTTTATTGCACTGTTCATTGTCGACGATCTCGTCGGTTGGCCGGGCGCACTAATCACGCCTTCCACCAGCTACACCAATTGTACGCCTTCGCATACACGCCAACACGTCGTCGCCACCACCGACCTGGTGTGCCTCCGCGGCATGCAACCGGCCAACCGAATCGACCGCCTATGCTTCCGCACACGCGCCCCCGGACTCCACAGAGATTGGTTCAAGTACACCTCCGTGTACCTTGGCCACACACACGCCGTTGGCAACCACCGTTTAGGCAACGTGTCGAACCCGGGAGTGAAGGATCCCGAATTCTCTGTGTTCATACACCGGTCCAGGATTTCCAGTGTACATAGTCTCACAAAATGGATATCACAATCATATCACGAAATCGTAAATGACATTAAATAAATAATTGTTTAATACAACTGAGTTCTGAACAATAATATCAAATATCAAATAATAAACACAACGAAAACATGATAATAGAGGTGAGCCACACGATGCGCCACAGGCAATCGTCTGGGTCAAGGCCTACTCGTCCGGATCCTCACCGTCGGGGAAGAAATCTTCTCCTGAATAAGATTTATTCAGCAAGGATGAGCACAACTTCCGTGCTCGCAAGTTACACCCAATATTGAATTAAAATGCATGCATAAGGTAACAAGTGAGTAAGGCAGGGGTTGTTTTGCATAAACAACATTTTCAGTGTAAATAATCATAGTAATTTCTAAGGCAGTTTTATATTAAGACTAAAATCATATTTTAAAATGACAATAATACAATGTGGATAACCTCTAATGATTTAGTGAAGGATCCCCTCCTAACACATGACTTCCCGCCCAATTTTTCATAAGGATTAACCATCCTCAGCATTTAATAAAGCATTTAAAAACCAAAAACAATTCTAACTTTAAGTGGCCCTGCTAGCATATCCATGACCGCGGACGCAGCTATTCGAATAGTTTCTACTCTGCAGAGTTGGTACAACTTTACCCACACGAGGTGGCATGCTCGTTATGTCGGCCAATACACGCTTCCGTAGGCGTGTGACTGAGCAATTACCATGAGGCCTTTACAATGTTCTATCCTAGTGTACTCATGCCCGCTAAGGTTTCGCTCCTTTGGACTAACCGTCCTCCGAAAGCCCCCTCTTGCGCCAAGTGGGAATGAAACGTCTAACCGACACCCACATAATCACATGACATAAATACACTAGAACATCACAAATTAATTAGTCAAATCCTGCTCATACAAGACATGTGGTATTACGATATGGCATAGCAATAAGCGGCTCAAAGACCGGTCCTCAATCGACTTGGGCGTCTTTCCTACTAACCTTGGCCCTTAATCTTAACCAGATCAATCCCGTGCATAAACCTGCACCCACCATTCCGACCATATCGCCCAAGTCCAAACCCATTTTTGATTTTATTTGAATAAAAACTCTCTTTATAAATCCATGTGGTAGAATAATACCACAATGTCAAGTTTGAATCGAATTTGTAAGAAATTTGGTGAAACCCTCCCAAATTCTTTAAGTATAAACCAGCCTAACTAAGCATGTGTCTAGTATTGATAATATTTTGTCTATGGTGTCAAGGTAGTCAAGTACAATGTCCAAATTGGCCATACAATAAATCATGGGAGTAACTATATATAAAAACAGGATATTAAATTATTTATACAAACATATGCGTGCAATAAGGAATTTAAAACTGAAAATAATTTAAATTACTGGGGGCAATATGGTCAATGGTGTAACTTGTCTTCGTTGATGTCTTGGAATTCTAAATCTTCAGATGGGTCGAGCTCTCCGGAGTCGTCGAAGTCTAACGTGAAAATACGACAAATTCAATATTCAAATTAAAATAAATTCAAAAACATAGATCAAAATAACTCCAAATTGAAATATTTTGGTTTAGTTAGCTAGATTATAATTTTATATAAATTTTGCAATTTGAATCACCCAATTTGGAGTTCATATGTAAAAGTTATGAATTTTAGAAGTTTAAACCTAAATCTGAAATTTAATTGCATTTTCCGAATTATTTTTCTACTGAAAAGCTATTTATTGCGCAATGCTGACATCAGCTACCAGAAAAAGAATTTTCGGCCGATTTATTTTCCTAAAGGAAATTCTTTTGAGACACTGACATGTGGGCCCCCTGGTCAAAGACCAGGTCCATGGTCCGGTCAACGGACCACGGTGGGCTCGGTGCACAACACAGTGCACGTGTGCGGGTGTGCTGGCGCGTAAGCCACGTGTGTGTCTACGCGTGTGGTGACTAGGCATCTGGGGCTGAGGTGGCACCGTCGTGGCGTCCACGTGAGCGAGCCACGTAGGCACGAGCGGCGCCGGCGTCGGGACTGAGACTCACCGGCGTTCTACACCACGGCGAGGTGCGTGAGTGGTACCAAAAGCGAGAGGGGAACACGAGGATCTTGATGCGCTACCTTGGGGCGGCGGGGCGAAGCGTTTTGGTCATCGGCGGCGAGGTTTGGCGGCGGCGTTTGCACGGCTCCGGTGAAGTAGGCGCTCCGAGGGTCCTCCGGCGAGGTGAGTAGGCGCACCGGCTTCGTGGCGACGTGACGATGACGAAGGCGTGGTCGGGGTGGCCGGGAGTGGCTTGACGGCGCCAGAGAAGACGAAGAACGAAGTTCCGGCCGAAGAGCTTCAATCTCGAATTCCGGTGAACACGAAGGAGGGGAGGAGGAGTGGGTGATGGCTTAAGCTTCGGTGTGGAGAGGGCTACCCGGTGCTCCCTTTTATAGGGCAAGGAGGCGGGAGCGCGGAACGACGTGGGGCGTCATGGCGGCGGTTTCGGCGTTCGTGGGTAAAACCGACGCGAAGAAGGGGGAAGAAGGTGGGAAGTGGGGCGGTTGGAGATGAGGAAGCAGTTGCGCACGACCATGAGGGGAGAGAGAGAGAGGGAAAGGCGACGAAATCAGAGCTTCTCCAGACTCGGTCATGGCGGCAGTTGCGCGAGCGACGCGGAGAAGAAGGAGAGGAGGAAGAAAGAACACGGGCCGTTGGATTTTGATCCAACGGTCACGATCATTAGGGCGACGTGGAAGAGGGTGGATGATTCTGGCCGTTGGATTAAGATCGCACGGCTCACAATGGTTATGTTATTCGGACTATGCGGAGGTTCCAAAAGATCCCGATCGTTGATTCAAGATCCAGTGGTCACGATGAGATGGGGCACGTGTGTGCAGCGCGTTCGCTGGATGTTGATCCAACGGTGGATAAAGAGGAGGGGGTGCGGCGGTGTGGGCCGCGTGCGGGCTGCGCGCGGGATGGCTTTGGGCCGAAGATTTGGGTTTCGACCCAAATCTAGTTTTAGATTTTCTTTTGACTTTCTTATTTGATTTAATTCTGTTAATTCATTTAGGCTTTGGAAAATAGTAAAATAATTCCAAAAAATATGGAAAAATTCACAGAAATTTCCACACCTATTTTGAACTTAATAAAATTATTTCCAACTTTATGTTGTCTTTTAATTTTGCAAATAAATTTGTTTTGTCTTTAAAATATTTATAAAAAGCATTTAAAATTTTAGAAAATTCCACAAAAATAAATAAATTTAAATTTTTACTAAAATTTGAAAATTGGGCTGTTACACAACGGCAGCACACCTCCGCATTTGCATCGCCATCGTGAACTGAGCACCGGGCACTGCCTCCTGCGCCGCATCACTGACCAGGACTGGGCTCGCTGTCACTCACCTCTGTGAGCGCCGTCGGGCGAGGTGTGACGTGCGTAGCCTCCACGCCACACGTTGTCGGCCAAATTGACTCCTTTGTTCAGTGGCCACCGTCGCCGCCATACTCCGCCGTTGCCGTCACATTCACGTCGGCCTGCTAGAGAAGAAGAGAGATGAGACGACCTCGACGCCTCTGTGCCATGGTCGTCACTGTCCGCCTCTGTGGAAATGCCGGGCTGAGGCAGCCTCCACACTATCCCACCTCCGCGTGTGCGTGTAGATGAGGTTAGAGGCTCTGGCTCCGTCCCCGGCGAGGACATTACGGACGTCACCGCTGCCACCACCATCGTCCATGGTGAGGACGAGGTGGGGCACCATGTGTACACTTTCGCCGCACCGGTCCGGGATCGGTCGGGCACGCGAACAACTGCGGGATGTCGCCGCTGCTGTCGAGCCGCACCGTCGCTTCCGCACCATTCACGCGTGCTGCTATCACTGCTTGCGTCGTCATCGCTGTGTGCACTAAGGCTGCCGCCACATGCCTTTGCGTGTGCATGTGCTCGTGCGTTCGCACGGGCCGAGCCGCGCTAGGGTTAGAGGAAACCCTAGCAAGCTAGCTAAGAGGGCCGCCCAAAGTCCCCATTTGGGCCATTGGTTCTGGCCCATAAGGCTCGGTCGGGATGGGATCCGACCAGCCTTGGCGCTTTTGCAGAAAAGCCCTTCAGCTTTTTTGGAACTAAACACAAGTCCTTGTTTTATTAAAATCGAGTCCTTCTGGACCAAAATTGTGCAAAGAGGACCTTGGAACTTTTGTAATAAAGTATGAGGGCTTCACTTGGTGGAACTTTACAAATTAAACAGCGAAAGTTTTCTAGTTCTTTTATTTAAGTTTCTTGCGATTTATTTAAATACCAGAAATTACTATTTTATTAATTTGTGAGTGTAGTAATTGTTCTATGCCTAGAAAATTAGCAGAAATTGAAAGAAAATTGATTTAAATCCGTAAATTTGATATTTACTACTTATACAAGTTATTTTATTGATGTAACACATATTTTGACTCATGCGGTACATGATGTACTTATTCATTGCCTTATGGTCATTATATGTGTTGCTATACAATGTTGTAGGCGACATGGAAGGTATGTTCAGGACCGTTCCAAGAGGGGGAATTTCTTGAGTTAAAGTGCGACTACAGTAACAACCTAGTGTGGGCAGTTGAGGCAAGGATGCATCTCATTTCACGTGACCTCCATCATGCACTTGTGCCAAATGGGCATGCTACCTTTTCAACCAGGGCATGAGCTTTGGTATACCTCAAGAACCACTCGTGTACAAACCTCAACCAAGAGCTTGCTTCTGTCCAAAGACTCGAGTGAACTCTGGGATCACCTAACAGAGAGGTTCGACATTACTCAAAGGCAGACTATCTCCAATGAGAACTATAACAAGTGCATAGCTATGGGGATTCAAGATTATGAATCCGTGACCACATACAATGTGGATCTCACTCATGTTGTGAGCACCCTAAGACTGTTAGGGAGGAACATGACTGAGGATGAACTAGTTGAACACACTCTCCTAAATCTCCATCCATAGAATGTTTCCCTTTGAATGGTTCTGAGAAAAAGGAACTTCAGAGATCATTATCAATTGATCAATGCTCAATGGGAGATAGAGTGTGCTGGTGTGCTACATCTTAGGACACCCTACAGAGCTGATTCCAATTCTAGGGGATTTGGTGGGATCAACAGACAGGGGTTCAAGAGGAGGGGAAGAAGTGGTAATAGCTAAGATAGTCGGAGAATCGTTAAATGTTCTCTAGATTACACCCTATCAAGTGAAGCAAGCGGTAGTAGGAATCGGAGAGAGCCGTTCGAGGCTACTCAAGCTGGGAGCTAAGGCAAATGAGTCATTCCCAAAGAAGGATTAGGAGAATCCTAAATCTCCATTATCTCCTTAAATTTGGAAGTCAATTCATGGTGTGTTTAGGATGGTGTTACTAAATTGAACACCAAAATTTGTCAATCCTGAATTAGTTAGCAATATTACTATTAGGAATTAAAATTACTTCTTTTAATCTTTAGTTTATGAAATAAATAAAGTATTTCTAGTTCATTTGCATGTCTTATGTTTGCATTTATGTGTATGCAATATTTTTTCATGCAAATTTGTAACACCCTGGCTATTCGGAAGCCAAGATGTCACCTAAAACATCTAACATGCATCCATAATGCGGAAGAATTTGAATAAAATCAACTAATGATAGTATCAAAACAACCAAGACATGATGAAGGTATCCTTCCTTCACCATCTAATCTATTTATTTCAGTTCATTGATAATGAAAGTTCACACGCAGTAATAATTCGACATCAATGTGGAGAAGGTATCCTTCCTTCACCACTTATAAATTTATTATTACAGTTCATCATTTACGAATGTAAGATAGAACTAAATTTAATCTTGAACATGAATTGGATGAAGTGAACAAGTAGTGCGTGTCTACTCCCTCCCAAGTGAGCCAACATCGGGTTACCTAAAATAAACAAACAACGCAAGAGTGAGTCCACGACTCAACAAGTACAAATAAAGGGACATAACACACATATGAACAAGTCATCATCATAAGAGAATATGAGCATACATCGAATGAAAACTTAGGAATGCATGGCATGAATGAATGTACTCAAGGATGGACTGCACACATGCTTATACTGGTATAGTGAGTGACACACCGTCGGTGTTCACTTAAGCCCGCACCTTAACAAAAGTGCGGGGATCCAAGTCCTATATGAAGAACGTTTCATATAGGTGTCCAAAGCTGCCCATCTTTGGAATTGATGGGTCTTACATGCCCATCTTTGGAATTGATGGGTCTTTCAATCCACTCCGTGGGACGGACATGACAATGTCCAAACACGCCCACATTGGAATGGTGGACTTACAGTCCACTCCGTGGACATAGCATGAATAAAAGGATGCATGATATGAACATGAACAATGCTAATATCATCTTTCGGCATTTACTCCACATATTGATAGAACATAACCAATTCAGCATTTCGGGTATCACAAGATGTCACATCATATTCATGTAAACATTCACAATCACAGATTTAAAACCAACAAAGTACTTGCCTTCGCGCGTTGCGCGCGTTAGCAGCAACGATGGCGCTCCCAAACCCGTAGGCTCGCGCCTAAACAATTAAATAACCGAAATAAGAAAAACATAGAGCCCATCATGAATTAATATTCTACACTACCCTCTTGCACACCCAAAACATAGTCATAACCCGAATCTGAAATTCCAGCAGTAACATGGAATCCCATCAGACAGCAGCACGGTAAAGACCAAAACTAATGATCTGGGACTCCAAAAGAGATGAGCCCAGATCCTACACGAGCTTAACAAATATATCTACAACTTTGTAGTTGACGAGATAACCCAATTCGCCAAACTAAATTGCTAACTGTCAAACGAAATAGCAGAACAGAATCTGACTGAGCAATTAGAACAGCAGAACTAAAACGTCCATAACTTTTAAACTACAACTCCGAATTGAGTGTTCTTTAACAATCTGAAAAGGTTATGAAATTACCTACAATAACCTAGTTGGAACGACATTCAAATTTTTCCTTTAACAAAAAGTGGCACACGGGTCAAAACTAAAGATAGAAACTGACATACAATCTGGACAGACTGACCTACAATCTGGACAGTCACAAAGAAAAGTGCATAACTTTTGATCTATAAATCCAAATGATGTGTTCTTTATCAATCCTGAAAGCTAGTGATATCACCTTCAAAATTTGTTATGGTCAAGACCTCTGAATCACCCTCTAACTAGGTCATATATCAACCTATACAGAGCCTGCTAATTCTCGTCAGGATTCTGGACAGCAGATAGTAAATCTATCATAACTTTTGACTCGAAAGTCGGAATGAGGTGATCTTGGCGGCCACTGAAAGCTAAGAGCATCCTCTAAATAACTCTAGGAGATCAAAACTTCTAATTCGGCCTCTAAGAACCCAAAACTAGCCACACAATAAACTGGACAGAATTGAATCTACTGCGGACAGAACTTGATCCAATCAAACTAATCCAATTTTCACATCTAAACATCATCAAAATAGCGGGGAAACGAATTGATACCCTTGGAGATGCGTGTTCCGCTGATAAAACCCCGTGAGGACAACCTCTCCTCTTCTCCTTCTTCCTTCCTCTTCCTTATGGTCGGCCACTTTGCGTGGGAAACACCGGGATAGTAGCGACGCCAAGGGCGCGTTATCTTTGTGGCATCAGAGATGTGGGCGGCGACATCAGTAGCAAAGACGGAAATACTGTAGCATATTAGGGTTTGTGGCTTAATCCCCCTTTCTTGCCTTTAAGTGGGCTATCAACCTTCCATGGGCCATGGGCCATGGGCCTCTAAGGCTAGCTTTTTCCTCTACGACTATGGGTTGTGCCCAAAGCTCTCTCAAAAACTGAATTTTGAACTTATTTCCATATCTAAACTTTGTTGCATTCGCTATTGAATAAATTTCCTCTCCGAGTAATATTCTCTCTAATTGGAATTTGAAGTATTACATTCTACCCCCTTAACAGATTCGACCCCGAATCTACTCGATGAACTAACCGAAAGAAAGCAGAATCGAATTTGAACAAGGATAACCACGCACCTACTATGAACAAATCCGATACGATCGCACATGTGAGACTCCAACTCCCAAGTGGTCTCTCTCTCGGATCATTGAGACCACAACAAACGACGTAAACGACGTCCGTCCTAAAACTCCACCCGGTATTTCCAGGTACACTCATTAGAAGAGAATCGAAGGTAAGACCCTACTCGATGGACAACGTCTTTAACGAAATATCAAGCTTGGAATTGCTTAGTTGCTCACTTAGTACCAGAACACCAGACATTGGGTTCCTCGCGTATGGAACCGTGACGGTCCTAGCGATATGCCAACCTCTTAACCCCCACAATTGTCGAGAACAAACCAAAGTACTTTGGGTTAACCTCCCTTTGGTACCAATCCACACAACATGCGCATAGCACACGGAACTCTTGTTCCACCTCTCAATCGAACTCTTCACCGAAACAAGGATCACATCCTTTAACGAGACACACAACAGAACTTGCTTTGAACAACTCTATTACAAATAGAGTCAATCGAAAGTAAGGATTCCGTCGTAACCACACAATGCCAACTCGATACCAAAAGAGTCAAATCTGAATCAAGATTTATCATGAAAAAACTGTCCACTTTCAAGTGGGCGGCTTTGCATTTAAACGCCACAAAAGCCAAAGGACAAATCACTCGAATAACCGAATCAATCATTTTTTTCTTTACGAATGATTAGAACCACACATACCAACATACAAAGAAACTCAATTTCTGGAAGACATCAGTCATAAGCACGTAGCTCAAACAAGAATCAAGAAAACGTGTTATTACTTGAGGAAGCATCAATTTCTCAGTTTCTCTTTTAGGAATAAATTTTTTTCTCAAACTTTGGAATTCCAATTCATCGCTTAACACACTAACTCATCTCTCCTAACTTGGCATTCTCAACGCTATGCTCAAGTCAAAATACATCATCCACGCTTCTGTAGATAGGCTCTTTTGACTCCACAGAAACATACTCTAGCCAACTCTTCTACTGATAGAATTACTTTGACAGATGACTTCCCATGCATCTCAAAATAGATCTCATATGCAATTACATCACCTCCATCTTCTAAGAGTAAACAACTCGGAATTCTCAGCACACCCATTCACATACTTCATCAAAAGGATTCTATCAATGATCATCCCATTGTTCAGAATCCACCCTTATTCTAATTCCTCTACACATAATCATTGAGCGACCAAAGTCCTAGCATAAAAATGCGAAGCCCAAAATTAACTTCCAAGACCCCTACAACGAACTTCTCATATAGGAAATAAGAGAAACCTCGATTAAATCCTAAAATTCTCACAATCCAAACATACTCGCGCATTAACATCAACACGAAAATATTTCCTCGACCCAATTATCTTTATAAAGATTCTAACTCTTAGAGAGTTACTTGCTAAGTCCAAAACATTCCTAGTAATAATCCAACAATCCCGGCTACCCTGGCTATCACATTAACCACTTTAACGATCAGATTACTTCGCTAATATTACTTTCATTACAACACCGTCATATTTCATCTGCAAGAACGTGCATGGTACTCAATCGCGCACTCTAATACATCGGTCAAGATTCCCATCCTTTCGAAAATTCTAATGTTCCACCCGAATTGAACAAAGGATCTTGGATCACAAATCTCCATAGATTCTAATGGTTGTAATAATACAATCAGTTTAGCCTCAAAGGCAAACATTCTGTATAAATATTATTCTCTCCAAGAATTATACACGAAAATAGTTCATCTTTGTATGCTCCTCGAATAACTTACAATCCAAAGTCTCACAATCATATTGAATAAACACTACGAAAGACCCTTGTGAAACGAATCGATGAATCCTTCCTCAAAAGAAAAGGCAAAAGAAGACATTTACTGCTCGAAGTAAACACATGACCAAGGGAAAAAGTCGCTTAGGCAAAGGACTCAGAAAACATAAGAGAAAGTCAACAGTCGAGGGCTCAAGCCCTATTGTAAGCGAATACCAAACCACAAATAAGAAGAAGGTAATCCCCTTTAAAAATTGATAAACTCTTATGGAACAAGCGCATAAGGTTTAAGCACACTCAAATAAAGCGCAAGATGCGAAATGTGACTTAGATCTCAATTACTTATACTTCACTCCTTCCTTTAACAAGGAAGGTTATTTTCTGTGGTAATTACATCACTTTCTAGCTTAAACAGATAAGCTCTTAATACCCAAATCACAGAACCACTTGAACCAATAAAATCTTTCAACATGTCACTTTGCTCAAACAAACTCAATCACCACATAACTCAAGAGGTCCAAATGAACACAACGCAAAACTTGAAACACTTTTACTAAATGAAAATTACGAAACACGATCCAATTACTTTATTTCTAAAGGAATCATCACCACACACACAAGTCACAATCTCTTGCAGATAATCTTTCTGACATCAAGAATAATACACTCTGAACACGAATCTTTATCATCAACTATTCCATTAGAAAGCCCCAAAATGTCACCAAATTGTTCTCTACTACCTTTTCATCCCATCTTCAAAACGAGAGTATACCAAAACCATACAACATCACTACATCAACCTCTTAAGTTTAGAAGGGTCTACTACACAATTGAAAAGTTTCTACCAAAACCCTTTCATCAAGGAGACATTATCATCCGATTATTTCACAATCATGTGGGCATAAGCCACCTATTATATCATATCGTTTAACTTTTAGCGATGCTCAACATCAAACTTCAACACACAACATTATACTACAACCATTGTTGTTATCAAGCGGCTTCATTATGAAATCTAGTTGCTACCTACTTTCCTTCCCAAATCACATGGATATTAACAAACACATATTCAAAATCTTCTATCGATCAAAAGTCTCAACAACACTACAACCAAATTCATCGCATCATTCTATATAGAAGAACTACATAGAACTCCTCCCATAAATTCTAGATCCACTGATATTCAATCTATTCAACCGGTTGTACACAATTCCAATAACCGATCATACTAGAGAATATGTAAATCCAGTATTTACTCTAGTTTCCCTTTCACACATTTAAATTAATCCATTGGAACCATAGAACCCAACAAGTTTAGCAACCTAAACAATTTTAATGACCATACTAATTCATCAACGTTTCATACTTCTTAATATCTCCTTTTGGCTCCAAAAAGGTATAGGCATACTCTCAGTCACTACCTATACATACAGTTCATCAAGAACTAGTAGAAAACAACATCAACTTAATCAATTTCACTTCCAATGTTACTAACTAATTTTAATTATGCACCACACCATGACTCAACTTGATACCCATACCATATCAAATTATTCGATTATCAACTCTGACTTAACCATAACAAGGCATCACAAAAGGATTTTAACAATTTTCATCGTAAAAGAGAGGCATTAAACTTCAACACTGCAATAATCCAAAAGGAATACATAGAGCCAAAACTTTCTCATGTTAATAATCTTGCAACATAAAACTCTCATTACTCAAACTATCAAACGAATAAATGAGTCATTCTTTTCTCATGAGAAAGAAGGAACAACCATGGAATTATCAATATTGCTAATTGACAAAGATCACAAGTCGTAAAAGCAACTCAACAATAAAAACAATAATTGTTTCAGAGAACCATTAGAGACCACTGAAACACAACAACTACCATAAACCACGAACCCAAAAAAAATTCATCATCCACCATAGAACAAGAATTTGCCAAAATTTGAGGTCAAGAAATAAAATAACTTTCTGAAGCAGCTTACGCTCAACTCCTGCAACTAGGGTATTCGGGGTAACTACTCTATTCGTCTACCACGAACGATGGTATAACCTGACAAAGTCCAAGGCCACAACCACAGCCTCCACTTCTTAACAACCATTATCGACACACATAAACAAAATAATCAAATATAATTATACATGATCATCTCATGGCAATCATAGAATAGATTCATAGATATAGAATATCATAACATAACATATTATAGATTAACAACAAGAAAGATAGTACAGAGGCAATTCAACAATTGCTCAACAAATGAAACATAACAACAGATAATGCGAAAGCAATGCAATTCCCAACCCCACCTACTGTGCACAGTGTGTCAATTTAATATTTTTCTATTAACCACGGACCTAAAGCCCGCTCTGATACCAACTGTAACACCCTGGCTATTCGGAAGCCAAGATGTCACCTAAAACATCTAACATACATCCATAATGCGGAAGAATTTGAATAAAATCAACTAATGATAGTATCAAAACAACCAAGACATGATGAAGGTATCCTTCCTTCACCATCTAATCTATTTATTTCAGTTCATTGATAATGAAAGTTCACACGCAGTAATAATTCGACATCAATGTGGAGAAGGTATCCTTCCTTCACCACTTATAAATTTATTATTACAGTTCATCATTTACGAATGTAAGATAGAACTAAATTTAATCTTGAACATGAATTGGATGAAGTGAACAAGTAGTGCGTGTCTACTCCCTCCCAAGTGAGCCAACATCGGGGTTACCTAAAATAAACAAACAACGCAAGAGTGAGTCCACGACTCGGCAAGTCTGATAAAGGGACATAACACACATATGAACAAGTCATCATCATAAGAGAATATGAGCATACATCGAATGAAAACTTAGGAATGCATGGCATGAATGAATGTACTCAAGGATGGACTGCACACATGCTTATACTGGTATAGTGAGTGACACACCGTCGGTGTTCACTTAAGCCCGCACCTTAACAAAAGTGCGGGATCCAAGTCCTATATGAAGAACGTTTCATATAGGTGTCCAAAGCTGCCCATACTGGAATTGATGGGTCTTACATGCCCATACTTGGAATTGATGGGTCTTTCAATCCACTCCGTGGACGGACATGACAATGTCCAAACACCGCCACATTGGAATGGTGGGACTTACAGTCCACTCCCGTGGACATAGCATGAATAAAAGGATGCATGATATGAACATGAACAATGCTAATATCATCTTTCGGCATTTACTCCACATATTGATAGAACATAACCAATTCAGCATTTCGGGTATCACAAGATGTCACATCATATTCATGTACACATTCACAATCACAAGATTTAAAACCAACAAAGTACTTGCCTTCGCGTTGCACGCGTTAGCAGCAACGATGGCGCTCCAAACCCGTAGGCTCGCGGCCTAAACAATTAAATAACCGAAATAAGAAAAACATAGAGCCCATCATGAATTAATATTCTACACTACCCTCTTGCACACCCAAAACATAGTCATAACCCGAATCTGAAATTCCAGCAGTAACATGGAATCCCATCAGGACAGCAGCACGGTAAAGACCAAAACTAATGATCTGGGACTCCAAAAGAGATGAGCCCAGATCCTACACGAGCTTAACAAATATATCTACAACTTTGTAGTTGACGAGATAACCCAATTCGGCCAAACTAAATTGCTAACTGTCAAACGAAATAGCAGAACAGAATCTGACTGAGCAATTAGAACAGCAGAACTAAAACGTCCATAACTTTTAAACTACAACTCCGAATTGAGTGTTCTTTAACAATCTGAAAAGGTTATGAAATTACCTACAATAACCTAGTTGGAACGACATTCAAATTTTTCCTTTAACAAAAAGTGGCACACGGGTCAAAACTAAAGATAGAAACTGACATACAATCTGGACAGACTGACCTACAATCTGGACAGTCACAAAGAAAAGTGCATAACTTTTGATCTATAAATCCAAATGATGTGTTCTTTATCAATCCTGAAAGCTAGTGATATCACCTTCAAAATTTGTTATGGTCAAGACCTCTGAATCACCCTCTAACTAGGTCATATATCAACCTATACAGAGCCTGCTAATTCTCGTCAGGATTCTGGACAGCAGATAGTAAATCTATCATAACTTTTGACTCGAAAGTCGGAATGAGGTGATCTTGGCGGCCACTGAAAGCTAAGAGCATCCTCTAAATAACTCTAGGAGATCAAAACTTCTAATTCGGCCTCTAAGAACCCAAAACTAGCCACACAATAAACTGGACAGAATTGAATCTACTGCGGACAGAACTTGATCCAATCAAACTAATCCAATTTTCACATCTAAACATCATCAAAATAGCGGGGAAACGAATTGATACCCTTGGAGATGCGTGTTCGCTGATAAAACCCGTGAGGACAACCTCTCCTCTTCTCCTTCTTCCTTCCTCTTCCTTATGGTCGCCACTTTGCGGGAAACACCGGGATAGTAGCGACGCCAAGGGCGCGATTCAGAGTGCGGCCATCGAAAGGTGGCGGCGACACTGTAGCAAGACGGAAATACTGTAGCATATTAGGGTTTGTGGCTTAATCCCCCTTTCTTGCCTTTAAGTGGGCTATCAACCTTCCATGGGCCATGGGCCATGGGCCTCTAAGGCTAGCTTTTCCTCTACGACTATGGGTTGGCGCCCAAAGCTCTCTCAAAAACTGAATTTTGAACTTATTTCCATATCTAAACTTTGTTGCATTCGCTATTGAATAAATTTCCCTCTCCCGAGTAATATTCTCTCTAATTGGAATTTGAAGTATTACAAAATTATTCATCTCCCGCTTATAGTTGACGTACAATGGAGGGAGAACATGAACTTTGTCTTATGGACAATTGCACCACAAATTCTATCCTAAGAGATATGAAGTATTTCCATACCTTCAACTCTAACACTAGCAATATTATGACCATAGCTGGCAATTGTGGTAATATTGCGGGTACTGGAAGAGCCATAGTAGTCTTATTGATGGGAGTGAAAATAATAATTGAGAATGCATCATTGTTTCCGAACTCAACTAGAACTCTACTAAGTTTCAAAAATATCTAAAATAATGGTTTCCACGTGAAAATAGTGGAAGAATGGTTCTGAGTACATTCTCATCACTAAGAAAGAGGAATATCAAAAAGCCATAGAGAAACTCCCTACGTTCTCCTCCGGATTGTACTACACGTTTATTAAACGTGATGAAAAATATATTGCGATGAGTGTCCAGGTTAAAGATCTTGAACTATTTAGAACGTAGCATGAACGTTTGGGTTATCGTGGAGACAATATGATGCACCAGATACTACAACATTTTGCTGGCCACAACTTGAAGTCCAAAGACATCCCTGATCTATCACACTTTTGTGTGTGAAGCCTGTGCGAAAGGCAAGTTGATTATGAGACCCTCGTATCATAAGATCAAAGATGAATTGCCTGATTTCCTTGAGAGGATTTAGTGAGATATATGTGGACCTATAGAGCCCATGTCTGAGTCATTCAAGTACTTTATGGGTACTAATAGACACATCCACTTGGTGGACGCATGTATGTTTGTTATCCATTAGAAATCACGCCTTTGCCAAACTGATTTCACAAATTATTGCATTAAGGGCAAAGTTTTTGGATCATAGGATACAATCCATAAGAATAGATAATGCTGAATAGTTTACCTCAAAAGTATTTAATGACTATTGTATGACCTTAGGCATAACAGTGAAACATTTTGCCCTGTATGTTCATACTCAGAATGGACTTGCTGAATCATTAATCAAGATGATCACTAGACCCTTGCTAATGAGATCTAGCCTACCAACTACGTGTTGCAGACATACTGTATTACATGCATCGGTATTAATATGACTACGACCATCCGCATACCATAAGTTGTCACCTTTCCAACTACTACATGTGAAAGAGCCAAGTATTTCCCATCTACATAAATTCGATTGTGTCATGTACATACCTATCTCACCTCCTCAACATATGTCACTGGGACCCCTTCGTAAATTGGGAATTTATGTGGGGTTTGAATGTCCGTCTATAATAAAGTATTTGGAGCTCATGACGGGAGATTTGCTAAAAGCAAGATACACTTGACGAGGATTCTTGACCAGGTCAACCTTTTTCAGTCAAAGTCAGAATTCATGTCAAAGGAGGCGCACTTAACATATTCCCACTATATTATTGTAATGAACTTGCAACCAATTTATAAAGGAAGTTTAATTCCCTTTATTACGGCCAAACTGGTTGACTACCAGTTAGGTCATGAATGACCAGCTATGGATATTGTCCGACTAGTTATATGGCTATGGGCAATCCTGACCAACAAACTGGTCAGGAGACACCAGTAGTTACCCACGTGGCTAGCAGGAAGGTGACTTTTGGCGTATTTGGCAACTTATAACAGTTGACCAACAGACACAATAGTTCAAGACCCTCCTGACGAACGTGCATGAAGATTAGAGACGCCTTTAGCGGCATTAACTGCCACCCTTTCAAATACTATAAAGGGGGTAGCCCACGTTCTCTGTAACATGAGTTGTTAACTGTATTAATTCATTAGTCACAATCAGTATGATCATTCTGTAACACCTTTTGTATTCTCATACAAACACTCAGTGTGTCCACAACAATATATAGCCTTCATTTGATAGTGTTCTTACATTACTTTCTCGAGTAAGTTCGATGTGTTCCGATCATCGACAGCACTAGCACTGTATTTAATGAAGAACTATTCCCAACATTAGAGGAAGGAAAGGACCTCAAGTTGGAATACCAGAACTATCATGGAATGATAGTAGTCTTCATAATAATGATACATGCACTAAGGGCTTTGAACAAGAGGTTTAGATGATAATAGATTTGCAAAACTTTTGAAATCAGCTGCCAGATTCATTCATGGATCATAAAAGAGTTACAATGTCGCATATACCAGCAGTAAATACATCTAAAAAAGTAGAACCATCACGGGTTTTGGATTCTGCATCTGACTTCACCACTCTTAGTGAAAATAGGGGAGACGTCCTAGGTCAAAGGATCTCAAACCGCGGAGATGTCCACAAAAAAGATATATTGGACAAGGGGTGAAACTCCATGAACCGAACATGAATGAGAAACATCTAATAGACATTGCACCCCAAGTGAGGACACGACGGGTGGTGCCCCGTATAGGAGTAGAGGGGGAGGTGCCCCATGCTAGAGTACAGGGATATGTGACTAGTGAAAGGGGAAGTGCACCCGCCGACACTAGGGCAACTGAACAGTCAAATTTAAATAAAGTTCTAATTGAATTGGACAAAGAGTTTTCCACAAACTATGTGGAAACAGGAGAAGTTTTTATAGACAAATGAGTGCTCATAGCAGCTGCTTCATCTCAAATATTTTCTTCCAAATTGAATCGGATTCGGAACCAAAGACGACTGCGGAATGCAAGAATTGTCAAGATTGGGATAAATGGAAGGAAGCAATCGCGAATGAACTAAACTCGCTTAATAAAAGGAAATCTTCGAACCTGTGGTCAAGACACCACATGATGTTATTCCTATTGGACACAAGTGGGTGTTCATAAGAAAGAGAAATGAACATAATGAAGCAGTGAGATACAAAGCGAGATTAATAGCACAAGGGTTCACGTAGAAACCTGACATCGATTTCGATGAAACATACTCTCCTATAGTGGATGGCACAACGTTCTAATACCTTATAGCTATGACAGCAGAAAATAATTTAAAAATGAAACTTATGGATGTTGTGACTACATATTTATATGGGTCACTAGATTATGAAATGTTAATGAAGATTTCAGAGGGACTAAAACTCACATATATGAGCGAGAATGAACATCGCATCATGTATAGTGTTAAGTTGCAAAAAGTCACTATACGGTTAAAACAGTCAGGTCGTATGTGGTACAACCGACTGAGTAGATTCCTTTTACAAAAGGGATACATAAACAACGAAGTCTATCCGTGAGTGTTCATAAAGAAATCCAAGAATGGGTTTGGCATCGTCTCTGTGCATGTTGATGACCTGATCATAATCGGAAACATGGAAGATATTCTCGAAGCCAGCTCATACTTAAAGACAGAATTCAAGATGAAAGATTTGGGTGAAACCAAATACTGTCTCGGGCTACAGATTGAAAATTTATCTAGATGCATATTTTTGCATTAGACCACCTACACCAAGAAATTTATGTTGGAGATATTTTATCTTAATAAATCTCATCTACTTAGTACACCCATAATTGTTAGGTCATTGGAAGTGGAGAAAGATCTATATGGAACTAGACAAAAGAATGATGATACATTAGGCCTGAAACTCCTTATTTAAGTGTTATTGGAGCATTAAACCTGGCAAATTATATCAAACCTGATATTGTATTTGCAGTAAGTTGTTTGGCAAAAAAGAGAGAAACATAATGACTGACTGCATCCATTTCTCTGGTGTTTGGTCAGACGTGGTGCCCATTGGCTATACCTTCTGTGGCCCGCCTGTGCCAAATGTATGGTAGTAACTTTCTAGTATGGAAGCAGGCAGAGGCAGGCACAGGTAAAAAGACATCTGGTGGACCCTGGCCTAAGAACAATCTTGGATGGGCTCGACATTTTGGCATGTGTTGAACAAGCTAGGCTCCTTGGTCAGTCTCCCTATCTTTATAGTTCTAATGTGTCTGCAACTTTGCATTGCTTTCACCTCATTGCTTTGACTGTATCATGTTTCTGGAAACCAGCTGATAAAAAAAAATAACGCTCTGGATCGATGATCGGGGCTATTTGATTGAGATGCTTGTAAATTGAGACAAGTTACTGAAGTTTTGGTAAGTGTTCTGCCGTTGTAGGCTTCATTTTCCTACGGAGACGGTTAACAGGTGAAGAGCAATCATACTCGTCTCGTGCATTGTACACTTCTGAACTTACAGTCTGACAATGTCAAAAATCCAAAAAAAAAAAAAAAGAAGTTGTCCTCTGATTTAGACAACGAACAAATGAAGGCTATAGTACAGATTGATCTTTCCTTCGAGTTTGAAACTCTTTTGGCTGGAAGTATAGCGATAGAAGCCGGTGTTCTTTCTCCAAATTGAATGCATGGCAAGTTTCTGAAGCAGTTGTAAGAGGCTAAGAGCTCGACCAGCCCTTCGCGGATACCACATTGTATTTGTCATTCCAAATCCTAATATGAACAGCACAATTGATTATTTCTTCCATAAAAAATGATTCATACTCCAAAACTCCAGTGGCAACCTGTCCACATGCACACCATTCCTGTCATCGAGTTAGTTGAGCAATCTAAATTTCATTGAATAAACTCTATGGTGACAAATCCTTCAGAGTTCAGATAAGTATAAGCAAACTGACATGACTAGGCCACAAAGTAGTCTATATTTTATAATAATTGCAAAACAAGACATTTTTGTTTTACAGAGAGGTGTGAACTATTCACATTAATTAACATGTCATGGACACTGTCAACAAACTAATCCTATAAATGAGAGTTCCAAATCAAAGCAAATCTATTTATGAATTAATTATGGTGAGACTGGATGTAATTAGAAAACAAAGTCTAAAACATGCTCACAGTTGATGTTAGTCATGGAATTGCATGGTCTACTTTGCTAGTTAATATCGAATTCGTCAATTTCTTTAAAAAGGTGAATTTTCGCCGAACCATGGACTTCAGTTCGCTCTTTCAATGCCCAATGCTTTTTTCCTACAGGAGGAAAGCTACTAGAATATATAGAATCCAATGTCCTATGAGTTTTTTTTATTTAATCTTTTTTTATTAATATTTTAAAGTTAACCTATCGTTAACTTTATTTTCAATTCTGATAAATTTTAATTGAGAATTGACCGCTCAACTAAAACCGAAAAAGGTCCTGATTGAATGCGATCAAGAAATGTTGACAGCTTGGTTACTTGAATTTGTCCCATATATAGGTATAAATCAATTATTGTTTTCTCCCTTTCAAAACACCAGTGTCATTTCTCTTGGTAATATATCCACTTCAGCTAGCTTGTCTTGATAGAACCTACTTTGGGTAGTAGTGAGCCTAACCAAGTCAACACAGCACTACGTCTGGACTGTGCTAACTACTATCAATACATATTTGCCCCTATTCATTAACAACTACATTTTCTTTATGATTTGTAAACATTTTCTTAAAGTTGCACCAAAGCATTTCCTTACATGTTAAGTTATAGAATGTGTTTCTTTTCACATTAAGTTATAGAAGTTGTTATTCTGTTTGGCTTGTTTGGTTGATTTCTGCACAAAATGTGTGCGTTCTCCATTATTCCGTTTTGCTGATTACATGAGTTTAGAGATTATTTTAGACAAGAGATTATAAACTTTTGCAAAGTCCGAATGTATATGTAATCCCTAATTGACCTTGTAGTGTTAGCCACTGCTTACAAACGTGCTTCTACCTTATAAGTATACAATTAAAATGACTCGTAGGCGTTCTAAAAGTAATCAAGTGTAATTAAAGAAATCAAATATGGGCTGTAGGTGAAAAAATGTGACTTACCTCATTTTTGAATACCAAATTTCTCGAACGAGTGGTTCGTGGCACTCCGAGCATGTAGATCTGGCGTATCCAGGAGCGAAGTCCTGGGCGTACTCAGGAATGAACCCTGAGCGGTTCTAAACATGTGGTTTGGGCGGTCTCGAGAATAGAATCTCGAGTGTACCTAAGCACGTGGATCTAGGGTAGTGTAGGTTCGCACTCGGAGCAAGCTCTGAGCGGTCCCAAACACGTGGTTTGGGCGGTATCGAGAACAGAATCTCGAGCGTGACTGAGCACGAGAGACTCAGATAGTGTAGGATTTGTATATTTTTGCCTCTCATTGTTTCTTGGTGTTATTCGCTAATTGTTTATGAACTAACACACCTCAACGAAGGGTTAGTCTCTTCCAGAGAAATACGACAGTTACAGATCACATTTGCCCCCGCCCCCATTCAAAATTGACATAAACTGGACTACTATGGAGTTTCTCCTTCTCATTCTTTGTCAAACAACCCGAAAACTTCATTTAACAAGACGTACTGTTCCATGATTACTGTAAACCATCATTCTCATTACTGTAGCTATAGTAATGTACTGTCGCAGTACAAAACATGGAGGAAATAAGCTGTAATTAACCATAAGTTTGTACCTACAAACTGCTAGCATGTGTCCACTGAAATGCAACTTTTGTTATGTGCAATGTTGATTGTGATATTTTGTACTTGTGGTATTTCGTACATATGGCATGCGGTACTGATTTGCAATATCTTGTTGGATGTAGATGGATAAAGTTGTATGTGTATTTACTGGTGGGCCGATCAGCCAAACGGGTAGTTCTATCGACTTTGGTGGTATGAAAGCGACTGTTCTTTTGTTTCGTGAATCATCATACTTTCGAACTCTTCTAACTAAGATTAAGTCGACCTTTAGATGGGATGAGCCTGGGTCGTTGTCAGAATGCAGGGGCGATATGACGCTGGGCTGGGTTCTAAGGTGCATACCTTGTTGGTGCCAATCTTGTCCGCCGATGATTGGGACATGTACAAGGATATTATGCTCGCATCTCAGGTCTGGTTGTTGGAGGTGGTGGTGGAGAGAACAATCGTTGTTGAGAATTTGCCAAACAATTTGGATGTGGTGAATGGCAACACGGAGGAACTAGACCCCGCTCTCCATCTTTAATGATGCCCCTCAATGGAGGAGCAACCTTCTGAAGAGTTCTTTAGCATCAGTCTTTCTAACCATGCCCCCTTCTCGGTGGATCTGCTTGTTTCTTCCCCCACAACATATTATTAACCCCATGACTGATTTCAATGGCGTTGTAATAAACAACGAGCTTGAGGAGGAGTTGTTCTACGATGGAACAACCCATGAAGTGGAGTCCGATGAAGGATGGAGCTCGATCGAAAATGAGGCTCTTGTACCGCTTTTCTCCTCAGAGGAAGGCCGGATTCTTCGTAGTGTAATAGGTGAGGTCCTGTCGGTGCATGCATTCGATGATGTCAAAATGGCTGATAAGGTGGTTTGTGCTAATGGGTTGAAGAGCACGAATAGCATTGCGGATCCAGAGAATGACACAATACGAAAGACCATGTTGTTTCCAACCATTGATGACATAAAGGTTTGGCTGTAAGAATACTTAGTGCGACACCATCGTCCGTTCGTAGTGCAACACTCTGACGTGAATAAGAAATATACCGTGAGGTGCGAAAGGGGGTGTAGATGGAAGGTATGGGGGCGCAAAACAAGGGACAAGCAATGAAAAATAGCGAATGTAAAGCAGCCTCACTCTTGTGGGACCACATAAGTGTCCGAAGAGCACCTTCAGGCGACCGCTAATTTCATTACAAGGCGTATTACCGCGGTTGTGGCTGTTGATCATGATGTGACCATCGCCACTGTAGCACCCTGCATGTTAGCAAATGTAGTACTACTTGGAATGTCATTGCAAATTGACATAAAACAAAAATAATAATAAAATAGCTTGGCCAAGACTTTACTGAATAAAGGAAAAGAAGATCGCATTAGTTTGAAAGACAGCGAAAGAGCGAATAACAAGGAATTTATTTGAAATCGTAGAAAACAACACGATGCTAAAAATGCAGTGCTGCTATGACCCAATGCCACATGCAACAACAATGCTGACTTGTCAACTGGAACATAATGATAAGCAAGGGTGAGATATAAAATAACTCAGCAAATCACACCCAACAGTAAAGTAACAATTGAAATAAAATGAATCAAAGGTTCCAGGTAGCCATGAGGTAATTGTGGTCTACGGACATGATAATCAAAGGTAATGATGTAATACAGGAAATGAACATGTGACAAGGGTAATTTATGCGTCAATGGTATCTGATGGAATAATGGTAAATTTGTAAATGAAAAGTGTGGTACCTACTTGTAAAGATGTCACATATTGGGAACACGTAAACGGCAGTCATCCTGTATTCCCACAAGTGTGAAATCCCAAGAACGAAAATGTACGGCCTTACCCATACATTATTGGGTGAAACGTGGTATGTACGCATATGTGACAGAACAATCCCAAGGAAAAATGGGAATTTTATAGAGTAATGCAAATATGGTAATTTATGAAGAAAAAAAACACATGGTAGGTGATACGGAATAGGCTGGCACCCGCCTGCCTGTATCCCCTACAACCGGGTGTTATTCAACCAAACAACGGAAATGTACAGTACCCGTACGTTGTTGGGTGGACCCGTGGAAGTTGTTATTTCCTATGTAGGTGAGGAAACAAAGAAGCGATGTAATAATAATCAAATGTGGAATAGTGATTTGATGATAGTTACACTATGTTCTCCTACTATTTCTCTTTCAATGTATACACTAACAACCTCTTCTGTCTACCCTTAGTCCCTGGATCCGCTATGTGGCTACCACAAGTGGATCGACCAAGAGATCCACCCACGTGACCAGTGGCAAATCGACTACAAGGAGTGGGATGCCAAAAGGGTCCGCGAGATCCGAGAGGAGGAGCACCGCAACGAAGAGCAAAACGAGTGTAACCGTCGGGAGACAAAAGCTCATTTCGAAGCGTGCAGGCGCAAGGAGCGCGAGGCTCACGAGAGGGAGCACGAGAAAAAGAGAGAAATGATAGCCAAGGCCAAGGAGGCCGGCAAGGAGTACAACATCGAACTCACAAGGAAGGGCAAATGGCCCTGGTCTACACAGTAGGTCGGGCCATTCCGACCCCGATGGTCGAATTTATTTTCATTCCAAAAAGACGCATATGTATCGTAGGAGTACTTTGGTTTGTTGTAGTGCATAATGTTTCTTATCCACGTAACCAAACCATGTGCGTCGTGTAATTCCCAGCTTTATTATAAAGTCTATTTTCATTCACGACTAAAAATCTCGTCGTCTTTTCGCATTCAATTCTTCGCGTAGCAAGATATCCAACAACATAAAAAAAAAAACTACGTGTTCTAGGAGTAGGTACGAAATGGTCTACAACCCCAAAGTGACGACGAGCACCACCTATCATTCCAATAGGACGTCTACGCAACTTTCATCAGCGGTACTATCTGCCATATATCCATCTTTGTGCCTCATATTCCACACATTCCACATACTAGTCATTTTTTCCAGGATTCAAAATGTATCACTTCTACCAAATACGTTTCTACGGCATGCCCTATATTTTCTTCCTACATATACACCATGCTCTATGTTGTCGATGTTCTATTATTTGTCTTTTTTGGGTGCCTGCCTTTTGGGACACAGCCTAGATATATTGTGTGGGTGTTTACGATGGACATATACGCTGAGGTGTCAAATGTTATCAATCCACAAAAAAAATTATCGGTCTATATATGTATTTATTCTCAATTAAAAGGATGGTGTTATATTTGATTCACAGATAGATTCTCTATTTTTAAGTTATAGATTGTTAAATGTTGCATGTACATGGTGTTATATATAGCCGTAGCTTAAATTGTTTTTGATCTTTCAAAAGGAAGTCCCTTTGTTACCATTTTATCACAAAACCATAAGGTTCCAAATGTATTTTGATCGGAAGGATTAATTGAGAATCGAAATTCCATAAATTCATAAATCAAGTCTGAACTAAATTCAACCATAAACTCAATTCGTAATTTAGAAAACCAAATGCAATCACCCATGCAAAAACGAATCACATTAGGCCCTGTCACGCCACATATCAAGACGTGACAAGGCAGGAGTGTCACGCCATGAGATCTGGCGTGACAAGGTAGTCTTGTAACGCCATGGGATCTGACGTGACTACTGCCACGCAAGCCTCCACGCTGGCACGGTGGTGGATGAGGGCTTGCGTGGCATGTTTTGTCACGCCGAGGTATGTGGCGTGACAGTACGGTACGATCACGTCCGCGAGAGATTAAATTTAAAATAATTTTTTAAAAAGGATTAAATAATAAAAAATTCATGTCCTATATATTTGCAAAGAGAAACAACATAAAATATCTACACTTCCTCAATTATTAGCCTATCATCTATTTCTACCATTGTCCCTTCCTTTTCGATGAACAGTTCTAGTTCTATAATGAAGACATTGCAACAATAGTAATGCAAATTTGCACATGGAAGGAGGTCTTCAAATTTGTTGAGCATGAAACATCGTAGGCTTTACCTTTACCAAACAGTCACTTTGTCTCCCCCGAATGAACTCACTACACTAGAGCTGCAGTTGTGGGTTTGCAGGAAAAGTCACAATTAGCTTTTCCTCAAAGGTATTAGTATGATTTTGCCAGGGTGTCACACTCGGACATAATATTTTTTTATTGAACAGTCATCCATTCTAAGCTAATGTTGAATATATGAGCATTTTTGAATTATATTAATCTAGAAATGTACTAGATAAATCATAAAAAATACTATAGCCATTTTCACAAAGTAAATGAACAAGAACACTATAGTCATACTAAGATCTAGAAGGACATAAACTAGTATACCTATCTCAGTGTTCAAGTTAACAACAGATAAGAAAACTAACCAACAAATATGTGCAAGATAGGCATACCCGGATCCAGTAGAAGGAGTAGCAGCAGTAGGAGTTTCAGATCCAGTAGCAACAGCAGGAGTCTTGACTGGATTGTCGTTCGTCATGGCATAGTGGTAGTAGTCGTGCAGTTGATGTAGACGTAGCAGAGAATCAGATGAAGCGAGCAGTCGCGCGAACACTCCCCAAAAACCTTATTCGTCCTCGCTCGTGCAAGCCTTCAAGGACGAGGGTTCTGGAGGCCTGCTCTCCCGGTGTAGCCGTACACGCGCCTTACCGGGATGGAGATCACCAGAGACAGCAACAAAACCAGTGGTGTACTCTTGTCTTTCGTTGAGAGTGTTGAAAAATGGAGAAGAACAAGTGCTCTGTTTCATATAATGGCAAAACCCATAAACCAGAAACAGTCGTCATTACTCAATAGTAACCGCAGCCATTACCCAGAGATCAGAAACGGTCGCTATTATTCACTAGTAACCGCAGCCATTACTGCCAGCGATTTTTTAAACAGAGCATATTCTACTTAATGGCAAAAACGAAGAGACTAGAAACGGTCGCCATTACTCATTGGTAACTGAACCGTTACTGTCAGCCATTTGTTAATGCCATTAACTGCGAGTCAGTGCGTTTCGATTTTCGAATAGATAAAGAAAAACGCGCACGCATCCGACACGCCTGCGTACGCGCGCACACGCACGGCACGGCACGGCACAGCTCGGCGAGGCGATGCGTGGCGAGGTGAGCGAGCGAGCGCGTGTATTGGCTCTCTCCAATTCCACAAGTGGGTTACCACGTTCCACCTTTTAAAGTGGTGTAACTCTCATTCAACTCTCCATATGGGATTAAACAATTTTAACATGTGCACATGGACTTTTGGGATTTTTCAAGAATTAATTAGAATTAAAAATGGGTCCAGTCCATATTAATTCCAACAGCTAATACCAGTAGTTTATACTAATCCACAGTTTTTGTTTGTAATTTTAGCATCGGAAATGCTCCACACACGACAGTCTAAGTACGATCCTAATACGACGGACCTCCTCCGCACATCCCTTCCTATTTCGCACGGGAAAAAGGGAATGACTTCTCTATTCTCTCCCGAATCTTGCTCCAAGCCAAATCTGAAGTAGCGAAACCTTCGAATGTTTTGACAGCCAAGTATGAAGTATAGACTTTAGAGACCATTGCAATCCCTTAGTTCAATCCTCTGTTACGTGTGTTTATCTCAATCCAATGAAATCTACTAGTAAAGTAGTAAGCACAGACTAAGCAAACGATGAAGCCCGCCCCAGAGCCATATTGAGACTTGAGAGACCAGCATGCGGCTGTAGAGACGAGAACGAAGAATAGGCAAATTGGGTCAGAGTTACAACCTTCTGATGCCTTAATTTCTTGATATTTTCTCATCAACATAGGCGGAGGAAGAAGAAAGACCATGCACGTCAACCTGACGTGGTCATGTTGTGAATAGCGCTTATATTCATTATGAGACTAATAGATCAATATATATACAAGTACATGTGTGGTATATATGCAAAGAACCCCTTATACAACAGGAAAAATACATATACATCTAACACCCCTCTTAAACTTACGGTGGATCAACAACATTAAGTTTGGAGAGATAGAAGCTATGCTAAGCTCTGGTTTACGCCTTTGTGAAGAAGTCTGCCACCTGAAGTTCTGAAGGCACATACTGAAGAGCAACAATCTAGTCATGTACCTGTGTCCACATGTAGGAAGTATCAACACCAATATGCTTTATAAACTTATGCTTCATCGGATTTGTAGCAATGCTAATAGCCCTAGTACTGTCAGACGAAAGAGGAGTTGGTGCTGAAACAGAAACACAAAAATCCTCAAGTAACTACCGTAGCCAAATAATCTCCGCAGTCAACAAAGCCATAGCTCGTAACTCAGCCTCAGCATTTGAACGAGAAATTGTTGTTTGCTTCTTAGTCTTTCAAGCAATGAGAGAACCATCAAGAAAAACACAATAAACAGAGACAGACCAGCGATCAGAGTGATCTCTAGCCTAGGTACCATCAAAATATGTCTGGAGCAGTAAAGAGCTGGAGTGAGGGAAAAATAGACGGCGAGTGATGGTTCCACGAAGATATCGTTGAACACAAAAAAAGATAACTATAGTGGAGATGAGTGGAAGTAGAAACAAACTGACTCAGGATATACACAGGGTACGAAATATCAGGATGAGTGACACCCAGATAAACAAAACTCCCAACAAGGTGACGATAGCGACTAGAATCAGCAAGAGGCTCACCATCAGTGGGCTGAAGATGAACATTAAGCTCCATAGAAGTCTCAGTGGTGTGATGATCAGTAAGAGAAGCACAATCAAGAAGATCCTGAATATATTTTTCTTGGGACAAATAGAAACCCTCAGGTGTAGAAGTAACCTCAACCCCAAAAAACTAGTGAAGAGGACCCATATCAGACATGAGAAACTGCTCATTAAGACGCTCCTTCACAAAGGTGATGTACTGAGAATCATCTCTAGTAATGATCGTATCATCAACATATAAAAGGAAAAGCGTCTGACCACGAGGCGAAGTGTGAATAAAGAGAATAGGATCATGAGCACTGACAGAGAAACCAGCTGCAGTGACAAAAGAAGAGAAACGATCAAACCAGGCACGAGGAGCTTGCTTGAGGCCGTAAAGAGATCGGTGAAGGCGACAACCTATACCCTTAGGAATAGAATACCCCGGTGGTGGTTGCATATAAACTTCTTCACGCAGCTCACCATTGAGAAAAGCATTCTTGACATCAAGCTGAGAGATGAACCATGCTCGAACAGATGCCACAGTAAGAAAAGTGCGAATAGTGGTCATGTGAGCCACAGGAGCAAATGCATCATCATAATCACGACCATGCTCCTGCTGAAAACTATGTGCCACAAGACGAGCCTTGTAGCCCTCAAGAGAACCATCAGAGTAGGTCTTAGTCTTGAAGAACCACTTGCACGTGATAGGAGTAACACGCGAGAAGAGGGGCAAGATCCCACGTGCCAGTACGCTCAAGGGCAGCAATCTCCTTTGCCATCACATACTGCCACTCCTGATGAACAGCAACATCATGATAGGAAGTCGGTTCTGCAAGAGCTGCTAAACAAAAACGCACAAGAGGTTGAATAGACTAGTGATCACGAAAAGCATATCGAGGAGAAGCCGAAGAAGATGAACCATCAGAAGAAGATGGCGCATCAGAAGAATCCTCAACTCGTGGACGACGAGTGTAGTAGAGAGGATAAGAATGACGAAGGCTGGGAGGAGCCTTTGGAGAGAGTGGCGGTGGCGAAGAAGACGGTGAAGGAGGAACTGAAGAGGCCAAAGGCTGTGATGGAGGTGTGGTGACTATGGGGTGGCAGGAAAAGTCAGGAAAGAAAGTGGCTCGACAAGATATGCTGGAGGGTGGAAGAAGAAGGACGAGGGTAGAAAGGACTAGACTTATCAAAAGTGACGTCCCGAGAAACCTGCATCCGTCGGCCAACATGATCTCAACAATGATATATCTTATGCTTAGCGCAATAGCCCAGAAAAACACATTTCACGGACTGAGCGGTTAGCTTGGTGCGCTCACGTGGGGGCAAGAAGAACATAGCACACACACCCAAAGAGACAAAGACTAGAATAGTCAAGAGTCTTGTCATAGAGACACTCAACTGGGATCCCACCCTGAAGAGTAGAAGAAGGCTGAATATTAATCAGGAAAGTGGCAGCAGAAACAACCTTAGCTCAGAAGTGTGGTGGGACAACAGAAGCAAGCATAAGAGCACGGGCTGTCTCAAGAAGATAACGATGCTTCCGTTCAGCCACACCATTCTGGGCATGAGCACTAGGGCAAGAAAACTGAGAGAGAGTACACTGCTCAGCAAGAAAACCACAAAGAACTCCTGACAACTATTCCCCAGCAGAGTCAGCATGAAAGACACGAATAGGAGAATCAAACTGAGTACGAATCATGGTAGCAAAAGTCATGTAGATGGATAAAACCTCACTACGAGATGACATAAAGTATATCCATGTGTGGCAAGAAAAATCATCAATAAAAATTATATAATATTGATGACCTCCTTTCAAAACGAAAGGAACCAGACCCCATACATCAGAATGAACAAGATCAAAAGGACATTGTGACACTGACTCACTGGAAGGATAAGGAAGTTGAAGCTATTTACCAAGCTTACAACCCTGTTAATTGAGAGAAACATCATCAAACACAGACCCTAAAAGACCACGACAAAGTAAAGAAGATAGACGCGACCCACAAAGATGTCACAAACGATGAAGCCACTGAGCAAAAGACGTAGTAGAGGATGTAGCAGAAGCAGTGGTGACAGTGGAGGCGACAAGACTAGCAGGGGCAGCGGAAGGAAGATGAAGCTAGTCAAGCTCTTAGAGACGCTGTGAGTCACAGCGGCGAGGGCCAGTACCAACCAGAGTCCCCGTGCGTCGATTCTGAACACAACAAGAATCAGAATTGAGAATAACACGACAACCATGATCAGTGAGCTGACCAACAGATATGAGTTGCATGACTAGTTTGGGGATATGAGAAACAATAGGAATATGAAAAGAGGAATTCGAAATAGTGCCTCATCCTATGACAGAAAGAGAGGTACCATCTGCTGTCTGAATAGTGATAGGAGCAGCTAAAGGACGAATGGAAGTGAGACCGGTGGAATCAGGTGTCATATGAAAAGAAGCACGAGAGTCAAGAATCCAATGTGATATACCTGAGGAAGAAGTAGAAGGTGGTCTCTCACTAGAAGACTTTGCAGTAGAACCAACAGAACCGGACGGTGTAAGAGCAGCCATGCGACGCAGCAGTGTGAGAAACTCCTGAGAATCACAAGCACCAGAGCTCCTCTGAGAGATGGAACCACCAGTTCCCTGTGAAGGACGGCTCCCACGATGTAAATCATTCTTCTTCTTGTAGCATGTCTGTTGTACATGTCCATCCTTGTTGCAGTAAGTGCAGTGTAGTCCCCTACCAATAGCTGTCACTGGTGAAGGAGTAGCTGGTGACGTAGTGGGTGTAGAAATTGGAGGAGCTGCTAGAATCGAAGGAAACGACGGTAAAGGCAGCAGACCCGCAACACGGCGAATCTCCTCAGCACGAATAGCGGCAAGGGCCTCCAATAAGGTCACACGAGGGTGGCATGCCAGCAACTGAGCATGAGTCTGCTCATACTCAGCCCGGAGACGGGTCAAGAAGTCGTAGATACGACGAAGCTCAGTGAGGCTGGCGGCGTTGCGATCGACACGCGGCGGTCCCAAAGAGTCAATCTGACGCCATACCGCGGAAAATTGGGCATAGAGCTCGTCCATAGTGACATCTCCCTGCTGCAGCAACTGCTCTTGACGCACAATAGAAAGATACAACGAATCACCAGACGACTCGTAGCGGTTGCGCATATGTGTCCACATCAACTGTGCTGAAGCCAAACCAACCACACCCCTAGTGAATTACACCTCCATGCTAGCAACCAGAATAGCAGAGGCACAAGCATCCTCATCAATCCATGTCTTGTAGCAGCATAGTGATTCTAAAAAGTCTCCATGGCATCCTCAAAAACCTTAGATGCCTTTGTATGAGCGTCTTTGGAAGCATCCTTCGGGAGTACAGGCTCAGCAGGCGGAGCAGAGCGAGGCGGACAAGGCAACTCACTAGTAAGAAACTCCCAAAGCGCTGGCCACACATGTGGAGGCGCATATGCTGAAACCAGTCCCAATAATTAAGACCATTGAAGATCACCGGGCAGCGAGGAACGAAAATAGTACCCATTGGTAGGCGACGCGGGGACCAAGACAACGAAGTCTAACAGGCGGTGCTGGAGGACGCAGTGGTTAGAACGACGTTTCTTTTTTTAGCTGGATAAAACCGGCTAAAAGGGCCTTCGGCCAAAGGCTTTTGGCCTGTTAACCGGCAGAACCAAAGAACACGCACGCGCTGGGGTTTCCCCTTGGCAACGGCGGGGTAGCCCCGGCAGCAGCGGGAGCAGCCTCGATGCAGCGGAAGTGGTGGTGCCAGCGGAAGTGGCGGCGGCGGTGACCTCACGGTTGAGGGAGACGGCGCGAAGCTCGGAGATGCGCACAACCACGCGGCGGCGGCGCCGAAGAGCACACGGCGCACGCAGAGGTGGCGTGGGAACCTCAGGGCGCATGGCTCTCCCACAGGCGGCGCAAGCAAGAGGACGCTCGGAGAGGCTGCAGGAGCCCGAGCCACTCCGTGCTTGGGAAGGCGGCGCTTGCAGATCGGGAAGAAGCCGAGGAAGACCAGGCGTGGTGACAGCATCGGCTCCCCGAGCGGCGGCGGATCGGCACCCAGAGGAGATCAGCGGCGGCGACCGGTGACAACAAGCGACGGGTGGTGGCAGAGGACACGGGAAGGGCGGCAACTGTAAGACCCTAATCCTAATCTCGTTCTATTGTATTCATTATAAGACCAATATGCCAATATATATACAAGTATAGGCGCGCCATATATGCATGGAACCCCTTATACAACGGGAAAAATACATATACATCTAACAGTGCACTTGGACAGCAACATATCGTCGCGACCATGCGCTGTTTTAGCATATAAATCACGACATTTCCTTCCAGTTCACCGACGACTCAATATATATATATATATTTGAAACGAAGACTCACTATAATACTAGTAGTATATGCTAGCAATTGGGCACGGCAAAGCGAGGTCACATGAAAACAACCAGTCGGTTTGAAAAATGCGCGGTCTGTACCGTCCAATCAGTAGAGTTCTACGCGTTTAGAAATTGCATTAGGCACGACAAGTAGCAGTCTTAAGCACGTACGGATATCTTCCCACACTTCTGAAACAAGATTAATTAAAGAAAGGCTTTGTGAGTACTAAAATACTCCTGTGAAGCATCTTTCCATCAAGATTTGGGAAATGACAACAGGCTGAGGGCAAACTGATTACTCCACTAAGTTAATGAATTCATGTGGGTGTCTTCTCTAATTAAGTAGCTGTAGGTCCGGTGTCACTATGAGCCGAGGGAGGTTTGCGCTGACTGGTGTTTTTCAGCTTTGGATTCCAGGGGTTAGGAGAAGGACTGTTGTCTGCTTCCTGGCCTCTGAATCTCTGATTCACTGGCAAACAAGCAAACCACACTTGCATTGCAGGTTGCAGCTACAAAGCTTGGATGGTTTCAGGATTGAATCTGCTTAAACAAGCTTGGATGGTCTATTCAGGTGAGCTTCAGTAGACGATGAGCAGCAACCGTCTATTCAATCATACATCGAGCAAGACCAATGCACATTGCAGTAGTTCAGGGATACTCTTACCTTTCGATGGATTCATGACACACTTGTGTCGTTCACTACAGCACTGGAAATTGCAGTACCATTCAAATCCTCATAATACATTTCGATCCAACGGCTACAAGCGAAATACTCCTACGTATGTATCAATCCGTTGTACAGATCGAGGACAGGACACATAAATCTTTCGTGATGGATAATAATTTCACCTCCTAAGATTGTAAGCGTCCTTAACCCATAGCTGCCGCCTAAAAAAACCCCTAGTAAATAGTAGTATATCAGATTAGTCATGCTTCCAAAATGAGATACCATTTGAGGTGGTCGGTGTGCTATGGTCAGGCGCGTGGCTGCAGCCTGCAGCCTTCTTCTACTGGTAGGATATGTGCCACTGTCAATGTGGACCACGTCACATGGACAATGTCTGAACTTAACGAAATTTTGTCGAGACAAACTGGCCAATTGGCCATCAAATCGAGAAACGGGTTACTTGCCAGCTCCGCGACCGTCATGTGCCCCTCCCGCAAAAGCTCTCCATCATCATCTCTCTTTACTCCCAGCTCCCTCTAATTTGCTTTAGACACCAATCAAGGTAACAACTAACCAGAAATTGTACTCACAAGGTATGACCAACTTTTAACCCTCATATGCACAAGCTTAGTTGAGGCGAAGGATGATGGACACATACTGCAGCCGGCACAAGCTTATATTATCTGTTTCACCATTCATCAGCAATGAAGTTTGGTAGTCGGCCAACCACTGAATTCGAACTTATTACGTACATTTTTCTTATCTGCATGTAGGCAAAGATTATTCCTTCTTTGCTTTTCTTTCCCCCCATTTCTCTGCAGAGATCGACACCGATCGAATTTTCCCCGCAAAAATCTAGCACTTTTCACCCACCACCTTGTTCCTGCTCGCTTGTAATCTTGCAGGGAGACGTGGTGCACACTTCACCACGGCCCGTGTTTCGTAAAGGCTCTGCACGGTGCAGGGGCTCGCTCCGAGCACAACGCATCCATCGCATGATCCAAGCAGCGAAAAAAGTTGATTTATCACGTGGCCGCGAGGCTAGCCTTCTGCATGCAGCCGGGCAGACCGCCGGGGACAGACGCGTCTTTATTCCACATGCACCGATTGAATGGAAATCCTTCCTTCCAATTTTCCATTCAAGTCGCTAGCTAATTTTTTTGCGAACTGGATGATCCTGCATCCTTTAATTCCCGCGGAGGCTAAACTGTTGGATCTATCGATGTACTTGGGTCTGTCTAGTTGGATCACGAACAGGACAAAGTTTGTGTTTGGATGGGTTTCTTCTCTTCAGTTACCATTTCAGTCCCTGTTCTTTGCTTTATAAATACTTGGATATCCTTTTGCTATAAGCTCCAGATAAGGCTCCGCAGGAATCACATAAAATTAAATTACCGCGTTTGAAACCCGAGCCTTAGTTTAAGCTAGTTGGATAGAGGTCATAAGACCCAGAAATTCTGGAGCTTTTTCAGGCAAACCTCGCCCTTTTGCTCTGATCGAATGTTAACGTCTTCCCACGATCAATATTGGGGGGACAAAATGAGCGCTACTGCGTTGTTGCTATGAAATTTGCGAGGACCGATTGAAACAGGGACCAGACGCACGAATGAATTCAGCCAATCCACACGTCAGCGTGCAGTTTTGCAGCATTGCTCCCTAAAGCATGCACAGGCAGCACAGCTTTTCCCAAGCAGAGAGCAGTGAGCACTCAGTTTTTACAGCGTGGGAATAGTCAAATGGAATAACTGCTGGACGATACGAAGATAAACGGTGAGAAAAAAAATACCACGAAGCGCGAAGTCGCCGTGACAGAGGTGGCCAAATAGGCCGGGCCACCCGAAGTATGCTACTATTGGCTCAGCCAAGTACGCCACGATCCTCTACCTAAATGAGTCGTGCCATGTTTGGATTGTGATTTCAGCTCAGCGGGCTGGCCTGACCTAGCACGAAAAGTACTGAGCCCGGCATGGCATAGCTCATCCCGTTAGGGCCGTTATTTTTTAATATTTATTTGATTTTATTTTGTAGTTTTTGAATTTTATATAGTTTATTTTATAAGTATATATAAATTTATTTTGTATTTTCTTAATTTTATAGGACTTTTTACATTTTCTTCAAATTTTTATGCCAAATGAGGTAAATGGGCCGACACCACTCCAACGGGCTAACCGTGCCTGGGCTGGGCCGGTATTATCCGTGAGGCTATCGTGTCGTGGTTGAGTTGACGCCTCATACCATTGGCTAGCACGACCTATTTAAGTAATGAGCCAAACAAACATGTATCTAAATGGGTCTTGCCTGTATAGGCCCGTGCAGTACCGGGCCGGGACTCCCGTTTGGGCACCTCTGTCAGTGGGCGATCTCTGGAAGCTGGAAAGCGAGGCCACCACGGGCGCACGCTGAGCTCATGATTAGCCGCGTGGCCCGGGCCCATGCAGCTACCGCTGAGCTGCTGACCGAAACCCTCCCCAGCCGCAGAAACAGAAAGGCTGAGCCGAGCCGAGGCGAGCGAGCCATTGGCTGGTCGCTGACACGTGGTGCCGCGACGCCGCGCGCGGTCCATCTCGCAGTGACACGGGCAAATGCTCGCGCCGCCCCACCTCGTCGCGTCGCTCTGACCACGCGCGGAGCAAGTCGGCACGGTAAAAAACCGCCCGTTCTCGCCACGCATCAGCACACATAAAAGGAGAGTACTACCGAGTACTGAACTGACCAGTAAGCCACCACCACGCGCAGACGAGACGAATCACCCGGCCCCGGCTGCACCGTCGCCATCGCGACACTGCCGCCCGCCTCCCACCGCAACCCCGCGCCCGCTTCCCGACCCGACTCAATCCACCACACTGACACCGCCAAGTTTCTGGTCTCTGCGGCCTTGTCATGCTCCAGGCACCGGCCAGGGCTCCGGGGTTTAGTCATTAATGACATTCAAGGCTCCTCGCGCCCCCTAGGCCTCTGCCTCTGCCCGCGGCTCGGCGCGGCATAGTTGCTCGCGCCAGCGCCACCGCGCACTGCGTTCTGTCGATAGATGCATACGGCGTTGGAGATGAATGGGAGGGCACGGAGGCCGGCGGCGGTGGTGCACGGCACGAAGGCCGCTCCGAGGAACGATAAAGTAGGCGGCCTTGTTCTCCCTCCCTTTCTTGGGCTTTGGCATCGGAAAGTTTGCGCCTTTCGTTGAGTTGAGCACCCAAGCGATGATGACATTCTTTGCGTTTCGGTGGTTTCCGAGATAGTTTTCTTGGGTTTCTTGGCGCTCTGCGTGCTCCTGGGATCGAAAGGTGAAGCCTTTCGCGTCCCATGGAGATGGGCGTTTGATTTCTTTGCGTATTTAGTCTTTTAATCTTGGCCTTTTGGGCCCTTCGAGATGCGAGTTCTTTACGCTCTCTTTTTGTTCTTGGAGACAGTGAAGACTGGTTGTTACGGTTTCAAGTTTTCTGTGAGCAAGGTTTGTTTAATACGGTTGTGTACACCGCACTCTGTTCTTCGATGCTTTCGTGAGCCAATTCGATGGTTTTGTTCTACTGAGAGTTTGAAATGGGCTCGGTGGGATCCGTCGCATTAGAGAGCGATTCAAATTGGGTATCTTCTGATTGCTCCTCACTCCTGCAGTCCTCCGCGCTCTTTAATTTGCGGTCCTTTGCATCTTTGAAGTTTCTGTCCCATTCCTGTCTAAAAGAGTCATTTTTTTGTGCCTTCTGTTGTTGTCCTTGATCAAAGGTGATGGAGAAGAATCAGAGGAGGTCCAACTCGAAGACGCCGGCCATGAAGGCATCCTCCAATTATGCAGCTCCCCAAGGCATCACGAGCAGAAGCCAATCGAGGAGAGATAGGAAAATTGCACTGCAGCAAGACGTATAGTATCTCATCTCCCTAGTCTTTGCTCCCAGAACTCAAGTACAGGTTTTATTTTAAGTATGATTCAATGTTTTGCATTTTGAGTTGCAGGTGGATAAGCTGAGGAAGAAGCTGCGGCACGAGGAGAACGTCCACCGAGCTCTGGAGCGGGCGTTCACGAGGCCACTCGGCGCTCTCCCTCGCCTGCCCCCTTACCTGCCTTCTCAAGTAAGCGCCACGCTTGCATTTCAAGCAATCCATGATCAACTGCAGTCTGGAAAAGATTCCATCCTGATCATTTGTTTCTCCAAAATTGTGCCAAGACACTGGAGCTTCTTGCCGAAGTCGCGGTATTGGAGGAGGAGGTCGTCCGGCTCGAGGAGCAGGTTGTCGATGTCCGGCAAGGTCTCTACCAGGAGGCTATCATCATCTCCTTGGCGAATTGGTCATCCTTGGAACGAGTCACCGATGTCAAGCAGACACCGAGAAAGCCTAGTCCTTCCCCGAGCCAAGGTGATCGTCCTGGGAAGGAGAACCAATCATGCACCACCAACTCATGTAGAGATTTTAGCCGGTCGCCTTTGAATAATGTCCCAGAATGCAGTGTATCAGCAGTGGCGAAATGCGCGGGCGTTCAGGTACGTAAGACTTACTCCAATTTAGAGGTAAAAAACTGTTGCTACTTAATTCAGCATGCTAATGTCCTTGCATGCACCTTCCATTTCAGACAGTTAGTACAGTGAAAGATCATAAAGGTATCGAAGACACCAATGGTATTGGTTCAGAGAAGGCCTCAACCGCAGGGAACAAGGTGTCGGAGGAGCTATTGACGTGCCTACTGACCATCGTCTCCCAGATGAGCACGAGCTCCTCCGGTGGCCAAGATGAGGAGCGAGCATCGTCTCCGTCTGTTTGAGGCTCCTGCGAGAGCTCAGACGGCGCATGCAATTCCGAGCAACAAGCAATTCCTAGAATTTGGAACAAGAGACATTGGCCCGTACAAGCAATTCCGAGAAGTTGACGTCACTTCATTCCACCAGAAAGTTTTTGCCAGCAACACCCTTCTTGGCCGGAGATTGAAGTGAGTTTCAACTGATCTGGGTAACTACTACTAATCTGTTAATGCAAACTTTGTTTTTGAACTAAATATGTTAGTGCAAACTAGATTTTGTTGTGTGGTGAGCTGGTGGCTGTTTGACTTGTAGCATGGTTGATCATAGAATGATCCTTGTCGAAAAACGGATCTGACCTCCTGAACCGCCTTCGACGCCGTTTCCCGCCAGAGGACCTCCTCCCTCGACCTCGCTCCCCTTGGTGCCACAGCTGGTGGCCGCGGTCGGCCGGCGGCGGTGGCAGGGCCTCTCCGTATTGCTCGCGCTCCACCGTTTTTTTGTTTTTCTCTTGGCTTTCTTTTGGGTTCTCGGCTGTTGAGATCGGCGCGGCTGGCAGCAGCTGCTGGCCGGGAAGGGCTGCTGTTGGCTCAGGTTTTCGCTAGGTCTCGAGCATGCCCTCCTCCAGCATAGTTTTGGTGTGACCAACGGTGCATACAGGGTCCCAGATTCAGATTGGGTTAGACTACGCCGCAGGCAGCATCCTCATCAGTGTGGCGATGGTCGAGGTGTCGAGGACCGACAGGAGACAGACGGGGCTGGCCGGCAGGGGCATTCCCCTGCAGTTTCACCCTTTTCTTCATATGGTTTCTTCTCCTGCCCCTGTGCCAAGGTTCTGGAGCCTGGTAGCAGCTCCGGACGGCGAGCGGCCATCGGTTTGGCCAGAAGGCTCGTCGGCGTTGAGGTCGGTGAGATCTGTAGAGTGGCACCTCTGCTGTTTCTGGATTTGTGCATGATAGCATTGGATCTGGATCTGGACAACGGGAGGCTGGCCTGGGTGGGATCTGGTGGCGGTGCGGCGTGTGACCTACGGTGGCTATCGGCCTTCCTTCCGAGGAGGCTGTGTGTGACCATGGCTTCGCGGATGTGCTAAGCTGTGGTTTATGGTTACATTGGACAGTGGTGACGATCTAGCCTTCACTGGTTGGATCTGGCAACGAGAAAGTATTGCGGGTCTTGGAGCACCGGTACCTGCTCTTCTGGGTGAAAACGCTTGATCTGGCCTTCAGTGGTTGGATCCGGCGACGACAACGTACTGAGCATTAATCTGGTCTTCACTAGTTGGATCAGACGACGAGCGTCGTGTCCTTCTTGAAGGCGTCGCCTTGGAGCACCGATATCTGCTCGCTGGAATGAAAACCCTAATCTAGCTTTCAGTGGTTGGATCTGGTGATGACGACGTTTTAAGCATTGTTTGGGGTGAAAACCCTAGATCTGGTCTTCATTGGTTGGATCTGACGACATTTTCTATGTCGTTTTCCTCCTTGGAGGTGTCGCTTTGGTGACTTGACCCTTAAGCACTTTATTGCACAGCTATTGTCCCGTGTCGTCGCGCTGGTGGTGACCTAGTGTTCACCGGCGATAGGGATGTATTGGATGAAGGAGAAGCTACCTGTCATCACCGGCGGCAGGCTGTTCCTGCTACTGGCCACAGCATGACAATTTGTTTGTTATTTCGTTCTTGGTCTGCCTTTTGTAAGTCGATTTGTTCATTTGTAATAAATTTTGGCTGTGTGCATCGTATGATGCAGAGGCCGGAAGGCTCGCCTTCCATTATCAAAAAAAAAAAGAAGAAGAAGAATGATCCTTGTCTGCCTGGCAAAATCATCAGGGCCTTGCTACGAAAGCTCTCGTCAGTTGACCTAGTGGGCCTCTCCCATCAGTAGAAGTTGGCGTTCTGGATCAACACCTACAATTCCTGCATGATGAATGTAAGCTGTCCCTCATAATTGAGCCCTCCTTTTGCTTCTCCCCTCAGCATGATTCGTAGTAGCTTTAGGCCTCTTTTTCGTTGATGTGCAATTTACAATGGTAGGAGGTTTGTTTCTTGGGACCATCTGAAACTTCATATCTTTGGCCAGACTATACACCGAGATATATAGTTCTGATGATGTGTAATTTTTATGTGCTTCTTTTTTATGATTGAACTAGATAGAATACAGGGCATGTCTGTGCACTGCATGTTGTTCGTTATTAAAATTCACTATCGAAATGCTTCATGTCCCCTTAATCGTCAGCAGAGCCATCAATAATTCACGATCTTGGCTTCATTAGCCTTTGACCCACAGCAAGTCTCCAGTAGTAGTACAGCCTAACAGAATACTGCATTAATAAGATCAAGTGACATGTCCTAACCTAACACTAGCTCTTGTTTATTCTGCAACTCCAGGCATTTCTTGAGCAAGGAGCACCTACCATCCCCCATATGCTGGTGGCGATGATGCCAAAGGTTCAACATTTACTCATCCTTTCGAGATGCATTACGTGCAGCATTTGCATCGTGAGCAAAAGAAGATGTGAAAAATGATCTCTGACAAGAGTGAATCGGCGGTTTTCTTCCCCTGCAGGCTGCAGGTGACAATAAACGTGGGTGGGCGCGTGCTGAGCGCCATGTCGATCGAGCAATTAGCTGCCCTACAACTCAAAAGCATGTAAGGCTTTATTGCCGTGTGCCTGAAACTTCTCAGGCCGAATTGGTACGATACGATTGTGACGATGAAACCTGTGTACGGCTCGTCGACAGGTGAACAACCCGAAAGGAGTGAGGTTCGGTGACGACGTGGCGGCGCGAGGCGTGTTTGGGCTGGAATGGCCTGAGCCGCTGGTGACGTTCACGCTCTCCTGCGGGAGCTGGTCTTCGCCGGCGGTAAGTTCTTTGCTCCATGGACATGCCGGCAGATTGCTCTTCACTCACTGTGCAGTCTGTACGAAGCAAAGACTCTGTCTTCGTGTATCTTTTCAACTGCTACAGTACGAATTTGCCGGGAAACTCAGTTTGTATAGATCACCTCATAGTATGCTAGCTAGCTAGCTGACTAGCTCACGATCATGGCATGTGGTAAAGACTAATGCTAGCTAGCTGACTAGCTCACGATCATGGCATGTGGTAAAGACTAAAGTTGAAGAAGTCGTATTATAGTACTGCACAATTTAAGATGGGGTGCAACCGGCACTGTTTAGGGGTATCAAGTTAGTTGCTGTTTAGGGGGTACTGAACAACTATTTGCTTCATCTCCTGCACTTTGTTAAACTGCAAGAATTCAGGCATAACTTAGGCAATCAGGCAGTAAAAAGCAGACCATAATTTTAGGTACCCTGCATGTGGGTCTGGCCCCGTGGCCGGGGCTATCTCAAAGCAGATGACCATTTTAACTACTGCACAGTGAGACTGATCGAGCACATGGCAGCAAGCATAATTCATTCTACTGAGTACTGACAGTATTGCTACACACTTTGCTTCTCTATGAAAGTGAGGGTGTACACGGCCACCCATGTCGAGGAGGAACTGGAGGCGGCCAAGAGGGACTACTTGCAGGCCGCCGTCGGCGTCTCGACGCCGAGCAGCTGGCTCGCGATCCCGAAGCTTCTGCATTGATACCTCCTGGACTTTGTTAAGGACGTGAGCTCCCTCATGGACTGGGTGTGCCTTCAAGGCTTCAACTGCCCACTGAACTGCAGCGTGACGCCGCTCAGGCCGTCGAGACCGGTCGCCGGAGTCCGGCGTCGACGGTGCCTGTTCAGGTTTTGCCGTACGAGTTTAGGTTCATGTACCTGTTGGCCTGGTAGAGCAGCCACGATATATACACAAGGAAAGAATGTTGTTGTACACAGGTTTGCAGTGATTAAGGTTAGATTAATTGGTTGTTCGTGACTTGTCTGGTTCCATCCAATTGGCTCTGTGATTGAAGGGGTAGATGAACTTGTTAGGCATGCGTTGGTCATTGCTGGAATTTGGCATATGTAGAGGGAAATATATAAACATCTCCCGTAATGAGATCACATGGTTGTTGCTGGGTAGCGTGGAGATCATGTGTAGATTATCATAATCTTAAGGGAGTGTCTAGATGATTTTTCCTGAAAATCTTAATCGATATTGAATCAATTGATCCTAATCTAATCTCACTTCCAGGCCTTCTCTCAGAAACTAGCACTAAAATTGAAAGATGTATAGCAGTTCTCTAATCTTAATATATTGAATAATTGACAATAGTGTCGAGACGTTTGGAGAAACTCTTGTTTTCGAGAAGTTCAGCTAACTGTCAGGTCAGAGGTGGTATGACTGGCCCTATGGGCGGTTAGACCGGCCAGGGCAAGCTGTCAGACCGACTATAGGCGACAGTCTGACTGGCCAAAAAGTAAAAATGTAAAGAATTTTTGGAATTAGCCAAAAATCACATGTTTAGCAAGGTGAGAGGATGCGTTTGCACTTGGTCTAATTGAAAATAGAGTTTTGATGAAAAACTAAATAAAATTTGAAATTTCTAAAGAGAGTGCAAGTCTAAAACTTAGAAAAATTTCCTAAAGTCCCAGGCGATATGACCGGCCATCGGTTGGCGGTAAGACTGGTGGGACCAGCTGGCTGGCGATCTAACTAGTCAGAGGTTGTTTATGCGCGCGGGAAGGTGGTAAATTTCGTGAGATTGACCAAAGTTATGGGTTTTAGTGCATAGGTATTGCATGATGCATGGTTAGCTAACGTGGGATAAGTTACGAAAAATTTATGTCCAAAATCGATTTCTTGGCCTATTGTTGTACAGGTGGTTTGGAGTCCACGATGGTCAACGATGATGATGATCGAGACTAGGTTAGAAGAGTTGAGATCCAGAACGATCAACGATGTCAGATGAAGTGGTTGGACTCAAGCATGGTGCAAGAACGAAAAGTTCGGTGCGACGGTTGCATCAAGTGGCTTGGTGGTCGATGCAAGTGCCATGGTGATTCCAGTGGGAGTCTAATGAGAGAGACTTGCCGACATGAAGAGAGTCGTTCATCAACCTACACATGGCGAAATATAGGATTGCTTCACGACGATTGGACTCAGTCTTGGGAGAACGATTCAGAAAGGGTATTTTGGTATCTTCCTCAAAATACCAGGTGGTGAACTTGGAGAAACTACGGCGCAAGGAGATGCGGTTTAGGTCAAGAGAAGATGGAGTTCACGAAGAGACGGATTCAGAGACCTGGTTCGTCATTCGCTGTGAGAAACGTGCGTGAGTGTAGACTCGTTTGTGTGTGGGTTTAACGAGCGCCCAATAAGATTTTCTCTCTTGACCTAGCCTCCACTATAAAAGGACGATGTGAAGGATTTGCACCTTGAACCCTTATAAGAAAAATAAACCCTAATTTGTGATTTAAAAAAGTGGAAATAGAGGAGATTAGGGTTTGAGGGAGATGGATGCATTGAGTGCTCAAGTGTTGAGATTTTGTTCTCCATAATAAAGTGGTTGTAAACCAATAATCTCTTGAATCAATTCAAACAAGATTTGCCCCAAGTTGAGTTATATCTTGTTCTTGCCCTCTATTTTATACCTTTGGGATTTTGTATGTTATTTTGGTTTTTCTTGGGTCTTTTACTATGATCTAGCTTGTTAGGACTTGTGGGAATTGATCTAGGGTTATCTTGACTATCATTCACCCACGAGCAAGTTTTTGGATCGAAGTTTGAATTTCCCCGGTTCTTGTGCCTTTTTGACCTTAAACAAGCAATTTATGGAACCTTGGCTTCGATCGTCCCGATCGTCGATTGAAATATGTTCCTGACCTTCTTGATGAACTATGATTGAAATCTCGAGGGATTTGAAACTCATAATAAAAAATTAGGTCGATTTGATAATTGAGATCATCGTGGGCTGCTGTTCTTACAGCCAGCGGTCAGGCCAGCCACCTGGCGAACAGACCGACCGGCAGGTTTTGCCTCGGGGATTTTCGGCTTCAAATCAAGACTTCCTTTGTGCTTGTGCTTTCACTTCCATAGCTACTAAAGTGAAAAAGAAGTTGCATACCGTTGGAGTTGAAAAAAGAATAGGTGCTTCTATTCAACCACCTAGTTGCTTTGTCACTCCAATAGGTAGAAAACCCACCTTCATGTAAGGTGAGTGTAAGATATCTTGCTGCAACTTGCAAACAAGCAAAAGATGGATGGCATGCAGGCTGCCTTACAATTGATTGGTCACATAGCGAGATGTTTACGTCCTAATGACTAAAAACAAACGGTAGTAAGCCTCAAATTAAGCGAACACAATGACGACGACGCCTCTAAAAAGCGAGGCCCACAGTGCCCATGGGACGTGATTCCGGATGGTTCTCCTACGATTTGATTGCAAGAACTAGCAAATAATTTGACAAAGGCCAGCTAGGAGAGGAACTCTAATTCTCTCTTGTCAGACCCGGATTTCGTAAATCCAAATTCTTTGTGAAAACATTGTACTATTCCCTGGATCAGTAGATAGCACTCACAGGTACATCACTGAATCATTTCATACATAACGTAAAACCAAACCAAATATTATATTACAAACATCAGAGTCACAGAGACCGCGTCGGACCAGATTTTACAATAAGAGCCGAACAAGTTAAAGGGTTACATTACAAAAGTAGCGGAAGCGACAACGGAAGTAAAAGGGGTAGAGTGCATCTCTCCACAAGCAAAAGACTGGGGTAGCTCGTGTACGACCGATATTAACGAAGGATTTGGATAATATAGGTTGTATGCAAGCTTCGATTGAGCCAGCTAGACTGAGGCGAGACTAGAACAACTACAATCTAAACTACACTTCATCATCATCTCCTTGGCCTTTGACGTCTAGATCCTCATAGTAGGCATAGTCTTCATGATCCGCTGGTTCTAAAGGTTTGGGGAAGGAGCAAGGATGAGCACAACTTCCATGCTCGCGAGCCAACACACAAGATGGAATAATATACATCCAAGGCTTAATAAGAATGGCTGGGGTTCTTTTATTTGCTAAATCAATGTTTTCAAATAACAATATTAGAAATTCCTATCACTTAGCATTTTAAACAAATTGTATTTTATTAAAGAGAGTAATTGTGTAATATTAAATACAGCGAAGGTTACCTACACCTTATGCTTAATTTTGATTGTGGTTACCTCCACCTTATTAACATCGTTGGGTACAACCACTCAGGAAAAATCCAATCTCAAGGCTAGGTGAGCCCGATCAACTTTTATCCCGCTCACAAAGTTTTATAAATAGAATTAACTCTAGTAAGTTCTCATGTCCGTCTTTGATCGTAGGCACGACTGTTTAACGATTTATACTCTGCAGAGACTTTACACCTTACCCACAAGAGACGATCAACTCGTTGCTCCACATGATTCCTTGGTCATATAGTTGAGCGATCATCACAGTAACCTTTCAAATTATCTCGCCCTTCTCGTCATCTCACCCATATGGGATACTCCCATTTGCGGTGGGTCCCATAAGTTATGCGGGATGTTCACCACAATCCCAGCACTGTTGGACTACCCTATAACGACTAGCGCAGCTGGCAACTTCACCTTGCATCGGTGTCCCATTCAAGCCAGACGTATCCAAAGCTTGCACTACCTCATCCCCCTCCAGCGAGATGACTTTCAGGGTTCAATAAACTTACTAAGCCAAGTTGTACTTTACAGACTTGTGGTTATACTTGTTTTACAATAGGAGGTTATCACAGGATTAAGTCCTTAATGTCATTTGAGCGGTTCCTACCACATTCCACACATTCTCGTGCTACGCTAGCACCGACCATCATACAATCCGCCCAGATGTGGTAATAGAAATTTAATAGGGTTTTTAGGGAGCAAAAATACATTATCTCAACATTCCAATCATTTACCCACAATGATTGTCCAAAACCACTTTCATGATGAAAAGATGATGATCAGGACATTTAATGCCCCAATACTTGAGCAAGACTAGCATGTCGCTTAAGTACAACCTATAGCTAGTATATTTACCACATAATTACTAGGATGACAAGGATTAAGCATTTCAAATGTCAAAGGATGGCATAATAATATTTAAAGCATCAAATGAGAATTTAACTACCTTAAAATTTTAATATACATTTGCATATTGAATTAAAGCATGCAATTTGCTAATTTGAAATAATATAATTTGCATAAAATGTAGGCTCAATATTACCAAAGTATTGACTCACCTAGATTAAAGGTAAAAGATTATTGATAGTCTTGTGCTTGGTCGAAATGGGGATTTCCCACTTCTTCGAACTCTAATCGGATGAACGTGCCGGAAAAAGAATAAACAAGCAAAGAGAGCAAATAAATACACAAAAAATAACAAATGAACTCCAAATTAAATAAGACCACTGCCATTAGCAATATATTGAATTTAGACAAATTTAGAAATAAATTTCATAATTTTGGAGTTAAAATGAGGGAGAATGGAGCTTCCGAAGTTTGGTTTTGAAATAAATCAGAAAAAGAAAAGGAGAGAGAAATTGTCTCTCTGACATGCGGGTCCCAGTGAACAGTGGGTCGAGTTCACGTGAATAGTGCATGGACCAGAGGTCAACATGCACTGTGCATGTGGTCCACAGGTTCACGGGTCTAGGGGCCGCACTGTTCATTAGTGTTGACGAACCGTCGCTGGCGAGTTCAGTCCGAGTGATTACCGCGTAGACAAACTCAGAATCGTAAGAACAAGATATAACTCAACACGATCGACTCTCCTCGCATCGAAAAGGTAACCGTCGATGAACGACACTCGTAGATTGAATCGTACTTTCTAGATCACATTAAATTATGCAAATTTGCTTTCTAGATTGGTTTTCTACGGTGCAAATTCGCTCTAATCTACCACGAGCAGAGTTGAAGTCGCCGGCAAAATGTCGATCGGTAGATTACATGAAAGAGTGAATGTTGATTGCACCGTAGATTTTTGCATGAACAAGAAAAGAAAAGAAATAAAAGAGTGAGTCGGCCATGAAGCGCCGCGTGCATCACCGATCTGTGTCGCTTGCATGCGCGCACTTCTCAACTACGTCGGCGTCGTACGCTGTCGTCTTGGTGTGTGTACCAGAACGCGTTGTCGAAAATCGATCTTCACCCGCATGATCGTGAGCATTACATGAACAGTAAACACAAAAATTTTGGGCCACCGGCCTGGAGCCACCAACGGCCGACGCCCCCGCACGAGCTTCTCCCCACACTGCCGCCGGTCCGAAGCTATGTGCTGGTCTCCGCTCGAAGCGCCGCCCTCCCGGACACGGCCATCGCCGCATGGCACTGCCCTCCCCACATACAGTCGCCGCTGCATGGCGCCGCCCACTAGCCTATAGCCGGTGCGAACCGTCCAATGCAAATTGAAAAAAATAGGGGAGGGGAGGCGCGGCTAACATGGTCGTTACGCCGCATGCATGTGCGCGTAGCGCGCGCCCGCATGGTCGCCCGTAGTCGTCGCCGCACCATCGGACCCCGCAAGGCCACTCCGCGCGCACGGGCGCTCGAGACACCGGCGCAGCATCGCCACATGGCCTCAACATAGCCTGAAAACAAAAAAGGGAGGGGAAGTAGCAAGGGGGTGCTGCCGTTGCCCTGCACGGCCACCACCGCGCCGCCCGCGGCGCGCCGCGGCGCCGCACGCGGCTCTCCCCGCCTGCCGCGGCATGGTCGCCGCCTCGCCGCGCCGCCTCCACCCGCGTCGGCCCCGCGCCTTGCACCCTGCACGGTGCTTCCACTCCACGCAGACCGTGCTTGGAGCTGCGTCGCCGGAGCCGCCACGGACCGCGCTTGGAGCACCGCCACCTGGCTCGCGCTTGGAGCCACACTGCCGGAGCCGCGTGCAACGACGGCCACCTGCAGCGCCGTCGGCTAACCGCGTCAGCCACCGCTTGCACGCGCCGCCTTGTTTTTTTTATTGTAAACAGGAGGGAAACTTCCCTACTGTATATATATTAAAAAAACCAAAAGGAGAAAAATTACAAAGAGAGAGGAAGGAATATACACCATTATAAAACCTTAACCAAAATCTCTCAACCAAATACCAAAAGCATTCTGTAGAGATGGTTTGACCCGATGGATAACCATGGTAAACGCATCTCTAAACTCCCTTCTCCAAGCAAACAAAGACACCGCCCCGTTCCGAAAAATAACCTTATTCCGAATACTCCAAATCGACCAACAAGTCAAGATGACTAATTCCTGAAAACAAAACAGGCTTGAAGAAGTCTTTCCATCCTGAATCAGCTCCACAACTGGAAGCGACAAATTCCAGGAGATCCCAATAAAACGCCAGCACCATTGACTGAAGGTACACTCGAAGAAAAGATGTTTTAAGGATTCGATGTGATGCCCAGAACAAAGAACACAATCATAGCTATCAAGAAGAAATCTCTTGCGCAAAAGAAGAGCTCTTGAATTTAACCGATCTTTTAGCAGAAGTCAGAAAAAGAACTTGTGCTTACTCATGCAATAGGACTTCCACAACCACACAAAAGGAGGAGGAACATCAACTTGACCCAGTAACTGAAGATAAGCCAGATGAGGCGAAAAAACAGTCAAACCCCAAATATAAGACCACTCATCTGGATAATCCTGAAGAGGCAAGAAGGAGGACATGTTTTCACTTAGAGCCTGAAACTCCAAAGACGCTGTTGGTGAGAGAGGGAGATGGAAGTGAGAGAGCCAGTCTGATCTTTCCAAAAAAATGAGCTACAGAGATGTCTTGCTGTTTCGCAAAAGAGAAAAGGTGTATCCAATTCAAAATAGGGAATCCAAAATTCCACATATCCTTCCAAAATCTGCAGGAATGACCCTCAAAAACCGAACAACATGAGAACCCTTTGAACTCTTCTAACATAGCAATCAGATCCTTCCACCAAAAAGAACCACACTTCCTGTTGTCCTTGAAAGCTGACTGGATCTGGTATAAAGTATTCCAGGTTAGATGGACCCAGGGCAGATAAACCTTATTGAGGAATCTATGCAAGTGTTTTAGAAGCATGGCTTTATTCTGCAACCTTAAATTAATGACTCCCAGCCCACCCTGATGTTTAGGCCGACAGACATTCTTCCAAGCCACTAAATACCCACCTTTTTTTGTTAATATCCGAACCATGCCGCAATGCATGCATACGAAATCGATCAATATGCTTAATCACCTTAGCCGGAAGCTTCAGAGAGGCCATGTGATAAATAGCTTGAGAAGAGAAAACAAAATTCACCAACACTAGCCATCCCCCATACGAAAGGAATGTTGATAAACCTGGAAGCCGACTGCTGATTCTATCCAGCAAAGGCATAAAGTGTTCGAATTTGGGTTTGGAATGACCCAACGGCAAGCCTAAGTAAGTAAAAGGCAGCGACCCAATCTGACACCCAAACGTATGTGCTAAGTGCACCATTCGAGACTCCTCAACATTGAGAGGAATTAACAAAGATTTGTGAAAGTTGACTTGTAAACCAGGTGAGTCAGTAAAGGACCTGAGGAGCCCCTTGAGACAAAAAAGCTGAGATGTATCTGCCGGCAAAAAGAGGAGGGTATCATCTGCATATTGAACAATGGGAAAGTCATGCTCAAAATCTGCATCCAAAGGAGAAGACAACAATCCCTTCGAAGCTGCTTCATTGATGATCGACTGTAGCAAATCGACCATCACAAGCAATGCAGAGGAAGCGAGTCCCCAGCGAACCCCACGTCGACAATGGAAAACCTTTCCTGGGACCCCATTTAAAAGAACCGCCGAAGTTCCCGAACACAGGATTTGTCTAATCCAAGCTTGCCACTTCTCACTAAAGCCCTTATGTTTGAACATGGCCAGAATTACATGATGCTTCACTTTATCAAAGGCCTTCTCAAAATCCAACTTAACAATAACAATCTCTCTCTTAGAATGATGACAAAGATAGAGATACTGAAAAACCCAAGCAATACAATCTTAAATAGTTCTCCCCTTAATAAATCCATATTGGTTCTTATGAATAATCTACAGAATAATCGACTGAAGCCTGTTTGCTACCAGCTTAGTAAGAAGCTTCAACGAACTGTTTAGGAGAGAAATTGGCCGAAAATCATTCACAGTTTCTGAATTGGTCTTTTTAGGAATCAAAGTAATGAAAGAAGAGTTGATACTTTGAATATCCAACCTATTCTCACAAAAATCCTAGCACAACCTATAAAAGTCTTTAGCAATAATGTGCCAACATTTTTTTGTAAAAAGTCCATTGAATCCATCTGGACCTGGAGTGTGATAAGAGACTAGACTTTTAACTACCAGATCAATTTCCTCGAAGGAGAACATGCTATCTAGGTTAACCAAGATGGCTGGATCCACAGGAGAAACCGGAGAATTCAGGTTAAAATGCATAACTCTAGCCTCCGAAATCCCCAACCTATCTTTAAACGACCGCCAAAGTAACGACGCATTTTGGTCATGCTTGACACACAAGATCCATCATCCTAGTAGAGGAGGGCAATAAAGTTCCTTCTGTAAGCTGATGAAGCAAGGGACTGAAAAAACTTAGAGTTTTCATCTCCAAACTTTGCCCAACGAATAGTAGCATGTTGTTTCTAGTAGATGCGCTTTGCTTCTAAAAGCTTCAGCAGGTGACTCTTCAAAAATTTTGAAAATTTCGTTCTACCAGACATAACGGTCTCTGTTCTTCTAGCCCATTAATCAACGCTAAAACCCAACTTGAATTGCTGATGAGTTGAGAAAGATTTGAAAGGTTTTTGCTCCAAAGCTTCAACCCTCGCCTCAGAACTTTAAGCTTGGAAGAAAACAGTTGTGCCGAATTCTGCGACTGAGCAGGCAAAAACCAGAGAGAGGAAACTATGGGAAGAAAGCTAGAAAAACCAACCCAGAAGTTTTCAAAATGAAAAGTCGACACCTTCGGAATGCTGGAAGAAATCTGCACCGAATACGGGATGTGATCCGAAGTGACCAAGCTGCTGAGGAAAAGACCCAATCCAATTTTCGTAGCAGCGCTTCATCCTGCATATTGCTCCACGTGAAATTTATACCCTTGATAGGAATTTCAACCAAACCCAAATGCTGAATAACATCATTAAAAAGCATCATATCAATCAAGTTGCCCCCCAGCTGGTTCCGGTTTTCTGGACTGCGCATCAAGTTGAAGTCTCCTACCAGCAGCCACAGCTCCAACCGAAAAGAAGCAAAATCACAAAGACAGGAGAGAAACTCCACTTTCCTATCCGAAGAACAAGGCTCTGCCGCCTTGTTGGAGCGCCGCCTTGCCGCTTAATTTGGGGCACCGCCACGACCACACACAGGAGCTAGAGAAAACCTAGCACTCGGTCCTTGATGCAGCCGGGGCAGGCCGAAGTGGGCTGGCGCCCATGGGCCAAGCGTTGGTGCCTTGATGCATAAGGCACGTACCAAACAAAAAGAAAGGCCGGCCAGAAGAAACGCACGGGCCAAAAACCAAAAGAAGAAAGGCATAGCCCAAAGGCACCGTACGGGAAGGGAAAAAAGGTAGAAAAGGAAATTCTGGTTTTTGCAAAAAGGCCCTCAGGTTTTTTCTGTAATTACGTAATAAATTTTCTCTGAACTGAAAATTTGCAAATAAAACCTCAAAGTTCTTAAAATTACAAGGATTTTCGTGGGTAAAGAAATTCTTGCAGAATAACCCCCTAGAAATTTGCATATTACGTGAATTTTCTCTCAGAACTGAGATTTCGTGTTTTAACCCCCAGAAATTGTAGAATTCGCCGAAAAATCTTTTTCCAACAGAAAAGTGCATCGGGAATTCAATTTTTGAATCTTTTTTAGCATTTGAAGCATGTTTAACATTGTTATTATTATTTCTATGCAATTTATGTGTTGTATTTACTGTTTTGATTATCTGTGATTGTTTATATTGCCTTTAATCACTGAACATAGCAGTAAATCATAAAAAATGTATAGAAAAATACGGGATCACGAACCGGGAGTTCGAAGAGCATTATGAGAATTTTGCAACCATTTTATGTAAATTACCAGCAGTAATCTTATGAAATTTTTGCATGAATGTGAATATGACTGGCATCACGAACCAGTAGTTCGAAGAACTGACCCAGCAGGTCCAGAATTTGTGCAGAATTTGTACAAGTCTTCAATTATGTGATAATATAATCACGGATGAGCAAAAGAGTGAGAAGCCTCTCTACCTTTCACCCGAATGCGGTACAATCCGCACACAACTATCATCAAGATGGCTACATGAAGTATGCCGAATTAATTGACATCATGCAAATTGCGGAAGCTCAAGATGATGTTCTAAGGAAGAACTACATCTCACAGCCACCTAATAGCAATATTGGCCATGAAGCCAATGCTAGTAGCTATAAGGTGATGAATCCTCTCACGAAGGAGAGGGGCAAGAAGGGTAAGGTCGTGGGTCACATATTATTGATGCTTTTCAGTCTAAGAAGAAGGGCAAATGATAGCATGAGGCACACATCGCCATTACAGGCACAAAGGATCCACATCCATTAGGTGCACTTATGAATGTGGATAGCCCAGTAGCAGCCCCATCAACCCTCATTTGGACATCGCAGCGGCCGTAGCCGTAGTTGCCCAAGAGGAGATGATCGCCATAGAGCAGATTGAGGCAGAAGTTCTTGAATACTTCGCCGATTCGATCTAGTGCACGCATTGCACTTGGATCTTTTATAGAAACTTGTAGTTTGTAATTGAAGCAAAACATTAAATTATTGACTAATGGTTGCAAGTTCTAGAAGAGTAAAGTATTAAATTCTTATTATGAGTCCTGCAAGGTTTATTTTCCGTTTTTATAATAGCAAAGTATGTTCTGATATCTAAAGTATTTTATTTATGTGTTGTTTGCTTTCTGCTACATATTAATAAAGTACATTATATTAGAATACGTGTGGCGTCCTATGGAGGAAGTGTGTTTAGCAGATAGCGGCACAACGAATATCATCCGGAGAGAAACAAAAAAAAAATTTAGTCGATCAGCAAGAATACTAGTAGTCTTACGACAATCGTGGCAGCGATACTTGTATAAATAGGCTCAGGAAGAGCCACAATTATACTTTCAATGGGCACAACTTTGGTCATTGAAGAAGACTTGTTATATCCAGAATCAACTAGAACTCTCAAGGATATTCGCACTAACGGTTTCCACGTAGAGACTGAAGAAGAGTATGGTAAGCAATACCTGCTCATTGAAAAGCGTGAAAAAAGTGGAACAATGGCATTAGAATGTCTTCCTTCATATGAAACTGGGCTACACTACACTAATATTAAGGCACATGTAGCCTATACTGCCCTGAAAACCATATTTAAAAGCTCTAAACTTTTCTATCTCTGACATGATAGATTATGCCGCCTAGGTCTTAGGATAATGAGAGATATAATTAACAATTCACAGGGACATAACATCAATGTAAAAAATTTCCCGAATCAGGAAGATTTTGTGTGCCCTGCATGTGCCACCGGGAAATTAATTACTAGACCTTCTGCTCTGAAAGCGAAGGATGAAGTCCCTACATTCTTGGACCGTATCCAGGGAGACATTTGCGGTCCTATACAGCCCTTGTAAGGGTCATTTAGGTATTTTATGGTGCTCATCGATGCTTCCTCGGAATGGTCGCACGTATGTTTATTGTCTACGAGAAGCCACGCTTTTGCAAAGCTAAATCTCATAGATAATTAACAGTAAAAATAATTTCTCTAATCATCACGTGAAGTCCACCTGAATGGACAACGCTGAAGAATGTACTCCGAAGGTATTTGATGATTATTGCATGAAAATAGAAATTAAAATTGAGCATTCTGTACCGCATGTCCGCACCGAGAATGGACTAGCAGAACTTTGAAGAATTGTAATTTACTAACTATATGTTGGGGACTCGTAGTCCTGCTCGCAGTAGCTCTAATCAATTTTAGACCGTCGGCCTATAACATCCATCCACGTATGCAACTAGCGCAAGGGTCAGCACCGAAAACTCCTCATCTTTGCAGGTTTGGTTGCAAGGTTTATATACTTATACCACCACCACAGCGAACTGCAATGGGCCTTCTCCGAAAGTCTGGGATATACATTGGTTATGTGACAGTATCCATAATCAGGTATTTGGACTCTATAACTGGATATTTGCATAATGCCCGATTCGCTGATAGTATATTAGATGAGGTAAATTTTCCATCATTAGGGGAGGAAATCAACCCTTGATGAAAATATTGGGAAATAACGTGGCAAGCCACGGGAAATCCAGAAGACAATTGAAGTCTAGAAGACAATTGAAGCCCAGAAGATAATTAGAATCGTGCATATGACCTACGCACTAGTGAAGCAAATAGAGAAGTCTAGAAGATAATTAAAGTCCAAAAAACAATTGAAGTCCAAAAGATAATTGATTTGTAAATATTAGCGAATCAACTGCTAGACCACTTTAGTGATTTGAAGAGCGTGACCAAGTAGCATTTGCCTGTACGCAATGCACCGGAGAGGGTTGAAATACTGATGAAGGTATCCCTAATCCCGTCCAGAGGCCTCAGAAAAGGATGAGAACTCCAGCCACTCGAATCCGAAGTAACCGGGGACGTCTAGTGAAAAAGGATGAGAGAGGCTTGACACAGCCGATCACCGAAGTGCCCTAGAACCAGAAGGGGAGCCAGTTGAGACCTAGCATCGGTATGGAACCTTCAGAAAAGGTATACTATAATTGAACATCCCCATGAAGGGAGACATCAACATGGATGTATGCGCACACATCGGAGCTGGAAAATTAAAGGGACTTGCCCCGCAATTGGAAGCAGCGGTGAGCAAGTTGATGCATTAGAAGAATCGCCCTCTTGAAGAAATAGCAAGTAGAAGATTAAATGAAATTGGGTGGATTGTACTCTTTTTCCCTTGACGGGTTTTCCTGAAGTTTCTCGGTTAAGATTTTTAACGAGGCAATTCGTACAGCACAGCAGAACGTGTTTCATGTACTCTTTCTCCAAATTTTTCCCATTGGATTTTTATGGAGTTTTGACGAGGCATGGACATAAAGGATGAGAGCCCAAGGGGTAGTGTTAAGAAACCGGACCCACGACTAGGAGTCCTGGTCGCAGACGATTTCTTAACAATTAGGCCCACTGTTAGGGAAAAAATCTTATAGGATCTGGTCCACAACTCCATCAATGTAGACCAACTCCACCATGTGACATGTGTCTTTTCACGAATCTCAAAGCGCACAACCCTAGATGTGAATTATCACGAATTGAATACTGAAGGCTAGCATGTCACGTTTTGATATTCGTGAAAAGACACGTGTCATACGGTGAAATTGGTCTACATTGATGGAGTTGTGGATAGATCCTATATGATTTTTTTTCCACTGTTAGTCACTGAGAGGGAAATCGGGAGTTAATGGCCGTGATTACTATGCTGCGGGCCCCACTGGGCAGTGATTCAAGGCGGCATTAAACCGGAGCTTAATTAAAGCTAATCATCACTCAATCGTTAAGACATAGATTTGAGGGATTAAACACGGGCTACAGTGCCTGTCCCAACCCGACATCACAGGGGAGGAAAACCGGGAATAATGCCGCCATTAACTGCTCATCGAGTCCCACTAGCAGTGACTCAAAGTGGCAGTTAAGGCATCATTAACTTGGCTTAATCAATTCTTAGCCCTAAAACCCACAGAGATTCGATCATTAAACGCTGCACCGTGCCGGTCAGCTGTTCCGACACACAGGGGTGCTAGGGCATGGCTCGTCACCGGCGGAGGCATCCACGGCGGCGGCCGACAAGGACCAAAACGGGTCACTCTCGGTGAGGCGGAGCTGATGACGGTGGTGGCACGACCGGAGGTTCGCCAAAGCGGCGGCACGGTGGCGAAGAAGCGGCAGTGGCGCGGTGGCAAAAACCAAAACGGCGCCCTAGCGATTCATGACAAAGATGGTGGGAGCACAGGCAAGATCAAGGCTCAAGGAACTCACCAAGACCAAGAAGGGGACCGGAGGAGGATGGAGGAAGGAGAACGACGGGGGAGAAGAATGTGGCCGGAGCAGAGGGAGAAAGCCGATTGCGGGCGCGACGATGGACCAAACTCCAATCCACTTGGGGGATGAGCTCCTCGGCTTTGGGGGCACTCGGTGACAGAGGTGACGTGGCGAGGAACTCGCCAGATTGGCGGTTCAGCGTCGGGGGCGCGGCGGTCGAAACGGGAAACTCGGGAGCTTTTGGGGGAAACTTACTGGGAGCGAAAAAGATGAGGAGGGGAGGCAAAGGGAGGCTCTGGGGCTCTTATAGTTGAAGGAGAGGAGGGGAGAGTCGTTGGAGGCGACGCGGTGTCCCGAGGAGCGGCATGGGCGAGCTCTGGTGCGAGCAGGTGAAGGAGCGTCGGGGCTGGGCGCTGGCAATGTGACCGGCGATGGTGCTGACGACAGAGCGAAGACCAAGAGGGGCGGAGCAGGTGGGAGAAGGCAAACGCAGGTGCGTGCATGAGCGCAGCATGGACCGGGCGCTCTGGAGCGCGTCCTGGCGGCATGGGCATGCTCCAGGCTGCAAGGGCTGAGCCAGGGCGGCTTGGGGGCTGGGCCGGCTGGTATGGGCCAGGTGAAGGGCAGGAGGGGAGGGAAATTGGGCCAAGCCCAAAGGGGAAATTCGAAACCGAGTTCCAAATTGAGACTTGAAATCCGAATTTTGAATTGAGGTAGAAGCAAGAGATTTTGAATTACACAACTAGCTGAAATTAGTTTTTGGAACCAACTGACAAAAGAAATTACTATTCACAAACTGAAAATAGGATGTTACATCTCTCACTAAGCTCACCAAGTTATATCATGCTGCAAAGAACTGGCTGATTGGCTACCTACATTCTAGGAACACTATAGATTGTATGTTATCCATGCTCGTTTTTGTGGCGTAATTGGACCATGTGAATTCTGAAATGCTTACTATCAAGAATCATATCTCTGCATCCATAGACCATAGGCACCATAGCATTCTCTGTACGTAACCTCATGTAATCAGAGAAAAGGAGCCGTGCCTATCGACTATATATGGCATTCCTCGGAGCAAGGCGTAGGAAAGCATGAGTGGGTCCTCGTTCCCTCGTTACTAGTCATCAACCCGTGCACTACATTATTTCACTACATTTTTAAGTTTTGTAATTTTAGCTTGGAGTTTTATATTGATATAGTAGAATATGTACATTATGCACTTTTTGGATTTAAATTCTAAATTATATATATTTGGATACAACTGTAGTAATTAAAAATTTTACGTTCAAATTACATATATTTGGAATTTCGATTTCAAATTTTTTTGGGAGGTTTTGATCCATTTCATACATATATTTAGATTCTCCATTTTTCTCATTCTATGTATGTTTAGATGCAATTATTCCTTTGGAACTCTATTTCCAACTGTTTGTATATTTGTATGCCATAATCATTTTTTAAATTTAATGTAGAATCTACATATATTCAGATGCCACAATACTTTTAGATCCTTTATTATTCCATTTCAACTCAAACTTGTACATATAGTTAATAGATGATGATCTCTTATGTTAAAAATTGGTCCATGCCATTCTTACATGAAGGTCCACATAGGTTGACTTATTATATTTATCCCCATTGTTCAATAATATATGATGCTTTGAACATTGGTACGGTCTCCTATATGTAGCTTTGATCATGCCATTTTATATGAATGTGTTAATAATTTTCATGAGGATAATTGTCATGGCAGGTGTTATTAGAAGCACTCTTCTATTTTCTTTTCTTTTGTCGATAGGGTGACTACTGTGAATAAATCCTTTAGCTACAAAATGTTTTCTAAAATTTTCTTCTACCACATGTTTTGTATTTGCCCACTCATACTTTTGGCAGCATGTATTCTCCCTACAACTTTTGACGTTAAACAATAGGGGAAGAAAACACGTACGGAGAGTAATTTGAGTTTGACTATGATTTGGCATGGGACAAATCAGCATGTTTTCCAATTCAAGCCGAACTCATCTCCGTGGGTATAACGTGCCCTTGTGTATCGATTGTTGTATTTAATCTAAGCCATATATTACACTAATCAGGGATTTTTTAATGGTCAATATGTCTTCTTTTTTTTTACTCAAATAGCATTTTTTTTCCTTTTTCTTTTCCGTTTAATGAGATTTCTAGCTTTTTCGTTGCTACATCAAACAAACAAAACACATTAGATAGTGTTAGGAAACAAAGATTAACATCTAAAAAAAGAGTAAAGATTAATAAAAAGGAAAGCATATATATTTAATAAGCTTTGTGAGGTGCCAACATGAAGCATTGCATCATCAGGTGGCCAGCTTTAATTTGTCCACCGATTCCATGGTGGGCATTAGACTAAAGTAGGAGTCTGCATCTGTGCATTATTGTTTTATTCTCATCTTTATTTATTTTGTGCTTTCGTGTTTAACTCAAACACTTTTTCATTTGACGCTTTACATGGTTCATAAAACCGAATTCACAATGAATAATGTTTTACTGTAGATTATGTATGTCTTTTATGTGGACGAATCAGATTTTGTTTATTTTTCTCCAATCAATGTGAGAATTTCTACCATTTTACCTATTAGGATTAACGTGAAGGCTTCTAAGAGAGCCTCCAATTAGCATAGATACAGATTGCCTATCTCTGTCACTTTGCTTCATGTTATCTCTGGTACCCCTTCTTATGCGGATCAGTCCTCGGATCGGATCAGAGTTTGTGAGATATAGCACCAATGTGCACATTATCAAGAATGAAGTAGATAAATCTCATAGAGAGAACCAAAATAACGGTGAGGAAGCAATCATGATGAGAGAGAGAGATTTTGGCGAAGCTCATTGCAAATTTCTTAAACATGACCTTAAAAGAATACAAGAGATTGTCGCTCTCTCATAACCCTCTTGAGCCTTTTAAAACCCTCGGATCCTTGCCCTATATAAGAATTTATTGCTAAAGAATAACCTAGCCTTTAATCCTCTTGTGCACCTCTACTTTGGATGAGTTTCTTGCTTGTTTGGGTCTCTATGACCACACATCATGGCTTTATATAGTCCTCCAAAGTGAAGTAGGAATCATACTCTAAAGAGAAACAAAAATTGTAATCATATTAGGATTCATTTAGATTACCTTTTAGCACACATCTCCAAATCCCAGTATATTAGGATATAAGTCACCATACTCAACAATCTTCAACTTGATTCTTATCCGCTGAAGTTACCGTGCTACTCCAAAAACTCACTACAAGTCGGCTCTGTCTATATTGTTTTTCCTTTTTTTTTGTTTTTCTCCCACCTTTGGGAGTACCCTCACCACAGGGGCTCATGCCTATCACCGCAATGTGTGTGTTGGTATCTGGGCTTGGGCGCCTGGGCACTCTAGCTGAGAGCTCTTTACTTGTGTAGTTTGGATAATCACATCTCCCATTCTTATAGTTCTCAATGTCATAAGTTTGTATCGCCTCTGAGCTCCACCTTCCATCTGCTTGTTGGTACCGCGTGGTTGGTCCTACTATGTCTTCCTTTTTCCAACAGCTCGCACCTTCGCTTTTGCGACTACTAGATTTTGCAACTATTTTTGCAATTCCGCTTATAACTGCATATGAGATTTGATTACCTACCGCTGATGACACGGTTTCCTTCTCCTGGCCAGGATTTTTATTAGGCCTCTCATATTTTGCCCTTCCCTTATATATCAATCGGTATCTTCCATTGCTCGAGATACATTTCATGATTACATACCCTTTGCAAGTAACTCGTATGACTCCATTTCGAAGTGATACCTCACAACCTTCGAGTTCAAGCGACCTCACAGATATTATATTCTTTTTAAACTGAGAACATATTGAACTCCTGTCAGTGTACGATGTGCTCTATCATATTCTTTTTAAACTGAGAACATACTGAACTCCTGTCAGTGTACGATGTGCTCTGTCATACATCTTCAATGTAATTGTTTCCACCTCAGTAATTGCATATTCCTTACAATCTGCCAAGTGAACAGTTCCATATGCCATGCATAGAGTTTCTTCGTCAAACATCTCTTTTACTGAACATATGTGGAAACAATAACTTGAATATAATATCCATCCATGAGAAGTGAAGCGATTATCGCTCTCTTCAACCCCCTCGAATATTTTAGGACCCTCGAATCCTTGACATATACAAGAATCTAGTGCTAAAGAGTAACTTAGCATCTAATTCTCTCGTGCAACTCTACTTTGAATGAGTTCCTTGCTTGATTGTGTCTTTCTTGTTTTGGTCTTTATAGCCACACCTCATGGCTTTAGGGTTGTAGAAGTAATAATCATATTATGATTCATCTATGTTTTCTTATAGCATACATCTCTAATTCCTAGCAGATTAATATATGTATGATCGTATTCAACGCTTTAGTATCTGACTATCTTCTTCCCAGAGCAGGTTATCTCCTTTATTTTCTTTTTTTCCTTTTTAGAGAACAGAGTAGGTTATCTCCAGTGGACAGTCGGCCTGCCAGCACTCTGGCCCACTAGCACTGCCAACCACGTTAATGGGCTTTCTTGATCCTAGCCACTCGCATGTTACCTTTTTATTTTCTATTTTTGCAAACCATTTGCAGGTTATAATGCTTTGTAGTGTGCAGTGTCTATCCTTTTTGTTTCTTTTTCCTGTCTCCTTCCAGATAAGTGTAGAAGCATGTATCTGAAACAGAAACGCTCCCCTGTTCAGACTTCTGACCTAAGGTGCACTTTTCCAAAAAAAGGAAAAGTTCAAACGGACATCAGCACTTGTTGAGATGGCGCATCGATCCAACCGGACAGCCAAAAATGGAATGGCAGCACTTGAGATGGCTCCGCCAGCTCTGACGCCCAAGTGGCCAGCCAGTGCGTCGAACCGACAATGCCAACTGGGGTCGACTTCGCTTTAGTTGCACTAACTCCCAATCGTGGGCTGTGTCTGCCCGGGGCGAGGCGACTCAATGTCGATCGTGAACATCACGGTCCACTTGGAGCGTGTGGAACAACCACCGCATCACAACGCCTATTATGCGTTGGTCGGTCTTGGTAGAGAACGCGTCCGGGTGGAAATAACTCAAATCAATTCCTCGGGACCCTCCATAATAGTCCCTCGGCGTAGTAAATTTTGAAATTGGCGACATCGGACATATTTGACGTCTTGCAGTGTGAAGAACATTTACGATGAACTACATATGTGCAACAGAATATCCCACCAAAAAGTATGTAAAGCGGACTTCACTCACGTGTGACACATCAAGAATCATGTAATCCGTTCATTAAGAAAATTACGAGGGTGGGCAAGCTGATGACAGCCGCCGCTAGCTTTTCTCCTCCTCCTCCTCCTCCTCTGTTGTGTCCTTCTATTTTTAGTTGAGTAAGACCGAGTCTGTGTGGAATTTCGACGGTTGCAAGAGGATTTTGTAGAGGTCAGGGGCATGTCGCCAGTTTAATCGGCGATACCTTCCTGTCGCTAGTTGAGCGGCAATACCTTCTGTCACCGATCGAGGCTGGCGATACATATGTGAACCGACAACTAGCGGTTCAGCGGTGACAAGTTAATTTATCAAATTGTTCGCGCGCTATTTGTTGTTGTGCATTGTTGGAAGATTTTTGGAGGGCGATTGAGGATTAATGATTCGTATGTACCAATGCAGTGATATTGAAATGCGTTGGGAATCTCGCACAACTCCGTTGGAGAACTTTGGGAAATGGCGCTGCGATAACCACACGACATTTCATCAGGCAAGGGGATTACATGGCACGGGACAACGAACCGAGGGCGGTACGCATGCCTTTAGGGAAATTGAAATACATGGGACATGTGGAGAAATAGGGTAGAACTCTTGAGTCGAGCGTGGCCATTTACCCTTGCGGGCCGGCTCGGCGTTGTACTCCTCGCCTTGCGCCTTGGCTCTCGCCGCGATGGCCTCTTCGCTCCCTCTCGGCCTCCGTCGCCTCGCATGCTCACGCTCCTCGCTCCTCGTGTTACTGTCCGTCTACCTTGCTCGCTTTGCTTTCGACTTTCAACTCTTTGGCGCCTTTCACGGTCTCGATGTGCTCCACGGCCCGGCTCTTCCGTCTCGGAAGCGACCACATGTCGTGAGGTGGATCTTGTTGTCGATCCACCGCGAAGTCGCATAGTCTTTGGCGGAGGCTGCGGTGGGTAAGGAGAGTTCGTTACCGTTTTTCGGAATAAAAAAAGCATTGTACCATGAAATAGGGTTTCATTACGGATGCTGTTGTTGCGATCCAACGGCGTAGTTTGGCGCACCAATAAGCGCGCCCAATGGTCCACTCATCGGTTGATTTGACACACTTGCGGGCATCCCTACACCGGCAAGAGGGTGCCACCTATCGGGGTCCTACGGGCGTTCGCGAGCATAGGAGAAGTCGCGGTTGGACCCGAGAATCGTTGGGTGTACTACGAGGCGGCTTCCTCGGATCCACGATTCGGAAAAGGTTTGGTGTGTGAAAGGCTCGACTAGCGGCATGATAGCGGCGGTGGTCTCATGGGAGACACGATCCTTCAAAAGCTTGCGGATTTTCTCCCATTCCTTCTCCTTGTCCATGTTTTCTACTTTGTGGTCTTTGTTGTGGACTAGTTGGGCGAATTCTGGTGATGTTATAGCTGGGAGGATGGAGCGTTCGCGCAGCCTCTCGTGCCATCATCCTAATAAACTAGGCGTGTGGTCACATCGTCTGAAAAGCTAGCTACCGGTGCCATCGTCTGAAAAAGCTAGCAGTGTGGTCACATCGTCTGAAAAGCTGGCTACTCTGGTGTCATCGTCCTGAAAAGCTAGCCCGTGTGGTCACATCGTCCTGAAAAGCTGGCTACTCTGGTGCCATCGTCCTGAAAAGCTAGCCCGTGTGGTCACATCGTCCTGAAAAGCTAGCCCGTGTGGTCACATCGTCCTGAAAAGCTACCTTTTAAGGGCGATGCTACAAGACGGAGCAGCCTTTAAGGACTCTGTCAGCGTCCGTGTTGTCACATCGCCCAAGAAACCTAGCTCGTTTTGTCACGTCATTGTGAACAGTTGGATCGTCAAAGAAAGCAGCCATATTACTCATATTCAAAAGATGTCATAACAACAGTTGGCATAATGAAAAAAAAAATTACATAAAGGGAAATCTAATGGCGTCCCCTCTTGTTTGCACCAGCGCGTCACCAGGGCCTCTGCCGTCGCTGCCGCAGTACGTCGAGGGTCGGTGCTGACAACCCGACCCACGCGAGTAGTCGCGGTCTTTGTAGCGATGGGTCCGCTCTGCGTCGGTGATCTATGTTGGTGATCTGCGCCGTCTGGGTCTGCGTCGGTGAGTCTGCGTGGCTTTGGTCGCTTTCGGCGCCGTCTGGTGAAAGCCTCCAAAGAGCTGCGTGTCATGCGGATCCACAAGAAGTCCTCGATGGGTGCCGAGAGGTGCGCATCGCGGCCGAGAATGTATCGTCCTCCCAAGCCGTTCTGCGAAGAATTAGGTTACAAACACAAACATAGTCATGACTAAAAATGCGTTACGCAAGCAAGCGAAACTTACCGTTGGCCCAAAGATGTGCTCGGACGGCGCGGCATAGTCACGGCGCGACGGGTGGGCGAGGACTGTGATGTAAGATTGTCGTTACAAACTTATGAGGTTGAAATGAAATGAAGAAGCGATGTCGTGTCATGTCGAACTCACCTCCCACATGTCGGAGGTGCTCCCCTCGCCACGCCGATGTGCGCGCCACGTGCGGGCGGAGGCGTGTCCTACCACCTCGGTGACCCCTCGTCCTCGGTGCTCTTCCGGTCCACCGGTCGGTCGCGCGACGATCGTGATCCGCGCTCCGCGTCTCTCGCCGCCTCCACGATCTGTGCGAGAGCCCTCGATCTCCCGACATTGCCATGTCGCTGAGTCTACCATCTCGGCGACCTCCGGTGAAGATCCACCGCACGGTAATCATCAAGTTGTACCGCGTAAGTATGTCAAATTAAATATGAAATATGTAATATTGAGTACGTCTGTCGCGGTGGAAGCGAGTCGGTGGGTGGGAGTGCGTGTCGGACGTCGCGGCGCATGTCGGCGGTCGACCACGACCCGAGCATAGCGGAGCCTCGTCCGAGTGAGTACCACTCCATGTAGTGCTGCGTGCGTCTCGGGTCGTAGGCCTCGTCGCAACCTCGGCGAGGTCGTGCGCGGCACTCAACGAAATCCACCAGGGGCCATCTGTCGAGCCGGACATCGTGCTACGAACTCCTTCCTAGTGTACGCGTGGGCGACAAGAAAAATATTTGGTTGCGATGTAACACATATTATGCGGACATAAAGTCAGCGTGAACTTACGGCGTATCGTGCGCGGCACGCCTCCAAGGGGTGGGACCTCTGTCGCGGCCGAAGCGCGCATGACCAGCGTATCTGGTACTCCTCCACGAAGATGTCGTGCACCAAGGCACTCGCGTGTACCGATTACGCGTAGTCTCGCGTGCGCACCGGCCAGAACCGTTAAGTAGCGCGCGCACGACCACGATCGCCATGCGAGGTCGGATGATGCGGTCATCGGTCGGTGATCGAACATCGCATAGCGTACTCGGGTAGGAGTCATGCGAGGTGATCGGCGTGAAGGTGACTGTGCAATACAACACCGCAAACTAAGTACACGAAAATAACGATTGCAAAATGAAAATAACAAAGATTACGAAACTAACGTCGGCGGCACCACAAAGTGCCCATGGTCGGCGGTCCAGTCGTCTGCGGGCGCATAAGCCGTCCTCAGTGCTGTTGTCAAGTCCACTGTGTGTCGTCCGTCTGAAATGCTCCAACGACCATAGGCTGCGGTGGAGCGGGCATCCGAGAGGATCGAGCCGTCACGCCAACGTTGGCACGCGTCGCCGCGATCGCGCGATACGTCGCGCCAAGCCGGCGGACCGCAGCGTCTTTGCGCGGATCCGCTCGATCGGTGACTCGGCCACCTGCGCGTCACGGATGTAGTGCTTGTCCACGCGTCGCCGTGGGAGCTCGGGAACATCACCCACCGAACAACCACAAGCAGTAGCGGTGGGCCTCGAAGTGCCTGCATGCGACCAGCGCCGCGTCGCGACCATACGCTCGGCCGCAAGAAGACACGTAAGCGTCGGCCACGGTTCACAAGCGAATTATTACGAGAAAAATAGTTACGAAAACACTTACGTGAAGCGGCGGATCCACCGGCGTGGGCGTGCGGTCTTGAACTTCGACATCTGTGTTGCTGGCGGCGGATATTGCGGAACACGCCTGGGAGTCCGTGCGCCACGTGGCGGGGCGTCGTGCGCCACCATCGGGCGCTGCGCGAGGCAACCCGGTCGGTAGCTCACATCTGCTGGCGTCGGCGTCATCTCCCGCGGGAGATGGGCGTGTGAGTCTCGGCCTCGGTGGTCAACCGCCGCGTCGGTGGGACGCGATTAAATGCAACGCCTAGGCGTCACGACCGACCGCGGTCTCGATCGTCCTCCACCGTCGCCTCCACCATCCTCGCGAGTGGAAGGAGGCTTGCCGCTCTCAACTGCGTCCAAGCGATTAGCACAAACAGAGTCAACGCCAAAATAATCGGACCGCCATTGAGTGCATGAAGGACACAACTTCACGTACCTCGAATCCGATCTCGGTGCGACCTCCATGCCACGATGAAGTGCGTGGCAAACGCCCCAAGCTCTATCGGCGCCTGGCCCTCCGGAGGGAGCACGGTACTGAGGCGGCTACGGTGACACTCGTCAATCACTGGGTCAAGCAACTCGTACCCACTCGCGTCTGCCATACCTAAAAATGCAGCAAGATAGAAAGTTCATAATTTTTCCATGCATCTTTACATAGCCTATGTAGCAACTACGAATTTTCTTTACAAATTTAATACATGTCATGCTACTTTTCTAGTTAAGCGGTGTTTTGGCACTAACAAGATATTGACCGCGCACTAACACAACTAATAACAGTATTAACAAAATAATAACCGCACATATATTCTCATTGTTTTAGACCTACGGCTACTCAGTGTTTTTCTCACAATTCAAAAATGTATCGTGCATTAATTATGTTACTATAGCGATCAACCAGCGCCATACTCAATTCTATGTCGCTATTGTCGTAATTCTATGTCCAACTCAAAATATGTACTACAGTTCGGCTACATTTATGTAACCTACTGATTCTATGTCGCTATTGTCGCATTTCTATGTCGCCACACAACTCAAAATATATGCTTTGCAGTTCGACTAAATTTATGTGACCTACTCAATTCTATGTCCTATAGTCGCAATTCTATGTCGCTACACAACTCAAAATATGTACTCTGAGTTCGACTACATGTATCTAACCTACTCAATTCTATGTCGCTATTGTCGTTTGCTAACCTACAAGGTTTGGGCGTAACATACGATTTGTAAAAATTTACGCAACACAAGATGATCGATCAAAGCGATGCTCTATCGATCTCTCACCGCCATACGAACCGGCAGCGGGCTTCGCCGCAATTTCTTCTCTCCTCTCCAATCTCTTGTTTTTTTGGAATTAAAATGAATTCGATTGATTTTTCGGGATTTTATAGTGCCACTATACCACACGTGGCCCCAATGCATCCGGACCATTGTATATGCTCACCCTCACCCTCATTCAAGTACAAAGATTAAACAAGTTAAGGGGTTATCTATTTTTTTTAATGGGACTGAAATTTCTGAAGTCGCATTTATCTATTAGATGAACATGTAATTACATGATACGTCACTCACTTTTTCAGACAAAACATGTCGTATCTTCCTCAGACAGGTGTGTTTAAATCAACATTGATTTGGTTATATGCATAAGTTCGTGGAGCTAAAAGTACAATTCCCATGTAAAGGGATAGTTAACACACATGTGCAATGCGGTATGTAAGGCTAAAGAAGATAAGCCCTCAGGAACCACACCTAGTGCCAGCTCTAATGGTAGAGTTTAAGGGTATCCACGGTGGTACACAGCAGTTGGTAGCCTTGCAGGTCCACGTCAGAGCAGAGCCAACGTGGAGGAGAGAGGGGGAAAAGTGGGGGCTTGCATGGTGTCAGTGCGAAGTGCACATTTGCAGAAGCTCCGACGATTTGCAGGGGAGACAGAGTGTGTGTGGTCTTGGAGGAGAGAGGTGGTACTAGGGGAGAGAGTGCCCCTCATCGCCTCGCGTTCTTGACCACGACACCACAGACCACACCACGGCGACCATGCCGCGCTTCCAGCTCTTGACCGTGACAACCATGGCGACCCTCTGACGACTGCGAAGGGGAGCTCGACGGGAAGATGATTGGATCTGCATGTCGGCGGCGACGACCGAGACGACGAAGGCGATTGGATCCGCCAGGATTCAGACACAGGCGACCCTCCGGCCGGCAAGCCGCGGCACGGTAAGGTTGAGGATGGCACGAGGAGCAACAAAGTGGACTAGAGATGCCCTTGGGGACGCATTTAGCTGACGAAATGGCGATGGTCACTAGCTAATCGGGCAGAAGTAGCAGTGATGATGGAACAACAGTTGGGAGGACGGGAATGTGAAAGTAGAGAGGGGAAAGTGAGTGTGGGGAAAAAGAAAGGTGGGGTGATGAGTGGCTAATAGGTGGGCTAACGATGTTATTATATAATTTCATTTTTGTTTCTAGGGTTCATATTGTAAAATTTTAGACAAAAGCTATAAATTAGAATAATATGGGGGCTGAGAAGGAATAAATTGAGGGCTGTCCTTGCAAATTTTAATGTTGACCCAATTTAAGCCACCATGTCCATGCATTAGTAGTGGCTTATAGAGGCTTTTGCCTGGGTGGGTCAATCTCTCCCCTCGAACCACTGCCTCAAGCCATCATGCACCGTGTGGATACCCTAAAATGATCCAAACCGTTCGGATCAGGGGCGGAGCCAGCACCCGCCTGGGCCTCGGGTTGACCCAAGTTGTTTTACTCAAGCTGCAACAGTACACGGTGGTATTTATCATTTTTAATTGCAAATTTTTGCTAGGCCTCGGGCCCTTGCCCGAGAGGCCCGAGGCCCAGCTCCGCCCCTGATTCGGATACCCTAATATGATCCAAACCGTTCAATAAAGTACAGACGGACAGTGCCAGGCAAGATGATCCAGCATCCATGTGTCCTGTCATCTTGAGCTGTACTACTACTACTACTAAGGTTGCAGGGTGAAAAGTTACGTCGCACTCACGCTGTATGTAGAAGACAAGGGAATGGCAGATTCTGCCTAGCACGCTAGACACCAATACACCATTCGTCTGGATCGGTGCATAAGCCCGATTCTTAAACCTGTCGAGGAACCGTCGCTGACGAGTTCAGTCCGAGCGATTATCTTGTAGACAAATAAGAATACAAAAACAGAATAAGAGACGAACACAGGGATATGAGTGGACTGTAGGTTTCTCTTTATTACTCTTCTCAATGATCGTGCACAATGATTAGAGGTCCCCTCCTATATATAGGCTTCAGGTGGATGAGGTGTCCACCTGGGCCAGCACTCCTGGTCGCGGGCCTGGTTTCTTAATACTCTCCTTTGGGCTCTCATCCGTCATGTCCATGTTTCGTCAAAACTCCATAAAAACACAGTGGAAAAAACTTGGAGAAAGAGTACATGAATCATGTTCTACTATGTTGTACGAATTGCCTCATTAAAAACCTTAACCGAGAAATTTCGGGAAAACTCGTCAAGGGAAAAAGAGTACAATCTACCTAATTTCATTTAATCTTCAGGGTTTATTCTTTGGGTACTTGATCTTCATGATCAAGCTTTAGTAATGAGTTTGCGAAGGTTCTACCCCTGAATTCTGTATTTCTCTAAGTCTCATCATTCCAATTCCACGTATGCACCTTTCAAAGCTAGATGCTGGAAATGACTAAGTGAATAAATCTACAAGATTCTCACATGACTTAGTATGCAGTACTTTGATTTCGTCCATCTTTTGCATTTCATGAGCATAGAAGAACTTGAGGTTGATATGCTTTGTGAGAGGACTCTTCACACAACCCATCTGCACTTGTACAATACAAGTTGCATTATCTTCATAGATAATAGTGTGGGTTTGTGCGGTATTCAATCCACATGACTGTTGGATGTGGTGAATCATCCGCCAAAGCCAAGAACATTCACGTGCGGCCTCGTACAGTGCTATAATTTCTGAGTGGTTCGTTGAAGTCGATACAATGCTTTGCTTAGACGATTTTCATGAAATTGTAGTTCCACCACACAGGAATACTAGCCTGTTTGCGACTTAGCTGTATGCGGGTCTGACAGGTACTCGGCATCTGCATAGCCAGTCATTGTCAGGTCTTGGTTCTTTCTGTAGAACAGACCAAGATCTTTACTTCCTTGGAGGTATCGGAAGACATCCTTTATTCCCTGCCAATGCCTTTTGGTAAGTTCTGTACTATACCTTGCTAGAAGGTTCACTACAAAAGCAATGTCCAGTCTAGTACAGTTTGCCAAATATATGAATGCTCTAACTGCGCTCAAGTATGGGAATTCCGGTCCCAAGACTTCCTCCCCCTCTTCACTAGGTATGTACGGATCTTTGTCTTGCTGCAAGGATCTCCTGACCATTGGCACTTTCGCAGGGTATGCCTTTTCAAAGCCGAACATTTCCAACACTTTCTGAGTGTAGGTTGACTGATGTACTAAAATCCCTTCAGGCTCAAGCTGCAAGCCTAGGCAATGTTTGGTTTTACCCAAATCTTTCATTTCAAACTCCAACTCCAGGTAAGAGTTTGCTTTCTTAATATCTTTCAAGGTCCTGATGATATTCAGATCATCTACATATACTGAGATTATACATAACCCATGTCGGTGTTTTAGAACCAATCTTACGTAAAAATTATTTGATTCGGGGGGTCTCCACAATTAATCACGCAGACGAAAAAGACACAGGGATTTTTATATAGGTTCGGGCCTTCTCAGGTGAGAATAACAACCCTACTCCTGTGTGTGTTGTATTAGGTATCTGGATTACAATCAGCGGAAGGTATTACCCTAATGCTGCTACTGACTGTTCTTCCAAAAAAGTCTCTCCCCTGACTATCTCTAAAAGATACCTATTTATACTATATTGTTGGGGCGGTTGTCGTTCCAGGCCAATTAGGCGCTCATTATTGCGTAGTAATGAGAGTAATTACCGAGGTAGTAACCCCCCACGTTGTTCAACGGTTACCAGTCAGAGATAGTGGAGAATTATCTGTAGTTATTTCGGGTATAACTACGTAATTTGACTGCTCAGATCTCACTAGTAAATGGGCCTTCTGACGAGTGGACCCAACTAATTGTGAGGATGTCGTAGCAAGGCTGGTCATAACAGAACTTACGACTAGGGGTAGTCGTAGGAAAAGCTTACGACTAGATACTGGTCGTAGAAAGACTTACGACCGGACGTAATCGCAGCAGGACTTACGATTATACTTTAGTCCTAGAAATACTTACGACTAGGGGGGTGGTCGTAGAAGGGCCTACGATCCCCTAACTTACTCCTCCTTTATAACATAAAAGGGTATACCATGTGACGTCATATAACCTGATTCTGGAATAATAAAATGAGGATTATCATATCCTCGTCATCTAGCCCCCTAGCTTCAAGTGAAAATAACTTACTTGGCTGAGGAGTCATAGATAATCTTATGATCACTAGGAGATTTGTAGGAAAAACGTTGAACGAAAAACTCTTCAACAGGCATTTCTCTCGATCAGAAATATGCTTTGGTCGAGGCAATCCGTTGGAAATCTCACGATTATAAGGTAGTCGTAGAAAATCTTACGACTTTAGGGTAATCGTGGCCTTATGATCGAAAGCAAATCTTTTCCGATCGGCATTTCTTTTGATCCGAAGGTCAAAAATGTAATTTCACTTGAGGTGTGAAAAGGGTTTCGGTTCTTTCAAATGGGCAGATTAAAGACCTGTCCGTTGGACCAATTCCCGAAGCGGTGGGAACCATTGGGCTTCCACGGCGTTTCGTTTCAAGCACACGGTTATAAAACGTACCGCGGGAATAGACTTAGGGTTCTTACCTTTTCCCTAATTCACCCCGACTGTTCATTGCTTTCTCATCTCCTCCGCCGCCAGTGATGCTGTGCAGTTTCTTGGAGCTTTCCCAAATCCAACCCTCCCCATCTTTGAGAGAAAATGGCTAGGGTTGTCTCCGAGTAGGCTGAGTCGGAAATGGACGACGCCAAGATGAAGGCCCTGGTCGCTGCCGAGAAAATCCCCGAAGGATTACTCGTGAAGTGGATTGCGGTGAATGGTCAACACTGGCCGTCGGGGGAGGAAGATCAAATTCCGGTTTTCCAAGCGTACTGTGAGTGTGGCCTCCGGTTGCCTGCTCATCCCTTCCTCAGCCTCGTGCTCGAGCACTTCGGGGTGGAATTAGTGAACCTAGGTCCTAATTCCATCACAATGCTGAGCGTGTTCGTGTATTTGTGCGAGGCTTACCTAGGGATTCTGGCGGACCTCGAGCTTTTCAAGTACTACTACGGAATGGCTCGGCAGGCCAAAATCGCCAGAAGTTGCGGTCTGAAGCTCCACGATGGGAAGTCGAAGGAGTATATTCAGATGTTCACCCGGTCGTCGTGGCTGGGGTGGAAGAAGATGTGATTTTACTAGGAGGTTACCAAGGAAGATAGCCTCTCATTCGCCGGGAAAGCCACCGAGAGGTCCTCTTCCTGGGATTCGACTCCCAGTAATCTCGACCGGATCGCCCCCTATGTTCAAGCCATTAAAGACTTGAAAGCAGAGGGGCTTACCGGTTGGCACGTGGTGAAGGACTTCATCACGCGCCGCATCAGCCCTTTGAAGGCACGAGTTCCTCCTATGTGGAGGTACTCGGGGAAGGACGACCCAACCAGGGATTATAAGGACGGTGAGTAGAAAAACTTACTTTTTTGGCTTTGTCCTTGGTTAATCCCGATTTAGTCTGCTAATCGTGTTGTCTATGTGTACAGATCTTCCACAGGGGGAGATTGACGCTCGCGTCAGGCTAGTCTGCGAAAAGAGCCCGTCCAACATAGCAGCTCCTCAAATCCTTGCGGTTTTGACCGCAGAAGAGAAAGAGGAGCGCCTAAAGGTAATCGAAAAAACGATTTTGTCTTTAAGCATTTATTGTCGTAAGACGATTTATGACTAAAGGGTTCATCGTAGAAAATCTTACGACTAGGTACTGGTCGTAGAAAGACTTACGCCCGAACGTAATCGTAGCAGGACTTACGATTACACCATAGTCGTAGAAACTCTTACGACTCGTGAGGTGATCGTACTTACGACCAGTTAGTGACCGTAGAAGAACTTACGACCACTTTCTTTTTTCTGTTCTTCAACAGAAAGTAGGCATAGAGAACCGCCAAGATGACGAAGAAGTCGATTTGGTGGTCATCGGAGCGACTGCGCAGGCGGAGTCAGCGAAGTCCCCTCCAACCAAGAAACGTCGACTGGTGAAAGTCGGCGACAAGGAGGGTTTGAGTTCGGCCCCTCCTGCTCCTTTTACTAAATTTGCCGTGGACTTGGCTGCGGTGAAGAAGAAAGCGGAAGAAGAGGCCTTTGCCCTTAAGCGCAAAGTCCCCAAGGTTAAGGTACCCTTCTATTACGACAACAAGTCATTCGCAGTTTCTGCTTCTCATGGCTTCATAAGGCAGCTAGAAAAGGAGAGCTGGAAGAACTTTGTGTCTTTTGTGAAGGAAACCGCTGCTCCAGTGGGATCTGAGGCCGAGGGGAGCAACATTCTTAGGGTGGTCGAGACTGATCTCGGCCACCCAGGAACTCGGGAGGAGGAGACTCCCGCTGTCCCGAGAGAATCACAACCAGTGATGGTTGAGAAGAAGTCGAAGAAACCTTCCGTCGGGAAGGTTGCTTCCAAGTTTCGAGTCAGGTCTAGCGCGCAGAGGTATGTAAAAAAACATAAGTGTAAGAACTACATTTACTCTTTATTTTTTATGAGTTGACTTACTTCTGCGTTTTGTGATCTTAGCCCAACGTCATCAGCCCCCAGGGATGCTCCTATGGAGAAGCCCGCTGTCACCTCTTCAGGTGGCGAGGGTGTGACTGCGGCAGTAGCTGAAGGTCCAGCTGCTTTTCCCGCGGCGGAAGAAGTCGTGGCTGCCGAAGTCGCTACGACCACCGAGGTTGTCGAAGTCGCTACGACTACCGAGGTTGTTGTAGAGACTGAGGTGGAGCCGACAGAGGCCGTGAGGGAAACACCGGAAGTCGGTGGCGGTGAGAGTTCCGACCGCCGCACCGATAAGGAAGTTGTCGAGGATCTTCCTTCCAGCCCTCCAGGTGGAACTCCCATCACCGAGTCAGAGGAAGAAGAATATTTTAACTTTTGCTCTGATTTCTTTGGCCCCGATTCTATCGTAGGATCTTCTGCCTACCGATCTCGCGATCGAGTTCCTCACCCCAGCAGCATTCCCAATTGTGGGGATGTCTTTGACAATGAACGTCTCGAAGGGGTCTAGTGGAAACGAGTCGAGGAGATGGATGGGCTGAAAGATCCGTCGCGAATAATGTCCATGTTTGCCTGGTCAAATATGAATGTAAGTATTCCTCAATACTCACGTATGGTTTTATCTCCGTCTCTTATCGTTTTTCTCCCTTGTAGAGAGCCGTAGAGCAAGTCGCTACGATTTGCGAGTATAATCGGCAACTTGTCAAATTACGACAAGAGAAGGAAGTACTCTGCGAGCAAGCAGAGAGGTGGTGAGTAACTGATTCTCATAATCGTTTCGCAAATTGATTACTTACTCAGTACTCGTAGACAATTGTCGTAGAAAGACTTACGACTGAACATAATCGTAGAAAAACTTACGATCATTCGTCTGTGTATTCATGTCTTCCCTTAACCTTTCAGGTTTAAGAGTGACGAAAAGACCCTAGCTGATTCACTCGACTTCAAAAAAGCCGAGTCAAAAAAGAAAAGGGGTAAGGCCGCCGACCTCCTGAAGAAGCTTCAGGAGGCTAACTCTGCAACTCAGCAGTTGCAGGAAAAAATAAACAGTACGTGGAGTTACGGCTGCTTTTGATCTTGATCTCCGCCTTCTTAACCTCTCATTCTTTTGTAGAAAAAGAAGTCGAAAATAAGGCCTTTCAGGCCGAGGTGGGGTCTCTCCGGGTCGAAGTCCAGGAGAAGTCCTCAGTTGTCCGTGAGGTCTCCCGCATTGCGAAGGAGAAAGACCAAGAAATTGAGAACTTAGGTTCTCAATTAGCGGGTAAGTAGAACTTTCCTTGCTACTAAATCATTTTATCTTCCTATAGAATAGTTTTATTTAATTAACCCTTACTCCTTTCTGAGTGATTGATTGAAATAAAACGACTCCACGAGGCTTCAACTTGTACCTAGGAGGAGATGAGGTCGATGAAGATAAATCTTCAAGACAACATTTCGCTTCTGAACAATGTACTCGATGGGCTCCGGGTCGGGAGGGTCGTTCCTCGCGATGGCACGATGGCCGCTCATACGAGTGCCATTGGGGAGCAAGTCGGTACCCTGCAAGAATTGGTGTCTACTCTGAAGACCAACCAGAATGACTCGATAAGGGAAGCGGTCAAAGGAGTTGTGAGTTTTGTTTTAGCAAAGCTCAAGGTCCATGACCCCAACCTTAATCCTAATTCTGTTGAAGCCGACTTCGACTGCACCGAATCTGAAGCAGAAAAGATGATCAAAGAGATGCAGTCGGTTGATGAGAAGGTCGCGGAGGAGATGCAGATAGAATCTCCTCTATCAGAGTAGTCTGTAATAGGAATCTGTAAAGACAAGTCTTTTTTGGTGATGTGCAAATATATGGTCCTTTTTTTTCCTGCAAATTATCTCGTAGAGTAGTTAGTAACTCGTAAGATAAAGAAGGAAAAAAATAATCAGACCAGATATGAGTGATTCCTCCTTTCTCCTTCTTTTTCCCTGCGAATCATCTTGTAGAGTAGTTAGTAACTCATAAGATGATAACTCAGAGAAACTAAGACTAAGAAATGAAGTCATGTTTATAACTTTATCCTAGCCCCCGACTATTTACTTGGTTTATTTGGAATAAACTAAGAAAATAGCAAAGAAAGGGTTTCTGAAAACAGAGAGGTTTGTTCGACTTACAGTTCTCGAGTATCGACTATCTTGCACTAGTCGAAAGAGTGGAAACAGATCGACGCTAGGAAGTTCCCTCTAGTGGGCAGGACCACGTGCAGAGAAAAAAGGCTTCGACTAGGTGATGTTACCATTTACGACTAGATTAATCAAATCAATAACGACAACTTGAGTAAAACAATCATCCGACTTTTTTCGTTGTACCTAACAAGGTTGCCCTGGCAGCAAGAGTAGGAAACGGAACAACGCTAGGAAGTTCCTTCTAGTGGGCAGGACCACATACAGAAAGGAGAAGCTTCGACTAGGTGTGTTTCTTCTTCCGGCCAGTTAAAACCAATCAAGTTAATCGGAAGCAGTCGAATGAATCTCAAAAGTGCACTCTTCTTAGAGTATTTTTTAAAATGAATAAATAAACTAAGGTGACGTGAATTTTCTTAAGAATTTTCGACCATGTTTCCGAGTTCAAAAAGCTGTGTACAGGTAACAATAGTTAAGAACAAAGCAACACTAGGAAGTTCCTTCCAGCGGGCAGGACCACATGCAGAGAGGAGAGACTTCGACTAGATGTGATGTCCTTTCTCCGACCAGTGTAAAGAGGAAATGAGCATAAGAATGATGGTCGAAAATTAAAAGCGAAATTCAAAAAGAGACAAAAAAAAGATAGGGAGAACCTGATAATTTATTGTCGTAGAGGCTTGTTACACATAGAATTTGCGTAACTGGTCAATGTTCCAAGAATTTGAGAGAACGCGGCCATCTTCCATTGCAAGTCTAACCAATCCTGGACGCGTAACTTCGACCACAGTGTAAGGACCTTCCCACTTGGGAGAAAGTTTGTTCCGATTAGACTGGGATTGGATAAGCCTCAATACCAAGTGACCTACAGCAAGGCTGCGAGGTTGGACCTTACGATCGTAGTATCTGCGTAGGGCTTGTTGGTAGACTGCTGATCTGATTAAGGCCTGGTCCCTTTTTTCCTCGAGCAAGTTAATGTCGTCCACTCGAAGTTGTTCTTGAATGGAGTCGTTAAACTTTTCGACTCGTTCTGACATGATCTTTAGTTCTGGCGGAAGCATGGCTTCGGCACCAAAAACTAGAAAGAAAGGTGTTTCTCCTGTAGCTTGGTTAGCTGTCGTACGAATTGGCCATAACAGTGAAGGTAATTCTTGTACCCAAGCCCCCGAGCGCTTGACAAGCTGATCGAAGACTCGGGTCTCGATTCCCTTCATTATTTGGCCATTCGCTCTTTTGACCGCCCCATTGCTTTGGGGGTGGGCAACAGAAGCGTAACATAAATGAGTTCCCAACTCGTCTCAAAATTCCTGAAATTTTACGTTTGCAAATTGTTTGCCATTATCTATGATGATTCGACTTGGTACTCCAAATCGAGTTATCACGCATCTCATCATGAACCGTTTTGCGGCTTCCGTTGTTATCTCAGTCACAGGTTCGGCTTCTATCCATTTTGTAAACGTGTCAATAGCCACAAAAAGGAATTCGAATCCACCTGGAGCTCTAGGTAACGGTCCTAGGAGATCAAGACCCCAGGTCGCAAAAGGCCAAGATAGAGGAATTATTTGCAATGCCTAAGCCGGTTGGTGTATTTGCCTGCTATGAAACTGGCACTTGACACACTTTTTGACCAACTCCTTGGCATCATAGAGGGCTGTTGGCCAACAACAACCTTGTCGAAAGGCTTTACCGACCAGTGTTCTGTAAGAAACATGAGTTCCACAGATCCCTCCGTGTATATCATGAAGGAGTTTTAATCTTTCGCTCTGCAGAATACATCGCATGAGTACCCCTTGTGTTCCTATTTTATAAAGGATACTTTCGACCAAAGTATACATTTTGGACTTTCGGGATAATCGATTTGCTTCTAGATCGTCGTCAGTATACTTGTAAATGGGCGTCATCCAGGTATCTTCGTACTCTAGAGAGGTTGTTTCCATAGGAGGCGTTTCTACTTCTTCAACTAGAGACGACTTCTGAAGTTGCTCTAAAAACACCCCTTTCGATACTGGAGATCGGGAGGAAGCCAGACGAGCCAATTGGTCTGTGAGAAAATTATCCTTTCAAGGGATAAATTGTACCTCAAAGCCCAAAAAGTGCATTTCTAACTTTCGGACTTCCGATAAGTATCGGGACATGGTCGGATTAGAGCACTGGTACTCTTTTCCGACTTGATTCACGACTAGTTGAGAGTCTCCTCTCACGAGTAGTCGTCGAATCGAGAGCGCTTTTGCGGCTCGTATACCAGCTAGCAAACCTTCGTATTCTGCCACGTTATTAGTGGCCTGAAAGTTTAATTGTATGGCATACTTTAAGGTTTCTCTAGTAGGAGATTTCAGGACCACCCCAGCCCCCGAGCCGCTTATCGTAAGTGACCCATCAAAGTACATCGTCCACTGGTCGTGGGAATCGTACTAGGGATCCTGAACAAGTTCAGGATTTGTCCATTCGGCGACAAAGTCTGCCAAGATCTGGGATTTTATGGCCGTTCGGGACACGAAATGGATGTCGAACACCCCAAGTTCGACTGACCATTTTGACATGCGTCCCGCTGTTTTCCTATTCTGGAGGATCGCTCCCAAGGGAAACTCAGACGACACAGCTAGTTTGTGCGCCTGAAAATAATACCGCAGTTTCCTCGAAGACATGAGGAGGGCATATAAAATTTTTGAACTCGAGGGTAACGCTCCTTAGGTCGTGTAAAACCGCTAACGTAGTAAGCCGTCGTTGCGTTTTCACGTTCTACGACCCGATCTTGCGCTCCTTGCACGTGGCGTGGCGGCTAGATAAATTAAGGCGTCTCTCGGTTTGGGAAACGAGCAGAGCACTCATAAGATATCTCTTGACTTCCTCGAAGGCTAGGTTAGCCTCTTTTGACCACTCGAAGCCCTCATGTTTCCTTAGAAGTTTGAAGAAAGACAGTCCTTTTTCTCCCAGTCGTGCGATGAAACGACTTAATGCCGCCACGCATCCTGTGAGTTTCTGGACTTCTTTTTTTGTGGTGGGGGGGGTGCATCTGAGTGATGAATTTTATCTTTTCAGGATTTGCTTCGATTCCTCGTGCAGAGACCAAGAATCCAAGCAATTTTTCTGAAGATACCCCGAACACACACTTCTCGGGATTAAGTTTCAAGTGGTGTTTTCTGAGGTTGTCGAAAGTCTCCTGTAAGTCTGTGATATGATTGAGCCGTTTGCTGCTTTTTACGACTAGATCATCAACATAGGCTTCCAAGTTTCGACCTAGTTGAGGAACAAAAGTCGTTTGCATCAAACGCTGAAAGGAAGCCCCTGTATTTTTTAAGCCAAATCGCTTGTTGACATAGCAAAATATTCCAAATGGTGTAATAAATGCAGTCTTCTCTTCATCTTCTCGACACATACTGATCTGGTGGTAACCAGAGTATGCATCTAGAAAACTCAACATCTCACATCCTGCAGTAGAGTCAACCAGCTGATCGATACGAGGTAAAGGGAAATCATCTTTTGGACAAGCTTTATTAAGATCAGTAAAGTCTACGCACATACGTCATTTGCCGTTCGACTTTCTAACCATTACAGGGTTAGCCAACCACTCCAGGTGGTTAACTTCTCTTATGAAGCCCGCTTTAAGCAACTTGTCCAATTCTGACCTAATAGCATCTCGTAGATCAGGGGCAAATCTCCGTAACTTCTGTTTTACGGGTACCTTATCTGGCCGTAAGGCTAGCCTGTGCTCGATCACTTCCCTAGGGACTCCGGGCATGTCGGATACTTGCCACGCGAAGACATCTGCGTTTGCCCGGAGGAAAGTGATGAGGGCGTCTTCCTATTTGGGGTCGGAAGAATCCCCAATGCGAACAGTCTTCGAGGGCTCCCCCGCGTCCAGAGGAACCTCTTTGATTTGGTCGTTCGGTTTAGGTGCAGCTTTAGGCTTCGACTTGCTAGTCGAAGGCTGACTTTCGTCTCGAGTTGGTAGTTGTCCAACCATCTCGAGGGAGCGACGGTCGCAGTGCGCCATCTTCTTGTCACAATATATTGTGATTACTCCTTTGGTACCTGGCATCTTAAGACATTGATACCCATAATGAGTTGCTATTAAGAATCTTGCCAAAGTAGGTCGTCCGAGTATGGCATTATATGTCGTATCGAAATCGACCACGTCAAAGGAGACTTTCTCCGTCCTGAAATTGCTTAGTGAGCCAAATGTTAGAGGAAGAGAAACTTGGCCAATGGGTTTGGCCGAGGACCCCGGTACGATTCCATGGAATGAATATCGTACCGGCCTTACCTTTGTCCTGGGTGTCTGCATCTCGTCTAGGGTACTCGTAAACAGTATGTTTAGCGAGCTCCCACCATCAACTAAAACTCGATTAACTCGACAGTTGTTGATGGTGGGTTCAACCACGATCGGAAATCGACATGGTCTAGTCGAAGGGATCGGACAATCACCTTTCTCGAAAGTAATGGTGACTTCCGACCACTTCGGTAACTTATTGACGAGAGGAGAGTCGATTGTATTTACCTCGCGTTCGACAACTTTTAAGTGTCATCGTGACTCGTATGCCGACGATCCTCCATAGATGTGATCGATGGTGTGTTGTGGATCTTGGAACGGCATCTCCTCCTCGTCATCAGACTCCTTACGTCCACTTGTTTGACCTACCTGTTCAAGAGTAGGAAGTGACCCTTTGCTAGAGTAGTAGTCTTCGAGTTTCCGTAGGAAAACTCGACAGTTACGAAGATCATACCTTTTTTTATGAAAAGGGCACCACCTGGGTTTGTCATTCCTCCGATCTTGGCGTTTACCTTTGCCTCGATCGGGATTTTGCTTGGGGTTGCGTGGCTCCTTGTCGCTTACGGCCAGGACCTCCTTAGAACCGGCAGCTGGAGATTTGCGTCTCTTTGCTTTGTTCTTGGATTTCTTAGCCTTTTTATCCTTTTTCTTACCACCTTCGCATGCCTCCTGAGGAATATCATCTTCACGATCGATAGTATTGTTCCACTCGACTGCTTCAGCAGTAGTCGCATATCTATCGGCCATCTCAAGGAGTTCAGTGACGGTGGCAGGTGGATGTAAAGCAATGTCCTTTGTGATCCTTCTGCTATGGACTCTCTGCTTGAAAGCCCTGATCACAGATGAGTCAGAAACTTCTGGAATAGAATTTTGAACCTGACTGAAGCGCCTGATGAATTGTCGCAGCGTTTCGTGATCATTCTGTCTTATCCGGTGCAGGTCATCTTCCTTTCTAGGGCGATTGTAGGTACCCTGAAAGTTCGCCAGCAAAAGATCGCAAAGGTGCTGCCACGAGTAGATTGACTCGAATGACTGATTTAAAAGCCATGATTGAGCCAATCCTTCAAGTACAGTCGGAAGATAATTTGCCATGACATGCTCTCCTCCTCCTGCTGCTTGAATAGCTGTAGTGTAGATCTGGAGGAATTCGATGGAATTTTGAGTTCCATCAAACTTCTCCATGTTATTTGGTCGAAACAGCGGCGATGAAGCGCTCGAAGGTCGGTGGTGGCGCCGACACCCGAGATAACTTCTTGCCTCCTTCTTTGCAAAAAATAAGGGTTAACGTCACAGGGTGATCGTACTCGGCGATATCCAGTCACGGGTGGGCTGGACCTATGATAAGCCTCAACTTTACGAGGGGAATACTCCTCGTATTCTGCTTGTCGCCGTGTATTTCGTCCCGGAAGTGGTGAAAGATCACCTCTCTTGGGGGCTTGTCGATCTCCAAATGTCCAACGAGCCTTCCTCAGGTCGGGAGAACGACGCGAGCGAGGGTCATGTCGTCTCCCATGCGTTGAGTTATCCGAATGGTGGCGGAAGGCGAGTCGTCTTCGCCACGACTTCCTGATTGTGGTCGACGAAGACACTCGAGTTTGGCCATCATATTACGAAGCCTTTGTGTGATCTCCTCTGCAAAGATATCATACCTTGGTGCTCGAACGAGTTCTTGGGTCGGATTTTCCAGCAAGTCGTTGATATGCTGGAGCTCTTGAGCTTCCTCCGACTAGAAATAAGCGCGCTCGGGAAGGTTTTTCTGAGCTGCTATTTTCTTCCGTCGGGTTGTCTCGGAGTAGCCTATATCAGACCCCTGAGTTGGTTTTAATGGAGTGCGAGAATGTTGAGGATGTCCCGCATGTTCATTAAAGTGTTTGTTTCGTTCGTCAGCGGTGGCGCTCCTGCCATTGCACGAGGGGGTGTAGAGTATGCTCGTCGGGGAGCATCGTCAACCCTTCCTCTGGGAGAATGATTCTTATCAGAGGGAAGGACGAAGACCTCCCGTGGATGACCTTCACTTGTGCTCGAGGCCTCCTCGCTTGAGGAGTAGTCGAGCGACACCATCTGGCGACTTGGAGTAAACCCCTCTAGGTAGGGGAACTCCGGGTTATAACTGTCTTCGTCTGCAGGTGGATCCTGCGTCGAGATTGTTGGACTTGGAGGAACAGCGTGCTCGATCCTCTTCTCTGCGGAATCACCCAGAGAAAGAGGACCATTAGATACCGATGGAGCTCCAGAATGATGGCTTCCAGAACCTGTCTTGCCAAGTCGTACTGCCTTGGGGGGACTCGAACACTTATGGGAAAAACTCTCGTAGTGTTGCGAGTCTGTCCCGAGGCAACCCTGTTGGTGGTCGTGTTGACCCGTGCCTCCTCAGGAAGCTGATTCCTCAGCTGGGCGTACTGTCGCGGGGGCTGAGGATCCCTCACGGATTTCGTCGGTGATGCAATCTCCGAGATCTAATAGAAGATCTCCAGAGGCGGCAATACCGTCAGATGATTCGATACTCGGCTCGTAGTCAAAACCGACATCCATGTCGACGTCTGCGTAATCGGCCAAGTCGAACCAATTCTCCTCGTTCCATTCTATTGCCATGGTAGCATCAAAGAGAAAAGAAAGAAATATTGACAAGGAATTACCAGAAGATCCCCACGGTCGGCGCCAACTGTCGGTGTTTTAGAACCGATCTTACGTAAAGATTGTTTGATTCGGGGGGTCTCCACAATTGATCACGCAGACGAAAGAGACACAGGGATTTTTATACAGATTCGGACCTTCTCAGGTGAGAATAACAACCCTACTCCTGTGTGTGTTGTATTGGGTATCTGGATTACAATCAGCGGAAGGTATTACCCTAATGCTGCTACTAACTGTTCTTCCAAAAAAAACCTCTCCCCTCACTATCTCTAAAAGATACCTATTTATACTATGCTATTGGGGCGGTTATCGTTCCAGGCCAATTAGGCGCTCATTATTGCGTAATAGTGAGAGTAATTACCAGGGTAGTAACCCCTCCACGTTGTTCAACGGTTACCAGTCAGAGATAGTGGGGAATTATCTGTAGTTATTTCGGGTATAACTACGTAATTTGACTGCTCAGATCTCACTAGTAAATGGGCCTTCTGACGAGTGGACCCAGCTAATTGTGAGGATGTAGTAGCAGGGCTGGTCGTAACAGAACTTACGACTAGGGGGTAGTCGTAGGAAAAGCTTACGACTAGGTACTAGTCGCAGAAAGACTTACGACGGGACGTAATCGCAGCAGGACTTACGATCATACTTTAGTCGTAGAAATATTTACAACTAGGGGGGTAGTCGTAGAAGGGCTTACGATCCCCTAACTTACTCCTCCCTTATAACATAAAGGGGTATACCATGTGACGTCATATTTCCTGATTCTGGAATAATAAAATGAGGATTATCATATCCTCGTCAATCCATCATGGGATCACCGTATAAATACACAGGACAATCCTCATTGTTCGTGCAACTTTTCTTGAGAGAAAATCGCTTAGCGATTATACCACATCTGCTGATTGCTTGATCCATACAAAGTGACTTTCGAGTTGCTGCTGTATAGATTTCTATTTGCTCTATCTTGGTTCGGGACAAGGATACCTTCAGGTACTTTCATATAAATTTTCAAATCCAAGTTCCCATAAAGGTATGCAGTTACCACATCCATCAATTTTATTTCCAAATTCAGATTTACTACCATTGATATTAAATATATAAAGGTAGTTCTACCCATGACCGGGGAATATGTTTCTTCATAATCGACTCCTGGTCTTTGAGTGAAACCTTGTGCAAGAAGTCTTGCTTTATATCTTACAACTTCATTGTTTTCATTTCTCTTTCGAACAAATACCCATTTATGCCCTACGAGTGCGGATAGGAGGCGTTAAACTGTGCCCAAACACCTCTATTTTATTCGGAGATATTAATTCTGCTTCTATTGCCTTCTTCCAATCTCTCCAATTTGATCTTTTTTTGCATTCAGCGAGCGATGCAGGCTCTGGATCAAGATCGATGATTGTGGCAATTTTCTTTGTAAAATAGATGTCGACATTGGCTGTTGCTCTATTCATAGATTCTCCGTGGTCACATAATTTATAGTTATTTCTTCATGGGCGGTTCTTAATGCATCTACTTGTTCACCACTGCTTTCAATTGCGGGGGCAAGTCCCTTCAGTTTTTCAGCTCCGATGCGTGCGCACACATCCATGCTGATGTCTCCCTCCGTGGGTATATTCAAATCCGGTATACCTTTTGCTGAAGGTTTCATACCGGTGTCAGGTCTCAACTAGCTCCCCTTTTGATTTTGGGGAACTTTAGTGATCGGCTGTAACAAGTCCTTCTTATCCTTTTTGGCTAGGCGCCCCCGGTTACTTGGGATTCGAGGGGCCAGAGTTCTCGTCCTTTTATTCTGAGGCCTCTGGATGGGATTAGGGATACCTTCTATTTTCTTTGCTATTTCAACCCTCTCCGGTGCATTGCGTGCAGGCACTTGCGACTTGGTCACGCTCTTCAAATCACTAAAGTGGTCAGGCAGTTGATTCGCTAATGCTTGCAAATCAATTATCTTCTGGACTTATTTATCTGCTTCACTAGTGCACGGGTTATGTGCATGTCTTCCCGTGGCTTGCCACGTTATTTTCCGACATTTTTCATCAAGGGGTTGATTTTCTCCCCTAATGACGGAAAACTATCCTCATCAAATATGCTATCGTAAATAGGTCAGTATCTGAGATCTCCGATCATCAGGTCGAATAAGCGATTATGGATGTTGTCTCTAACCATCTTATATCCTAGACTTTTGGAGAGGGCCCATTGCAGTTCGCTGCGGTGGTGGTATAGGTACATAAACCTTGCAACCAAACATTCGGAGATGAGAGATTTTCGGTGCTGACCCTTGCACTAGTTGCATAGGTGAATGGATGTTGTATGCTGACGGTCTAAAATTGATGAGAGTTGCTGCATGTAGGACTGCATGTTCCCAACATGTAGTTGGTAAATTACAATTATGTAAAAGCGGTCGGGCAATGAATTTAATTCTTTTAATCAATGCCTCTGCTAGTCCATTCTAGGTGTGGACATGTGGTACCGAAAGTGCTCAACGGTAATTCCCATTGCCATCAATAATTATCAAATGCCTTTGAAGTAAATTCTCGGCGTTGTCCATTCTTATGGACTTCACATGATGATCAGAGAAATTATTCTTTATTTTAATTATCTGCGAGATCAGCTTTGCAAAAGCATGGTTTCTCGTAGACAACAGGCATACATGCGACCATTTCGTGGAAGCATCGATGAGCACCATAAAGTACCTAAATGGCCCTGACAGGGGCTGAATAGGATCGCAAATATCTCCCTGAATTCGGTCCAGGAATGCAGGGATTTCATCCTTCACTTTCACAAGAGAAGGTCTAGTAATTAATTTCCTAGTGGCACATGCAGGGCACACAAAATCTTCTGGATTCGAAAAATTATTTACATTGATATTATGTCAATGAGAATTGTTAATTATATTTCTCATCATCCTAAGACCGGGGTGGCCTAATCTATCATGCTAGAGACAGAAAAGTTTAGAGCTTCTAAAAGATGTTTTCATGATAGTATAGGCTGCAGGTGCCCTAATATTAGTGTAGTATAGCCCAGATTCATATGAAGAAAGTCATTTTAATAACATTTTTTCATTTTCTTCACGCTTTGTAATGAGCAGGTATTCCTTACCATACTCTTCTTCAGTCTCTATATGGAGACCGTTAGCGCGAATATCTTTAAAGCTTAAGAGTCCTAGTCAATTCCGGGTACAAAAAGACTTCTTCAATGACCAATGTAGTGCCCATCAGGAGTATAATTGTGGCTCTTTCTGAGCCTATTATACAAGTATCGCTGCCTGCAATGGTCGTAAAACTACCAGTATTCCTGCTGATCGACTGAAAAAATTTCATCTCTCTCAATATGGTATTCGTTGTGCCGTTGTCTGCTAAGCACACTTCCTTCATAGGGCGCCATATGCGTTCTGATATATAAAGTATTTATTAATATGGGGTAGAAAGCAATCCACACATAAATAAAATACTCCAAAACAGAACATAACTCGCTATTATTAATACGGGAAAAAAGTCTTGCTGGACTCATCATAAGAATTTATTGCTATTGCTCTTCTAGAGCTTACAACCATTATTTAATAATTCAAAGTTCTATTACAACCATAAGCTGCAAATGACTGTAAAACTAAGTGCAATGCGTGCACTAGATCGAATCGGCGAAGTATGAAGAAACTTCTGCCTTAATCTGGTCTATTTCTATCTTCTCTTCTTCGGCAACTACGGTTGCAGCTACTGCGATGTCCAAAGGAGTGATGGGAGCTGCTGCAGGGTTGTCCACATCCATAGGTGCAACCAATGACTGTGGATCTTCCATTCCTACAATGGCGAGGTGCACCTCATGTTGTCATTTGCCCTTCTTCTTAGCCTTGAAAACATGAATCACGTGTTGTGGTTCACGGCAGACACGTGACCAATGTCTCTAGACCAATGTCCCTAAGTGCCACATTTGTAGCAGCTTTGGTCCTGCTGACCATAGGGCTTCTCATTGCGCTTCTTTTGTTTGCCTTCCTTGGCTTGAGCATTATGCTTGGTCTTGTGACCTATGACCTTACCCTTTTTGCCTCTTCGCTTTGAGTGAGGCTTTCTCAACTTGTAGCTGCTAGCGTTGACTTCATGGCCAACTTTGCTACTAGGCGGCTGTGAGATGTAGTTCTTTATGAGAATCTCATCTTGAGCTTCCGCAACTTGCATAATGTCTATTAGTTCGGCGTACTCCTTGTAGCCATCCTGTTGGTAGTTGCGTGCGGATTGCACTGCATTTGGGTGAAAGGTAGAGAGAGTTTTCTCAATCTTCTCCGCATCTGTGATTACTTTACATAGCTGAAGACTGGTACAAATTCTGTGCAAAGCAGAGTTGTACTCCCCCACAGTCTTGTAGTCAGCAAAACGTAGTCGAATCCACTCCTGCTCTGCCCGAGGCAGGATGGTGTACTTCAGTTTCTTGAACCGCTTCTTCAGGGCGGTCCATAAAGCTAGTGCTCTCTTCTCTACCATATACTCGTTCTTGAGCGTCAGACAGAGATGGTGTCTGAGGAAATGAAGTGTTTGATCATTCTCTCTCGGCGGTGGAATGGCATCATGCAGGCGCCGAGTCAATAGCGACCTGAGCTTCTTGGCTCCAAATACGATTCGACATCTCATGCCCAAGTCAAATAATTCTAGCCATGCTGGGCCACTCCTCGAACTCCCGGTTCGTAATTCCAGTCATCTGCATATTTATGCAAGACATGCATAAGATTACTGCTGGTAATGTGCATAAAATGGCTGCAAGAATTCTCATAATGTTCCCGTATTTTTCTACGTATTTTTCATGATTTACTGCTATTTCAATGATTAAAAGCAATATAAACAATCACAGATAATCAAAACAGTAAATAAATTACATAGAAATAACAATAACAAAGTTAAACATGCTTCAAAAGTTTAAAATATGCAAAAATTTAGATTCCCGAGGCCCTTTTCTACTGGAAAAATGACTTTTCGGTGAATTTTGCAATTTCCAGGGGTTAAGGCGCGAAATTTCAGTTCTGAGAAAATTTACGCGTAATTTCTAGAAACTCAGGGGTTTTATAAAAATTCCTTATTCGCAAAAAGTTCTTGTAATTTTGAGTCGAAGGTCCTTTTGCAATTTTCAGATTTCTCCACCGCCTCCTTTTTTTGCTTTTAGGTTGGGCTGCCCGACCATTCTTTCACCCCATACATCCGCCCCCGGCCCACTCAAAAGTGCCGAGCAGGTAGGGTTTCCCTACCCTTTTTCAATCGGTGGCGGCGGCCCCATGGGAGTCAAGAGGCGGCGGCCCCATGGGTCTTGAGGAGGTGGCCGACGACGAGCGGCCATGGGGTGGAGCGCCACCGGCGTGGTGGTGGCGCCCACGGAGGCGGTGGTGGCGGTGTCTTTGCGCGCGATTCGGGGCGGGAGGCGGGCTCGCGGTGAGTGCGAGCGGCGCGGGCGGCGACGCGCCAGCTGCGCGGAGGGCCGAGCGGTGCGGGCGGCAACCGGCTGCGGAGGGGCGGGCCGGTGCGGGCGGTGGCGTCGCTCCGGCGAGCACGCTGGTCGGCCATGATGGCTTCAAGCCGGCGATGCGACGACGCACCTCGAGGCGCCGGTGACAGGTGGTGGCGCTAGGCGGCTCGGCGGGCTTCAGCAGCGGCGGCGTGAGCTCGGCGTGGGGCGCGCGCGGTGCTCCAAGCGTGGCGCGGGCGGCTTCGACGGCGCCATGTGGGGAGGTGGTCGGCCGGGGGCTTCAAACCTATCCCTTTTTTTTTTCTCTTTTGCTTCTTTTGGGCAGGGCAGTGCCGACACTGGCCGTGCGGGGCCCAGCTCAGTGCGGCGCGTGACCTCGGCGGCTTCGGGTGGAGGCCGGAGGCGGGAGGCGCGCGAGGCGGGGGACCGGTTCCATGGCCAGCGGCGGCTCTAGGTCGGCCGCGGTTCCCATCGCCCCCCCTTTTTCTCTTTTCTTTTTACTTCGGGTGGTGTGTGGCCTGCGGTGGCTTCATGCCGGCGGATGCACGCGTGGGAGGTGGCCGTCGGCTTCAGGCGGCCAGAGCTCGATGTGGAGCGACGCGACCTGCGAGGCCGGTGGTTTACGCGATGCGCAACGACGTGGAGGTCGGCTCATGTCGCGCGGTGTGTGGCGCGCACGGCCGTCGCGGTAGGAGTGGCGCTGCGGCCGGTGGCTAAGGTTTCGATCTTTGTTGGTGACGGCCGAGCCACAATTTTTTTTCCCGATGCAATTACTGTTCACGCGATGCGATGCGATTTATTATTCATGCAACGATCTACACTGCAATCAACACCCTCTCTTTCATAGGATCTACCGATCGGCTTTTTGGCGACTTCAAGTCGGCTCGCGATAGATCGAGTGAATTTGCACCATAGAAAATAATCTAGAAAGCAACAATTGCGAATTGAAAGCGATTTAGAAAAGCGATTGATCTACTAGTGTCGTTAATCGACGATTACCTTTCGATGCGAGGAGAATCGATCGTCGCGATAACGTGTTGAGGAACCGTCGCTGGCGAGTCCAGTCCGAGCGATTACCTCGTAGACAAATTCAGAATCGTAAGAACGATGCAATAACAGAATAAGAGATGAACACAGAGATACGAGGGGACTGCATGCTTCTTTTTATTGCTCTTCTCAATGATCGTGTATAATGATTGGAGGTCCCTCCTTCTATATATAGGTTACAAGTGGATGAAATACCCACTGAATATGGACTCCTGGTCGCGGGCCCAATTTCTTAACAAACCCAACGGAGAAACCAAGGCGACGGCCGTTTTCTAGCCCAGACTACTCGCAGTTCAAAACCGGACACAGCATTACAGCAACAGCTTGCTGTCTCGGCAAGTAGCAAGCAGTTCGCCAAGTAGTGGCCTCTCTCCCTCTCTCTCTCTCCATATGCTGAGGTCGGTGTCCGGCTCGACCTCCTCGAGGGGCATCGCCGCCGTGGTCGGCGTCGGCCCCAGGCTCGGCTCGGCGGTGGCCCGCAAGTTCGCCTCCGAGGGCTATACTGTCGCCATCCTCTCCCACGACCTCGGCACGCACTCTATTTCTCTCGCTCTCCCCTCTCTCGGTCGCCGCCGACCTTTCGATCCATTCTTTATCCCGCCGTTCTTGCATGACGATCGATTTTGTCTTGGCGCGCCGTGTCGTGTCATCGTGTGCAGAGAAGCTGTCGCAGCTGGCGGAGGAGATCGCGCAGGAGGCCAAGGCGCAGGTGTTCGCGCTCCGCGTGGACTGCGCCGACGCGCGCTCCGTGCGCGAGGCCTTCGAGGGCGTGCTCTCCCTGGGCCCCGTCGAGGTGCTCGTCTACAACGCCTGCGAGCCACCCGCCGACGGCGACGGCGACGCCGCAGCCCGCCCAACGTCCTTCCTCGCCATCTCCCCGGACGCCGTCCACCGCGCCCTCGCCGTCTGCGCCGCCGGGGCCTTCCACTGCGCGCAGCAAGTGCGGACACCAAGTCACCAACCTCCTTAATTCATCTCGCCCATTCGATCTTGACTTCAGCCTCAATGACACGCGCGCGCGCGACATCTCTGCATGCCACTGATCATCGCAGGTCGTCCGAGGATGGTCGAGAGGGGCAGGGTACCATCATCTTCACAGGCTCGTCGGCGTCGGTCACCGGCTTCCCCGGCTACTCTGATCTAAGTAAGTCTTACGCGCTCGATCGCGCCTAGAAAACCATATTTGAACAGAGGTTCTCGATTAGGTCGCTAAGCAAATTCTTGAAGCTGATGTGCGCGCACGCGTAAAACGCATGCAGGCTGCGGCAAGTTCGCTCTGAGGGGATTATCTCAGTCTCTGGCCAAGGAATTCCAGCCGGCCGGCGTACACATTGCGCACATGATCATCGACGGCGTCATCGGCGAGCGGAGGTCAGTGAAAACTCATCACACTAATTCATTAGTTAATTACTCGATTAGTTAGCTGATCGATACATGTTTACATGGTTCGTTCTTGGTCTTCTCTCTAAGATACAACTTCGCTCGCCATAATGCGTCTATATACGTGCATTTGCGTCCGTATATTACTGTTATTCTGCTAAATTCAGTAGACTTAATTTGGCTTGAGAGAGGCCAAGTGGGCGTGGAATATTGTCCCTAGTGAGCTATGACAAGTAGAAAGATATACCAAAATTTTTGAAGCTCTCAATTCTCATCACTCCCTCGAGAAAGTGGTCCTCTGGTATACCAACGTGTAGATCTGGTCCACCCACAGGCCATTTTCAGGAAGGATAACAAAAAATAACATGCAAGAATCCATTCCCTAATGATGGCACGGATATATACGACTTTCGTATTGGCCTCTACAAACATATGAGCTGCTTCTTTTGACATCCTGCCGATGAACCCTAGAAAGAGACATTTCAGGCGGTTATTATGGAGACTGCCAAGCCAGCTAATTAATTTTTTTCCAATAGATCAAACAAATTTGAATATCGTTGGGTCAAATTATTCAATAAACTAGCCGATTGGCTATTGTGTGCGGTTTGGTGTAGTATATAGTATAACTTTTCGCAATTCAAAATATCAAAATTATATTTTGCAATCTAAATTTGAACTTGTGATATTTGATTTTATATTTAATTAGCAAATTTTATTTTAAGATCTCTCTCCTTATATGTGAAAGAGAGGATTGAGAGGTGAGTCCATCCAAGAAATTTACACTCTCAACCATTGAATTAAACATAGTGCAACTTATTTTTATTTTCTTTTTCAAATTAATATATCTCCAAACAAACTAATAAATCTAAGCCTTTAAAATTAGGCTCCACCAAATTAAAGGTTAGATTTTTTAGATCTTTTCAAATTAATATATGTCTAAAATAATTATTGAATCTAAGCCTTTAAAAAATAAAGTCCACCAATTTAACAGGCGGATGTTTTTTGTGTGAAGAATTTCTAGCATATTTTTATTTTTTTTCTTAAAAGCAGTAAAAAAATATATTATCGACTTTTAATATATATTATATTCACTCGTGCGGTGACCAGCCGACCTAATCTCTCCCTAGTCCCAATGCAACTATTGTCGCCACCGCCACCTAAACCTCCCCCACTGTTGATCGCCTTCCTCACCGACTCTAGAAATGACGCTGTTGTTGACTATACCTTCGCTAATCCCTAAAACCTAACTTGACTAGCTGAGCGCTCGTATGTTGCTTCAGATAAAACAATTCATACCAGCACATCGAGCCATCGTCGGGATTGGTTAGCCGAGCTCCATCTTTGGCCTGCATCGCGCCTCCGTCGCTCTGCTCTGCCTACGTTAATCGTGCCCCTTCGTCAGTAGCTCAGATACTAAGGTCAAGAGATGGGTAAACCCAGCAACGGAATATGATTAACATGGATCGGAATTAGCTCTACCAAACTCTCCCCGTCTCAATAAAAAAAGGCTTACAATTTAGCCACGCCAGGAATGTTTCTTAATTGAAATCCCACTCTTTTCCTAGTAACCATACGCTACTACAGCACATTGGTATACATAGGCTATAGCCAGTAACTCTCCAGTCGCTACCACTGCCAAAATGCTTTATTCTGGTAATACGTGTAAATTTCCGATTCTTTTACAAAGCATGTCAAAAGAAACGCTCCTTTGGCATCCTCCAAGTTATTCGGAGCCTTTGGCACCTGGCTCAACCACTGCCTGGCACGTTACATATAGATCACCCCGAGCTACCCTTTTGCTGCGGCGCTGTTGGAACGCCCACGTACGCGCGCGGCGCGGAGCAGCGTATTCCCGCCCAAAACCTCAGATTTTTATCCCGCCGTGTGGTGCCTCGCCGACGGAAACCGACCGCTTCGTGGCTCCCGCCGCGTGGACGCCGCTTTTGAGCGAAAAAGGCCGCGATTCCTTACCGTGCTACGGGAGGTGTCATCGCGGGGCGCGCGGCGTTGCGCCACACGTCGGCGCGCTCGGCCGGGGCGGTCGAATTTTCTGTCCCGCCCGAGCGAGCGAGCGAGCGAGCATGCAGCCAAGCACAGTTCCACCAAAGTCGGTCAAGATGCCTTCCATTCCACGCCAACCGTCCTGGCGACCTACACATGGACATGTCTCGATCCACGTAACCGAGAAAGAAAAAGATCAATGCTAGACGAGCCTTATCGGCGGGATGCCTCCAAGCGGAAACAGCCGTGTGTGATCTGATCTTGCCGTGATACGCTGCGAATTGACAGTGAGCGCGATCGAAACTGACGGAAGCATACTCTCCTCTTGTCATGGTCAGGTCACCGAGGGGCAAGACCGGCGCGGGCGACATGGCGGGGGCGGACCCGGACGCGGTGGCGCAGAGCTACTGGCACGTGCACGCCCAGGACAAGAGCGCTTGGACGCAGGAGATGGACATCCGGTCGCCGTCGTCCATGTAGCACGGAGCAGCAGCAGGAGGAGGAGCGGCGGCGTGACCGCTCGGCTCGGTGCTGTGGAATCTCTAGTATTTCTAAACAGGAAAGATTCATTTCGGTCGTGTGTGCGCGGCTGTGGATCGGGAATCGTGTCCCCGCTCCGCGCCGTATGTTTGCGCCGCTTTGGCTTTGCGCGCTTTAATGCGATGCCCGCCGCTGGTTCATCCATTTGGTGCCTAGGCATTGCCGCCGAAAGCGACGCTGCAGCTTTCGTTTCTTTCCCTCAATCCTGTCGTCGCCGACGACGGCGACCTACAAAATTCACGCGATTTGTACAACTTCTATGTCTATGGCTCGTTTTATGCATATGTAGGTTGGTGCTTGCTACTGGAATGAGTAATTGGACTATATGAAAGAAACGTAGATACATAGCAAGGAGTGCTAGGAAATGCGTATTTGGATGAACTAGCCAGTGACACTGATACCGAAGCACAATGACATGATGTGCTGCAACGACCTGCATTTAGTTGCCTGAGCGGTGATGTTGGTCGGAGAAGTAGGTAGCGTAGAGTAATCGAGACGCCCTTTTGTGTGAAAGGGAGGGTGGCCCTAGTCTGGGCCGCAGTCGTGTGAACAGTGATGGCATGCGTTTCGAGTGGTTAGCCAGTACAGTGCAATCATGGCGCCCTTTTATATGAAAGATAAAGGTTGATCGATCGGTCACCTGTCTTCAGTTAGTAGCTTGAAATGATTGCAGTGTCCCTGACTCCCAGCAAATGTCCATCTGGGAAGGACTGGTAAGTTTGTGTCATTGCACTAGATCTGTGCGCCTGCATGCCTGATTGCAAACCCCGCATCTGGTGTCAACTGTGCCGATATAAGCTCAAGCCATGAGAATGAGATACAAGCACGGGGCTCGAATAGTAATTGGATAGGGTAAGGAGAGGGAAACTGGTTCTACGGTTGCTCTCATGAATGAGACCAATGCATTATCTTGATAGATAAAAGATAGTAACCCCCAATACCCCATGACTCTCATGAATGGGTAGACAAACTTATGTTCAATGAACAGCTGCGGTGACGAAACAAAAAAAGGAGCAGCACAAAGTTTCACAATTTTCCTAGCAACAGTTGCAACCGATACTGAGATCATATAGCAGTCTTAATACCTTCAAACAAGTAACTCTCAGACAATGGCATTTGTTGCATAAGCGGTCCTAGGCCAAAGGTCAATGCACTCCTTACCAATGGGTGCAGTGATAGCAAAACCTGCAAAACCAGGAGATTTAATGTTCAATGATAAAACAAAGATAGTTGAGAATTTTTTTGCTAAAATAGAACTGTTTGGAGCGCAATTAGCAAAAATGGCACATTTGCCGCTTTTTTTTTTTTTTTGCAAAATAGTGCTCGCGTCCGTCCCTAGGTGGCACGGACGGCTGTCATGCTGCCACGTGGCCTCGTCTACACCTCCCATAGAAATCACTCCCTCATTCGTCCCACAAAGGGACGGAATTATCACGTCGCCCACTCGTTTGTGGGACGGAATTATCACGTCGCCCACTCGTCTGTTCGTCCAACGGACAGATCCGTTGCCACGTCCGTCCAATGGACAATGGACTGTTCCGCGCTTCTTCCTATGCATGCCCTCGTCCTGTGGAGATGATGGAAGGTAAAGCGGCTTGAACGAATGGACAGAAACAAAGCAAAGATTAGCCAACCACCGTGCATTAACATATTTGTACACTAATAGCATGTGGCTTAAGGATGAACAATTATGTATGTTGCATATTTCCAATGGAAGGAGAAGTAGCCAAGCATACATTGTCGAGCTCCTCAATGAACTTTACAATGAGGGATTTGGAATGCATGCTATTTTGGAAGAACGCAAATAAATTTTCTTCATAACCCTTGTTCTTCCTCGGATAATCATAAGCTAGTGTACACATGTGGGGGCATTCAGTGTCATAATCCTAGCGTAAAAGTTTGCCGATGAGTCCTACATATCTGAGTATTATAGAAGTTTCGTTGTACATAACAAAACAAGACGGACGATACATTAAATTACGACACTGAATGTTGACTAGACAAGCTCAGTCTGTTGAGGCAATCTTTTATTGAATCCCTAGGGATCTTGTATATCCTGCACTTGATTGTGCGGCTAATACTAGTACGTTGGCTGGCATCCATGTCTTTCCGGAAGCGCCGTGTCTGCCGTCGTCCCTTTCCTATTGTTTTCAAGACCTTGTTCGGGCTCCATTGCACCATGTCCGGCCAAAGATCCTTGTAGTTCATGTTTAAACCGTACGAATGAAACTCTGCACTCTATTTACCAAAAAGGTGTTGCATGTCGTAGTACTCGGAGATGTACGGCGTAGACATCTGCCTCATTTGTGCACACACCTTGTACACATGCGAGCATAGCTTGTGCAAGAGCTTCGACTTGTTGCAGGTGCATGTCGCCACATCACCCAGGGTGCATGCCTACTTCCTTTCCCCCCTGGCATGACTGTTGGCATATTTCTACCGTAGCCTGATCTTGTACTTCTTCCTCAGGCCATCGATCACCCGGATGTCGTGCATTCGGGACTTCAGCATCTTCTAGTCCATGTACCTCTGTATATTCTCAGACCACTACTTGCCTTCTTTCATGTGTTGCTTCGTTGTGGTGGCTCCATTGACGAAGTAACCAATAGTGAGAGTCCAGGTCTCCTTGACAATCGCGGTTATAGGGAGGCACCGCACCTTTGAGGACGTTGTTGTATACCTCGGACATGTTGGTTGTCATAATCCTGTACCTTGCACTGTCTGTGTCATAGAGAAGGGACTATTTCTCCAATTTAAGAGTATGGCGTTGAATCCACTGCGAGAAACTTATGGCACTCCTGGGTTGCTCTCCCTCTAGTACCTCCGGAGTGGACTCCCCTGTATGCCTTGTAGTCCGGTGTTCCAGGTCTGTCCAGATGGACTCAAACTTCCGCCTCTGGTTCTGCAGGCACAACGCCTTGAACGTCTTCATAACTTCCTGACTGCTGAACTGCATTAAAGGGTTCGATGCAAGATGTCGCATGCACCACCGGGTTTGCACGTCGTTCCACTGGTGAGAGGGTTCCGTCCCATGCTTCACGGTGTTCAGGGCTGACAACAACTTAGTTTGCGGTCTGTGATAATTAAGGCATACGTTGCACCGGTCCTCCCCCCCCCCCCCGCCTACTTCACGTTCGTTAGGAACCACAACCAACTGGATGTGTTTTCACTCTCCACAATGGCAACTACCACCGGGAGAAGCTGGTCATTCGAGTCGGGCCGCCACGCGATGAGAATGGTGCCCTTGTACCTCCCCGTGAGGAAATGTCATCCATCGTGAGCACGAGCAGCGAACCTAAAGTCTTCAACAGCCTGGGCGAAAGCCCAGAACACCCGATCCAGTATGAAGCAGTTGGACCATCCATCAGCATCTTCACTTTCAAGCTTGTTTATATACATGCCAAGATTTGATTCAGTAATCTGGTGAAGCAATCTCGACACAAGGTTGTACGTCTCTTCATATGTTGGTTGTACGTCTCTTCGTATGTCCCATACATAGACTTGATGACTTTCTGCTTGGCTCGTCGGACCTTTCTGCAGCTGACTGGATAACCAGTCAGATTGGCGACTTCCGACATTAGCATTTTGGGGGAGACGGACACGTCCTCCGAAACTAAGTGGCTGATGAGGCTTGCCATATATGCAGAAGTCGCGTTCCGATGCTGCCGCAAAGGCTCGCTAAGCTCTCAAGTGTGGTCAGTCACCGCCTTGACCGCGAAGACTGAGCCAAAGATCTTTGCTCGGTGAGCGCTAACCTTGCTAGGGTTGCCTTCCACTACGCACTTCACTGCGTAATGTCCTGGGTTGGACCAGTGCACTCGGTACACACGGCTAATGGACAAGGTGTACCGTGCTATAGCTTGTTGCACGACCACCTTACTAGGGAAGCGCTGCCCAACTAAGAGAATGTTGGCATCAAACCCCCACTGGGATCCTTCTTCTTGCAGCAGTACGAGCGAATGCACTGTGATGTCATCGAGTCTCGATGCCACGTAAGGCACCTCCGATGACACAATTCCCCTGGTTGGACCACCGACCTAGTGTGCGTTTTCGTCGCTACCATCCGAGCCTAGGTCGGCGCCCTCGTAGAACTCCAACCCGAGAGGCTAGTCCGGTAGATACTCGTGTCAGTCAATACGGGCCGACCATCACAATTCCGCCCCCTCATTTCGCATAAAATTATGCGTGAGTCGTCTCTCCGAGATAGCACATTCCGTGCTACTGTCTTCAAGCTCCGCCTGCGGTTGCCCGCTTGTCGAGGCTCCTGCATCATCATGGTTTCTTGGCACCCTGTGTATGAAATTCACATACACCATCGGCTTTCCATAAATGGCCGCCTCGGGCTAGGAGGCAATCTGTATGTACTAGCTCCATACTACGCTTCCATTCAACTTCACCAGCTCCCACATGGTATTCGTGCAGGTGATCCCCTCGATCACAAGTTTCTTCATCATTGCCTCCGTGACGAACTCCCTCCGGATGCAGCTTCGAAGCTCGTGAATATTCATTGCATCTAGCCCCTCTGCCCGGATCACCTTGTACTGGCATCTCGACAGGTCCAACCCATCGGGTCCGGCTCGTACGAGACCATCACCATAAAATACTACCAAGTCTTGCATGTTTAAAATTACCTAAAGTAGCAACAACCCGATTTACACAACGCAGTACAACAAACAGGGCATGTAAGCAACAACAAACCAATTCTTTGCACACAAGACATCTAAGTACACCACCTTGCACTGTTTTTAGGTAAATATTCAGCATAAGATTCACGCTTCTTACTTGGAAGACCATGTTCCAAACTATATATGGAAGGTACCAATACTATGATAATTTGATGGCTCTGGTCCTTCCTTTCCTCTTGATCATTTGATGCCTCTGGTCCTTATATAGACTGACCATTTTGCTACTCTCACGCGCTCACTACAACTTGGTCCTTTAGTTTTCTAGGATCATTAACTAAATCACATCTGCACACTTTTTCGAAAATAGAATCACATCTGCGGGCGCAAGTGGAACTTTCACTATGTTGCGTGAAGCTAAAAATGTACATTCCATTCTAGTCTCATGGATAGTTAGTTATTGCTTGGTTTAGTGTCATTGTACTTCTAATTTGTGGTGATGTACATCAGTGCTATTACAAAAAGTTTTAGGCCAACAACTATTGTCGTATGAAAATCTTGAGTACATCAAGGTGGAGAATGGAGATAATATTGTTCAATCTCTGAGGCCTGAAAGTCTACCAAAATTTAAGTGTGAAGTTGCTTCGTCGTTGCCACTAACTAACTACAAGTCGTTAAATACCAATAAATTAATTATGGTCACGTATATTCAACTACTTATTTTGGACTAACGTAATCAACACTACTCAACTAGGCCACGAAAAAAATACATACGGTTAATATAACGACTAATTCATTACAACCTAATTTATCGCAACTAACTAAGAACACAGATTTAATAACGCCTAAATGATGGGGACTAAATTAATTACGTCTAAATAACTACAAGTAATTAATTACGACTAATTAACTAATTGTCTAACTACACATTTACTAAAGACAATACATAAAAATTATATGTTTATATGACCACTAATGACAGCTCTAAACAACACTTAATCCTCTACGAAAAGAAATACCGAAACGGCGAGAGAGCGCGGGCCAAAATGAATGCGAGCGAAAATAAGTGTGAGCTAAAAATAAGTGAGTGCAAGCGAAGAGCCTCACTTGCAACACAGCATTTATAGTAAGGATGAGAGTGTGGTCCGTTGGGAGGGAAATGCGCGTGGGGGACAGCATGCATGCATGCATGCGGTGGACAGAGACGGGACACAAAGCGAGACGGGACACAAAGCTTGCTGGACGAGATACAAAGTTTGGCACGTGCAGGTCTTTCGACACGACCGTTCAGGATGGATGAGCACTGGACGGACGGATGCGCGAGGCGGAAATAGCATCTTCTGAAGTCAATAATAATAAGATTTAGATGATTAGCATGTGCTAAGGCTAAAGTCAGGTCACTTTATTTATTCCTAGAACCACATGTTTGGTTGGAATATTCAATGCATACTTCAAGTTCGATCAGAGACATTCTGGAAATGTTTTCTCTATGACTAAAAGCACTCACCTGGTCGTGGATCCATCCATTGGACAGACAGATTAAGGCCAGCATCGGAAGAAGTGCGGACGTAATCAACACTTGGACGGACAGACGAACGAGGGAGCAAACGTCCATTGGACGGACGGACGTGGCAGCAGATCCGTTCGTTAGACGAACGGACAAGTGGATGACGTGGCAATTCCGTCCCTCTGTGGGACGGATGAGGGAGCACCATCCGTGGGAGGTGTGGACGAGGCCATGTGGTGGCATGGCAGCCATCTGTGCCACCCAGGGATGGACACAAGTGCTATTTTTGCAAAAAAAAAAAAAAAAAAAACACGGCAAGGGTGCCATTTTTGCTAATTGCGCTCCAAATAGTGCTATTTCCGCCAAAAAATCCGATAGTTGATTACAGCATGTAATACAGTAACAGTAAAGAACAATAAAATTAGAACATCGCAGCCATCTAAAGCATACAAATACTGAATACAACAACAGGAAGTATCACGAGAAAATGTCGGAATCTTGTAGTTTTAGGGGTGGTACAACAAGATGATATTTCGGCAAATTTGCCTACATGTAACAAATTCATAGGGTACAAAGTACACTACATGCTATCACAGTATCACATATAGGTTATGACTTACTCTGTCCAGTAAACAAAAGGGTCATTTTGGGGGCACTACCATAGTCTAATTGTGTTCTTGAACTTCGTATTGGTTAAAAGTTCTAGAATTTACAAGGTGCTAAAGTACTACAAAATCTACAAATCTAAAAAACTATAGCCAATTTACATAGGTTGCCGAGCAGATGTACTCACCCTAAAATCGGCTTTCCTCAAAATTCAAACTGCTGTCTAGGAGGGCACTTTGGGGCTGCAGGTCTTGTCAAGGTCCCGTATGCAGTAGAGTTTGAATAATCTGGTGTTAGAAGAGTCATTCCACTACAACATATGAGTATACATGTATGATGTTGTTTCAATACAGAACATGAGTGCTAGATCTGAAGCCACGACACAAGCAAATTATTGCTAGCTAGGATTAATTAGTATGGCAGAACTTCCCTTAAAAAAAAACAGTATGGAAGTACCGCATACAGATCATGTAGTGGAATTTGTTCCACCCAAGTTAAGCTACCGAAAAGGTAGCCACCACATATATCGCTAGTGACAGAAGCATTGCTCACAAAGTGATTAACTAAATAGTAAAGATTATTACAAATTCGAAAAAAATAAAGAATAAAAAGACTACACACAAACAAATTAAACAACACATAGCTCTCTTATAATTACATGCAAGTCACTAGCAATTCCATTTGAACCAATATACTCTAACAAATAGTACACTATCATGCCAAAAAGTAGCATATGGATCATCATAGACAAGTAGGTATACAACACATAAAATAAAGGACAAAATCAAACCCTGCATTCATAAAAACTTTGTGCAAGCAGTACTTGGTAAGAGAAAGGGGATTATTACTATATCTCAAGATCATCTTCCTCAACGAAGTCGTAAATCGAATCCATCCTAAATTGACAGGTACCTATGATTCAAAAGGAAAGAAGAATTATTACATTTCTTGTAAAATTGAAACATTAAGGGAAATTGCAAAGATATTCTATTTAAAGTTCTACCGGACGCTCTCAGCCAATCTTGTAGGCACACAAGTGCTTCAACTATCTTGGGAGTCATTCGGCTTCAAAAATCAGAGACAACTCTATGATCGGTGCTAAAAGCCGACTCAGACGCTACCGTTGAAGTAGGCACAACCAAAACATCCTTAGCCATTCGAGCAAGAGTGAGATATTCAATATAATTCATTTTTCATCAGTTCAAGATATCAAAGTGGCCACCTCAAGGAAGTGGGGGCTTCGCGAAATACGTCTCAAGTTCTAAGGACACCAAACTGGCCGAGCAGGCCTTAAGGCTAAGGTGATGATCTCAATATGCCAGTTGGTGGCTACCATCTGCACCCATATCCACATCACCACTTCCTTGAGGTACGAGCTCCGAGTTGTTATCATTCAATTGAGCATATTAACTGAAGAGTCGTCTGAACACCTTCACTTTTGCAAGTTTAGATGTAGCATTACTCTTGAAAGCTTGGAGAAAACGGAACTCGAGAAAGGCAAACTTGAACTATGGGTCCAAAATGACTGGAAATCTGGAATTGATAATGCCATCCATGACAATTTTCAATATTTATTGAATTTTTTCTGCATGTATGTAACCATGTCGTGAATATCATAACCCACCTTGGAACCTTATCTCTCTAAAGCAAGCTTGACTTCCCAAATCTCATGAAACTGTTAGAGATACATGTATAGTGTGTTATTCCCCATTGTTATGAGGGGTTATTTACATATTCACCACATGTACTTTGTGTATATATACTGGCCCTTTGGCCCCCTGAGAATATAAGTTGTTATTCCTAACATGGTATCAGAGCCAATTAGGTCTTACCAATTCGGACGCGCAACTCGTCCTCAGCCCTAGCCGCCGCTCACGGCTTCATCTCCCTAGCCGCGCCATCGGCCACACTCCCTAGCCGCCGCCGCTTCTCCCATCATCCTCGACGAATCGGCCCAACGAGATCTTCACCGAAGCTTGGTCGCCCGCCTCCATCGATCTGCGCCCGAACCACTGGAGGTCCCCGCTCCCCCGCCTCCGGACGTCACCGCCACCGTGCCACCTTCCGTCGATTGCCGCCTCCGGGGTCGCCGCCGACACGTCGTTGCCGCCTCCGTGCCACCTTCCGTCGCCGCCGCCTGCGCCGCCTCGAGGTCGCCACCGCTCGGGTCGCCACACGGACGGCGCCGCCGTTGAGGACTCGGGAACCCTAGTTCCCGCCGACCCGCTTCGATCGGTTCTTCGTGAGCGAGCGAGCTCTCTTGCGCCAAGCTCACACCGTGTAAAAAGAGAAAATCGTTGTTCTAACCGCGCGCCGCCCGCGCCGCCGTTAGACTTATCACGCCGCCCGGCGCCGCGCCTACCAATGGGCACCGCTTTCCTCTCTCGCCGGTGATCTTCGATGGTGTTAATTACACCGACTTCGTGTCTCATGCGCATCCACATGCGTGGTCTTCGTCTCTAGGGCGTCCTCTAGCGATGTCACCGCCCACCTTGCCCTACTCTCCGACGAACCTACGCTGTTGCGCCGCTTCGACAAATGACAAAGGTTGCGGTTGAGCCGCCGCCTTGCCGATGATGAGGCCGCCGCTACCAAGAGGCTCGATTCCTACAAGGATCGATCGATCGCCTACACTCGGTGGTACGATGGCGATGCTCGGGTTCCGTTGTCTTCATCGCGAGATCCACCTCAATTTTCTTACGAGGTTGTGGGACTCTTCGCTTTCCAGATGTGGACTCATCTTCGTCAGCGCTACGAGCCCTCTCGTGATGACATGTACCTGTCCGTGGTCTGCCAGAAGCACTCTCTTCAGCAGGGCGATGCTACTGTTGACGCTTTTTACGCCGAGCTCTCACCGTTCGGCGGTGGACTCTCTTCGCACTCATCGCTAACGCTCTCCCGGTCTTTGCCGGTGTATGTGGCCGACTGAGTTTCACGGTCTCACGAGTTCTTTACTCGCCTTCGTCTTGAGTTCGAGCAGCGGCGTGCCTAGCTCCTTGCACGCCACCCTCGTGTCACTCTCCTGGAGGCTCTTACCGAGATACGCGCGGAGGAGACTCGCGTGAGTGGTGCTGGTCTGATACCACTCCCCTCCGTGATCGCCGCTCACCCACCTGCTACACCGACTACTCCACGCTTCAGCACACTGCCTCCTCCAGTGGCTGCCACAGATGGTGGTGACCGCCCTCCATCTGGCAGTGGTCGTCCTCACTGCTCCTACTGCAACAAGGTTGGCCACATTGAGTCCTAGTGCTACAAGAAGCAACGACATCTTTCACGTCGTTCTTCTCCTAGCACTGGCACTGGTGCTTCTACATCGACGTCTGCATCGACTCCTTCAGCAGCTTCTCTCACTGAGCAGGAGATAGCCAGACTTCGACGCCTACTTGCCGCTTAAGGTTCTCCCTCGATAGGTTCTGCAAGTTCTGCAACTGACTCTTCGGGCACTAAAAAACCACCTCCTACACAGTCAGATACATCCCCGTGGATTCTTGATTCTAGAGCATCTTTTCACATGACTTCTGATTCTTTCACTCTGTCTTTCATTACACCTCTTGATTCTCTTGTCAGTGTTCTTACCGCTGATGGTACATCTCTTTCTGTCTCTGGTCGATGACCTCTTAGCAACTCATCTTTTCATGTTCCTTCTGTTGCTTATGTCCCTCGCCTTACCATGCAGCTTCTTCACTGGGGCGACATCGACCTTGGTTGTCGGGTCATTCTCGACTCTGACTCTTGTTGTGTTCAGGACCGCCACACGGGAGCTCTGGTTGGTTCTGGCCCTCGGCGCCTTGACTCACAGCGTCTCTAGAAGCTTGACTGGCTTCACCTTCCTTCCGCTACCACCGTCGCCGCCAGTCTCTCAGCTTCTGCCACTCCGTCTACCAGCTCTTTCCAACAGTGGCATCACCATCTTGGTCATCTGTGTGGATCTCGTCTGTTGTCTTTAGTTCATCGTGGTCTTCTGGGGTCTGTCTCAGGAGACGTATCTTTAGATTGTCAGGTTGTAAGTTAGGTAAACAGATTCAGTTTCCTTATCCTCACAGTGAGTCAGTGTCTCTCCATCCTTTTGATCTGGTTCATTCAGATGTTTGGGGTCCAGCTCCCTTCGTTTTGAAAGGGGGCCATCGATATTATATCATATTTATAGATGATTTCTCTCGCCATACTTGGATATATTTCATGTCTTCTCGTAGTGAGGCCTTGTCTATCTATAAACAATTTGCCACTATGGTCCACACACAGTTCTCCACCCTTATTCGTGTTTTTTGTGCTGACTCCGCTGGCGAGTATCTCTCTTGTTACCTGCGCAGCTTCCTTGCTGAGCAGGGCACTCTCGCTCAGTTCTCTTGTCCTGGTGCTCATGCTCGAATGGTGTCGTGGCGCAAGCATCGTCACCTCCTTGAGATGGCTCGCATCGATGATTGCCGCCTATTCCACCTCACTTTGGGCCGAGGTCGTTTCCATCGCCACCTATCTCGTCAACCTCCGCCTCTTCGCTCTTGAGGTGTGATCTCGTTGAGCGCCTCGTGGTCTTCTTCCCGACTACTCGCCCTTCGCTGTTTGTTTGCGTTTGCTACGTTCTCCTCGCCCCTCGCGAACACACCAAACTGACTGCTTAGTCTGTTGAGTGTGTCTTTCTGGGATACAGTGCCGAGCACAAGGGCTATCGGTCTTTGGGATCTGTTGGTCGACGGATGCGGGTTTCTCAGATGTGACTTTCGACGAGTCGCGTCCCTTCTACCCACGTCCTGCCTCTCCTTCGGCTTCCTCTGTGGAGTCTCTATCCTTTTTTACTTTTCCAGATACACCTATCTCTATCTTGCCCTCGTCCACCCATTCCCCTGAGTCTCCACATATTCCTCCTATAGCCTCTCCGGCGTTGTCGCCGCCTGCCGCCTCCTGAGGCTCCTCAGGCTCCTCCCACTACAGCCCCTTCTTACCCTCTCTTCTACACTCGTCGACCCCGTACTGAGGATCTTTCAGATGAACCATCTTCTCCTAATGCTCCATCTTCTTCTGATGCTCCATCTTCCCCTGATGGGCCATCTTCTCCTCGCTACGCTCTCCGCGATCGCCAGTCGATTCGGCCCCTTGTCCGTTTTGGTTTTGCTGGTGCAGCTACTCGTGAGCCTGTCTCCTACCGGGATGCTGTTACTCACCCTGAGTGGCAGCATGCCATGGCCGAGAGATTGTCGCCTCGAGCGCATCGGGTACTTGGGATCTTGTTCCTTTTCCATCTCACTCTTGTCCCATCACGTGTAAGTGGGTTTATAAGATTAAAACTCGCTCTAATGGCTCTCTTGAGCGCTATAAGGCGCGTCTTGTTGCTCGTGGCTTCTAGCAGGAGAATGGTCGTGACTACAACGAGACTTTTGCTCATGTGGCCCACATGACCACTGTTCGTACTCTTCTTTCGGCGGCATCTGTTCGCCACTGGTTTGTTTCTCAGTTTGATGTCAAGAATACCTTTCTTAATAGCGAGTTGCGTGAGGAGGTCTACATGCATCTGCCACTTGGGTATTCTGTTCCTGAGGGCATGGTCTGTCGCCTTCGTCGCTCTTTCTATGGCCTTAAGCAAGTCCCTCGTGCTTGGTTTGAGCGCTTCTCCTCTGTGATCACTGCTGCTGGTTTTTCACCAGTGATCATGATCCTCACGCTCTTTGTCCACACCGCCTCGTGGTCGGACTCTTCTTCTTCTCGTATGTTGATGATATGATCATTCAGGAGATGATTCGAGTACATTGCCTTTGTCAAGGCTCGTCTTAGTGGCGATTCCTTATGTCGGATCTTGGTCCTCTTCGTTACTTTCTTAGGACCGAGGTTACTTCCACCGGATGGTTTCTTTATGTCCCAAGAAAAATATATTCAGGATCTTCTTGATCGCACCTCTCTCACTGATCAACATACTGTTGAGACTCCCATGGAGCTCAATGTTCACCTCCAACCCTCTGATGGTGAGCCTCTTTCTGATCCGACTCGTTATCGTTATCTTGTTGGGAGTCTTGTCTACCTTGCTGTTACTCGTCCGGATATCACTTATCCAGTCCACATTCTGAGTCAGTTCGTCTCTGCTCCCACTCAGGTCCACTACAGCCACCTTCTTCGAGTTCTGCGATACCTTCGTGGGATTATCTCTCGCCGTCTCTTCTTTCCACGCTCCAGCTCGTTACAACTTCAGGCTTATTCGGATGCTACTTGGGCCAGCGATCCCTCTGATCGCCGATCTATCTCTGCTTACTGTGTTTTTCTTGGTGGTTCTCTCATTGCTTGGAAGACGAAGAAACAGACTGTAGTGTCCCGTTCGAGTGCAGAGGCTGAGTTGCGAGCTATGGCTCTCTTGACAACAGAGATTACTTGGCTACGGTGGTTACTTAAGGATTTTGGTGTTTCTGTCACTACACCGACTCCTCTCTTGTCAGACAGTACAAGTGCTATCAGTATTGCCCGTGACCCTATGAAGCATGAGCTCACCAAGCATATTGGTGTTGATGCTTCCTTCATGAGGTCTTGTGTGCATGATCAGGTGATTGCTCCTCAGTATGTGCCTTCAGAGCTTCAGATAGCGGATTTCTTCACGAAGGCCCAGACTCGAGCACAGCACGGTTTCTACCTCTCCAAACTCAGTGTTGTTGATCCACCATGAGTTTGAGGGGGGGTGTTAGAGATACATGTATAGTATGTTATTCCCCATTGTTATGAAGGGTTATTTGCATATTCACACCTGTACTTTGTGTATATATACTGACCCTTTGGCCCCCTGAGAATATAAGTTGCTATTCCTAACAGAACCACAAGTTTGAGGTGGGTACTTCAACCCTGAAATCGCTTCTGTAGCATCATAGAGCACTCTCAGTAGTCTACACAAGACTTCTGCACTTTCCCAATCATCAAAAGTTGGTGTGTAGGCGTAGTTTGGATCTTGCGGCCCCAAAGAATCAAAAGCTCTTCTAAATTCTATAGCCGCAACAATCATATGATAGGTTGAGTTCCATCTGGTCGGAACATCAAGGCATGGGCACAAGACTCGAGAAATGCCTTGTGTAACTATCTCTTCGAATCTTTCCTTCCGAGATTGGAAACCCCGAATGTATTTCACACTCTCCCGAATCTAGGTGACAATGGGGTTGATAAATGACAGGCATGCTGAGCATATCAAGTTGAGGATATGTGTCGCGCAACGCTGATACAAAAATTTGTCGTCGCCAAGTAGCACACGCTTAGCTAACAAGTTATCATTCGACAACCTAGCCATTACACCATTGTTGCTTGCATTGTCCAAAGTGATTGCAAATAACTTGTTTTCACAGTTCCACTCTTGAGTGGCCTTCAGAACTGTGTTGAACAAAGCTACACCAGTGTGCGGTGTCTCCAACACAGAGAATTTTATGATTCTCTTTTGCAACTTTCAATCATCATTGATGCCGTGGACGGTGATGCACATATAGCCCAAGGTCTGATTGGACGTCCACATGTCCATCGTCAAGGAAATCATTGAGTTTGAATTATTGAGTACCTCCTTAAGAGATTGTTTCTGCTCCTCAAATGCTTTGAGGCAATCATTCTTCAATGTCCTTCTTGATACCACCTTGAAGAGTGGATTTAGACTGGAGACAAACTTCCGAAACCCATCATACTCCACAATTGAAAATGGTAACTCATCCAACACAATCATTCTCACCAACTGTCTTCGTGTTACCTAAGGGTCAAAACTCCAATCCCTCATAGTCACTCCATCTGGTGACATAACAATGGTATTCAATTAATCCATAAATCTAAAAGCCTTTTTTTTCTTTCTTTTGTTGCATCTCCTTAAATGATTGCGCAAAGCACTTGTTCCCGCTCCCACGTTAAGCACCAATCTTTGTATTGCATACTTGCATTGTCCTTTTATAACTACTCCATTGACACTGACAGGCACATATTCTCTCCAAACTTTAGACCTGAACTTTCTTCTTTCTTCAACAAGTGAGATCCTAACATCAACATAATCTTCATCGTCCTCTTCATCACTTTCTTCGTCCTCATGCATTTCGGTATCAATAGCAATGATTACAAAGGAACATTGAGGAAAAAGATTATTTAAAAAGACTTAGACGTTTACTCAAAAAGATAATGAAAAAAGATTATAACTTTGCAAGAAAAATCTAACATTAACATTAAACTAATGAAATAGCCTTGTTTCATACACCCACTAGTAAGTCATATCAAGATGCTGGTTAGGATAAGAGACTCTGTATGAATCCTGAGCTACAATAGAACCACATACTCGATCAGGTTGCGGATACACGCATTTCAAACAGGGATGAGCTTGTGCTCCAACTTCCTTGGAGTAAATCAAACAGGGAAATTCGAAAACCAAAAGTCTAGTGCACGTAACTAACTAGTCACCGAAGACCATGTACACATATATGGTTCTTTTCTTTTTAGAAAAAAAAAAAAGAAAATTGAAAAAGGAAAGAAGCACTGCAATTCTGCACGCAGGGGAAGTGCATGCTATCTGGTAGTAGTTGACCGAACAAGAGCAAAAGAAGAGAGAGCGCACATGAAATGTGTGGTGGGAAGCTAGCTTGTTCAACACCAATTTCTATATCTGATTATCAGCTGGCACCCTCTAATTAATCAAATCAGATTAATTAAACTAAGATCTTGCATTGCATTGCAACAACTAAGGCTCTATCAAATCAGAATACATCAAAGTCCTTGCATTGCAATTCCAGGTTCAAACAATTTCTTTTTTTAGTATCAAGCTTCAAGAGTTCATCTGGGAAATTGTTTATGCTCATTGAACTAGTACCGCATCTAACAAACATGGACACATCCCCTGGGCAGCACTTAGAACCTCAACTAAAGGAAGACTGGAGATCATAAAAACAGCTTAGTATGAAGCAAAGGAGGAGTGATGATCTCACCAATTGGGGTACTAACATGAGCAATCGGTGTAGCCGAAGACCTCATCGCAGCAGAGAGCCATGCTGCCGGGGACATCACCACTGTAGCCCTTGCTACCGTGTGAACAGTAATGCCCGCAAGTATTAGATAGGATTTATTATTTATGAATCTATCTATTAGGTGTTTGGTATTATCTATTAGTTAGGCAAGTTATTATTAGATTAGATTGTTAGAGATAAATTTCTTTATATATTATTTCTTAGAGGTCAAGTCGGATCGTCCTTATAAAAGGGATAACATGCATTCATTATCAATCAAGCAAAAAAATAAACAAAGTTAGTTCCTAACCGGTTGGCTAAAGATCAAAGCCTACTTATTCATCAGGAAGAGTCCCCGCCAAGTTTGAAAGATGATCCCCTGCCTCCCTGGCTAATCGGGCTTCAGAGAGCCAACCTCATTTTGAATGGCGTTCCTGTTGATAGGTATTGAGTGTTGACACAATTCATGTCATCGTGTCTATGTAAACTTGCATTTACAAGATAAAAGCCCCATTTACCAAGTAAAGAGTCCACGAATGAAGCTACCAGTTTACCTTGATGTTTCTCGACTATGCTATACAAGCAAGAGGCACATCACTCCGATAGTTGATCAAGACTCTCCACCACCCTGAAGAACAAGCCCAATAAAATTCAGAAAACAGATCTTTTAAGAGAAGCTACTGCATACAGGTGTGTATCACGAGCAAAAAAAAAAACCTGCAATTATTTGCACTTCAGCACTGATGCAGCAGCTATAAAGCTATTTATAGAAAAGCTGTATGGCCATCATGTATGATAATCTTAGAACCAAACCACTTTCTTAACGGGCACAACCCAAATTACAGAAAACAGCTTCCACCCAGAAGAATTCTCTAATTTCTATTGCTTGCATAATGAGCCAAATGTTATGTGTAAGTGCATATGCCATGGGCTGGAATTACTATTCATGTGTGTGAACAGTACCATGGCACTGTAGCATTAGGATTAGGAAGAGATTACGTTCCCCAGTAAGAATATCTTTTTCCCTTGATTAGTTTCTTTGTATAGGAATTAGTTAATTGAAAATGTTATTTATTAGTTAGGAAGTCATCATTTAGATTGATTTTATCCATAATTATTAGAAAAATCCTCTATATAAGGAGCCTTATTGTAATCGTTGGCATTAAACAATAATATGAATTAGTATCAAGATTCTCAAGTTCCTCTCCCTAATCTAGATTCTTTCTACTCTAGCAAGGCGCCCTCTCCTCTAAGTGTTCTACCTCTAACCTTCGCCGTCGATCTCATTTCTACAGTGTTTATTCCTTGTAATGTATACTCGGTACAGTACAGCATAACTAAGGATTGATTTGATTTTGACAGAACTTCTCTGTCCAAGTTGTCCTTAGAGGTAGCTATAAGCCTATGATTGGGAAAAAAGGTTGTATTGATACCTCATTTCATTAGTAGCACATTAAACTAAGTACGTGTATTTTGCAAGTGGAAGACCGGTCCATGTTTGACATGTTAAAACTGAAAACCAATGCAATGGTTGACTCAGGGTCATTTAATGGATATAGTTTCTATGCATATACGCTTATGAAAGTACTTCAGGTTACAGACACACCCTACCATGTATGAGTGGTATTGGTAGGTATAATACTTCTCAGTGAATCAATATCAACATTTTCTCAAAAGTAGGAGGATAAGAATGCTTACAGGAATTTGTTAGTTTCTCTTGTGGGACATAAAAGCTTGGTAAGCCTCTTGCCTTTCTGTGGTAGCATTTTCAAACTTTAGGCCCTGGAGATCTCCAATACGCCTTTCCCTCAGTGCTGGATCAAACACAACCTACAGTGCAGATTGCTTATTCATTAATAATTGAGTTTTTAATAATACATTTTTAAAATAAATTTATATAAATAAATACCTATTTAATAAAATTACAAAATAGGCTTATGTCGCCAATTTATTTGGCAATAGGGCTCTGTCGCCAGCCTATCGCCCAAATGAATTAGCGACAAGATTGTCAGCCAAACAATACTCTGTTGCCAAATGAATTGATGACGGTTTGATAGAAAATCTCCTGTCGCCAATTTATTTGGCGACATGGTCCTGTCGCCAAATGAATTGGCGATAGAATCTGTCACATCAACCTGTCACCAATTCATTTGGCGACAGGGCCCTATCGCCAAATGAATTGGCGACAGAAGCCCATTTTTGTAATTTTATTAGACTGACATTTATTTTTGTAATTCTATTAAAATATATTATTTTAAAAATCATTAATAATCTACAAACAATTATCTTGTACAAATTACAAAATATACATTGCTAGACATGGAAGCAACACAGATCATCAGCCTGAGATATTCAAAGTTCAAACAACAGAAAAAGGCACAAGTTGAATAAACATACATTTGGTAATGCTAAATTGCAATTTTTTTTGTGCAGTCTCTACCGCTCGCTCGCTTCAGATCAGATGCGTATATGGCAGCCAGCTTGGCTTCTTTAGACATCCAATGAGCAACCTTGGCATTAACGTCAAACAAGTTCCACATAAGATATGCTACTGGAAACATCTTATGATATTCTAATTAACTCATACCATACCGTAACAACTTGCTGCCCCCCAATCTCATTTAGTTCTGCATCCAAGTGCCCCTGATACAGGATATGGATAATTTATCAGTTCGAAGGAATTATTAGAATGACAAACAAATTGATGAATAATACATCGTTGGGTAATGTGCAAACATGCAGAAAAGTTGATAATTGTGTCATGAAATGTCTAGCTTCTCCTTTTTTTTTTCCAGATTATACAATCAGATTAAGTCAGGTAAATGTGTGTTTACAGATATATGATGATCTACCCTGAGGAGCCATAGAACATTAATGTTCACATTTTCCTCAGTTAGGAAACAAGTATGATGTATAAGTGATAGAGCCATAGAACATCACTATCGATCATCTCTTAATATTTTGCATTGGATGATTCCTATTGTTATAGCACCTGTGCACTCCAAGAGTAGAAGCAAGAGAAAATTCTCCCAAGACCTCAGCAAACAACTACAAGTTCAGAATTTCAGATCATAACGAAGCAAATATGATCGAATTTTATAAATTCCTATAAATAGCATGAGGAAACATGCATTAACTGATACAAGTGTCAATTCATTACGTGAGGATGAATGCTATTAGGTGAGAAATTGTATTCATCTAATTATATCAGAGTGGAGAAACAGTCACTTGAAATACCGACAATAGCGCATTCATACTGAAAACAAAAACTTAACGCACATCGGGGGTGAAAACCCTGTAAGAAATAATAGTTCTTGAAGTTGTTCTATATATCTAAAAGAATTGGGCAAACAATCATCCCTTTAGCAAATCCAAAAAAAAAATCCCTAAGTTGTTTGGTAAATCGCTACACCACATGCCTACATCAAAGTCTATATGACGTCACACACAGAAACTCTATTAAATCGTCCTCTTCAAGATACATTCTCCCACAAAATCGGTTCCTGAACTTGAGATATAATAAACAGCCGACCACTCCGTAGCGCATCAGTGCATTATAAACACTAATCCAAACATTAAAAACAAGTGCAGTACAGGATCGTCCTCGGTACCTTCCAATTTCTCCACCACGGTTCTATCCAATTCAAGCAAGACGTAAATAGTACCAAGCTCCAATGACAAGAAATAGACGGGAGGGAAAGCAAGCGTCGTCACCTGAATGATGCGCGAGGCTTTCCAGGAGGTCTCGCCGTGCTGCACCACCACAACCTCGGTGAACTGGCAGGCCTCGCCCTCGGCCATGGAGGCGGACGACATCCCTAGGCCTGCTCCCGGCACGTCGTTCCATTCCAGGATCTGCAGGGCGTGGGCGGGGCCGGGAGGGAGGGAGACGTAGGCGACGGCTGAGTGGCGACGTCAGGAAGGCGGGGCACGGCGAGGGGAGATAAACGCGCGAGGGAGACGGCGGGGGCGTGAGTCGCGTGACGGTGAGATGGGGCTCCGCCCACCGTCCGGCGGATTGCAGGATACGAGAGAGAGACGACTACGGGACAACGGGCTGGGCCAAAAGAGTAAACGGTCTATGGCTCCGTGGGTTGTGGTTCACTGCCAAGCCCGGTCTAGGTGGGCCATCAAACATAGATTGGGCTTGGTGGACCGTCCTTACACCTTGCTTGAAAGAAAATTCAGTAGGCTTAAATTTGTGGTTTTCACTGTTCAGGACAGCATAGAAGCACCTCTTAAATATAGGTAGCTGATATCGAGACGAGCAATAATTCAAATCTGCAAGTCTAAAAAAAAAGTAAAAATAAATAAATCTGCAAGAAATTGCATATGCATCTAAAGAGTTACTTTATTCTGTAGGTTGTGGGCATAAGTTAGGCATATGTTGACCTCATGTCCGGATAAACACTCTTTAACAGTGTGAGTAGGAGAGTACATATACGACTACCACGGATGTTTGGCTTAAAGAGCAACAAACCTCACTGAATTACTCCCCCTCCCTCTTATTCTAAAACTAAGTCGTTTTAGTCTTCTTAAATCTTATCTGAATATAAGTCATTCTACAACTTCGAAGTACATTTACATTGTTTCTTCCTATTATCCTCTCATTGAATGAATGCACATGTTATCGTGGATAAACGAGGTATGTCTTTCAAACCTCTCTCCCTATGCCCAACGCTAAAACGACTTACACAAAAGTCAAAACTACTAGTAAATGCACGCGCGTGTCAAGGTGGCACGGTAATTTGTCGCGTTGCTGTCGAAACCAGAGCACCGCCCTTCCCCTCCTCCTTTCAATTTAATTGAAAATAGAAAAATTCAAACAAAATAATCAACTTTCAACTAAAAAATCGTGAAGATTCACACAACTTTCAAGTCGTGGGTTCAACTTTCAATTCGTGCATTTTTTGAGCTTTCAAACTCGTTGATTCAATTTTTCACCCACAAAATTGAACTTTCAAATCAAAAAAACAAAAACCAAACAACTTTCAACTCATGGATCCAAACTTTTCACCAAAAATTTGAACTATCAACTCATAGATTCAAAGAACTTGCAAATAAACACCGTCAAGCTTTGAAATCTTCGCAACTTTCAATTAAAGGGTTGAAACTTTTTACCTGGGGAGGCGGTGGCGCAAGGGGCCCTAAGGTCCTCGTCGTCGACAGAGGTGGTGGTGAGATGTCACATTTGCAAAGATTAGGGTTCGGGGAGGGAGAGACGACGACGAGCTGATTGGTTAGGGGAGGCCCCCTCGGAGAATCCACAGGGCGCGGCGGCCCAGTGATTGGGAAGGAGAGTCGGAGGTGGGAGAGAATTAAGAATGGGGATTTCGGGATAGGAACGATGAGTTTCACTTGAAAGGAACTCATTTCTTAGTGGGCCCACATGGAGAAGTGCGAGATGAAAACCGGAAAAACCGAATTGACCGGTATTTGGTACGAGATTCAGAAATCTTTTTTTTTATTTCAGTTTTTTTGGTAAAAACCAGATGAAAACCGGAAAAACCGAAACAGGGTCTAGTTGTACGCGCGCAGATTTGGCTAGGGGCCTGGGGTGCTCGCGCTCGGCCCATATTGATCGGCATTTCCCCAATCAGCCCAGAGAGTTAGCGCTCGGGGTCCCACTCGACCACTCGGCCTGCCGTCTGGTAACTACTAACCGGTGTGAACGTGTGATAGTGTATTAGTGTGATGGACTGAATACTCATGGTGTAACCGTGTAGTAGTGCGCTGCTTGCTTTGCTACTTCACAAAAGGATTTGCTCACCAAGAAAGTACTCCGACTAGAAAAGCTTAAAACTTTAACCAAGAAAGTGCACAAGAATGCTCTCCAGTGGGCTGCTGGCTGCTGCTTGCTTTGCTAGTTTGCTGGTTGCTGCCGAATGCTGCGCCTGCTGTGCATACAGGCATAGTGCTGCCGGCTGCCGCTACAGCAACGGTCTTCGTTCGTAATTCGCGTTAACTTTGGGTATTTATCGATATCGTACCGAAAAAACTTAGAATTTACGGAAACCAAAACCGTATGATTAAAACATCGTATTTACTGAACTAACAATACCGTATTTACCATATATGCCGAACCGAAAATGTCAAAAAAAATCGAACAAACACCCCTATGAACAATAACGTAATAGGCCCTACCATTACTTATATTTGGGATTAGAGAGAGTAACAGCACCGGCTTCCCCCATTTACGAAAACCTAACCATGACAAACGGCCAGGACAGTGTGCGTCCATGCATGCAGCACCCAAACACAGCATGTGCACACCCATGGCGAGTGAGCTGCCCCCAACAACAACTTCCGTGGTACAGAGTTAACGCGTCCCGCGACTTGATGCGCAAAGCTAGCCATGCAATCTGCAAGGCAAACCGAGAATAAAGTTTGTGCACGTCCCTGAGCATATAAAGCATTGGCGCTTTCTTTGCCACTGAATATGGAGGGCAGACGGCTAGCTATAAAGCCAAACGAGCAAGTAGGGGGCACGGAATTGGTAAACAGAAACGTTGAACAATTTTTTCAAGTACAAAGCAGAGAGACCATTACGTAGAGCCCACGTGGTTTGGTTCTAATCTAGGTTATGAACAATTGACATCGTCATCGAGGAGTTTGGGAGTGAACTCTCGATTTTACAATTTGTCAGTGTGCTGTCAGGGCTCAGGTGGTCTGACCGACCATGGACGGCGATCAGACAGGCGGTGCAAAAGTTAGCCAAATGGATACCAAATACATATGTGAGTGTTTGAGAATGTGTTTGCACCAGGTGACATTAAAAATAGAGATTGGGGTGAAACTAGATAGAAATTAACTGAAAAGTCCACATAAGGGTGTTTTCTGGTTTTGGAGGGCGTTCTGACCGGCCACTAAATGACGGCCAAACAGGCCAAGGGCTGGCAGTCTGATCATCTCTCGCGATTTCAGTGCAGTGAGTTGTGCTAAAATCTGTGAATTGACTAAACGTATGATTAGTGCATATGTGTTGCATGATGCATATATTATCTAACGTGGGTCAGGTTGTGAAGAACTTATGCCTGGAATCGATTTCTTGGTCTATTATTGTGTAGGGACGCTTGAAGTCAACTACGATCAACGGCAAGGATGATCGGGATTTGGTTTGGTGAAATCAAGGTCTAGAATGATCGAGAATGCCGGGAGAAGTGGTTGGTCTCAAGTAAGGTGCAAGATGGACAAGAACGACAAGAACGAGAAGTTTGGTGCAACGGAGTGCATCGCGTGGCTTGAGCCGATGCAAGGGTTGAGGCGGTTCCGTGGGAGCCAGGTGAGAGAGACTTGCCAGTATGAGGAAAGCTATTGATGAATCTATGCGTGGTGAAACATATGATTGTTTCATGAGATTGGACTCGGTCAAGGATGGAAGGATCGAGAAATGATATTTTAGTATATTCACCAAAATAACAGGTTGGTGACCATGGAGAAACAGCGGCGCATGATGGCACAAAAGATAAACAGTTTAGGTCATGAGGAGAACAAAATCACGAAGAGACGGATTGGGGTGCGTCGGGTCGTCATCCACTTTGAGAAGTGTGCATGCGTGTGAGACTCGTTTGTGTGTAAGCTTAATAGGTGTCCGTTAATGTTTATCTCTAGACCTTGCCTCCACTATATAAGGGGTGTAGGATTTGCACACAACTTGACAAAGCCTAGAACCCTTAATTTGAGATTTGGGAAAAATGGAGAGAATAGAGGAGACTAGAGTTTGAGAAATGTATTGAGAGAAAATTTGTGGGATTGGGTGCTCATCAGTGAGCTTTTGTCCTTTATGGTGGAGTGACAGTAAACCTTCAATTCCTCGATATCAATCCAATCAATTCGTGTATAGATGAGTTATCTCCGCACTACTACAAAACAGGTCATATTGGACGTCTCATCACAGACGGTTCCAAAGGAGCCGTCTGTGTTGAACTTATACAGACGGTTCCCTTTGGAACCGTCTGTGATAGTGCCTCATCACAGACGGTTTTTATTACCAACCGTCTGTGATACTTCACAGACGGTTCATAATAAGAACCGTCTGTGATAGTGCCTCATCATGACGGTTTGAGTTGTCAACGATTGATTCATCTGTGATGTATCTATTTTCTGTCTGCTTGTTTTCAGAGGGTATGGCTAGCAATTCCTGAGGCTAGCCGAAAATCAAAAAAATAATAATAGTTAGGCTGAAAAAACTATCACAAACGGTTTGATTGTTAAACCGTCTGTGATATCCACATATCACAGACGGTTCTAGTGGATATCACAGACGGTTGGTAACTAGAACCGTCTATGTTGTGACTTATCACAGACGGTTTTTTTAACCGTTTGTGATAACCGCCAGTTATCACAGACGTATAAAAACACAGACGGTTCCGAACCATCTGTGATGACGGTTCCGAACTGTCTATGATGACGTTTTCTGTAGTAGTGCCCGTTCTTGCTCTATTTCTTATGATTTTGAGTTCTTGTGTTCTAACGTTTTTGTCTTGGTCTTTTACTGTGATCTAGCTTACTAGGACTTATTGAAGTTTATTTAGGTCATCTTGATCATATTTTATCCACGAGCAAACATTTAGATCAAGTTTAGATTTTCACCTAATTTTGAGCCATCTTGCTATCAAACAATAAATTTGTGGAACCTTGGCTAGAATTGTCTCGATCTTCGATTGGAATAGGTTCCTGACTTTCTTGTTGAACTTTGTTTGAAATATCAAGCGATTTGGATTTGTATATTAAAAATTGGGTCATTTTGTGAATCCAAAATCGTGTTGGTTTTATTATCATCTGAGGGAGCGATTAGGCCAGTGGAGCGTCAGACCGGCCCTTACTTGGCGGTCAAATCGGTCAAGGGGTGTTGATGTTTGATTTTCTTGGTTTCAACTCTATTCTTTCACTGGTATTTTGAGGGCTTGATCTTTATAACTTCAGGTAACTATTAAAGTAAAAAGAAGTATGATTCTAATAAGGAAAAAGTAGTCTCTATTCACCTCGCCGGTCGTTGACACGGTCCAACACATTAGGTCCATTACGACGACACCTTTACGCTATGGGATGCATGCACAATCGCGCATTGTTGCTATGGCTGCATTCCGTTTGTTAGCAATCCATTTCGAGCACCATATTCAGGGATTAGCTCTAAAATTCTTGAAGGGCACATGACCTATGTTTAATCTTCATGTAACCATGCTTACTTAAAAAAATCTTCATGTAACCATCCAAAAAAAAGAGCGAAACAATTGTGCTAGAATCAATGGTTAGCTGATAAAAATGTAACTGCGAATCCGTATAATATAAGGGCCACTCTTAATATTTGACTACGCTCTAGTACACACGGACGTCGAAGTCCTGCCGCCCAGTTCGTACAAGATAATCATGCAACTGAGATATCTAATGGGATTTGATGATTGGATCCCATGGTTATTAGATTCCAAAGCACAGAAATCGAACGACCTCCCAACCTCTCCTTAAATAACGACGTAATCCTCTCCACTTTCTTCGTCTTGGGGCTCGATCCGAGCAAAGTCGCAGCTATCAGCTGCACCAATTCCGCCCGCCGTATCTCCACATCACTCGCTAATGTCATCTCTTATCGACGGCCCAGCCTCGCTGCGGTCGCTGCTCCGGCCGGCCACCGATGAGCGCCGGACGAAGCTCTCCGGTCGGGGCGGCGGCGTGGGGATCTTCAAGATGTTCAAGCTCCTGCCGATGCTCACCACCGGGTGCAAGATGGCCGCGCTGCTCGGGCGGCACAACAAGGCCCTCCTCGCCGACCACGCGCCGACGGCGACGCTGTTCGGGCACCGGCGCGGGCGGCTGAGCCTGGCTATCCACGACGACACGCGTGCGCCGCCGGTGTTCCTCATCGAGCTGCCCATGCTGGCGACCGCGCTGCACAAGGAGATGGCTACGGGGACCGTGAAGCTGGCGCTGGAGAGCGACACGCGCAGCGCGCGGCGGCGGCTCCTAGAGGAGTACGTCTGGGCCGTCTACTGCAACGGCCGCAAGGCCGGGTACGCCATCCGGCGGAAGGACGCGTCCGACGACGAGCGGTACGTCCTGCGGCTGCTGCGCGGCGTGTCCATGGGCGCCGGGGTGCTGCCGCCTCCCCGCCGAGAGGAGGGCGCCACGCCGTCCGCTGGGCCCGACGGTGAGCTCACTTACATGCGCGCCCGCGTCGAGCGCGTCGTTGGGTCCAAGGACTCCGAGGCGTTCTACATGATCAACCCGGACGACGGCAGCGACAACGGCCGCGATAGCGCGCCGGAGCTGAGCATTTTCCTAGTGAGGAAGAAGTGAGAAAAGAAGAGTTTTTTTTCCCCTAAATGGCACTATTGAGTACGTTTTTGACAAAAGTAGTGTATCTCGTACCACATTGTCAAAAATGACAGCACGGACGTGTCATTAGGCAACATGTATGCATTTCCGTGCTTCCCGCTCCCGACATCAATCTTGGCCACACGTCCATAGCCCGAACAAAAGGTATGCCGACATGTGTTGCCTCCGCATGCCCACCACCCGGACCACACACGTGTCGCACGAAGAAGCCGTGCGTGTCCGTACACCCTCTACCTACCGCGTCCGTACAAGTGTCGCCCGGACAAGCCTCCTCCACACAAGTGTCGATCAGACAAGCCTCCTCCGCACAAGTGTAGTCTGAAAAACGCGCGCAACGGTGCCATTTAGGACGCTTGTTTCGTAGTCCTGGGAGTATGTACTCTCACTTCTAATATACCATTTAAACGCACATATTTTACTTCTTTATCACTTTTATTATACTTAAATACCAACTATAAGATACTACAATGCGACTTGATTGAAAAGTTTCATTGTAGCCTTTTTTTTTTTTGCTATATACCATTTTTCATATATAAAAGAAGTATATATATACACAAAATTTTACTATAAAAAGTGGACTTAATGGATTTTTTTTTCATGAAACTCACTTTAAAGTATCTTATAATCATTATTGGGGTATGCTCAAATAGATGAAGAAGTATTATATATATATATATAGGACGCCCGTATATATATAGGAAAATGGTATGGTACTCCTGGGAGTACGTACTCCCACCTCTCATATACCACTTAAATCGTATGGTGATACCTCTTTATCTAGTTGAGTATACTCCAATAGTGATTATAAGATACCATAAAGTGAGTTCCATGAAAAATTCATTAAAGTCTACCTTTTATAGCAAAATTTGTGTATATACTTCTTTTATATATGAAAAAGGGTATATAGCAAAAATAAAAGGCTGCAATAAAATTTTTTCAATCAAGTCATATTGGAGTATCTTATAATTGGTATTTAAGTATAGTGAGAGTGATAAAGAAGTATAATATATCCATTTAAGTGGTATATTCGAAGTGGGAGTACATACTTCTGGGAGTACGAAACGAGCGTCCTATGTGTAATCTGTAATGGTGACCAATCAATTCAATCATCTCGCCTAAGTAAAATGATATACATGCATGGATCACTCCAGTGCGTGGCTCAAATTTTACCAACGGCAGCATGGTGAAAGAACTAGCATTGTTTCTGATGAAGTACTAGATTTTTTTTTACCGTTTTACGTATACGTACTTACTAGGTGATAAGATGCGCCCAGTTAGTTGGTTAGTTAGCATCTTCTTCATTGCAACGCTGTTCCACTAGCGAAGTATACATGTGTAGCATGACATAAATGGTGATGGGACATGTACGTACCCTAATAATTTTGCTCTTCATGCAGGCGATGCGCATGTGGGAGCAGATGTTGACACAAGGGTCGTAGTTTTGCAGTACTCTGTTTCCTCGTCTATCCATCTTGATCACCAGTTGAGCCATTAGGTAACTAGCTGGGGGGAGAGAGTTTATAGCGTAGAATCGAAGTAGATTATGCAAAAAAAAAAAAGGAGCAATATAAGTATCTGCTGTGTTGCAGTACTGTTGCATATATATGGCGGAATAAATAAAAATTAATATGGTTAAGTTTCGACAACGACTAGTAATCATCGAACTAATAGGGAAGTTAATGCTAGACAATGTGGAACTATTGAGTGTGCTAGTTGATCTTGTTTTCCTTTAAAACAACTGTTTTTGCCTAGCTTGATCAATGCCAATGTGTCCGACAAGCTGCTTAGATGGGTCCTTGGTGTTTCTTTTCATGAAAGAAATAACCCTGATTTATATTATAACGTTAAACAGTACACCCATCCAAGCATTACATAGAGGACATCGAGAGAATGAAAATTACAACCATGCCCCTGATAAGGGTTGGACTCTGCTCTCCTCGTACTGGCCGCCGAGAACGCCCTTGTAACTCTAACCGGAGTTGGTGATGTCAGGCGGCGCTGACCTGGCAAGACACCAGTGATGTGGAGGATGGTCGATGCTGACCTGTTGGAGAAAATACTGGGCAGGAGGCGTCGCACTCCTCGCAATGAGGCCGTCGATCGACCGCTCGCAGCCACCCTGGTGAGACCAAAGGTGTTGAGTGCCTCCTGCCCTGGACGAGCTAGGCATACAGGTAAGTTGTTGGGTCGATCGACAATTAGAGGGTGAATAGGAATTTTACTTTTTTTAATCAGATTTAACTCAATTCTTACTTCAATAACTATGCAAGCTGCGAAGATCAAAATATAAACACAGTGAAAATCTTGTATTGAATCCAATTGAAACACCGAAGCACAACAACCAAAAATACCAAAAACTCAAATTAAAGTGAGTTGGGTGGTCGTACCTCCCAGGATGGGCGGTCTGACCAATGGCCTGACGGTCTGACCTCTCATCAGGAGTGGTCTGACCTCCAGCACGATGAATAGTAAAATCATCACAAGATCAAAAGCACAAATCGACTTAACTTTTGATCTGATAATCCAAATCCCCTCACATTTCAACCATAGCTCATCAAGAAGGTCAGGAATCTATTCCAATCGACGATCGGGAAGATCAAGACCAAGATTCTATCAATTTCTTAGATGAGAGCAAAAGGGCTGAAGAATCGAGGAGATTCAAACTTTGATCCAAAAATTGCTCATGGATAGATAATGATCAAGATGATCTTATAGATGCATTCCCCACATGTCACAGCAAGTAAGATCGCAACAAGAAACCAAAGAATCACCAAAAAAATCAAAAGTCATAAAAGAGAGAGCAAGAACAAGAAAAGACTCATCTTGAAGCAATCTTGCTTGGATTGATTTGAAATAGATGTTGGTTTACAGTCACTCCACCATAGAGGACAAAAGTTCAACACTTGAGCACACAATCAATCCATCTCTCACAAATTCCAGCCTTAACTACTTCAAAATCCCTAAATCATAAATTATAGTTTTTCTCTTAGAATGACTTGAGAACTCCATATCTTGACATTCCCTTTTATATTGGAAGTTAGGCTGAGAGAGAAGACCCTAACGGACACCCGTTAAGCCTGCACACAAACGGGTCTATACTCACGCGCTCTTCTCAAAGCGAATGATGAACCGGGGTTCCTGAATCCGCTTCTTCATGATCTTTATCTTCACTTGACCTAAACCGCCTCTCCTTGCGTCGTCTTGCACCGTGGTTTACCCAAAAGTTACCAAGACGGTATTTTGGTGAAGTTGTCAAAATACCCCTTCTCGATCCTTCTCCAAAGACCGAGTCCAATCTCCAAGAAGCAATCACATGCTTCACCATGTGTACGTTGAGCAACAACTCTCTTTATGTCGGCAAGTCCCTCTCATCCGGCTTCCACCAAAACCACCATAACACTTGCACTGACCCCATGCCGCTTGATTCAACCCCTCACACCGAACTTCTGGTTCAATCATTCTTGTCCATTTTGCGCTATACTTGAGTCCAATGACTTCACCCGACATCCTCGATCGTTCTGGACCTCAACTCTCTAAGCATAGTCCTAATCATCCTCGCTGTTGACCGTCATTGACCTCCAAGTCTCCTACACAACAATAGAACAAGAAATCGATTCTGGGCATAAGACCTTCGCAACTTGATCCATGTTAGTCAAAAACTGCATCATGCAACATATATGCATTGAAAATCATGAATTTGATCTAACCCACAAACATCGCCACCTTGCCGGCTAGCAGACAGGACAAAATTGATCAGACCATCACCCATGGTCGGTCTGACCGCCAGAACAGGGACTTAGCTAGATTTTCTCCTTGGAAATCCAAAACCTTTCTAAAATTTAAAACAAATAGAACTTTTGGCTCAAAGCTCTAAAAATTATGAGACCAAGTGTAGAAGAATTCCCTCTCTTGCCTACACCCTCTATTTTTTGGCCCAACCAAAAATTCAACCAAAAATTTTGGCGGTCCGACCGCCAAGAGTGGCGATCAAACCACCAACTAGGGTGAGTCGACCTTGTCCTGCCGGTCCGACCGCCTACAACCCGATAGCATCCGAATTTTGTCAAAAATGGGTGTTTCGACAAACCCTCGCCACCATTTCTAATTGTATCATCCTCCTAAGATCGTGAGCATATCCCCATGATATCCACATAGGAAAATATGAGGTCAGCAACGAAGAAGATGGGGGAGGGAAGCTACAACTAGCACCATGAATTGAAGTACGAAGGCCTTGCACCAGATTTGAGAGTGGGAGAGCCTGACTTTGCTTGGAACCAATAGCCTCAAAATAAGGGGTGAAGATAGGGGAGAAGACCGCAGCATAGTCTAGCGGTGTGGCATCCCGTGTCTTTGGGTGATGACCAATGTTCAATTCTAACTAACAATGGGTTGGGTGGGTTATTTGTGTGGATTTTCTACTTTAATTGTCCAGATTTGAACCTGTGATCTATGTGTGACATTGTGAGCCTTATGATGATTACACTAGCCAATTGTCTCCACCCTCTAGAAAAAGACCACAACAGACAGAGAGAGGCGACGCATCGGCAACATCATCGACAAGCACCAATGCCACAATAGTGAAGTTATTAAGGGGATCCCACCAGCATGAGCAGTGTTGAATATGAACAGGGCCAACGCCAGCGAGATGACGACAGCCGATGCCATGAACATATCGACAACCATGTATAGCACGGGAGAACCTAGGTCACCGGGGATGAGGTCCTGTAGCCTCTAGATCTAGATTTGATGGGATAGGAAAGGGGAAGCTCGAGATCCATCAATCCAATGGCTTGTGGTGACCAAACAGGGTGCTCCACTGTGGAGAAGAAGGTCAGAACCGCTTCTAGTGGTTAGTGGCATAAGCAAGACAAAAATAGAGGGGGTTTCATTGGAGAAAGCTAATATGGTAAAATTGTACTAAACATACATTCGATTATCTAGTGCAATCCAAATTCATACTCCCTCCGTCCACAAATATAGGTCATTTTTGACATTTTACGGTCTCCAATACAAGACTTTGACTATAATTAATTATCATAATATACAAGCAAATATAATAAAAATTATATATTATAAAAGTATTTTGTAAGACAGATCTATTGGCATTATATTTTGTGTAGACAATATATATATACTTTAGCATATATTAATGGTCAAAGTTTCAAAAGCTTGACTATACGGAACCCACGATGACCTACATTTGTGGACAGAGGGAGTACATAAATAAACAAGAGACAAAACCAGAATATAAAATACACTTAAGGTAATACTTTCCTAATGAATAAAACACACCAAATGGCCATAAATGCATGCAAATAGCAATATGTAGAACAAAAGTAGCTAAATTAGTGAGACAACAAGAACATTATGAGTAATTACAAACATACTAAGTGAGAGGTTGACTAGTTGAGACTAGAGTATAGACTAGAGAATATAATTAACTTTTGTACCCATTTGACAACAGTTCACAAATATACGAGGTCCTCAACTTAGTCAATATAGTCGTGTCACTTGCTGGTTACTATGTGTTGTCTGACTACTATTACTTTGTGCGACTGTGCGTGCCTCTGTGTTGTGCGGCTGCCATCGCCCACCACCCACCGCTCGGTGCTCGCCCCTCCTTCGCTACGTCGATCGCTGCTGGCCTCCCCTTTATGCGACCACACGCCAGCCCCGCCGCCACTCACCACCGCTTGCTCGTGCGCGGAGCGCCTGTTGACATCACTAGGCTGCACGATCGCATCCGCCCGTCCATAGCTCAGCCACGCGCTTGCCGCTCCGTCGCCACCCGAAAGGAGCATGGGAGCAGCACAAATTAGGGATTTTAGGGAATGAGGATCGAGTTGGGTCTTGATCACTTGGGGTTTAACTCCTGTCTCACCCGTCCCATAGGCTTTATGACACAGAAATAACATGGTCTAAAGCCCCAAACAACCCAACTCTCCCCTTAAGATCTCAAGTCTTCTTCAACCTCACCCCTCCATCCTCTGCTTCTTACTCGAGCTCTGCTTCTTTGCTTTTTGCGTCACCACCAGCCGGTGCTCCACCATGAACGCCGCCCAAAATAGGCTGAGGTATCAAGGGGTACAAGGGACGTGACGACCAGAGCTGATGCAATAGCCCCCTCGCGCTCCTGGTGCGTTCGCCACTACTAGTGGTCGCCGAAGCAAACCACCAAATCAAAGAGGAAACGGAGGGAGGGAGGAAGCTACAACTAGGTTAATGTATAGTGGAGGGAACCCTCCCACTCGATGCCGGGGAGAATTGGGGAGGAGAAAAGGGATGGGCTGGGAACGGCGGAGGAGTCGGCTTTGGGAGGAAGGAGAAGATAGGTGGAGAACGAGAGGCGTGTCTCCTCACCTGCCCGGGTTCTTGGTGTCGTCGCAGTATACGACAATAATACTAATGCTCTAATTCTCACCCTACATGATAAGCACAATTAATAAGCGGCATATACTCGGCGTAGTTTACGTATAAATGCATAATCATCTCGATCGCCATCACGCATGGGACCGAAGATCCTACTGGAAGCTGGCTGGAGGTTATGTGCACCAACTTCTTGTTCCCTGGCCTATGCATCTATCACACTACTACAGAAACAGCCATCACAGACGGTTCGGAACCGTCATCACAGACGGTTTTCGAACCGTCTCAAAAGGTTGGTCTCTGATAACAGGTGGTTATCACAGATGGTTCTGTATAAACACCGTCTGTGAAGACAGAGTATCACAGACGGTTTTATCCAAGAACCGTTTGTGATACTCTGACTTCACAGACGTTTCGTGTACAGAACCGTCTGTGAAGATAGAGTATCACAGACGGTTTTGACACAGAACCATCTGTGATACTCTGTCTTCACAGACGGTTCTGTACACAAAACGTCTGTGAAGTCACAATATCACATACGGTTCTATGTAAAAACCGTATGTGAAGACAGTAGCACGAGCGGTTTTACATAGAACCGCTCGTGATATACGCGACTTCCTGAGCGTTTCGTGTATAGAACCGTCTGTGATACTGCATTCATAGACGGTTTTTACACAGAACCGTCTGTGATAGTTCATTACACTAACTACATTTTCACTGATTTTTGACTAGCAGCCTTAGGAATTGCTAGCCATGCCCTTTGAAAACAAAGCATGCAGAAACAGATACATCATAGATCAATTGTCGACAAACTCAATCTGATCATTACTCAAAATAAATTACAAAAGATCACATTTGTTCAAGTATTGTTACAAAATAAATTGGATTACAATTGAGTTAATTGTTTGCAGGTGGTTGAGAAGTGTCGTGGGGTGATGCCTTGGGTCGGCGGTGAGTGAAATTCTCGGTGTCCTTAATTATCTACGATATGATAAAGTCTGCAGAGCTTCCCTCGAATGTCCTTGATCTCATTCTCAAAGAGTCCATCTAATTCTATATTCAAGGCCTGTCGCTAGCAAGAGTAAAGTGTTAAGTATATATATTTAGATTTATAATTAGGAAATAATTATTTCGAGATTCACAAACCTCGGGATCCTTCTTCCTAGCTCTAATGATTTGCTCCATATGATGGCAAACGTAGATTGCTGGCGGCACTACAAAAATAGAATTACATATATCAGTTCGAGATGCGTTATTATGAAGTATGATATAGGATTATCGTGTTGTAGCGCGTACCGAAAATTTTGTCCTGTGTGTTAGTTCGACGCTCTTTCCATCGTATATTTCTTTGTTGGCAACATAGTCGATGAACGACCTACATTATTCCAAAAAGTTATCCTCAACCATTTCAAACTAATGAAGACTAAAATAGAGTTATGTATGAAGGAAATAAGCATACCTGTCGAGTATTCCTCCCAGAATGCTGAAGTTGTGGTTGTTGCGGATTAGGGAATCAAGGTATATCACATGGTTCCTCTTTGGTATGATGACTAAAAGGATCGATGGTACCTACTCATGTATGTCACTATAGTCATTAAACCCGAGTTCGTCTTTGCGTATAAAGTACAAATAAAATTTGTAGAGCAAGTAGTGACACTTGCCCCGGTTGTAGGGTACCACGATGTACTTCATGTTCGTGTGAAGCAATGCCGCGTTATGTATTTCTCGATGAAGGGCGAGTCTTTGGATGGTTTGCAACGATACCACATGTGGGTCGAGGAAACCCACCAGTTCTTTCCATTTTCGGATATTTTTCATCATGTATCTATACATAAGAAATGAGTTGTGATATTTATCGGTATTACGTGAATGTAGAACTTGATTGTATGCACTTACGATGTCCAACATCGTAGAAGCGGCGTCAAGGCCAACGAGGTTGAATAGGTCATATAGGTCATTGAAGCCCACGACGAAGTGGTTCGTCCCGTTAAAGAAATGCTTATGCTCGTATCTGACGGTGATTCCAGTATCGCACCCCTCCTTTTGGGTCTTATCCAAGTACCAGGCATGCAAAGCCTAACAAGCATATCCAAGACGCCCTAATCTGCGTTGGAGCAAAGCGGTTTCGATGATGTACTTCCGGATATTCGACTTGCCGGACTTGAGAGGCGCCTTAACGTTCGTCGATTTCGATTTGGTCTTAAGCATTGGCGGCGTCTTCTGCGAGACGACTCGGGACCGTCACGCGCACGCTTTTCTTGTTCCTTGGCGTCTTCTCCAAGGAACCAAAAGGTGGCCTTCGAGGCGAAATATGAGGTGGAGTCATGGAGGTCCGTTGGAGAGGAATGGTTGTGTTGAGATCGCGGCCGCTGGGCCCGGGCGATGTCCTTCTTGGGCCACTGGATAAAGCGTACGACATCCCTAGTGTTGTGATCTCTTCGTTCGGCGAATATCGGTAGGCGGCCATGAAATGTTCATGTACCATGTCCACCTCCACCCTGGCGTAACCCTGCGCCACCTGGACACCATGCTACACTGCCCCTTCCTGGTATGGATGCACCATCCCCCGCCCGGCCTCAATAGAAATGGACCCAACTAACCTCACTTGGAGCTTGCAGGCCGTCGGCTCCTACAAAACGATACGCAATTAGTTAAGGTGTTCTATAGGTCTATCTTTGCTGCATTCCATAGATGTACATTACCTTGATGTCGTCTATCGGTAATTGGACATCGTCATGTTCAGAATTATGCGTGGACACGACGCTACTCCGATATCGAACATGACTGGCTCCCAAATTAACAGGGGCGGCTTGCGGCTGCGACTGGATCAGGAGTTGATTCATTTGATCTGCAATCGCCGACTTTCCTTCAAACTTTTCGGTAATCATCTGTACCAACCGGTCCTCGCGCTCGGCCTTATATCTCTTCCTACTCATGTACGTGCAGTAGTCGTCTGAGAATCCATGACTCCAAGGTACGTTAACCCCAAGACCTCGCGTGCGACCCGGGTGCTCCTTGTTTCCCAGGGCCGTAGAGAGTATATCCTTCTCCCTGTCTACATGGAAGGAGCCTTGGGAAGTTTGGGCAGACAATTCACGCTGCAAGAGGTCATCATGTTATTATAGACACTATGAAGTTATATATAGAGTTATTAACTAGGTAGTTCGACATACTTACCATACGTTGAGACACTTCCTTGTCTGCCGGGTTTGTGAAAGAGATGCTGTCCGAAGACGAGACTTTTGCCCTCGCTTTTAACCAGGCTAGGGAATGGGGGTCTGTGCCCATTCGTCGTATTTACCTGCGTATCCAGCGGTGCCGAGTCTGTGCGGATGAGTGTTTCGTGTCTGGAGAGCTTTGTGTGCCGCACTTTGCTCGTTAAATTCGGGCGTCGTCTTCATAGCAACAAAGGCGTCCCATGTTTCATGCGTCAAGAATCCGTACTTCGCGAAGGGCGTATCCGTACTTCGCGAAGGGCATCTGACCCGTGTTCACGTACTTTGTGACAAGAATGCTCTTGAACGTCCTCCACGATTTATCGATCGTGAGCATTGCCGTCCGTTCCACGCGTGCCATGTCTGCTTCTGGGATAGTGAACTTTTGTAATAGTTCTGTCCACAGCGCGCCTCTCGCTTCTTTCGTCAGATCCTTCCACCTTGGTGTGGTGATGTGGACCCGTTTCCTTGCAAGTATCCCGCACATGGTCCGGAATCTCGCCGCTGAGCTCTTGGGACGCAGAGGGACCCCAAACTCACTAACCTCCGTGATAACCAGTCGGCCCACAGGCATCTTCGATTCTCCTCTGCCATCTCACTTTCGTATCATTGTCGTCGACGGATTAGGCGGCGAAGATGGTGCCTCTGCCATCTGCGGCGTCGGCGACGGCGGCGAAGATGGTGCCTCTGCCATCTCGCTTACTTGCTATCTATATAATTTACATATGCATAAATATGTAACAATAATTAATTCCAACAGATCATACTGGAGTGTACCATTTGCTTCATGTCGTGGAGGATTGGCATGAAGCAAAGGTACACTCAAGTGTGTCAGGATCGACGAAGGAATGCTAAGCAAAGGTTTAATGCAGAAGAATAGCCTTTAATGAAGACATAGAAATAAAATAGAATCAAGTAATAAGAACAAATAAAAACATATTTTTTGCTGACAAATTGCTCTCAGTTGACAAATTGCATAAGACATAGTCTTTGCAATCTCAGTCCTCTGTCAAAATCTCTTCACCAATCAATTTTGATAATTACATAAAGAGATCTTGAGCTCAAACTACAAGACATAAAGCATTCTGTAAACAGAACATCTAATCATATGTCTTCAGAATAATTCACAAATTTATATCAACAATAAGCCTAATTGACAGATTGAGAATAGAAATATGCTTAAGCTCAAGTCATGTTTCTAATCATCTATTTGATTTCAGATTTAGACTATCATCACGAAAACATACAAGTGTATCTTAATTCGCTATAATCTGAAAACCAAGAGTATAAAGGCTACTAATTATAGCGACCATATAAAACAATATGCTTAAGCTCAAGTCATGTTTCTAATCATCTATTTGATTTGATTTAGACTATCATCACGAAAACATACAAGTGTATCTTAATTCCGCTATAGCTGAAAACCAAGAGTATAAAGGCTACTAATTATAACTGACCATATAAAGCAATATACTTAACCTCAAGTCATGTTTCTAATCATCTATTTGATTTCAGATTTCGACTATCATCACAGAAAACATACAAGTGTATCTTAATTCGCTATAAGCGAAAACCAAAAGTATAAAGGCTACTAATTATAACTGACCATATAAAGCAATATGCTTAAACTCAAGTCTTGTTTCTAATCATCTATTTGATTTGATTTGACTATCACCACAGAAAACATACAAGTGTATCTTAATTCGCTATAACGAAAATAAAGAGTACAAAGGCTACTAATTATAACTGACCATATAAAGCAATATGCTTAAGCTCAAGTCTGTTTGTAATTATCTATATGATTTCAGATTTAGACTATCATCACAGAGCATCAACAAGGCATCATCAGAACCCATCACAGAGCATCAACAAGGCATCATCAGAACCCATCACAGAGCATAAACAGGGCCCATCACAGAGCATCAACAAGGCATGATCAGAACCCATCACAGAGCCCATCACAGAGCATCACAGAGCAAGGGAGGCGCGAGGGAGAGGAAGTGATGAGTAAGAGCAAAACCTAGTGTCGGGCGACGAGGTCGGAGGCGGCGGTGTCGAGGGCGAAGAGGTCGGGCGCCGGCGTGAGGCGAAGAGGTCGGGCGTCGGTGTGGGGCGAAGAGGTTGGGGCGCCGGTGTGGGGCGCCGAGGTCGGGGTGCGGTGTGGGGACGCCGAGGTCGGGGCGGCGGTGTCGAGGTCGGGAGGCGGTGAGCAGGCGAGCCTAGAGGAGGCAAAAGCGCGCGATAAACTTCGAAGTGCGGGAGAGGAAGTGACGAGTGAGCAAAAACCCTAGCGGTTCCCACCTTATAAGAGGTTATCACCGACGGTTATTTAATACAACCGTCTGTGATAATTAATCATAGACGGCTCTAAATAATAACCGTCTGTGATACGTTACATATCACAGACGGCGGTATTTACAAACCGTCTGTGATATATCAAAGACGGTTCCCCAATAAAACCGTCTGTGATAAACTCATATCACAGATGGTCTGTTTATAGAACCGTCTGTGATAAACTCATATCACAGATTGTCAATAGGTTTTGTCAGGCTATCACAGACAGTTCTGAAATAAAACCGTCTGTGATAAACTCATATCACAAACGGTTATAATATAGAACCGTCTGTGAGTCATTATCACAGACGGTTATATAATAGAACCGTCTGTGATAGCCCGACAAAACCTATTAACAATCTGTGGTATCCTGACAATTATCGGTTACAATGAAGTATCTTGACAATTGTCGGTTACAATGAACGTCCACATTGACATCAATATCAAAATATATGAGAGATGACAAAACCTGGTGACAAGTATATATGATGACAAGCTCATAACACATTTTACTTCAAAAACCAATTGTCGGTTACAATGAACGTCCACATTGACATCAATATCAAAATATATGAGAGATTACAAGTCCATAACACATGTTGTTATGGAATAAATTAATTACAATGGATTCAATTCTTAATTAAAATATAGCCCTTCATGATGATCGGCGCGCATATAGCTAGCTTCCTCACTGGGTTCTTCCTCGAGCCTGATGCCATCTCCAAAAGGAGGCAACTCGTCAAATTGATTGTATTCTTCCTCGTCCACTACATTCTCAACTCCGACAATCCTTCTTTTTCCATAAAGAACTACGTGGTGTTTCTTATTTGCCGGGTCGGTTACATAGAATACTTGAACAACTTGATTAGCCAGTACGAATGGTTTGTCTTTGTATCCGACACGTTCAAGGTCCACAGTAGTGACGCCGCGTGCTTGTTAACCTTCACTGTGGGAGATGGACCCAACGGCACCGAAATAGGGGGATCTTGAAAAGCACGTAATCGAGCTCCCATATCTCCTCTATTTGCCCATAGTACAAGCTCCTCAGCCCATCGGTACTGAATGCATCTATGCGGACACCGCTGTTCTGGACTGTGCTCTTCTTATCCTGAGCTGTCGTATAAAATGTGTACCCATTTATGTCGTATCCTTGCCATGTGACAATTGTAAATTGTGGCCCTTGTGCCAACCATAGCAATGTATCATCACTTGATGACCTCCCAATGATTCGTACCTTTAACCATCCGTTGAATCGACGGTTGTGCTCTCTCATGATCCAAACCTCCGACCGGTTTGGATTCTGTTGGCGTACCATGTCTTTGTGCTCGTCGATGTACGGGGACACTTCGGTCATGTGTTGCAAGACCGTGAAATGGGCTTGAGCGTATATATCCGGATCGGAGTGATTGATTTCCTTCCGATGGTCCCGATACCATCGGTCTCCCTTCATGGCGAGATAGAGGCACACCTATCGGATCCACCTGAGCCATGTAGTCGACGCAGAACTCAATGACCTCTTCCGTTGCATAACCTTCGATGATGCTGCCCTCCGGTCGAGATCGATTCCGCACGTAGGACTTGAGAATTCCCATGTACCTCTCGAGCGGGTACATATGGCGAGGAACACAGGCGCATATCTTTATCTCTTCCACAAGGTGAACAATGAGATAGACCATGATATCAAAAATGACGGAGGAAATACATCTCAAGATGACATAGAGTCGTCACCACCTCGGCTGCGAGCATCTAGTCCTTGGGGATCGATGACCTTACGAGCAATTGAGTTGAAGAAATAACACAGCCTCAAGATTGCCACTCGGACCTTGTTCGGCAAGATACTCCTAATTGCAACAGGAAGCATTTGTGTCATCAGCACATGACAATCATGCGACTTCATACCAATTAATTTCAAATCTTGCATAGAAACAAGTTTCTTAATGTTAGCGAGTAACGGATGGGACTTTCACACCATGCAAGCTCTATCACAGTTCATTTCTCTCAGCCTTGGACAAAGTATAGCAAGCTTGGGGAAGGTACGTTTATCCTGTATCAGTATCGATCTCTTGCGGTGCTAACTCGGTCCTTATGTTCATATTGACCAAGTCTCGCCGTGCGTTAACACCATCCTTTGTTTTGCCACTAATGTTCAGTAAGAGACCAATCAAGTTATCATATACATTCTTCTCCACGTGCATGACGTCGATGCAGTGGCGAACTTCTAAGTACTCCCAATAAGGCAAGTCCCAAAAAATTGATCGCTTCTTCCGGATGTTCTTACGACGGGTTCTTAATTGGCGTCCCTTCCCAAGCACAACATCAATATCCTTAACCATATCAGAAGAACCGGGATTAACATCCCGGATCTTACGTGCATAAGCGAACTAGTCCCATGATCGGTGGCTAGCTCACCTGATAAACAAATGTCATAACACAACCATAAGCGTTAAAGTTATTAAATAACAACGAGTTGATTACAAGATTGTCTTACAGGCAACATTAAATAAACACAATGGAAGACGATGAAGAAGTAGTAGGGTCGACAATCGCCACAGGCAATCGGCGGGGTAGCGGCCTAGTCGTCAAGATCCACACACAAGTGAAGTCCTTCTCCTCTGAAATTTGTTTGCAATAAGCAAGAATGAGCACAACTTCCGTGCTTGCAAGTTACACCGTCGGGTAACAAAATGACATGCATATATGGATGTAACCACTACTACGAAAGCCTCATCACGAGCGGTTCGAACCGTCATCACGAGCGGTTTCCACCGTCGTAAAAGTATCGTCTGTGATAACGAGCGGTTATCACAGACGGTTTTTGAGCAAATGCGTGATAAAGCTATCACGACGGTTCGGAACAAGATCCGTTTGAAAGCGGCTATCACAGACGGTTCGAACAAGATCCGTCTGTGAAAACAGCTATCACAGACGGTTCTTGTTCCAAACCGTCTGTGATAGCTGTTTTCACAGACGGCTCTTGTTCCGAACCGTCTATGATAGCTTTTTTGATTGCAAAAAAAAAATATTGTCATTTCATGGATACACTCATACACATACACTACCATTTCCGAAGCCTCCCAAACATGGATTCATTGATACACATACATGGATTCCCAACTGCTAAGCCTCCCAATAAATTTCTCAAGCCATGGATTCATAGATACACGCATACACTCGATCATATACAAGTAACAACAGAAGTAGAATCTAGAGGAGAATCTAACAGAAATCTGGATATGAATCTAACACAAGTACCACAAGCTCATACATACAAATCTGGATCTAAATCTAATAGAACCTCATATACAAAGTACCAACAGAACCTCATATAACAGAGACATCGACGTCGGAGGAGGACTGGAGGAGCTCGGCGTCGGCGTCGTTGTCAGAGGAGGACTAGAGGAGGTCAGCGTTGGTGTCGGCGTCGACTCTCAGCTGTTGGGAAGGAAGACCATGTCTGTAATACCTTAAAATTTCTAATTAGAGAGAATATTACCTAGAAGGAGGAAACTTATTCGCTTTTGATTGCATCAAAGACTAGAGATGAAATTTGGTTCAAATTCTATTTTTCTTCGCGCATTTGGACCTTAGGGCTTTGGGCCCTTGGGCAGCAGCCCTAGTGGACCAAGAGGGGGGAGGATGAGCCCATGTTGGGCCAGCCCAAGCCACCTCACCTCCTCCCCTCAAACCCTAACCCTAGCTGCCCCCTAATCCCATTTCTCTCCCCTTTGAGCAGCCACTTCTCCTCCACCTCTTTGAGCAGCCGTCATTTTTTCCCCTGGCCGAAATCCCCCTTGCTCTCCTCACCTTGGGCGCAGCCCTCCTGCTCTCTCTCTCTCCCATTGAAGCCTCCATCTTCCTCCCTCAAGGTAAGCTCCTCCATTGCTGCCCCGTTGGAGTTCCCTGCTGTTGGCCGGCCTCAAGTAGAGGGAAAAGAGAAGGGAGGAGAGGGGAGAAAGGAGGGGAAGAAGGTCCCTGCAGGTTTGGTCAAGTTGCTGGAGGTCTTCAAGGGTAATGAGTGAATCCCTCACTGTTTTTGAGTGCTTTAGATTCATATTTGGCTTGGTTTAGTAGATCAAATCCCTGCTGTGAACTGAGCAGTTTCTGTCCAGTACTTTTCGTGGACAGTTTCGGGTTCTTAGAGGCTGATTTAGAAGTTTTGGTCTCCTAGAGATATCTAGGCCTCGTTCTTAAGTTTCAGTGGCCACCAAGTTCACTTGATTCCGAGGTCCGAGTCAAAAGTTATGGATGTTTTAGTACCTGCTGCCAGAAATCTGACGAGAATAAACTGTCTGGTTATTTCCTAAATTTTGAAAGGGAAATTGGTCGAAACTGAAAGTTCACCCAACTAGGTTATTGTAGAGGATTCGATGACCTTTTCAGATTGGTAAAGAACGTTCAATTTGGAGTTACCTAATGAAAGTTATGATCTTTTATTTCTGCTGTTCATTCTGTAGACAGTTTCTGTACTGAAAGTTCAAGCAATTATTAACCTATTAAATTGGCCAAATTGGTTTATCACGTCAACTAGAGTATTGTAGATTGGTCAGTTAGAAGCTACAGAAATTGGGTTCACCTCTTTTCGACTTCCAGATCTTAAGATATGTCAATTACCGTGCCGCTGTCCAGAATTAAGTTATGACAGAAAATTGTTGATTTCAGTTTAAGTTTTGTATTAACGACTAGAGTCTTCAGGGAAGCGGTGTATAGCGTTGATTAGTAGAATTGGGTATTTTGGTGTTCTTATTGAATTTATTTCATTGGTTAGGCGGCAGAGCTTCGAGTTTAGGAACGCCATCGCTTCCAGCTAACGCGTCTCAACGCGGAAGGCAAGTACATTGTTGATATAAATGTTTGTGCATTGTGGTTGTTGATATGAGCGTGCTGTGGTAACTCTTGTGTAGTATGAAGTGAAATATCCATGTTTTGTCTCTATGTTGGTTTCATGAATAGAAATGATGGTAATGTTATATTCAATAAGTTGCTTCATGCATTCATTATCTTTTGCCGTCCACGGAGTGGATGAGGAGACCATCAATTCCAGGATGGTTGAGTAAGACCCATTAATTCCAATATGGGCAATGTTGGACACCCGTATGAAACGTTCTTCATACGGGAATTGGATCCCCGCATTTTTGTTAAGATGCGGGCTTGAGTGAACACCGACGGGTGTTCACTGACTATACCGGTATATGTGTGTGTGCAGTCCATTCCCTTGAAGTTTAAGCATTCATTTCATGTCATCATAAGTACTCATTTGTGTTATGATTAATGTAGAGGCCGTGTAGGTCTTATTCGTATTGATAAATGTGTTTTTAATTATTGTACTTGCTGAGTCATGGACTCACCCTTGCTTTGTTTATCTATTTCTAGGTGATCGCTGATGAGGTTATCACGGGAGGGAGTAGACATGCACTACTCGAATAATGCACATCACCTTAGTTCCATTGCAAGAATGAATAAAGACTTTATTATGTTAACTTTCAGATTGTAATAAATAAATCTAGTCATGGATGACATTCTTTTATGATCTTTGAGGATTGATCGTTGTTATTGAGATGTTTTATGCTGTATGGCTTATGTTAAGTTGGTGGTTAGCATCTTAGCTTCTGAATAGCCAAGGTGTTAACTTAGTTGGTTAATTAGAATTTATGATTAAGTCTTATAACTGATTTTATTATTGTTTATGATTTATTGTGAAAAACCTCCGGTATCGTCGTATACCAAAGAGGTTATGTCGAAATTTTGTGGTTTAGCTTAGGATAGTAGCATTCCAGGCTCGTGCTGAGTTGGGATGTTACAGTTGGTATCAGAGCGGGTTTTAGGTCCGTGGTTAATAGAAAAATATTAATATGACACACTTGTACCTGATGGGGTTGGGAAATTTATTGCTTCGTATTTCCTTTGTTATGTTCCACTTGTTGAGCAATTATTGAATTGCTTCTATACTATTTTTTCTTGTTGTTAATTTATGATATGTTGTGATATTTTATATCTATGAATTTGTTTTATGATTGTCATGAGATGACCCTATATATTCATAAGCGATTACCACGGTCATGCGTATTGGTAACGGATGTTGAGAAGTTGAAGTCATGGTTGTTGTCACGGTTTTGCGGACGATACCACTGTTCGGGTAAGGGATTAGAGAAGTACTTACCTCCATTCGTAGTTGGGTGTTGAGGCGAGTTTCTTTAGAAAAGTTATTCTCTTCCTTGATCTTGAATTTGGCGATTCGGTATTAGTTCTGATTGATGAAGATTTCTTGAGTAATGGCTTATAGTTCTCATGATGAATTTTCATTGGTCTTTCTTGGTTCCATAAGTCGACTACTTGTTCTTGATTGTTGATCTATTGTTGATTTTGGTTTGAGCGTCGGTTTTGATAAGGTTGATCTTTTTATGGGAGTTCTGCCCTTCTTATTGGAAATTATGATTCCTTTATTCGCGTGGTATTCTGGATACTGGAGGTTTTCTATTGCAAGTTCAATAACATGTGAAAACTTTGGCTTTACGTATTCCTTTTGGATTGTTTCGAGTATTGAAGTGTGATACCTCTTTTCTGAAAGAATGTGTCAAAATCCTTAAGTGATGTCGTGTCATGATTAAGTAAGGGATGTTAATTAAATGAACTAATCGTTGTGGTAAGAGTCATCAGATTGGGTTACTAGCTTTGTGTAAGCAGTTTATTCTTAACTAGTATCCATGGAAGTGAAATTGACTATTATGAATTGTCGTCGTATTTGGCGCATGATGAAAGAAAAAATTTAGTTAAGAGTTTGTCCGTATCTGTTCAAGAACCTATTGTTGTCAAGAATGGGTGGAAATGTTGTTGGACCGATTTGATCTTTATGGTCGAGTAATCGACTAAATTTATTAGATGAATTGGAATCTAGGCCATCTTTCGGTTATTCTAATCGCTAGAGGTGGTTAAGATATGGATGCATTCAAATGTTGCTATAGTAAACATTAAGCTTGAGTCTGCCTTCTAATTAGATACTTGATGAACTTATTCAAATATTTGATTCACCTAATTTTGCCATGCTAAACTGATGTTATATGTATTAAGAAATGAATGAAGGTAGATGTATTGACTTGTGAAACCTTGTCTTATGTATCCTATATTATTGAAGTTAAAGACATTTCATTCTAATTGTTGAACGTAAGGTAGAATGTCGAATCTATCCCCATAACTACGGTTGAGTTTGCAAGCAGAGGTAGGATTATGAATGTGCCAGTGTGGCTAGAGAGCTTGTGGTGTGTGCTATTTTGGCATTGGCGCTAGTAGGAGTAAATGGATGAAATCTAATAAGAAATTCATATGGGTGTACTCTTATGAGATTGTCATGTTCTAGTATGATTTTGTTAATGAGTTTTGTTCTAGCATTATGGCTTGAGCACTAGGTTCGTTTTTCTAGATCAAGTGATTATTGCAATCCTATTGTGATGATGGAAATTTTATGTCATGATTGTTGTGTTTCTTTTGGAAAATTTGTTGATGAGATAATAACGAATGTAGAATTTAGCCAAGAATGTAGGATATTGATGTTAATAAAATGGTGCAAATGTGATGGCAATGTTGATCTGCTATAGAGAAAGAAATGTGACCGCCTTTTGGGATGTCTTTTAAATGAAGATAATTCAAGTTTTGAATTAAGTAACCTTTTGGAGTTCAAGAGTTTTGTGGCAGTTGAAATTTGTTGAGTAAAGTGACGTATCGTAGAGTTCTTTTGGTTCTGAATTTATTCGAGTGATTTGATCTTAAAGACTCGTTTGTTTGAGTTGGCAAGTAAGGTTGTATTCAAAGGAAGTTGTTTCTTTCTAAATAGAAGAGTGTAGTAGAAGTTTTGGGGGTGGAATCAAATTTTGTAACCTACGGTTTATTTGATGTGTGCTTAACCTTGTTGTTTGGCCGCATAAGAGTTATTTCAGTTTCAGAAAGCAATGTTCTAATCTTATTGGCTGAGGTTTGGAATTCACTTCTTGTGGTACTTATGTCCCCAACTGTTGACCTTCCCCTACGTTTTCTGAGTTCTTTGCCTAAGTAACTATTTCCCTTGGTCATGTGTTTACTGCGAGTGGTAAATATTTTTTTTCTATGTGTTCAAAATTATTTCATTTGTCGTTTCCTTGTGAGGAAGGATCCACCATTCTTTTCACAGAGAGTTTTTTTTTCATTATGTTTGTTAATTGTTCTTTGTGAGACCTTGGTTTCTGAGTTAGTTGAGGAGCATTGGAGGATGAATCGATTTAGTATTATAATTCTTGGGAGAATTTTATCTAAATAGAATATTGTCTTTGGGGACTAAGTGATTGCATCGTTGCATCTAGTAGGACCTATAGTGATTTGTGGTCCAAGATCTTTTGTTCATGTTGAGTAGAATATTAGAAGTGTTGAAAGAATAGAAATTTTGATCGGTTTAGTAGAGAATCTGATTGGGTACCTCACGAGGTTGTGTAGGAGAATTGTGTGATATAGCTTAACGAGGATAGAATTGTGAAGAAATCGAGCGTTATGACAACTATTGAGTTGGGAGGAATTGTTGAGTTAGTGTCGGATATGACTTGGTTTTAGTGACTAACTCTCTAAGAGTTAGAATTATTCTAAAAACGATGCAGTCGAAAGCGTTCCATGTTGGTGAGTATGTTAGAATTGTGGGCTTGTTAGAGATTTAATCTAATGATTTATCTATCGTAATAAGAGAAATTCGTTGTAGAAATCTTGGAGGTTAAATTTTGGGCTTTGCATTTTTATGGAAGACCTTTGGTCGCCCAATGGTTTTGTGTAGAGAAATTAGATAATGACGTTTCTTGAGCAGTGGAATGATCATTAATAGAACCCTTCTGATGTAGTACATGAGCGAGTGTACTGAAGGTTTTGAGTTGTTGTTCTTGAAAGTTGGAGGTGATTTGATTACGTGAGATCCATTTTGTGGTGTTTTAGGTGTCTTCTATCACATTAATTTTGTTAGTAGAAAAAAAAATGTCTAGAGCGTTCGGTGAGACCAATAGAACTTCTTCACAAAGGTGTGGACTATGTATTTCGGTTAGAGCATAACTTGAGGATGTTAACTTAAAAGGTTTGATCTCGTGTGGCATGCGATAAATTCGAATTCCAAGGTTGAGAGAAATTTTATTCCTAAAAGAAAAGTGAGAAAAGGATGTTTTCTTGAGTAGCAAAGCGTTTTCTTTATTCTCGCTTGAGCTTTGTGTTGTTGGTGATCTCTTTCGCAATTTGGAGTTGGTATTGTGTTGACATATTTGATTCTTTCCAATTCGAGACAAACCAAAGAAGTATTTCATATGGGCATTGAGTGATTTCTCCTTTGGTTTTCGTCTTTGTTCATTTGCAAACTGCCTGATTGTAAATTGGAATGGCTTTCGTGATGAATCTTCGATTTTGGATTTGATCCCTTTGTGGGAATTGGCATTGCGGGTTTGCGGTGAGAACCTTTTTCTTTCAGTTGACTCTGTTTATAATAGAGTTTGTTCAAAGCATGTTCCATTGTGTGTCCATCGTTAAAGGAGGTGATCCTTGTTACGGTAAAGAGTTCGATTGAGAGGTGGAACAAGAGTTTGGTGTGCTATGCGTATGTTGTGTGGTTTGGTACTGAAAGGAAAGGTTAGCCCAAGGTACATTAGGTTATTTTCGACAGTTGTGGGGATTAGGAAGTGGGCGTATCGTCATTACCGTCACAGGTCCTTATGCGAGGAACGCATTGTCTAGTGTGTTTTGGTGTTGAGTGAGAACCTCGAAAGTCGGGATTTGAGGTTTCGTAAGAGCTTTTGACCATTGAGTAAGACCCCAAGTTTGAGTCTCATCCGTGCAGCGTCTTTGGAGAGGTCGGGACGAGCTTTGAGGCATAAGATGTTAGTATCCATTGATGTGCCATGGGTGCACCGTGTTGGCGTGAAGTGACTGGGAGGCTGAGTCTCGCATGTGCGAGCCATCCGGGTGTGTTCACATCCAGAACATGTTAATTGTTGTTTCATTTCTTTGGCTTCCGTTCTGGTGTGCTTTTGGACGGTTAGAATTCGGGGTCGAATTCTATTAAGGGGGGTAGAATGTAATACCTTAAAATTTCTAATTAGAGAGAATATTACCTAGAAGGAGGAAACTTATTCGCTTTTGATTGCATCAAAGACTAGAGATGAAATTTGGTTCAAATTCTATTTTCTTCGCGCATTTGGACCTTAGGGCTTTGGGCCCTTGGGCAGCAGCCCTAGTGGACCAAGAGGGGGGAGGATGAGCCCATGTTGGGCCAGCCCAAGCCACCTCACCTCCTCCCCTCAAACCCTAACCCTAGCTGCCCCCTAATCCCATTTCTCTCCCCTTTGAGCAGCCACTTCTCCTCCACCTCTTTGAGCAGCCGTCATTTTTTTCCCCTGGCCGAAATCCCCCTTGCTCTCCTCACCTTGGGCGCAGCCCTCCTGCTCTCTCTCTCTCCCATTGAAGCCTCCATCTTCCTCCCTCAAGGTAAGCTCCTCCATTGCTGCCCCGTTGGAGTTCCCTGCTGTTGGCCGGCCTCAAGTAGAGGGAAAAGAGAAGGGAGGAGAGGGGAGAAAGGAGGGGAAGAAGGTCCCTACATGTTTGGTCAAGTTGCTGGAGGTCTTCAAGGGTAATGAGTGAATCCCTCACTGTTTTTGAGTGCTTTAGATTCATATTTGGCTTGGTTTAGTAGATCAAATCCCTGCTGTGAACTGAGCAGTTTCTGTCCAGTACTTTTCGTGGACAGTTTCGGGTTCTTAGAGGCTGATTTAGAAGTTTTGGTCTCCTAGAGATATCTAGGCCTCGTTCTTAAGTTTCAGTGGCCACCAAGTTCACTTGATTCCGAGGTCCGAGTCAAAAGTTATGGATGTTTTAGTACCTGCTGCCAGAAATCTGACGAGAATAAACTGTCTGGTTATTTCCTAAATTTTGAAAGGAAATTGGTCGAAACTGAAAGTTCACCCAACTAGGTTATTGTAGAGGATTCGATGACCTTTTCAGATTGGTAAAGAACGTTCAATTTGGAGTTACCTAATGAAAGTTATGATCTTTTATTTCTGCTGTTCATTCTGTAGACAGTTTCTGTACTGAAAGTTCAAGCAATTATTAACCTATTAAATTGGCCAAATTGGTTTATCACGTCAACTAGAGTATTGTAGATTGGTCAGTTAAGAAGCTACAGAAATTGGGTTCACCTCTTTTCGACTTCCAGATCTTAAGATATGTCAATTACCGTGCCGCTGTCCAGAATTAAGTTATGACAGAAAATTGTTGATTTCAGTTTAAGTTTTGTATTAACGACTAGAGTCTTCAGGGAAGCGGTGTATAGCGTTGATTAGTAGAATTGGGTATTTTGGTGTTCTTATTGAATTTATTTCATTGGTTAGGCAGCGGAGCTTCGAGTTTAGGAACGCCATCGCTTCCAGCTAACGCGTCTCAACGCGGAAGGCAAGTACATTGTTGATATAAATGTTTGTGCATTGTGGTTGTTGATATGAGCGTGCTGTGGTAACTCTTGTGTAGTATGAAGTGAAATATCCATGTTTTGTCTCTATGTTGGTTTCATGAATAGAAATGATGGTAATGTTATATTCAATAAGTTGCTTCATGCATTCATTATCTTTTGCCGTCCACGGGAGTGGATGAGGGAGACCATCAATTCGGGATGGTTGAGTAAGACCCATTAATTCCAATATGGGCAATGTTGGACACCCGTATGAAACGTTCTTCATACGGGAATTGGATCCCGCATTTTTGTTAAGATGCGGGCTTGAGTGAACACCGACGGTGTTCACCGACTATCCGATATATGTGTGTGTGCAGTCCATTCCCTTGAAGTTTAAGCATTCATTTCATGTCATAATAAGTACTCATTTGTGTTATGATTAATGTAGAGGCCGTGTAGGTCTTATTCGTATTGATAAATGTGTTTTTAATTATTTTACTTTGAGTCATGGACTCACCCTTGCTTTGTTTATCTATTTCTAGGTGATCGTGATGAGGTTATCACGGGAGGAGTAGACATGCACTACTCGAATAATGCACATCACCTTAGTTCCATTGCAAGAATGAATAAAGACTTTATTATGTTAACTTTGATTGTAATAAATAAATCTAGTCATGGATGGCATTCTTTTATGATCTTTGAGGATTGATCGTTGTTATTGAGATGTTTTATCTTTGTATGGCTTATGTTAAGTTGGTGGTTAGCATCTTAGCTTCGAATAGCCAAGGTGTTAACTTAGTTGGTTAATTAGAATTTATGATTAAGTCTTATAACTGATTTTATTATTGTTTATGATTTATTGTGAAAAACCTCGGTATCGTCGTATACCAAAGAGGTTATGTCGAAATTTTGTGGTTTAGCTTAGGATAGTAGCATTCCGGGCTCGTCTTTGAGTTGGGGTGTTACAGATTGGTATCGAGCGGTTTTAGGTCCGTGGTTAATAGAAAATATTAATATGACACACTTGTACTGAGAGGGGGTTGGGAAATTTATTGCTTCCATTTTTCCTTTGTTATGTTCCACTTGTTGAGCAATTATTGAATTGCTTCTATACTATTTTTTTCTTGTTGTTAATTTATGATATGTTGTGATATTTTATATCTATGAATTTGTTCTATGATTGTCATGAGATGACCCTATATATTCATAGCGATTACCACGGTCATGCGTATTGGTAACGGATGTTGAGAAGTTGAAGTCATGGTTGTTGTCACCGGTTTTGCGGACGATACCACTTTTCGGGTAAGGGATTAGAGAAGTACTTACCTCCATTCGTAGTTGGGTGTTGAGGCGAGTTTCTTTAGAAAAGTTATTCTCTTCCTTGATCTTGAATTTGGCGATTCGGTATTAATTCTGATTGATGAAGATTTCTTGAGTAATGGCTTATAGTTCTCATGATGAATTTTCATTGGTCTTTCTTGGTTCCATAAGTCGACTACTTGTTCTTGATTCTTTGATCTATTGTTGATTTTGGTTTGAGCGTCGGTTTTGATAAGGTTGATCTTTTCATGGGAGTTCGCCTTCTTATTGGAAATTATGATTCCTTTATTCGCGTGGTATTACGGATAATCGGAGGTTTTCTATTGCAAGTTCAATAACATGTGAAAACTTTGGCTTTACGTATTCCTTTTGGATTGTTTCGAGTATTGAAGTGTGATACCTCTTTTCTGAAAGAATGTGTCAAAATCCTTAAGGTTTCGATACTACGATTCGATCCTACCGGAGGCAAATCGATCCGACTCGGGATCTCGACTCTGACTACCTTGGGTGCAAGTATGATCAAGAATGTAACTTGCCTCGCTTGAGGTGAACAGATCAACTGATACTGAGGTGATGTTGTTTTTCTTAACAGGTCACCTAGTACTCACAAGCACTTTCTCCAGGTAGTCTATGTGTACAATCACGTTGATCACACAGTCAAAATCAATCCTCTTATGTGCTCTTCAACGGCGTTGAAATCTGACCTTCCGAAGTCGTCGAAATCTATTCGCGAAATAAGCCAAATTCAAATAAAATTCAAATAACAATTCAAATGAACTCCAAATTAAATAAATTTAGTTTAGATAGCTAGATATTGAATTTAGATAAATTTAGAAATTTGAATGGGCTCAAACGGAGTTTGGATGCAAAAGATATGAGCTTTTGAAGTTTGAAATCACATGAAATGATAGATTTAGGGTTTAAAGGAATTTGTGGTCAAATGAACTCAAAATTAAATAATTTTGGTTTAGTTAGCTAGATAATGATTTTATACAAATTTTGCAATTTGAATCACCCAAATTGGAGTTAGGAATCAAAAGATATGAATTTTACAAGTTTATAACCTAAATCTGGAATTAATAGAATTTTCTGAATTATTTTTCTACTGGAAAAGCTAATTATTGCGCATTGCTAACGTCAGCCCTGAGAATTTCGGAATTTAAAAGGATTTAAAGAAATTCCTACATGTGGGGCCCACATGTCGGTCTCACGGTTCATGTGGACCAAGTCCATGAGAGTTCGAGGCTGAGAGGGGGGTTGGACCTTGCCACGCGGGCGTGCCACGTGAGCGGAGGGAGGGAGGTGGCGCTGACGCGACCGTGAGGTGGCGCATCGTGAGGTGACGCGACCGGCGGACGGCGGCCCGGTGAGGTCCGGCGAGGGTGGCAAGGGAAAGAGGGGAACGCGAGGATCTTAGGGCTTACCGTGGCGGTGCGAGAGCTAGCACGGGTCACCGGCGGCGAGGGAAAGAAGCGGCGGCGCTTGCGGCTCGACGGCGAGGAAGGGGCTTCGGTGGCACTCGGGCGGAACGGAGGTGAGCACCAGGTCGGCGAGGAGGTGACGGTGCCGATGGTGTAGGCGGCGGCGGCGTGAGGCGGTGGCGCGGCGCTAGAGGCGGCGAAGAGGCGGCGGCGGCGAGCAAGAATCGGAGATTCGGCGAGAGATGAGCGAGAGGAGGGTGAGTGAGGGGGAGAGGATGAGGAGGAAGAGAGGCTCACCGTGCTCCCTTTTATAGGGGCCGGGAGTGACCGGAGGTGGAGATCGTGGCGCGGTCATGGTGGCGGCGGTTAGGGGAGCGGACGAGCCGGGCGCCGAGAGAGAGGGGGAAAGGTGGGGGTTGGAGGCGGTGGTGGGGTGCGGTTCGTGTGCGCGCGGTCGTGAGAGGAGAGGGAGCGGGAATTGTGGCGTTGACGAAGCTCGACATGGCCGAGAATGGCGGAGCGCGCGGCGTCGTGGGGAAGAGGAGGAAGAAGGAAGAAGGAGATGCGGGCGGGGCCACACGGCAGTGAGAGAAGAGGGGTGGCTGGCGGGTGGGGCCAAGTGCGGAGGGAGAGAGAGAGCGGCGGTGGAGGTGGGCCGAATGGGCGGCGCGGGAGGAAAAGAAATGGGCGAGTAGATTTTGCCCAAAGTGGTTTAAATTTTAAATTGATTTATGAATTGTTTTAATTCTAGAAATTAGTTTAGGCTTTAAAATATAGCAAAATAGATCCAAAAATTATGGAAAAATTCACAGAAATTCCCATACTTATTTTGGACTTAATAAAATTATTTCCAACTAATACTTGGCTTTTTAATTTTGCAAATAAATTGTTTTGGCTTAAAATATTTATAAAAAAAGGCTTTTAAAAACTCAAAAAATTCCAAAAATTAAGTAAATTTTTATTTTTCAAATAAAACTAAATGAGACTTCAAGAACTTTAAAAAAATTTTAACTTTTGACTTTTGAAACTTCAGAAATTCAAATTAAGCAATCAAACTCTTCCAAAAAAAAATTCAGAAAATCAAATAAACTAATAACTTTATTTATTTTATTTTGGTAACATAACCTTGGGATGTTACAATATCATAGACATCTTTCCCTCTAAAAGCCCTTGGAGCTGAACCGTCCTCTTATTTCCGTCGAATTGTTTCTTCATCTTTCGGTATGGGTGACTCCTGGGAAGGAACCTACGATGACGCGTATACACAGTTTTGCGCGAGTTGTTTAGCCATACACTCTCCGTAGCATGTAAGCAGTGCAGACAAGCTTTGACTCCTTTTGTACTGAAGCCCGACAGGTTACCAAGGGCAGGAAAATCATTGATGGTGCAGAACAACATGGCGTGTAAAGTGAAGTTCTCTCGTTTGTACGCATCCCATACTGTCCCTTCGTTCCACGGTGTCACAAGATCTTCTAGCAATGGTGCTAGGTACACATCAATATCATTCCCAGGTTGTTTCGGCCCTTGGATAAGTAGTGACATCAAAATGTACTTCCGCTTCATACACAACCAAGGAGGAAAGTTGTACATGCATAGATTCACAGGCTAGGTGCTATGTCGGCTGTTCATGTTACCGAAAGGATTCATTCCATCTGTACTCAACCCTAACCTTATGTTCCTCGGTTCGCACCGAACTCTTGAAGCTCCGATCGAAGTTTCTCCACTGAGAAGAATCAACAGGGTGTCTTAGCTTTCCATCTTTCTTACGGTCATCCGAGTGCCAACGCACCAATCTTGCCTCCTTTGGGTTCGCATATAAACGCTTCAAACATGGGATCACAGGCAGATACCACAACATCTTAGCAGGATGTCCTTGCTTCAACCTAGCAGTATTCTGACGCTTGTATCGGGATGCTTTGCACACAGGACATACATGCATGTCTGCATACTCTTTACGGTAGAGGATACAATCGTTCGGACATGCATGTATTTTTTCTACTTCCATTCCCAATGGACAAAGAACCTTCTTTGCTTGGTAAGTGGTGTTGGGCAACACGTTTCCCTCCGGAAGAATGTCCGCTAGGAGACCTAACAACACCGTGAAACTCTTATCGGACCAACCATTGCTTGCCTTTAATTTAAGCAGTTCAATCACGGTTGACAACCTTATGTATTCCAGCTTGCAACTAGGGAACAAAGGTCTCACCGAGTCCTCCATTAAGCGCTCGAATTTACAAAACTCTCTCTCATTGTAGTTCTCTTCTGCATCGCGTAGCATCTGATCCAGATTGTCATCGTATGACCTATCCTCATCAAAAGCACAGTCTACATCCGGCATATCGTTGACTTCCTCGGCGATGTCGTTATTACTAACTTCCTGTGTAATCTACTCTTCACCGTGACTGGTCCAACATGTATACCCTTTTTTGAAACCCCTTCGAATCAAGTGTGCTTCTATCTGCGCCGGGTTGGTAAACATCTTCAGATTACCGCAATCAATGCATGGATAGTACATAAATTTTATCCCCTTCTTCAACATATCCTGCTCGGCGGCTCTTCTAAAAGCAACCACACCATTAATGTACTCTTGACTCGCACGGTTCATACCATACATCCAGTTTCGGTCCATCTACGCTACACATGTAACAAAATATATAGTGTCAAATTAGATTAATAAAATCACTCTCAACCGCTCTCTCTCTCTCTCTCTCTCTCCATTTCCTTCTCCCTCACAAAACTTTAATGCATATGCCAACCACCCAATGAAAAATATTATTCTATTCCCTTGCATCCGGATGCAAAAGTTTGCATCGATTCCTAGAGTTTTGCTTTGGAATAGGCAGCTTCCACATGTGGAATCGGTTCCTAGCATCAAATCTAGCCATTTGAACCGACTAATTAAGCACGTAAATTGTAGATGCTCTGAAGGGTTATAGATTATTACTCTCGGAGCTCACGACGAAAATACCAAATCTCTTGAGATTTCTCTCCTTCTCCCTCCCTTTCTCCTCTCCTTCTCCTCCCATCTCTCTCTGTCGGCGGCGCAGTGTGTTTTTATTTGGGTGACGGCTCAAATGGGAATGGGCAGGGGGTACTCCAGGTATTTATAGCGTGAGGATATCACAAACAGTTCAAAATATGAACTGTCTGTGATACACAAATATCACAGACGGTTTTTTAATAGAACCATCCGTGATATTGTACATACGGTTCTATTCCAAAACCGTCTGTGATAATCTCCCGTATCACCGACGGTTTTAAAATAGAACCGTCAGTGATATTTCACATACGGTTCTATTTATAAACCGTCTGTGATACGGATGATTATCACAGACGGTTTATTAATAGAACCGGTGTGATATTTCACAGACGGTTCTATTAATGAACCGTCTGTGATATATGCCTATCACAGACGGTTACTAATAAGAACCGTCTGTGATAGGCCGGCAGTACAAATGCCGCGTCCCAACAGACCCAACACAGACGGTTTCAAATGAATCCGTCTATGATGGGGTGTCTACTATAGCCTGTTTTGTAGTAGTGTATCAAATCGCAACGCCAAACGTCCTTGTTTAGCTAAGCTAGCTAGGTCCTCCGAAAGGAAGACCTCCAGACCAATGTGCATGCTAACATATATAGCTCTCATATCAACCAATGTGCATGCTAACATAGCTCTCATCTTCCAGTCTATCTCTATGCACACACATGCACCCAACACAACACAACAGCTTCGCAAGCGCAATATATATACGTACCCTCCTACCCTGGTCTAGATACTCCTATATAATACTCTTTCGATTGATTTTTAGAAGGCACGGTTTGATTTTTCGCCGTCTTCAAAATGAACTTTGGCCATATATTTTTTATGCATAACTACAAAATCGTGATTATGAGAAAATACTTTCAAATACAAATCCAATTGTATCACTTTTGTATTGCATAACCTATATATTTGTTGGATTGATTGTTGGTCAAGAGTTTTAAAGTTTGAATCTTAAATTACATGCGCGTCAAAAGAAGATCAAAAGAGGGAGTAGTTAATTAATACTCCCTCAGGCCACAAAAAAAAATCATTTTGGACGTTAACACGATCCCCACAATACAACTTTGACTAATAATTTATATTGTACTCCCTTCATTCTTAAATACATGACGTTGGCTAGTTATGATTTCAATTATAAGACGTCAAGCTTTGTAGAATGGAGGGAGTAATAAATTTATATAACCCAATAAAATTATACTTTAATGAAAGTTTGTAACACCCCAATTTTCAAAATCGGGATGTTAATATTTAAGTTGGCGATCTAATAAATTTTTGACTCTGTTGTAAAATTTGCCCATGTTTAAGTAAAATGTTAGTTTTTAAAGTCAAATCAAATTAATTAAAAGGTTGCATTCAAAGTTAAATCGAGTTGTTTAAAAGTTGTATAATAATAATAATAACCAACAATATTAAATCGAATTGTTTTAGAGACTGTATTTAAATTAAATTATTTTGTTTCTTATTTTCGCATGTATTTCAAAAATGATGATACATGCATTAGTATTGCTCTCTTTCCTGGTTCGACCGACCGCGGGCAAAACGACCGCGTGTCCCTTCTTTTTCTGTGAGCTCCCTTTTTCCTTCTCTGCTAACTCCTTTCACTTCTCTCCTTCAAATTTCATCCAAAAGCTCCAAACTAAGCCATGCATGTCATACCACCGCAATCGTCATCGCACGACCAACCCATTTCTGTAATTCGTTTTCGCATGCATGGTAGTTTGAGCGAATTGCGAAAGGAGAAAAGAAGTAACAGATAAAACTTCGGCATGTCCACTCTTTTCCCCAACTTCTCTCCTCGCAATCACAATCAAAAACCAAAAATCGTGCAACACATGTTATACCATTGCGATCGTTGTCTCGAAAGCGTTCTATTTTAGCGATTAGTTCGCGCATATGAGGTCGTTTGAACGAGTTAGAGAAAAGGAGAAAGAAATGCACTATTTAATTCCGCTGCCCATTTCTCTACTCCCAGCCGAACAACCCCATCACCATGCCATTTTTTTTGTTACCTCACTGTCTTCCTTTATTCCCAACCCAAAGCGCTCATTGCCATACTCTATCCAACATGCAAAAGCACTGCCATTCATTTCCTTCTCCCAACCGAACCACTCACCAATTTTTTTCCAGCCGAACCATTTCTTTTTCCCCTGCCATTTCTTTTCCAACTGAGCACTCCCTGCTATTTCCTTTATGCCCAGCCGAAGCTCATTCCCCCATTGCCACTTTCTTTTTGCTCCCCTGCCGAGCAACTTCCTCACTACCACTCATTTCCATCACTACATCATCCTCTTCTCCCCAACCAACAACCCACTTCACGCTGTTCCATCTCCCCATCAGTGAACGCACTTCTAGTTACTCCCCAATCAACACTTTAGAACATGTTCATCTCAAATACTTCTCTCCTTCTAATATCATCCATAGAAGCAAAACCAAGCTTTGCATGCTATGCCATCGCAATCACCTAAGCTTCCCATCCATACCATTAGTTTTCACATACGAGCTCTTTTAAGCATTTTGAAAGAAGGGATACACTTGTCTTGGTGGTGTTCCTTGCATTTCTTTGGCGCATGGCGTGGTGCGCGCATCGAGCTGCGGCGTACACGGTGCACCAGCTCCACGTGGTACATGGCGCGGCCGCCAAGCATACGGCAACAACGGCGGCCTGGCAGGCGGTAGCTCCATGCAGCGGCGTGGAAGGAGTGGCTGCGACAAGCAGCAGCGGCGAGGCCGAGCCAAGGCCGGCGCGGTGCATGGCCGGAGGCGAGGAGGCTTCGGTGACGCCGAGGCCTGGCGGCGGTTGGAGCACGGCGACAAGGGCGGCATGGTGTGACGCCCAGGGCGCGTCGACACTGAGGCATGATGCGGCGACGACACAAGGAGGCAGTGCCTTGGCGCCGAGGGAGAAGCCGAGGATGCGAGGCTTGGCTTGGCGGCGCGGTGTGGCGACGGCCATGCATGCAGCGGTGTGGCGGCCTGAGCGAGGCGAGGCAGTATAGCGTGTCGCGCTTGAGTGCGGCATCGGCAAGGTGGCTCCGTCGGTGTGGCCGAGAGCGACGGCTCCGATGCGAAGTGGGGTGCGGATGTGGACGAGCTCGGCAACAACTACGGCAGACGCGGATGAGAGGCCAAGCGGATGCGGGATCGGCGACGACTATGGCGGATGCGGACGGGGAGCCGAGAAGACGACACCCGGTGACGATTCACACACCTAGCGTTGCGGTAAAATCTTTAGTGTTATTTTTGTTACTGCGCTATGATATTAGTCATGCATATTGCATATTAGTCATGAGCATGACATCTATTTATGCATGTTTAATTTTAAAAATGATTTGGTAGCTTAAAATCAGTATAATTCTCCGGTTATATCGTATTTGTGCGTAGGCATGATTATGTATCGATATATTGGTGAATACGGATAATTAGATTATTGTGGCAAAATACGTGTATTATTAATCGATAAAAGCTAGATTAAATATATGATTGGATTATTTGATCGGACGATATTATTTTGAAGTTACATGGAAGTTAGTGGTGATCTTTGGATAATACATTAATTGGAGATTTTCCCTCACGTTGGATTAGTAACTTTAGGAGATTGGACGAATAATGATTTTTATAATTTATTACTTGATGGATGACGTATGCGTTGATGTTTAAAGATATAGATATTATTTATGTGTATTGTTGCTAGTTGGATGTCGGATTAAGTACATTACTGGATTGTTTGATCGGATGTCTTAACTGATAGTTATGCGAATCTTATATGCTAGAATTGGGAGATGTAGAATGGATTATTTGAGTACAGATAAATATTTGGATCATCATATAATTAGTAGTTAAGCCCTAGGTGCTGAGTTGATATATTAGTACCCTCAATTGGATCAGTAGATAAAGGATTATTAGTTGATCGTAGAGGCACATATATGATTGGATTGGTATAGGTCGTTCACAACTAAGTTCGGTGGTATGGATATGAGTGGATCGATTAGTGAGCCATTAGATATTGGATGTGTTATTAAAATGGTTAATCTCATTAGGTGTCGGTTAGTCAAATAAACCTCGATCGGTGGAAATTTTAGTATGCGCGATTTTGTTTTACCAAGGTGAGACTAGTAGAGTTGGATATTTAGTATTAGTTTAATTAGTCTAGTGAAGAATAATTGTTGGATGTAGTCATGGTCATATGCCCATAACTTGGTAGTTTTCGTACAATAACCGGATGGATTGTGTAGATAAAGTTTACGAGTCCAGGAATTATTTATTGGATTGACTAATTTGATTATGCTTTAGTGGAGGTTAGTATGGGATTTAGATCAAGATATGAGAATATGATCGGAAAGTGTTTATGCTTGTGATTAGATTCAACACCGAAGAATCGTTTAAGTCAATGAATATGAGAAGATTAGATTGGTCGGTAGATCTTTTCTTTTAGGAATTAAATGAAAAAGAAAAGAAAATACGTATGCCCTATTTGTTAGTGCCTGAGGCCAGTATAGGCTCGGTAGAAAAAAATATTAAATGTTAAAGGAAATTCGGAAAACAATAATTTGTACACTAAAAATTCATTAAACTTCAAAAATGCATAACTAATTCAAATTAACTTCAAATCAAGCAAAACTAATTTTGATAATTTTTATTTTTAATGAACTTTAATTTGAACTAGTTTTGAATTTTTTTTCTATCACAGAAAATATAGATTTTGGAAAATGATCCAAAACTGAATTATTTTTAGATTAAAAATGCTTTTAACTTTGAAAATTTATAGAAAAATATTTCTGAACTCCAAATGAGTTGAACCAAATTATTTTGGTCTTATAATTTTATTCTCTATCTAACCATGTAATCCTTATCCCCACCACTATTCTACAAAATTCTGCGGAAAGATGAGTTTCGGATGAACAGTGACCGAAGATCATTTTTCAGCCTTTTTCTAAAATCTGATTTTCAAACTGCAATAACTATCTCATCCCAAATCCAATTGAAATAATTCTTTCACCTAAATTTATATAAAATCATGATATAGTTACTGTAGAAATTTCATACATTTTTTAGTATTTTGAATTTTTAGCTTTTCTCAGTGTTTATTTGGTGTTGTTTTTCTTTAGAATCCGAAGTGCTCGACGTTAATGACCACACGACTGAAAGCGCACAACTAGACTTCCAGCAAGGCAAGTATTATTTGAACTTTATTTTGCATCATATTGATCCCAATTTTTGTTAAGTTAGTATTTTAAAATGCAATGATATTGCTGGCATGCTATTTTGATATGTCAGTATTTTTGTGAGTTGTAGTTAGTTATGTTCTACTCATGCTTTTATCCTTGTTAATTCCAGTACATATATGCTTAAGTTAGTTGTGTGTGACGATGTTTGTATAGTATGTATATTGTGCTTAGCCATGCAAGTCTAGAAGTTATGGTAGTTTGATTGACGGGATTAGCTCGTCGATTGTGGGGAAACACCATCACTCTTATCTTTTATTGATTTTTATCCCGATCTTCGTATATGGTTATTTGAGTCTAAACTTTATTATCTAAAAAGATTTGGGTCTGCACAAGTAAAGAATCTAGACTCATCATTATGAGTTAATAGAATATTTTGGTGATTAATGATAAATCTATTTGTGAGACTAACTCTCTTGTTCGATATATCTATTGTTTAGTCTCAGTTGAATATAAAGGTGAAAATCAAAGAGGTATGCACTCAACATCATTTTTCTCATATCTTGTTGGATTCCTCGGATCCAAATATAGGTTGAACTCCACCAAAAAGTTAACTTGAATATGTGCATATGTTCTTCTTACACATTCTTGTATGCACACATTTAGGGGGAGTTCACTCTATGTTTTGTGGTTTCATTAGTATTGATCTCTATTCTTTTTTCCACATATATTAAGAATATTTACTTTGAAACATATCTTTTGAGTATATACAACTTGTGTAGTTCATATATACTCATACAAATGTACATTCAATTATTTGTAATTGTGATGGTTGCCATCAATTATCAAAGAGAGAAAGATTGAAGTATCTTGTTCCACCATTATGAGTTAATGGTATGTTGTGGTAATTAATGGTAATCATATTGTGAAACTAATATTTTCGATGAGTTGGATGAATAGGTTATGTTCCAGGGCGATGAAGACTCGGGATGAAGAATGCATCATGTGTTGATGCATATCAAGATTCGGGATAAAGAAAATCATCATGTGCTGTTGATGTTCAAGAAGAGGAGATGATCATGAGTTGATCATCAAGTTAAAAGAAGACCCATCATGTGTTGATAGACATCAAGTGAAGAATACATCATGTGTTGATGCATATCAAGACCTGGGATGAAGGATGTCATCATGTGTTGATAAGCATCAAGTCAAGATCCCGAAGTAAAGGAAATCATCATGTGTTGATGATCGTCAAGTCAAGGACCCGGACTTGAAATGAAGATGTGCGTCATCAAGCTTCAAAAAGATGTGCAAGGCAAATGTATGACTAGCTAGGGCTAAGGATGTGTTCCTAGTCTTTACCGGTCTCGGCGTTTGGTTGAAAGACCGGATTGCTAGTATAGGTTGCCGTACTATTAAGAGGGGTCTTGTCTAGTAGTTTGAGTCTCATCATGTGTAGATAGCTCAATCCCGCTTGCTCTAGCTCTCCGTGGCATGATGCTATTATTTGCGAATGTGTTTTGCAAATAGTTGAGGCTCATGTGTCTAATCCTTGTAGCATGTGACTATACTTTGCAAATGTGTTTTGCAAATAGTTGAAGTCTATGTACCTACTCCTTATGGCATGATCTAAGTTTACAAATGTGTTTTGCAAATTGTTGGAATTCATGCATTTTCCCTTGGCATAGTCTAAGATTGCTTGTTGCTATCCTCTTTGGACTTGGATCATGGTTGTGACTCTTTGAAGTTCTTATGCTTTATGCATTGATCTAATGTGTTTGAGATCATAAAATCATGTGGATTGTGTAGCCCTCTAAATAAGCTTTCAATAGAGTCTAAGATCACTCAATTCCGACATCGGAGTCAAAAGTTATGACTATTTTTTCGAGTGTCGCCTGTGTTGAAATCCAGGTGCGGACTGACCGTAGTTGAAAGCCTGGACTGACCGCCCATATGCCTACGGACTGACTGCCCTTATAAGGCCGGTCAACATTTTCCAGAGGGCATATTTCTCGATTTTCTTCCACCCAGAAAGCCCGGATTGACCGGGGGTCCGGTCAGACTGGACCCTATGAGGGTGGACTGACTGGGAATTGTGTGTAACGGCTATTTTTATGGCCGTTGCACTATAGCCTGGACTGACTGGCTCTATGCTTGCGGACTGACCAGGTTTCCCTGATTTTCGGCAGATTCTCCTCCAAACGGCTAGTTTTTATGTGTGGGCTATAAATACCCACCTTGGCCGGTTGGAGGGCAATGCTTGGCATCCCATTTCATTCTCTTGAGCTAGTGTGAGCTTCTCCACTCAATTGTGCATGTGTTGCACCTTGTGTGCAAAGGGAGAGGGTCTAGTTGCATGTGTTGCAACTAGAATTAGATTGAGCATCCAATTGTGCATGTGTTGCACTTGGTGAGAGTCAAGCGAGAGGCTTGGCTTATTACTCTTAGTGTTTGCCGACACCTAGATGGCGTGGAGGCGTCGTGGTCCGGTGATCTTGTCGAGAAGCTTGTGAGAAGGCCTGGTGGTTATGAGTGGTTTAGTGTTCGCTATCTCCAGAGTGGAGGAAGATCAATCCCGAGTGGATCGAGGTGTTGGTTCGTGTTGTGAACCGGTCTAATTGGTTGGACTTACCTCGGAGGTGTTGGCTCAAGTTGTAGAGCCGGTCCAACATGGTTGGGCTTACCTCAATGTGGATTAGGGGAGACCGGCAAGTCTCCGAACACCATGGTAAAACATCGTTGTGTCATTGTGGTTTGTTTTTTTGTACTTTACTTTGCGCAAATTTATATTCATAGAATTAAATTGCTTACATGTATTTGTATGATTGCTATCATTATCAATAGACTTATTTTGTTGGTGCACTTAGTAAAGACTAGTTATTCTAGGCTTTAATTGTGCAAAACCGGTTTGTTGTTAGCTTTCACATTAGAAATCGGATTTAGCCTTAGAAATTTTTAGAAATAACTATTCACCCTCCTCTAGTCGGCCTCCTCGATCTAACAACAAGTGGTTGTAGTGTGGGTGCTTTTATGCATGAGACTCGGGTATCGCGGTTGTCTTGTCCGAACCATTGTAACATCCTAATTTTCTGAGCTTTAAAAATCCTTTGATTAGTTAGTGGTTCGAAAATTCACCTTTGGATTTATTTGATTTTAAACCAAACTTAATATAAACTTTCAATAAGCAAAACCATTTAATCTGATTAATGTCAACATCAACATTGGTCAAAACTATTTTATTTAGATTCTATGGGCTTGGATATATTTTCTAGATTTTTCTAGAACTTTTTCGATTTCATTTGTTATTTTCTAATGCTTATTTGAATTCTTAGTATTTTCTAAATTAGAAAATGTATTTAAATCTCAGTATTTGCTCTGGGCCGAATCTCAGCCCAAGTCCCATTCCTATTCTTGTTTCGGCCTAGATCCGCGCCAGTTGCTCGTCAGCGCGTGCGCGCCGCTCCGCGTCGCTGACTGGTGGGGCCGCTTGTCAGGTTTGTCTCGTCCTCATCGTCTTCTTCTCCACGTGAACATCGCGTTCGTCCGCCATTGTTGCACCTTGAAGCCTTGTCCGACAACGGGGCTTTTCCAACTAAAGTCCATTTAGAAAACGTTTAGAATCTTATCCCTTTCTCTCTCGCACCCAAATTCGGTAGAATCAGATCCCGTATCCCCTTCAAACTCGGGATTTCACTTAGGATTGTTTCGGACTCTTTTACGGTTCTACCTAATCCGGCACGCCCACGCCCCTATAAATAGCCCCCTAGGATCGCCATCTACCCCGCACCAAAACCCCCCAACTCGTCGCACCTTTAGAGCCCTAGAGTCGCTGCATTTGAAGCTTTAGGGTTTTTGGCCGAGACTTCGTTTTCGTTGAATTGCGCTGTCACCATTGCCACCTCGTCGACGTTGACCCCTCCGCTGAGTTCGCCATCGCAACCGCTACCTCCAGAACCTCTTCGCATCATCGGAGCGTCGTCGGAACGTTTTCCCGACAACACCTGATTCTTCTGCGCCACCTCGAGCTCGCCGCCAGTCATCTAAGCCGTCCTTGACCACCGGTAAGGGTACCACTGAGTTTGCAATAGCACCAGCTACACACCGGTACCACCCACCGCCGATGAACCGCCGTCTATCGCCAACGACCATCGGGTCTAAAGCCGTTGACGTCGTCGAGGTGACATGGTCGTCCACGTGCGCAGCCACATCAGCGCCCGTGCCTGCGTGTCATCCCATGTGTTCGCTGACTTGGCGCCACGTGTGCATGCGTGTGGCAGTCCAACCCAGCCCAGATCCAAAACCTCCGTGCACCCGGTCCACGGTGCACTATCTCACTGACTTGTGGGTCTCACATGTCAGCCTCAGCCTTTTTTCTTCTGGTTTTCTTTTTAATTTCGAAAATCCCAGGGCTGACGTCAACATGCGTCATAATCTGATTTTCCAGTAGAGAAATAATTCGGAATATTCCAGAAATTCCAATTTTGCCTTTTTCTTTAGATTAGATCTTCCAAAAGCCATATCTTTTGCATCCGAACTCCGATTGAGTCCATTCAAATTTCTAAATTCATCTAAATTCGAGCTCTATTTTAATCAAAATTTTATTTAATTTTTGGAGTTTATTTTCTTCTCTGTTTTATTTATTTATTTATATTTGTTTGTTTCGTTTGCGAGTAGATGTTGATATTTCAGGAGATTTTGAAGAAGAAAGAGTTCACCAAGACCAAGATAGGTACCAAGATCTATTTCAAGGTAAGTTATACCTTTTATCATATTGAACCCAATTTTCAAAATTATATTGGTTCAAATTATTGCATTTATTTCTAGTATTTATTTAAATGCTTTTGGGTTTAGTTATTAATCCAAATTGTTATGTCCACCTTGTATATTGCTATGTCATAATCTTTTGTCACCCTAGATTGATTCATTATTTAGTTGGTATTATCATAGCAGCAACGTGGGTTGGTTAGATACGATTAATTTGTTTAGCCATGCAACGAGTCATCATTTCATGTGACTTGCAAATATAAATTTTACTAAGTGAATATAGAACTTTGTGATAAAACTGTGTGCTGTGTGCTATTACTCGTTGATGGCATGTGTTGTACTTAACCAACTGGGTGGTAAAGAATTTAGACTGAGGCAAGTGGTGGATACTGTGTGATATGATGGAGCTATGTGATTGAGAATAATAATCTGTGTGGCATAGTTAGAAATTAAAAGTCTTGTCTTGGTCAATTAGGACTTAACTTTGTGCACCATTGAACTGAGTCTTACTGTACGACTACATGCCTGGTTTGGGACAGACTTAACTTAATAAGTTATAGATTCTCGACGTTGACTACTCAGGTAGTAGGTTAGGGTGTGTGATGGGATAGAGGTGTGAACTACCAAGTAGATCACATCACAGGACGGTTCGCCGCTTCCTTGTCCAATAGTGTGTGTTGTACCAAGCGTTGTGTTTGGGTGGTATGACGTTAATGCACATCGGGAGTGTCAATATTGAGATGAAGTTTCTGAAAGGTTTTGTTATGATTAGTGCTCGCAATACTGATTATATCGTTTGGGTAAAGTGTAGAACCTCTGCAGAGTGTTTAACAATCTATTCGAATAGCCGCGTCCGCGGTCATGGACATGCTCGGGGATTTCACACGAGGGTTAGATTTTCATAAAACATTTGGGAAGGGACAGCTGTGTGATCTAAGTCATATGGCTGTGTGAATAATTTGATTAGGTTTTGTGTTCTTTTTTTAAAACAACTGTAAAATTATTATTGTTTACTTGTTTTGAATTATACTTTCAATCTATTATTTGTATTCAATCACAAATGTTGCATTTCTGCAAAATAACCACAAGATCTATTCCTTTGGAATAATCATGCATCTATATATTACATTCTATGGTATGACTTGCGAGTACGGTTGTGTACTCATACTTGCTAAATCAAATCAACAGAAGTAGAGGATTCATCACCTGCATTCGAGGAGGAGTACTACGAAGGTGCTGATCGTTAGGTCTTGATCCCAGTCGGTTGCCTGTGGTGAATTGATGGGATTCCGTTGAAGTTTATTTGTTCCGCTACTGCTTATTTAATTATTGTCAGCCCTGTGAGGCTTAATAAATGTAAACTCGATCATAAGATCAAAACCATACTTGTTATTCAAATTAATCGTTTATGTTATTATTCGATTTGTGTGAATCGATATTCATCTATGTTGATACTGTGTGCACTAGCGTGATACTAGACTAGTGCAGAATACACAGAGAGTCCAAAATTGCATTTTTGGGTCCCGATAACCATCAAGGACTAAACTTTGGTAACGTCGTTAATTCAAATAAAACTCGTACTTCCACACGCGGGATATGGGTATCGTTCGGTTAAGTAGGGGGGGGTCTTATTGGGTTAAGTCCTAGGTGGTGTGAGGATATTTGTGTTCGATCATTAATTTGTTCGTAGGATCTGATGTAATTTTCTATAATATACATGGGAGCACTATTTTTCTTTATTTACATTGTATCGGTATCTCCAACACAACTTGCGAGCCCGCTTAGCAAGCGCTATCGGTCATTTGTACTAAGTTTGGGGTTCATCTCGCAATGGAGACTCATCTCAATAGAGTTTTCTTGCTAAACAATAATGAATCTCGATTTCCCTGGCCGACATACCTTAGGAAGTGTTTATATCCAGAGGCTTACGGGCTAATCGAGTCGTGTGGGTAAAATTGTACTCCCCTACAGGGTGTAAATCTATTCGAATAACCGTGTCCACGGTTATGGACAACCACTTGAATTCGGGAGTCACTATTGTTAGACTTTAAATTAAATTTGACATGGTTTCTACTCAGTAATCGGCATGAATGGGTACTCATGCATTTTACTTTATCAAAGTGGGCTGTTACTTTGGTATTTTTTTTTATCTATATGTTTATCAAGGTATATCTTGTCACATGTTTTACTTTTGCTTTAAATCTGTTTTCTAAATGGCAATTGAAAAACTAATATGTGCAGGATAAAATTATTGTATTTTTTGCAAAACTAAGCCACTAATGCCATCCTTTGAGTATCCTATAGCATATATACTTTTAAATTTGTATAAGACTTGCAAGTACATGTATACTTAACCCGTCTCTACTTACGCTTGATACGTTCGTTAGCGCCGATTTTGGCGACGCTAACGAATAGTGCTCTTTCTAGCTCCCAGTCGCCTTGGGTTATGGGGCATACTTGCTGGACCTTTTGTTTTATTTTTCTTACTTCCGTTGCTACTTAATGTTATTATTTGAATTTGACCGGTCGGCCACTTTGTAATAGTTGTAGACTTTAGCTATTATATTGTATGCCACTTGTAATATCAATGTATGCCTGGTATGACTTTTGATTGACGTTGAATGAGGGTATATACGTGTTGGTCGCTGATCTTGGGAGCCAACACGGACACATACCCGCTGTTTTTGAATTCCATTTTAACTCGTTTAAGTGTGTATTCGGTTGATTGGGGAACCGGTTACCATGCAGCATCCGCAGAGGAGCGGTGTGTAGATCACCGGGGCTCTAGTTTCAGCCAGGTCCTCTCACTTTGATAGGGTTAAGTTGGAATTCATTTACTTGAGGCCTAAAATTATTTTTATAAAACCGGGAAGGCCTCAGTCTTACGGAAATAACCGTGGGTCCTCACAAAGTTTTTTCGAGACAAATCTATACATACAATTTTCATATATTTAATTTAAACATTAAATAATATATAAATAATCAAAGTTTATAAAGTTTGATTGCACATACCCAAAGGGAATTAATCTTTTTGTGACCGGAGGGAGTAGCTAGTAGAGCACTACTATTTTGTTTTTACTTATTGATGTGCTAAAACGATGAATCTAGTTACTATAAGTTAACAGGCTCTTTTCAGTTTTTAGCAAAGATATTTAATACAGTATGTTCTAGCTCGAGAGCACTAAAAATAAAATAAAAGGTGGCGATTGATTTTAAACGGCCAACTACTAGAGCTTAAATTCCACGTGCGGCCGGCCGCGCGCTCATGGGTTGCATGTTACCACGGATTGGCGCATGCATGTACTGCACCTAGGCTAGCTTGTAGCTGCCTGTGAGTTTTTGGCTGATTTAATCTTTTTTTTTTACGTAATAGTAAAATTAGTTAGTTATCCCGTGTCTAAAATGGCGCGGTAGGCCTTGTGCGGCGTGCTGCTATCCAGATTGTGGTAGGACACATGTCGAGCTCCCAACCAGTGGTAGCCGGCCTGTCGCGCACCTAGACCGCGGCAGGTCGGCAGGCAGGCGCGGTAGAAACATGCGCAGGCCACCTGTCGCGGATCGGGTGTGTGGCAGGTGGTCTGCCGCCGTTTGGATGTGCGACACGTGGTATGCCGTGATATTTTTCGTGTGATAGAAGTGTCATTTTTGTTATTTTATTTACGAGGGCGTTAGTTTTGTTACTTCATTTTTTTTTAAAAAAAGTGTCATTTCCGCCCAAAGACTGGCTGCCCGTGCATGTGCCGGCTTTCATGCCAAATTGCCTGTGCAAAGCTGATCAATTGCTTAATGCAACGCGTTGGCCGGCGGTGCATGTGCATGCCACATTGCCACAGCCTTGCTTTGCTTACCTGACACAATTAAGGAAATTTGGTAGAGTAGCTAGCTAGCCAGCGCGCGCGCATGCAGATACTCCATGGCGATCAATCGAGATCGCTAGCTAGCTCGATGATATATATGAAAAATGAACATCAAAGGAGAATCCTGCAATGTGGCGGGTACAGCTCACTTAGGCGGATTAGGTCCTGTAAGATCAATCACCTTATTAGGTGGGGATGGGCTTTCGTTTCTGGTGAGTTCGTATGGGCCAAATGGAGCGCTATTAGGCCTCATAATTCACATATGGGAGTCTTCTGGTCTTCTGGAGTTTGTATTATTTTTCTTCTGCTCCTTAACATTAACTTCATCTGGGACGTACGGCCATTAATTTCAATTATTGGGCCCAATTGACCTTAATTAAGCATGTATTGGCTTTGTTGATCCATCATGTATTATTTCGGTTTGAACATGCGCCTCCTATAGCCTGCGTAGCAGATGCTCCATCCACGAGTTGCCCACCATGTAGTATGATGTCGTGGCGTGAGTTGTACGCTTTCAATGTCCATGATCCATGGAAACAATAGGATGGGGAGATAATGGGCAACATGGAAAGGATTTTTTTCAGTAAGAGGGTATTGTTGGATAAGCATAGAATTTGTTATGATTTAATTTTTTTGTTGGTCAGTGAATTTTTCTTGGGTTGTTTGCTAGAGGTTTTTAGGGATGTGGAAGGGAGAGGTGAGAGTAGAGAAGCATCAATCAAACATTCACCAACTAAATCTTTTAAAATATAATAATGATGTAGCAAATGAATTAGTTGAATGAACAGTGGCATTAACATTTACTATATTGCAACACAACCTATGTGGTACAAGTGGTATAAACACACAAGATGTAATATTTTATCTAGGTACATACACCAAAGATCGAACATGAATGCATGAATATTTAAAATAACATTTGGCAAATAAGTAGTACTCGGCAGGCATCCACTACTACAAAGCAGGTAATAGGACACCTCATCACGAGCGGTTCCAAAGGCGATCGTGTTGAGCTTTCTCTGACGGTTCCCTTTGGAACGTCTGGAACTCGTCGTGATATGTCCTCATCACGAGCGGTTCTTATTACCAACCGTTTGTGATACTTCACGCGGCGGTTGGTAAAAAACCGTCTGTGATGAGGACATATCCTGCACGATTCACTATCTGACTAACGTCGTGAAGTATCACAAGCGGTTGGTAATAAGAACCGCCTCTATGATGAGGCGCCTTATCACGAGCGGTTTAAATAAAACCGTCATGAAATATCGCAGGCGGTTCAATGAAGCTATGCATAATATACTAGTATCACGAGCGGCTCTATTAAATAACCGTGCGTGATATTATTATCACGGAGCGGTTCCCCTATATACCGTCGTGATATCAACCTCTTCTCCGCGCGATGTGTCTCTTCACCATCGCACAACCGTCTCTTCGTCTGCCACGCCCGACGATACATCGTCTCTTCGTCTCACGTGCGATTACTCCTAATTCTTGATATAAGGCGGAATAATTCACGAAGATTAAACTCCTCCCATCGCTCTTCGTCTCACGGTTTTGAGTACGTCAATTGCCAAGGTGAGCATGCGGAAGCGATCGAGGCGACACCAAGGCGAGGAGGTCGGTGATCGCCGCTCTTTCTCGCGATGTCGTCGTCGACATGCGTCGGCCGTAATGACGCGAGCTCTCCTCAGACCCATGGAGGACCTATGCGACCTACGATTAACGTCACGTACATCTTTATGTCTACAATATACATACGTACATACTACTATTTATTCTAACATCTTGAATGTATATGCGTATAGTTGCAAGGCCTTGTACAAGGTGTCCAAGGCAGCCGTGGGGCGCGTGGCGGAGCGAGAGAGGCGATGAAGTAGCGAGACACGGCGCTACCTGCCGTCGTCAACCACGGCGCGCCGTGGCAACCGGGAGCTTGTTTCATCGTCGGCCTCGGGCTTGTCTTCGCCCCAAGACATGCGGCGCGCCTCATGTTCCTTGAGCGGCGGCGTGGCGAGCCACAAGGCGCGGCCTCGTGCTCGGTCTCCTCCTCTACGGCGGCCGACGAGGCGCGCGGCGTTGGGAATCACTACATCGGCCAGTCGAGGGCGAGCCGGCCGGCCGGCGGAGTGCGAGCGGCCAAGACCAACCGGTGCAGGGCGGTGCGAGGCTCGCGCGGACATGGTCGAGCGCGGCGTGGGGAAGAAGCCCGGGCCTTTGGGCGGGTGTGTGCTGTCGGAGGATGGCCACCGGTGCAGCGAGCATTGGTGCGGTGTGGAGCGGTGGGGCGACTCGTCGTCTTCTGCGATGGCAGCGAGGATTAGGCATGAGTATACGGTTTCTTTGCAAAGGTGTTAGACTATTTGCCATAAAATTTTAGTTTTTAGGTTTCTAGAAAGGTGGTGCAGGTGGACTATTTTCCAAATTAAATGAATTTTTAATGCACAAAATATACGGTCCACAAGGGCGGAGCGATTACAATTCCACGTTGACATCAAAATATACGTCGACATATTACAAGTTCATAACACATGATGTTATGGAATAAATTAATTACAATGGAGTAATTTCTTAATTAAAATATAGTCCTTCATGATGATCAACGCGCATATAGCTAGCTTCCTCATTGGGTTCTTCCTCGAGCCGATCTCCGTCTCCGAAAGGAGGCAACTCGTCAAATTGATTGTATTCTTCCTCGTCCACTACATTCTCAACTCGACAATCCTTCTTTTCCATGAAGAACTACGTGGCGCTTCTTATTTGCGGTCGGTTACATAGAAGACTTGAACAACTTGTTGCTTGATCACGAATGGTTCGTCTTTGTATCCGACACGATCGAGGTCCACAGTAGTGACGCCGTACTTGTCGACCTTCACATGTGGGAGATGGACCCAACGGCACGAAATAGGGGATCTTGAAAAGCACGTAGTCGAGCTCCCATATCTCCTCTATTTGCCCATAGTACGAGCTCCTCACCCATCGGTGCTGAATGCATCTATCACGGACACCGCTGTGCAATTTGTGCTCTTCCTATCTCGAGCTGCCGTATAAAATGTGTACCTATTTATGTCGTATCCTTGCCATGTGACAATTGTAAATTGTGGCCCTTTGCCAACCATAGCAGCGTATCATCACTTGATGACCTCCAGTCATGATTCGCACCTTTACCCATTCGTTGAACCAAGCGGTTGTGCTCTCTCATGATCCAAACCTTGACGAGTCTGGATTACATTGGCGTACCATGTCTTTGTGCTCGTCGATGTACGGGGACAGTTGGGTCATGTGTTGCAAGACCGTGAAATAGGCTTGGCGTCACGTATCCGGATGCTCCATCCACGAGGTTGCCCACCATGTAGTATGATGTCGTGGCGTGAGTTGTACGCTTTCAATGTCCATGATCCATGGAAACAATAGGATGGGGAGATAATGGGCAACATGGAAAGGATTTTTTTCAGTAAGAGGGTATTGTTGGATAAGCATAGAATTTGTTATGATTTAATTTTTTGTTGGTCGGTGAATTTTTCATGGGTTGTTTGCTAGAGGTTTTTAGGGATGTGGAAGGGAGGTGAGAGTAGAGAAGCATCAATCAAACATTCACCAACTAAATCTTTTAAAATATAATAATGATGTAGCAAATGAATTAGTTGAATGAACAGTGGCATTAACATTTACTATATTGCAACACAACCTATGTGGTACAAGTGGTATAAACACACAAGATGTTATATTTTATCTAGGTACATACACCAAAGATCGAACATGAATGCATGAATATTTACAATAACATTTGGCAAATAAGTAGTACTCGGCAGCATCAAACTCGAACCAGGGAAGGATTTGCTTAATGTACCCCTCCTTCTGGAGCCTGCCCTTGCGCTCCTCCGACAGCATCCGGGCGAAATGGACCAGCTCCTCCTCGTTGGTGCCTTTTCATGTCGGGCTCGTTCTTGCCGGTCTCGACGTTCACCTTGCACACCTGCCTCTTCATCAGCGCCTTGCCGACGTTGACGAGCCTGTTCAGGTTCTCCGGCGTGGACACGTCCACGGAGGCTGTGTCGCCCTTGAGCTCGTCGTCCTGGATGCGGAGATAGTGCTTCTCGCAGTGCAGCGCCTGGAAGAGCACGGAGGCGTGGATGTCGACCATGTCGGCGCTGGCCTGGCTGAAGCTGTCGATCAGTTGCGTGGCAGCCTTGTTGTAGAGCCACCCGAAGATGCCCCACTTGCCGCACTCGGCGGCGTCGAACTTCTCCTCGATCTTGGCCCGTGCCGGTGCCCAGCGACAGGATCATGAACTTGCCGTAGTCCGCCGGCTTGATCGGGAAGAAGTCCTGGTTGCCCAGCAGGATCTGCTTGGTTACGTGGGTCATCGCCAGCAGCGTCTGCATGTGTCAAGTTGTAAAACAGGGCACAGCATATGAGTGTCACAAAAGTCAATTCTGTCTCATATTGCAAGGGAAGTTTAGATTAACAAGTCCAACACGCTAAATATTTCAATTCTGTCTCATATTGTAAGGGAAGTTTAGATTAACAAGTCCAACACGCTAAATATTGATGTTACGACTATGTTTTGTTTAACAATCAAATTTAGTCTAGATTCAGATTGTTGCCTGACCAGATATACAGTACATATGCATACTCGCTTACCGGATTGTTTGCGGCGACACCTCCATCGATGAGGTTGAAGGCCCTGGGCTTGCCGTTTTTGTCCTTGGTCTCGAAGTGGTAGCCGGGGAAGTAAGTCGGCGCGGCGGACGTGCTAATGCAGACGTCCGAGAGAAGAGCGTTCTTGGAGACATCGTTACGGGCCTGTGCAAATTTCATGGACATAAGTACGAGAGATTCAAGCAACATAAGTAGTGATTTTTTCTTCACGTACGTCGTAGGTCGAGAAGATTGTGGGCTGGAGGAGCTTGATGTCGAAGGTGGGGATGACGATGTTTTTGAGCGTCTGATCGACCCGCGTGTCGCCGAGCAGCTCCTTCACGACCGAGTGGAGTGCTGGCCGTTGTACTTGGGTCCTGTCATGCTCTTGAACAAACCTATAGCTCCTTTGCTGCACAACAAAATATATGTACATAGTCAATTTCGTCAAGCTAACATACTTTAGTTAAGCTGAAGGCTGATGGCATGAACTCTTTGGGCATGTTTGGATTAAGACTGACGAGGAGCGGGCCTGATCAGGAGCAAGCAGGATGGCTGCCTGGGCTTGCTTGGTTGAAGGCCTGGCAACCTCCTGAGTCGGGCACTGTCATCACAACAAGGCGTGAAAACGAATGCCTAAGCCAGGCAGCTATCTTTGTCTCTCTCTTTAGTTCTTTCTCTCCTCTCTTTTCTATCTCCAGACACATATCACCAACCAAACATCACATCTCCAGATTTGCTTAAGCAGAAAAAATCATCTGCTTCTTAGGCTACTCATTTGGCATCACTTTTTCTCGATGCGACTCTCAGGCCTCGAACCAAACATGCCCTTTGTGCATGGAAGTAAGTTCATTACTGCTAGGTCGTAATCCTCACCTGGTGGGAGGAAGATCTTCGGGCAGTGCTCGAGGTAGAAGTTGTTGATGTCCTTGGCGGCGAAGAGCGGGCGGGCCTCGTCGTTGGGCGCGGTGAGCATGGCGGTCACCAGCCCTCCGGTGCTGGTCCCCGCGATCACGTCGAAGTAGTCTGAGATCCTCGCGTCCGGTCCATCTAGCTCCTATAGAGACACACACACACACACGTAACCCATTAGAACTGGTGCATCAGATACGGATAGCATAGATGCATGCATGTATATCCAAGCCGGACGATACATACATGCATGGGAGTAAACTCACCTGGAGCTTCTCTTCGAGGAAGGCGAGGATGGTGCCGGGGATGATGCCGCGGACGCCGCCGCCGTCGATGCTCAGCACGGTGACGATGCTCCCGTAGGACGGCGGCGGGGTCTTGGGCGTCGACAGCGACGACACGCCGCGGCTGAGCACCCGCTGCACCGGGGTCAGGGTCAGGGACCCATTGCTCTGCTCCGGTACTAGCATGGGCGCCATGGCTATATACGACGTCAGACCACTATACTACAAACCGGAGTAAGACTTGGAGATTCTCTCGCTTTACAGAAAGGACTTGTCCGCTTCGCTATCGCACTTGAGCTTTTGTGATGTTGTTCGGTTGATGTGCATGTGCACTGTTAATATACTCGAGGATTCCGCCGATCGATCACTAGGAGGAAAGGCCCTGCTCCCCGAGCGCTGGAAGCATCGCGCGACCTGTTGGGTCGGTGCGAGTTAAAACGTTGAATTGAAGCCGACAAACACGCGGGACAACACAGCTTATTACATTATCCGGTCGTGGTCGCGGTCCGTTTCCGTTTGGACCTGGCCCGTGAACTCGCGACCCGTTCGATCGGCTTTTCTCCACGAGAATGTATGCGGAAAGCTCGTGTTTCATCGTGGAGGAAGAAATTAGCCTCCTTTCGTGAGAATGGAGACGAAACACACCACTAGTCCAGGTGCCCGTGTTTCCAACCGGTTTTCAGATAAGCTTCATAGACTAGTTCAAACTTGACCTACACAGGTTCTGTTTTATTTTTCTTGATATGCAGGAGATAGTTGTGACTTTTGACTGTTGATTTTTATCATAGCTAGCAGAATTAACCATGCAATTGGGCGGCTAGAAATTGTATTATAGTAGGTTTTGTCATACAACTATAATGTGTATTATTTAAAATGCAATTGTATCGGTTATATAACTCTACTATTTACATGTGATTAATTTATGCCATTATAATCTCACCCCACGAAAGAATTAGCGGTGTAATCACTGTCTTTTCTCTCAATTACTGGGAGAGTTTCTAGGGTTTTCTTTCTCTTCTAGAATTACTAGTTAGGTGTCCGTACGTTGCTACGGAAAACACATGGTATTCAGCACAAATGTTTTTTTCTTGCATCATTAAGAGAGTAAAGGCAACACTCACACTTGGTAAAACTATACATGTCAACAACAAAAGTGAAAGCAGCAACGATGTATAACAAATGATTCACTTTGAATGTTATCCCTGTTTAACAACTCTGGCATCTGCTTCATCAAGTAAAGCACATACACATTCTGTTCTGCTTTCCTCAGTCTTCGTACTTTCTAACCGTCTCAATGGTAGATAGATGTGCACGTTAAAATGTGTAACTCAGCTGAGAAATTTGATCCGACAGTTTCCAGTGATAACATCCTTATTGGTTGAGAGTTCAATGCAATAGCTAGAATGATTTTGCAATTAAGCAAATCATATAATAAAAGAGGGCTTTCAGATCACATAATAGACGCGAAAATGAAACAGTCAAACAGAAATCATGGCAAGACTGATGATAACATTTTGTTCTTAAAATTCTAGCATCATTGTTAAATTTTATCAAACAAGCTTTCAGCATAGACTAATGACACATTGATGGTTAGATGCAGAGAAAGCAGGTAAACTGAATATGTACCAGTATAGAAAACAAGGAGAAATTAAAGCAGCTTAGAACAACAATAAGGTGCCAAAAAGAGTTTTAAACGATAAAATTTCAGAAATTTACCAGAAGAACACGAGAACATATCATATAAGACTGCTGGAGATGACAAACCAATGAATTCATGGAAAGTATCCAAATGGCAGCATGTCATACAATTAAGATAGTCCACAACTTCGGCTTCAACACTCAAAACTGGAAGAAATGGCAAAGAACTGAAGTGACAATGAATAAACAAGAGAGCCATCCATGCTTCCAGGTGGAATGATTTGGTATGGGAAGGTACTGTGCATCAGAATTAAAACTATTCCTTCAGGATTCATTTATTTTGGGTGTTCTACACCATACACTAATTCTTAAAAGACTACAGAACACATGTAATGCTAAATTGAATAATCTCCCTACCAAAGCACCTCCAAGCATAGTTATGTTGGCTTGGGAGTTGACCGCAGCAGCTGAGAAAATAGGAGAGTAGCGGCCATAGTTGTGGCACGAGTGTAGGAGCGCAAATCCATGGCGGCAGCAACATGAATGCAAGACGGAAGAGGCAAGGGTAGGAGCACACAACATGGGGGATTGGCGCGGGGCGGCGATAGGGCGATCGGATCCGGCGTGGGCGCGAGTGGGTAGAGGTGTGCGGCGCGGTGGGGAGAGGTGGTCGGTGCGGGTCAATCTGCGCGCGGTGCGGCGGGTGGCTCGGATGGGGAGGCGAGCGGCGGAGTCGATCTGGCCTGCGCCATGAGCGGCGTCGGCAAGGTCGGCGAACAGTTCGGAGCGGGAATCGGGCTGCGAGTAGGGAGAGCCGGCGGCTCAGTGCGGATCGTGAGAGAGGAGGAGGAGGAGGGTGTCGACGATCGAGTCACCGATCTTCTGAAATAAAGTAAAGGAAAGTGGCACATGATTTCTGGGAGAGAATGGGACTGCTCTTTATTGATATAAACTAGCTATTACGAGGTGCTGCGACCAAGCGGTGGACTAGTCCTAAGTACCGGCGTAATGCTTGCTATTCTAATTGCTATGCTTCAATATGATAGCGCTTGATCCTCCTCGTTCCATCCGTGCTCCATCTTTAAATAACTCTTGAAGAGGTGATAGTTATTCTTGGAGAAGACATCTGTTGTGGCGTTGCGGCGAGTCGGGCGAGGCGATAGTTGATGAAGTATTAACCGTTTTGCGGTTAAGTATTTGTGAGACATTCAACGTCACGGTGGTTGTTTGTCGATGACTTAGGATCATGTAACGTCGTGTGGCATGGAATATATAACATGTGTTCCATTCATCACACGGTAGGAATATACCGAAGTTAGATTGGATGCGGTTCATAGTTTCTCACGAACAACTAATTGGTGGAGGCTAGGTACACAACCTTATTCGACCAAGCTATCCCTCATGTAACATCTAAATCCTTACGACCATTGAGGTCGTGAGCCTTAGGGGTTACAACCATGAAGACGTATTGTCGACGATCAAGACGTCGATCTTACGAAAATAGAAAGGAGAAAGTGACGTGGGAAATCTCAGGGAATGATGGGACTGCTCTTTATTAATATGAACTGGAATTTACAAGGTATATGCTAAGGACTCTGCTTGCTCTCTTGCTAACTCAGAACTATTACACGAATCTATGGCTTGTGCTTTTGTCTTCCTCTGTTCTTCTGATCCCCCTTGATCCGTCCAGGTTCTGTCTTTAAATAGCCCTCAAAGAGGTGGCAGTTACTTCCGGAGAAGACGTCTGATGCGAAGTGTTGCGTCTGGTCTGAGTCAAGTGGCGGTTGATACGGAATCAACCGTTCGGCGGTTAGATGTCTATGAAACATATAACCAGTATGGAAGTTGTTCACGGTGTGTCTTGGATAAGATCGTCGTATGGTATGGAATATGCACGCGTGCTCCATTCATCATAGGTAGAGAATATACCTTGGGATTTATTCGGCGTCGGTTCATACCTTCTCTGGCGATTCTCACGGTCGGGAGCTTGGCTTAGGCCTTTGTCAGACCAGGTACCCATTATGTAACCTCTGGAATCTCGACCCGGTGGTCGTTGCACCTCGAGTTACGACCATGAAGACGTATGGTCTTCTATATATTAAAGATAATATATAGAGGTTTTAATCCTCATCAGCTAGCCCCGAACTTTAAATGAATAAGTTGTGTGAACACTTTCCTTCGATGAAATCGTATCGGGCGACGCTCATTTAAATACAAGGCCATTTGAAACGGTTTGTATTCACTTTAAAGTTGAGAACTTTGCCTCAGGAATTAAGAGTTTTTGTGTCCGTTGGACTTTTTGGGTAACTCCTTATTACGGTTAGAAACTCGAAGCTTATAAAATCCCTTTGTAGACTTTGGGTTTTCACTTCCTCCTTTCCTTCTTCATCTCCCAGTAAAAACTACATCCGACCTCCTTTGCTTTCCACACAGAAAAACCCAACCATGTTGGACCAAATTACCAGTAGTCGGTTTCCGACTTGAGTGAGAAGAAGTTGGAGAACCTAGAGAAGATCGGGATGCTTCCCAAAAAGACCTAATTTCTTGGAGATCTGCGGTTGGGAATATTCCCAAGTAGTGAAGATGGAGAAATTCTGTTTTTCGCATATATCGAATGCAGATTTAGGCTACCAATTCACTCCTTTATTCCCAAAGTTTTGGAGTATTATGGAGTTGAATTGGTGAATCTTGCTCCCAATGCCATCGCCAATCTCAGTATTTTTATCTATCTCTGCGAAGCGTGCTTGGGGATTCGGAAGATGCGGATCTATTCAGTACTACTACGGGATGACAAAGTCGGGAAGGCGATTGGGGCCTGGAGAATGCACCTTGCGCCTCCATGACGGAAAAGGCGATGAGTACATTTTTATGTACTCGAAATCTTCGTGATCGTCGTGGAAGAAAAGCTGGATCTATATGAAGATCACGAAGAAAAGCGACCTATATTATTACGGTAAGAAGGCGGTCGAGAATTCGAGATGGCGCTCTCTCTGAAAAGAGGAAATGTGAAGAAATGGGCGAAGCAATCAAGCTTCTTAGTGTCAAGGTCTAACATCTTGGCATGTAGTAAAGATTTTCCACCGCAAGGTTAGTCCTTTGAAGGCAGAGCACATGAGATGCTCGATACATTGGTCGTGATGATCGACCGGAGATTCCAAAATGGTAAGCCATTAATGATTCCGACCAGTTTACCTATCTTAGTTAATTATTTTAGTATCTTTAAATCTTTCATTTTACCTTCTGACTCTATCTTACGATGAGATTAGAAGCGGGATCAAGATGATCTACGCGAGAGAGCCTGGCGACAAGGCTAGTTTCCCTCGGATCTTAGCGGTCGTTTCCGCTAAAGAAAGGATTGAAAGACTTAAGGTAAAAATATCAACGCTGTTTTGTTGTCGTACATATTATTTACGATCGGTATACCATAAATCCTCTTTGATGTGTAGTCGGTTGGGTTGAGAATCAATGAGGCCACTTGAAAGATGTGAGCCAATTGATGATCCGATCTCCTTTCAACCACGAGGATGTGAGCCTTCGAGGTAGGTGACCGAACACAAATAATATTTTGGATAAATTATGTTCATCGCCTAACTATCTTTGATGATGAATTTAGGCGGTTGTCATACCTTCCGGCAAGGTCACGAGGACCCTCAAAGCCTATTGAGGCCCTTTGTTGTGGAGGTCGGCGAATCTACATCACCGACCGGCGATCGGGGACCTCGACCAAATGGTCGCGGATATAAACCGATTTCCGATCGGTGGATGTGCAAGATCTAGTCAACCCTACGGTTTAGAACCGGTGAGATCGATTGACGAGGAAGAGGAAGGCCAGCGCAATGAACTTTAGTTCGATGCGCTACAAGGGTAAATTAGAAAATCAACAAGGTACATATATTAAATGAAGAGGTCATATTTATACATACCTTGGATTTTCCTTACCTTCTCTTTGTTTTTAGATCTTACGGTGTTGCAGTGGTGTCAGGCAGGCACCCCTCGAGAAAAAGTTCACGAGGAAGAGGTGGTCGTGGAGGTTCTGATCGAGGATACTCCTAAAGCCAAAACTACCGAGGATGAAGTGGTAAAGAAGCCCCGGCGGTTTGGCATCTGCTCGGGATCCTCTAGTAATCCTTACTCCTTCTCAGGAGGTAGTCATCCCGAGAGACCCTCAACGGGTTCCACCTCCTCCGGAAATACTTCTCGGTTAACAAATTCCCTTTTCTCCCGATTTATCGAGGATAAGGAACTTGATGAAGCACAGGGAAAGATATCGGACCATCAAGCGAGATTGGTCGGATACAATCTTTTCGAATATAACGATATGGCAATTCGGGTAAGAGTTCTCGACCATCCTTACAACTCTTTCTTTTGAAGTTGCTTTGAAAGCTTATCAAAGAAAGGGATTTTTGTATTTGTAGCACATGGTGAAAACTATCTTTGTGGTGGAGGACTAACCAGTGAATAAAAACTTTGGAGCAAAAACACTCCGTCGATAAGTAAGAACATTTCTCTTTTTGACCTCCTAGGTTTTATTATCTTATTTATCTTTATAGCTTAATCTTCTCTTTCTATCATATTTGTGATTTAGAAAATTAAAGAAGAGATTGTGGCTAAAGCCATAATAATAAAGCGAGGAAGAAAATCGAGTAAAGGCAGGTCGATCGAGACATGCGATGACCGGGCAAAGGAGGTTTCGACTCTTGTGAGAAGAAAATCAAAGGTATTGGTAGTGAGACTTAACGATATTCCATAACTCTAATTGTATAAAGTACATTAATTTGTTTATCTACTCGTGCGAGAAAAACTGAAGCACTTGAGCAAGCGGAAAAGACCCTCAATTTTGAGCGTGGCCAAAAGCGACCACAGTATTTGGCCTTGATGAGAAAATCATGGCTCTTAACAAAATGATCTTTGATATGGGATCGAGGATCAAGCTTGCCTTCTTTAGGAGATCAACGGAAAAGATGAACTACTTTGGTCAACACGGAAGATCTCAAAGGCTGCTCAAAACCATGAGGAAAACCATACCCGGACAATGAAGGAAGCTATTATAGCTGAGTTGGTGTTGCTTTAACAAAACTAAAGGCTTAGACCCTCTGTTAATCTTAAAGGCGTGGAAGAGGACTTGCTCTGAAAGTGAAGCAACAAAACTTCTCGAGTAAAACCTCTCGGAGAAAAATTGCTTGAGAAATGGAAGTCGGATCTCCATCACGTAGCGACCAGTCTAGTGGTCCCAACATGTAGCGGATGTAATATTAAACTATGTAAATGAAACTTACCTTTTATCAATGAAGATCTTGCTTTGTCTTATCAATGTTGTTAAATACTCATATATCTCTAGCCCTCGACTAATTATGTTAGTAGATGAGCGTTACTAAAGAAAGCGATGAACCGGTAATTGAGTAATAACAATGACCATGGTAAGAGTCTTGATAATGTGTATGACAATGATCTAGGAAATACTACGAAATCATGGTGGAACCAAGCGACGACCGGCTAGTCTAGATCTTGCCCATTATCAAGTACTATGAAATACCACTTGTAGTCGGAAGATATAACAAAGACCAGATTTGCTTGATAAGAATATATGCATTAAGAATGTATGCAAAGAAAAAGAAATGAAGAGATACGTCACGTTGTTTAGAAAATATTCGGATCTGGTGTATCGAATCTCAAGAACTAAAGATTTGTTAAAATATTTATAAAGCGTGCTCATGATCAAATCCATTGGCGGCGAGGATCGTGGAAAGGACCGTCACTAGGAAGCTCCTTCGGTGGCGAGGACCACGTCGAGAGAGGAGACTTCGACGGGAGGCTTTACGTGTCGACCGATAGCCAAACTTGAGTAGAGCAGAATGTTGAAATAAAATATGATCTTCAAATTCAAAAAAGCGAAAACCAAGTAAATAAATCGAGTTGGTACTCCTTATACTCGTATGTTTCTTTAAGAAAAGAATATCTGGTTGTGAGTGTGTATCATTGAAGCAATGATCACGGCTAAAACCAGTGTGGTTGGTGACATTTAAGTCGGCAACCATGAGTAGTGGATGTCCTACGGAAAGGAATATCGGAGAGAATGAGAGTCTTCTCCGACCAACCAGCACGAGGAATGGCATATGACCGGATGCAACAAATAATAAGTATAAACAACCATACGTATCGTTTTTAAGGAAAAGCATCTTTATTAAAAATGAAAGAAATGAAATACATGAAATTAAACATAGAACTTACGCAATTGATCAATATTCCAAGAATTAGACAAAACTTGCCCATCTGTCATAGGTAATCGTGCAGATCACGGTCGGAGTAACCGACCACGATGTATGGACCTTCCCACTTAGGTGAAAGTTTGTTGCGACCGCTTGGTTCGAATTTTCTAAGAACCAAATCACCTCTGATTAAGTTGCGAGGTTGCACCTTACATTTGTGTAATGCCAGGCGCATGGCTTCTTGGTAGATTGCGATCATAGCAAAGCTTGATTTCATCGTTCTTCAAGAAATTGATGTCGTCAAGTAAATCGTTCTGCGATCACTTTCGGAAAAGGAATCGGTTTGAGCGAACCAATTTTAAGTTACGGAGGAAGCATGGCTTGACTCAGTAAACCATAAAGAATGGTGTTTCACCCGTCGTGCGACTAGTTGTGGTACGAGCGACCCATATCTGAAGGAAGTTCTTGAACCCAAGCCCGCCGTTGAAATGGCGGTGAACACTCGTCGTTTGATCCCTTGCATTATGATACCATTGGCTCGCTCAGCGCTCCATTGCTCGTGGATGAGCAACGAAGCGAAATGTATCTTGATACCTAGTTCTTCACAAATTCACGAAAATTGTTTGCTTGAGCTGAGCGCCGGTTATCGGTGATTATCGACTAGGTACACCAAACCGTGTAATCACGCTTTTTGTTAGGAATCTCTTGGCGGCTTGAGTTGTAGTTTTACAACCAGCTTAGCTTCGATCCACTTAGTGAGCGTGTCAATCATGACGAGCAGAACTCAAAGCCCCAGTGCTCTTGAGGAAAGGTCCCGAATGTCCAGTCCCTAGGTTGCAAAAGACCAATAAAGAGGAATTGTTTGCAAAGCTTGGGCGGTGATGTACTTGTCGGCTATGAAATTGACATTATCGCGCCGTCACGAGCTCTTTTGCATCATGAAGGCGGTTGGCGATAGTATCCTTGCCTAAAGGCTTTACCAACCAAAGTTACTTAGGAATGATGAGCTCCATAGACTCCTCCATGAATTTCGGCTAGCAATTTAATGCCATCAGGCGAGATATGCATCTCATCAACACTCCGTGAGATCCTCGTTTATACAAGGTATGTTCAATGAGAGTGTATGATTTGGCTTTTAATTGCAATCGATCGATCTCTACATCATCTTACGGAATTAGGTCATCTTGAAGATAATTGTAGATCGATGTCATCCAATCTCTATCGTGATCGTGATGGCGCGAACCATCATCGACACAGTGGAGCATCCATGTTTGCAGAATCAAGGTGTGCAACCTCCTTGCTAACATCTATGTCCTCGGAAGGCTCGACTACCGAGGGTGAATTGAGTTTCTCGAGAAAAACTCCGGGCGGGACGGATATCCTTGTGGAAGCCATCCGGGCCAACTGGTCTGCCAGAAAGTTTTCCTTTGTAGGAATGTGTTGGATCTGAAAACCGAAGAAATGCTTTTCGAGTTTCCGTACTTCCGCCAGATATGATGGCATCTTGGTACTAGAGCATTGATACTCTTTCCCTACTTGATTCGCTACTAGTTGAGAATCGCCTTTCACTAGCAATCTGCGAATCCGTGACGAGCTGCTCGAAGTCCGGCGATGAAACCGTTAATTCGCCACATTGTTAGTAGCATGAAAGTTAAAGCGAATGGCGTACTTTATTTGTTCGCGATGGGGAAATCAAGGCGACCCGACCCCAAGCCATGCAACATCAAGGAACCATCAAGTACATTGTCCCACTGTCGTGGTGCTCGTACTTAGCCCTTAGGTGGGTTCGGGGTTTGTCCATTCGGCAATGAATTCGCTATTGCACGGGACTTGATTCTTTGTTCGTGGGACAAAATGGAGATCGAGCGCCCCAAGCTCAACCGCCCATTTTGATATTCGTCACGATGACTCCTGTTTCCCGAGGACTTGACCAAGGGGATATCCGTAAGCACGACCACTTTGTGGGCACGAAAATAATGCCTTAGTTTCCTTGAAGCCATAAGGAGACCATAGAGCAATTTTTGTACTGCGGATACCTTTCTTTTGGTCCATGCAAGACTTAACTACGTAATATATTGGTCGTTGAACTTGGTCTCGTTCTCGACCAGCACACCACTAACCGTTTGTGGCGTTGCGACCACGTAAATTAGCAATGTTTCTCCCAATCTTGGAGAAACTAAGATTGAGGACTTGTAAGTACCGTTTAATTCTTCAAAGTATTTGCTTGCTTCTTTAGTCCATTGAAACTCCCATGTTTCGGAGAAGCAAAGAAAGGTAGTCCTTTTACGCCTAATAGTGCTGTAAACGACTTAACTTACGTCATACAATAGGTTAATTTACGAACTTCCTTCTTTGTGGTTGGATCGCGCATCTAATCGATGGCGGCGATTTTCGTTAGATTTGCTTCAATGCCTCTAGCGAAACTAGGAACCCAGAAGCTTTCAGTGAAACTCGAACACACATTTCTCGGATTTAACTTAAGGTTATGGCGTCTTAAGTTATTGAAAGTCTCTTTAGATCTAGAATATGATCGCGGTGTTGATGCTTTACGACGGATCATCGCGTAGGCTTCAAGATTCAGACCTATCGAGGGCTAAAGTCTTTTGCATCAACCTTTGGAATGTTGCACGACATTCTTGAGACCAAATGGCATTTTTACATAACGATAAGTACCATATGGGGTGATAAAGTAAGTTTTCTCTTCATCTTGTTTACTCATATTGATCTGGTGGTACCACTGAATAAGCATCCAAAAACTTAACAACTCACACCCAGTAGAGTCTACAAGTTGATCAATGCGAGGAAGGAAAAGTCATCCTTCGGACAAGCTTTATTAAGATCTGTAAAGTCAATAAACATTCGCCATTTCCCATTGGCTTTTCTAACCATTCGAGTTGACGAGCCACTCGGGTGGTCGACCTCACGAATGAACCAGCTTTGAGAAGCTTGTCAATCTCAGACTCGATTGCTTCTTTTGATCGGATCTGGCGCAGTAACCGCTTGACCGGTTTTTGTTAGGGCATGAGCTAGCCTATGCTCGATCACCTCTGTGGACTCGGGCATGTCGGGCGCTTGCGGCGAATACGTCTTGATTAGCTTTCGGAGGAAGGAGGCGGCGACTCTTCCTATTTAGGTCGAGTCTGCTCCAGACCCATTATCTTGGCATCCTCACGGAGAAGTACTTCCGTCGAGTTGTACCTCTTTTATCGGTGGAAGGTTTTGGTGTCATCTTCGGTCTTGAATTTTTGACCTGCATGTTAATGGTGTTAGTTCCCACAGTGGGAGTTCATCGACTAGTTCTAAACACTTCCGATCGCATCGTAGGCTATCTTTTGATCGCCGGTGTGATTACACCTTTTGGTCGGTATTTTCAAACTCGATAACCGTAATGCGTGGCTATCGGGAATTTTGCTAAAGCGGACGACCAAGAATTGCATTGTATCACGATCTCGAAGTTCACCACATCAAATGAAATTTTTTTGTTTGTCGGCCTTTCGACGTAACGATGAGGACAAGTGCCTATTGGTTTGGCGATGAACCCAGGAACTATACCATGAAGGCATATTTCATTGGTTTTACCTTGGATTTGGGAATGCATGTCTTCCAAAGCACTTGCAAATAAAATATTTAAGGAACTACCCCATCTATCAAAACCCTATTAACCTTACGATTATTAATAGTAGGCTCAACAACAATTGGAAACTTACAGTGAGTCGAAGGAATGGGCGATCTTCTTTCTTTGAAGGAGATTATCGTCTCAGACCACCTTGAAGGTTTAACGGCGATCGAAGGTTCGGTGGTTGACTTCTCGCTCCATGGCTTTGGTGGCGTGCGGACTTGCGAAGAAGATCCACCAAAGATCACATCGGCGGTGTGTTGAGGTTCTTAGTACTCCATTTCTTCGTCACCATCTTTGTCCTTCTTGGAGCTTGTTTCCCAGAGTTCTTGAATCGGCGGGAGTGGTCCTTTACTGCATAATAATCTTCGACTTCTTTTGCCAAGCGCGAAAGTGCGCAAATCGTGTCTGCTTGCGGTGAAGAGGACACCATTTTTGTTTCTCTTATAATCATTGGTCGAGCTTTAGACTTGCCACGACCGGTATAATCTTTTCTTCCAATGGTAAATTTTTCAGGAACAACAAGAACCTCTTTGTCGTTGGCTTTACCATGCTTCTTTTTCTTGAGAGTCTTCTTTTGTTTCTTTTCCGTCCTATCCAAGCGGGTTGGGAATTTTATCCTTTCGATCAGCGGCCGTTCCACTCGACCGCTTCACGGCGTGGCGTACTTGTCGACCATGTCGAAGAGCTCGATGGTTGTTCGTGGGGATGTATAGCTAAATCCTCAGTAAACCCGATTTCTTAATCCGCTTTGAAGGCTTGGATAGCGGAAGATCGCAACCTCGGTATTGAGTTACGGACTTGGCTAAATCTTTTAATGTACTCAGGAGAGTCTCATTTGATTTTTGCGTATCCTATGGAGATCGTCTTCCTTTCGAGCGATCATACGTGCCAAAATTTGCAATCAAAAGGTCGTGAGTCGCTCCCAAGTATACGGATCCGGCCGGAAGGTTAAGCAACCAAGATCGGTGATCCTTCTAATACCGTAGGAAGATAATTTGCCATTACATTTTCATCACCACCAGACTCGATAAGCGGTGGTATATATCTGGAGAAATTCCAAGGGATTTTGGGTCCCATTGAATTTATCCATATTGGCGATCCGAACCTATTGGTGCTACGCGCGACTGGAGCCTGCTTGAAGCTCGGCGACTGTGATAGTTTCGTGGCGCCTTCTTTGAAAAGCGCGGATTATGTCGGTTGGAGATCGATTTCTAGGAGCGGATTGTCGGTGCTCAATGTCCGATCCGGTCGTGGGCGTTAGTAAACGCCTTGACCGCTTGCTGGCTTAGAAGTGATGTCGAAGATCACGGTCAGCGATGGTTCCCCTCGGCGAAGTGAAGGTGAGATTCTGGAATAGTCTCCTCCCCTCATGACTTGTTGGTCGGAATCGTCGAGGTGGTCGTGGTGTTAACTAATCCTCAACACGACCATGCGAGGCCTGCCGGGAAGAATGCGTGATGAGGTCATGGTCACGATTTTGCGGGTGCCCGTTCCGATAAGCTTACGTGCTGCATCGTGCATTGGATAATCTCAGATGCTTGACTGCGAGTTGGGCAAACACGGAGTCTCTAACGAGGCGGTCGAAGTATTTAACATATCACGACTCGCTGCGGTTTTGTATAGTTAGAAGGTCTCGAGGATTCGCGAGAAGAAGGTGTTTGATGGCTTACATCCTCCGACCTTACGAGTCGATCTTGCAGTCCTCACATTGGTTTGGGAAGGATCGGACATATTAGCGGTGAGCGTCTACCGGTTCTGTCACCTCGGCATTTGGTGCTTGACCGCGTACCATCTCCATTAGGGCGTGGTGGCGAGCAATGTGTGGAGGACCGTGCCGGCATTGTGATCTGTATCTCCGATCGCATTGACCTCGTGCTTCGGCGAGCGGTCCTCGATGAGCTTAGTCATAATCAGCGGAGAGCCTTTGGAGCTTCTCACGAAAGCTTCCACGACGGAGAGCGATCGGTGATCGGCACCTCACGAGGTTTTGGAAGGACCTCGGCTGATCCGTGATTGGTGATCGAATCTTGACTTCATCATCCCCTTGGTTTCACGACCAATGGAGTTTCATTGACACCGTCACGGTGTCGGTTGGCTCTGGAATTACTAGAAGCCGTTGGTGAGTACCTATCAACCATGATCGCATCAAAGGTATGTTGAACCTCGGGTTGCGGTGTTGAATTTTCGTCACCTTTTTGCGGTCGAAAGGCCGGGCTTTGCGAGGCTTTAGGGTGTTCGAACCGGTCGGAAACACTTCCTCTGAAACCGCCACTGATTGTAGCGGTGTGTCTTCATCCATCCGGTCGTCTTCGCCGATTTCTGCCCTGGGCGAGCCGGCAGAGGAGGATGATGAAGAGATTCCGTTTTCCTCCATGGCGGCATACATGCATCCATGTCGGTTGGCGTAGTCGCCAAGTCGAACCAATTTTCTTCATCCCAACTTCCGCCATAACGCATCGGCGGTCACGGAGCGAGGAATGGTGATCAAAATTGATGAGCGGATAAATTCTTACGAATTCACGCCGCGATCCCCACGGACGGCGCCGGTTTGTCGGCGATTAAGGCGTCGATCTTACGAAAATAGAAAGGAGAAAGTGACGTGGGAAATCTCAGGGAATGATGGGACTGCTCTTTATTAATATGAACTGGAATTTACAAGGTATAAGCTAAGGACTCTGCTTGCTCTCTTGCTAACTCAGAACTATTACGAATCTATGGCTTGTGCTTTTGTCTTCCTCTATTCTTGATCCCCCTTGATCCGTCGAGTTACGTCTTTAAATAGCCCTCGAAGAGGTGGCAGTTACTTCCGGAGAAGACGTCTGATGTGAAGCGTTGCGTCTGGTCGGAGTTAAGTGACGGTTGATACGGAATCAACCGCTCGGCGGTTAGATGTCTATGAAACATATAACCGTATGGAAGTTGTTCACTGGTGTGTCTTGGATAAGATACGTCGTATGGTATGGAATATGCACGTGCTCCATTCATCATACGGTAGAGAATATACCTTGGGATTTATTCCGGCGTCGGTTCATACCTTCTGGCGAGTTCTCACGGTGGGAGCTTAGCAGGCCTTTGTCCGACGAGGTACCCATTATGTAACCTCTGGAATCTCGACCCGGTGAGGTCGTGCACCTCGAGAGTTCACGACCATGAAGACGTATGGTCTTCTATATATTAAAGATAATATATAGAGGTTTTAATCCTCGTCACGTATGGTCTTTTATTATGTATTAAAGAAATACATAGAGATTTTAATCCTCGTCAGCTAGCCCCCGAACTTTAAATGAATAGGTCGTGTGAACACCTTCTTAGATGAAGTCGTATCAGGCGGACCCTCATTTAATCTTTGTGACATTCGAGGTGGTCCGTATTCATTTTAAAGTTGAGAACTCGCTTTAGGAACCAAAGAGTTTTTTTGTCTGTTGGGAAAAAGGTCGTATTCGTTGGACTCTAAATAACTCTCAATTGCGGTTAATAGATCCGAAGCTATAAAAATCCTTTGCTTAGAGCCACGAGGTTTTCGCTTTGGATCTCCTTCTTCATCTCTTGAGAGAAAAAATTGCTTCCGACCTCTTATTGTCTTCAACCTTTTACAACCCTTTCTCCCCTCATCTAAAAACCTAACCATGTCCGGATCATATCACCAGCGGTGGCTTCTAATTTGGCGAGAAGAAACTTGAGAATGCGGAGAAGGTCGGGTTGCTCCAGAGCAAGAATATGATTTCTTGGAGATCAGCACTCGGAGAGCATTCTCAGAGCAACGAAGATGGGAAAATTCCTATTTTCCTAGCATATATCGAATCTGATTCAGTGCCAGTTCACTCCTTTCTTCCTCTAGTTTTGGAGCATTCTGGTCGGCTGGTGAATCTTGCTCCCAATGCCATTGCCAACCTCGGCATCTTCGTCAACCTCTGTGAAGCGTGCTTGGGAATTTTCGTAAATCTAGATTTCTTCAAGTACTACTATAGGATGGCGAAGTGCAGGAGGATGGCGGAATGTCGGGACCCGAATTACGATTCGGAACCCTGCGTATCTGCGGTAGTCGAGGATCACGCTAGTGCCACGGGGTTAACACGGTAAATGTCGATCCACTGGCGATGGATAAAGTAAGCGATTAGTTTGAATAACAAATAACGGTTTTGACCTTATGGTCGAGTTTACACTTATTAAGCCGCGCGAGCTAACAAAGAAATAAGCGGCGTGAGCGGAAAACTCGGCGTAGATCCACCAATTCACCACGGGCAACCAAGCGGGATCGGACCTTAGCGAGCGATCGGCCTTCAGCGAACTCCTCCTCAGCGGCGTGACTCCTCCATACAGTAGAGTTTGGGCGCAAGTTTTACAACAAGCGTGAGTACACAACCGTGCTATAAATCATACCATAGAATGCAATGTATAGATGCGAGCTTATTCCAAAGAAAAGGCGTGGTTCTTTTGCATAAAAGCAACATTTGCAATTGAATACGAATAATAGATTGAAAGCATAATTCAAAACAAATAGTAAATATTAATTTAACAGATTATTTCCACAAAGACACCCATTAATGAGTTTATTTCACATAGCCATATGATTGTGATCACACGACTTCCATTCCCACATTTTATGAAAACTACCCTCGTGGAAAGCAAGGCATGTCCATGACATGGGCGCGCTATTCGAATAGTTTGTTTAACACTCTGCGGAGGTTGTACACTTTACCCACGATATAACGATTAGCTAGCACCAATCATAACAAAATAGTTCGGAAACTTCATCTACAACATTGACATTCCCGGTGTGCTTACAAACCGTTATACATATCACATAGCCCATGCATAACACACCGTTGGGCCGGGACGGCAGATCCTCCGTGATGCAACCACCAAGTAGTCACACCTCCACCTATCACAAAGCCTAACCTACCACGAACATCAATGCGAGAATCCATAACACTAAGTTAGGCCCGTCCCATACCGAGCATGTGGTGAATGCGATGAGCTCTCGATTCAATAGCGCACAAAGTTAAGTCCTTAAGCGGCCAAGGCAAGACTTCCATATTCTAACTAAGCCACACAGATTATCATACCCATCACACGATCCACCATGTCACCACGGTCTCCACCACTTGCCTCGGTCAAATCCTTTACCACCCGATTGGTTTTAGTGCAACACATGCCATCACGAAGTAATAACACATAACACTGATTTTACACAAAGTTCCATAGTCACTTAGTCATATTTAATGTTTGCGACTCACATGAGATGATGATTAAGTAGCATGGCTAAGCAATTGTACTCGCGTCTAACCAACCCCGTTGGTGCTACAATATTACCAACTAAACCAATCTAGGGTGACAAGGAATTATGACATACAAGGCCAAGGTGTGATAACAATTGGGATAATAACTATACCCAAAGCATTTAAATAAATAATTAAAATAGAATGCAATAATTTAACACAACGTAATTTGGCGGGTTCAAGATGATCAAAGGTATGACTTGCCTTGGAAAAGGTCTATGTCTGGTCTTGATCTTGGGGTGCTCCTTCTTCCACAAAATTTCTGACAGATCGCGTCTACTGTAAGCGAAACAAAAACAAACAAAACAAATAAATAACATAGGCAAAACAAACAACAAAAATTAAATAAAAATCTCAGATAAATAGATCTTGAATTTAGACAGATTTAGGAATTTGAATGGGCTCAATCGGAGTTAAAATGCAAAAGTTATGAGCTTTGGAAGATTGGAAATCTAAAAGAAACCCTAATTCTGATTTTCTGGATTTCCCGAATTATTTCTCTGAAGAAAAATCGGAATATTGCGCAATCTTTGGCGTCGTGAAGGAATTTCGAATTAAAAGAATTAAGCGAAAATCGACATGTGGGACCCACATGGGGACACGACTCACTGATGGCAGGTCTCGAGCCTCGAGTTCCGAGGCAGGTGGACTACCGCGGCGCTGCGTGGGCGATGGTGGGCGCCACGCATGCGACCGGAGCACGGAGGTCGCGGCGGCGCGCGAGTGGCAGCGATGTGGGCGGCGGTGAAGGCGGTGGCGCTCGGTGCCAGGTCGCTGACGGCGGCGATTCACCGGCGGTGAGTGGTACCGGCATGTAGAGGGTGGCACGGGAACTCGTGGATGTGCTCACCGGTGGTCGGGGGCGTGCATGGCGGCCGCGGCGGGTTGCGGCGGCGGAGGGTTTGGGCTTGGCGGGATCGGAGCTCGGCGGCGCTCACGGCGAAGCGCGCACGGTAGTCTGCTCCGTGCGATCGCGGCGGTGTGAGACCACAACACTCGGCGGCAGGCGGCGGCGAGCGAACTGCGTCGGAGTTGGCGGCGGCGCGGTCGATCTTTGAGCTCCTGCGGCGGCTGGGGTTCGGCGGCGGCGGCTAGGGTTGAGGTCGCGGACACGAGGGCTACCTCCTTTATACCGGAGGCTGGGAGAGTCGGGCACGAGCGCCCAAAAGCGGCGGCGGCGGAGATCGTATCCCCGCGGATCGGGAATGAAAACGGCGTGGTGGGACCCACGTCGATGTGGCGGCTCGAGGCGGCGGCGTGAGCGGCGGCGCGGCGCAAAGCGGACTCACGATCGACCGTTCAGATCGATCGAGCGACCCACAATCAATGGGACATTCGAACCGTCTGCGGTTACCTCACGCGCATCTAGCCGTCCATCCTTGATCGGACGGTGGAAATCAGCGCGCTCGGAGAGAGAGAGAGAGAGAGGCGACATGGGGCCGCGCATGCCGGTGGAAGAAAGCGTGGGCGAGGCGGTGGTGGCGCGGAAAGAATGGGCGGAGGTTGGGATTTCGGCCCGATGCCTTTTACGAGATTATTAATAGGTTTTCTATTTTAGAAAATACGAGAAATTCAAATAGGCAATCAAAAATAGCAAATGAACTGAAAAATTCTAGAAAAATCTAGAAAATATATCGAGCACAGAACCCAAATAAAATAGTTTTGGCTATTGTTCATGTTGGGATTATTCACATTAAATGTTTTTGATTGTAAAGTCAATATTAAGCTTTTGAAATTAAATTCAAATAAAATCAAATGGTGAATTTTCTCCTACTAACTATTTAAAAGATTTTTAAGGCTCGAGAAAATTGGGATGTTACAAACCTCCCTTAAAGGAATCTCGACCCGAGATTCGGGCTAGCTAGAGAAAGGTTAGGAAACTCGGCTTCGGCTCTTCTTCACGTTCCCACGTCGCTTCTCCTTCGGAGTGGTTGCTCCATTGGACCTTGCAAAAACGAGCAGTCTTGCTTACGGTGAGGCGCTCTGCGACATCAAAATCTTGATGTTTGCTCCTTGTAGGTAAGATCCTCTTTCAAAATAATTGATTCCAACGGGCTTGCTCTTACGGCTGCGAAGACACTTCTTCAGCTGCGAGACATGAAAGACATCATGTATTCTGCTAATGATGCGGTAGCTCAATTGGTAAGCAACTTCCCCGGCGTTCAAAATCTTGAGCGGACCAACATACCTAGGGGCAAGCTTCCCTTTGGCATGAAACCTTTGGACCCTCGGCGAGTCACTCGAAGATAAAGCGAAATCCTCGGGTTCAAGCGAGATCTCGGCAGCGATTATCGGCATAAGCTCTTACGCTGGGGTGAGCTATCTTCAATCTTTCTCTTATCATGGCCACTTGCTCTTACGCTTCGAATAATGTACGGACCAAAGCGATCGTTGTTTGTTTCGACCAATTCAACGAGGTTGCTGCGAGCACGACCATCACGGTGCTTCAAATGGTGACATTTGCGAACTAGCTTGATAACTATTGTTGTGCGAAAATTCGCATCGATGAACTTTTATCCCAGCGGTAGCATTTGCTAGAGCACAAGCTCTCGGCATATCCTCCAATATCGATTGACTCTTTGATCCGCCCATCGATGCGGATGGTATGCGTCACGAAATTGGATGGTACCAATGCTTCATGCAAGCTTTGCCAGCGAGAGGTGAGCTGGAGATCCTCGATCGACACTATCTTCTTGGGCACGTGCAAACTAACAATTCGGCCATGTACAACTCCATAGGCGATCTCGGAGTATGTGGTTTTGGCGGCAAGAAATGGCGACCTTGGTTAGGCGATCGACTATTACCTAGATCAGAATCGTAACCGATTGGGTCTTAGGTAAACGGTGATGAAATCCATCCCGATTTCTTCCCACTTCCACTCTGGAATCTTCGGTTGCGGTAATCCTGGCGGCCTCGGTGTTCGCCTTCACTTTCGGCGAGTGTCGCACAAGGCAATGAACTCTGCGACTTCTCGTTTCAAATTTGGCCACAAAAATTTAGTCTTAACATCTGGTACATCTTGGTACTTCCAGGTGGATTGAGTACTTTGAGTCATGGGTTTCCTTTAAGATTAAGCTGTCTCGGACCATCGATATCACGGTACCTGAATCGCCCATTAATCAGTATGTCTTGATCATCTTTGGTGAAATCCTTGAATTTCCATACATCATCTTGACCTTGATGTCGCGACAACACAGGATCCTTTGGTTGTGCTTCACGAATTTGCTTCTCTAGGGTGTTGTACTTCCAAATTGCCTACAAATCCTTGAACACAACTTCTAGCTTTAGCTTCGAAATTCTTCATAAAGTTACGGACAACTTTCCTTTACTTCCAAGCATTGCGGTAACTCTTACGACTCAAGGCATCTGCCACTACATTGGCTTTTCCGGGATGGTAGTGGATCCCAAGATTATAATCCTTGATCAATTCTAACCATCTTCTTTGTCTCATATTCAAATCATTGGGTGAAGATGTACTTGGACTCTTATGATCCGTATAGACTTCACGGTGATTAGATGGGTAATGCGCCAAATCTTTAGAGCATGCACTACGGGCTAATTCCGGATCATGAGTAGGGTAATTCTCCTCATGAGGTCTCAAGCGTCTTGGCGCATAGCGGCAGCTCTTCCTTCTTGCATCGGGGCGCATCCTAATCCTTGACGCGAAGCATCACAATAGATATCGAAATCCTTGCGAATATCGCGAGAATCAACTGAAATGAAGTCAAGCGTTTCTTCAACTCTTGAAAACTTTCCTCCACAGTTTGAGTCCAAGTGAACTTTTCTCCTTCTTCAACAATTGCGTAAGGGCTTAGCAATCGATGAGAATCCTTGATAAACGCGGTAATAACTGCCATTCCCAGAAAGCTGCGAATCGAGTCACGGTCTTGGGCTGCTCCCAATGTAGTCTTGCTTTAACTTTACAGGGTCATTGCTACTCCCTCATTTGTCATCATGTGACCAAGGAAATCCACTTCCTTCTTCCAAAAATCACACTTCTTGAACTTGGCATACAAGCGATGTTCTCGAGTTTTCCCAATATTATCCTTAAATGTTCGGCGTGTTCTTCCTCCGACTTGGAGTACGAATATCATCAATGAACACAACTACGAACTTGTCCAAATATTCCATGAATACTTTATTCATCATGTTCATGAAATAGGCGGGGCATTAGTCGGACCAAAGACATGACTAAGAACTCATAGTGTCAAAATGCGAGTGTTGAGCGGTTTTGGTATATCCTTAGGACAAATCTTTAGTTGGTGGTAACACGATCGCGGTCGATCTTTGAGAATAATCCGGCTCCTTTCATCGATCAAGCAGATCATCTATCGGGGTAGTGGTACTTGTTCTTGATGGTAACCGTTGAGAAGCGATAATCAATACACATCCTCATACTTCCATCCATCTTCTTGACAAACAACCTTTGGCGCTCCCCGCGGCGTGAACTAGGTCTCACGAAACCTTTCTCAAGAAGTTCTTCTATCGCTTCTTCATCTCTACCAATTCATGGTGGCATCCGATAAGGTCTCTTTGAAATTGGTGCTGTCCACGGCACTAGGTCGGTGACAAACTCAATATCACGATCCGGTGGCATTCACAGTAACTCCTCTGGAAACACATCGGATATTCAGACGACCCTTGGTACTTCTTCTAAGGCAAGGGTCTTGGACATTTACTAGCAAATGTCCATCACAGGCGAGGTGGCTAGAAACTCTACCTTGTTTCCTTTGGCGTCCTCTCTTATTCACGGCTCTTGGCCACAATCTATGCGACTTTATGCTTGGATAACCAATCCATGCGAGAATGACATCTAGGGTTTGGGTATCTAGGACTATTAGGTTGGCTAGAAACTCAACTCCAGCTATGAGTAACTTAGCTCCTAAACATCCACTCTAGTACTTAGGTGCGCTCGAGGCGGTGGACTAACGGTATGCTTAAGTTGCATAACTTCCAATTTATTTTGGTTGCAAACATTCGAAACAAATGAATCAAGCTCGAATCAAACAAAGCGTCTGCAGTCTGCGAGTTAACGACTTACCGATCGACGTCCGGTGATTCTGGGCTCCTTCGGGTGGCGTGGTTGACACGGCCTCGATCCTGATGAGGGTGCTCCTCGGCAATGGCGACTTATGGCGCTCCTTGATTGATGCACGGTGCTGGTGTCTTGGATGGCGTAGCTCCAAGGTTGAAGCGTCTTTGGGTGATTGTTCCCTTTGCGGACCTTGGTTGGCAAAATGTCGGTGGCAGCAGCGTATGCGAGACCTTTAGTACGTTCGTTTGGTTGCTTCTGGATTGGGGTTGGCAGTGCGGGGTTGCGGAAGTTACGGCGGTAGGCGGGGTGTTGAGATTAGTGCAGTGCTCTCACGAATGAAATGCAGGGTGGAAGCACATTGTTGTGGTAGCCTTGTTCTTGCCCTCTCTGTGATTGATGGTTCCCTTCTTTGAGCCATCCGGCGTTCTGATTATCCTCCGGTTCCTTGCGTTTGTCCTCCAAAACAAAGGCTTTGTTGACCAGACTCTTGGAAATCGGGGAAAAGTATGGGCGATCAAGCGGACTTGTAGTCGGTGTTTAGTCCCTTCAGCGACTCTGGCGAGCCTTATGCTGTGGCTACATCTTGTTGCATAGCGAGCTAGTTGAAAACTTGTTGAGGTAGTCGGACAACGACATAGCTCCTGCTTGCGAGCGCGGAACTCATCCTTCTTTAGATCGATAATGCCTTACGGCACATGATATCTGGCGAAATGCGCGAAAATTCCTCGGTGATATCTGTGGCGTCTCATGAAGCGGCACGAAGTTCTCCCCACCATTGGCGGTGGTGCCTTCCATCACGGTGAGTGGCATCTGAACCTTTCACCGTCGCTGCGCTGGGTGATCGGCGACTTCCTTTCGATAACCACGAGCCAATCATGCGCTTCCCGGAGGCGTGTCGAGAAAATGTGGGTGGGCGAGTCCTCATGAATTACGCAAGTTTGGATGGTCCATGGTGACCATGGCATTTGGGGCTCCATCTTTGGTGATTGTGGTTGTTGTTGTTACGGTTGTGCATGGCTTGCATCTGAGTCATCATCGTATTCATCGGTTGAGTCTGTGCTGCCATGAAAGCTCAAAGTTTTGCAAGTCAATTGGGGGTGCTGCGGCGGAGCTGCTGCGGTGGTTGCTCATTGCCTCCTGGTCTTTGAGTGCAGGAACCACTGCGGTGATCGGCGAGTTTGAACCATCTGGCGAAGCTCCATAGGTTAGATAAGGTAGCAAGCACAAGATAAGTTGAGAGCTAAGCGAGGGTAGGTTAAACCCAACAAAGCAGACTCAAGAAACTCAAATGAAATACCTTTATTAATTAGGGTCTTAGCATGGCTGCAACAAATGCCTAAGGGCCTTTGCAGCTCATACTACTTTACAAAAGAAACAACGACCTAAGCACACAAAACTACCGCCTAAAGGGCGACTCACTAGCGCCAGCGGCTAAGCACTGGCAAGGACTAAGACCAACTACTCGAAAGCCTCCTGGCCGCGCGCTCGGCGGTGTGAGCTTCGGAGTGGCGGCATCTTGGCAAGCGATCCACGATGCCACAGGCTGGTGCTGGCGAGAGCGGCGTTCGGTACTTGCAGCTCCACGCTCCTCGGCTCTGCATTTTCTTGGCTCAGCTGGACCTTCCTCCGGATCTTCTTGAGATCCTCCTAGGGTCTTCCTCTTCTTCGGGACTTGGTCGTGAGAATCTCCTGCAGTGGCGACCTTCTCTTCACTCTGCAAGGCTTCATAGACATGATCCAACTCCGTGATGGTTCTCTCCAAGGCTTCCTCTGAGCGGCCTGGCTGGGCGAGTGCCGACGCGTGGCGTTGCTCTCTCATACATATCACGGGTAGCGTCTTTGGCAAGTCCACAGTGCGGCTGGGGTGATAACGGAAGGCGGTGTCACGAAGCTCCGTGCGTAGATGTTGCGAATCGCAGCATGGCCAAACGCGGCGACTCTGGATACCCTCCGGCCAAGTGATCTTCCTCACGAGGCGTGCGAAGGTTGGCTTGCCTTGTCGTTCCTCTGGCGTAGATCGTCGGCGACAAATCACCGCAGTTTGTCCATTCACCGTCCGGTTGTTGCCGGCGTCAGCGGACGATCAAAACCACCAGAACACGCAGCGACTTCAAGCTCGGCGCATACCCTCGGTCGCTCACCATAGCTCACGAAGGCGAGGCATGCGTGAAGCAGAGCGACGAGTAAGAGCAACTTTAAAGCAGCGGGGAGAGAAGAGATCATAGCAAAGTTGAGGCGAGAGAGATATGAGAAGAGTTAAGCAATCAATCAACTTTGCAAGTTAATTTTCTTTTAGAAAATAATTTGGACTCTCTAAAGCGGCCAATCTAACTAAGGTCAAGACCTACGATCGGTATGGCTCTGATACCACCTCAGCCGGGACCGGAGTGCGATTACGGAACCCTCTGCGTATCTTGCACTAGTCGGGGATCACGCTAGTGCACACAGGGTTAACACGGTAAATATCGATCCACACTGGCGATGGATAAAGTAAGCGATTAGTTTGAATAACAAATAACGGTTTTGACCTTATGGTCGAGTTTACACTTATTAAGCCCGCGAGGGCTAACAAAGAAATAAGCGGCGGCGGAGCGGAAAACTCGGCGTAGATCCCACCAATTCACCACGACCAACCAGCGGGATCGGACCTTAATGAGCGATCAGCCTTCAACGAACTCCTCCTCGAAAGCGGCGTGGGCTCCTCCATACAGTAGGTTTGGGCGCAAGTTTTACAACAAGCGTGAGTACACAACCGTACTATAAAATCATACCACAGAATGCAATGTATAGATCGAGGCTTATTCCAAAGAAAAAGCACGTGGTTCTTTTGCATAAAAGCAACATTTGCAATTGAATACGAATAATAGATTGAAAGCATAATTCAAAACAAATAGTAAATATTAATTTAACAGTTATTTCCACAAAGACACATGACTAAAGCAGTTTATTTCACATAGCCATATGATTGTGATCACTGACTTCCATTCCCACATTTTATGAAAACTACCCCTCGTGTGAAAGCAAGAGCATGTCCATGATGCGGACAGCGATATTCGAATAGTTTGTTTAACACTCTGCGAGAGGTTGTACACTTTACCCACACGATATAACCCGTGTAGCTAGCACCAATCATAACAAAACAGTTCGGAAACTTCATCTACAACATTGACATTCCCAGTGTGCTTACAAACCGTTATACATATCACATAGCCCATGCATAACACACCGTTGGACGGGGGCGACGAATCCTCCGTGATGCAACCACCAAGTAGTCACACCTCCACCCTATCACAAAGCCTAACCTACCACACGAACATCAATGCGAGAATCCACCAACTTACTAAGTTAGGCCGTCCCATACCGGGCATGTGGTGCGTGCAGTGAGCTCGATTCAATGGCGCACAAAGTTAAGTCCTGCGGCCAAGGCAAGACTTCCATATTCTAACTAAGCCACACGATTATCATACCCATCACATAGTCCACCATGTCACGTCTCCACCACTTGCCTCGGTCAAATCCTTTACCACCGGTTGGTTTTAGTGCAACACATGCCATCACGAAGTAATAACACATAGCACCGCAGTTTTACACAAAGTTCCATAGTCACTTAGTCATATTTAATGTTTGCGACTCACATGAGATGATTTAGTAGCATGGCTAAGCAATTGTACTCGCGTCTAACCAACCCACGTTGGTGCTACAATATTACCAACTAAACCAATCTAGGGTGACAAGAAATTATGACATACAAGGCCAAGGTGTGATAGCAATTGGGATAATAACTATACCCAAAGCATTTAAATAAATAATTAAAATAGAATGCAATAATTTAACACAACGTAATTTGAAAACGGGTTCAAGATGATCAAAGGTATGACTTGCCTTGGAAAGGTCTATGTCTTGGTCTTGATCTTGGGGTGCTCCTTCTTCCACAAAATTTCGAAACGAATCGCGTCTACTACTTAAGCGAAACAAAAACAAACAAAACAAATAAATAACATAGGCAAAACAAACTCCAAAAATTAAATAAAAATCTCAGATAAATAGATCTTGAATTTAGGCGGTTAGGAATTTGAATGGGCTCGGAGAGAGAGGTGACATGCGGGGCATGTCAGTGGAGGCAGCGTGAGTGACGGCGTGGGGTGGCCGAGAAGAATGGGCGGAGGTTTGGATTTGACCGATGCCTTTTCGAGATTATTAATAGGTTTTCTATTTTAGAAAATACGAGGAAATTCAAATAGGCAATCAAAATAGCAAATGAACTCGAGAAAAATACTAGAAAAATCTAGAAAATATATCTGAGCACACGAACCCAAATAAAATAGTTTTGGCTATTGTTCATGTTGGGATTATTCACATTAAATATTTTTGATTGTAAGTCAATATTAAGCTTTTGAAATTAAATTCAAATAAAATCAAATGGTGAATTTTCTCCTACTAACTATTTAAAAGATTTTAAGGCTCGGAAAATTGGGATGTTACGAGGCGCTTTGCTTGGAAGTTCGACCATACAGTCGTAGAAGAAATCTGAAGAGGTCCCGAGAGGAGGTTGGGAGAAGTTACAGGGAGGTCACGAAAGAGGTCTGAGGAGGTCCTAGGAGGAGGTCACGAGGAGGTGGTCGTGACCAAGGAAGGTGGTCTCTGCAAAGGGAGGTTGTGACCAAAGAGGATCGTCTTTGCAAAAAGGGCGATTCTGCGACCAAAGAGGATCATCTTTGCAAAAGGGCGATTTGCGATCAAAGAGGTGCGTCTTTGCAAAAGGATAGTTAGTGGGAGAGTGGATAGAAGACCATTCGATTGGTCGGACGGCTCTGGGAGTGAGGCGTTCGGACGAACGAGCGATGCAAACAAGATCGGGCGTTCAATTGCAATCGGACGGCTCACAAGGGTGGGATGTTCGGACCGGACAAGCGTGCAAACAAGGGGTGGAGCGCGGGCGCGGGGATGAAGAATGACTAAGCCCAAAAGGAAAGAAGGTCAAAAGGAGGGCGGAGGCGAAGAAGGAGAAATCAAACACGGATTTTGAACTACGAAACAAAGTTTTGAAACACAAACCCGAGCTTAAAAGAAACTAGGAGATTTGAGACTAAAGATAAAAGGCAAATGAATGAAATCGAAAACCACAAAAGCACAAACCAATACTCGTCAAATCAGCAGGCGTTACACTCCACATATGGGCGGATCTTTGTGATGGTGGGCGCGGATATAGCGTGAGAATGGTGGGTAAGCGGTATGAACCATCGAGATGACCTTAAGGACTTAATCCGGTGATGTCCTCCCATTTTGAAATATGTGCGACCACAAATGCGCAAAAGTGCAACTTGGCTTAGTAAGTTATTGAACCCAAAGTCATCTCGCTAGAGGATCGAGGTAGTGCAGCGGTTGGATGCATTACGGCTTGGATGGGACAGTGGTAAGGTGAAGTTGCCGACTACGCTGGTCGTTGTGGCGAGAGGCCAGTTGCGCTAGTCGTTGTAGTTAACATCCCGCACAACTTATGGAGTGCGGCCCATATGGGTGAGATGACGGAAGGGGTAAGATAATTCAAAAAGTTCTTGTGATGATCTCTCAACGCGCACGACCACGGAATCGTGTGGGGGTATGAGTTGATTGTTTCTTGTACATTGTACCTTCTATAGCACGCAAACACGAGGAGTCTCTCCTGGTTACTTGGTTAGCAAATTAGGTTAGCTAACCCGGGTTCAAATTCTTCCTTCTTAAATACATTATGTAGGGGAATAAATCTTTTCTCTCCACACCAGCGTTCTTTTATAGCATGCAAACCTTAGCTGTCTGATTGGCGCACGTACGTTAAGTAGTAGTACTGGTCAGTCGTCACTAGTGAATCGTCGTGGTTAAGCAACATATGTACTTTGTCCGATGGCTGGGCAGCACGTAGAATTTTCCCCCCTTTTGAGTTGCTGCATCCATGCATGATGCATGTTTCGTACTCCTGGGCCAGCTGCTTCCTGTAAAAATAATGCCGTAGCTGATCTTGCACAGGGAGTTCGCTAGCTGCCAGTTGGCCTTCACCTAGTTTGCTTAGTACTGCCAATTAATGGGAACCGTATCGTCTGGCTTTGATAAAGATGGACAATGAAAACCTGAGGGCAAGGAACTGGGGTTAGTGTGGGCCAGTCTAGGATGGGCTTTCGTTTCTGGTGAGTTCGTATGGGCCAAATGGAGCGCTATTAGGCCTCATAATTCACATATGGGAGTCTTCTGGTCTTCTGGAGTTTGTATTATTTTTCTTCTGCTCCTTAACATTAACTTCATCTGGGACGTACGGCCATTAATTTCAATTATTGGGCCCAATTGACCTTAATTAAGCATGTATTGGCTTTGTTGATCCATCATGTATTATTTCGGTTTGAACATGCGCCTCCTATAGCCTGCGTAGCAGATGCTCCCTCCACGAATTGTCCACCATGTAGTATGATGTCGTGGCGTGAGGTGTAGGCTTTCAATGTCCATGATCCATATATAGGCAAGGGTATTTCTAAAAAAAAAGATACACATGACACGTTCTTTTAAGGTGCCTAGATCAGTGCCTGTGTCTTGCTACGGATTAAAAAATTAGGAGGTGTTTAGGGAGTACTTGAGTGCTTTATTCCTAAATAGTACTCAAATTTTGAACTCTCAGATCTAGATTCAATGGATTAGATCACTTTGCCTCTTTCCCCCTCATCTGAGTACTATTTTATCTGGGAGTACTCTATTTTTTAGACACTGAATTTTTACATAAGTTATATACTAGTTTTACATAAATTAAATTATGTAAAAAATGGTGTGATTTTATGTAAAAAAGAGGAACAAAATAAACTATAAAAAAACACAACAAAAACTACAAAAAAAAATATACATATTCATTTATGTTGCAGCTCTCAACATCCCTAAACAAATTGATTACTCACTTATCACATTGTCTATAGAGAAATCACCAAGCATAACATGGATAAAAAAACTTGAGTACTCACAAACAAAAAAACACTCAGTACCATTTAGCAATTCCCAAAAATTATACTACCGCGACAGCACATCGTGTGAATGTCACCAAGCTTGGACTACGTTACGCCGTTGTTCATGCTGGCGTATAGACAAGCTCTGCCCTTGCCTAGATCATGTCTCCGCCGCACCATGGCTGTGCTGTCATGCCCGGCTGATCGAGCTCCGTTATGGCCATCGTTGCCTCTCTGCCACCATGCTCAACCTACACCACACACTTGCCATGCAGCTACGCTTGACCTCCGTCTATGACCTAACAGGATTAGAGAGGTAATTTCACTCGACGTCAACAAAGTTCGTGACCTAATGGTGGCAACATCCGCTACAACCTTGTTTGGTGGCGGAAGGGAGAGGTGAGAGTAGAGAACGCATCAATCAACATTCACCAACTAAATCTTTTAAAATATAATAATGATGTAACAAATGAATTAGTTGAATGAACAGTGGCATTAACATTTACTATATTGCAACACAAGCTACGTGGTACAAGTGGTATAAACACACAAGATGTAATATTTTATTTAGTGTACATACAACAAAGATCGAATATGAATGAATGAATATCTACACAAACATTTGCTAAATAAGTAGTACTCGGCAGCAGCATCAAACTCGAACCGGGGATGGGATTTGCTTAATGTCGCCCTCCTTCCGGAGCCTGGCCTTGCGCTCCTCCGACAGCATCCGGGCGAAATGGACCAGCTCCTCCTCGTTGGTGCCCCTTTTCATGTCGGGCTCGTTCTTGCCGGTCTCGACGTTCACCTTGCACGCCTGCCTCTTCAGCAGCGCCTTGCCGACGTTGACGAGCCTGTTCAGGTTCTCTGGCGTGGACACGTCCACGGAGGCCGTGTCGCCCTTGAGCTCGTCGTCCTGGATGCGGAGGTAGCACTTCTCGCAGTGCAGCGCCTGGAAGAGCACCGAGGCGTGGATGTCGACGAGGTCGGCGCTGGCGTGGCTGAAGCTGTCGATCAGCGGCGTGGTGCCCTTGTTGTAGAGCCACCCGAAGATGCCCCACTTGCCGCACTCGGCGGCGTCGAACTTCTCCTCGATCTTGGCCGTGCCGGTGCCCAGCGACAGGATCATGAACTTGCCGTAGTCCGCCGGCTTGATCGGGAAGAAGTCCTGGTTGCCCAGCAGGATCTGCTTGCTTACGTGGGTCATCGCCAGCAGCGTCTGCATGTGTCAAGTTGTCAAACAGGGCACAGTCTATGAGTGTCACAAAAGTCAATGCTGTGTCATATTGTAAAGGTAAGTTTACATTAACAAATCCAACACGCTAAATATTGATGATACGACTATGTTTTGTTTAACAATCAAATTTAGTCTAGCACTACCAGAAACCATTAAATTCCCAAATGCCTATATATTTCCCGAGTGTCTAGACAAAAACACTCGGGCAGATCAGAGTGTTTCGTAAGACACTTGGGGCTATAAACCAACACTTTAACTTTCCAGAGTGTTTTCCGTAACATCCGGGGAAAAAACATAATCCCGAGTGTATCGAAATGGAAACACTCGGGAACTATTTTTTTCCGTCGCGCCCATTTTTTCCCGTCCCCGCTTTTCTTTTCGCTTCTAAGTTCCGCCGCCTCTTCTAATCCCCTCTTCCTCACTCCTTCCTCTAACCCTACCGCCGCCGCCTCTTCTAATCCCCTCTTCCTCACTCCTTCCTGCTGGAGCTCTCCGCCGCCACTGCCGCCTCTGGCCTCTCCAGCCCAGCGCCTTCGGTCCGCTCCCCGCTCTAGCTTCCTGCGCCGTCACCACCGGCCCGTGGCTCCTGCTCACCCGTGCGCCTCCGGTCCGACCCGACTGCTCCCCTTCCAGTTCGTCACCGCCTCCTCCTCCTGCGCCCACCTCCGGCTCTGGTCTCCCCAGCGCGGCCGGGAGGCCAGCGCCGCCTCGGCTCTCCCTCCAGCTCGCCTACTCCTCCTACCCCCTCCTTCCCATGGCTCGCTTGGTTCAACGCATCCCGTTAACCCTCACTCTCTTCTCCTCTCTGGCATCTTCGGTTTACATGAATTTGATTGATTGTGTGCTGATGACTGATGCTTAGAGTCCATGTTTGGATTTTTGGTATACTGATATGTGGCACAAATGAAGTGTAGAAGCAGGTGGAGGTAGGAGATGATTTGCTTGCTGCTGTTGGGTTTGCACCGCTACTAAGGTATACTACCCCTTAATCCCTCTCCCTCTCCCTACCCCCTAATGCTCTGTGATGAATCCTAGATGCTCTGAGAGCTATGATGCTACTGCTATTGTGATGTGTATGATGCTGTTGCTATTCCAGGTATCTGTTGTCATGCCGAAAAGAATGTAGCAGCGGCTCAGACTTCCCTGTTAGCATCATTTTCTTATATATGTGAATAATTGAAGATTTGATGCAATGATCAAGTTATAGACTGACACTAATAAAGGTGGAATAACTACTTAGTTCATTGATTAACAATTTAATTATTTAAATCTATTGCTTGATTTTAGTTCCTCAAGAAGAAGCACAATCAGTGAGTCATATAATGTTTCCAAAAGTTCAAGCTTATGATATTCGAGTATTTCAAAGAGTGAAATTATTCTTTTGTATCAGGGTATTATAGGTAACCGCAATGGAAAGTTTTCCACTTTTCTTAAATCTTTGCTCTTAAGAACTTTTTATGGGTATGCAGCCCTTCTTTGATCATACCTACATGTATTGCATAACATGGTTTATTTGAGCTTATAATCTATCAATTTGGTTGAATTGCTAAAATGAGATAGTAGTGCAGTAAATCATTATGATGTATTGCTCCTATATCCTATGTATGCAGCCCTTCTTTGATCATATACCTACACTTGAGTCATTTTCAGTGGCCTTCAGGTCTGTTTTAACTAAAGATAGTGGGTACGTTATTTTGAGTGTTCCTAGCTACTATTATTTCAGAGGCTTCACTAAAGATGATTTAGTGGCACACCATAATTTTTTTTAGAGAACCTTTGCATGACCAGTTAAAAATATTATAACCTCTTGGCCTTTTCACTCCTGCCATTATTATTTTTGTTTGTGTGGATTCATATGTTATGATATCTTATACTTGTCTTTGCAATGTGGGGCGACTTAGGAGGTTTCAAACAAGGCACACAACTGAAGTGAAGCTATTTTCGAAGTAGAACTTGGGTGGTAATAACATAAAGCAATTGCGGTTTATTGTTTCTTTATGTTTCCTATATTGCTATCTATTATACTTCCAGTTAGAGACGCTTGACCATGTCTAACTATTACGGTGATACTCAAGTTTGCTATCCGGATGTTCCTTTATTCTTGGAGTATGTTCATAATAGGCGTGTATACTCAAGATACACATGAAGGGTAGTATTTTCAAGTTGACTCTTTGTTTTATCCAACTCTATTGTTGGTAAAGTATGTCACTAAGGCACATGACTTGCCAGTTGTAATTCATAGCATAAGACTTCCAAAAATAGCACCATCGATGTGATTCTCGACTTGAAAACCAAGGTAATCAATCCTCTATCTTTCAGTTTATTAAATTTGGTATTTCTTTTATCTGAGAACTAAACCGAATTTGGATATACCGATGGAGGCAAATCGCCCACTAGGTTGTACCTATTGAACGGCACTTAACCCCTTAATGTTTAAGCTGCTCTATTTTGATCGAAGCATGTCTACAATCTTTATATTAATCCTCATCAGGTTGAACTATCTAATCCTGACGCTGAGCTCTGTTTGCTTTAAGTATTTTACCACAAGATTTATAAGGTTTGTGCATGCTATTTTGTAGATTTAGAATGGTTTATATGAGTATTTTCCCAATGAAGATCCCTATCTACTCTATTTCGATGCTCTTGATTTTCTGATCTTCCTTTGAAATTAGCATTCTGTTCTTCCTTAGTATTTGCTCCCTATAGATGCTAGAGCATTATTTATCTCTTTATATCCTTGACTTAAACATAATATTGTTGGTCATTGTTCCAGCACTGCACAACAGCTATTTTTCTTATTATTTTTTAATGTTTAATATACTGTGCAACTGCCCATTTATGGATCCTCTACGTTATGGGTATAATTAAGTTGGAATATGGGTGGCTATGGTTTTTCATGATCCTGTCTAAACTCCATAGTTTTCATAGATAATGACTAAGGAACGATAGTTTTCTTGGTTGGTCTGTACGCTGCTGTTTCCTTTCCTTGTATTTGCAGTGTTAGTTGTGAATGCTGATGTGTTGTATTTGTTTGTAGGACAAGCCTGAGCCTCCCCCTGAATTCCGTCTTCCTGATGCCACCCAAGGTACAATTATACAACATCTTCTATATTCACAAACATGAATTATTACGTTCTTATTTTTGTACTATTTATGTAACAAAATGCTTGTAGAATGTGTTCTATGACATCTGATTGACAACTACAATTTTGTTTTGCATTTTATTTCATATCCATACGTGGCAACCGAAAATGTGTAAGCTTTCTACCTTTTTCGGACCGACCTTTAAGCCACCACTAGATAATAACAAGATAATATGTAAGCTTGTTATTATCTAGTGGCAGTTGTACCTTCACTGCATACCCTTAAAAGTCGAAGAATAAGTTGACATTGAAATAACGTATCAAAATTCCTTGTAAAATAGACAAAGATATGATTGAAGAATAAGTTGACAATCTCAATTCTCAAGTTCTCAAGGCATAAAAGATATAACTGAAGCACATAACTAACAATGGACTCAAACAATATCTTACCACTATAATTGAAGCTGCATACATTGCACTAGCTTTTATATGTATAAGCTTGGATCTTGTCTGGAACTAACAATGGATTCAAACAATATCTTATCACTATAGTTGAAGCTGCATACATTGCACTTTTAAGATGCAGCAGTTGTTTCCTCAAAAAAGGGTGCAGTTGTTTCTTGTGCAACAAAATTGTGCTACTCCACGTTTGTATATACATGTGCAATTGATACATATTTTTAACAAGAAATAGTACGTAGCCCAACTTTTCATATGGTTTCCCTCACTTGGAGCTGCTAGCTTTTGTACACTCTTGTACACACTTGGAGCTACTAGCTGCTAGCCCAACAAGATGCAATTTCGTCACTACTAGCTCTTGTACACAAAAACAGTTTCTCCTGTATCTAGCTAGAATCATATGCTGCTATGACCACCTCCGGCACACATTTACTACAATTGCAATGGTCCCTGTACATTGTTGTCAAGAACCACCGTTTGCTTCTAGATGGCAAAAATGACATTTAGTGTTGGTCCCTGTTGTTTTTTTCTAGCTAATCCTGTCACTCTCCATCTTTTTCTCTTAACTTGTTCTTGAACATCCGTTCCTCTCATCTGATCTACTGTTATTCACATTGTCTATGTTGAGTAGTAAACTGAATTGTTCTCTTCATGACAATGCAGTTGGTGATGAAATTCAATTGACCTGTATACCAACCAGTTCAACTAAAGGAAGTAGCTTATGGGCTTAAGGCTGCTAGGGACTCCGGGGCGAGAAGAAGCAATTCCCGCATTCTTGTTGATGCTTCGAACTGTTATATGTATCATATTGCATCTTATGCTTAGATTTTCGAATTTGAACTCGAATGTTGTGGATGTCAAATGATTATATATATATATATATATATATATATATATATATATATTGTGAGCTTGGGAATTATGTGATCAATATTGTTGAATCTATATATGTAATGATTTGTGATATTTTCCTTGCTGTTGAATTCATGGTTTATTTGATTGCTGCGTTTAAAATTAAATGCAAAATTGGTGCACCCTGTTTGATATTCACTCCCGAGTGCATTGTTTGACGTACACTTGGGGAATTTTTTGTCTCAAACCAGGCTGAAACTTTCCCGAGTGTAAATTTCCATAGTTTCCCGAGTGTCCGCACTCGGTACAGTATTCCGTTACGGGGCTTAAGCCGTTTGGACAACTATTTTCCCGAGTGTCATTTGTTTCCCAAGTGTAAATATTTGCACTCAGAAAAATTTTGTTTATCGAGTGTAACACTCGGGAAACGAATTATTCCCCGACTAAACTCTCCCGAGTGGGTTTTCCCGAGTGTTGACCTTCGGAAATAGTTTTCGTGTTTTGTGCTTTTCCCGAGTGTTTCAGGCACTCGGAAAGTAGAGATTCTGGTAGTGTAGATTCAGATTGTTGCCTGACCGGATATACAGTACATATGCATACTCGCTTACCGGATTGTTTGCGGCGACACCTCCATCGATGAGGTTGAAGGCCCTGGGCTTGCCGTCTTTGTCCTTGGTCTCGAAGTGGTAGCCGGGAGGTAAGTCGGCGCGGCGGACGTGCTAATGCAGACGTCCGAGAGAAGAGCGTTCTTGGAGACATCGTTACGGGCCTGTGCAAATTTCAGGGACATAAGTACGATAGATTCAAGCAACATGAAGTAGTGATGTATTTTTTTCTTCACGTACGTCGTAGGTCGAGAAGATTGTGGGCTGGAGGAGCTTGATGTCGAAGGTGGGGATGACGATATTTTTGAGCGTCTGATCGACCCGCGTGTCGCCGAGCAGCTCCTTCACGACCGAGTGGAGGTGCTGGCCGTTGTACTTGGGTCCTATCAAGCTCTTCAACAAACCTATAGGTCCTTTGCTACACAACAAAATATATGTATATGACTGTCTATTTATAAGTTGTCTGAAATTTTCTTAAGTTTAAATCACTTGTTGTGACCACCATTGGATCAATATCCAATCATATGACATCCATTGGATCAATATCTAATCATATGACAATCATATGACACACCAATCTCTACACAAATTCAATGATCACAACAAGTGATTTAAATTTAAAAAAATTTCAGGCAGCTTAAAACTAGCAAAACCGTATATGTATATAGTTAATTTCGTCAAGCTAATAGACTTAAGTTAAGCTGAAGGCTGTTGGCATGAATGCTTACCGGTGATTTTCGGAGTTATTGGTTGGTTCCGATAAATTTTTATATCGGGAAAAAAAATTGGATTTACTTTTTTTTTTCATCCGAATTCTAATTTAAATTCGAAATTTAGATAAATTTCATCTTTACATCTAAAAAATTTAAATTTCATCCGAAATCTTGGGTAACCGACGAAAACTGGTGTTATCGCTACCCTCCGAAAAAAATTCTTACCGGTAATGTTTTCACTGTTTGTGCATGGAAGTAAGTTCATTACTGCTAGGTCGTAATCCTCACCAGGTGGGAGGGAAGATCTTCGGGCAGTGCTCGAGGTAGAAGTTGTTGATGTCCTTGGCGGCGAAGAGCGGGCGAGCCTCGTCGTTGGGCGCGGTGAGCATGGCGGTCACCAGCCCTCCGGTGCTGGTCCCCGCGATCACGTCGAAGTAGTCCGAGATCCTCGCGTCCGGTCCATCTAGCTCCTATAGAGACACACACACCCATAACCCTTTATAACTGGTGCATCAGATACGGATAGCATAGATGCATGCATGCATATCCAAGCCGGACGATATATGGATGCATGGGAGTTAACTCACCTGGAGCTTCTCTTCGAGGAAGGCGAGGATGGTGCCGGGGATGATGCCGCGGACGCCGCCGCCGTCGATGCTCAGCACGGTGACGATGCTCCCGTAGGACGGCGGCGGGGTCTTGGGCGTCGACAGCGACGACACGCTGCGGCTGAGCACCCGCTGCACCGGGTTCAGGGCCAGCGACCTGTTGCTCTGCTCCGGTACTAGCATGGGCGCCATGGCTATATACGACCTCAGACCACTAAAATACAAACTGGAGTAGGACTGGGAGATTCTCTCGCTTTACAGAAAGAAAGGCTTATCCGCTTTTCTTGTCTTTGGCTGTCCGCTTCGCTACCGCACTTGAGCTTTTGTGATTTTGTTCGGTTCATGTGCACTGTTAATATACTCGAGGATTCCGCGTGTTTGTCGGCTTCAATTCGACGTTTTGACTCGGACCCACCCAACGACCGGGTCGCGCGATGCTTCCAGTGCTTGGGAAGCACGGTATTGCATGTGTGGGAAATCGTCGCTGGCGAATCTAGGTCGAGTGATTATCTCGTAGACAAACTCAGAATCGTAAGAACAATACAAGAACACAAGAACAAAACAATAGATGAACACAGAGATGTAAGGGGGAATAGGTTGGCTAAATAAAATATTCTTTGTAGGCCAAAAGAACAAGGTGGCTTGGGAATTCAAAACCTCGAGATAAAAAATAAGTGTTTTTTGGCTAAATTGTTGTTTAAACTTTTGAATGAGGAAGGAGTTTGGCAGCAATTGCTTAAAAATAAATATTTGAATGATAAATATGTCTCTCGTTGAGAGGAAACACAGGGACTCCATTTTTGAAAATGATTGATGAAGGTAAAGCATGATTTTATTCAGTACTGTTCTTTTAATCTTGGGGATGGGAAACAAATAAGATTTTGGAAGGACATTTGGGTTGGGCATCGATCTCTTTCTGAACTTTATCCAACTTTGTTTGAGGTAGTCCGGAAGAAACATGCTTTGGTTGCGGATGTTTTAGGAACTACGCCTTTAATATTGAGTTTTAGGAGAGCGATTATAGAATCAAATTTGATTGCTTTCAATAATCTTATGGTGAGAATAGCCAATGCTTATCTTACTATAGATAAGGATTCAGTTCGTTGGAATTTGTATAACAATGAACAATTTTCCGTCAAATCTATGTATGATGTTTTGGGTGATACCAATTGTCGTTTTCGATGTCAAAAGTTATGTAAAGTTAAAGTACTCCTTGAGATAAAAATTTTCTGGTGATATCTTTGTAGAGGAGTTACTCTGACTAAGGATAATTTATTAAAACGGAACTGAAGAGGTGATACAAATTGTTATTTTTTAATAAAAAAGAGACCATACAACATTTGTTTTTTGATTATCGCTTTTTCCGTTTTGCTTGGCGCCTAGTCCAAATTGCTTTTAATCTTAACAGACCTAATACTATTCGCAATATTTTTGGAAACTGGTTATTAGGTCTTAATTCGGATTCAAAAGCAACTATTTTGGTGGGGGCGACGGCGCTCTGCTGGTCTATTTGGTTATATCGTAATGATGTCGTTTTCGACAAGAAAATTATTGACCATCCTCTGCAGATTATATTCAGATGCATCCATTGGATTCACTCTTGATCAGTTTTGCAATGCCAAGAAAGACGGGAGGCCTTAGTAGCTGGGAGCAAAGCATTGGAGGTCATTACAAGGGAGATCTTCAACAAGAATGGGTAGAAGCTATGTAATAGACTTCGAGATGTTTGAAACACTTTTATGTCAATGTTTTTCTTCAGAAGGATGTTTTCAGTTTTACGTCTTTTGTTTTGCCGTTGGTTTTGTTTTTTGGCGTTTATTTTGTCGCTTCATTATGGTTTATAGGGCTGTTGTTTCGCCTGGTTAAGAAGTTTATGTAATAAATTTTGGGCTGTGTGTATCTTTGGATACAGAGGTCGAGAGAGGTTTTTTCTTCTATTATCTAAAAAAAGAGATGTAAGGGGACTTCTTGTTTCTCTTTATTCCTTCATCAAGCGATCAACCTTTACAATGACTGGTACTCTCTATTTATAGGCTACGATCCTGTTAGAGTTTAAGACGAGGAGCCCATCTTGAATCAGAACTCCTGATCCTTGGCCTAGTTTCTTAACAACGTGATCCGGTGGTTGTATAATCCAGTGCTACCTCGGGGAGTGCGGATGCACGCGGACATAGCAAAAGTGTTGTATAATCCGGTCCGTTTCCGTTTGGACCTGGCCCGTGAACTCGCGACCCGTTCGATCGGCTGGTGCCACTTCAATTCTACTTTCGTTTATTTTAGCCGTAGAACCTGCCTGGCCATCGAGTGCCGGATACGTACGCAGTACGCATTGTTGTTTTATTCGTCGCTAGACTGAAGACGTCCGTATAGATCGATGGACGTATGTACGTACATATAAAAGGCGGTTTGATCGATCGGCCAGGTGACCGGTGAGAATTTTCTCCACGAAAATGCGGAAAGCTGGTGTTTCATCGTCCTGGAAGAAATTAGCCCTCCGTGAGGATGGAGACGAAACACCCACTAGTCCAGGACTCCAGCCTCCAGGTGCCCGTGTTTCCAACCCTTTTTTTTCAGATAAGCTTCGTAGACTAGTTCAAACTTGACCTACACAGGTTCTGTTTTATTTTTCTTGATATGCAAAGGATAGTTTCGACTTTTGACTGTTGATTTTTATCATAGCTAGTGGAATTGACCACACAATTGCGTGGCTACAAATTGTATTATAGTGGTTTTTGTCAACTATAATGTGAGTTATGTAAAATGCAATTATATCGGTTATATAACTTTACTATTTACATATGATTAATCTACACTATTATAATCTCACCCACTGAAAGAAGAACTTTTTTAATTAACCTATTTTTTAATTTATTTTTATTGTTAACCCCTCGCAAATTTTATTTCTAATTCTGACCTTTTTTATCCGGTGGCGTGACAAAATAACATTGTCACATCATAGGATAAGTCAAATTAAATAGTACTTTTTGTCACGTCACTGGTGGTGGCGTGATCAAACAACACTGTCACGCCATTGGTGTGGTATGACAAGATATGATGCTAACGTGACAATACTGTTTTGTCACATCATGGATGGTGGCATGACAAAAAAGATCAGAATTAGAAATAAAGTTTGTGAGGGGTTAATAATAAAAATAAATTAAAAAATAGGTTAATTAATAAAAAAATCCCGAAAGAAGCGGTGCAATCACTTTCTTTTTCTCTCAATTAGTGAGAGTTTCTACGGTTTTAATTCTTTCTCTTCTAGAATTATTGTGGGATTTTTCAACGTGAAGGACTTAACTAAGACCAACTGCTTGCATTTACTACTAACACCAGCTGCTTGCATTTACTAGAGTCGGCCACAAGTGCATCCGCACAGGCTACACGTTTCCAACATTACTGTTTTTAAATTTAATTCCGAGCTTATATAAATTTGGATATAAATGTTTTGTTTTGCAATTGTTCCAAATTTTGAATACTTTACATTTTGAACATTTTTATATTTAATTTTATACTTTTGATTAAAATTATATATATATGGACTTAACATCACACTTTTAGTTTTAATATTTTTAAATAGGTTTTTATATTTAGATACCGCATATTTGAATTTTTAAAATTGGAATTCACATATATTTGGAGGCTAGACACAGATTTTTGGGGAAAAATAATCCTGAATTTACATTTATTGGGATGCAACAATCTTCTAGAACATTAAATCCTAATTTGAAATTTCTTACATATTTGATTTCAAGTTAAACAAGAACAAACAAATTCGAACATGATATGTTGAGTTTATATTCCAGTTTATATCAATTTTTTTAGGTTGGAACTATCTAATCCGAACTCTTTATAATTGGAAGGTTCATTAGACTGACATAGAAGATTTTTTTTCATCTTTCCAATTTGTGTGAATATTTCTATGTAACACCTTTATTTTCAGAATCAGGATGTTAATATTTAATTTAGCAATCTATTAAATATTTGATCGTGTTTTAAAATTTTCCTGTGTTTAATTAAAAGGTTGCTTTTAGAATCAATCTGATTGTGTTTTTTAAAGTTGCATCATAATAATAACAATAACAACAATAATAATAAATAAACAATTAAATTAAATTGAGTTGTTTGAAAGTGATTGCATGTAAAATTAAATTGGATCGATTTCTTGTTTCGCATGCGTTTAAAAAAAAATCATATCATGCATTCATTAGTATTGTTGCTCTCACTTCCAGTTTAATCGACTGCAGACGCTGCATGTCCATTCTTTTTCACTATCCATTTCTCCTACTCCCTCCATTAAAAATTGTATGTCATTTTAGAAAACGTACAATCAAACTTCTCTAACTTTGACTAATAATATATGAAACACTATTTATATTGGTCATGAGATATTATATCATTAGATCCATCGTGGTAAATATTTTCATAATATAATAATTTTGTAATTTTTTACTAACATAATCATATAAAAAGTAATGGTCAAAGTTAGATATTAGAGACTGTGTCGATATCTAAAACGTCGTACATTCTTGAATTGAGAGAGTAACAAATAACCCCCATGCCACCTTCCCCTTTTAATTACTTCATTGTCATTTCCATCCTTCCCACTGCCATTTCCTCCTACCCCTCACTGTCATCTCTTTCTCCACCACAGAACAAACCACCTCACTGCCAGTTGTTTCTCTTCATGAGCTCAACTCCTTGCACCTTCTCTTGTCACAATCACAACCAAAAATCAAAAATCGTGTAATGCATGTCATAGCATTGTGATCGTCATCGCATGAGTGACCCATTTTTGTGATCCGTTCCCGCATGCAAGCTCGTTTGAGCACTTTTGAGAAATGGGAGGAGGAGAGGGAATTTACTGTGGTTCGATAGCTGTGGCCGGGAAAGAAGAAGGGGAGGCGTAGTGGCAGTGGTCGTGGCTCACTGCGGCCACGGCGACATCGAGCTGGCTCGCTACGACAGTGGTGCACGGCCAGCGCGGCATGTTCATGCATGCGGCCAGGCTCAACGACGTTGGCCTGGTGATGTTACGACGGTTGGGAGCGAAACTAGCGCATGCATGCGATCGAGCCGAGGCGGCGGCCCCAACATGCGAGGCGCGACCGACGCGCTTGGCGCAGCGGCGCCGAGGGCGCGGCCCAACCAGCGGCGCGGCGCAACCCGATGCGGAGCGGTGCCGTGATAAAGATCGGCGCATGCGCGCGGCGCGGCAAGGTGGCGAGGCATGTGGCGAGTAGCCGTGCGGCAGCTCCATGCCGTCGCGACGACACGAGGCGCGGATTCTTGGCGACGGCCGGACGTGGGCGTGGTGCGAGGGCTCGAGCCCGCCGAGCGGCTGTTAGGTAATCTTTGTAGTAGTTTCTAAGTTTAGAGTTTTTTGAGTTCGTATACGCATTATTTTACTGTTTTTGAGTCCGTTTCTCATATAGAATCCGAATAGGAGTCCTTGTGTAGGTGTGCGTGAGTATAAAAGCCAAGGCTGCATTTTAAAGCAGAACGTGATTCGAGTCAAGCAATGTAAGATTGAGTTTAGAGGCAAATAAGAAAAAGCTGCCATAAGTTCTGAGCAGCACCAAAATCAATTTTCTCTGGGTTTGTTTCAACAATTGGTATCGAGCTCTAGGTTCGAAATCCTAATCGCTACCCGGGAGGATGATCTCAACTCCGGGGTGGCATATACGGCATGGCGGCTGTGCGCGGCGTCCGAGGGCGCGTGGTATTGGCCGAGCCATGGCGAATGATGGATGACCCCGTGGCGGCGAGGCGGAGTGCCCATGCGGCGGATCCCGACGGCGAATCGCGCAAGCAGCGGCAAAGCATGTGGCGGTGCGATGGCTCGATCGCGCGAGACCGATGCTATGCGTGTGTTATTCATGTTGAAGTTGTGACCAACTTGAAGTCGAGTACGAGTTGGGGTGCAAGTCGTAGATGAGACCGACTACCTCCATGAGTAAGAGTCCAAGGCGTGTTCGAGTTGTGCCACCGTCTTCGGACAAATAAGTGTGAGCCAAGTTGAAGTTGTGTCCAACTTGGAGCCCAAGACGTGTTTGAGTTGTGCCACCGTCTTGGCTAAGTGTGTGGGAGCCATGTTGAAGTTGTGTTCAATGGCAGCACACAAAATATAATAAGTAAGTATACAAATATTAGGAGTGATTGTTAGGTAATCTTTGTAGTAGTTTCTAAGTTTAGAATTTTTGAGTTCAGATATCGCATTGTTTTCTTGTTTTTGAGTCCGTTTCTCATATAGAATCCGAATAGGAGTCCTTGTGTAGGTGTGCGTGAGTATAAAAGCCAAGGCTGCATTGTAAAGCAGAACGTGATTCGAGTCAAGCAATGTAAGATTGAGTTTAGAAGCAAATAAGAAAAAGCTATTGTAAGTTACGAGCAGCACCAAAATCAATTTTCTCCTGGGTTTGTTTCAACAATTGGTATCGAGCTCTAGGTTGAAATCCTAAGCGCTACCCGGGAGGATGATCTCGACTCGGGGTGGCATATACGGCATGGCGGCAGTGCGGCGGCGTCCGGCGGCGTGGTGATGGTGAGCCATGGCGAATGATGGATGACCCCGTGGCGGCGAGACGGGAGTGCCCATGCGGCGGATCCCGACGGCGAATCAGGCGCAGCAGCGGCAAAGCATGTGGCGGGGTGCGATGGCTCGATGCGCGAGACCGATGCACTGTCTGTGTGTTATTCAAGTTGAAGTTGTGACCAACTTGAAGTCCGAGTCTGAGTTGGGGTGCAAGTCGTAGATGAGATCGACTACCTCCATGAGTAAGAGTCCAAGGCGTGTTCGAGTTGTGCCACCGTCTTGGACAAATAAGTGTGAGCCAAGCTGAAGTTGTGTCCAACTTGGATCCCAAGACGTGTTTGAGTTGTGCCACCGTCTTCGGCTAAGTGTGTGGGAGCCATGTTGAAGTTGTGTTCAACTGGCAGCACACAAAATATAATAAGTAAGTATACAAATATTAGGAAGTGATTGTTAGGTAATCTTTGTAGTAGTTTCTAAGTTTAGAGTTTTTTTGAGTTCGTATTCGCATTGTTTTACTGTTTTTGAGTCCGTTTCTCATATAGAATCCGAATAGGAGTCCTTGTGTAGGTGTGCGTGAGTATAAAAGCCAAGGCTGCATTGTAAAGCAGAACGTGAGTCGAGTCAAGCAATGTAAGATTGAGTTTAGAAGCAAATAAGAAAAAGCTGCCGTAAGTTACGAGCAGCACCAAAATCAATTTTCTCCTGGGTTTGTTTCAACAGCGGCGACGGCTTGCTGGGGAGCGGTCAGATCCAGCCTGACCGGAGAGAAGTAGCCAAGGGGGAGCTTCTAGAAGATCTAGAAGGAGGCTCTAGAGAAGAAGTGAGAAAAGAGAGAGAGAGAGGAAAGAAAGAAATGGGGAAGAAGAAAGAAGCAGGACAGGGGCTGTCGGTGGAGAAAAGAGAAGGAACAAAAGAAAAGAAAAGAAAAGAAAAAAAGAGAAAAAGAAGAGAAGAGAAAAGAAAAGAGAAAAAAAATGGGAGAATAGAAGAAAAGACACGCCATCGACGGCGACGGGCAGACGCGGATGAGAGGCCGAGCGGGACGCGAAACCAACGACAACGATGACGGACACAAACAAGAGGCTGAGCGGGACACGGAATTGATGACTACGATGGACGTGGACGAGAGGCCAAGCGCGACGCGGAACCAACGGTGACGAACGCGGACGAGTGGCTGAGCAGACGACGTCTGTCAAATCCCTAGGTGTGGAATACCCGAAGACCTTATGTGTGTACCGTACCGAAGACAAGCTCCGCCCTTGCCTAGATCATGTCTCCGCCGCACCATGGCTGTGCTGTCATGCCCGGCTGAGCTCCGTTATGGCCATCGTTGCCTCTCTGCCACCATGCTCAACCTACACCACACACTTGGCCATGCAGCTACGCTTGACCTCCATCTATGACCTAACAGGATTAGGAGAGGTAATTTCACTCGACGTCAACAAAGTTCGTGACCTAATGGTGGCAACATCCGCTACAACCTTGTTTGGTGGCGGCTAAAAAAAAAAAAAAACAATAGGATAGGGAGATATTGGGTAACATGGAAAGTATTTTTTTCAGGAAGAGGATATTATTGGATAAGCATAGAATTTGTTATATTTAATTTGTTTGTAGGTAGGTGATTTTTTTCGGGTTGTTTGCTAGAGGTTTTTTTTTTAGGATGTGGAAGGGAGAGGTGAGAGTAGAGAACGCATCAATCAACATTCACCAACTAAACCTTTTAAAATATAATAATGATGTAACAAATGAATTAGTTGAATGAATAGTGGCATTAACATGTACTATATTGCAACACAACCTATGTGGTACAAGTGGTATAAACACACAAGATGTAATCTTTTATTTAGGGTACATACAACAAAGATCGAATATGAATGAACGACTATCTACACAAACATTTGGCAAATAAGTCGTACTCGGCAGCAGCATCAAACTCGAACCGGGGATGGGATTTGCTTAATGTCGCCCTCCTTCCGGAGCCTGGCCTTGCGCTCCTTCGACAGCATCCGGGCGAAATGGACCAGCTCCTCCTCGTTGGTGCCCCTTTTCATGTCGGGCTCGTTCTTGCCTGTCTCGACGTTCACCTTGCACGTCTGCCTCTTCAGCAGCGCCTTGCCGACGTTGACGAGCCTGTTCAGGTTCTCTGGCGTGGACACGTCCACGGAGGCCGTGTCGCCCTTGAGCTCGTCGTCCTGGATGCGGAGGTAGCGCTTCTCGCAGTGCAGCGCCTGGAAGAGCACCGAGGCGTGGATGTCGACGAGGTCGGCGCTGGCCTGGCTGAAGCTGTCGATTAGCGGCGTGGTGCCCTTGTTGTAGAGCCACCCGAAGATGCCCCACTTGCCGCACTCGGCGGCGTCAAACTTCTCCTCGATCTTGGCCGTGCCGGTGCCCAGCGACAGGATCATGAACTTACCGTAGTCCGCCGGCTTGATCGGGAAGAAGTCCTGGTTGCCCAGCAGGATCTGCTTGCTTACGTGGTTCATCGCCAGCAGCGTCTGCATGTGTCAAGTTGTCAAACAGGGCACAGTCTATGAGTGCCACAAAAGTCAATTCTGTCTCGTATTGTAAAGGGAAGTTTAGATTAACAAGTCCAACACGCTAAATATTGATGTTATGACTATGTTTTGTTTAACAATCAAATTTAGTCTAGATTCAGATTGTTGCCTGACCAGATATACAGTACATATGCATACTCGCTTACCGGATTGTTTGCGGCGACACCTCCATCGATGAGGTTGAAGGCCCTGGGCTTGCCGTCTTTGTCCTTGGTCTCGAAGTGGTAGCCGGGAGGTAAGTCGGCGCGGCGGACGTGCTAATGCAGACGTCCGAGAGAAGAGCGTTCTTGGAGACATCGTTACGGGCCTGTGCAAATTTCAGGGACATAAGTACGATAGATTCAAGCAACATGAAGTAGTGATGTATTTTTTTCTTCACGTACGTCGTAGGTCGAGAAGATTGTGGGCTGGAGGAGCTTGATGTCGAAGGTGGGGATGACGATATTTTTGAGCGTCTGATCGACCCGCGTATCGCCGAGCAGCTTCTTCACGACCGAGTGGAGGTGCTGGCCGTTGTACTTGGGTCCTATCAAGCTCTTCAACAAACCTATAGGTCCTTTGCTGCACAACAAAATATATGTATATAGTCAATTTCGTCAAGCTAATAGACTTAAGTTAAGCTGAAGGCTGATGGCATGAACTCTTTGTGCACAGTGAAAACGTTATCGCCGAAATTTCGGTGGTTATCGGTGATTTTTGGAGTTATCGGTGGAGTCCGATAAATTTTTATACCGGGCAAAAAAAATTTGGATTTATTTATTTTTCATCTAAATTCAAATTTAAATTTGAAATTTAGATAAATTTCGTCTTTACATCTGGAAAATTCAAATTTCATCCGAAATCTTCGGTAACCAGCAAAATCCAGTGTTATTGCTACCCTCCAAAAAAATTCTTACCGGTAATGTTTTTACTGTTTGTGCATGGAAGTAAGTTCATTACTGCCAGGTCGTAATCCTCACCAGGTGGGAGGGAAGATCTTCGGGCAGTGCTCGAGGTAGAACTTGTTGATGTCCTTGGCGGCGAAGAGCGGGCGGGCCTCGTCGTTGGGCGCGGTGAGCATGGCGGTCACCAGCCCTCCGGTGCTGGTCCCCGCGATCACGTCGAAGTAATCTGAGATCCTCGCGTCCGGTCCATCCAGCTCCTATAGACACACACACACCCATAACCCATTAGAACTGGTGCTTCAGATACGGATAGCATAGATGCATGCATGCATATCCAAGCCGGACGATATATGCATGCATGGGAGTTGACTCACCTGGAGCTTCTCTTCGAGGAAGGCGAGGATGGTGCCGGGGATGATGCCGCGGACGCCGCCGCCGTCGATGCTCAGCACGGTGACGATGCTCCCGTAGGACGGCGGCGGGGTCTTGGGCGTCAACAGCGACGACACGCCGCGGCTGAGCACCCGCTGCACCGGGTTCAGGGCTAGCGACCTGTTGCTCTGCTCCGGTACTAGCATGCGCGCCATGGCTATATACGACGTCAGACCACTATACTACAAACTGGAGTAAGACTTGGAGATTCTCTCGCTTTACAGAAAGAAAAGGCTTGTCCGCTTTTCTTAGCCTTGAGCTTTAGTGATGTTGTTCGGTTGATGTGCATGTGCACTGTTAATATACTCGAGGATTCCGCCGATCGATCACTAGGAGGAAAAGGCCCTGCTCCCCGAGCACTGGAAGCATCGCGCGACCCGGTCGTTTGGGTGGGTGCGAGTGAAAACGTTGAACTGAAGCCGACAAAGACGCGGCACCACACCGCTTATTACATTATCCGGTCGTGGTCCGGATGCACGCGCGGACATAGCAGAAGTGTTGTACAGTCCGGTCCGTTTCCGGTTGGACCTGGCCCGCGAACTCGCGACCCGTTCGGTCGGCTGGTGCCACTTCAATTCTACTTCCGTTTGTTGTTTTATTGGTCGCTAGACTGTAGACGTCCGTAAGTACGTACATATAAAGTTCGGTTTGATCGATCGGACAGGTGACCAGTGAGAATTTTCTCCACGAGAATGCGGAAAGCTCGTGTTTCATCGTGCAGGAAGAAATTAGCATCCATTCGTGAGGATGGAGACGAAACACCCACTACTCCAAGTGCCGTGTTTCCAACCGTTTTTTTCAGATAAGCTTCATAGACTAGTTCACTAGTTCAAACTTGACCTACACAGGTTCTGTTTTATTTTTCTTGGTATGCAACAGATAGTTTTGACTTTTGACTGTTGATTTTTATCATAGCTAGTGGAATTAACCACGCAATTGTGTGGCTAGAAATTGTATTATAGTAGTTTTTGTCATACAACTATAATGTGTGTTATTTAAAATGCAATTGTATCGGTTATATAACTCTACTGTTTACATGTGATTAATCTACGCTATTATAATCTCACCCACTGAAAGAAGCCACTACTACAGAAAATGTCTTCACAGACGGTTCAAAAACGTCATCACAGACGGTTTCATGAGCCATTTGTGTTTATGGATCAGTGATAACATAAGGTCATCACAGATATTTTATGGATCTCTTCTCTATAAAATCTCCAAGAAATGGCTGCTTTTGCCTTTAAAACCAGCTTCATCGAACCTGACACACTGGAGTGTACGATTTGCTTCATGCCAATCCTCCACGGCATAAAGCAAATCACACACTCGAGTGTGTCGAGTTCATAAGTCTTGTGGTTCACCTGGACGTTTAGGATAAATGCCCAAGGAGCGAGCTAGCTAGCTGAATTCAGGCCTCGAGTTAACTAACAAAGGCTACAAACTATATACACACACATGTGTGTATGTATGTATATGACGCCGGTTTTAAAGGCAAAAGCAGCCACTGCTTGGAGATTTTATAGAGAAGAGATCTAGAATAGAGAAGAGGAGGCGGGCTCGGGAGGAGGCGACGTGTGTGCTCGGGAGGAGAAGGCGGGCACGGGAAGGAGGGGTGCCGGGTTCTTAGCCTTCTTGATACTTGCCAATATTCTTTATCAATTAAATGTGATAACAATAAATCAGACTTTTGAACTCAAATAATGCTTCACTGGAATGTCAAGAAATAACTTCTAAAACAACAGTTTTATACTTTCAATCATCACAAGATCATTCAACTGACAGTGTGCAGAAATGCTCTATTATCTGATTAACCAATTAATAACCAGTTAAATGAAAACTGAACAGAATCACTAGTCTCAAATACAGGGCAGAATCACTAATCTCAATAAAATAACCAATTTGCTATCAGTAAACCAGCAAAAGTACAAAACACAAATTATCCTCATCAAGTTGACAATGATAATTATATATCCTCATCAAGCAATTAATAGAGCCCAACACAATACCAAGTGATAATCCACATCACATATGGTTCCAATATAGAATCGTCTGTGATATGGTTCCAATACAGAAACATTTTTTTTATTGGCATGGGGTGTGGCATTTTTGGTGTACTCTCCATGCACTTAACTAATTTAAATAAGTCGTGGGTATAATACTTCACAATAATAAGTAAATTCTAGGGTAATAAATAGTAAATTTGAAGACATGGATATATTTGTTTTTCATCGGTCAGTAACTAATGTTGTCATATGATTGTATTTAATTTTACGATAAGTAGTTTAACACCTGTGCAAATAACTTGGCATACTCATGCCTAATCCTCGATCGTCGCTCTGAAGACGACTTAGTCGTCCACCCTTCCGTCATGCCGCAACTAGTGCTCATGTACGGTGGCCGTCTTCGACGAGCGCCCACACAGCCTAGCGGCCCGACCATCTTCTTCCACGCCGCCTCTTGGACCCGTCCGCAACGAGCCTCTGGCACCGCCTGCACTCCCGGTTGGTCCTCTTGGTCGTCTTGCACATGCCGTCGGCCTGCTCGCCCTCAACCTGGCTGATGTAGTGCTTTCCAACATCACGCACCTCGCCAGCCGTGTAGAGGAGTAGGCCAAGCATGTAGGCCGCGGCCTTGTGGCGGCATCAGCTGCCCGCTCGAGGCACACAAGACCACGCTGCATGTCTGGTACACGAAAACAAGCGGGAGGCCGGCGATGAAGCGAGCCTCGGGTTACGGCGATCGGTCGGTGGTTGACGAAGGCGAGGTAGCGCTCGTTGTCCAGCCACTTCATCGCCTCCTCCCGCTCCAGCGCCACGTGCCTCCCCACGGCGTCCTCTTTGGACACCTTGTACATGGCCTTGCAACTCCAATATATATACATATACAATTCAAGGCGTTAGAATAAATAGTAGTGCGTATTTTTATAGGTATAAATACGTGCTCGTGAGCTCTGAGAGGTTAGCCATGGGTTGAGAGAGCTCGTGGCCACGTGGCGACAATGTCAACGACGACATCATGAGGAAGAGTGGCGGCAATCGCTGACCTCCTCGCCTTGGGCCTCGCCGTCATGCTTCGTGATCGCTGCGTATACGTATGATCAATGCCATGATCGTAGAGTGATGGGATCGAGGTACGTATAGAGTGATGTCCGGATGATCATCTTCGATGGCGGATTATCCTTTTTTATAAAATAAAGAATAAATTCGTAGCGTGAGGCGAAGAGACGCATCGAGGAGCGGCGGCATTGATGCGGCGAAAAGATGCATCGATGGCGATGGCGAAGAAACTCATCGGGAGCTGAAGTGATATTATCACAAACGATTATAGTTAAAAACCGTATATGAAGTCTACACAAACAATTAGTGTCTAGAACCGTCTGTGAAGTCTACAATTATTATAGACGATTCGTGATAAGAACCATCTTAGATACTTCACAGACGGTTTTCAATATGAACCGTATGTGATATTACATCTTCACAGACGGTTTTTAGCACAACCAGTAACACAGACGGTCTCTAAACCAAAACCGTCTGTGATTGCATATATTACAGATGGTTTTAGTCAACTGTCTGTGATGAGGCGTTCAGTATTAGCCTTTTTGTAGTAGTGAGCGGTGTAATCACTTTCTTTTTCTCTCAATTAGTGAGAGAGTGTCTATGATTTTCTTTCTCTTCTAGAATTATTGTGGATTTTTCAACGCGAAGGAGGTGACTTAACTAATACCAACTGCTTGCATTTACTACTAACACCAACTACTTGCATTTACTAGAGTCAGCAACAAGTGCATTCGCTTTGAGCTACACGTTTCCAACATTATTGTTTTTAAATTTAATTCGAAGCTTATATAAATTTGGATATAAATGTTTTGTTTTGCAATTGTTCCAAATTTTGAATACTTTACATTTTGAACATTTTTATATTTAATTTTATACTTTTGATTAAAATTATATATATATATATAATTATATATATATATATATGGACTTAACATCATACTTTTAGTTTTAATATTTTTAAATAGGTTTTTTATATTTAGATACCACATGTTTGACTTTTTAAAATTGGAAATTCACATATATTTGGAGGCTAGACACAGATTTTTGGGAAAAATAATCCGAATTTACATTTATTGGGATGCAACAATCTTCTAGAACATTAAATCCTAATTTGAAATTTCTTACATATTGATTTCAAGTTAACCAAGTACATACAAATTCGAACATGATATGTTGAGTTTATATTCATTTATATCAATTTTTAGGTTAGAACTATCTAATCCAAACTCTTTATAATTGTAAGGTTCATTGGACTAACATAGTAGATTTTTTTTTCATCTTTCCAATTTGTGTGAATATTTCTATGTAACACCCCGATTTTCAGAATCGAAATGTTAATATTTAATTTAGTGATCTATTAATTATTTGATCATGTTTTAAAATTTCCCCGTGTTTAATTAAAATGTTGTTTTTTACAATCCAATCGGATTGTTTTTTAAAAGGTTGCTTTAAAAATTTCTATGTCTTGCGAGTACGGTTGTGTACTCATGCTTACTGCAAACAAATTTACAGAAAAGGAGGAGTCATCGCCTGCCTTCGAGGAGGAGTTCATTGAAGGTGCTGATCGTTAGGTCATTGATCCCAGTTGGTTGCCTGTGGCGAATTGATGGGATTCATTGGAGTTTATTTTGGTTCCGCTGCTATTTTATTCTCTGTTAGCCCTGCGTGGCTTGATAAGTGTAAACTCGACCATAAGGTCAAAACTATTATTTGTTACTCAAACTAATCGTTTATGCTATTAATCGCTTGTGTGGATCGATATTCATCTATGTTGACCTTTGTGTGTACTAGCGTGATCTGGACTAGTGCATTATATACAAATGGTCCGAATTGCATTTTGTGTCTCGATATAGACGCCACCACAAGCTAGGTTAGAAATGAGGATGGAGACTTCACGGTGGTGGCCAAGTGGCTAGGTTGCTAGGCTAGTGGGCCTCCTCACTCATGTGACTAGGCCAATGGCCCAAGAAGCTCTCCAGGTAGGCCCAATGCACAACGGTGCCTTCTTAGTGAGAAAACACCATCTTCATCTCAGGGGTTCGCGGGGGTACCTCAGCGATTGCCCAGGCTTTCCCTATTGATAGGCCCACCCCTGATTGTAGTTGTTGGTCTAGGTTTTGTTGTATATTTGGTTTTTCGTGCGTCTTTGTGCCACACAGTGCACGGAGGCATCCCATCAAGTCTCGCTCGCACAAATCACTACGTCACAGTTTAGCCTAGAAGAGGTAGGAGCAAGGACTGGGAGTGCGTCATCTGTATGGTGGACCATGAGGACGGTGAGCAGCTAAGCGTTTTACCTGGTGGCCACCTCTTCCACACCGATCGCATCACCGATGGATTAGACAACACAACACCGCTCCACATGCGGGATCTTTTCGATTCAAAGTAAAGGGTAGGGGACAAATGCCCCCTCCATTATATGTACTAGTCATCAACCTGCACATAGCATGGCTACATGTTTTGAACAACATTCTTTTGAGGTAATAGTTTTTTAGTTTTAAACTCTGAATTTAAATGTGGATGATAAGGTTTTAGTTTTAAAACTTTACTCATGAATTTTGAAGACTGGAAATAACGACGCCCGATCAAATACAAGAGGTCGAGTCGAACACTCTGTGGATGAGCAAGTTTGATCATTCTTGCCTGATGCGCCCAATTATGGTTGTAAATGAGTGGAACTTGAGTGAGGCTGCTATGCTAGACTCGATCTCGATAAAAACTCAAGCCGAGCTCGAGCGAGCCAAGTTTGCTGGTTGAACTTGGAGTTGAGCCCGAGCTTGGCTCAACCAAAGATCGAGTAAGATCAGTAACAAATAACATCAAGAAAGAATTCTCATAGATTGCTTAGTTCATACTCAAATTTTCTTTGAAAGAGATGGCGGCATCACGACAATTCTAAGTTGAGGAGGAATTAGTGGCGGTGGAGACATTGTCCATTAGGCCGTTGGGGAGGAGGCGAGAGATAGTCGAGGTTGTCGCGTGAGTCGGTCATTGGCGGCAGAGGAGAGGGTGTCGGTGCTTGGAGGCGAGGGCGGAGGGGGAAAAAGGCGTCGGCATGAGGAAGAGGGTGCAACGGTGATGACGAGTGGCAGCGGAGAGATGGTCATCGGTGCTTGGCGGAGGAGAGCGGTCATCGGCGTGGATAGGGCGACAACTCGTTGTGTTAGGGCGAGGACAAGGGATGAAGCACTCATACGCCATGGTGATGGTGGCGGTGGGCGGCGGCGTGAGGTGGGAGGAGCGTCGTGGTGAAGGTGGAGATTGGGAATTTGGGATTGGGAGGAAATGTGCTTGTGGCTATGTTAGACTGTTCAAACCCCTGCTGAAAAGCCCGACCTTGGTGGATAAGCGAGCCCGGCCGCTTGGCGAAAACTATGTTTTTAAGGGATACGAGTAGGCTACACTAGCCGGCAATTCAAAAATTCTACCACGTAAACCAAAAGCCATATAAGCAGAGATCATAAATCGTTACCACTAGGCGCGCAATGCAGCGGAAGAAGAGTTGGAGTAGTCTGATCCAACATCGAGCGTGTCGATGTAGTGGCGTAGTTGATGGTCCAATGTCCTCAGCACCGATTGTCTCCTCCAGCAACCTATCACGTTCCTTGCGTAGGTCGTGGATCGTCCTCGATCAGCGCAATAGCAACCGCAACAATGCCTCTACAGTATCCACACGTCTAGGGGTGGAACATCGACGCTTGATATGCTAGCATCAACGCGCCTGATGAGGCCTGCAGGAAGATGGCGGCTAGGGTTTGGTGGAGCAACTCTCTTACGTCCCAACAACCCCATGTATCCCTTATAAAGAGCTCATAATGGATCCTATCCGAATGATGACACATAAAATCATCATTGCTTGATACCAGCGATGACACATAAAATCAAAATAATCTCAATAGTATCTCAAGGTGGATCAATCCAACACCATATTCTCTAACATGTGTTCACATTATTTATTCGATATCCCCATATCTGTAACCTGTGAAACATGATCATCAATCAATACATGTGTTGGTCGATAAATCACTAGTGTTCCAACCAGTGACATCCGATCAGTGATATGTTTAGAATGACATCATATAAGTTAAAGAGCTTCACCAACAAGTCACATACTTGTTAATATTTATAAATAATATTTCATTCAAGGAACACAATAACATTTATTTTTATAACTCATAAATATATATGTGGTACAATCATATCTATGAATGCCTCTAGGGCATATCACTAATAGTTTTACCATAAAATAATATTATTTAATTTTTGAAATAAATATTAATATTTAATTCATTTCAAAAATAAAACATATTTTTATTATTTTATTGCCATTGTCGGGTTTTAGGGGCTTGGGTCGACCCTTTGGGCCAAAAATCAAGACCCAAGCCCAAAAATTCGAGCTAGGATAGGTTTGGGCGGTTGGGACTCGGGTTGGGGACTTTGGGCCTAGACTTTGAAATTGGGTTGAGGAAATGGCATGGCGCATGGGGCATGTGCGGTGCGGGTGGGCTACGTAAATTGATGTGAGTCTGAAATCGGACTCGAGCTTGACTCGTGTGAAGTTGAACCGAGCTCGAATCGGGCCAGCCAAGCTCGAACAGCTCACGAGGTTTTTACACACTCGTCCAATAGATGGTCACGAGAAAATTGTCAATGTATAGGTGGGCTAACAATTGACACGTCACGTGGGCACCTCATTATTGGCTCATGTGTGTGTCGGTGTTGTAGTCAAGATCTTAGGGCTAAGCGTGATCTAAGAACATGAACTCTAGCTCATAAAACATGAACACCTACTTAAACCTTAGTGCGGAAACATTAGGGCTTACAGAGCACGAGGGCGCCATGAGGGAGGTAGATGCGTCGGTGCGGCACGGGGTTGAAGTAGCGATGCGTGGTCGGCGGTGTCCGCGGTGGCAGCGGGCTTGGGTCTTCGTCCACCTTAGCACCGTGAGCGGATCGGGATTGTATGAGGATTAGATGGCCAAGAACAACTCGTGTACAAAGCCCGAAAATCCTCTCTTTTGTATATGGCGCTAGGTGACCGGGACCCAAACCAAGAGTTGGTCGTGCCTCCGATCAAAGCGCGGGGAGACGAAGTCTCCGGGAATCTCGATATTCGGTTAGCGAGATCACCCCAACATTCTCCCCTTTGATCGTAAGGCTAACATCATAAACCCATTCTCAATAAAATAGCACACCAAGATAATGCATTGCATGACCAAAGAAGTGTCATACAACCTCAGTACCTATAGTGTACTATCTCATCTTAAAATGGATACACATTATACTTAATGGGAGTTGGTTTACTTTAAGGTCCTTTTATCCGAATCGAGGCTCTCCAATAAACCCATGCTAAGCAACATGATCACGAAAAATATTGGGTGGTAAGCCTTTAGTAAGCGGATCCGCAAGCATTGACTTAGTACTAATATGCTTGATACTGATGGTTTGATCCTGGATTCTATCTTTCACAACATGATACTTAATGTCAATGTGTTTGCAGCACCACTTGACTTGTTGTTACTCGCATAAAAGGCTGCGGGTTCGTTATCGCGATATAAGGTGAGTGGTTTAGAAATCTTGTCTACCACTCTAAGTCCGGGACAAAATTCTTAAGCCATCTGACTGCGGTGGCCTCATAACATGCCACAAACTCAGCTTGCATCGTTGAAGATGCCGTGGGGTTTGTTTGGAGCTTTTCACGAGATAGCTCCGGCGAGTGTGAAGATATAACTGGCGTGGATTTCTTAGTATCAACACATCCATAAAATCTGAATCGAATAACCAACAACTTCAAGGTTATCGAATTCTTATATGTGAGCATGAAATTCTTAGTAGCTTTGCATATAGCGCAAGACTTTCTTAACGGCCTTCGATGGTCGGTCTGGATTTGGTGATATCGCCAAGCATCCGGTTACAAAAGCTAAATCGAGCGCGTGCATACTTGAGCATACATAATGCTTCAACGGTGAAGCATAAGGAACCGACTTCATCGATCGGTTTCATATTGGTTCCTTGGACATTGAAATGTCCCAAATTTATCGCCTTAACAATAGGAGCAAAGCGAGCGAGCACTTATGCATATTGTATTTCTTGATACTCTGTCAACGTATGCCTTCGAGATAAACCTAATATTCCTTTGGACCTATCTCGGTGAATCTCAATGCCAAGAACGTAAGAGGCATCACCAAGATCCTTCATATCAAATTAGATGAAAGAAATCTCTTGGTCTCAAACAGCATATCCTTATATTCTTGGCCAATAAGATGTCATCCACATAAAGTACTAAGATGGTGAATTTACTCCTTGAACTTAACATATATGCAATTATCAACTTCATTCTCTTTAAAACCAAAATTCCTTATTATTTTATCGAATTTGAGGTACCTTTGCCTCGGCGCTTGTTTCAAGCCATAAATTGATTTCTTAAGTCGACATCCCATATGCTCCTTGCCTTCCACGACAAAACCTTCCGGTTGAGCCATGTAAACATTTTCTTGCAAGTCGCCATTAAGAAATGCCGTTTAACATCCATCGATGCGACTCTAAATCATAATGAGCTACAAGTGCCATAACTAATCAGAATGAATCTTTAGTTGAGACGGAGAAAAGGTGTCATTATAGTCAATCCCCTCTTTGTGAGAAGCCTTTTGCTACAAGCCTTGCTTTGAACCTTCGATATTTCCTTTAGAGTCGTGTTTGGTTTTGTAGACCCATTTACCTTTGTTTTGACTCGTCAGAATTTCTACTAGGTCCCACACATCATTAGTGCTCATAGACTTTAGTTCATCCTTCATGGCATCAAGCCACTTAGGAGAATGTTCACTCATCATGGCCTCCTTATAAGAGGTGGGATCGTCTACCTTCCTACATCATTAATATCCTCATTCATATATACAACATAATCATTGAATGGCGGATCTTCTCTCCATTGTGATCTTCTAATAGGTTCATTAGCTATTACAGGAGACTGTTGAGGCTCATCATTAGGTGCAACGTTAGGAATTTCAGAGACCTCAACAGTGGGTGCAACAACAGTATTTTCTCGGAGGTGCAGCCACGAGGCACAGAATAAAGGTTTCGGGATGGCGGTGAAGGAACATAAACCCGCTTCTCCTCGAGATCTATTTTCCTGGGCTCCAGCTCCTCATTATTTTCTAAGAACACAGCGTGCCTTGTTTCTACAAACTTAGTTGTCCTATTAGGACAGTAAAAACGATACCCTTTGGATCTTTCAGGGTACCCAATAAAATGACAACTTACTGTTTTAGGGTCTAATTTCCCAATATGTGGATTAAAAATCTTAGCTTCAGCACGACAACCCCACACTCGTAAATATTTCATACTCGGTTTTCTCCCAGTCCATAATTCATAAGGTGTCTTAGGTACTGATTTACTGGGAACCCGATTAAGAATATGTCAATTGTCTTTAGTGCTTCCATCCACAAACTAATGGGTAAACTAGAGTGGTGAGCATGCTCGTACCATATCCATAAGTGTACGGTTGCGTCTCTCAGCTACTCCATTCTGCTGAGGTTCACCTGGCATAGAATACTGGGCAACAATGCCATTTTCTTGAAGAAACTTAGCGAAAGGGCCAGGAATTTGTCCATAAGAGGCATGTCTTCCATAATATTCTCCCCCACGATCCGATCTTACCACTTTAATTCTTAAGTTGTGCTGATTTTCAACTTCAGCCTTAAATATCTTAAATTTGTCAAGTGATTCAGATCGGTCTTTAATGGGAAAGATATAACCATAACGGGAGAAGTCATCAGTAAATGTGATGAAAGAATCAAAACCATCTACTGATGTCACAGGAAAAGGACCACAAATATCAGTATGAATTAATTCTAAAAGTCTGTGTTTGCAGTAGCTCCCTTCTTTATTTGTTTCACATATTTTCCTTTAATGCAATCAATGCAGTGGTCTGAGTCAGAGAAATCTAATGGGTGGAGAATCTCTTCCTTAATGAGACGCTCTATTCTCCCCTTCGAAATGTGGCCTAAGCAGCGATGCCACAATTTGAAGAAGTCTCATTATTCTTTTACCCTTAGCATCACATACATTCAAGGATACGGAGATTCATTAAGGAAAGCATATAAAGTTTGTCTCGTCTAAAAGCAAGACCAATATCATTAGAATCAAACGCAATAATACATTTATTATCACCAAAAGTACACTTAAAACCTTCATCGTCCAACAAAGAGACTGAAATCAAATTCCTCCTAATAGAAGGAACATAAACTACATTATTGAGACGAAGTGAGAAGCCGTTGTCTAAGACTAATGTAATTGATCCTATTGATTCCACTTGGCTTCCTTTCCATCCGCGACTCTAAGGCTTCGCTCCCCTTTCTTAGGGTTCTCGCGGTATGGAATCCTGTAAAGAATTAATGCGTGCACGATTGCACTGAGTCAATCCACCAGAATTAATGGAAAAATTAGCATAAAGTGTTTCATCAACAAAAGTTATTGTATCATTACCCTTCTTTGCGAGCCACTTTAGGAATCCGACACGTCCTTACGAAAGTGTCACGATCGCTTGCAAAATGACATTCACCCCTTTAGGTGCTCGTGAGAGCTACATGAGGCTTAGGTGCATTGTGCACTTTAGGCCCGACTTATCGGCATTGGGGGAGAACGCCAACTTCTTTTTAGATTTGAAGTCCCCTTGGAACTTCCTTTTATTGGAGCCACCAACTTGAAGTGCAAGATCCCTCTTTTCCGTCCTAATTCTTTCCTCCTCCTGAACACACATGGCGATTAAATCGCTCATGTTCCATTTTTCTTTTTGAGTATTATAGTTGATCTTAAAAGCTGTGTACTCAGAAGGGAGAGAGGTCATAATGAAATGGACTAGGAAACCATCAGAAATTTCCATGTCCATTCCCTTAAGTTTTCCGGCCATATCAGTCATCATCATTATGTGTTCTCTAATACTGCCGGAACCATCATATTTAGTTGTCAAGAGCCTCTGAATCAGAGTACTGGCATAAACTTTTGTAGAGCCCTTAAATTTTTCTTCAACTGATGCCAGATACTCTTTAGCATTTTCAGAATCGGGGATCGCTCCCCTGATCCCAACTGAAATGGAGGTCTTCATTATCATAAGTGATAGACGGTTGGACCGCTCCCATTTCTCAGCATTAGTTTCATAAATTTTCTTTTTGTCATCATAATTTTCCTCACCCTCAGAGGGGGGAATGGGAGCTGGCATCCTTAAAGCATAATCGAGATCTAATACCCCAAGGACAACATGGATTCTCTCCTTCCAGGAGGGAAAATTGCTCCCCGTAAGCTGTTCAATGTTGTCGATGGTGGCAGCGACATTTGATGCATTTATTCTTTGAATACCAAAATACAGGCACAAAATTAGAAATAATCATAAGAATATGTTGCATGTAATTAATCCTACGTTGGTCTGATTAATAACACACAAAAACTATAGTTCTAATTCACATCACCGTTGGGCAGATAATGAAAAAGAACTAAATAATTGATATGGCAACACATGATTATAATCAACGTTGGTCAGAATATAATCACATGCATACATAATGCCAAAATAAACTATTAAATCTCCAACTAAAATATCTCGTTGGTTCAATTTTAATCAGAGATAATACACAATAATTGGGTAATAATACTTTATTATTGGGCAATATGACATCATTCATGATATATCATAATTGTGCATAAAAACAATAATTAAATCAGTGCTCAAAAGGGATTAATCATAAGAAAGAAAGCACTGAAATTAAACCAAAAATTGAAAAAACACTATTCGGCCCAAAACTTCACAGCCGGCCAAAATCGTGCGCGGCCCAACGCTCTGCCGCGGCCCAATTCGCGCCTCAGCGCCCGGGACGCACAAGCGCCGTCCGATCTGATCGGACGGTTCAAAAACATTCGGCCCAAAACGATTCGCCGGCCCGCAAAAACGTGATCGTCGGATCTGATCGGACGGACGATATGCGTCGCGGGCGAGATAAAAGCTTGAAAACCTAACCTAATCCATTTTCTCGTCCTCCTCGCGAAAAGCCGCGAGGCGCATCGGCGGTAGCGAGAAGCGGCGGCGGCGGAGAGGAACGGCGCCCGCGGCGCTTCCGCCGGCGAGCACGAGGAAGAGTGAAGCGGCATGGCGGCGCCACCTCGACCCTCCTCGCGCCTGGCGTGCGTGCAACCGAGGTTGCGCGCCGCCGTCGAGTGGGGCTAAGGTGGTGCCGAGACCGAAGTCGAAGAGCGCGGCGACACAAGAGTGCGTTTCGCGCATCTTTAGAATTCTTTAGGGTTTCTGATTGGGGTTCTAGGGCTCGGATGGTGGGGATTTTTGTTAGGGTTCGGCTAAAACTTGATTCCCCTCCTTCTAAGATGCTAACCCGAACCAAAGAATGATAGATCCGACCTTTTAAATTTTAGATCTGGTCCATAAAACTTTAGTTCTAAACTTTTGATCATTAGATCCGAGCAAAACAAGTTCGGGTTTGACTAAAAAAGGGTTCAAGATGAGCTAGAAAAAGGCTCGATGCAAATGTAGTCAAGATCTTAGGGCTAAACGTGATCTAAGAACATGAACTCTAGCTCATAAAACATGAACACCTACTTAAACCTTAGTGCGGAAACATTAGGGCTTACAGGGCACGAGGGCGCCATGAGGAGGTAGATGCGTCGGTGCAGCACGGGGTTGAAGTAGCTTGATCGTGGTCGGCGGTGTCACGGTGACAGCGGGGCTTGGTCTTCGTCCACCTTAGCACCGTGAGCGGATCGGGATTGTATGAGGATTAGATGGCCAAGAACAACTCGTGTACAAAGCCTGCCGAAAATCCTCTCTTTTTGTATATGGCGCTAGGTGACCGGGACCCAAACCAAGAGTTGGTCGTGCCTCCGATCAAGGCGCGGGGGGAGACGAAGTCTCCCGGGAATCTCGGTATTTCGGTTAGCCGAGATCACCCCAACAAGTGTGTGCTGTGTTTCAATAGGAGCAACAATCCATATAAGTTGCCACGCGGACACTTCTCAAGTTGCTAAAATGAATCTATCAAGTATACCGTAACATTGGAAACATCGTACACTTGTGTACTGGATAAAGAAACCTTAGTGCCGCGACACAATTTATTTGGTACATAGATATACCATAAAATATTATGGATGGTTCCTTCTTTTCAATCTAACGGATCACCAGATACGATTAGATTATACTACACCATCAAGCATGAGAAAGTATCATTCCCAAAAGTCAAAATTGTAATTGAATTGGCCTCTCTCGTCCCATCTTTTAATCCCGCTGCCACATCGCCTGATCTCACGCAGACTGGACCTCAGTGATCGGAAATTCGCAGCAGGCGATTTACTGATCCGGTTGATCACAAGAAAAGAAGTGATCCGTGAAAATCACTAAAACAAGTGGAGTCGATCCTTACATCTTAACAACTAATTAACAAGAGACCTTCGCAAGAAGCGGCTAATTAAGGACGAACTTGGTAATTCTGCGTTTGATAGATCAGATTGGTAATTTTGCCAATTCCGAGGTGTTGGACGCCAGCACCATGCCGTGGGGATGGGCGTCGCGGTGAAGGAGAGAGCCGGCGATGGAAAGGAAAGGACCATTTCCATTGATTTCCTTCCGAAAGTAAAGATAATTTCGGTTATCATGTTTTCAATTTGGGGTTAAGGTGAAATGTCAAAACTACTATTTCTTAATCAACGGTTAGATTTAATTTAAACTACCACACTTTATTACAAGTAGAATGTATCATTTTGTTTTTGAAAACATGCAAGGCTTTTGCATGTCATTTTAATTAAGGTAGAAGAAAAATCCTGATACAATGTGGAGCGAAGAGAAGCATCCCAAAAGAAAGAAAAACAGAAAACAAGAAAGAAAACAAAAACAACAAACAGACCACCAAAAGAACATAGAATTACGAAAACCAGGTGCGGAGACAATCAACTCCCGCCGCCCACCACAACAAACAGGCCGGATGATATTTACTACTCAAATGAGTACTTGACATGCATATCCCATCCATGTTTACTGTTTGTTGCCCTTTTTCTGGATCCTGCCCTTGCGCTCCTTCGACAGCATCTCGGCGAAACAGACGAGCTCCTCCTCGTTGGTGCCCCTGTTCATGTCGGGCTTGTTCTCGCCGGTCTCGACGTTCACCTTGCACACCTGCCTCTTCAGCAGCGCCTTGCCGACGTCGACAAGCCGGTTCAGGTTCTCCGGCGTGGACACGTCCACGGAGGCCGTGTCGCCCTTGAGTTCGTCGTCCTGGATGCGGAGGTAACTCTTCTCGGAGTGCAGCGCCTGGAAGAGCACGGAGGCGTGGATGTCGACGAGGTCGGCACTGGCCTGGCTGAAACTGTCGATCAGCGGCGTGGCGCCCTTGTTGTAGAGCCACCCGAAGATGCCCCACTTGCTGCTCTCGACGGCGTCGAACTTCTTCTCGATCTTGGCCGTGCCGGTGCCGAGCGACAGGATCATGAACTTGCCATAGTCAGCCGGCTTGATCGGGAAGAAGTCCTGGTTGCCTAGTAGGATCTGCTTGCTTACGTGGGTCATCGCCAGCAGCGTCTGCATGTGTCGAGTTGTCAGATAGCGCATACAGTACATGAGTGTCACAAAAGGTCAATTCTGTGGAATATTTTTTTTAACAAATGTCTATCTGTATGATATTGTAAGGCAAGTTTAGATTAACAAGTCCAACAAGCTAATTGATGTGACGATGTTTTGTTTGACAAGTAATTCATTCTTTATTTCAGATTGTGTCTGACTATAGGCTTACCGGATTGTTTGCGGCGACGCCTCCATCAATGAGGTTGAAGGCCCGGGCTTGCCGTCTTTGTCCTTGGTCTCGAAGTGGTGGCCGGGGAGGTAGGTCGGCGCGGCGGACGTGCTGATGCACACGTCCGACAGGAGAGCGTTCTTGGAGACGTCTTTGCAGGCCTGTACAATTTTCATCGACATAAGTATACATGCAACTATGCAAGCAACATGTAGTGAGTGAGTTATATATAGTGTATTTTCTTCTTCCACATACGTCGTAAGTTGAGAAGATTGTGGGCTGGAGGAGCTTGATGTCGAATGTGGGGATGACGATGTTTTTGAGCGTCTGGCCGACTCGTGTGTCGCCGAGCAGCTCCTTCACGATCGAGTGGAGGTACTGGCCGTTGTACTTGGGTCCCAACATGCTCTTCAACAAGCCTATAGGCCCTTTGCTGCACAACACAATACACATACATATATATAGTCTATCATGATGACTTCCATTGAGATGATGCTGGCAAAAACTCGCTGGAGTTGCCTTTTAATTTGTACGTGCAAGTCTTGTAATGCTCACCTGACGGGTGGGAAGATCTTTGGGCAGTGGTCGAGGTAGAAGTTGTTGATGTCCTTGGCGGCGAAGAGCGGGCGGCCCTTGGCGTTGGGCGCGGTGAGCATCGCGGTCACCAGCCCTCCGGTGCTCGTCCCGGCGATCACGTCGAAGTAGTCCGCCAGCCTCATCTCCGGGCCATCAAGCTCCTATAAATACAGAGACAGAAGACAAACAACCTATTAGAATCTATTGGTTTATCACAAATCCGTAGAACGGTAGAGGCATGCTGCAGGAATCGAAACTCACCTGGAGCTTTTCTTCGAGGAAGGCGAGGATGGTGCCGGGGATGATGCCGCGGACGCCGCCGCCGTCGATGCTGAGCACGGTGACGATGCTCCCGTAGGACGGCGGCGGGGACTTGGGCGTCGACAGCGACGACACGCCGCGGCTGAGCGCCCGCTGCACCGGTTTCAGGGTCAGGGACCCGTTGCTCTGCTCCGGTACTTGCATGGGCGCCATGGCTATGACCTCAGAGAGCACTACACCAGCTAGATCTGCCAAGCAAATACAACCAGCTGGGAGAGATGCTTTCGCTTTACAAAAAGAGGCCCGCTCCGCTACCGCACTTGAGCTTTGTGATGTTCGTGATGTTGTTGCTCGGTTGATGTGCATGTGCACCATATTTATACGCGCGGCATTTGGGAAGGTGGTGCTCTTCTCCCCAAGCATCGGAAGCATCGTGTGGGCGGTTTACTACTTCAGAGTATAGAGCGAGTCAAAAGTTGAATTGAAGCAGACAAACACGCGGGCGCGCACCGTGCAAGCTTTTCCTGACCCGGTCGTGGTCGCGGATGCACGCACGCGCGGAGATAGTAAAATTGTTGTATAATCCGGTCCGGTTACGTTTGGACTCGGACACTTCACTTAATAATTCTACTTTCGTTTACTCTGGCCGTAGAACCTACAAAGCGAGTGTGGTGCCGGTCGGATATATACGTACGTACGCACGCACACACTGTTGTTTTCTTGGTCGGTAGCCGTCGGTGTAGATAGACGTATGTACGTACGAATAAATGGATGATCGATCGGTCAGGAGAGCGGTGAGAAATTTTCTCCACCACCAAAACGCACGGAAAGCTCGTGCGTTAAATCGCGAGGAAGGCTCTCCTAGAAGCTCCATATTAATCATAGAAAATAATAAGCTAGAAATTACCACATTAATCAGATAAAAGAAAAAACTATAAATTTCCACATTAATTGTAAAAAGGAGAAAATCAGGGTTGTTCAATCTTCCTTACCGTGTTCATCTACGAGTTAGATTTATATGTATTACAAAACGTGTTCGACATGGAAACTAAATAAAAAAATGTCATGGCATGCGTGCATGCACAAAGCCTGATCCAATTACAACTCTAGAGTCTTCATGTGACTTCTTAACTTGGCTCTCTCCACAGTGTATCACACTAGGAAAATAATACATTGGTACCAATCTCTCTCTCACACACACATTTCTATATTCTTTTCCCAATATATTTTTTAGTCAAAAAATATTATTTAAAATATGTACTATCATGCTAATTAAATCTATATCTCTATACTAATTGGAGGCTCCTCTAGGAGCTTCCATGTTAATCCTAGGTGGAATATATCTCTATACTAATTAGACGCTCCTCTAGGAGCTCCCACCTTAATCCTAGGTAGAAAAAAAATAGCCAGAAAATCTCACATTAATCGAAGAAAAAAATCTCATCTATGTGTCTTGTGACCTTAGCCTCTATTCTACCTATATACAAATCTCATACAGTTATATCTTATGTTGTTCCATGATCAAATTGTACAAATCAGTTAACTTAGAAACATTCCAAGCAAAATAAATCACTACTACAAAAAGGCTAATACTGGACGTCTCATCACAGATGGTTGACTAAAACCGTCTGTATTACATGCAATCATAGACGGTTTTGGTTTAGAGACTGTTTGTTTCTCGGCTGCACAAAATAAATGCAGAAGAGGTAATATCACATACTGTTGATGATGAAAACCGTCTGTGAAATATCACAGACGATTCTTAACAATAACCATTTGTGATATTTAGAAAAATCACACACGGTTTTCAACAAACAACCGTCTGTGATACTTTACAGACGGTTCTAAACACGAACCGTCTGTGATAATTGTAGACTTCACAGACGGTTTTTAATTATAACCGTCTGTGATAATATCCCTTCAGCTCCCCGGTGAGTCCGATGAGTTTCTTCGTCGCCGATGCGTCTCTTCGTCGCATCAATGCCGCTTCGGCTCCCCCATACGTCTCTCCGTCTCACGCACCGAATTTATTCCTTGTTTTATAAAAAGGATCATCTGCCATCGAAGATAATCATCATTCGATCCCCATATATAACTCTACTCTTTTAAAGCTAGCAGAAATGGCTCCTCTTACATTTCCTTGTCACCGCATTGATCGCCCACCGCCATCATGCGAGCACCTCTCCGGCGTCGTTCGCGATCTGTGGAAGGACATTGTTTGATCAACGGTGTCATCACTTCTCTGTCCGAGATTTGCGGAGCGGTGGTGGCACATTGGGTTTGATCATCGACGCGAGTTAGCAACCTTGATCTCATGAGAGGTTTGCCCAAACTCAAAGCCGTCAAGGATCTTTGTATGTCGCCCTATAGGCATGGCAAGCAAGTTGCCGCCTCACACCCTTCGATGACTATGGTCATGGTAGCGGACCGGACGGTTGCTTCATATAGATCCGTTGGTCCTGCTAGGGTTCGGTCAATTGGTGGCAAATGGTACATTCTTGTCATAGTCGATGATTTTTCGAGATACACTTGGGTGTTTTTTCTTGCTTCGAAGGATGAAGCTTTTGGTCATTATCATGATCTTGTTCTTTGTTTGGCTTCTGAACTTACGGGTGCCTTGAGAGCGATCCGCGATGACAATGGCACGGAGTTCAAGAATGTGTTGTTTGCCTCTTTTTGTGCTGAGCGCGGAATTGAGCATCGGTTCTCTTCTCCACACGTCCCTCAACAAAATGGTGTTGTGGAAAGGAAGAACAGAACCTTAGTCGAGATGGCTAGGACGATGCTAGATGAGTATAGCACTCCGAGGAGGTTTTGGGCCGAAGCTATTGCTACAGCTTGCCATATTGCAAATCGTGTCTTCTTGAGACCGTCTTTGGGCAAGACTTCATATGAGCTTCGTTTTGGTAGAAAACCCTCTGTTTCTCATTTTCGAGTTTTTGGAGCTAAGTGTTTCATTCTCAAGACAGGAAACCTAGATAAATTTGAATCAAGGACTTTTGATGGTTTATTTTTGGGTTATCCTGCACATTCGAGGGATTTTCGGGTTTTTAATGTTGAAACTAACATTGTCCAAGAGACATGCAATGTCACTTTTGATGAGACTAGCCCTAGAGCTAGATCCGATGTTTCAGGTGACTTACAAGTGACAGAGAGCATTTTTGTTGAAGAAGAGGAGGATGAACTTGATTTGCTCTTCCACATTCTTGCGATGTTCTGTCCAAGCTCGAACACCGCTCGACTACTTCACCTTGATTGAGGCTCATCGCATCTTCATCATCAGATCACTGCGGAGGTCGAAGAGATGCTATCTCCCCCAAGCGCTCCACTTCACATTCAGAGGCGTCATCCTCCGGATCAGATGATTAGTAGTCTTCATGAGCGAGTCACTCGCTCCAGGTATCACGATCTAAGTCTCTACTCTCATTCTGCATTTGTTGATTCTTTCGAACCCCGCGATATATCACATGCTTTATCTGATTCTAGCTGGGTCGATGCCATGCATGAGGAGTTAGAGAATTTTGAGAGGAACAAGGTCTTGAACCTAGTAGAACCTTCTAGTGGTCATAATGTGATAGGAACCCGTTGGGTGTTCAAAAATAAATAAAATGAGGATGGTTCTGTGGTTAGAAATAAGGCTAGATTGGTAGCTCAGGGTTTTAGCCAAGTTGAGGGGTTAGATTTTGATGAGACATTTGCTCCTGTTGCTAGATTGGAAGCCATTCGTATTCTGCTTGCATTTGCTGCTTCTAAAGGCTTTAGATTATATCAGATGGACTGAATGGTTTTATAGAGGAGGAAGTGTATGTTAGACAACCCCCAGGCTTTGAGAATCACAAGCATCCACATCATGTTTTCAAGCTATCCAAAGCCTTGTATGGTTTTAAGCAAGCCCCTAGAGCCTGGTATGATAGACTTAAGACCTTTCTGCTTAAGAATAATTTTGAGATGGGTAAGGTAGACAAGACTCTGTTCATTCTTAGGCGTGGCAATGACTTCCTGCTTGCTCAGATTTATGTAGATGATATTATCTTTGGTGGTTCCTCTCATGCTCTTGTTTCCAGTTTTTCTGAGACTATGTCCAGGGAATTTGAGATGAGTATGATGGGAGAACTCAACTACTACTGGGCTTCAAATCAAGCAATGCAAGGAAGGGATCTTCATCCATCGACGAAGTACACCAAGGATCTGCTCAAGCGCTTGAGATGGGTGGCGCAAGCGATCGCCACTCCCATGGCGACTTCGATATTTTGATCCGGATGAGGAAGGAGAAGCCGTGGATCAACGTGAGTACCGCAACATGATCGGCTCCTCTTGTACTGACGTCCTCAAGACCGAACATCCACTTCGGTGCGCCTGCGTGCGAGGTTTCATGCGTCTCGAGGACTTCCCATCGCCAAGCCGTTAAGCGCATCTTCAGGTATTTACACTCTACCCTCCAGTATGATATTTGGTTTTCCTGTTCTTCTTCTTTGTCCATTCGGGGGTTTTCTGATTCTGATTTTGCGGGATGTCGGCTAGATAGGAAGAGTACCTCAGGCACTTGTCACTTCTTAGGCACTTCTCTTGTCTCTTGGTCTTCTAGGAAACAGTCTTCTGTTGCACAATCCACTGCTGAAGCTGAATATGTAGCTGCTGCTAGTTGCTGTAGTCAGATTTTGTGGATGGTGTCCACTCTTAAGGATTTTGGGTTGACGTTTGATAGTGTTCCTCTTTTCTGTGATAACACTTCTGCTATAAACATTGCTAAAAACCCTGTGCAACACTCTAGGACCAAGCACATAGACATTCGCTATCACTTTCTTAGAGATCATGTCGAGAAGGGTGATATTGTGCTGCATTTCGTGGAGTCCGAGGCTCAGTTAGCTGATATCCTCACCAAGCCTTTAGACCCAACTATGTTTGCCACCTTGAGAAGTGAGTTAGGGGTAATTTATCCCAACGGGTTGGTTTGAGGGGGAGTTGGCTCTGTTCTGAACTTTCCTTGTTCTTCTGAACTTTCCTTGTTTATCTGAGTTTTTCTGGATCATTTCTGATACCTTCTTCTAATGGTATTTTCTTTTGATCTTTTTAGGCTTTTTAAGTCTTTTGTGCATCTCATTGTATCATATTGCATTCATATGAAAATCCAAAAAAAATGCATTATAATATAAGCTTTTATGCTTGTCTTTTAAAATTGATGAAGTTTTGCTTATTACCCTCTTGAGCTTTAGTATTTCAATTCTGCTCAATGTCATGTCTAGTTCTTTGACTTGCTAGAATTATCATGCTTTCACATGTGTAGTTAAGTCTTTGCTGAATGAGTCATAACTTTAAAACAACTTGAACTAAAAGCGCAATTTGTGGATGTTTTAGCTAGTTCAGAAATTAGTGCTCCTTTTGTGACATTGGTCCTGTCAAAATTGCTTTGTTAGATCTTGAATCTAGTATTGATTATTACTTGAGCTTCTTGTTCTTTTAAGAATCTAAAACTGCTCTTGTGAAAAATGAAAAATCAAATTGAAATATTGTCTTGTGCTTAAAATGTGCCAAACTACTCTCACGAGACTGCATGTCATAGACATGAACTTGGAGATAGTTTGATGATCCAGACGATCTCATGGGGACCGCTTGTCAAAATTGACATGAACCTCAAGATTTGTCATGCTGGTAGAAGCTTAGGAAGAGTTTGTGGATGGCTCCTAGTCCGGATCTTCTTAACTAAGATATACCTTTAATCAACTTCAATATTCATTGCAAATGAAAAACTGTTGAAAAAGGGCGTTTGAGAAAAATTGAGCAAAATGATTCATTTCAGGACCTGTTTGTCTCTTAATGTGGTCATTGTTAGCTTTTTGATCTCACATTGACATTTTGACATGGCCAGTATCACCTTAGGATCCCTGTTGATGAACTTGCTAGATTTGAAGCTTTGCTTAAAATACTAAAATTCATTGCTTTATATTAAGCCTTCTAGCTTTAGCTTTGTTATATATGTCTTATCATGATCTTGCTAGCACCTTCAGGCTGATATGTTGTTTGTGCAATATTAGAAATGCTAGCTTGTTCTTTTGGGTAATCTCCAAAGCTTCTTGTATTCAAAATTGAAAAATACAAAAATATGAAGCCACTCCATTGCATTTCATGCATGCTCCCTCTTATGCTTTTTCCTCATTCTGCATGTGTTATCTCTGGACGAGAGGAAGACATGTCTCCTTGATGACTCCATTGTCAAAGGGGAGAAGATATTTCGAGATGTTTAAAGGGGAGAAGTTTTAAAAATGTTAAAAAGGGAGAGAAAATTGGAGAATTTGAAATTTTCTGAAATCTGAGGATCATAGTGAGGGGGAGTTTCTTATTTGCATTCGTTTGATCGTATTGCCATTTCTGAACTTGAATTGCAATTCTTGAGCCTCACGATGATCAAAGATCATATCGAACAATTGTTCTTTCATATGGACCTTAAGTGAGATTTTGACTCTTTCTGGAAAGTGAAGCTTTCTCGCTTTCTTTTGCCTTATCTCACTTGCCTATACTATTCTGAAGCCAACTTGGTCATTTCCTTTCCTTTCTCTTGCATTTGGACCAAGTTGTGCCTTTGCGCGAAAACGTCGAGTTTTTACTTTTCAAACCTCAAAATTTGCATTTGTTGGGAATTGCCAATGTGTTCATCAAGGAGGAGATTGTGGATATCATGGGGATATGCTCATGATCTTAGGATGATGCGACAATTGGCAATGACGTTGAAGGTTTGTGGAAACGTGCATTTTCGGCAAAGATCGAGTTCTGTCGAGCCTCGGTGCGTCGGCCGGTGTGCCTCAAGTGGTTTATCGGCGAACTTCTGGCGGTCCGGCCGGCGAGGCAGCGGTCGAGCCGGCGGTGTGGACGATCGACCGGCTACTAGTGAGCGGTCAGACCGGCCTTGAAAGTTGTGTTGGAGTTTGAGGCTGGGCCAAAAATAGAGGGTGTAGGCAAGAGAGGAGGTTCTACTACTCTTGGTCCCATAATTTTTGGAGCCTCCAGTCAAAATTTCTATTCGTTTGAAATTTCCAGAGAGGTTGCGGATTTCAGAGTTGGAATTTTGGCTAAGTCCCTTGGCGGCGGTCAGACCGGCCATCTGTTGGCGGTCAGACCGGCAGGAGCGGTCAGACCGGCCGTGGTGGTGGTCTGACCGGTTTTGACTTAAGTTGCTGGCCTTCTTGGCAGCGTTGTGTTGGGTGTTAGGTCAATCTCATGGGTTTCAGTGCATATGTGTTGCATGATGCATGTTTTGACTAACGTGGGTCAAGTTGTGAAGAACTTATTCCCAGTTTTGATTTGCTTGTCTATTGTTGTGCAGGATTGCTTGGTGGTCAACGACGGTCAACGGCGAGGATGATCGGGACTAGGCTTGGAGAGCTGAGGTTCAGAACGATCGACAATGCTGGGTAAAGTCATTGGACTCAAGTATGGTGCAGGATGGACAAAGGTGACCGAACGGGCAGTTCGGTGCGACTGGTTGAATCAAGCGGCGCGGGGGTTGGTGCAAGTGCCATGGTGGTTTCGGTGGGAGCCGGATGGGAGAGACTTGCCGACATGATGAGCCGTTGGATCAACCTACACGTGGTGAACAAGTGAGTGCCGCTGTCTGGACTCGGTCTTCGGAGAAGGACCGAGAAGGGGTATTTTGGTAATCTTACCAAATATCGCCTTGGTTACCTTTTGCCAACCCGCGGCGCAAGACGGTGCGTGGAGAAGCGGATTAGGTCAAGAGGAGATGAAGATGGTGCTTTAAAATGCGTGCGTGCGTGACACGTTTGTTTTGGGCCTTAACGGGAGCCCATTAGGGAAACTCTTCTAGAAGGTCTAAGTCTCCTCTATAAATAGAGAAGGGAGGTGGCTGCACCCCTTCAACCCTTTTATTTGTGATTGAAACCCTAGTTTGCTTAGGGAGAGGAGTAGTGGAGGTTAGGGTTCTAGAGTGTTTTGATTTGATTTCGTGCTCATGTCTTGAGCTTTGTCCTCCATTGATGGAGTGGCTGTAAACCAGCACCATATCAAATCAATCCAAGAAAGTTCTCTGAAAGATGAGTTCATTTGCTTTCTTTCTCTCTATTTGGTGATTTTGAGTCTTTCTTTGATCCGCGAGTTTTTGGTTGGTTTCTTACTGTGATCTAACTTACTGCAACATGTGGGAACCCATCTAAGGTCTTCTTGATCATCAATCACCCACGAGCAAGTTTCTAGATCATCTTTCGTTCTTGACTCGATTTTTGAACCACCTTCACTCAAATGGAAAAAGGTCTGAACTTTGACAAGGATCTTCACGATCGTTGCTTGGAATAGGTTCCTGACATCTTTGAGAAGGTGTGTGTCAAGTTTCATAAGGTTTGGACGCACAAATCAAAAGTTAGCTCAATTTGCGTTTTGGTTTTTCGTGCTGATTTCACTGTTCATTGAACTAGAGGTCTGACCGCCCGAGAGAGAGGTCTGACCGCTTGGAAAGGTCCGACCGCTAGGCCAACCGGTCTGACCGCCCCCGTGAGAGGTCAGACCGCCCGAGATTTGGTGTTTTGGTTTTATGTTGATTTTGCTTTGGGGTTTTGAGTGGATTCAATACAAGTCTTCCGCTGTGCTTGATTGATTGATCTTCATAGCTTTCATAGCTATTGGAGTGAGATTCATATTGAATCTATTTTGGGAGAAAAAGATAACGTGCTCCTATTCACCCCCCTCTAGTCGCCTTTTCGGTCCAACAGGTTTCTACTTTTTAAATCTTTGTAAGAAGCGAGTGGCCACACTGTTTGGCCATATGTAAATTCCAAATGAAAAAATCTAGTTTGGAGGTGATCAAATTACTATATATTATATGTTGAACTATATATATATATATATATATATATATATATATATATATATATATATATATATATATAACATACGGTTTAGTGTAACAAATATCCGTTTGTGATATGTATCATAGTTAAAGCAAATTTTTAGCAGTATTTAAATGACAAAATTGACAAATAAATATGTAATTTCTTCATATCATGTAAATGTATACATGACAATATATATGCTTAAAACATAGAACTTTGAACAACCATATCATAGACAGTTCCATAATGAACCATCAGTGATATGAGACCATATCACAAACGGTTCTATTATGGAACCGTCTGTGATAAGTGTCACTGACGATTCCATAATAGAACCGTCTGTGATATCCCTTTATTAATAACAGTCCCCGCGCTAGGGTTTGTGCTCTAACTCATCACTCCTCAGCGCCCTTACTCTCACCCGTTCCCCTCCCCATCGCATGCTAGGGTTCGGGACTTTGGGTTCCCGCATCGCGCCTCCCCCGCCGCCGATTCGACCTCGCCGCCGCCTAATCGAGCTCACCCTGCCATCTCCCCCACCGAATCGACCCCGCCGCCATCTCCCTCGCCATCTCCCCCGCTGAATTGAGCTCACCCTACCATCTACACCACTGTATCGAGGTACGCCGCTCCCCTCTGCTCCCGTGCCGCCGACCTCCCCTCTCTACTCCCCTCCCACACCGTCGCCTTCCCCTCTCTGCTCCCCTCCTGGTGGTTGCTTGCTTTGGGTGAGGTTTGCGCATGGGGCTCTCCCTCTCTCCCTCTGGTTGCCTCTCCTACGGTTTCATTTTTATGCTTGAGCATTGAGTGGTGTTCTGATGTTTGGTTGATTGGGGAGATGGATGTCGGGTGTGCTGGTGGTGGTGTTTGCCACCGTTGCCTCGTCGCATTGAGGTAAACTCCTCTTCTTTATTCTCTATCCCGTTCCCTTCCCTTTGCTCCATGATGGTGTTGGTGATGATATAGATGATACTGCTAGTGTGGCATGAGCCCTTGAGTAGCATTGATTGGTGTTCTGATATACTTGTATTGTTTTGAGCATGGAATTTATACACTCTGATATACTTGTTGTCCTACATCACAGTTGATAGTATCTTGATAGATTTTGTTCCTATGTAATATGTTAATTTTGGTTGATTTGCTTGAACTAGTATGAATATATTAGCAAGTTTTAATCTTACGCAATTAACCTTCTGTGAGTAATAATCAATCTTCTTAATCTTATCTTTGTTTGTGTAATCAACTAGCATCTTGCCATTCAACTAACCCCTCGCCATTCATTTCGCCTTTGCTAGGTACGTCCTACCATTCAATTTCTGATCTCTTCTCTATAAAGTCTCTAAGCAAAGCGATTTGCTTGTGTCTTTAAATGACATTATATATATATATATATATATATATATATATATATATATATATATATATATATATATATATATTGTTTGTAGTCCTCGACCACTTTCGAAGTCGTCACATACGCGACATGAGGGGAAGGACAGCAGACCACGAACAACTTCATCGAGCCCTACAAATTCAAAAGCATGGTGCGGAGAGCGTGAGGACATCTAATTACCTGGATGTCATCGATTGGTAATTGGACGTCGCTATGTTCAGAAAGTGACGTGGACGCGCAGGTACTCCTACTGAAAAATGGCTTCATATATCAGCAACCAACCATTCCATGTGACGACTCTCTGATTTTATCATGCCATGGTAAAATTAGAGAGTAAGAAAAATTTCAAGCCATGGTAAAATCAGAGATCACAGATGGTTTTTAATACAAACCGTCTGTGATGAGATACTTATCATAGATGATTCGTATAAAAAACCGTCTGTGAAGTATTACAGACGGTTCGTGATACGAACCGTCTGTGATATGTCGTAATCACGAACCGTCTGTGATATGTCGTCATAGACAGTCTTTGTATGAAACCGTCTGTGATTCGCAGCGCGAGAGTTCAAAAAATTTGAATGCGTGCGCAGGAGGCAAAAATATTTTGGCACTCGCTGTCTTATATATTATAGCCGAGTCAAGGCAGGACGCGCTCAGTCTCGCAGTCCCGGTCCTCCTCTAGGCTCTGGTCCTCCCTTGCTCCCGCAGTCCTCCGCCGGGCTTCAGCTGGTCGCTGCTCCTCCGGTCCTCCCTTGCTCACTCCCGCAGCTCCTGGCCTCCCGCTACTCTCCCAGGCTCCGGTCCTCCCTTGCTCCTGCAATCCCCAACCTCTGACGCGGTCTTCCTCCCCAACAGCCGAGAGTTGACGCCAACGCTGACCTCCTCTTGTCCTCCTCCGACGCCGACGCTGACCTCCTTCAGTCCTCCTGCGACGCCAACACAGACCTCCGCCAATCCTCCTTCGACGCCGATGTCTCTAGTATATGAGGTTCTATTGGTACTTGTGTATATGAACTTCTGTTAGATTCATATCCAGATTTGTGTATATGACTATGAGCTTGTGTATATGAGCTTCTATATCCATGAATGGTATTGTATGTGTATGAGTGTATTTATATCCAGATCCGTGTATACGACTATGAGCTTGTGTATCCATGAATGGCAATGTATGTGTATGAGTGTATTCATGTTTGGCGAGCTTGGGAGGCGGTGTTTGTGTATGAGTGTATCCATGAATCCATGATTGATCTAAGACATCTTCTAGGTTCAAGTTCTATACATTTAGTATTTTTTTGCAATAGAAAAAACTATCACGACAGTTACGAACAAAACAAATGCTGTGAAAATAGAGTTCGAACAAATGCGTGAAAATAGATTATCACAAAAGGTTCTAAACAAGAATTGTCTATGGCAGTCTATTTTCACAGACGATTCTAGTTTAGAACCGTCTGTGATAGCTTTTTTTACAGACGGTTTGAAAACCGTCTGTGATGAAGATGTCATCACAGACACATAAATTCAGACGGTTCAGAAACTGTCTGTGATGACGGTTTAGAACCGTCTGTGATGACCTTTTGTGTAGTAGTGCAATCTCTGATACGTACACACCAATGCTACTACGATTTAAAAAAGACATGAACTCACCAATTCTACTACGGTTAAAAAAAAGAAGGTGTGAACTCGCATGCTGTAATATACGAGCCCAAACAAGGCCCATGCGTTTTTGACTTTCTGACCGAAAACTCAGGATCTTTGCCTACGTGGCCATTTCCTGCTTGGTTGAGAAGATGTCTACACGTTCAAAAATTAGATGTGTGGTCTCCCGATGAGCTTGAGTGCATCAGGAGCCTTGTCTTGCCGTCTCCCGATGAAGATAGGTAGTTCTCAATTCAATTCGCTTCAGCTTCTTCTTTGGACGATGAATCGTGTTATTGGCTCTTTTTTCTTTTGTCTGAAGTGTTTTCAGTTTTTTGTAAGCAAAGGACATGAGGCAACAAACCGAGATTGCCGAGTCTACAAAGAGTAAGTACGACATATTATAGGAGGTTAATTTTTCCCTAAAATGATTCGAACGTATGCATGGAACAGACATTGAGGACTTCAGGATTGTGACAAATCCTTTAATTACTGACTATGTTTTTAGTTCGTTAAGCTTTTACGAAGCTCGGTTCTTAGGATCCAAATTCTCTACTGTTACTGTAGAGAATACTGTGTGAACAATGTTTTGAGTATGTGTGAACAATACCCTACAGTAATACTATAGAAAGCATTGTAGGATAAGTGCATGTTTATTGTAGTGATTTTCTGTTCTCTTTGAAACTGTAGCACTCGATCTAGACCATTCATTTTAGATCGTATGGTAGAGACAATGTCCGGATACTAGTCTTTTTCTCTTCAATGCAGAGGATCCGTTTCCTTGTTCTTAACCTCCGGAACCAGATTGTTTTCGTCTTCCCTAAAATTTCCTCTCCGGTGACGTGTACTAGCTTTTGTGAGCGTGCAGGGCCAACGAGATCTCTACCAACAGATGCCATGGCTGATCACAACATCTTTGCCATGTGAAGATAGATAGGTGGAACCCAGAATTGCCGTTGCCTGTAGGATCGACTCTAACCGCTACTCTATTATCAGATATTGTAGTATGTACTCCATAGCAATTAACAATGAGAGAACTATAGAGGCGATTGAGAGGAGCCAGTGGAACCCAACAATGAGAGTGGTGTACTGCAAGTCCAACAACCATAGGGAGACATGCTTAGACGAGGAGATGAGAATTTTGGAATTTTGATCAATTTAGAGGAAGATCAAAGTTAATAATCAACATGATTGTCAATGACAAAGACTAAGATGAATTCAGCTGTACGGGACGGACCAATGGGTTGTACCTATCAAGATGCCAGTGTAAGGTGGTGTTGGAGCTTTTGGGCTCAAGCCCATTCAATACTCTAATTAAATCCTAGGAAAATCCCAAATGCTCACTCATACATGGTTAAAGGTGGGAAGTTTAGTACCATATTGCTAGTTTAGATGAGAGGATACCAATATATAAGGTGTAGTTGGTCTTACCTAGTTGAAGCAAGTAAAAGAAGAACACACACGCGAGCTCGCTCACTTGCTCACCTCTCCACGGCACACCAAGCCTCGCCATGCCACGCCATTGCCCACCCGCACGCGACGTGTACGTGAATGGTTCGGCAATTTCGTGTCCGATTGGCTGTGGAGCTACAACTTTTTTTTGCACCTCAAAACCATGCATACGAATTAGAAACTAAAAGCTTGAATTACACTGTTTGAATTGGCTTTTATGGCATGCAATAACTACGTTTAAAACTGAGTAATGACAGTAATGACGACAGTTTCTTCTGCTGAAGCTGGTTCTATATTAGGGAGAGATCACTATCAGAATTGTTTCTCTAAGAAACAAAATAGAATCAGTATCAGTATCGTCTTGTTGTCTGTTTCCTCTGTGTTGCGCAACCTCGGCTTCTCCATCCCTTCTTCGGCGTGCACTAACGTGGGGAGAGCAGTGTCTCTGAAGCTGGCGTCCCTCGTGATCCTACACGGGTTGGGGTGAATCAGGTTTTTGGGAAGCATTCACACGACTGCTCACGGCTTCCTCCTTCTCCATCATCCTCTATGCGTCGTCTTCTTCGCATCAAACTCTACCGCAACCTTCGTCGGAGTGATTCTCTATAAGTCACGGTGATATCATTTGATATGGCTAGGCCTTGCTTCCTAGATATTTTTCATGTAATGATGTTGATGCCTACTTCTGTTAGTAGTGTTCTTGTTCTAGGCTTTGCCTTGTTGGTGCATATATATGAGATAGATATATTTGAGTTGATGATCATAGTCCCAAATATACCCAGTATATATGATGTTGTTGATTCAATTATTGTTTTAGGAATTATAATAATCACAAAAGTGTGTATATACACAACAATCCAAAAACCTGATAGGCTCTTTGTGATGGCTGGTTTTGCCGAGGCCATGAAACCGGAGAAGTTCACCAGTGTGAGCTTCAAGTGATGGTAGACAAGGGTCCAGTTGTGGCTCTCGGCTATGAATATATTTTAGGTCATGATACTAGGTCCTGTAGGACCTTGTACTGTTGCACAACAAACAGAGTTACGACACGACTACAACAATATTTGTCGAGTGCATTCTAAGTGTGTTGTCTGAACAGCTCTGTGAAGTGTATATGCACATGAAGAACGCTGCAGATCTGTGGCATGCACTCGAACACAAGTTTGCTACCTAAAATGTTGGACATTAATTGTATGTCATGGAGCAATATCATGATTACAAAATGGTTGATAACCGTTCTGCAGTCGAACAGGCTTATGAACTGCAATTCGTTGTGAGGAAACTCGCCCACCTTGGTTGTCAATTGCGTGACAAATTTGTGGCTAGGGGCATTATTGCCAAATTGCCTCCAACTTGGAGGAATTTCACCACTTCTATCTGGTTCCTAGTCTTGATGTTGAAGAGAAGGCTTGGGCAAAGGATATGACATCAATGGTGCAAGATGGACAGTCTAGAGTGAACATCATGCAACATATTGACAATGGAAAATACAAGGTTGTTTCGACCACCAACTTCCAAAGAACCAACAATGGTAAGAAGAAAGTGAACATGAAGGATATTACTTGCTTTGTTTGTGGCGACACTGGTCATTGGGCCAAGAAATGCCACAAACGGATGGGCAAAAAAAATCATCCAGTGCAGAAGAAGTATGCTAATGTGATTATTGGCAAGGTTGAAGCATCTGGGTATGGTAATTTACCTAGTGCCTTTTCAGCATGTTAATCTACTGAATGGTGAATTGACACTGGGGCTAATATTCATGTATGCGCTTATGCATCTATGTTTTCTTCTTACCAGGTCGCACGGGGTTCTTCCGTCCTAATGAGGAATGGGTCACATATTTCTGTTCTTGATGTTGGCACGGTAGATTTGAAGTTCACTTCGAGAAAGATCGTGAGCTTGAAGAATGTGCATGCCCCTACAATAAATAAGAATCTTGCCAGCGGTTCCCTTCTATGTCGAGATGGGTTCAAGTTGGTCTTTGAGTCGGATAAAGTAGTCGTGTCAAAATTTGGACTCTTTATTGGAAAAAGCTATGAGTGCAGAGGCTTGTTCTATTTTTCCCTTTCAGATTTTTGTAATAAGGTTGTGAACTATATTTATGACTCTAAGAATGGTGGTGAGGCAAATGTGTGGCACTCACGTTTATGTCATATAAACTTTTGTTGTATGTCTCGGCTTTCTAGTTTAAATTTAATTCCAAACTTTTTTATAGTCAAAGGTTCTAAATGCCAAATTTGTGGGCAAGCAAGGAAACCTCGAAAGCTTCACAAGGCTGTGGAGGAAGGAAATTCAGCAAACTTGGAACTCATACGTCCAGACTTGGATGAGATGAATGGTATATTCACGAAAGGAGGGAAAAGATATTTCATGACTTTAATTGATGATGCCACTAGATACTGCTATGTGTATTTGTTGAAAACAAAGGATGAGGCATTAGACTACTTTAAAACTTAGAAAGCTGAGGTTGAGAATCAATTAGACAAAAAGATTAAACGAATTAGGCCCGATCATGGTGGAGAGTATTTTTCTAATGAGTTCAATCAGTTTTGAGCGGAACATGAAATTATCCATGAAAGGACACCTCCCTATTCACCCCAATCGAATGGGGTTGCCGAAAGAAAGAACCGCACCTTGACTAACTTAGTAAATGCCATGTTAGATACTACGAGTATGTCTAAGGCATGGTGAGGGAGGCTATGTTGACTGCGTGTCATGTTCTGAATGGAGTCCCCACTAAAAATAATGAGGTAACTCCGTACAAAGGTTCAAAAGGGAGAAAACCATCACTCTCGTATTTGCGCACTTGGGGGTGCTTGGCGAAAGTCAATGTTTCAATAACTAAAAAGTGCAAACTTGGACCTAAAATAATAGATTGTATCTGTCTATGATATACTCATCATAGTACAGGCTATAGGTTTTTAGTAGTTCAATCTGAGATATATGGCATGCCAATCAATATGATAATTGAATCCCGAGATGCTATTTTCTTTGAAAATATATTTCCTATGAAGAATTCACATAGCTCTTCTAGTCAAGCAAATGATTTAACTCTTGAACCAACCACTCTAATTGAGTATATTGAATACACACACGAACATGTACATGAGGAGGATGACAGTGTTGCAGCTCCTCAAAGGAGCAAAAGACAAAGGATTGCAAAATGTTTTGGTGATGACTTCACTGTGTACCTTGTGGATGATGTTCCCAAATCTATTTCAGAGGCATATGCATCTCCTGATGTAGAGTATTGGAAGGATGCGGTTCGTAGTGAAATGAATTCCATTATTGCTAACGGAACTTGGGAAGTCACCGATCGTCCATTTGGTTGCAAGCCAGTTGGATGCAAGTGAGTGTTCGAAAAGAAGCTTAGGCTTGATGGTATAATTGAAAAGTACAAGACGCGGCTTATGGCTAAAGGTTATACTAAAAAAGAAGGTGAGGATTTCTTTGATACTTACTCACATGTTGCCAGATTAACCACTATTCGAGTACTACTATCTTTGGTTGCCTCACATGGTCTTATTGTCCATCAAATGGACATAAAAACAGTTGTCCTCAATGGAGAGTTGGATGAAAAAATTTACATAGATCAGCCTGATGAATTAGTAGTACCTGGACAAGAGGGCAAGATTTGTAAGTTATTGAAATCTTTATACGGCTTCAAACATGCACCTAAGCAATGGCATGAGAAGTTCGATAGAACTTTGAAGCCGATAAATGTGTATACTACCGCTATAGTGGGGGCAAAGGAGTAATATTATGTTTGTATGTTGATGATATACATATCTTAAAGTTTTGACATGAAAGATCTGGGAGAGGCTGATGTTATTTTAAACATCAAGTTGATCAAGGATGTGAATGGATTACCTTTTGCAATCTCATTATGTGGAAAAGGTCTTGAGTTGTTTTTGGCTATATGAAAAGCAAGCACTCTCCAACACCCTATGATCCTAGTCTAATATTTTGAAAGAATCAAAGACTAGGAAAGGATCAATTGAGGTACTCTCAGATTACTTGTTTACACATGTACTTGGCTAGTGCTATTCGTCTTGACATCTCTTTTGTTGTAAGCAAATTGAGCCGGTTTACCGCTAATCCGGGATATGATCATTGGCTCATACTTGAGCGGGTTATGTGTTATTTGAAAGGTACAATGAGTTACGGAATTCACTATACTAGGTATCCTGGTGTACTTGAGGAATATAGTGATTCCAATTAGATTTCTGATGCTGATGAGATAAAGGATGCGAGTGGATATGTATTTACTCTAAGCGATACTGTCGTCTCACGGAGATCTTGCAAACAGACCATACTGACGAGGTCAACTATGGAGGCAGAACTCACAACATTAGACACAGCCACCGTTGAGGCAGAATGGCTGCAAAAACTCTTAATGGATTTACTGGTGGTTCAAAAACCAATTCCAGCTATCTTTATATACCATGATAACTAAACAGTTATCATAAAGGTGACAGGTGCAAAGTATAATATGAAATCCTCAAGACATGTGAAAAAGCGGTTGAAGTCTGTCAGAAAATTGAGAAACTCCAGAGTGATGATTGTGGATTATATCCACATAACTAAGAATCGCAGATCCCTTTACAAAGGAACTATCACGGAATGTGATTGAAATTACATCAAATGAGATGGGAATGAGACCCACATGAGTTACACACAATGGTAACCCAAACCTATGTGATCGGAGATCGCATGAAAAAGGCCTTGAGAAAAACAAACTATTTAGGTAACAATAGAGTACATTCTTACTTTATATCTCACTCCGTTGGAGATGCAATACTGTAAATTACTTTAAGGCATGATGACTTTGTCTTAATGTGTTATGAGGCTTAACAGTAAAATACCGTCCTACAAAGTATTCATGTAAGAACACACCTATATGAGTCCGACTGTTAGTCGTAATCCATGAGATGTGGTTGATCTCTAAGAAGCTCATGAAGAGACACAGGAGTATGACCTATATGCTTCACCCGAGGAGTAACCTATCGGCGACCAAGTATCAGCAAAGGCCTTAGGTGAAACTTGTTCGCACAAAACTGTCAATTCAAGGCTTAGTCTATTATGTAGTTGTGAGCGAGTATAGCTTGAGGTTCTAGGTGGATGTTCAACCTTAACCGGTCTCGACCAAAAAACTGGTATATCAACAACACTTTGGAATTATGGGCAAATTCGTGGTGCTTTTGGGATCTGGTGGGGGATTGTTAGAGTTTTTGGGCTTAGCCCATTCAATACTCTAATTAAATCCTAGGAAAATCCCAAAGATCCACTCATACATGGTGGAAAGTGAGAAGTTAGTACCATATTGCTAGTCTAGATGAGAGAAGATAATATATAAGGTGGAGTTGGTCTTACCTAGTTAAAGGAAGTAAAAGAAGAACACACGCGCATGCTCGCTCTCCTCACCACGCCACACCTCGCCACACCATCGCTCGCCCACCCGCGCACGACATGCGCGTAAATGGTCCGGCGAACATGAGGAGTCCCGGAGGAAGGCCTAAGCTGAGCGTGGGAAAGACAAGGGAAAGACACCGATGCTCCTGCTGATCGGGAGGTTACATCATAATGGGATACGCCTCTATGTGTCCTGTAAGACCCCGAGATTAATATCCCGGATCTTCTGTGCATAACTGAACTAGTCCCATGATCAGTGGCTAGCTCACACAGTAAACAAGTGTGATAACACAACCATAACGCTAAAATTTATTAAATGACAACAGAGTTGATTACAAGATAGCCTTACAGGGCAACATTAAATAAACACAGCGGAAGACGATGAAGAAGTAGTAGGGTCCAGCAATCTGCCACAGGCAATCGACTGGGATAGCGGCCTAGTCATCACGATCCATATCTGAAGCGAAGTTCTTCTCCTCTGAAATTTTGTTTGCATAAAGCAAGATGAGCACAACTTCCGTGCTCGCAAGTTACACCCGTCAAATAACAGAATGACATGCATACATGGATGTAACAAAGGATGGCTTACAGGGTTAATTTGCATAAATCAGCATTTGACATTAAATACCATACTAAGTTCAAAAGCTCAAGTGTTATAAAATCTAAAATTGAACTTGAATTGATAACGATAGTGTAGGCACCAACCTAACACCAATATAAACACGGGCACCAACCCGGGGCTTCAACCCACACTTTTCTCATGGACACCCATCCATGTCAAACTGTTTTATAAAACATTTTGAAATCGAAGTCTAACTTTGAGTGGCTTTGCGGCATGTCCATGACCGGACGCGCTATTCGAATAGTTTTACACTCTGCAGAGGTTGTACAACTTTACCCACAAGACATGAATTCTCTAGTTGTTTGGCATCCGTCGATACCACCGCTCACTACCTTAGGTAGCGGTCTAGAGTGCGTGTCAAGGCCTTTACAATCGCCATTCCACCATAGTCCTCCTCGCTAAGGTTTCACCCCCTTTGGACTACCCGTCCGCAGGTTCGAGCCCCTCTTGCGCCAAGTGGGACTAACAAAGGTCATGAAAGACCACCCACCGCATCACAGAGGCGACCATGATGGAACTTTGCAAATTAATCAGCCAAGTCCTGCCCATACAAGACATGTGGTAGTACGATATGGCTTAGCAAGATGCGGCTCGAAGACCGGTCCTTAATTGACCTGGGCGACAACTAACAGAACCCTGGGCCTCAACCTACCCGGTTGAACCCGTGCATAAACCTGCACCCACCAGACAACCATTTCGCCCAAGTCCAAACCATCATTTTATTTTATCTTTCAAACAATTGTAAAACTCCCATGACACGCCAATGTCAAGGGTACAATTTAAACAACATTTGACTTTTGGCTGAAATTCCCCAAATGAAACATATGTGATCTATAAGCATGGCTAAGCACAATATTTTCCAAATGATCCCAGTCCATACTATTGTATCAACTAGGTTTTTATCTAAGGTGACAATATGTTTGATTTGATATCAAAATTGGCCATACAAAGGGATTTTAGGCATAACTATAATTTCAAAAACAAGGATTTAAATTACTGAATATAAATAAGCATGCAGTAATAATTTGAAACAGAACTTAAATAATTTTAAATAATAGGTGCAAGTATGATCAAGAATGTAACTTGCCTCGCTTGAGGTGAACAGATCAACTGATACTGAGGTGATGTTGTTTTCCTCAACAGGTCACCTAGTACTCATAAGCACTTTCTCCAGGTAGTCTATGTGCACAAGCACGATGATCACACAGTCAAAATCAATCCTCTTATGTGCTCTTCAACGGCGTTGAAATCTGACCTTCCGAAGTCGTCGAAATCTATTCGCGAAATAAGCCAAATTCAAATAAAATTCAAATAACAATTCAAATGAACTCCAAATTAAATAATTTTGGTTTAGTTAGCTAGATATTGAATTTAGACAAATTTAGAAATTTGAATGGGCACAATCGAGTTTGGATGCAAAGATATGAGCTTTGAAGTTTGAAATCACATGAAATGATGAATTAGGGTTTAAAGGAATTAGTGTCAAATGAGCTCAAAATTAAATAATTTTGATGTGGTTGGCTAGATAATGATTTTATAAAAATTTTGCAATTTGAAACACCTAATTTGGAGTTGGGATTCAAAAGATATGAATTTTTGAAGTTTGAATCCTATTAAAACCTAATTTCAGAATTTAATAGATTTTCTGATTTATTTTTCTAAAGGAAAATCCTTTATTGCGCAATGATGACATCAGCCCTTGGATTTTCGGAATTAAAGAGAATAAATGAAAACCCTGACATGTGGGGCCCACATGTCAGTGCCTCGGCCTTTGGTGGACTGGGTTTACGGGCGGTTGTGTCTGAGGGAGAGGTGGACCTTGCCACGTGGGCGTGCCACGTGAGCGGAGGGAGGGGAGGTGGTGGCGACGCGGCCGTGAGGTGGCGCGGCGTGGCGATGGCGTGGCGCCGCCACGTCACCTTAGCTCGGCGACGGCTCGGGTGCGTGTGCTTGCCGCGGCGGCGGCATGGCGAGGTGCGGATGGTGTCAAACGAGAGGAGGGTTCATCGATCACGGTGCTCACCTCGGGCACGAGACGAAGGCGATTTCGCCGTGGCGAGGTCAAAAGCGGCGGCGATGTTGGGCTGCGGCGGCGAGGAGCTCCGGCGGCCTGGGCTCGGGTGAGTCACGAGCACGGGTGGGCGAGGACCGCGGCGAATGGTGGTGTCGGCGGGGCGCGGCGGTGGTGACGGCGGCGCAACGGCGCGGAAGGAGCTGCCAACGCTCTTCGCGACTACGGCAAAAGAGGCGAGGAGGAAGAGAGAGTGGTGGCGGTGAGATGAGGGGGTAAGAGGGCTCCCGGGGCATGCTTTTATAGGGGCGGAGGGTCACGGGAGAGGGAGATCGTGTGCGGCATGGCGAGGGCGGTTACGGGAGCGCGGGCGAACCAGGCAGGATCGTGGGCGAAGAAGAGGGGTGAAGGCGGAGGTGGAGGCGGTTGGGTGGCCGGGTTCGTGCGCGCGTGGTCGCGTGAGAAAAGGGGGCGGGGATCGTGGTGTTGACGAAGCTCCGGGCACGGCGAAAATGGCGGAGGCGGTGCGGTTGCGCGAGGAAGAAGGAGAGCGGGGAAGATGGCGCGGAGCCGTCGGATTTCCATCCGACGGTGCGGGGAAGGCGGGTGGCGTGGAAGTGTTGGTGCCGTCCGATGTAAATCGGACGGTGGGAGTGAGGGGGGGAAAGTGAGAGAGCGACGGTGGAAGTGGGCCGAATGGGCCGGGCGCGGGAGGAAAAAGAAATGGGCCGAGTAGGTTTCGGCCCAAAGGATTTTCCAGATTTTAAATGATTTAGCAATTTAAATAATCAATTAATTACTTTTGGCTTTTTAGAAATAGCAAATAAAATCCAAAAATTATGGAAAATTCTCATAAATTCCCTTATTTATTTTTGGACTTAATAAAATTATTTCCAACTCAAAGTTGGCTTTTAATTTTGCAAATTAATTTGTTTTGGCTTTAAACTATTTAAGAAAAAGCTTTTAAAAACTCAGAAAATTCCAGAAATTAAGTTAAATTTTATTTTTCAATTCAAATCTAATAAAACTTCAAGAACTTAAAATAAATTTTAAGTTTGACTTTAAAATTCGTAATTTCAAATAAAGCAATGAAACTCTATCAAATTTCAGAAAATCCAACAAAATCATTATTTTATTTTATTTTATTTTTGGTAACATAACCTTGGGATGTTACAAAACTCCCCCCCTTAAATGGAATCTCGTCCCCGAGATTCGGAGAGGTTAGAAAGAAAGCTGGGAATACAAGGCTGGGAAATGCTAGGTCTTCAACTGGAATTGTCGTCGTTCACATCCTGCTCATCATCCGACAGAATTTGAGTTGTGACATTGAACAGACGTCCTCGTTCAGCATTTTGCAGCTTCCTGTTCATTTGCATGATGTTGACTTCTGGGTTGGCTGGGTTTGCTGCCTGCTGCTTCTTTGGACACTTACTGGCGAAATGCCCAACCTCATGGCAATTAAAGCACGTGATGCCTGCAATATAAGGGGATCATTCATGCTCGATCACCTCGGATGTGTTGGAAGACTCCAGGTTGATTGGGTTGTTGGCTGTTGGCTGGAATTTAACTTGGTATGATGAAGTCACTCTAGTTCTAGAAGAATTTCCCGAGTTGAACTTCTGAGCAGTCATTCTTCTCTTGCGACTCTCCATCTCGCGGTGCTTGCCTTCTTGACGAATCGCCTTGTCGACTAGCTGCTGGAAATCTGAAAAGTCCTGGGAAATCAGTTGTACGGACAAATCATCATTGAGTCCTTCTAGGAATCTTTCCTGCTTGTCTTCATCTTTTGCAACATCGTTAGGTGCGTATCGTGCCAGTTGATTGAACTTGTGCAGGTACTCATTCACAGATAGATTGCCTTGGCGTAGTGAATGAAATTCCTTCTTCTTGAGGGTCATCATGCCGGAAGGGATATGTGCATGGCGAAAAGCTCGCACAAATTTGTCCCAGGTGGTGGCTTGAGCATCAACATGTGAGATGCTGAAGTTGTCCCACCATTCGGAAGCTGGACCCATGAGCTGGTGTGAAGCAAACAACACCCTCTCACGATTAGTGCACTGGGCGATGTCCAACTTCTTACTAATTGCCCGGAGCCAATCATCTGCATCCATGGGCTCAGTACTGCTTGAAAAAGTTGGTGGACGCATCCTCATAAATTCTGACATACTGGTCCTTTGGGGTGGTGGAGTTGGAGTTGGGGTTTGGGAAGCTGTAGCTTGTCGGGTTTGATTGTTGTTGATGGACTGGGAGAGCAATTCGATCAGACGGTTTTGATTGGCCATCAACTGCTGCCACTCTGGTTCATTGATCGGGGTACTTTCATTGTTGTTAGAGTTGGCTCCACTTCCTGGGTGACGAGAGTTCACCATCTGCTGCTTACTCTGAGAATTAGGGAAGGAGACAAAGGATAGGGGAGAGACAAATAAGAAGAACTAAGGGGATAGGGCAAAACAACACTCCCAAACGAAAGAACCAATTGGAAAACTTTTCAGAACAACTTTACACAACGTTCTATCGATTGAACTCTTAATTTGGTGGAACGACTCAATGCAGAGAATAAGTCTTGGCAAGCCTAGATTATATGGTCAGGTGACATCGTATCTTCTCGCTCAGCGATTCTGATGTTTCTTTGACAACTTCATACCTTCTGGTCTCATAACGGGAGAAAACGTGTTGACCATCTATAGAAATTTTATAAGGGAAAAAGGATCCATTTACTATTACAAAATTGTGAGGGGAGAATTAGGTAAGAAGACTAAAGATAGATAGATGACCCAGATGAGGAGAGAACAATTTATTTTTCTGGTTGTATAAAATAAGTTTTGAAGTTTTCAACTAACGGTAATTCTAACTAGGTCACGACCTACAGTCGATATGGCTCTGATACCACTTTGTAAGACCCCGAGATTAATATCCGGATCTTACGTGCATAATCGAACTAGTCCCATGATCGGTGGCTAGCTCACACGAAGAAACAAGTGTGATAACACAACCATAACGCTAAAATTTATTAAATGACAACAGAGTTGATTACAAGATAGCCTTACAGGGCAACATTAAATAAACACAGCGGAAGACGATGAAGAAGTAGTAGGGTCCAGCACCGCCACAGCAATCGATCGATAGCGGCCTAGTCATCACGATCCATATCCAAGCGAAGTTCTTCTCCTCTGAAATTTTGTTTGCATAAAGCAAGATGAGCACAACTTCCGTGCTCGCAAGTTACACCCACAAATAACAGAATGACATGCATACATGGATGTAACAAAGGATGGCTTACGAGGTTAATTTGCATAAATCAAGATTTGACATTAAATACCATACTAAGTTCAAAAGCTCAAGTGTTATAAAATCTAAAATTGAACTTGAATTGATAACGATAGTGTAGGCACCAACCTAACACCAATATAAACACGGGCACCAACCCGGGGCTTCAACCCACACTTTTCTCATGGACACCCATCCATGTCAAACTGTTTTATAAAACATTTTGAAATCGAAGTCTAACTTTGAGTGGCTTTGCCAAAGATGTCCATGATCATGACGCGCTATTCGAATAGTTTTACACTCTGCAGAGGTTGTACAACTTTACCCACAAGACATGAATTCTCTAGTTGTTTGGCATCCGTCGATACCACCGCTCACTACCTTAGGTAAGCAGTCTAGAGTACGTGTCAAGGCCTTTACAATACGCCATTCCACCATAGTCCTCCCTCGCTAAGGTTTCACCCCCTTTGGACTACCCGTCCGCAGGGTTCAGGCCCCCTCTTGCGCCAAGTGGGACTAACAAAGGTCATGAAAGACCACCCACCGCATCACAGGAACGACCATGATGGAACTTTGCAAATTAATCAGCCAAGTCCTGCCCATACAAGACATGTGGTAGTACGATATGGCTTAGCAAGATGCGCTCAAGACCGGTCCTTAATTGACACTGGCGACAACTATCAGAACCACTGGCCTCAACCTACCGGTTGAACCTGCATAAACTCGCACCCACCAGACAACCATTTCGCCCAAGTCCAAACCATCATTTTATTTTATCTTTCAAACAATTGTAAAACTCCCATGACACGCCAATGTCAAGGGTACAATTTAAACAACATTTGACTTTTGGCTGAAATTCCCCAAATGAAACATATGTGATCTATAAGCATGGCTAAGCACAATATTTTCCAAATGATCCCAGTCCATACTATTGTATCAACTAGGTTTTTATCTAAGGTGACAATATGTTTGATTTGATATCAAAATTGGCCATACAAAGGGATTTTAGGCATAACTATAATTTCAAAAACAAGGATTTAAATTATGAATATAAATAAGCATGCAGAATAATTTGAAACAGAACTTAAATAATTTTAAATAATAGGTGCAAGTATGATCAAGAATGTAACTTGCCTCGCTTGAGGTGAACAGATCAACTGATACTGAGGTGATGTTGTTTTCCTCAACAGGTCACCTAGTACTCATAAGCACTTTCTCCAGGTAGTCTATGTGCACAAGCACGATGATCACACAGTCAAAATCAATCCTCTTATGTGCTCTTCAACGGCGTTGAAATCTGACCTTCCGAAGTCGTCGAAATCTATTCGCGAAATAAGCCAAATTCAAATAAAATTCAAATAACAATTCAAATGAACTCCAAATTAAATAATTTTGGTTTAGTTAGCTAGATCTTGAATTTAGACAAATTTAGAAATTTGAATGGGCACAATCGGAGTTTGGATGCAAAAGATATGAGCTTTCGAAGTTTGAAATCACATGAAATGATGAATTAGGGTTTAAAGGAATTAGTGTCAAATGAGCTCAAAATTAAATAATTTTGATGTGGTTGGCTAGATAATGATTTTATAAAAATTTTGCAATTTGAAACACCTAATTTGGAGTTGGGATTCAAAAGATATGAATTTTTGAAGTTTGAATCCTATTAAAACCTAATTTCAGAATTTAATAGATTTTCCTGATTTATTTTTCTAAAGGAAAATCCTTTATTGCGCAATGATGACATCAGCCCTGGATTTTCGGAATTAAAGAGAATAATGAAAACCCCGACATGTGGGCCCACATGTCGCTGCCTCGCTTTTGGTGGACTGGTTTACGCGGTTGTGTCTCGAGGAGAGGTGGACCTTGCCACGTGGGCGTGCCACGGAGCGAGGAGGAGGTGGCGCTGACGCGGCCGTGAGGTGGCGCGACGTGGCAGTGACGTGGCGCTGCCACGTCACCTTAGCTCCGGCGACGCTCGGGTCGTGTGCTTGCCGGCGAACGGCGGCACGGCGAGGGGTGCGGATGGTGTCAAACGAGAGAGGAGGGTTCACTGATCACGGTGCTCACCTCGGGTGCACGGAGACGCGAAGGATTCGCCGGCGGCGAGGTCAAAAGCGGCGGCGATGTTGGGCTGCGGCGCGAGGAGCTCCGCGCCTTGGGCTCGGTGAGTGCGAGCACCGCGGGCGAGGACCGGCGGCGAATGGTGGTGTCGGCGAGGACGCGGCGGCGGTGACGGCGGCGCAAACGGCGGCGGAAGGAGCTTCGGCCAACGCTCTTCGCCGGCGAATTACGGCCAAAAGAGGGCGAGGGAGGAAGAGAGAGTGGTGGCGGTGAGATGAGGGGGTAAGAGGGCTCCCGGGGCATGCTTTTATAGGGGCGGAGGGTCACGGGAGAGGGAGATCGTGTGCGGCATGGCGAGGGCGGTTACGGAGCGCGCAACCAGCAGATCGTGGCGAAGAAGAGGTGAAGGCGAGGTGGAGGCGGTTGGGTGGCGGGTTCGTGCGCGCGTGGTCGCGTGAGAAAAGGGCGGGATCGTGGTGTTGACGGCTCCGCACGCGAAATGGCGAGGCGGTGCGGTTGCGCGAGGAAGAAGGAGAGCGGGAAGATGGCGCGAGCCGTCGGATTTCCATCCGACGGCGCGGGAAGGCGGGTGGCGTGGAGAGCAGGTGCCGTCCGATGTAAATCGGACGGTGGGAGAGGGGAAAGTGAGAGAGAGCGGTGGAAGTGGGCCGAATGGGCGGGCGCGGAGGAAAAGAAATGGGCCGAGTAGGTTTTACCAAAGGATTTTCCAGATTTTAAATGATTTAGCAATTTAAATAATCAATTAATTACTTTTGGCTTTTTAGAAATAGCAAATAAAATCCAAAAATTATGGAAAATTCTCATAAATTCCCTTATTTATTTTTGGACTTAATAAAATTATTTCCAACTCAAAGTTGGCTTTTAATTTTGCAAATTAATTTGTTTTGGCTTTAAACTATTTAAGAAAAAGCTTTTAAAAACTCAGAAAATTCCAGAAATTAAGTTAAATTTTATTTTTCAATTCAAATCTAATAAAACTTCAAGAACTTAAAATAAATTTTAAGTTTGACTTTTAAAATTTCAGAATTTCAAATAAAGCAATGAAACTCTATCAAATTTCAGAAAATCCAACAAAATCATTATTTTATTTTATTTTATTTTTGGTAACATAACCTTGGGATGTTACATGTCCCAAAAGCTGAGTATTGGGTTGCCCTCATGAATGCTCGCGCCCGTAGGGCTGTTGGAAACCAGGGAAAGGCACCGATGGGACCTGATGCCTAGAACGTATGACCGCAAGACTGACTTCTTTCCGATCGCCCAATGTTTTTTTTTAATTTCAAAAGATGCACATGCATCTTACGTGTAGTTCGGGCTAATGGTTCGTGTATGTTGTTATTTGTACCGTATGAGTAGGCAAACATATGCACGTAACCACCTAGATTACAAAGTCTTATTGTCGGGGTTGAAATATTCTCTTCATAATTTAATTCCATGATTATTCTCTATTTAATATTTCATTCTCTATTTTAAAAATCGGTTGTGAACTCTACACTTAAAAAGTTAAAAAGAAGGGACACTACTTAAAAATCTGTGTGTGAATCGACGACCAAACAAAAATTAATCACTAATTATCAGGTCGTGTTAATTAGCTAATTATTGCAGCCGAGGTCTAGGTGTGCGGTAGGGGAGCAACAACCCACGTGCAGTGGTTCCACCACGCAGCCGTGATTCAGCGACCGGATCCGCGCAGCTAGATCGAGCGGTCCGATTCGTGGCCGCCGCGATGGTCCGAAGCGTGGTAGGGGACACGTGGTGCCTGACTAACCTACCATAGTGACATTTTTGTCATATCAGACACGCGGGGCTACATTTGCTAAATCTTTTTAAAAAGGGGCCAAATGTGCCAAAAACTCGTCGTTAGGTCTTGTTCCTAATCGGTTGTCTGTGGCAAGTCGATAGGTCTTGTTGAAGTTTTTCTCATTCCACTGTTGTTATATTTATTTACCGCTTGAGCCCTGTGAGACTGAATAAATGTAAACTCGATCATAAGGTCACAACAGTTATTTATTTATCAAATTTAGTATGTTTATCTTTAAATTTGCTGTGTATGAGATTGATGAAGAGGCACTATGGATTACAGGTACAGTATAAACAGAGGATCCGAATTTAGAATTTAGATATTCGGTTCCCGACACCAACCGTCGTTGTGCACGATTTAATTATGGTTGTCTTAGCAGCCTTATTAACTTATTAACGAAGGTCTTCAAGCCTGGTGAATTGTTTATGCAAGAGTCATTTGTCTTTTGCTCTATTTTTTTTTACTGGTACAGTTTGGAAAACGTGTCAACTTGTCCACCGAAATTCAGGCATGCATTGTCCTTAACCAGACACATTTTGTGCTGTTTAATTTGGCTGCCGTCGTTGTGCTCAATTTAATTATGGTTGTCTTAGCAGCCTTATTAGGGCTTAAGGAAAGAGAATGTAGTCATGTCATCAAGTACCTATATAAAAATTATTTCTTCCAATGCAAGTATCTGTTTTGTAGGTGCTTAGATGATTGTATTATCTATTAATTATTTATAGTTATATACATAAGCACCTCTTAAGCACCGGTGCCTAATCAAGCATCGATGCTACAAAATAAGCACCTCATCTATCCTATGTGGCAAAAAAAAATTAGTTTTTCTTTGCTAAATACCTCTCTAAACACCTGCATTGTACATGCTCTTAATGGTCTCCGGGCTAGGGGAATTGTTTATGAAATAAATGTTTGTCTTTTGCTTTAATTTTACTACCGGTACAGTTCAGATAAAGTACAACCTGTCTAATAGCTTCGTCTCTGATGTACTTCATTTCGATATTCATAGTCCCTGCACAAATAAAAATTGGCTAACAAAACTGGCAAGGAGTGATGAGTTAGTACTAACGTAAGATTAGAGAATGATTTTCGACCATGTCAACATTTTTGGTCAATATTAGAGTCTCTGCAAAAACAGGATACACATTAAGGACACACTTTATAACAGTTATATACTTATGACCAGAATGAAAAAAAGTATAATCCCTTTTATTGCGGTTAAAGTAGTCACTCACCAGTTTGATTCATCAGACAACCAGTCATATGGTTTGGGGCCACCTTGATCAGCAAAACTGGTCGGGGAACATGACAATTTTCCACATGACTAATGTGAGAGTAGTTATTGGTGCATCTGGAAACCTACGATAGTTTGCTAAAAAGACGCGGCGGTTCAAGACTCAACGAAGGAATGTGCGTGAAGACAAAATGCGCATTTAGCGACATTAATTATTACCTCTTCAATAGCTATAGAGTAGCCGTGTACTTAAAGTGATAATCAATCAATCAATATTCACAATCGGTAAAGATCCCTAGTAATCCCAATCTCATTATGACTGCATTCTTGTACAAACTCTTGTTATGTCCACAGCAATAAATATCTCCATTTTGATTGTGCTCTCATATTATTTTCCTAGTAAACTCGATAAGGGACCCTGGGTCTCGATCATCGACAATTGGCGCTAGAAGGAGGGTGTCATCAAGCTGGGGATCATTGTTGTCGATGATCGAACACGTGGTTCCTATCGAACTTATACGGAAATATTGCGATAACGCTATAAAAAACGAAGACCTTTTATTGCTGTGGATATACTGAGTATTTGTATCCGAATACAATGGGTATTATAGAATGATCGTGATTGAAAATGTAAGAACTGAATTCGTCTATGTTACAGAGAACGTGGGCTACTCTATTTATAGTTATTGAAGGGGTGACAATTAATGCCGCTAAAGGCGCCTCTAATCTTTACACACGTTATTCAGTAGAGTCTTGAATCATCACGTCTTTTAGCCAACTGTTAGAAGTTGTCAGATGCGCCAATAACTGCTTTCCTGTTAGTTACGTGGGAAACTATTATGTCGTCCAACCGCCATCGTCAGAACCGCATAAAATTGCATAACTCGTCGGACGATGTCCACAGCTTATCGTTTCATGGCTCCAACTGGTTGTCAACCAGCTGGGCCGTAATAAAGGGTATTAAATTTCCTTGAAATATCGGTTGTAGGTTCGTAACCGATATAGACGTAGGCTCTGACATGTGGGCCCACTTTGACAGAGACTCTGACTTTGACCAAAAATGTTGGCCTGCTCAAGAATCCTCGTCAATTGCCGTGATGTTCTCGCGTCCTTGCCGATGGAAGAGGAGAATGTTGATGATCAGGACACGGGATCCCCTATCGAGCTTATCTGGGAAAATGATATGACACAATCTAAATGAAGACTTTTATTGCTGTGGACACAATGAGTGTACTAGAATACAATAGGGATGTTACATAATTGATCGAATGATCGTAGTGTTATGAAGATGTTGAATGATGAATATGAACACATTATTACATAATACGTGGGCTATCCCCTTTATAGCTATTAAAAGGGTGGCAGTTAATTGTCGAACCCGGGAGCGAAGGATCCCGAATTCTCTGTGTTCATACACCGGTCCAGGATTTCCAGTGTACACAGTCTCACAAAATGGATATCACAATCATATCACGAAATCGTAAATGACATTAAATAAATAATTGTTTAATACAAACGAGTCTGAATAACAATATCAAATGTCAAAAGATAAACATAGCGGAAACATAATAATAGAGGTGAGCCACACGATGCACCACAGGCAATCGTCTGGGTCAAAAGGCCTACTTGTCCGGATCCTCACCGTCGGGGAAGAAGTCTTCTCCTGAATAAGATTTATTCAGCAAGGATGAGCACAACTTCCGTGCTCGCAAGTTACACCCAATATTGAATTTAAATGCATGCATAAGGTAACCAGTGAGTATGGCAGGGGTTGTTTTGCATAAACAACATTTTCTGTTTGAATAGACATAGTAATTTCTAAGGTAATTTTATTCTACGACTAAAATCATATTTTTGAAGTGACAATGTTATAATGTGGATAACCTCCAATGATAAAGTGAAGGATTCCCTCCTAACACTTGGCTTCCCGCCCAATTTTTCATAAGGATTAACCATCCTCAACATTTAATAAAGCATTTAAAAACCAAAAACAATTATAACTTTAAGTGGCCCCGCTAGCATGTCCATGATCATGACGCGCTATTCGAATAGTTTCTACTCGCAGAGTTGGTACAACTTTACCCACACGAGGTGACATGCTCGTTATGTCGCCAATACACGCCCGTAGGCGTGTGATCGAGCAATTACCATGAGGCCTTTACAATGTTTTGTACTAGTATACTCATGCCCGCTAAGGTTTCGCCTTTGACTAACCGTCCTCTGAAACCCCTCTTGCGCCAAGTGGGAATAAAACGCCTAACCGATACCCACATAATCTCATGACATAAATACACTAGAACATCACAAATTAATTAGCCAAATCCTGCCCATACAGACATGTGGTAGTACGGTAAGGCATAGCATTGCTGCTCAAATACCGGTCCTCAATTTACTTAAGCGCCATTCATACTAACCATGGGCCTTAATCTTAACCATATCAATCCGTGCATTAACCTCGCACTCCACCATTCCAACCATTTCGCCAAGTCCAAACCCATTTTTGATTTTATTTTGAATGAAACTCTATTCATAAATCCATGTGGTAAGACAATACCACAATGTCAAGTTTGAAACAAATTTGTAAGAAATTTGGTGAAAACCTCCTAAATTCTTTAAGTGTGAACCACCTAGCATATGTCTAGTATTGATAGTATTTTGTCTATGGTGTCAAGGTAGTCAAGTACAATATTCAAATTGGCCATACAATAAAACATGGGAGTAACTATATATAAAACAGACATTAAAACATTCATACAAACATATGCATGCAATAAATAATTTAAAAGTGAAAATAACTTAAAATATCTGGGGCAATATGGTCAATGGTGTAACCTGCCTTCGTTGATGTCTTGGAATTCTAAATCTTCAGATTGGTCGAACTCTCCGGAGTCGTCGAAGTCTAAACGTGAAAATACGACAAATTCAAATTCAAATTCAAATAAATTCAAAAACATAGATCAAAATAACTCCAAATTGAAATATTTTGGTTTAGTTAGCTAGATTATAATTGTATATAAATTTTGCAATTTGAATCACCCAATTTGGAGTTCATATGCAAAAGTTATGAATTTTAGAAGTTTTAAACCTAAATCTGAAATTTAATTGAATTTCCCGAATTATTTTTCAACTGAAAAATCTATTTATTGCGCAATGCTGACGCCAGTGAGGAATTTTCGAAATTTAAATGAATTAAAGGATTTCTGACATGTGGGCCCCATGTGTCATAGACACGGCTCATGGTGGACTCGTTCCACCGAGCCAAGGGCAATTTATGTGGTGGACCGGACACGCGGGTGCTCACGTGGCGATGACTGGGACGCCACGCGTGCGCCACGCAAGCAAGGGGGTGAGATGGTGCCTAGGTGGCAATGCCACGTCGGCCTAATGCCGGCGACAGCTCGGTGATTACCTCGCCGGCGCTAGGGTCTCCGGCGAGGGGTCCGGATGGTACCAAAAGAGAGAGGGGGTTACGGGGTTTCTGATGCGCTACCTCGGGGCAACGGGGCGAGGCTTTATGGTCGTCGGCGGGGAGGTTTGGCGGCGGCATGGTACGGGTGACGATGAAGTTGGTGCTCCCGAGGTCCTCCGGCAACGAGGTGGTGCGCACCGGGTTCGCGGGACGCTCGCGATGCCGAAGGTGGCGACGGAGAGGACGAAGCTCCAACGGAGGCGCCGGAATCGGAGAAGAACCGAGGCTTGGTCGTCGGCGATGAATCTTCAATAAAGACGAGACGAGCGCGAGAGAGGATGAGTGAGTGAGGGGGAAAGGATGAGCGTGACGAGGGCTACTCGGTGCTCCCTTTTATAGGGCAAGGGGAGGCCGGGAGCGTCGTGGAGAAGGTGGGGGTGTGTGGCGGCAGTTGCGGGCGCGGCGGCGGTTTCGGCTAGAACGTGCGCGAGAAGAGGGGAACGAGGGAGGAGTGGGGGCGGCGTGCGGTGCAGGAGCGGTTGCGCACTACCATGTGAGGGGAGGAGGTTGGAAAAGCGGCGAAATCGGAGCTCGTGAGGCACGGTCATGGCGGCATTCTCGGGCGCGCTCGCGCGGAGAAGAAGGGCACGGGGACGACGATTGCGGCCCGTTGGATTCCGATCCAACGGCCGAGACAGAGTGAGGCGGGGAGAGAGGAAGAGGGGTTGTACGGCGATGGTTGGATTTTGATCCAACGGTGGATGTGCGAGGGAAGAAACGGGCGCGGGAATGGGCTGGTTGGGCCGTGCACGGGAGGAGGTTTGGGCCGGAGGTTTGGGTTTCGGCCCAAACTGAGTTTTGATTTTCTTTTGATTTTTGATTTGATTTAATTCTGGTAATTCAATAAAGCTTTAGAAAATAGCAAAATAACTCCAAAATTTATGGAAAAATTCACAGAAATTCCCATGCTTATTCTGGACTTAATAAAGTTATTTCAAACTTTATGTTGGCTTTTAATTTTAAAAATAAATTTGTTTTGGACTTTAAAATAATTATAAAAGCTTTTAAAAATTCCAGAAAATCCACAAAAGTAAATAAATTTTAATTTTTACTGAAATTTGAAATTTGGGCTGTTAGATTAATGCCGCTAAAGGCGCCTCTTATCTTCATGCACGTTCCTTTTTTGAATCTTGAATCATTACGTCTCTTTGTCAACTGTCGTAAGTTGCCAGATGCACTAATAACTGCTCTCACTTTAGTCACATGGGAAACTGTCATGTCTCCCGACCAATTTGCTAGTCGGGGATGGCCCAAAACCCCATAGCTGGTCATATAGTGTCCATGAGTGATTGTCTTATAACTCAAACTGGTTCGCGACCAGTTTGGCCGTAGTAAAGGGGATATTAAACTTCCTTTAAGTACTGGTCGTAGGTTCATAACTATTATAGAGCGAGCCTCTGATATGTGGGCCTGCTTTGATAGAGACTATCTTTGACTGAAAATGTTGATCTAGTCAAGAATCCTCGTCAGAGAACACAGTCGATCTTGTTGACTACGCCGACCTCATGGACGAGGACTACATCCCCGAGGAGGCATGCAAATCCGATTTCTACCTTGATGTAACATCCCAATTTTCGGGTCTTTTTGAAATTTTCAAAATAAAAGAAACCAGTTGCAAATTTCTTGATTTGTTTAAAGCTTAAATTGAAATTTCAAAATTAAACTAATTTAATATGAATAAATCAAACTTCAATTAAATTCAAAACTGGTTTATTTGATTTTCTGGGTTTTCTTGGATTTTTCCAAGTTCTTTTGTTATTTCTTGGAGTTTCAGTTTATAATATTTCTTTTCTGTTTTTCTAAAATTTCTTTTCTTTGTTGAAAATTTAATTTAAATTAATTATTTTAAAAGTGTTAGATTTATTTTGGAGTTTTTGCAATTATTTAAAGCCAAGTCCAAAATTCAAATTCCAATTCTCAATTCAAATCTCATCGTCAAATTCCAAATTCAAATTTTGTAATTTGAATTTTTATCCACGATTATCTTCCGTCAAGCCCAAATTCTTTTCTCCGCCATTCCTTTTCCTTTCTACTTTCTCTTGGCTCTCTACCTCTATTCTTCTTCTCCACCGAGCTGCCGTGCCAACTCGGACCTCACCGTCGGCGCCGCTCTTGCCGCCCGACCTTGCTACCCCCTGTCCTGGCGTGGCGCAAACCCGACTGCTTTGCCCCTGGCCCCTGCGCCCAGCCCGCACCCGAGCCGCCGCTGTGCGTCGCTTCCGTCGCCTGTGCGTCACGCACAACGCATCAAATACAATTCCGTCTGAGGCACCACGGCCCCATTATTATCACCCACGACGTGTTACCATCAATTTCTTGCCACCATCATCACACGCAATCAATTTTGCCATTTCCCTTAGTCATCCAATGTCGACCAAAACCATCGTCCATGTCCGCTCATGTCCCCGCTGCTTTGAGCATCGCCTTCACCATATAAAGTGAGTACCGCTTGTCTCTAGCTCCCTCTTCATTTCACCCCAAACTGATGTGGACATCCTTCCATCGATACAACCATCCCAACCGCTTTACTTTTCAACTTGATATGCAAGGACCAATTACTAGAGCACGTGCTCGCCAACTAAATTATCAGGTCACTTCGTTTCTAGGAATTTATAATTGTTCCATTGAGGATGGATTGCTACCTAAATCTTGTGATGTTATTCTACTCAGGAACGAAGGCAAGGGGGGTACCGCAACTACTACAACAAATCCAGTTCGGCCTCCGGAATCAGTCTGACAACACCAACTTAAAACAGTCATAACTTTCACATACGAAGTCCGTTGGAGGTCCACGAGTACTTGATTAAAAGCTTATTTCGTCCTCTTTCCAACGGATCCGGCCTCACCTCCAAATTCATTCTGGACTGATCACAATCATCAAAAGAAGACATCACATCACTTATTTGGGCCAATCTGGGCTTTGTAATCATACTAAACTTGGCCCATATGCCGGCGGCTCACCTGGAAGCGTGGTTACTGTTCACGTGAACAGTAACCCATGACCTTTAGTACCACCCCGCTTTTCCTTTTAGATTTGTGCTCCCTCTCCCCTATATAAGGAGGCCACACCCCCTCTAGTTTTCTTGGATTTTGTTTATGTTTAGTTTGCCTTCGTTGCAACTTGTATCTTTTGCGTGTGTCGACTAGACCACCCAATTAAGATCCTTATTCAGAATCCCAACTCAATTCAAATATTTCAATTCCTATTTGCAATTTCAGATTGCTTAATCTTGTTCTTGCGTGCTTCTTCGGTGTATGCAGGAATCGACCCTCGTGGTCAGGTCAACCGGGTATTCGTGCACGGTTGATAACGACTTGTCGAGCAGTTCAGCGATTGCGTGGTTTCGAGCCTTGCGTGTTCGTAGCCAGGATCGTGAGAGTTGAGTGACGCCTACCGAACTTATCGTTCTCATCGAAAGTGTAATATCCCGAAAATGAGTTAAGATTTGAATCGAGGAAGAATAATTTTATTTCGGGAGAGATCGATTATTCGGGGAAGAATCAAACGGAACAACGGGAGGGACTAATTGGTTTGTTGTCAGTGCTGCAGTTTTAGAGGGGGGAAAGAGCATTTTGGCAGCAACTTGGGCCTGGGCCAAGGCCCATCTAGGTGGCCGGCCAAGGGGGCTCCTCCCCAAAACCCTAGCCCCTTCCCCTCCCCTCCTCCTTTCCCCCTCCCACTCCCAACCGGCCGCCCCCTCTCCCCATCTCCCCACCTCTCCACCTCCCTTCCACCCTCCCTTGCGCCCTCTCCATCTCCCCCATCACCTCCATTGCTGCTGTCCAAGGTGGAGTAGGAGCTCCCTTGCAGCCGGCCAAGGAGGAAGAAGAAGGAGAAAAGAAGAGAAAGAAGAGAAAGAAGGGGAAGAAGAGGGAGAAGAAGGGATCCGCAGCGGAATCGTGGTGGTCTTCATCCCCGCTGTGTGCTCTCTTCGTTTCGGCAAGGGTAACCCGTGGTTCTTTGTTTTAGGTCGTTTTCTAGTTGTCTAATTTTCGGATGCCAGTTCGTCGCTATTCTGCAGCAGGGAAGTTTGTCAGTTTTGATTAAGTTAGAGGCAGTTTTGGGTCTGGGTGTCTCCTAGAAAGTTGTAGCTATCGTAGTTACCTTTCATTTCCGACAAGAATCAAGTCATTTGGACTTCGGTAGCCAAAGTTATGAATTTATTAGTACTTCTGTGTTTCTGGAGAGAAGCAGATTTGCTAGTGTTAGTTAACCTGATAGAAGCGCGTATTTAGAGGGGTTTCCAGAGGGTCTCACCATAACGAAAAATGAGGCTAATCCTCTTAGCTTTCAGGAAAACTAAAGATCACTGAATTTGGACGATCGTAGAGAAAGTTATGATAGTTTCTTTGTCGCTGTCCAGAAACCCGACGTGAAATGTTTGCTCTGATTAAATAGATTGGTAGGTTTGGTAGATGGCCGAATCAGAGGGTCTCCCAACTAAGTTTATTTAGACATTTCAATTACCTTTTCAGATTGTCCAAGATCAACCTATTTGGACTCCTGAGCAGAAAGTTATGAATTTTTGAAGTCTGCTGTCCGCAGTGACCGATCGCTAGAAATTAGAAAAGCTAGACGTGATAAGAAGATTAGCGATTTCGATTGTAATGTGATGTATGATTTTGGTCCAGAATGTTATTCTTAGTTTGGGGTTATCTTCTTGTCCAGGTGGCAGCGAGATCCCAAGGGCAGCACCCACTTCGCGCCCGCCGCTCTCGCGGTTGAGGCAAGTATTCGGTTTATGTGTAGTATTGGTTGCATGTCATGATTGAGTGGTGAATTGTTCATCATTGCCATGTGAATGTGTTGTGGAAATGATTCTAGTTGTGATGATGTTTGTGAGATTATGTTTAAAGCTCCTTCATGATGCTATTGTTTATACCCTGACTACATATTGAGTATGATATTGGAAACATGATGTTGTAGTTCTTTGCATGTTGGAGCATTTTGAGACTTGGTCACGTGGTGACCAAGAGTACAATGTTGAGGTCCCCGTCATATGTAGTGACAGCTTGAGGTCCCGCATTCATGGAATGTGGGCAATATATACAGAGGTCCCCGTCATTGTGATGACGGCAAAGGTCCCTATACATGTGATGTATAGGTTTGGTCCCCGTGCCAAAGGGCACGTGCAAGGGTACTCATCGACGGATGAATACCCGCATTACCGTAAAATGCGTAAAGAGATAAAGAACAAAGAGTGCATAACATTATCATTAAATTTCCAGATTTGAAATGCCATGAATGAAGTTGATTAAAGTTGTTTATGCTGTCATGTCTTTATGATTATGTAACCTTGATGATACTTGTCGAGTCCTATGACTCACCCTTGCTTTGTTTTGATTTAGGTACTCTGGTAAAGACGCCATGCATGGGCGGAGTAGATGATTGGAAAGCACGCACCACTTCACAAAATTAATGCAATTGTTATTTTAGCATCACATAAGAATAAATAGATCACGAGAAATACCCATGGTTATTTTATGATTATGATTGATGAAATAATTTATGGATGTGAGAATGGTGTTATTTGATTACATTCATATGATTATCCCTTATGCATGAGTGAATTGGTTAATGAAATTACTGTTAAATATTGTGTTTACTGGTTAGAGAATTGTTTTTCATTGATTATACAAGGGAGACTCTGTCGAAAATTTGTAAATTCGCTCTAGTTGTATTTAGTTTTGGTAGCATTCCAGGCTCGTTCTGAGTTGGGGTGTTACAGAAAGATCGGGCCAACAATCGGACCTTCGGGTTCATCAGGTGGTATCAGAGCTACAGTTCATCGGTGAGAATATTTTTTTTCCTACAGTCCACATAGCCAAAAAAAATCAAAAAAATAATTAGGTTTTAGTTCATCGTCCAAGCCAATTTGTGCCATTGCAATTTGTTCTTTTTAGTTTGCTTTGTTGAATTGTCGTTGCATCGTCGAGTCATTATGCTGGTTTCCTGTCTAGATTGATCTAGTTTATGATCTCTTGCAAATCGTCGAGTCCCGAGGAAGTGCTCCCGGATCTCACCAGAGAATCAACCGAACAAGAATTTGGTGATTTGGGGCCTGGTGACTGCGCTCTTTTGCTCTTTTGCCTGGAGCAGCGCCTCCAATCGATTTTCGGCCGCCGTCTTTGTCCAGCGTGCGGAAGGATCCAATCCAGCGCCAATTGCCCGCGAAAGCGCTCGCTGCCGCCGTGTTCGCCCTGCCGCCGCGACAACTCGTTTCGATCCGCAACCGCGCTGCGTGCGCACAAGACCGAGGTCCAAGACTCTCTATCGCGTGGAGGCGTGGAAAGGCACTAGTCGTGCGTTCAATGCAAGCAAACCAAACCGAAGGCAGCAGATAAAAAAAAAAAATCAAGCAAGTCCCGCAACGCACGAGTCCAAGCAAGCCACAACAAATTTGATTCATCGTAGCAACTGGGAAAGCGTTATCGTAGCAACAGAAAAAACGTTATTTCCGATTCCACGCCTTCCGAGGCAAAAACATGGGGAAAATAATTGGATTGCGCGCTACAATAAATATGGGTATCAGAGAGTACCGAGACCAAAAATCCTCGCTCGGTGGTTCTTAGCAGCTTTTTGAGATTAAAAAAAAAGAAAAAAAGAGAAGAAGAGAGGAAAAAAAAGAAAAGAAAGAGAAGAAGAAAAAAAAAGGAAAAAAAAAATCAGAGAGCCTCCTTTCTTGATTTTTTTTTCCCGGCATAGTTCATCCTTTGCTCACTTGCTTTGATAATTCTGGTGCTAGCTTTCCATTGTTACGATTAGTCATTTTTGCGAGTTGCTCTAGCTAGGCTTGGTTTAGACTAGGACCAGCACTTGTGACTAGTACTTTGAACTACTTTTCAACTTTGCATACTAAATTGAATAATTGCTATTCCTTTGCTACATACTAGCCTTTCGAGCTCCACTTCCTACTAACTCAGCAGGTACCGTGCCTCGCAATCGTTGGGCTAATCGCAAGTGAGAGTATCACGAACCAGCCACCGGTTGTACCACTTTCTTGCTGCATTGTAAGATCTTGTAAGAGCTTGGTAAAAGCTTGAGAGTGAGTGACTTTGAGCTCCAGAACCTAGTAGTTCATAGGGACATATACATTGTGATCTGTTCTTTGTTTTCTACTAACGATGGCAGGTTCAGGGTCACAAGGGGAGCATAGCAGGCCCTACGCTGAGGACAATGCACCCCTCACGCCTCGCACGGAAGACATCATGCAACGTTTTTCACGCTTATTGAATCAACATTCGGAGCGTATTGAGGGCGTTCTCGATCGCACCAATATCGATCTTGCTGCGCTTGCTACACGTGTGGAGCAGCTTGAGAGAACGCCACCTCCTGCTGCCGCCCCCGTTGCTGTCGGCATTGCACAACCACGCCGTAACCCATCTGTTCATAGCTCATGGGCCGATGAGGTAGAAGATGAAGCGAACCCATATGTCGCTGATACGGAGTCCGATGGTGGTTTCAATCCCATCAATGATCGTGATCACCGACAACGACGTTTCAATCGACAAGGTATGAGAAGAGATCCACCACGTGAGGTACGTGACCGTAATGATTCCCTTGGTAAAATTAAATTCACTATGCCTCCTTTTGCTGGTAAATATGATCCTGATGCTTACCTCACATGGGAGTTAGTCGTAGACCAAAAATTTGCATGCCATGAATTTCCTGACAATAAAAGGGTTAGAGCTGCTACTAGTGAGTTCACCGATTTTGCTTCTATTTGGTGGAATGAATTGTGCCGTAATGAACGAAACATACCTAGAACTTGGGATGCTATGAAGAGAGCTATGAGAGCTAGATTTGTGCCTTCATATTATTCCCGTGATTTGCTTAATAAATTGCAACGCTTAAGACAAGGTAGTAGTTCACAGAGGATTATTATCAAGAATTGCAAACCGGTTTGTCGTTGTGGGTTAGAAGAAATCAAGATGCTAAGATGGCTAGATTTTTGGGTGGTTTAAACCGTGACATTCTGTGACATACTTGATTATAAGGAATACAATTGTATCACTCGCTTGTTTCATCTTGCTTGTAAAGTGAAAGAGAGGTACAGTGGACGCAAGCGAGGATTAAAGGAAACTTTGCGTGTTCTTTTGCGTGTCGCACAACTCAAGGGCAATCAAGAGCATCCTTACCCTCCACCAACACTGCACCTACACACTCCTCCGACAACAAGGCCCATCTACTTCCACTACACCATCACGCACCGGAAACAAGCAAGAGCATGGTACAAGCCCCCGCACACGCTCATCTTGGTGGCTTCAACGGGTAGAGCACGAAACACAATGTCATCGTTGCAAGGGCTATGGACACATGATGCGGGATTGCCCTAGCAAGCGAGCTCTCTTGATAAAGGATACCGTGAGTACACTTCACTAGTGATATTGAGGAAGAATATGCTATGCTTGCAACTAACACCGCAGTGATGACCAAGAATCGAGCGAGAAGAGGAACAATATGGTGCTGAAATTGCGATAAATATTTAAGCCTTATCGTGAAGCGTGTACTTAGTGTACAAATGGAGCGCTGAATGTAATCAACGCCACAATCTATTCCAAACAAAGCTTGTCATCAAAGAGCGCTCATGTCGTGTGATAATTGATGGAGGAAGTTGCAATAATTTGGCGAGTATGGACATGGTTGAGAAGCTTGCATTGACCACGAACAAAGACCTCGCCCATATTACATTCAATGGTTCAACAATTGTGGTAAGTCAAGGTAACCCGCATTGTGCGAGTCCACTTTTCTATTGGTTCCTATCATGATTATGTTGATTGCGATGTAGTACCTATGCAAGCATGTTCTTTGTTGTTAGGTAGACCTTGGCAATATGATAGAGATACTGTACATCATGGTAGAACTAATACGTATACTCTCATGTTTAAAGAAAAGAAAATCACGTTGCTACCCATGTCTCCTGACGCTATTCTAAAGGATAAAATAGAGAGAGCTAATAGAGAAAAGGAGAGTAGCAAAAGTGAAAATCAGATTGTAGCTAAAGAACTGGTGCACCCGAAGAAGAAAGAACCTAGTGCTAGGCAAGGTGAAATTAAATTAAAAGGTTCTGTTTTACTTGCTACAAAGTCTGATATTTGTGAGATGGAGGATAGCAAATCTGATTGCTATGTTTTAGTGTGCAAAGAAGCCTTGTTTTCTTTTGAGGATATGCCTCCTTCTTTGCCTCCTGCTGTTGCTCACGTTTTACAGGAGTTTGCTGATGTGTTTCCAAGTGACATACCCCCGGGGCTGCCTCCACCGGGGATTGAGCATCAAGTTGATTTAATTCCAGGAGCCTCGCTTCCCAACCGTGCGCCATATCGAACCAATCCCGAAGAAACTAAGGAAATTCAGCGTCAAGTGCAAGACTTGCCTGACAAAGGGTACGTACGCGAAAGCCTTAGTCCTTGTGCTGTCCCTGTGATTTTGGTACCTAAGAAAGATGGATCATGGCGTATGTGTGTTGACTGTAGAGCTATCAACAATATTACTATTCGATATCGTCATCCAATTCCTAGGCTAGATGACATGCTTGATGAATTAAGTGGATCTACTGTGTTTTCTAAAGTTGATTTGCGTAGTGGATATCACCAAATTCGTATGCAGTTAGGCGATGAATGGAAAACAACATTCAAAACTAAGTTTGGATTATATGAGTGGTTAGTGATGCCGTTTGGGTTAACTAATGCACCTAGTACTTTCATGAGATTAATGAATGAAGTTTTGCGTGTTTTCATTGGCAAATTTGTGGTGGTATATTTTGATGACATATTGATCTATAGCAAAACATTAGAGAAACATCTTGAACACTTGCGTGCTGTTTTTAATGCTCACGTGATGCACGCTTATTTGGTAACCTTGAGAAGTGCACCTTTGCACCGATCGAGTATCGCTTCTTGGCTATGTTGTTACTCCACAGGTATTGAGGTTGATCAAGCCAAGATCAAGCCGCATGAGTTGGCCGACTCTAACACGGTCACACAAGTACGGAGTTTCTGACTTGCTGGATTTTATCGACGCTTTGTCAAAGATTTCAGCACCATTGCCGCACCGATGAATGAGCTTACAAAGAAAGGCGTGCCTTTATATGGGGCCCTACACAAGAACACTCATTTCGATTCGAAGATAAGCTAACACATGCACCACTTCTCCAACTTCCTGATTTTGGTAAGACTTTTGAGCTTGAATGTGATGCTAGTGGGATTGGCCTTGGAGGTGTGCTTATTCAAGACGGTAAACCTGCTATGATTTCAATGAGAAATTGAGTGGGCCTAGTCTGAATTATTCTACTTATGGTAAAGAATTATATGCTTTAGTTCGGACATTAGAGACATGGCAACATTATTTATGGTCCAAATAATTTGTAATACATTCTGATCATGAATCGTTAAAGCACATTCGTAGTCAATCAAATCTGAACCGTAGACATGCTAAATGGGTTGAGTTCATTGAATCATTTCCATATGTCATTAAGCACAAGAAAGGGAAGGATAATGTTATTGCTGATGCTTTATCTCGTCGTTATACTATGTTATCTCAACTTGATTTTCGAATCTTTAGTTTAGAGACAATTAAAGAGCAATATGTGCATGATGCTGATTTTAAAGATATAATTCAGAATTGTCAAGAAGGTAAAGGCTGGAATAAATTTGTTGTGAATGATGGATTTTTGTTCCGTGCTAACAAGCTATGCATTCCAGCTAGCTCCGTTCGTCTTTTGTTGTTACAGGAGGCGCATGGAGGAGGACTCATGGGACATTTTGGTGTCAAGAAGACGGAGGATGTTTTAACTGATCACTTCTATTGGCCTAAGTTGAGGCGCGACGTTGAGCGCTATGTGTCTCGCTGCACAACATGCCACAAAGCTAAGTCCCGTATTAATCCACATGGTTTATATATGCCTCTTCCTGTTCCTAGCGTACCTTGGGAAGATATTTCTATGGATTTTGTTTTAGGACTGCCTCGAACAAAGAGAGGGAGGGATGATTTTTGTTGTTGTGGATAGGTTTTCAAGATGGCACATTTCATACCTTGTCATAAGAGCGATGATGCTACAAATGTTGCTGAGTTATTTTTCAAAGAAATTGTTCGACTACATGGAGTGCCCAATACAATTGTATCTGATCATGATACGAAGTTTTTGAGTCACTTTTGGAGGACACTATGGGCTAAATTGGGGACAAAGTTGTTGTTTTCTACTACCTGTCATCCCTAGACAGATGGACAAACTGAAGTTGTCAACAGGACATTGTCCACTATGTTGAGGGCTGTTTTGAAGAAGAACTTGAAGATGTGGGAAGAATGCTTACCTCATGTGGAGTTTGCTTACAACTGCTCGCAGATTCAACCACAAAGATGTGCCCTTTCAGTGGTATATGGTTTTATTCCTCGCGCTCCTATTGATTTATTACCTCTACCATCTTGGAAAAGGTAAACATTGATGCTACACAATGTGCTCAACTGATTCTGAAGATACATGAGACAACTAAAGAGAATATAGAGCGAATGAACGCACAATATAAACTTGCGGGTAGTCGTGGTAGAAAAGACATCACATTCGAACTCGAGATCTTGTTTGGTTGCATTTGCGCAAAGATAGGTTCCCTGATTTGAGAAAATCAAAATTAATGCTCGAGCTGATGGCCCCTTTAAAGTGTTAGAAAAGATTAATGATAATGCATATAAGCTTAATTTGCGTGCAGATTTTGGGGTTAGTCCCACATTTAACATTGCAGATTTGAAGCCCTACTTGGGAGACGACGATGATCTTGAGTCGAGGACGACTCCAATTCAAGAAGGGGAGGATGATGTGGACATCCCTTCCACTGATACAACCATCCCAACTGCTTCTACTTTTCAACTTGATATGCAAGGACCAATTACTAGAGCACGTGTTCGCCAACTAAATTATCAGGTCACTTCGTTTCTAGGAATTTATAATTGTTCCATTGAGGATGGATTGCTACCTAAATCTTGTGATGTTATTCTACTCAGGAACGAAGGCAAGGGGGGTACCGCAACTACTACAACAAATCCAGTTCGGCCTCCGGAATCAGCCTGACAACACCAACTTAAAACAGTCATAACTTTCACATACGAAGTCCGTTGGAGGTCCACGAGTACTTGATTGAAAGCTTATTTCGTCCTCTTTCCAACGGATACGGCCTCACCTCCAAATTCATTCTGGAATGATCACAATCATCAAAAGAAGACATCACATCACTTATTTGGGCCAATCTGGGCTTTGTAATCATACTAAACTTGGCCCATATGCCGGCGGCCCACCTGGAAGCGTGGTTACTGTTCACGTGAACAGTAACCCATGACCTTTAGTACCACCCCGCTTTTCCTTTTAGATTTGTGCTCCCTCTCCCCTATATAAGGAGGCCACACCCCCTCTAGTTTTCTTGGATTTTGTTTATGTTTAGTTTGCCTTCGTTGCAACTTGTATCTTTTGCGTGTGTCGACTAGACCACCCAATTAAGATCCTTATTCAGAATCCCAACTCAATTCAAATATTTCAATTCCTATTTGCAATTTCAGATTGCTTAATCTTGTTCTTGCGTGCTTCTTGGTGTATGCAGAATCGACCGTGGTCGTCAACCCGTGATTCGTACCGTTGATAACGACTTGTCGAGCAGTTCAGCGATTGCGTGGTTTCGAGCCTTGCGTGTTTGTAGCCAGGATCGTGAGAGTTGAGAGACGCCTACCGAACTTATCGTTCTCATCGAAAGATCGGGCCAACAATCGGACCTTCGGGTTCATCAAAACCACATCGTCAAACTCCTCTTTGTTTGCCCGGAACGCCTGACGCCATCCGCCCTCCTCTCCAAGTCCGGCCAAGACGTCGTTGTGTCGATCTTCTTCTCCGGTGGGTTCTGAGACGAATGGAGCGCGTCACGTCATGTTCCCGGTCATCTTCTTCACATCCCCCACCTCAATTTCATGTTTCCATCACCGGAGCAAGTCGCCGCCGCCACACCTCCATCCCCACCGCCAGTCGCTACTACCGCGTCTCCTCAGCCACCCCCGAGCCGCCCCGACCCCACCTCCACCTTCCCCTTGCCACCGCGTCGCCCGTGCTCACGTCACCTGCCGCCGGTGCCTCCACCGACCGTCGTAGCTTGAGCCGCCACCTCCATCCTCTTCCCACCTTGCTTGCACCCATTTTGGGTCTCGCCACCGCCACGCTACCCTCGTCTGAGCCATCGCCCTGTAAGAGCCGCTGCCCTCGCCGCTTGTTCTACTACATTATGTTACTTCTTCATTCTTTGCTTTTGTGACACTTACAAATGGGGCCCTTATGCCAACCTTTTCTTTTAATCTTTAATTCTGAAAACATAATATTCCCTAGAATATTCTCTCTATCTCTCTCTCTCACACACACACAATTTTCTGCAATTTTCTTTCTAACAAAACTTTCGGGTGTTCGTTATCCTTCATATGAACTTTGATTTTGTCGATTCTTATTCCTAAATTCATATAAATTCAATATATCTCTAATAGTACTAATTTTATAATTTTGGATTTTATTTGAATTTATCGTTATTTATTTGTATTGTTTTGTGCGATAGACTCGACGTTTTAAGCTTTCGTGGATGAGTCCGCAAGTATCACCATCCTTCAACGAAGGCGAGTCATAGACCTTTGATCATGTTGTACCTATTATGCTAATTTTATATTAATTGTTTTCGGAATAGTTAAATATCTATTTGACATTACACTACCTTAAATAATTGTGAATGACATATATCCTTGGACACCGTGAGAAAGGTTGATATTAGTTAGACATATTTGTATCACCAACATGGGTATTGTAGAGATGCTTAGTCGTGCTTAGTTACGATGGGCTCATTATCACATGTTCAATAATTGTTAAATTTGACTTAATGATATATAGAATTGTGGTGCGATGCCATTGTTGTGCAATTGTGGTGCGAGGTCACTGTTGTGCTGATTATGGTGCGATGCCGCTGTTATAAAATTTGTGCCATGAAAGGGTTGTCACCGGTTTGGGTGAACAAAATGATTTAAGCTCAAAGTAGTGATCGTAGTAAAGGGGGTGAGCGAGGCACATTGTTTTGGATGAGGTAGTCCCGCCTGAGTAATCACTAAGGACTTAATTTTGTGCGCTATTGATTGGGTCCTTATCGTACAACCACATGTCCAGTATGAGATAGACCTCGCTAATTAATTAGCAATGTTTCAATTTTAGTTTTGTTTTTGGAAGCGTGAATAGCGCAAGAGGGGGGCCCGAATGGGTGCGAGGTCCATTCGATAGAGAAACCTTAGCGGGGAGAACTGGGTGAAGACATAACTTTGTAAAAGCCTTGTGATAATCACTTAGTCGCACACCTTAGGAAGCGTGTCATGGCCGATATTATAAGTTGATTATGTCTTGTGGGTCAAGCTGTACAACCTCTGCAGAGTGTTAAAAACTGCTCGAATAGCCGTGTCCCCGGTTATGGACAATGCCTAGTGATTTCACATGGGATATAGAGTTTTTCATAAAACTTTGGATAGTAGTTTGGTTGGGAAGTGAGTGGGAGGTTCACCGGTTGTTTCAAAGCAATTGTCTATTTGTTTATTATTCTTTTAATTACTCATTTCAATATATTTACCGTATTTACTGTCAATACTATTTTTTTTTTTTGCAAAAGAACCATACAACTATTCCTTGTTCAAGCCTTGCATGAATATTAATTGCATACTATTCCCTACGACTTGCTGAGTACTTTATGTACTCACGACTTTATGTCATTGTTGATTAGTTACTGAGGAAGAATCCAGGAATCCAGTGTTCTTTGAGGAGGAGTATTTTGAAGACTATGCGAACTAGGATGAGCTCCCCACTCGATTGCCTGTGGGTATGTCGGATGGTCACCACAAGTTGTCTTATTTCGCTGCAAGAGTTCTATTGGTATTTCAAGTCTTGTGTGGAAAACTATGTAAACTTTGATCATAAGGTCCGCGCTTCTATTTAATGATAATTTGCTTATTTCTAAGCTGTTCATTGTATGGATATGATTTTCATCGATGTTGTCACTATATGAGTTAGCTACTGATCATAGAACTAGTTCAGAATACACAGAGGGTCTGGATTTGCATGTTCGGGTCCCGACACTCGAGTACATTTTCGAAGGAGAATCTTTGCCACTCTCAACCCAACTTGTTGGGACTGAGACGATAGAGACACTGCTGCCGCTCCCAAGTAATTCCGAGGGCGGGTACATTCCTACTTCTGTCTCAATTGGAGAGAGAAGTCACCACGATGCCAATACTGTGGCGACCTATGATGATCTTGTTGACAGTGTCAATGTTTAGGTTCTAGCAAAATCATCTCTACAACATCTACTCCGAAATCTCAACTACTACCCCTCATTTGACTAGGATGGGATGTTCTCACCCTCCATTCACTCCGAGTTTCATGCATGTGCAACACAATGCTAATGATACCGACAAGCAACGAGCAACACATGAACCACAATAGTTTCCTGATAAACTGTGCAAATCCGGGCTCTTTTTTCCCTAATACAATCATGACTGGTTCACTTCGAAAGATACGATGGAAGGGTGATGCATCTGTTCAACTCGATAAGCCTGATGGATAAGGACAAATTACATCCTCAACAATGTGACAACTGCTGATCACAAACCAACAACGAGAAAGGAACGAGTGCAATTACAAAAGGGAGGTTCAAGAGACAATGATGTTACAGTCAAGGCTATTAGTAGCCATGCAATACTCACTTGATTTCCTCTTTGGTCCACAAGAACGAGAAGGGAGGTTCGCGCTATCTGCGTCATGTCATGTTCCAGAGAACGAGAAGCCTTTCCCCTCACTTGATTTCCTCTTTCGTCCACAAGAACACGCCCGAACCTGCTTCTTCCCCATCTCCGGTCATTTCCGCCGCCATAGTCGCCACTGGAGCTACACCGCACCTTGGACCGATTGGCTACACCAGGAGCATCCTTAGGACATCCTTGAGCTTCCTCAAGCCTCCCCGAGCTTCCCCATCATCTCTAGTGACACGTGAAGCACCTCGCCACTGCCTTGGTTCCACGTCGCCGGCCATCTCCAAGCTTCCCTGGAACCCCTCTTTGCTTTCGACGAGCTCCTAGTGACTTGTAGTTGCTCATGTGCATGCTAGATAGCCAAGGGCGTCACTGGTTTTGTTGTTGGCTTGGAGCCCGTAGCTCCTCCATCACTGAACCTCGTTAGACACCTAGCCTCATTCGCCGGCACCATCAAAGCGCAAGCTCGAAGTGAACCCATTTTGGGTTTTACCTGGCACCACCGTGTGCTACCGTGCCAGCGACGAGCATGGCCGCGGACGCCCGAGCGTTGCTCTAAGTCATCTGAAACAGACATGCACTGTAGAAATGTCATTAAGGACTAAATCTCGATCGTTAAGACAAATCAGCACTTTAATGATTGGTTAGTTCATGTTTGAGACACTGACATGTGGGACCAAGTCAAAAGATTAAAGAAAATGTAATTCGAAATGTTATTCTAAATGAGTCACTAACATGTGGGTCCCACCACTTAAGTGCACAGTGAACGTCTCGGTGAACCCATGCACTATACGCATGGACCCTCGGTCTACCCACTATTCCCATGAACCAAGCCACTGACAAATGGACCCCACCTATCGGACTAAAGAAAATCAAAATAAAATAGAAAGTATGCTTTTAGTTTTGAGCAAATACGCTTCTCTATTTGGAAGGCATAAACCTCAGTGAGTCCAGAGGATAAGACGCTTTCCTTACTGGAAAGCGTAAACCTCAATAGAACATATGCAAAAATACATTTTATCTGTTGGAAAATGTAAAATTTGGAAAATGCACCAATGATGTCATCTTTTCATTTTTTCAGGATTTTTCAAACCAAGCCAATTTGAAACTGTAATAACTTTTGTATACAAACTTCAAATTGAATGATTTTTGTCTCTAAATTCATCTAAAATCATGCTTTGCCATAATATTCAAAAATATTTGAATTTGGTTACTGTTGAATTTATTTGCATTATTTAATTCATTTCCGGCTCTTTTTGAATTAGACGTTGACTGCTCGAGCGATTATTTCAACGATCAACCCTCCACATATTCAGAACAACAAGAGAAAGGCAAGCATGTCCTTTGATCATGTTGATTTCATTATTTTACTTACTGTACCTTGTTTTATAAAATCTATTATGCATGCGTGTATGTTTGATATGAAAATGCTATGTTTGGAAAGTTGGTAGTTGTAAATCCTATTTAATGCATATATCTCCTTGAAAACTTGATTCCCTACTGTTGTAGCCGTAAGGTTATGGGTTAGACAATATATAATGTCATTTGGAAGTTTTTGAGTGCGGTTATCTCGCAACTACTTATTAGAGCATAGATTTTCCTAAAAAGATTTATAAAAGGATAATATGATAAATGTGAATTTGGGAGATTTATGAAAAATATCCAGAGGGGTGTACCTCTGTTATTTTGTATTAAAAAAATGCAAAACCTAGTTTTGGACGTGGGCGAGTTATATTATATTCTGAGAAGAGTAAGGGGTGAACCTCACTAGTAGATAGGAGGAGATTCTCGTCTGAGGTCAATTAAGGACCGGACGCCAGCAACTCCAATCTAAGGCCTAACGTACAACCATATATGCTGGTATGGGACGGCCTTAACTAATTAATTCATTGAAAACTAGCTTTGCATGTTGGTAGGCCATAGAGTGCGAACATGACCGGGTAGGCATGTTAGAAGGGGCTCCCTTCACCACGGTGTTAGGCACAAAGCTTGTCGACATAACTGCGAATGCCTCCCTCGACGGGGGGTACCTAGGTGAAGTGAGGATAAACATTCGTTGGGCTAGTGCAAGGTTAGGACTAGATGATGTAAAGGCTTCGACGCGTGCTCTAGGCCGCTTTCCTATGTAGTAAGCGGTGGCATCGACGGATGCCAAATAAACTAGAGAATTTGTGTACTATGGGTAAAGTTGTATATCTCTACAGAGTGTAAATCTATTTAAATAGCCATGATCGCGGTCATGAGCATGCTTAGTGCGAACGGTATGGGTTTCGTTTTGATTTTCACAAAAATCGTTTTATTGGTAAAACATGGGTAATGACTTGTGGGTTTTTTTATTTGAGTTAACTGCCATATTATGGCTGAAATTGAAATGTTTCTCGCAACCGAGGAGGGTTGCGAGTTGTCATTATTCTTTTGAGCTTGTAACCGAGGATGATTGCGAGTTGTTGTTATTATTCATTCCGTTGCTTACTTACTGTCCTACACATAATTAACTGCTCTTTTTAAACTTTTTGTTGCAAATTACTACGTATTGATATTGCAAATAAAAATGGCTTTAAGAAAAATAACCTGTAGAGTAGAGCCTCGTTCATTGATAGCCTTGCATTTATATATAACTTTGCGATACACTACAAGTCTTGTTGAGTACGCATTGTACACAATCTTGCTTATATTATTGTTCAGAGTTTGAAGATGAGCCAATACCTGACAATACATTCTTCGCACCCGGAACCAGAGGGTTCGATGACGGGTCTATCTAGGCCTTATTTCTTGTCGGTTTCCTAAGGGTTGGATGGGTATGTCGTTGGAATTTCTTTACGTACATTGCTTCTTCCGCTGCTACTTTTACTCTGTTGATACTTGTTTTTATTTGGTTGGTCGGCCATTGATGTAATAACTTGTAATCGCTTAAGTTAAGTACCATTTCGGTTACTTTGTATATGAGAATGTATGGATATAAATGCCAGATGTTGTGAATGTGTGTACTAGCCACCGATCATGGGACTAGTACAGTACACACATAGGGTCTTCGGGTATTCCGTGCCGGGGGGTCTGACACGGAAGTTCTTGGTGCATGATGTCTTCATAGAGGAGTACCATGTGTATTAGGTGATGCGCCAGTTCGGTCTACGACAGGAGTTCCCAATGTGCTAGGGCCCACAGGTGCCGCCGAACGTTCATAGGTAAGTTCAAATTTTATGTATGTCGTAGCCTTTTCCTTACGGACTTACGAATTTATCGTTTTGCCTTCCACAGGTACACCAGGAAGGGAGTAGCTGGTATGACTTCCTGTACCGAGAAGATGGCCCATTGGGTTGAGCAGTGGATCCACGCCTTGGCGGATGTGCATCGGGAGACTGCTCCCTATGACCTCGAGACGTACGAGGAGTGCATCAAGTGGTACTCCGCTCGGACGAGGGTTCATTGCATCAGGGTCGTGGACAACCCACCATGCCACGAAGTTGCAATGACCGACACGTACCCCACCCAGCCGGACTCCGCATTCCATCGCGTGGTACGTATTGAACAGTATTGTCAGTGTTTTAGAACCGATCTTACATAAAGATTGTTTGATTCGGGGGTCTCCACAATTGATCACACAGAAAGGACGACATAGAGATTTTTATACAGGTTCAGGCCTTCTCCGGAGAGAATAACAACCCTACTCCTATGTGTATTATATTGAGTATGCTGGTTACAATCAAGGTAAAGTCTAATACTTGTGCTCCCGATTGTCCCTTGATTGTCTCTTCCTATTATCTCTGACTAAAGCCTTTTTATAGTGCGCAGAGAGGTAATCGTTCCTCTAGGTCAAGAGGCGTCTCATTATTTCTTATAACGGATGTAATAATGGTAGTAATCACTAGAGTAGTAACTCCTCTACGTCGCCTGGTGGTTACTTGTCGGAGATAATGACGCGTTATATGTAGTTACTCCAGAGAATAACATCATATATTAATCGCTGATCCCCAATCAATTAGGCCCACTTGTTTGTAAGCTCTATTGATTACAGGGGTCGAGAAGAACTTACGACTATGTAATCGGTCGTAGAAGAACTTACGACCGTAAGTGATCGAGAAGATCTTACGATCATAAGGTAGACGAGAAAACCTTACGATCGGGCAATGGTCGAGAAGAACTTACGACCGAGGTGATCGAGAAGAACTTACGATCATGGGGGTGGTTGTAGAAGGACTTACGACCACCTTATTGGCTTCTCCCTCAAGACTATAAGGGGTATACCTAATAGCCGTATGATGTCATATTTACCCATAATATTAATTATAGATGAATAGTAAAATGAGGATGATTAGATCCTCGTCATCTAGCCCCCAGCTTCAAGTGAAAATAATTTACTTGAAAAAGAAGTCGTAGATGTTCTTACGACCACAAGGTGGTCGTAGGATGATGGTCGAAGGAAAAACTCTTCGACGTGTATTTCATTTGACCAGAAATATACTTGGTTAAGAAGATTGTTGGAGATCTTACGACTACAAGATAGTTGTAGAAAATCTTACGACTACGAAGTGGTCTTAGTACGGTTATCAGAAGGAAAGCCTTTCCAACGTTGTGTTTGACCAGAAATAGACTTGGCCAAGAAGGTAATTTCGCTTGAGGTGTGAAGACAGACTCGATTTTCTCGAATAGACAAATATGTCCATTGGGACAATTCCCAAAGCGGTGGCAATTGTCGAGCATCCACAGCGCTTTGGTTCAAACGTGCGGTTATAAAAACTCACCACAGGGTGACTCTAGGGTTCTTACCTTTTCCCCAGTTGCTTCAATTGTTCATCGAGCTCTCGTCTTTTCCGCTGCCACCTAACCCGTACTCTTTCTTGAAACCTTTTCGAGTCCAAATCCCCCCTTTTTTGAGAGAGATGGCCAGAACCGTCTCCCAATGGGCTGAATCGGAGATGGATGTGGTCAACATAAAGGCTTTAGTTGTGGCCGAGAAGATTCTAGAGAAGATGCTCGTGACGTGGATTGAAGCCGCCGGCAAAGATTGGTCGTCGGGGAACCCGCAAATCCCCGTCATCTAGGTGTATTGTGAGTGTGTCTTGCATTGCTCGCTCACCCATTCTCACACACGTGCTCGAAAGACTTCGGGTGGAATTGGTAAATCTCATTCCCAATTCCATTACAATGCTTAGTGTGTTCGTGTACTTGTGTGAGGCGTACCTAGGATTCCATCGCACTCTAGCTATTCCAAAGACTATTACGGATGGTTCATCAAGTTGGGATCGCTGTAAGTCGCAGCCTCAGAGCTGCACAACGGGAAGTCGAGGGAGTACATTCAGATGTTCACTCGGTCGTCATGGCCGGGATGGAAAAAGAGGTGGTTCTACCGGGAGACTACTCATGAAGACAACTTGTCTTTTGTTGGGAGTGTTACTGAGATGATTTCCTCCTAGGATTCGACTCCCAAGGACCTCAGCCGGATCGCCCCCTTCATTCAAGTCATCAAAGACTTGACAGTGGAGAGGCTCACCGGATGGCACGTGGTGAAAGATTTCATCATGTGCCGCATTAGCCCTCTGAAGAAATAAGTTCCTCCCATGTGGAGATACTCGGGGGCTAAAGATTCGATTAGGGATTACAACGATAGTAAGTAGATTTCTACTTTTGGCTCTTGTTTTGGTTAATCTCGGACTAGTCTTATTGAATATTTTATCTACTTGCACAGAGCTTCTATAGGAGGAGATTGATGCCCACATCAAACTCATCTGTGAGAAAGCTCCACCAAATGTGGTGGCTCCTCAAATCTTAGTGGTTTTGTCCGCAGAAGAAAAGAAGGAACGCCTAAAGGTAATCGAAGATCAACTTCGTCTTTAGGATTTTATAGTCGTAGCAAAACTTACGACCAGGTAGATTGTCGTAGAAAAACTTATGACTATGAACTTGTCGTAGGAGAACTTACGACCAGTTATTTCTTTTTCTGAACCTTGCCGAAAGTAGGCATGGAAAGTCGCCAAGACAACGAAGAAGTCAGCTTGGTGGTTGTCGGAGCTGTGGTAGAGACAGAGCAAGTCAAAGCCCCTCCAACCAAAAAGCGTTGGCTCGTGAGAGTCGCTAACAAGGGTGACACGAGCTCGAGCCCTGCTGCTCTGAGCAAGCCTTTTGCGAAATTCGCTACAGACATGGCTTCAGCGGAGAAGGCAAGGGCGGCTGAAGCAGTCGTAGCTCTTAAACACAAAGCCCCCAAGACGAAGGTACCCTTCTATTATGACAGCAAGGCTTTCGCAGTTTCTACTTCTCATGGCTTTGTCAAGCAACTAGAAAAGGAGAACTGAAAAAGCTTCTTGTCTTTCGTGAAGGAAATCATCGCCCAAAGCAGACTCGTGGTCGAGGGAAGTGCCAATCTAAGGGCAGCCGGAACAGGTCTTGGCCGCTTGGGGGATCATGATGCCCAAGGAGTAGTGACTCCTGTTCAAGGCCCACGACTAGACATGGTCGTGGCTGACCCCATTCCTCTCCTCGAGTTCCACTTAAATGGTCATAGAGAAGAAGTCAAGAAATCTTCTTTAGGAAGGTTTCTTCTCAATTCAAGGTTAAGTCCAAAATGCAGAGGTATGTAAAAAGACAAAAGTGTAAGAATGATATTTAGCTTTTGGTTTCCACAACGTGATGCGTTTTCCTTTTTTTTAATTTTAGCCCAACTCCTCCGACTTCTAGGGACACTTCCGTCGAGAAGCCCGTTACTACTTCTTCAGCAATTGAAGGAACGACAGCGGGAGTGGTCAAGGGATCGACCACTATCCCTGTGGTAGAAGAAGCTGTTATGGCCGAAGCGACTATGACTACTAAGGTGATCGTAGAGGCGGAAGTGAAGATAACGGAGGTAGCGGCGAGGCATCCGCCATGACAAAGGGCTTTTGAGACCACCACGCCGGAAGGAAGTCGTTGCCGATACTCTTCCTGGGCCCTAAGGAGGAGCTACCATCACTGAGTCAGAAGAGGAGTATTTCCACTTCTGTTCCGATTTCTTTGGTCCCACTTCCATTGTGGAATCTTCTACCGTTAGATCCCGCAACCGAGTCCCTCACCCCAAGGATATTCCTAACAGTGGGAAAATTTTCGATAATGAATGTCTCGAAAAGGTTTGGTGGGATCACGTCGAGAAGATGGACGGGTTGAAGAATCCCACGAGTGTATTCTCCATGTTTGCTCGGACAAGCATGAATGTAAGTATCTGATGACACCCATATGCGCGGTTTTTCCTCACTTCTCACTGTCCTTTTTTTTGCAGAAAGCTTTGGAACAAATTGTTACTATTGGTGAATACTACCGCCAACTTGCTAAGTCGCGACAGAGAAAGCGGACCTCTCCGAAAGCAGCAGAGATGGTAAGCCACCGCTACTTGTGTTCGCTTATATTTTGACCACCGCCGTTGCTTGTAGGACAAATGAGGAAAGCTTACGACTAGATTCTCGTCGAGAAATACTTACGACCAAAGGTTGTCATAGAAAAGCTTACGACTGGGTGCTAGTTGTAGAAAGTTTCACGACCACATGATTTTCATAGAAAGGCTTACGACTAGGTAATCGGTCGAGAAACACTTACCATCACATGGTTGTCATAGAAAACTTACGACTATGGGAGTGATCGATAAGATCTTACAACCACTCGATTAATGCTCATGTCTACTCTTAACCTTGGCAAGTTTGAAAGCGATGAAAAGGCCTTGGTTGATTCTCTCGACTACGAGAAAGTCGAGACAAAAAGGCTAAGGGATGAAAAAGAAGACCTTATGAAGAAGCTTCAGGAGGCAAACTCTGCAGCTCAAAAGTTTCAGGGACAAATAAACAATAAGTTCTGGACTTAAGACTGCTTATGACATTGATCTTCACCTTTTTGCTTTCTTACTCTTACTCTTCTTCAGAAAAAGAGGTCGAAACTCGAAGCGGGAAAACTCCAAACCGAGGTCCATGAAAAGACCTTGGTTATTCACGAGATCTCCCGCATTGCTAAGGACAAAGATCAGGAGATCGAGAAGATGGATTCTCGATTAGCAGGTAAGCAATTCTTTACCTGCACCCAATTTGGCTCTAAGGGTTATCTTATCCGATTGGTCTACCTTTTTCAGAGCAAGCAATCGAAATAAAACAACTCTATGAGGCTTCACTGAACTGTGAGGGGATGAAGTCGATGAAGGTCAACCTTCGTGTCAACATCTCACCCGAACAAGGTACTCGTGGGCTACGTGGTCGAAGAGGTCACCTCGTGAAGACACGATAGTTGCTCACACGAGTGCCATTGGAGAACAAGTCGGTACTTTGCAAGAGTTGGTGACCACTTTGAAGACCAACCAGACTAACTCGATAAGGGAGGCGGTCGAAGGCGCTGTAAGTTATGCTCTGGTAAAGCTTAAGGCTCATGACCCCAACCTTAGCGTGCTACCAATCAAAGCCGACTTCGATCGCTCTCGCGTGCTTATGCGCGATTGAAGAGATGCAATGATCGACAGAAGGTCATGGAGGAAATGCAAGTAGGGTCTCCTCGCGAGTAGTTTGTAACGCACTCAGAAGATAAGTTTTTGTTGATATATATAACCTTTCCTCTTTCCTACAAATCATCTTGTAGAGTAGTTAGTAACTCGTAAGATAATGAATAGAAAAAAGATTAAGACTAGATATATGTAATCCTTTCTTTTTTCTTCCCTTTTTCTGCAAATCATCTTGTTGAGTAGTTAGTAACTCATAAGATAATGAATGGAAAAAGAAATCGAGACTAAGAATTGAAGTCTTATTGATAACTTTATCCCAGCGCTCGACTATTTGCTTAGTTTATTTAGATAAACTAAGTAAATAGTGAAAAAAGGGTTTCTGAAAACAAAGAGATTTGGTTAACTTATAGTTTTCGATCACGATTATCATGCATTAGTCGAAAGAGTAGAAACGAATCGACGCTAGGAAGTTCCTTCTAGTGGGTAGGACCACGTGCAGAGAGGAAAGACTTCGACTAGGTGATGTTACCATCTCCAGCCAGATTAATCAAATCAAGAATGGCAACTTGAGTTAGACAAACGTTTAGAGGACCTTAGAAATTCGTTCGACCTTTTTCGGTGGACTCGATAGGTTTGCCCTAGTAGCAAGAGTAGGAAACGGAACGACGCTAGGAAGTTCCTTCTAGTGGGCAAGACCACGTGCAGAGAGAAGAGACTTCAACTAGGTGTTGTGTCTTCCTCCAACCAGTTATAACTAATCGAGCGTACCAAAAATAGTGGAACAAATTAAAAAAAGTGCACTCGCTTAGAATATTTTTCAAAACGAAATAAACTAAGGAAAAAAGTTGGCTTAAAATCTTTCGACCGTGTTTGTTGAACCCAGTATCTTTGTATTGGCCGTAAAAGTTAGGAATAAGGCGACACTAGGAAGTTCCTTCTAGTGGGTAGAACCACATGCAGAGAGGAAAGACTTCGACTAGGTGTTGTTACCTTCCTTCGACCAGTGTAAAGAAAACACTGAGTGTTTAAAAAATGACCAGAAGATTATCGAAGCACTACTCAATATAAGATAATAAAGATAGAAATAATTTGATACTTTATTGTCGTGGTGGTTTGTTACACATAAAACTTGTGTAACTGGTCGATGTTCTAAGAGTTTGAGAGAACCCGGTTGTCTTCCATTGCTAGTCAGATCAACCCGGTCACGTAACTTTGACCACAGTGTAAGGACCTCCCCACTTGGGGGAAAGTTTATTCCGATTAGACTAGGATTGGATGAGCTTCAATACTAAGTCACCTACAGCAAGGCTACGAGGCTGGACCTTACGATCGTAGTATTTGCACAGGGCTTGTTGGTAGATCGTTGAACGGACTAAGGCTTGGTTTCTCTTCTCTTCGAGCAGGTTGATGTCGTCTGCTTGAAGTTGTTCCTAGGCGGAGTCGTTGAAGTTTTCGACTCGTGCTGACCTGATCGTTAGTTTTGACGGAAGCATGGCTTCGGCACCGAAAACTAGGAAAAAGGGTGTTTCACCTATAGCCTAACTAGCAGTCATACGAACTGCCCATAATACTGAAGGTAATTCTTGTACCCAAGCCCCGGAGTGCTTAACAAGCTGGTCGAAGACTTGAGTTTTGATTCTCTGCATTATTTGGCAGTTCGCTCTTTCAACCGCCTGCTACTATGGGGGTGGGCAACAGAAGCATAACATAATTTGATACCCAACTCGTCACAAAATTCTTGAAATTTTGCGCTCGAAAATTGTCTACCATTGTCTGTGATTATTCGACTTGGTACCCCAAACCGAGTGATCACGCATCTCATCATGAACCATTTTGCTGCTACTGTTGTAATCCCAGTCACAGGTTCGGCTTCAATCCATTTTGTGAACGTATATATAGCTACAAAAAGGAACTGGAAACCACCTGGAGCTTTTGGGAATGATCCTAGGATATCGAGACCCCATGTCGCAAAAGGCCAAGATAAAGGTATTGTTTGTAATGCCTGAGCCGGTTGGTGTATTTGCCTGCTATGAAACTAGCATTGTACACACTTTTTAACTAGCTCTTTGGCATCATACGGGGCTGTTGGCCAGTAGAAACCTTATCGAAAGGCCATACCGACCAACGTTCTGTAGGAAGTATGAGTCCCATAGATACCTCCATGTATGTCATGAAGGAGGTTTAATCCTTCTCTCTGTGATACACATCGCATGAGTACCCTTTGAGTACCTCACTTATAGAGGACTCATTCGACCAAAGTATACATTTTGGCCTTTCGATAAGCGATCCGCCTCGAGATCATCGCAGTATGGAACCCTTCAAGATACTGAGATGGGATTCATCCAGTATCCTCGCACTTAGAGAGGCTGTCTCAATAGGAGGTGTCTCGGTGTTTCGACCAGAGACGGCTTCTGGAGCTGCTCCAAGAAGACCCCTTTTGGTACTTCCGATCAGGAAAAAGCTATACGAGCAAGTTGGTCTACGAGTAAATTATCCTTTCGAGGGATGAATTGTACCTCGAAATCGAAAAAATTCTTTTCAAGCTTACGGACTTCCGATAAGTACCGAGACATGGTTGGGTTAGTGATGAGGACATGACCCCTATGGATACAACCATATTTGCTATGCTTACTGTTCCAAGTATAAGAGCTCATACGCTTCACTTAAATTATCAGGTGAGCTTGTTTTTAGGAGTGTCTTTATATTATATGAAATATATGATTCTACCTAATGATGAAATATATATATGTGCAGCACCATGTCACTTTTGGTCCAAAACAAGCAAGAATTTCGAGCTGAACCTGTTTTGGAATCCAGTTCGGCCTCCGGAATCAGCCTGACAACACCAACTTAAAACATGCATAACTTTCACATACAGAGTTCGTTTGAGGTCCACAAGTACTTGATTGAAAGCTTATTTCGTCCCTCTTCCAACGGATCTAGTCTCACCTCCAAATTGTTTCTGTACTGATCGCAATCATCAAAAGAAGACATCATATCACTTGTTTGGGCCAATCTGGGCTTTATAATCATACTGAACTTGACCCATCTGCCGGCGGCCCACCTGGGGGTGTGGTTACTGTTCACATGAACAGTAACAACAAGTTTTAGTCCCACCCCGCTATTTCTTTTAGATTTGTGGATCTTCCTCCCCTGTATAAGGAGGCCACACCCCCCCTCTAGTTTTCTTGGATTTTGTTTAGTTAAAAGTTAGCCTTGTTGCAACTTCGTGTATTGGCTTGTGTCGACTAGACCAACCATAATACCGCTTCAAAATCCCAACTCAATTCAATATTTCAATTCCTATTTGCAATTTCGCATCGCTTTATCTTTTCTTGCGTTGTTCTTCTGTATGCGTGAATCGACTTCGTGGTCGTCATCCGGTATTCGCATACCGCTGATAACGACTTGTCAATCGCTCACGATGGCGTGGTTTCGAGCCTTGCGTGTTCGTAGCCGTGATCGTGAGAGTTGAGCGACGCCACCGAACTTATCGTTCTCATAGAAAGATCGCCAACAATCGGACCTTCTCGTTCATCGCTTAGAGCACCGTACACTTTTCCAACCTGATTCACAACTAGTTGAGAGTATCCTCTCACGAGTATTCAATAAATCGAGAGCGCTTTCGCAGCTCGTATGCCAGCCAGCAAACCTTTGTACTCTGCTACGTTGTTAGTAGGCTGAAAGTTTAATCGAATAGCATACTTTATGGTCTCTCCGGTAGGACATTCTAGGACCACCCCAGCCCCTGAGCTACTTAAAGTAAGTGACCCGTCAAAGTACATCGCCCATGTGTCGTGGGAATCGCATCGAATCCCGAATGTGTTTAGGATTTGTCTATTCTACGACAAAGTCTACCAAGATCTGGGATTTAATGGTCGTTCGGGACACGAAATGGAGGTCGAACTTCCTAAGTTCTACCGACCATTTTGCCATGTGTCTCATTGCTTCCTTGTTCTGGAGGACCACTCCAAAGGGAAACTCAAATGACACAATTATCTTGTGCGCCTAAAAATAATGCCGTAGTTTCCTCGAAGACACGAGGAGGGCATATAGAAGTTTTTGGACCTGAGGGTAGTGCTCCTTAGGCCCGTGTAAAACTTCACTGACGTAGTAAACTGGTCGTTGTACATTTTTATGTTCTACAACTAGCTACAACCAGTACTGCGCTCACTGCTTGTGGCATGACAGCTAGATAAATTAAGAGTGTCTCTTCTGGTTTCGGAGAAACCAGAACATGAGCACTCGTAAGATACCTCTTGACATCCTCAAAGGCAGTGTTTGCCTCTTCCGACCACTTGAAACTCTCGTGCTTCCTTAGATGTTTAAAGAAAGGTAGTCCTTTTTCTCCTAGTCATGTGATGAAATGACTTAAAGCCGTCATGCACCATGTGAGTTTTTGGACTTCTTTCTTTGTGGTCGGAGGGCGCATTTGAATAATGGCTTTTATCTTTTCGGGGTTTGCTTCAATTCCTCATACATAAACTAGGAGTCCAAGCAATTTTTCCAAAGAGACTCCAAACACACACTTCTCAGGATTGAGTTTCAAACGATGCTTTCTGAGGTTGTCGAATGTTTCTTATAGGTCTGAAATATGATTAAGTTTATTGATACTTTTCACGACTAGATCATCAACATAGGTTTCCAAATTTCAGCCTAGTTGAGGTGAAAAGTCGATTGCATCAAGCATTGAAAAGAAGCATCAGCATTTTTTAGACCAAATGGTATTTTGACATAGCAAAATATACCAAATGGTGTAATAAATATGGTCTTTTCTTCATCATCTAGACACATATTAATATGATGATAACCAGAATATACATGTAGAAAACTTAATACTTCACAATCAGCAGTAGAATCAACCAACTGATCGATACAAGGTAAAGGAAAATTGTCTTTTGGACAAGCTTTATTCAGGTCGGTGAAGTCTACACACATACGCCACTTGCCGTTAGACTTCTTAACCATTACAGGGTTAGCCAAGCACTCTGGGTGGTTGACTTCTTTTATAAAGCCTGCTTTAAGTAGCTTTTCCAATTTTGATTTAATTGCATCTCGTCGATCAGGGGAAAATCTCCATAATTTTTGTTTTACGGGTACTTTGTCAGGCCGTAAAGCTAGACTGTGCTCGATCACTTCTTTGGAGACTTCGGGCATGTCGAATGCTTGCCACGCGAAGACATCTACATTTACTCGGAGGAAAGTGATGAGGGCGTCTTCCTATTTGGGGTCGGAAGTATCCCAGATGTGAACAGTCTTCGAGGGTTCCTCTGCGTCCAGGGGAACCTCTTTGACTTGGTCATTCAGCTTTGGTGCAGCTTTAGGCTTTGACTTGCTGGTCAAAGGCTGACTTTCTTCTCGAGCTGGTATCTGGCCAACCATCTCGAGGGACATGGCATCTTAAGACATTGATACCCATAATGAGTAGCTATTAAGAATTTTGCTAAAGTTGGTCGTCCGAGTATGGCGTTATATGCCGTATCGAAATTCTCTGTCCTGAAATTACTTGGTGAACCAGATGTTAAAGGAAGAGAAACTTGACCAATAGATTTGGCCGAAGACCCCGGTATGATTCCATGAAAAGAATTTTGTACCGGTCTTACCTTTGTCTTAGGTACTTGCATCTCGTCCATGGCACTCAGAATAGAATGTTTAACGAGCTACCACCATCAACTAACACTGATTTACTCGACAGCTTGTTGATAGTGGGTTCGACCACGATCGGAAATCAACCTAGTCGAGTCGAAGGATTGGGCAATCATCCTTCTCGAAAGAGATAGTGACTTCGACCACTTTGGCATCTTATTGACAAGAGGAGAGTCAATGTAGTTTACCTCGCGCTCGACAACCTTAAACTATCGCTTGACTCGTATGTCGATGATCCTCATAAATGTGATTGATGGTGTGCTATGGATCTTGGAATGACATCTCCTTATCGCCGTCGACTCTTTCGACCACTCGCCCGCCTCTACCGCCAAGAGTAGGAAGCGCCTTTGCCGTAATAATAGTCTTCGAGTTTTTGTTGGAAACCCAAAGAGCTATGTAAGGTCATGTTGTTCTTTCGATTAGGGCACCACCTAGGCTTGTCGCTCTTTCGATCGTATGCGCTACCTTTGCCTTGGTCGAGTATGGTTTGGAACCGCGTGACTCCTTATCGCTATGGCTAAGACCTCCTTCGAATCGCTGGTCGGGCTTTTGGCCCTTCGCCTTGTTCTGGATTTCTTGGTCTTCTTATCATTCTTCTTGCCATTTTCACCGCCTCTTGAGGAATTTTGTCGCTCGATCGATGGTTTTGTTCCACTCGATCGCTTCAAAGAAGAAAATGATATCGATCGGCCATCTCGAAGAGTTCGGCGACAGTAGCAGGAGGATTCAAAGCGATGTCCTCCGTAATCCTTCTACTACGGACTCCCTACTTAAAGGCTCTAATAACTGATGAGTTAGAAACCTCTGGAATTGAATTACGAACCTAACTGAAACGCCTGATGAATTGGCGTAAGGTCTCGTGTTCATTCTGTCTCATCCGATGCAGGTTGTCCTGTTTTCCAGGGTGATTGTAGGTACTCTGAAAATTAGCCTGTAGAAGGTCACAAAGATGTTGCCATGAGTAGATCGACTCGAGTGGTTGGTTTAGCAACCATGATCGAGCGGACCCTTCAAGCACAATTGGAAGGTAATTTGCCATGACGCGTTCTCCTCCTCCTGTTGCTCGGACAGCGGTCATGTAGATTTGGAGAAATTTGATGGGATTTTGAGATCCATCAAACTTCTCCATGTTGACTAGACGAAACCGAGGCAGCCAGTTAACTGCTCGGAGGTCGGGTGAAAACGCACGACATCCGGTAATGACTTCTTGATGCCTTCTTTGCAGGAAAGAAGGGTTGACGTCACTAGGTGATCGTTCACGACGATACCCGGTCGTGGGTAGGCACGATCTATTGTAGGTCTCAGCCTTACAAGGGAAATACTCCTCGTATTTCATCTGCCGTTCCAGATTTCTGGGTCGAGCTGATGAATGATCACCTCCCCTGGGAGCTTGTCGATTGTCAGTCATTTGAGGAACCTTTCTCCGACTGGAGTCAAGGTTAGGGGAACAACATGACTTGTAGTTGCACCGATCTCCATGTAGTGAGTCGTTCGAACGACTGGTAGCTGACAGAGTCGTGCTGCTACGACTTTTGGAGTGATGTTGACGAGGATGCTCGAGTCTGGACATCGTGCTTCGAACCCTTCATGTGATCTCTTCGGCAAAAAGGTCGTATCCTGGTGCGCGAGCAAGCTCTCGAGTTGGGTTCGCGAGCAGGTCGTTGATCTATTGAAGTTCCCGAGCTTCTTCTCACTGATACTGAACATGCCCAGGCAGAGTTCTCTGGGCTGCAATTCTTTTCTGTCGGGTCATCTCAGGATCACCCACATCAGACCCTTGAGTTGGCCTCAATGGAGTGCGATGATGTTGAGGATTTCTCTCACGCCATCGAGTGTTGACCTGCTCATCACCGACGGTGCTTTTGCCATTGTCACGCGGGGCACAGCAGTGCTCGCCGGGAGCGCCGCCACCCCGCTTTGGGAGAATGATCATTATCAAAGGGAAGGACGAAGACCTCCCGCTGAGGATCTCCACTGTGCTCGAGGCCTCCTCGCTGAGGAGTAGTCGAGAGACACCATCCGCAACTTGGAGTAAACCTCCGTGAAGGGGAACCTGTGTCATAACCGCTTCGTCCGCAGTGTGCTCGCAAATGGATGGTCGAACTCACAGGAAAGCATGCTTGATCCTCCTCTATGGGGTTAATCTCGAGAGAGGACCACCAAGTGTTGATGAAGATCCGAATGATGGCTTCCAGAACTTGCCTCGCCAGCCGGATCGCTTTAGGGGACTTGAACATTAGGAGGAGAACCCTCGCCATGTTGTGAGCTTGCCTTGACACGCCCTTATTTGTGTCGGATTGACCTTGCCCTCCGAGGAAACTGGTCCTCGCTTGGACGCATCGCTTTGGGGATAAGGATCCTCCTCAACTCCATCGGTGGCATTATCTCTGGGATCCGATAGAAGATCTCTAGAGGTGGCAATACCATCTGATGATTCGATACTCACCAGATCAAACCGCATCCATGTCGATGTTCACAGACTGGCCAAGTCGAACCAGCTTCTCCTCGTTCTACTCTCCTGCCATGGAAGCATTAAGAGAAAAAGAGAATTTGTTGACAAGAAATTACCAGCAGATCCCCACGGACGGTTCCAACTGTTGGTGTTTTAGAACCGATCTTACGTAAATATTGTTTGATTCGAGGGGTCTCCACAATTGATCACGCAGAAAGGACGAAACAGGGATTTTTATACAGGTTCATGCCTTCTCCGGAGAGAATAACAACCCTACTCCTGTGTGTATTGTATTGAGTATGTTGGTTACAATCAAGGTAAAGTCTAATACTTGTGCTCCTGATTGTCCCTTGATTGTCTCTTCCTATTATCTCTAACTGAAGCATTTTTATAGTGCACGGAGAGGTAATCATTCCTCCAGGCCAAGAGGCACCTCATTATTCCTTGTAACGGACGTAATAATGGTAGTAATCACCGGAGTAGTAACTCCTCCACATCGTCTGGCGGTTACTTGTCAGAGATAATGGCGTGTTACGTGCGCATTTCCAGAGAATAACAACAGATATTAACCGCTTGATCCCTAATCAATTGGGCCCACTTGTCCGTAAGCTCATGACTATGTGTAGTCGAGAAGAACTTACGACTAGGTACTAGTCATAGAAGAACTTACGACCAGAAGTGATCATAGAAGACCTTACGATCATGAGGTAGTCATAGAAAACCTTACGACTGGATACTGGTCGTAGGAGAACTTACGACCAGAGATGATCGTAGAAGAACTTCCGATCATGGAGGTGGTCGTAGAAGGACTTATGACCACCTGGTTGGCTTCTCCGTCAAGACTATAAGGGGCATACCTAATAGCCATATGATCTCATATTTATCCATAATATTAATTACAGATAAATAGTAAAATGAGGATTATTAGATCCTCGTCAAGTCGATACTTCTTATTTTCTATGCATGTTTTCGGTTTCTAACTTGCTAATTCGGTGTACAGAACAATCTCCAATAGGAGATGCATGAGTTGGTGAGCTCCGTGCGTACTCGAACGCTTGGGGAGCGCTTCATCATGATGGTGCAGGAGATCAGATAGCTCATAGACCAATTCCTAGAGGGGACGAGATGAGCCATCCACCTTACGTTGTGTCGTAGGCCGACGGACCTGGCGGATCGAGCAATTCGTTGACGGGGGGTGAGCCACGATTTGTCACGCCTAATAGCTCCTCACCCGGACGTGGCGAGCTAGTCCTCGTGGCACGTGCTAGGAGTACCCAGCCACACCGCAGTTCGCAAGTACACCTGAAACACTTATGCCTGGTTGTTAATTTTGAACTCCACTAGTTACTAACGACATTTTCTTTGGCAGTTCTCGCACTATTCGCATCGTGGACAATACTACACCGAAGTCGTTTCGCGATGCAAAGAATCAAGTATGTCTATGTTGTTTATAGGCATAACATACTATTTCAGCATTTTCTTCTTGTTTACATGCATAACGTGTTGTTTCATAGGTCGAGACCCCACGGACGAGGAGCTCGGGTCGCAGGAGGGAGCAGACTCAAGGAACTAGACGCCGCCGAGTGGGCGCTACGGCGAGCGCAAGAATGGGCCTTCACACAAAGAAGAGCAACAGTCTCCGCTGGGGCTTCATAGCCGCATGGTGTGCTAGGAGCAAGCCACCGACACAACACCCTCAGACACACCTCCAGAGACACCCTCTCGGGACACTCCTCTCACGACACCCCTTAGGCTACTCGTGTCAAGAAGGTACCTTGGCCGCTAAAGCCTTTGACATACTCGCACCAAAGATCCAGAGTCGCCCGAGCGAGGCTAGGGGCCACATGTGGGATACGCCCAAAGAGGGCCCGCGAATAGATGTATTAGTAGTCTTGTTATATAAATATTAATTTATGTACGACTTACATTCTGCTAGTCTCGTGTTTCGATGCTATTTGTTCTTGTTGTGTGTATAGATAACCATATGAGGGAGTCAGCATCGCGACACTCCTACACCACCCTAGTTCTAGCCTTCTCGTACGTGAAATGACTACACTCTGTTCGCAAAGTATGTCGTACATTTTTCATATTGCGTCGCCGAACAGGGCTATTTTCGACATTGCGCCGCCGAAGAAGACTATTTATAATATTGTGCCACCGCAGGAGCCTATTTTCGATATTGCGTCGCTGAATGGATCTATTTTTTTATATTGCGCTGCCTAAACGCATTCTAAATATATTTGGTCACATCGAAACTCATAATTTTTTCTCTATCTCATATTTCCTTATCTGTTCGAAAATTATAGGTAGCGCGGAAAATTATAGATATACCAAAATTGTAAATTTAATTTAATTGCAAAAAGGGAAACGGCGACAGGGCCCTGTCGCCATTTCATCCTGCGATAATCTTCTGTCGCCGTTTGAAATGGAGCCAGGATGCCATTTTTGAAAGAAAAAAATGTCGCCGTTTGAAACGGTGACAGGATGCCATTTTGGCCCCCAAAAAATTGACTATTTTATTTTTTTAAATTATTAATTAAAGTAACATTATTAAAAAAAAACGGAATTGTAGCGCCTTGCTGTAATGATGTCACGTAGTAGAGGCGCAGAGGGTCCAAATCCTATTGCCTCTCGATTACGGGTCACATTTTGATATACATGGACGTGTAAAGCCATCTTTGAAGAAAAATGCGATGGTCATGTCACCTCTAGCTAACGTTTAATTAGTGACGACTAAGATCACGGCAGGGCTTTACAGCCAGTAGCATAGATTAGCTCAGAGAAAAACATGGTGCGGGCAATCATGTCATCCCTAACATTATATCGACATCAATTAATTTTGAGAGAAACCGTACGTGCAATCACTTGATAAATTGACATTAGCTAGCCCCCTCCATATATAGATCAAATTAACCATCCATATTGTAACTAATACCGCCAACAATTAACCATGGGACAAATTAATCCACGGTTAACACGATTGCATAAGCTGACAAAACTTGACGATCGGACCATACATACATAGTTACACACATATATCGATGGTCCAGGGTCAACATGTTCATCATGCCTAGCTTGGAGGAGCAGCGAGGTCACGTGTACGCATAGATCTGCAGCTAGTGAGGCGGTGGGGCACACGAATGTGGCCGCCACAAAAGATCGATCGTTTCTACTATGTAGCAGCAAGTGAATGATTAGTTAGGCGCAGAGCCATGGCGGCAAGTGTGTGTGGCTGACAGTTTAGAAAGAAAGTAAGCCAATCCTGCATTAATTGGATCGATCAATCGATCTGCAGATCACATCATGCCATGCATGCCCCCAATTGATCACGGTACGTTCCTATTAGAAGAGGAATCAAATTATGACAATCGGTGACTAGCTACTTGCATGGTTGACGGCGCGCGCTGGCTGCAAACGTCCTGTTTGGGGCGGCTAGCAGCTGCTTCTACGAGAGCATGCAGTACGTGGCTGGCTGCTCTGACAAGGGAAGCAGCTCTGCTAGCGAAGAAGTTTCTTAGATGGTGCGAACCACTTGCTAGTGCAATTAATTTAAATTTAAAGATCATAATGCAGTCATGAGTTTAAATCTCAAAAAATTATAGTGAAGAATTCATACAAATAACTCACTCAATCTGTGATTGGTGGGAAACAAACTCTAGTTATTAATATACATACACTGCATTATTTCCTTTAAGTAAATTTCGTCTTCATCTTTCCATGTGACATCCTCTCCTCTCCCAATCCTACCTGAAATTCGAGCTTTGCTCCCCAAATCTAACCTCACCTCCTCTCCTCATTAGCCTCATCCTCCGCCGTTGGACCAGATTCGCGAGAGATTCACCTCGCCGGCAATCATGCTCTCCTCCTCTACACTCCAACATTGCTAGGAGCTATCACCCATCAACAGCCACGCCTGGCTCTCACCCCCTCTCCACTCAGACACACATGCGCACGGCCTCGACCATGTCTCTATCGACAACCACCACCGAATCGATAGCTGACAGCCTCTGAAATTGTCAGGTGAAATGCCAGTTGTAAGTTGACTCTTAACTATGAAAGTTGAATTATTCGAATTGAAGGGTTCTGTATTCTTGAGTTGAAAGTTTCACAATTCCACTGAACCTCACTTTTTTATCTTTAGTAGCGATCGGAATTTGGGTAGTGAGGCGCCGAAAACCGGAGGAGTCGTGTGTTCCCTTCTTAACCCCATCAAGCCGTGTTGTATGGTTACTATTTTCATGGATGCGCAAGTTTGATAACTCATGCCTGCCCGCCCAATAGATGGTCCTGAGAAATTGTCCATGTGGGCGAGCTAACAATTAACACTTGGACAACTCATTATTGGCTCGTGCGTGCGCTCTTTCATGAGGAAACGTGATCCTCTACACCAAGGAGTAAAATGCAGATGTGCTACAATACTCTGCATTATGGCCATATCTCCACCGATGGATCAGCAGCAAACGCCTGAGTTCGATGCTGCAGTAGCATGCCTACAAAACTGAACAGTGAATGCTACAGTAAAAATCACCTGTGGCGCCCCTGTGTAGGACCGGAAAGGCGACTAGAGGGGGGGTGAATAGGAACACAAACTCTTTTTCTCCCAAATCAAATTCAATACGAATCTCACTCCAATAGCTATGAAAGCTATGAAGATCAATCAATCAAGCACAGCGGAAGACTTGTATTGAATCCAATCAAAACCCTAAAAGAAACGACCACAAACACAAGGAGACAGCCTGATGAACAAGACTAAGCTATAGTGGTCGGTGAACAAGACTGTGAGCTTGTACTGAAATGAACAAAGGCTCAAAGAAGAGTATTCGGTTACAGTTGTCTTGCTACAAGACTCAGAGCAAGAACTCGAGATGAATAGTACTGATGCTACAAGAGTCGGGAACAAGACTGAGCTTGTACTCTAAATGATCATTGCTCGAAAGAAGAGTACTGGTTACAGTTGTCTTGCTACAAGATCAGAGCAAGAACTCGAGATGAATAGTACTGATGCTACAAAGAAAATCAGCACAAGAAACCGAACTTCAAAGATGATTTTGAAATCAAAAATTGATCTAACTTTTGCTCCACAACTCCAAACTTCACGAGACTTGACACACCTTCTCAAGGATGTCAGAACCTATTTCGAGCAACGATCGTGGAAGATCCTTGCCAAAGTTCGACATTTCTCCATTTGAGTGTGATGAGGGCATTCGTGACGACACCTTCTCCTCCACCTAATGCTCAAGATATACGATCGAAAGTTACCGATCGGGCTAATTACAAGAGCACGTGCCAAGAAACTACAATCTCGTGAACTTGCTCCTTAATGAATATGTCCTTGATTTTAATGAGAATTTTATACTACCTAAAAATAGTGTTTTACTTATGCACGTGTTTGAAGATTCAACATGGACGGAGATCAAGGATATGCGCCGTCATCCAAGGAAGACCGCAAATGAGGAGGTCAAGGCGCCGATCTATGACCCATTCGCCAAGCAGAGAGGGCCAATGTCCATACGATCAAGCGAGAGATCAAGGCCTAAGCGGTCATGCACAAAGTCCATGGAGGAACCAAAAAAGGAAGCCCAATTCTTCGGCATGAACAGTAATCCGGCCCTATGAACAGTAACCACGCTACAAGATTAGACATATGAACAGTAACCACGCTAGCACATGAATAGTGACACATGGGAAATTAGTACTGCATAGCTCTTAGCCCAAGACTATATATTGAGGGGTAGACCTCATTGTAACGTTGCACTGCTTTATGCATAAGAATTGAAACATAGCTATTGTTTGTTCTTTCTAAACCGAGTTCATGCGAGGACTTCGAGAGAGAATTAGGCGATCCATTGTTTGTTCCGCATCTTAAGGTCAAGTTTGCTTTTCCGCTGGAATTGAGGGCTTACGATCTCCGCCGTGGTCTCGCGTGATCATCCCGCGCGTGTTGGCGAATATCCATAGAGCCGCAAGTCCGCACCGCGCGCGTGGTGTACAAACCGAGCGTGTTCGCTGCCAAGCGCTATTTATCTACGGTTCTACTCGAGAAGATCGCCACCAGTATCATCGTGGTATCGATTCCGTGCCACTGGTAGAATCTCTCTTACCCGTAATTTAGTATATTGTTTTTCTCGCCCTATACACCTAAAAGCCACAAAAATATATATATCGCTCTTTCGTAGTTTAATTCATTATTTTTAGTGCGCTTTGTTAGGTCTTAATCCACTGCTCATCGTGTTTAGTTGCCGGTCGTGTTCCGCTTATGCTACTTTTTGTTTTCGCCATCCAATTTATGTTTTCCATCTAGTGGTGTGTTCACAAACCACCAATCATTTGTTAGCGAGCTCCACATCTTTGCGCTCTCTTTTCATACCTATTGAGACTAGCTTGTTGTTGTGCTCGAGGGACCGCCATAGGATTTTGGGCGCAAGTTTTTCGTGTGCACTGCTCACGCCCAACACCGCTCACGTTAGGGCATCGCTACATCCGAACACTGCTCATTTTTCGCTCGCGGCTCTCGGCCGCTTTGTTGGCCGTGAGTTTCAAACAAGGTGTCGGCCGTCAGAATCGCACTTGGCCGTGAGTTCGAGAGACAAAAGCTTTGTCGAGTCATACACTTGCCGTGAGTTTTTTTAAAAATCGCCTTGCTTAGCCGTGAGTTGTGCTTGCCGTGAAAGGTACAAAAACAGAGCAAACAAAAAAACAGAGAACAAAAAAACAGAGAAAAAAGCGAGCAAGTGCCAAAAAAAGACGGCACAATTTTCGCCATAGTGTTAAATTCTCTTGTTAGAGTTTTAATATATTTGTCTCCGCCATCGTCCATGCACTATAATTTTTGAGCAATCTTGTGCCCTCATATACAACTTTTGAGCACTAGCTAGTGTCTCTCCTTGAATCTGTAATACGAGCTGCTCGCATCCTTACAAAATTGTTCTTTATCGCTCCTTCCTTTGATTACAATAAACCCATTATCATTGTGCGTGTGTTGTCGTGTCCTCACTTAAATCATATGATCAGCAATTAGGCATTGTGAGTCTCGCTTGGAGTGCTACCTAGCTCGACAATCTTTAAATTTGAATTGTTAGGATTCTCACCTAGCTCCACCTAAAACATCCGTGTTATGTATTGACTGTCGCTCTGGTATTCGCCGCACAACTGGGTTGGTCGCTCGCTGCTACGAGCGTAAGTTTTGCTACTCTTAATTTACTTTAACGGTGCAACTTGCTTTGTTTCGCAATGCGAGTGAGAGATTTTCACTTATTTTCCACATATATTGTCACTTGGTATTTTTGCTATCAGAACTATGTCGAAGTGAGCAGACAAGGTTCGACGGTAACCTTATCGATCCGATCACAACGATGCACTACCATACACTTCGTACACGCCCGAGACGAGTTCCGGCCGAGGTCGACAAAGCGCGTGACCTTGGACATGTCCAAAACAACTTGGACGGTCTCGGGGTCGATTTCCAAAAGTCGTCGCGGATCGTTGACGACAACCACAAGGTACTGCTCGATACTATTGCCAATCTCACCGCTTCGATGCAGCTGGGTACACGTGGCGATGCGGGGAGCGTACACCTCCAGCACGACCCACGCGATGAGACGGATGCAGAGGTTGCCGCTAGACGACAGCGCGAGGATGAACTACGCCAACGACAACTCGACGAACAGGCGCGTGTACGCGAGGCGGCACAACAGCGCCGTGTTGTTGCTGGGGTCACGGTGCGTCCCCATGCACAAGGGCGCGATCGTGTCAATAGCGCTGGAGGAGGCGACGCCCATCCGGGCACCAACAATGGCGCCTATGGAGGCGCGCATGACAACACCTATGGGGGTGCCTACTATGGCGCCCGTATAGGAGGCCGTGGCAACCGCCACACTGACGATGACAGGGATGAGTCCGTATTCGACGACTATTTGCCGCGCCGTCAATATAATCAGTATGCACGCAATCGTCGGCACGATGAGGACGCCGATGATCTAGTTGCAAAGCCCAAGTTCACGATGCCGTCCTTTGAAGGTACTACAAAGGTAGAGATTTATCTCGCATGGGAGCTGAAAGTTGATAAGCTGTTCCGTATGAACCGCTATTCGATCGCAAGTTGGATCTTGCCGCTGTCGCTGGACGGATATGTCGCTACATGGTGGGAGCGCAGTGCTGCTACAGTGTATGGAGCGACACGAGCCACGTGTTGTTACATGGGATGAGCTGAAGCGACAGATGCGCGCGCGCTTTGTACCTACACATTACAAGCGCCGTTGCATGAGAAGTCGATTAAGGCGGTGGTTTGAAATCAGCTTGATGAGTATTATAAAGAGATGGAGCAGATTATCATACATGCCGATGTGCGTGAGAATGAGGAAAAGCGATGGCTCGCTTGCTGGGATGAATTATGCTATTCGCGGATCGTTAATCATCATCAATACAACAACATGGTCGAGTTAATGCATCGCACGTGAAGTCGAGAAACAAGTAATTGAAGATGCTAAGTATGCTGCACGGCAACGTTATTCAGCGAGCTCAGCACCTTCGTACAACATAGGACAGCCAGCAAGCCCGCTCCATCGGGGCAATTCCGCGACGCAGAGTTCTCGCATGAGGAAGACAGATAGTACACCGCCACCAACGCTACCGACACCGCACGCACCGCTAGCGGACATCCTCGATGGGTTCTACAGCCGCTCACGTGATATGACATGTTACAAGTGCAAGGGAGTTGGTCATTTTCGTAAAGATCGCCCAAATAATAAAGTTATGATACTTACCGATGATGGGTATATTTCACTAGTGATGAGGATGATACTACTCCATTTGCTGATTTTTGCACGATCCCATAGAGGATGAGAGATTGGATCAGAGGCCGAGGTTGCCACCGAGAGCATATGCTAGTGTGCACACCTTGTGTACTTAGCGTGTCACAGAGTCACCACCGCACAACGGTGCAATTTGTTTCACCATGGGCGAAGGCCATGTAAAGTGTGCAAAGTCATAATTGATGGAGGAAGTTGTCATAATCGCCAGCAAGGAGATGTGCACAAAATTGGGCTTACAATATTTACCGTGATCCTCATCCTTATCATGTGCAATGGTTGAGCGATGTGGGTGAGGTGAAAGTCACCATATGGTGAAGGTGCACTTCAAGATTGGCAAGTATGAGGATACCATTGTTTGCGATGTGGTGCCCATGTCGCTTGTCACTTACTATTGGGGCGCCCATGGCAATTTGATCGCCATGTTTACCATGATGGGCATACAAACTGCTACAAGTTTAAGTGGAGTGACAAAGATGTGATTTTGTATCCACTCACACCGACAGAGATAGTCAATGCCGATAAGAAGAAAGTTGAGGTGAAAATTGCAAGTACACCAACTAGAGAGATCCCACATTCGGTGAGTGAGAGCCACAAGCCCAAATTGAGCGGTAAAAAGCAAAGTGAGGGAGAGAAAGGTTTAGTAATGCTAGCCACCAAATCGAGATGAGAGCTTTTGTGAGAATCCCAATTTGGTGCACTTTGTACTGCACAAGGATGCATTGCTTTCATCGATGACTTGACGCCTCTTCCTAGTGGTGTCTCTCATGTTTTACAGAGTTCTGACGCTCTTCCGAGGAGGTGCCCACTGGTTTGCCACCAATCCGCTGGATAGAGCATCAAATTGATTTGATTCCAGGAGCGACGCTACCAAACCGACCACTATATCGCACCAACCCCGAGGAAACAAAGGAAATCCAAACAAGTACAAGAGCTTCGACAAAGGGCACGACGCAAAAGCTTAAGCCCTTGTGATGTTCCTGTTATTTTAGTTCCTAAGAAAGATGGTACTTGGCGATGTGCATAGATTGTAGAGCGATTAATAATATCACTATTCGATATTGTCATCCTATCCTCGCTTAGATGATATGTTAGACGAATTGAGTGGTGCATTATTTTCTAAAATTGATTTATGAGTGGGTATCATCAAATTAGGATGAAAGAAGGGATGAGGAAAACCGCTTTTAAAACGAAATTTGGTTTGTATGAGTGGTTAGTCATGCCGCTTGAGTTAACTAATGCACCTAGTACATTCATGAGATTGATGAATCATGTTTTGAGGCATTTTATTGGGAAATTTGTGGTCGTGTATTTTGATGATATCGTGATTTATAGCCATAATGAATCTGATCATATTGACCACATTAGACAAGTGTTACAGTGTTTTACGCGATGCTAGCTTGTTTGGAAACTTAGCGGCGCACTTTTGCAAAGACCGCGTTATATTTTTGGGCTATGTGGTTTCGGCACAGGGAGTAGAGGTCGATGAGTCTAAAATTGAAGCAATTAAAAATTGGCCTACACCTGTGAATGTTAGCCAAATTCGGAGTTTTCATGGCCTCGCTGGATTTTATAGGCGCCAGAAAGATTTTAGCGCTATCGCTGCCCCATTGAATGAATTAACAAAAAGGCGTTGAATTTACATGGGGGCCGTGCAACAAGAGGCTTTTGATTTGTTAAAACAACGATTGATCAAGCACCGTTGCTTGTTTTACCTAATTTCACTAAGAATTTTGAGATTGAATGTGATGCTAGTGGAATTGGTATTGGCGGTGTTTTGATGAAAGAAGGTAGACCGTTGCATATTTTAGCGAGAAATTGAAGGGTGCTCAATTGAATTATCCGGTCTATGATAAGGAGCTTTATGCGTTAGTGCGTGTTTTAGAGGTTTGGCAAGATTATTTATGGCCTAAGGAGTTTATTATCGATTCGCATCATGAGGCTTTAAAATATTTGCACGGTCAATCTAAACCGAACCGACGCCATGCTAAGTGGGTAGAATTTATTGAGTCGTTTCTTACATTGTCAAATATAAGAAGGGCAAGGAAAACGTGGTTGCCGATGCTCTTCCAGAAAAGTGTGCTTTAAATCGCTTAGATGTGCAAGTTCCCGGTTTAGAGAGTTTGCGTGATTTATATGCTAATGACCATGATTTCGCTTCACCTTATGCGCATTGCAAAGATGGGAAAGGTCGGACAAATTTCACATTCATGATGGGTTTTTATTTCGCGCTAACAAACTATGTGTTCCGTAATCGTCTGCGCGCTTGCTATTATTGCAGAATCTCATGTGGTTTGATGGGACATTTTGGACGAGAGAAGGCATTGTCTATGCTGAGCGATAACTTTTATTGGCCTAAGATGAGGCGTGATGTGGACAGGTATGTACAACGGTGCATAACTTGTCACAAGGCGAAATCGAAATTACATCCACATGGTTTGTATACTCCTCTTCCAGTTCCTAATGCACCATGGGAAGATATTGTTGGAGATATGCCCTAGAGGCAATCATTTTGATGATGATATTTCGTTGTATCCATGATTTAATAAATGTTCCTTGAATATTGCCTTTGTGTTGATTAACAAGTATGTGACTTGTTTGTGAAACTCTTTACTTGTATGGTTATTCTAAAGTTGTCCCTAGTCGGAGTTCATGTGAGGACACACGTGAATGATGGATTAGCACATGTATCGTTGATGATCATGTTTCATGTGTCATAGACATGGAGATGTCAAACCAATAATGTGGACACATGTTTAGAACATGGGGTTGGACCGACCCAACATGAGACATAGCTTTATACTTATGGTTCTCTCTACACAATGTGTACGCCTTGTCCTTAGACTCGAGATTGTCGCATGTACTTGAGATGTGAATCGACCTACTTAGGGGCTATCAAACGCTACTCCGTGAATCGTAGTTATAAAGGTAGCTGGTTTGTCATGAAGCATGTCGCGAGGCATGGTCAATGAGATGGGATTTGCCCTCTCTACTTGAGAGAGATATCTCTCGCCCTCGAGTGATCGGATCCGAAATGCATGGCCATGCTACTTAAGGTTAAGAGTTAACCTAGTAAGGGATTCCGATCACAGATCGAGAAAGAGTGGTCACTTGGAGCTCGACCAATATCGTGAGGCAAAGGGATTGGCATGTACATAACGCTGTGATGGTTCGTCCGATATGATCTTTACGCGCGCTTAGGAGTTGGCACGCCTTGCTAGAGGTCGCTACCAACTATTGACCAAGTATGTGTACTTGCGCCATGTCTAAACATACGGAACCTATAGGGTCACACACTTATGGGTCAGCTTAATTCGGATTGATCCGAATTAGATCGGGCATTGAGTCCTAATGGGCCTCTATTCGTAGAAGCCCATTATAAGGACGCCTATAAAAGGAGGCAGGGGCGCATCGTTTAGGGTTGAGTTTTTCGTGACATCCCCAAACCCCGCCGCCACCCTCCCACGCCCTAGTCACCGCGCGATCTAGTAGTCCGCGTGCGCCGCTCTCCCGCACGTGTGGATACCTTTGAAGGCGCCGATCCGTGGCGCTGGGACGAATCGCAAGAAAGGAGTTGTACGTGGGACGCCACGACGAGGACGAGGAAGTAGTACGACTACTCGCCCGACGCATCGCATCAACTTGGTACGACTACACCGCCCGACGCTGCCGCATCAACTTCCGCACTGCGCCAGTGGTAAGACCGTGATCTATAATCGCAGTGATCTTGGTTTACGGTTAGAATTTTTAATTTGCGCTAGTGTAGCCTACCCGCTTCCCTACGTATATTAGTATGGACTTTGTTTTAGGACCGCCTAGAACTAAGCAGGAGAGATTCTGCTTTTGTTGTTGTGGATCGATTTTCAAGATGGCACATTTTATTCCGTACACAAGAGCGACGACGCGCCGCATGTTGTCGACTTATTTTTCAGTGGAGATAGTGCGGTTGCATGGCGTGCCTCAGACCATTGTCTCGCATCGCGACGCCAAATTCATGAGCTATTTTTGGAAGACGCTTTGGGGAAGTTAGGACAAGGTTGTTATTCAAAGACAATTTGTCATCCCAAACCGATGGTCAAACGGAGGTGGTGAACCGCACACTTTCGATGTTGTTGAGGACCATGATCAAGAAAAATATCAAGGAGTGGAGGACTGCTTGCCGCACGTGGAGTTCGCCACAACAGAGCCATCCACTCTACTACACGATGTGCCCATTTGAGGTGGTGTATGGTTTCAAGCCCATTACACCACTTGATTTATTGCCGCTTCCAAGTCAACAACGAACAAATATGGAGGCGTCAAAGCGAGCTGGATATGCGAAGAAATTACACCTCAAGGTGAAAGAAGAAATTGAGCGCAAAGTGAAGTACTATGCCGATAAGGCAACAAGAAAAGAAAGAAGATGATTTTTCACCGGGCGATTTAGTTTGGTTACACTATCGCAAGGATCGTTCCGATCGACGAAATCGAAATTGCTGCCACGAGGAGATGGACCTTTCAAAGGGCTTGAGCGAATTAATGATATTGCATACAAAATCGAAGCCCGGAGATGACTATGGCGTGAGCTCGACATTCAACGTTGTCGGTTTATCGCCGTTCTTCTGTCGAGGATCTAGCGCCGAGGACGACGCTTTTCAAGAGGGGAGGATGATGAGGGCATCGCAGACGACACCTTCTCCTCCACCTAATGCTCAAGATATACGCATCGAGTTACCGACTGGGCCAATTACAAGAGCACGTGCCAAGAAGCTACAATCTCAAGTGAACTTGCTACTTAATGAATATGTCCTTGATTTTAATGAGGATTTTATACTACCTAAAAATAGTGTTTTACTTATGCTCAGGTTTGAAGATTCAGTGATGGACGGAGATCAAGGATATGCGGCCGTCATCCAAGGAAGACCGTCAAATGAGGAGGTCAAGGCGCTGATCTATGACCCATTCGGCCAAGCAGGAGAGGGCCAATGTCCATACGACCAAGCGAGAGATCAAGGCCTAAGCGGTCATGCACAAAGCCCATGTGGAGGAACCAAAAAGGAAGCCCAATTCTTCGGTGTGAATAAGAATCCGCCCTATGAACAAGAACCACGCCATAAGCATCGGTCCGGAATGAATTACACTACAAAGGTTTCTCGCATGAACAAGCTAGCACATGAATAGTACCATATGGAAAATTAGTACTGAATAGCTCTTAGCCCAAGACTATATATTGAGGGGTAGACCCCATTGTAACGCATCGCTTTATGCATAAGAATTGAAACATAGCTATTGCTTGTTCTTTCTAAACCGAGTTCATGCGAGGACTTCGAGAGAGAATTAGGCGATCCATTGTTTGTTCTGCATCTTAAGGTCAAGTTTGCTTTTCCACTGGAATTGAGGGCTTACGATCTCCGCCGTGGTCTCGCGGTGATCATCCCAAAGGCGTGTTGGCGAATATCCATAGAGCCGCAAGTCCGCAACCGCGCGTGGTGTACAAACTGAGCGGTGTTCGCCGCTGCCGCTATTTATCTACGGTTCTACTAGAGAAGATCGGGTCACCCCGACGTGAGTGAAGGTGGTTCAAAACCGAGTCAAAAACGAAATCGATCTAGAGACTTGCTCGTGGGTAATTGATGATCAAGATAACCCTAGATGGGTTCCCACATGTTGCAAAGAAGTTAGATCACAGCAAGAATTCAAGCAAAACTTACAAGACGAAATCTCGTGAATCAACCAAAAGGAGAACAAGAACAGAGAGGACAGAGAGCATGAATAGAACAAAATTTCAGTGTTTCCACTCATTGAATCAGAGTGAGATACAAAGAGATACGCCCCAAAGACGCAAGGACAATCGAACAAGAAAGATTACAAGCTCGTCAAACCATCCTCCCTCTCCAACTCAAGAACACAACCCATACATGCTTGAGAGGGAATGATACACGCCTTTCAAGAACCCAACGAAGGGGACACAGAGGGAACACAACTTTGCCTCCACCAACAACTCTCAACCACTAAAGCCTAAAGCCAAAAGCACTCTAAAGCCTCTTTGACTAAAGGAAACTCTAAAATCCCTTTGAAGTGTTCACTGGCTTGCAGCCCTCCAACCTATTTATAGCCCACGGCTAACGGGTCTCCACCTGCTACGCCCGCTAAGTCCAACGGAGCCCGCCTCCGCCAGTGCCTTGCGAATTCCCGCTTTGCCCTCCCGCACTTTCCGGAAGCTTCCGCGCCCTTGTCTTGCACACCTCGCAACCACCTCGAGTCCTTGTCGCCTTCGACACATCCCGACCGCTCGACTCGCCACCGCGCCTAGTCCGGTCCACCGTGTCTCGCCACGACTTCGCAACCACTTCGAGTCCACGCCGCCTTCAACACATCCCAACCATTTCGACCTCGCCACCGCGCCTAGTCCGTCCATCGTGTCTTGCCACAACTTCACCCGATGTCCCGCGTCACACGCATAAGAAGCACATCAAATAGCACCGCCGATACATGAAAGCATAACTACCATCACTTACCATGCCGAAGTCCAAACTCGTCGAACAAACGAATATGCAACCTAATCCCGCACGCACTGTTTGACCAAAGTCCGATCGAGCCCAATCGCGCCACGCAACGACTGATCATTTAACTACTCAAACCAAACTCGACTTACCTAAACCAATGTCAATTACTCATCACACACAAGGGATGACCTCCACATGGTCTCTCAATGTCCCCTTGATGAGTATATTGACAAACCTAAAAGATGAAGTTGAGTTTGATTTGCAAAGTCCAACATGGTCCAAAGAAAAGAATGAAGCTAATGACCATGTCGATGTAGGAATACTAGAGCAACAACCGAAAGAGCAAATTTTTCTACAAAGCTCTAAAAAGATCCCAAACAAGCTTTTTCTTCTCTATTCTCCCCTTTGGCAATAAACACATCAAGAAAGTAAAAGAGAGAATAAGATCACAAATATGGATGAAAAGGTCAAGTTTGATTAATTCTAAGTATTTTGAGCCATGAGAATTATCCATAATGACCATAATGAACTACACCCACCATAACTCAATAAAAGGCAATCTAGATCATGACAACATAAATATAAGTTACTAGAGCACATAGATGACAATCTAAAATGTAATGCATTTTATGAGTAAGTCAAGTCATCAATGAGCAAAGTCTAGCTAGAGATATCCAAGGATGATGCAGCCATGTCAATAAGCTGCTTAACAAGGAAGTACTATTGAGACCAAATAGAGAGCTATGCTCAAGATTGAAACATTAGTTAAGTACTTGATTCTTTTTGTAGCTTTAAGCAAATTGAACACATAAAATATATTTTCTTTTGAAATTCATGGTTGTTGCCAACCAGATTTTTGTTTTATCATGTGCTAGGTCTCAAGCCTTATGCGACTACTCCAAGCGAAGCTTAAGAAGATAGTCTAGGTCACCCAAAACTCCCTAAGTTCATGCCAAGTGCAATGGCAAGCCGTCTCATAGGAAAGAATTGGTGAGATCAGCTTTTTCGCACAAAAGAGATCTTTTGCCTTTAACAAGTTGTGCTAACTCATGCAACATCAAGAGACTAAAACAACTCAACTGAGGCTCATTATAGATTCAACGCTCTACCCAAATTTATTTGACATGGCATGAATCATAAAAGGATAGCTCAAGAAAGACTAATCTCGAAAAGCTAACATGACAAGTTTTAGTTTGTTGAACAATTTTAATTAACTTATCATGGCGTGTTAGTCCATACATATGAAGTCATGATAAATCTAGCAAACTAAGCACAAGTCATGGCAAGGTGTAAAGCATTGAAGCATGTCATAACAGATAATAATCAAGGCTCAATGCAAATATATTACAATGCTAGATGCTGAAAATGCAAGAAAGTCCAGCTCCTCTCAACATTAGATGCAACTTTTAGTTCAAGTTGAGTTAAGTCAAAATTAAGCTCCAAAGAGCCCCAAAAGAACTCCCCTAACTAAAGCAATAAAAACGAAGTCAGCAAAGAAAACAAAGAATAGGCATCCCTAAAGCATAGATAAGATATAGAGAAAACTATGGCTTAGATCGACTCTCATCTACCCTATATGACTCTAGGACTATCAATCGCCCACCTAACACACCTAGAGCAAACACGCACTGCCTACCCGAGGGTGGCCCGACTCGCTAGAACCTAAAAGCAAAGGAGTGAGCTCAACCTAGTGAGAAGAGAGACAACTAATACGCAGATCCTAGAACCACAAGATAAGAGTAGGAAGACTAAGCAACTCGACTAGAGAAACACTCTAATCTATGCTAGGAGGACTAATCCCAAATGCACCCAAAATGCAATGCAACAACAAGGAGTAAGAGCATAATTAGTATAGTAAAGCAAAGAAAGAATAGAAACTCCTCACTACAAATCCATAAGGACAGATCACCCCAAGCTCTCTCTCAGAGCTGAAAACTCGAACTATCCAATGGCTTGGTGAAGATGTCACCAACCTGGTGGTCACTCTCCACAAACCGAGCACTATATCGCCTTCTCTACATGGTCTCTAAGGAAGTGAAAGCGAATATCAATATGCTTGGTCCGAGAGTGCCGCATGTGGTTCTTAGCAATGTTAATCGCAGGTGTTATCACAAAAGAGTGGAACACTATCTATGACTAACCCAAAGTCCCGCAGGTCGGCCATCCAAAGCACTTGGCTACAAAGAATCGGCCGCAATAACGCACTCGCCTCGCGGTGGATCGGTAACACCGATCGCCTCTTGAAGACCAGAAACAAGAGAAGTGCCAATAAATTGGCAGGTGTGCCGTATGCTCTTCCTATCTATCCTACAACCGCAAAGTCCGTGATCCGAGAAGGCTCTCAAGGAAAGACATGATGAGGAAGAGTACCGTATACCATAGTCAATGGTAACTCAAGGTACGAAGATGCGCTTTCACCGCCGACGGTGAGAGACGCGAGAGAAGCTCGAACGAGCACACGCATACACGTAAAAATGTATGTCCGGTCTCGAGGCAAGAGGTACAAGAGGGAGCCAATCATACCGCTAAACTCCTTTTGATCAACTCGCTTGCCATCCTCATCCGGGTCAAGATAGGTTGTAGAAGCCATGGGAGTCGACACACAGCTTACCATCACTCATGTCGGTTGCTCAGAGGTCACGAGTGTACTTTCCTCGATGAAGAAAGGTACCTCTCGAGTCCGCTTGATCCAAAGCCAAGGAAGAAAGTCAACTCACCCATCATACTCATCTCAAACTCGTGCTCATGACATCCGAGAACCTGGAAACCAGTATGGGAAGAGCCGCTAAATTTGATGTCATCCACATAAATCAATGAGCAGAAAGTCGGTGCCATGCCTACAGGATGAACAAGATCTTGTCTACTTTATCCATCTCAAAACCATGACTTAACAAGTAGGACTTAAGCCTCTCATACCAAGCTCTTGGGGCTTGTTTAAGTCCATACAAAGCTTTGGAAAGCTTGAAGACATGGTTTGGGTATTTGGGGTTTTAAACTGGAGGTCAGTTTGACGTAGACCTCTTCCTCAATAAAGCCATTGAGAAAGGTACTTTGACATCCATCCGTAGAGCTTGAAACCCTTAGAAGCTACAAAGGCAAGTAGGATTCTAATGGCTTCTAGTCTAGCTGTGGGCAAAGGTCTCTCAAATCTAGACCTCAACCCGAGAGAACCCCGAGCTACCGGGCCTAGCCTTGTTTCAATAACTATTCCATCCTCGCTCGCTTGTTCTTGAACACCCACTTAGTCCCAATAATATTGTGACTCGCTGGGCTCGACAAGCCACTGCACCTTGTTCCTCTCAAAATTTTCTAGCTCCTAATGCATGGCATTGACCCAAGACTCATCGTAAAGGGCGTGACAAACGCCCTTGGGCTCAAAGGAGGCAACAAAGGCGAATGGAGATGACTGGGAAAAGTTGGACTTAGAGCGTGTGACACGCTCAAGAGGTCTCCAATAACTGCCAAGGATGCCTTTTCGGATATATCGGGAGGTCCCGGATGAGGAGAAGAAGTAGCCTCTACCTCGTGCAGACGAGGCGGGTGACAGAGCCACTAGCTCGAGGAAGCAATAGGTAGGGCCGATCACCTTGAGGTGCCGTGGAAGAAGGCATCTCAGGGGAGGATGAGGAGCCAGATCGTAAACAACCGCCGCTCCATCGCCTCATCATCCACAAAGATGGTCTCGCATCGCTCTAAAGAACCTCGAGATATTCGCCTAGTCCTGACCGCCTCGCCAAAGGTCACCTCGCGGTCTCTACCAACTTGCTAGACTCACAGCCTGCACTTAAAATCCCGCAAGAAGTCGAGTAGCCTAGAAAGATACCGCCACAGAACGTGACTCGAACTTGTCTAGGTTCCCGCACTTTAATAAAGCATTTGCAACCAAACACACGAAATGAGAGACGCTGGCTTTCGCCGTATCTCACCATAAGAAGTGCGGTGCAAGTGTGCCCAAGAAAACTCGATTTGAAACATGACACACGGTCGCAATGGCTTCACCCAAAACTTCCTGTAGAGTACTCATCAAGCATCGCCCCGCCATCTCGACTAAGGTACGGTTCTTCCTCTCCACAACGCTATTCTCACGAGGACGATGGAGAAGAGAACCGTGCTCTACACTGCCTCCCACAAAACTCTCAAAGTAGGAATTCTTGAACTCGTGCCATTGTCACCGCGGATCGCTTGTAAGGCACCCGAAGCTCAATAGAAAGCCTACTAAAAAGACCTCGTAAATGTGAAAATATCCCATCCTTCGAGGCTAAGAAAACACCCAAGAATACCTCGAAGTCATCGACCACAACAAGAACATACCACTTCCTCCCGCCGATCAGACTCGAGCCGGTCCAACTCGGTCCATGTGGAGCAATGTCTCGGCATCGGTCATAGTAACTATGACCGAGGATGAGAAGCGGCAACCATCTTGCCGCGGCCGGCATGGAGCGCAAACAAGATCTTTGACCATCTTGAGTTTCGCACCACGAATGAGATCGTGGCCGCTAACTCGGGTCAAATGGTCAAATCCAATATGACCAAATCTCCTATGCCGTAAAGAGAGGTCGCGGACTCGGCAACTAAACACCGAGAGGATCGCAGATGACTCGTAAAACTCAGCACGAAAGATCCTCCCATAACGAAATCCCGCAAACCGCTTTACTCAAGAATCAAGAATTTTGCAATTGTTTTTCTTAAAGCTCACCTCAAACCGCTCATCGGTAAGTCGAGAAACCAAAGCAAATTGTAGTGCAGCTTACTAACCAAGGCAACATCTTTCAAAATGAAAGAATCATTCACGCACGCATCTTGGCGATGACGCGCCTGTGATGAAGCATCTCCAAGGTGATCTTCTCATCACCGAGCACGGACTAGGAAGAAAACCAACAAGAATCTCCCGCCATGTGTCGAGAACACCCGAGTCGACGAGCCAAACCTTTCCTTTCCTCGCCCGCGAACTCGAGTCAACAAGAGAGTAAAGTCTCAAAGACGGGTAAATCAACAGTGATTTTGGCACCCAATACCGAGTAACATGTCGAGCGTATGAGATAGTCAAGCACGATCGACTTTATCTACCCTAAGCTCTGTCACTCAAAGCGTAAGGTCTATGAGTAGACCAAGTCGCTGCTAGGTCCAATCGCTACGAGGAGCGAGTCGAGCATCCGCAACATGTCAACACGCCGTGGGTAGCCGTCTTGATGAGGAAAACGAGATCTACCCTTAGGACGGCGAAGTCACGACTAGGAGCATATCGAGGACTAAAACCGTAAAACTTAGTAAAACCGAGTCCTCGACATCGCCCAACCACGACTCAACAGCTTAGACCTCGTGTTGGTCCTAGGTGCACTCAAGGTCCGGGGCCGACCCGACACGCCCAAGAGACTCAACACGCCTCTACGCGCGATCTTGGCGCACCAAGCATCGATCGATCAGTGTCCATCCTTCGACAGAAGTGCAGTGATACTTCACCTGTGAGAGGTAGAAGCAAAGACGGGAGGCTTCGCCTTCCGAGAGGTCAAGCGGTAGGTGCAATCACCCATCGCCGTAAATCCCTCGGACATAGCGCCGACTTAAATTGACTTTCTCGGTCCCGGCTTAGTCTCGATCACACCGGTGCTATGGGTCTAAGCACGCAGTGGATGCTTCCTTATGTCCTCATAAAATCATATCCTAGACCTTGATTAAATCTGCAGATCTTATATTGGTCTAGAATAAGATTGAGCTTCTTCTGCCTCCTACAAATCTCTCGAGAGTGTTCATAAGGCACCGACACTCCAAAGAGAGAGGTGCAAGAAGAGCAGGGGAAGAAGAGACAGCAGAAGGTAAGGGAGCAAAAGAAGAACCAGCAAGAGCAGAGGGAAGAATGGCTTGTGCACGCACACCGACTCAAGGGACACCCCACGCTAGCCGCTTGGTTCACGTCGCTAAGCCGCCTCATCCTTACCCCGGGATTCTCCCTTCTCCACAATCACATTACACACACAATGTGGCTTCTCTAGAAGGTCCTTAGTTAGCTTCACACATTTCTCATCCAAAATCAATCAAGTCAGATTTTAGTTTGTTACAATTAATGCATGGTGAGCTAACAGGGTCCTTAGTAGCAAACTGTACAACTTCCTATCATGATCAATCATATCTTGAACTGTTTGGAGACAGCTTCAAGTTCAGCAGTTAACTTAGGACAGTTTAAGCAAGAATCAATCGGCTCAAGTAAAGAAGCTTGTAGTTCAGCAATTTTATGATATGTCCGTTTTAAGTTCATCTTCAAGTTATTGCCATTTTCACAAGACTCGGGCAGATCAAGGAGCATGGCATAAGATCCTCTAGCAGAATGTTCTTATCCTCACATGAGGTGGGAGAAGTAGTCTCATCAGAGTAAGTAGGGTAATGCCATCCTACTCAATTCTAACTCAGCAAGCGTACTAACATTCTTCACCTTAACAATATCAAGCTCTGAGGACACACTATCATGCGAGGTCCTTAGTTTCTCCATGTCACCCAATAGAGCACAAAGATGTATCACAATTATCACAGAGGGAGCAGATGTAAGAGAAGTAAGCTCTCGTGATAGTCTATCTACTTCTTCTTTAACTCAAGACACCTAGCCCTAGCTCTAGCATGAAAACCACCTAGCTTAAGAAAAGCATAATTGAGCTAGTCGTAGGTGGGGCATACCGTCCGAAGTCGGAGTAAAGCTCATTGTCGCCAGTCGCCCGAGGGCCATGAAGCACATGCCGAGAAGTCGCACGCCATCCTTGGGCTCTTGGTCACCCGCCCTTCGTCGTCGCCCATCCTTCCACCTCACCGAGGTCGAGGTCGCCGAAGGCGGTGAGGACGCGGTGGAAGAGCTTCTTGGCTTTGCCAAAGGCGGAACTTCTTCTTGCTTTGTGCAGAGCTAGAGGCTTTTGTTGCGGTTCTTGTCGGTGTAGTCATTCTTGCCCGAACCGCCATAGTCATTCTTGCCTTTCTCCGCCTTGGGCGCTTTGCCCAAATGTGGTTGGGGCCCCACACTCAAGCAAATCACCGGTCCTCCTCTCTTTCTCGTCCCTCCTCCCTTGTAAGCATGGGAGAATCTTTGAGCAAGGAGGGCCACCGCCATTCGCAGTCGCCTAATCGATCATCGCTATGTCACAGAGAGCAAGGGAGAATCCGCAAAGAGAATCGTAAGAAGAGGAACCAAGCCAACGTTGGATCGCTGACCAAAGCCATCGATCGTGACTTCGACTTACGAGACAACGCTAATCTCGTGAGTCTTGAGGCATGAGTACATCGCGCCAAGAGTCAAGGTCGAGAGGTATGTCGTGTCCTTGATGGTGGTCACTTTCATCTCCCAAACACGAGATCAAGTGCCGCGAGCATTTGATTTAGCGTTGTCCGAGTCGGGTATGTGAGACCGACCGCCGAGGTTGCTTAAGATCTTGTGGAAACGCCAAGCACTCATCGAGGACTCACCAAAGAAGCATCTCGAATTTGTTATATTCTCGCTGAACCGGTCCTCGTTGAACCGCCTTGGTCTCGGTGGTTCCCTCATGGTATGCGTCGAGGGTCACCCAGATATCGTAGGCGGACGACAGGTGAGATATGCGATCGAACTCGCTACGACTCAGGCCCTGAATAATGATGTTCCTTGCCTTAGCGTTTGCCTCAACATCATGCATATTCCCAGCATTGATGTTCTCATCGGCAGGAACAACAAACCGAACCTTGACCTTGCGCCAGATAGCGTACCCCTGAGCCTGGATGTATGTCTCCATTCGGCTCTTCCAGAAAGGGTAATCGATGCTGTGAGACCCCGGTTTATTAAACTTGTAATACTTAACCTTCCACTGGTTCTAGTATCACAAATAGAATAATCCATGCCTCGATGAACATGTGCCTCCCTAACAAGCAAAGACACATACATCAATTCCAAGCATGCATCATTTCCATACAATGTAATATAACAAGTCTACCAAAAGACATACATAATATAAGTTATTACAACACAAATGACCGCCAAATGACATAAATAACAAATAAGTAACAAATGAAGCAAAGTTGCCATAAGATGGCTTAAACCAAAAGACGACGGTTAGCCACATAACACCACAGTGGCAACCGACCGGGCCGCCAAGCTAATCGCCCTTAAATCGCCACAAAGACAACTCACAAAAGTGAGGTCCATCTGACTCACTATCATCCTCTCGCACAACACAAGCAATGCAGTGAGTACAAAATGTACTCGCAAGACTTACGAGTAGCAAGCCTATACATAGCTACATGAAAGTCAGTATTCAAAGGAATGTGGTTATATGGTTCTTTGGACGATAAAGCAAGTTTCATTTGCAATATTGTAATAGATTGAACAAGCAGTTTGTAAAATCTGTTTTAAGCATTTAAATAACAATGAGTAAGCATAAGTAACAGTATCCACCTAGAAGTGACTTTCCCAAAAGTCACCACAACATAGCATGAATCCTCGATTCATACCACCATCAAGTTTTAATTTTAAAATGTTGTAGTCTAACTCTTGAAAAGCTTATCCAAGCGTGTCCATAACCTAGACGAGGCTATTCGAATAGTTTTAATCCTCAGGGGTGTACCAATGTACCCACACTTCGCACCGCTTTGCCAAGCTATTAGCACACTTCCTTTGGTATGCCGGCACGCTAAGTCCTACGAACCCTTTCCAATGGAATATGCTAATCAAGAGACGCACGATGGGGGTTAATCCTTAGTGATCTCACGACTAAATATGGATCACAAGGACCCATACGTGGAGCAAGATACACCGCCCTCGCTGGTGCTCCTCCCTACAACGTGTCCATGTTGCATATAATCAAATATGCAACCCACCACGCGACTCATTAATTAACACAACCCAAAGTACTTGGCTAAGAGAGGTCCCATATCCTCTAGTGTGGTTAGCACGCACGTAATGCTCTGATAATGATACTCACAAGTAGTTCGGTCCTTAATTGACCCGCACCATTCCAATCACACCCAAAAGATCACACCATCTTACCATTGTGCCCAAGTCTAAATTGTTTTCATTTTCAGTTTTAGTTTTGCAATTTAGACAAAGCACAAGGCTGAAATATACATATTATAACAGCTAGGATCAAGGTTATCGACAAGTCGATAACCGCCATTTCTACCGATAGCTAAGCATGGCTAAGCATAATGACACGTAAACTACTAAGTGACAAGGGTCCATCCAATAACCCAAAATCACAGAAGTAACCTAGGCTTCGTAGTAGAGGAATAAACATTTCCTACCGATAATGCATCTAGTAGGCCAACTACCGACAATAGTTTAAAACAACATAGCAATGCATACATAGAATTTGCAAACAATATATTAGACTTTGAAAATAGTAGGAACAATATGATCAAATGAATACTACATCCGCTGTCTCGGTCAGTGCAGATCCGATGGTCACGTGGCTCAATATCGTAAATAAAATTATCTTCTAACCTAACGCGAAAAGGCGATAAGCAAATAAGAACGAAGAACACCAAATAAATCCCAACAAAGAAACACATCCAAATCTAATAAAATTTACACAACAGCTAGGGAATGATCTAAGACAATGATAGGAACAAGAATTTTGCAATTTGGACTTAACATGCAAAAGATATGAAAAAATGCTCTTTCTCACTTTATATCAACCTAATTAATAATTAGCACTGCTCATGGCGAAATTTTCTAGAATGACCTAGGGTCTGAAATTTTTATAGCAGAAAGATTATGACATCCTAATAACAAGCAAAGTTGGATTTACTAAATTTGGAGTTATACACATTTACTTATGATTTGTCTAAGTTATAAATCTAATGCAAGTCATTTGTCGAATTATGAACATGCTCAAATCCTATTTTATATGAAAGTATACTAACAGATGAATTTAACAAAATTGGTTTTGCACAATTTGATTTATACAGAAAAGATATGCATTTTTCAAGATTAAAGCTATTTCGAATATTCAAAATGACAGTAAATCGAGTTATTCCTAGTTACACAATATTCGCATTACAACATGCTTAAACCCATTTTTATAATAAACTAAAGTGATAACCAAATTTATTACGCTTGGATTTATCTAAAAGCTTAAAATGAATTAGTTATGAGTTTCTAAAGTTTTTATATCATTTTCATCGTTAAATAAATACTTACCAAATACGCATAAACTCCAAATAAAAGAATACGACGTGGACAACTCTCCACCCTTGATCTAAAATCCCACGGCCACGCTGTGTAAAACAAACAGACGCGCGCGCATCTAATCGAGCCCACCGCTGGATCAAGATCCAACGGCGCACGGCTGTGTATGCAACCGACGCGCGTTGCTTGGGCCAATCCCACCGCAGATCCGCAGATGGACGGTCCAGAGCGCACCAACGGCCGGAAGGTCCGACAGCACACACGATCTCACCGTTGATCGCAAGATCGACGGCCGAGAATGATCAAGGCATCCGAGGGTCCGACGCACTCACGATCCGGGCCGCAGATCTAAAAATGAACGTAGATATTGATCGCAGCTTCAAAAGAGATGCTGACATGTGGGACCGCATGTCAGTGGCTTCGAGTCACCCACGCTACCGGTTTAACCCACGCGCACAAGGCATCGGGTCCACTTGTCAGCGACTGAGAGTGGCGGTTAGGACAGGATTTAAGCTTCTAATGATTACCATTAACTAGGCACTAATGAATACTGGAATTTGATTTTAATCCCTCGGGCCCACAAGTCAGCGACTGAGAGGAGGTTTCCGACAGGGATTAAATGCCGACATATTAATTAACCAATGATTAACATTAATGATATCGGAACAGTGCGGGATTGAACCAGAGAGCGATTTGAGGATATTGGGCCCACTGGTCAGTGGCTCAACGACAATGATTTAGACATAATTAATAACTAATGATTAGCAATTAATGTGTCCTAATCAAATGACGAAAACGGGAGCTCTGTGCAGGCAAAACCCGAACGAGTTCAACGGCAAATCGCCGGCGACACTGGCCGCGGCGGTGCCGAACAAGAGCCAAAATGGATTCGCAATAGCACTACGAATCTAATGGTGGCATTCTCACCGCCGCGAGGACTAGAACGCCGCCAGCCGAAAACGAAAATGGGAGCTATCGCTAAATACGAAAATCGCGATGAGCTCCACCGCAAGCCTAGGATGCGGTGCCAGAGCCACTATGACTAATAAGAAGCTACCTTAGTGACAAGAAGCTTCAAAGATGGCCGAGATGCTTGATCACGTGAACGCTCACGACTTGGAGAAGAAAGATTGAAAACGCGCTCGAGCCAAATGAGTGATACTAAAGCATCAAAATAGCTTCATTAAGGTCCATGAAGCTATATGAGCAAGCAATTGAAAGTGGAGCACTCACTGAAATGAGGAAGAAGATGACCAATTGGCCGAATTTGAACAAACCCCAAATTGACAATTCCCGAGAATCAAATCCAAAATTAAGTGAGGGGAAATGTTCAAGATGATAAAGAGATAAGGTTAGGAAAAGAAACATGAAGGAGGACCACTGGAACACCAAGAACACCAATGGAGCTCCACGGTCAACAATGGCGATTCGCCATTTTGAGGTGTTAAGCTCCAATATTGAGAATGAAGCTTGATGGTGGTCTAAAGAAATACCAGAGGCATTGAGAGTGCTTATAAAGCCATGGAAGCATTAGGGTTTGCATCACTCCTCTCTCGCGCAAAACACACAGAGCACAAATGCGCCGACAAGGAAAAGATAAAAGCCGGTGCACTAGGCATGGCATGGCCGAAAGTGTCTCCTACGACCCTCATCGCTGACTAGGGCGCCGTAGGAAGCATGAGATGACACCGCCATAACCCCTACCGTGCTCGCACGGCTCAAGGTTGAAGAAGACCAGGAAAGATGCTCGCGATTTTGAGCCCTACGATCTAAATCGACGGCCACGAAAGCGCCACGCCACGGGTTTTAAAACACAACGGAGATTGCAGCCTTACGATTAGAAACGAACGCTCAGATAGCTCCACGCTGTAAACTCAATTTACAACGAAAGACGCGAGCGCTGGATCTTAATCCAACGGCTCGATTCAAAAATGCAACCGAGGGTCCGAAGGTTTCGAGAATCTCAACGGTTGGATGGGGATCTAACGGTTGAAACTCACACTTGCAACCGAAGGTCCGGAGGGTTACACACGCCGGCCGCGCGATCAAATCGACTGACGAGATCCAAGCGCGCTTTAAAGAGTGGCTCGGTGCAGTTAGTTGACTGGACCGAATCAATTGGCTCGAGCCCGAGTCTGACTTGAACCCGAGTAACAGTAAACCGAGTTTGACTTTGAAAAAGAACAGAGAATTTGAAAGATTTATTTGAGGTAGCAAATTAACTCCAAAAATTATGAAATTTTTACAGGAGCTTGCTAACTCAAATATTAACCTTGTGTAAAATTTTCAGAGGTTTTTATCTTGTGAATAAATCTCCAAAATTCTGCAAGGCTCTGTTTTAATGTTTGACTGAGAGTCAAACAGTTTGATCGCTCTAAAAATATTCAAACAATTTCTAAAAATTGTGAAATTTTTCAGAGGGTCACATACCATCACGAGACTTAGGAAAATATTTCCAGAGGATGATCATAAGATTTGACAAGATTGTTTTTGCAATGTCAAGATTTGGATCAACAAGACTTGTGACAATGTATTTCCATAATTCCTGAACAAGAATTGATTGGCACAAAGGAAATACATGATGTAAGAAAAAGTTTTAATTTCTACTGATTTTCTTACATTTGAAACACAAGCCTAAAGTTGGGATGTTACAAAACCTCCTCCTTACAAGAATCTCACCCGAGATTCTGCTTACTCGAGAAGAAGGATGGGTAATCTGCACGAAGACGATCCTCGCGCTCCCAAGTTGCCTCATCTTCGTAATGGTTTGACCACCGAACTTTAAGGAACTTGATGACACGGTTCCTTGTCCTTCGCTCGCATTCTTCGAGAATACGAACAAGATGCTCATGATAGGTCAAATTTTCTTGCACATCGAGATTTTCCAACGAGTTTCCTCAATCGAACACGGAGGCACTTCTTTAAGTGTGACACATGGAACACGCTGTGCACACCTCGTGAAGTCGCAACCCAATCTGTGATGCAACGGCTCCAATCCTCTCGATGATGCGATAAGGCCCAACATATCGAGGAGCTAACTTGCCCTTGATGCCAAAACGCTAATGGCCCTTCAAGGGTGAGACCTTGAGATAAACAAAGTCATTGGGCTCAAAGCTCAACTCCCGACGACGACGATCCGCGTAGCTCTTTGCTCGATCGCCACGCGCAGATGCTCACGAATCACCGAACTTGGCTTTCGCCTCATTGATGGAATCGCCCAAGAATCGACGCCACCGCCACCAGTTCAAAGGGGTTCTACACTTCCTCCCATACAAAGCCTCAACGGTGCCATGCCAAGACTAGCTTGAAACGTTGTTGTAGGAGAACTCGCAAACGGCAAGCACTTCTCCCACTTCTTTCCATAGGAAAGAACACAGCATGGAGCATATCTTCCAACACTTGGTTGACTCTCTCCGTCGACCATCGCTTGAGGATGATAGGTGAATCGAAGAAAGACGTGTACCCATCGCTTTTGCGATTATGCCAAAAGCGAGAGGTAAAAGAGAACCACGATCCGACACAATCGCTCGTGGCACACCATGCAAACATACAATGCGAGACACATAGAGATCCGCCACCGCTAACACCGAGATTGGTACGCGATCGCGTAAAATGTGCTACCTTCACAATCGATCAATGACAACCCGTATAGCATCCTTCCCGTAAGAAGTACGGGCGCACGGTGATGAAATCCATACCAACGGAATCCCACTTCCACTGTGCATCGCAAAGGCTCAAGAAGGCTCGCTGGACGACGATGTTCAGCCTTGACACGACAACACACGCCGCACTTGGCCACGAACCCGCAATCTCGCGTTCATGCGAGTCCACCGTAATCTCGTCAAGATCTTGATACATCTTGGTAGCTCCAGGATGGATAGTCAAAGGGAGTCATGGGCCTCGCGAGAATCAAATCCCGCAATTCCATGACCTTCGGAACCACCAAGCGCCGCCCAAATCACACAACACCGTGTTCATCCTCGTAAAAGCACTTAGCTGTCCCGCTCTTGATGTTTCGCTTGATTTGGATCACACCAACATCTGTCATTGGCAGCCTTGATTTGTTCCACCAAAGTCGGTTGCACAACCAAGGTAGCAAGAGAACCATGCTCAATCAATCCCAAATTAAGCCGCTGAAATTCTTCGAGAAGGGTAGGTTGTTGCTCTTGAAGTGACAAGGTATTGCAATACACCTTATGATCGAGTGCATCCGCAACAACATTAGCCTTACCCGTGATATCAATGCCCATATCATAATCTTTGATCAATTCCAACCATCTCTCTCGCTCGAGGTTCAGATCTGGTCGGGTGAACAAATATTTCAAGCTCTTGTGATCGAACACACCTCACAATGTTACCAATGAGGTAATGCCGCCAAATCTTGAGTGCATGAACCATCGCAGCCTAACTCCAAATCATGGGTAGGGTAGTTGAGTTCATGAGGCCTCAATCGCCTCGATGCATAGGCCACTACCTTGCCTTCTTGCATAAGAACGCAACCGAGTCCTCGCCGAGAGGCATCACAATAAATGTCAAAGCTCTATGCACATCGTGAGAACAAGCACCGAGCCGAAGTCAACCGCCTTTTGAGTTCTTGAAAACTCAAATCACAAGCAGATGACCACACGAATTTCTTTTCTTTCTTGAGCAATTCGGTCATGGGCTTAGCAATTTTGGAGAAGTTCTCGATAAAGCGCGTAGTAGCCCGCTAAACCAAGGAAACTCCTCACATCGGTGATCGACTTGGCTGCCCTCAAGATAGAACATCGACCTTGCTAGGATCTATCATGACACCACCCTGAAAGAACATGGCCCAAGAATGCCACTTCTTCAACTGTAACTCGACTTGCCGAACTTAGCATACAAAATGATGCTCACGCAGCTTTCCCAATACAACTGCAGATGCTCAAGATGCTCTTCTTCACTCTTGGAGTAAATAAGAATGTCATCAATGAAAACCACAACAAACTTATCCAAATACTCCATGAACACCGAAGTTCATAAGGTTCATGAACAAAGTCGAGCATTGGTCAAACCGAAGACATGACGGTGTACTCGTAAAGGCCATAACGAGTAGTGAATGCCGCCTTTGAATATCCTCACTGATCCGACTTGATGGTAACCCAATCTCAAGTCAATCTTGAGAACACACAAGCCCCACCAATCGGTCAAAGAGATCATCAATACGAGGCAAAGGATATTTGTTTTTCACCGCTACTTCATTCAATGGACGGTAATCAACACACATACGCAGGTCTTGTCCTTCTTATTTACAAAATAACCGGACAACCCCAAGGAGATGAGCTAGGACGGATGAAGCCTTTTGCTTGAAGTTCACCCAATCGCTTCTTCACTCTTCTAACTCATTAGGAGGCATTCTGACGGCGCTTTAGAAATCGGAGCTGCATCGGCAACAACTCAATCACAAACTCCAAGTCTCGAATCGAGGCATACTGCAAATCTTCGTGGAAGACATCCACAAAGTCACTGCATCAGGCACATCCTAAATCTCCAAGGTCGGCTTAGCTTCAAGGGCACAAAGGTGTGGCCCTCGCACTGTGGTGAAATCCCAACTTGCTCGCTTGAGGGACTAGTGAGGAAAACCATCTTCCGCACAATCGATTTGCCCCAAGTGTTGGGACAACCAATCCATACCAAGAATCACATCCGACACGCCGAGTCAAGTAAGATGAGATTCGCCAAGAATTCCACTCCTTCAATATTAATGGGAACGCCCGACATTCTTGATCGCTCATTTCCGCCTCCCGAGAGCGAATAAGCAAAGGAATCCCCAAAGGAACAAAGTGAAGGTCACAATCAGCAGAAATGATCTCAAATAAAGGAATGTGAAGCTCCGAGTCAAACAAGATCGCAGCAGGACGATAACTAACAAGGAACGACCCAACACAACGCCAGTGCCTCCCGAGCCTCCTCACCGAGATGTGGTTGACTCACCACCCCGACACCCCGAGTCTTCGGATCACCTCGTCGTGTGTGACCATTCCCGCGCCCTCCATTAGGACGCAGGGGCTGCTCCAGCCTCTCGCGGCAATCGCAGCATAGTGGCCCTTCTTGTTGCAGCGGCAGTAACGCCGCCACTGGGTGCGGAGCGCAACTCGCCGCTGAGTCGCAGTGCACGTGGTCAAACACGCCGCGGGAACGAGCAATCGGCGCCGACGGCCTCGGCGGTGGTGAAGCCAAAGCACGAGCTCTCGTGCGGGCCCGACACGGGACGAGTGAGGCCGGCTCAGGCAAACCGATGGGCCTCCCACTTGCGCTATGGGACTCACTCAGCGCCTTCGCTTGTGTGTCGGCGACGATGGCCTTGTCAACCAAGGCCCGAAGTCGTCAAAGTCCACTATAGATAGCTTGTCCGCAGCTCCTGACAAACCATCCATGAACTTCTCCCCGCTTAGCCTCATCGAAGCCACCTCTCCGAGCATAACGAGCCAAGTGATTAAACTCGTGAGAGATACTCCGAGACGGTCTTGCGCCCCGCTTGCGCAAGAAACTCCTTCTTCTTGAGCTTCATCAGCCCTCGTGAATGTGGGCCCGACGTAAAAGCAGATCGAAACTCATCCCACGACAACGTGGCTCGCGGGCTGCATGGCGAGAAAGTTCTCCCACCAAGAGAGTGCCGCACCTCGCCGATGGGATGCAAAGAGTGCCCGCCCGCTTCCCGGCATCGAGCGATATTGAGCTCGCCAACAAGACGCAATAATCATCCGCGCCGAGTGGATCCTCCGACGAGAGAAAGTGGGTGGTCAGCAGCACGGAGAAACTCCGCAAGCCCACCACGAGATCGGTGGCCACCACCTCTGCATCCCGGCACCAGCAGGAGTGGAGGTGTTCTCGTGAATGACCTCCAAGATCCGGTCCGGTCCATGCGATTCCGCCGACCGAGCCGTAACCTCACCATGGTCTGAGGAGGGGAAGCTCTCATCGGAACCACCGGCCGATCATTGTTGTGGTGGTTCTTGTCATCCTGCTCCACAAAAATAGGTTAAACACAACTCCGAACAGAGACAAAGAAAACAACTAACCCTAAACAACTCCAAAAGCTCAAGTAACCACACAAAATTACAGCAAGATCATAAAGGTAACAACCATCCTCCTATTATGACTAACTCGTATGGAAAACGAGTAATCAATTTTAGGAAGACAACTTTCGAATGTTAACTGTTCAAAACAAAGAAGGAAACAGGTGAGATATTTACTAAAGAAAGGTTAGACACTAAGCTAACTCATATCACTTCTTACCCTTTTATTCCCACAGATTTTAGTGGATTTAACCTCTCATTTTCAGCACTTTTACTACCTAAATGCTAGCTGTCCAGAAATTTATTGCTTGCTGTCCAGATTTTCCCATTCAATCATAATAAATTTGTAGCTCCCAAAGATCTCCCCGATCTTCTCAAAACAGCCAACACTTTCATTTTATAACTCTCATGGTTTACCCAAAACCAATCTACTCGATAAACAACTATCTTTTGAAAGAAGATGAGAGGAAAACTCAAGCTTTCAAATTCAGTTTAGAATGAGGTGAGGTGAGCAAACTAAGATAGGTGAGGAGTAAACTGAGAACTTACTTAAGATTTTCAGAAAGCACCGCATTTGGAAAGTAAGTTTTCAAAATATACTAGGGACGACCAAGCTAGGGTTTCGACGGTCAAGATGGCTCGATACTAAGCTCGTGAGACCCTGGGTTTATTAAACTTGTAATACTTAACCTTCCACTAGTTCTAGTATCACAAATAGAATAATCCTGCCTCGATGAACATTTGCCTCCTGCAACAAGCAGACACATACATCAATTCCAAGCATGCATCATTTCCATACAATGTAATATAACAAGTCTACCAAAAGACATACATAATATAAGTTATTACAACACACCGACCGCCAAATGACATAAATAACAAATAAGTAACAATGAAGCAAAGTTGCCATAAGATGGCTTAAACCAAAAGACGACCGTTAGCCACATAACACCATTGTGGCAACCGATCGCCGCCAAGCTAATCGCCCTTAAACCGCCACATCACAACTCACAAAAGTGAGGTCCATCTGACTCACTATCATCCTCTCGCACAACACAAGCAATGCAGTGAGTACAAAATGTACTCGCAAGACTTACGAGTAGCAAGCCTATACATAGCTACATGAAAGTCAGATTCAAAGGAATGTGGTTATATGGTTCTTTGGACGATAAAGCAAGTTTCATTTGCAATATTGTAATAGATTGAACAACAGCTTGTAAAATCTGTTTTTAAGCATTTAAATAACAGCAAGTAAGCATAAGTAACAGGTATCCACCTAGAAGTGACTTTCCCAAAGTCACCACAACATAGCATGAATCCTCGATTCATACCACCATCAAGTTTTAATTTTAAAATGTTGTAGTCTAACTCTTGAAAAGCTTATCCAAGCGTGTCCATAACCTAGACGAGGCTATTCGAATAGTTTTAATCCTCGCAGGTGTACCAATGTACCCACACTTGCATCGCCTTTGCCAAGCTATTAAGCACACTTCCTTTGGTATGCCCGCACACGCTAAGTCCTACTAACCCTTTCCAATGGAATATGCTAATCAAGAGACGCACGATGGGGGTTAATCTCAGTGATCCGCCGACGAAATATGGATCACAAGGACCCATACGTGGAGCAAGATACACCGCCTCTGCTGGTGTTCCTCCCTACAACGTGTCCATGTTGCATATAATCAAATATGCAACCCACCACGCGACTCATTAATTAACACAACCCAAAGTACTTGGCTAAGAGAGGTCCCATATCCTCTAGTGTGGTTAGCACGCACGTAATGCTCGGATAATAGATACTCACAAGTAGTTCGGTCCTTAATTGACCCGGGCACCATTCCAATCACACCCAAAAGATCACACCATCTTACCATTGTGCCCAAGTCTAAATTGTTTTCATTTTCAGTTTTAGTTTTGCAATTTAGACAAAGCACAAGGCTGAAATATACATATTATAACAGTTTGTGTGATCAAGGTTATCGACAAGTCGATAACCGCCCATTTCTACCGATAGCTAAGCATGGCTACATAATGACACGTAAACTACTAAGTGACAAGGGTCCATCCAGAGAACCCAAAATCACAGCAAGTAACCTAGGCTTCAGTAGTAGAGGAATAAATATTTCCTACTGATAATGCATCTAGTAGGCCAACTACCGACAATAGTTTAAAACAACATAGCAATGCATACATAGAATTTGCAAACAATATATTAGACTTTGAAAATAGTAGGAACAATATGATCAAATGAATACTACATCTGCTTGCTCGGTCAAGTGCAGATCCGATGGTCGCTGTGGCTCAATATCAGAAATAAAATTATCTTCGTAACCTAACGCGAAAAGGCGATAAGCAAATAAGAACGAAGAACACCAAATAAATCCCAACAGCAAAACACATCCAAATCTAATAAAATTTACACAACAGCTAGGGAATGATCTAAGACAATGATAGGAACAAGAATTTTGCAATTTGGACTTAACATGCAAAAGATATGAAAAAAATGCTCTTTCTCAGCCTTATATCAACCTAATTAATAATTAGCACTGTTCATGGCGAAATTTTCTAGAATGACCTAGGGTCTGAAATTTTTATAGCAGGAAGATTATGATATCCTAATAACAAAGCAAAGTTGGATTTACTAAATTTGGAGTTATACACATTTACTTATGATTTGTCTAAGTTATAAATCTAATGCAAGTCATTTTTCAGAATTATGAACATGCTCAAATCCTATTTTATATGAAAGTATACTAACAGATGAATTTAACAAAATTGGTTTTGCACAATTTGGATTTATACAGAAAAAGATATGCATTTTTCAAGATTAAAGCTATTTCTGGAATATTCAAAATGACAGAAATTGAGTTATTCCTAGTTACACAATATTCTACATTACAACATGCTTAAACCCATTTTTATAATAAACTAAAGTGATAACCAAATTTATTACGCTTGAATTTATCTAAAAGCGCTAAAATGAATTAGTTATGAGTTTCTAAAGTTTTTATATCATTTTCAGTCGTTAAATAAATACTTACCGAAATACAGACAAACTCCAAATAAAAGAATACGACGTGGACAACTCTCCACCCTTGATCTAAAATCCTACGGCTCACGCGCGCCGAAAACAGCGCACGCGCGCCAAACCTAATCGGAGCCCACCGTTGGATCAAGATCCAACGGCGCACGAAGGTGTATGCAACCGGACGGTGCGGTTGCTTGGGCCAATCCCAGCCGCAGATCTGCAGATGGACGGTCCAGAGCGCACCAACGGTCGGAAGGTCCGATTGCACACACGATCTCAGCCGTTGATCGCAAGATCGACGGTCGAGAATGATCAAGGCATCCGGAGGGTCCGAATGCACTCACGATCTGGGCCGCAGATCTAAAAATGAACGGTAGATATTGATCGCAGTTCAAAAGAGATGCTGACATGTGGGACCGCATGTCAGTGGCTTCGAGTCACCCACGCGCTGGTTTAACCCACGCGCACGCGGCATCGGGTCCACTTGTCGATCGAGAGTGGCGGTTAGGACAGGATTTAAGCTTCTAATGATTACCATTAACTAGGCACTAATGAATACTGGAATTTGATTTTAATCCCTCGGGCCCACAAGTCAGCGACTGAGAGGAGGTTTCCGACAGGGATTAAATGCCGACATATTAATTAACCAATGATTAACATTAATGATGTCTAACATGCGGATTGAACCGAGAGCGATTTGAGGATATTGGGCCCATCGTCGCTGGCTCAACGACAATGATTTAGACATAATTAATAACTAATGATTAGCAATTAATGTGTCCTAATCAAATGACAAAACGGAGCTCGTGCGGCAAAACCCGAACGAGTTCAACGGCAAATCGCCGCGACACGGCGCGCGCGCGAACAAGAGCCAAAATGGATTCGCAATAGCACTACGAATCTAATGGTGGCATTCTCACCGCGCGCGAGGACTAGAACGCCGCTAGCCGGAAAACGAAAATGGGAGCTTCATCGCTAAATACGAAAATCGCGATGAGCTCCACCGCAAGCCTAGGATGCGGTGCCGAGCCACTAGGACTAATAAGAAGCTACCTTAGTGACAAGAAGCTTCAAAGATGGCCGGAGATGCTTGATCACGGTGAAAGCTCGACGGACTTGGAGAAGAAAGATTGAAAACGGCGCCCTGAGCCAAATGAGTGATACCAAAGCATCAAAATAGCTTCATTAAGGTCCACAGAAGCTATATGAGCAAGCAATTGGAAAGTGGAGCACTCACCTGAGCTGAGGAAGAAGATGACCAATTCGCCGAATTTGAACAAACCCCAAATTGGACAATTCCTGAGAATCAAATCCAAAATTAAGTGAGGGGAAATGTTCAAGATGATAAAGAGATAAGGTTAGGGAAAAGAAACATGAAGGAGGACCACTGGAACACCAAGAACACCAATGGAGCTCCACGGGTCAACAATGGCGATTCGCCATTTTTGAGGTGTTAAGCTCCAATATTGAGAATGAAGCTTGATGGTGGTCTAAAGAAATACCAGGAGGCATTGAGAGTGCTTATAAAGCCATGGAAGCATTAGGGTTTGCATCACTCCTCTCTCGGGCGGCAAAACACAGAGCACAATGTGCGGCCGACAAGGAAAAGATAAAAGCTGGTGCACTAGGGCATGGCATGGCCGAAAGTGTCTCCCACGACCCTCACTGTTGACTAGGGCGGCCGTAGGAAGCATGAGATGACACTGCCATAACCCCTACCGTGCTCGCACGGCTCAAGGTTGAAGAAGACCAGGAAAGATGCTCGGGCGATTTTGAGCCCCACGATCTAAATCGGACGGCCACGAAAGCGCCACGCCACGGGTTTTAAACACAACGGGAGATTGCGAGCCTTACGATTAGAAACGAACGACTCGAGATAGCTCCACGTTGTAAACTCAATTTACAACGAGTAAGACGCGGCGTTGGATCTTAATCCAACGGCTCGATTCAAAAATGCAACGGAGGGTCCGAAGGTTTGGAGAATCTCAACGGTTGGATGGGGATCTAACGGTTGAAACTCACACTTGCAACCGGAAGGTCCGAAGGGTTACACACGCGCGGGCCGTGCGATCGAAATCCGACGGACGAGATCCAAGGCGCGCTTTAAAGAGTGGCTCGGTGCAGTTAGTTGACTGGACCGAATCAATTGGCTCGAGCCCGAGTCCGACTCGAACCCGTAACGATGAAACCGAGTTTGACTTTGAAAAAGAACAGAGAATTTGAAAGATTTATTTGAGGTAACAAATTAACTCCAAAAATTATGAAATTTTTACAGGAGCTTGCTAACTCAGATATTAACCTTGTGTAAAATTTTCAGAGGTTTTTATCTTGTGAATAAATCTCCAAAAATTCTGCAAGGCTCTGTTTTAATGTTTGGTGAGAGTCAAACAGTTTGACGCCTCTAAAAATATTCAAACAATTTCTAAAAATTGTGAAATTTTCAGAGGGTCACATACCATCACGAGACTTAGGAAAAATATTTCCAGAGGATGATCATAAGATTTGACAAGATTGTTTTTGCAATGTCAAGATTTGGATCAACAAGACTTGTGACAATGTATTTCCATAATTCCTTGAACAAGAATTGATTGGCACAAAAGGAAATACATGATGTAAGAAAAAGTTTTAATTTCTACTGATTTTCTTACATTTGAAACACAAGCCTAAAGTTGGGATGTTACAGATGCCATCGAAAATGGGCGGCTTGGTCGAGTACTTGTCCGTCGCTATGGCTCTTGAGACCGGTTAAGATCTGTTGATTAGAGCTAACCTGCTCTGATACCAATTGTAGGACCGGAAAGGCAACTAGAGGGGGGGGTGAATAGGAAAACAAACTTTTTTTCTCCCAAATAAAATTCAATACGAATCTCACTCTAATAGCTATGAAAGCTATGAAGATCAATCAGTCAAGCACAGCGGAAGACTTGTATTGAATCCAATCAAAACCCCAAAAGAAACAACCACAAACACAAGGAGACAAACTGATGAAGCGATGCACGAAGCTATAGTGGTCGGTGAACGCAGACTCGTAGCTTGTACTCGAAATGAACAAAGGCTCGAAAGAAGAGTACTGAAGCTACGATGTCTTGCTACGATTTGTAGCAAGAACTCGAGATGAATAGTACTTGATGCTACAAGAGTCGGTGAACAATGCATCGTAGCTTGTACTGAAATGATCGATGCTCGAAAGAAGAGTACTGGCTACTTGTCTTGCTACAAGCACTCGTAGCAAGAACTCAAGATAAATAGTACTCGATGCTACAGATAAAATCAGCACAAGAAACTGAACTTCAGCATGATTTCAAATCGAAAATTGATCTAACTTTTGCTCCACAACTCCAAACTTCACAAGACTTGACACACACCTTCTCAAGGATGTCAGAACCTATTTTGAGCAACGATCGTGAAGATCCTTGCCAAAGTTCAGACATTTCTCCATTTGAGTGAAGGTGGTTCAAAACCGAGTCAAAAGCGAAATCTGATCTAGAGACTTGCTCGTGGGTAATTGATGATCAAGATAACCTAGATGGGTTCCCACATGTTGCAGACAAGTTAGATCACGAAAGAATTCAAGCAAAAACTTACAAAGACGAAATCTTAGGAATCAACCAAAAGGAGAACAAGAACAGAGAGGACAAAGAGCATGAATAGAAGAAAACTTGTGTTTCCACTCATTGAATCAGGAGTGAGATACAAAGAGATACGTCCCAGTAACGCAAGGACAATCGAACAAGAAAGATTACAAGCTCTCAAACCATCCTCTCCCTCTCCAACTCAAGAACACAACCCATACATGCTTGAGAGGGAATGATACACAGTCTTTCAAGAACCCAACGAAGGGGACACAGAGGAACACAACTCGCCTCCACCAACAACTCTCAACCACTAAACCCTAAAGCCAAAGCAGACTCTAAAGCCTCTTTTGACTAAAGGAAACCCTAAAATCCCTTTGAAGTGTTCACCTGGGCTTGCAGCCCCTCCAACCTATTTATAGCCCACGGCTAACGGGTCTCCACCCCGTTACGCCCGCTAAGTCTAACGGAGCCTTCGAGTCCACGTCGTCTTCGACACATCCCGATCGTTCGACCTCGAGCGCCCTGCGCCTAGTCCGGTCCACCGTGTCTTGCCACGACTTCACCCGATGTCCTGCGGTCACACGGACAAGAAACACATCAAATAGCACCGCCGATACATGAAAGCATAACTACCATCACTTACCATGCCAAGTCCAAACGTCAAACAAACGAATATGCAACCTAATCCCGCACGACCAAGTTTGACCAAAGTCCGATCGAGCCCAACTGCGCCACGCAACGACTCGACTCCGAACTACTCAAACCAAACTCGACTTACCTAAACCGATGTCAATTACTCATCACACACAAGGGATGACCTCCACATGGTCTCTCACCCTGTCCTTTGATTTTTGATACAGTGGCTGGATGACTAATGCATAGCACCATACAATGGTCAATTTTCTTCTCAACGGTAGATGATTCATTTCCTTTCATGAGTGTTCCAAGAGGTGCAACACTCCATATAAGATGGCGCATGGATGCTTCTCGAGTTGCTAAAATGAACTCAGGTGTATCACTTGCAGCGTAAGAAACCTCGTACACTTGTGTTCTGGATAAAGGTGGCATATTACTGCAACACAATTTCTTTGGTACATATACACGAGAAATAATTAAGGCATATAGAATGAATGAATAGAAGCTTGTTTGGCTGATATTTACTAAACAAATGGAGTATTTGACATATACTCCGTTCTCAAATAGTTGACGTTCTGTTGTGTATTTATCTCTTCCAGGACGTCAACTAAATCCATCCGGAGGAGTATATCCCATCCTTGTTTACTGTTTGTTGGACTTCTTCAGAAGCCTGGCCTGGCGTTCCTGTGACAGCAGGCGGGCGAAATGGACCAGCTCCTCCTCATTGGTACCCCTGTTCATGTCGGGCTCGTTCTTGCCTGTCTCGACGTTCACCTTGCACGTCTGCCTCTTCAGCAGCGCCTTGCCGACGTTGACGAGCCTGTTCAGGTTCTCCGGCGTGGACACGTCCACGGAGGCCGTGTCGCCCTTGAGCTCGTCGTCCTGGATGCGGAGGTAGCGCTTCTCGCAGTGCAGCGCCTGGAAGAGCACCGAGGCGTGGATGTCGACGAGGTCGGCGCTGGCCTGGCTGAAGCTGTCGATCAGCGGCGTGGCGCCCTCCTTGTAGAGCCACCCGAGGATGCCCCACTTGCTGCACTCGGCGGCGTCGAACTTCTCCTCGATCTTGGCCGACCCGGTGCCCAGCGACAGGATCATGAACTTGCCGTAGTCCGACGGCTTGATAGGGAAGAAGTCCTGGTTACCCATAAGGATCTGCTTGCTTACATGGGTCATCGCCAGCAGCGTCTGTGTCAAATTATCCAAAATGAGTACACATAAGCATAAAAAAAGTTTAAAAAAAAACTGACTGTATAGTATTTGGGCAGAGAGTTCTAGATCAGAAGGCCCAACAAGCTAGTGCGATGACTTTTCTCTCTGTTTTTTTTTTATAAAATAAATGACTTTTCTCTTTTTCTTTTCTTTTTTAAGGTAGAGCTCAGCTTTTATTTAAAGCTAATAACGAGTCTTACGATAAATAACTTTTCTCTTTTATTTAATAACTACTACATTCAGTCTAGATTCAATATACTAGTCATCAACCACCCGTGCATCCGCACTTGCTACGTGGTTTCAACAATATTATGTTATTGATAATATAAGAAAAATTCTATTAGTAAACTTTGGTTTTCACAATTTCTAAAACGACTTATATTTAGAATCGAAGGTAGTACTAAATAGACATAATTATGAAGATAAATTAATAGCCGGAAACATTTCCTTATAGAGCTTGGACTCTTCCCACGCGTTTGCGGACTCCTGGTTTTGGTTACTCTGTTCAATTGGAAAGATTATTTAATCAATGCCGACATCATATTCCATATTAGCAAAGGATACGTCCGGTAGTTTGAGAGCAAACCGTGTTGTACTCAAACACTCGTGTATGTTTCGATGTGTTTAGAAGGATCAAGCCATCACAAAGTTCTATTCCTAGTACAAACTCTTATGGATGGTTATGATTTTCCCTTTTCTCTGATTAACGTGGGAATTTCTACCTTTTTTCCTTTTCTCCAATTAATGTGGGAATTTCTAGTATTTTTACCTCCTAGGATTAATATGGGGGCTCCTAATTATGAAGATAAATTAATAGCCGGAAACTTTTCCTTATAGAGCTTGGACTATATCTTTCCTCATAATTGTTTTAGCTTTTACATATTTATTGCTAATTATATGTACGCTTATTATGGATATATATGTTTATGAAATTAGTTATCCCTTTAAATTTAAATTATTACTAATTCATGTATGCGTGATCGATTTCAGATGACATGTAGCTTTGGCAAAACCCAATAGGCTGGCAATGTTAAACGCCATCACTTTTCACTGTTTTGCATCGTGCAGAGAGAGCGAGATAGAGGGTAGTGCATCACATGCAACTGGGTTGTTCTGTGGCAAAAATAATGCAGATTCTTCTAGTGATAACAACACTAAGTTTTAATAGAGAGATTAGAAAGTTTGCTACTTTTAATAGGAAGTTTTTTTTAATGATTTTTTAGTTCTAAACTTGAGTAGAATTTTCTAGTTTTCAATAGAATTCACTACTTAGTAGGAATTTTTATATTAGAAAGTTTCTTGAGAGAAAGTTTCAAAATTTGATCCGAAACTTTTACTATTTGAGTAGAATGGTTAAGATTGGAAAGTTATTTTAATATAAAATTTTGGATTTCAAAGTTGTACAATTTACACATAAACTTGTTCGATATAATGTTTTAGACTTAAGTATTTATGTTACTGTCTTGAGTACAAAAGTTTTGAACTCAAAAATTACGTACCGTGGATCTATATGCATTGAGGAAGAAACAATGCCTAGTAGAAAACAATCACCGCCAAGATTCCATATCAGAATCTAGCCCTCTTTCTGTAACCAGACACAGCCACATAAGAGACACATCATGCATGTAAGAACTCCAACCTTACAAACTCTTGACTGGACACGGGAGACAACTCTTGACTGGACACGGAAGACAAATTCTAATTCTTTGTCTAATCTTTTCCTACTCCAAATCACCTTTTTAATTAATCCCGTTTTCACTTAACCCCTATTCTCTCTCTCTCCACCTTATCCTCTCCCCTATTCACCCGGATGAGCTCCTGGCTTTTTTCCCCATTCTATTCCATCTCCCCACTCTACTACTTCAATCCTCCACCTCCATTACTTACTTCTTCTCCTCCCTGGAGTTATTGCTCATGGCACTTCCTCATCTGGTGCCGCCACCGGCGCCGGTTCTCTGCGCCTTCACCGCTTGGCTTCCCCCGGTCCGGCCCACCTTCCCCCTGGCTTCCATACCGCACGCCTAGGTCGCGCCTCCCCTCGGGCGTCGTGCTCGGCCCAAGGCGCCACCGCCTCCATCGGTGTCGCCGGCCTCCTACGCCCTTGGCTCGCCGCCACTGGTCGCTCCCTGCGCCTCCCTTCTCCGGCTGCCGCACCCCATTGCACCGCCGGCCCCATGCTCTCTGGCCCGCCGCCCCCTGCCGGCCCGGCCGTCGGCGCTCGGCCCGACCCCAGCGCTCCCAGCTCGCCCCGGTTGCAGTGCACGGGTTGATAGCGCATTGGATTCTAATTCTTTGATTTCTGCTTGTACGTGGCTGCATAGGACTCTATCGATTTTTGCTAGTACATAGTTACATAAGATTTGATGTAAGCCATTGATTCATAGTATTATGAAATTTGGATGAACCAGATCTTCTTTTTTTATTAATGTGAAAATTTCTAGAATTTCTGATTTATATGAGAATTTTTATCCATTTAGAATTAACATGAGTGTTTATAAGAGAACCTTTAATTAATATATATAAAGAAACGAACCTCTAATTAATATATATAAAGAAAGATGAGTAAAGTACACTTTGTAGGTCCCTAAACTTGGTCGGGGTTCACTTGGGTTCAATATCTTTGAAAGTGCCCAATCCGTACCTAATCTATTTAAGTGGGTTAAGCAGGTCCAAAACAACCCGGGCTGGCATTGACCGGTGATGTGGAACGTTGACCCGACCGGCGTGGCTCCAGCGTGGATGACAGCTCACGTGCGGCACACCAAACCACCGGCGTGGTCTTCTTCTCCCCGCATGGTCTTCTTCTCCCCCGCAAGAACATCCCAGCATGGCCTTCTTCTCCCACCGCCTCCTCCCTCCACCTCCCGAGCCGCCGCCACCACCTCCCTACACCTCCCGATCCGCCGCCGCCCTCCCCTCCTCCTCCCGAGCCGCTGTCGCCCTCCCCCCTCCTCCCGAGCCGCCGTCGCCCTCCCCCTCCTCCTCCTCCCGAGCCGCTGTCGGCCTCCCCCTCGTCCTTCCCCGCCGCCACCTCCTCCCCCGAATCTGCCTCACCGCCCCACCTCCTCCCCGGCCCCCATCTTCTCCTCCTCCCCGTGCGCCACCACCGCTTCTCCTCCCCACTCGCCACTGCCCCTTCTCCTCCCCACGCGCGCGCCCCGGGCGCATGGGAGGTCTCTAGTGTGGCCTTCTCCCACCATCACCGGCTGTAGCGCCACCTTTCGCCTCCACCCCGACTCCCTCGTGCGGTTCGGCCCCGGCTCGGGTCCGACAGTGTTGCAGCTTCTGCAGGCTGAGGTAGCAGAGCAACGCCGCGTCCGGGTCACCCACGACGTCGAACACGCCGCTCTCCTCGCTGGGTCGGTTCCATTGCAACTCCCTCCGCCTTGCCGCCACGCACCAGGCAACCCGCGACGATCGATCCACGGCAGACCTCCTTCGCATTCCCCTACTAATTCCTCATCGCGCTCGAGGCCGGCAGCTACGTCCGCGCGCTCGCCCTCCTGCTCGTCGCCCTGCGCTGCTGCGTGCTCTACAACGGCGTCTCGAGGCGCCGCCATCGCTTGCTCGTCTTCATCACCTTCGCGGAGCTCCACGTCTCCAACGTCAAGGCCATCGCGTGGGGCGTGCTCCCGTGCCACTACGCCGCCGCCTTTCGCCTCCACCCCGTCTCGGCCACCTTCATGTTTGCCATCTTCGTCAGCGACAGGCATCCTCTTCTCGCGCCGCCGTCGTCGGTACCGAGCTTCGCTCGATGGGTCGGCCCCGGCGTTGAACATCTCGAGCTACCGCCTTGTCATTGGCGGGCCCAAGCCATGGTCGAAGGTGTTGGAGATCGTGCTGCCCATAGCGTCGGCGACGCTGGTTTTCTTGTGGGCATCGTGATTTACACCTTGATCGACGACGGCAGGTTGGGCCAGCGGCGCGTCCACGGTCGGATCTCGGCCTCCTGCGTGTCCACCACCACAACCGGCACTGTGGGCGCGTTGGCTGCCGCGGACGCTTGCGTCGCCGACGGAGCAGCCTCCACCACAGAGCTCCTAGAGCTCCCAGCGCCGAGAGAGGAAGACGAGGAGGAAGACGACATGCCGCCGCCGCCAGTGCGCATCCGCTTTGGCTCCCGCGCTGAGTCTGCAGGCGGGTCGGCCGGCGCCACAACCGGAGAGAGAGAGAGAGAGAGACAGAGACGAGGGGAAAGGCGGTGGAGGGAGGTGTAGTGAGGTGAGGTGGTCCGAGCTGGCGAGTCCACGTCACCGGTCAATGTTAGCCCGAGCTGTTTTGGATCTGCTTGACCCACTTAAATAGATTAGGTACCGGATTGGATACTTTGAAAGATGTTGGACCCAAGTGACCCTCCGGCCAAATTTAGGGACCTACAGTGTACTTTTACTCAAGAAAGATTGATGATCTTATGCGCGCTATAACTGCACACAGACGGTACGTTTACTTCTGTTAGCTATGCGAAGAAGGTGCGGAAATGAACCAACCACGTGTTTAGATCGATTTCGTGTGTTTTGAACCTGTGATGTGTCTTCGTGTTGGTCTACTGAACATGCACTTTGCATCATTGAACATCATGAACAAATTATGGATGTGGCACATATAATCTATGTGTACTTTACAAAAATTCATTTGCAAAGTCATTTATGGGAAAAAACGACAAGTTAAATATGCGAATAGTGCATGTACAACTACGCATCTAACTTGTTATTTTCTGTTTATTTCGTACTAGAGATGATTTTACATCCGTTTTTTTTTTTTTTGCAAAGTGTGCACGCACATATGTAATGTATCTACGATTTTTTCAGCGATTTTGGAATATTACAAAGTGAAGTTTCTTATTTGGCTCCTCGCAGAAAATCAAAATCTTTGTTTGTTGTTGGTAGCACTTAGCTAGCACGCGTGGTCACTTACCGGATTGTTTGCGGCGACGCCTCCGTCGATGAGGTTGAAAGCCCGTGGCTTGCCGTCCTTGTCCTTGGTCTCGAAGCGGTGCCCGGGGAGGTAAGTCGGCGCGGCTGACGTGCTGATGCACACGTCCGACAGAAGAGCGTTCTTGGAGACGTCGTTCTGGGCCTGTACATGCAAACTCCATTAATCAACTCACGTAAGTGTGATGCAGGCAACATGTTGTCGATGAGCGCGTGTCTATGCATGCATATATTTTCTTGGACGTACATCGTATCTGGAGAAGATGGTGGGCTGGAGGAGCTTGATGTCGAAGGTCGGGATGATGATGTTTTGGAGCGCCTGGCTGACTCGCGTCTCGCCGAGCAGCTTCTGCATGATCGAGTGGAGGTACTGTCCGTTGTACTTTGGGCCCGTCATGCTCTTGAGCAAGCCTATAGGTCCGTTGCTGCACAATATGTACAAGTTAATCAATTTCTACTACATTATGCTTATGCCGACCTGAATTTTGTGTCAGCATGAAAACTCGTTAGTCGTTGGTCCGTCCGGTCACAGAAGTAGAGCTGGGAGCAGTAATCAGTAGATTGTAATGCTCACCTGACGGGAGGAAGATCTTTGGGCAGTGCTCGAGGTAGAAGTTGTTGATGTCCTTGGCGGCGAAGAGCGGGCGGCCCTCGGCGTTGGGCGCGCTGAGCATGGCAGTCACCAGCCCCCCGGTGCTCGTCCCGGCGATCACGTCGAAGTAGTCTGAGATCCTCGCGTCTGGTCCATCTAGCTCCTATAGACACGTACGTACACACCCCCCAACAATAACCCATTAGAATTGGAGAGAAATGGATAGCAAAGATGCATGCATGCGTAATATGCAAGCAGGATGATATATAGTAACTCACCTGGAGCTTCTCTTCGACGAAGGCGAGGATGGTGCCGGGGATGATGCCGCGGACGCCGCCGCCGTCGATGCTGAGCACGGTGACGATGTTCCCGTAGGACGGCGGCGGGGACTTGGGCGTCAAATGCGACGACACGCCGCGGCTGAGCACCGTCCGCGGCGCCGGGTTCACGGTCAGGGAGCCGCTGTTGTTGAGCTCCGGAACGTGCACGGGCGCCATTGGCTTGCTACGACCTCAAACGCTAACTAGTACCTAGAGCTGCTAAAAACAAAGACCTGCGTGAGATCCTTCCTCTTTACAAAAGGTTAACTTGTTTGGTTCGTTTCTCTCTCTCTGGTTGTTCGCTTTCGATCGCATTGGCGTCCTTGCACTTTGTGATGTGGCTAGGCTGATGCGCATGACGGCATGAGCCCATATTTATAGTGGAGGCTTAAAGAGAGAATTCGGAGTTGCACCGGTCACTAAAGAGATGGTCGCGCGCAGCTCGTACTGCACTCCTTGGAAGGGTGCGCCGTGCGCGCGCGCGCGCACCGCGTCAAAAGTTAGTGATCAAGCGGCCAAACACGCTTGATCCCATGCGACGAACTCGGACCAAAATCTCTTTGCGGCAACAACTAGGATAACACCGGAGAATGACATGACGGCTAAATTTTGGTAGTCGGTCTGGCTGAATGGCGAGGTACCTAAAGATCTAGCCCCTAAGACTTTTGAAATCTTAAAACATAAAAACCAGACTGTGGCCTCGGCACTGCAAAATGGACGGTGGGTGCAGGACATAAACTTGATGAGGGGATTGTCAATCCACCACATCCAACAATTCGTAGGATTTTGAACCAAAATCAACCAAATTCACTTGACACAAGGCACCCAAGGCGAGATATTTGAAACAAACCACAAATAGAACCTATTCATCAAGATCTGCCTACACCCTACACTTCCAGGTGTCCATCAAGACAAACTTCAAAGCAATAATTTGAAAAACAAAAGCCCCCCAAAGTACAAAATCTTCACTTGGTGGTAATACAAAACAAACTCTGGACCTTAGACAAAGCTGGAATCAAGGAGTGGCCCAACCAGAGATATTATCCCTATCGGACACAGCTGAAACAGCCTTACATCTTTTCGCCTAGTGTCACTTCTCGGAAGAATATGGAGGTTTATGGTGGGTGGCTAGGAACTAATAGTCTCTGACCATCACTCGGCCCCTAGCACGAATATTTTGGGTGGTGGTCAAGCGTAGCGGAGAAGAAAGGCTCCTAGGAAAGCCATGAGAGCGATCCTGGTCCTTACTATATGGAAAATGCGGAAGGCGAAGCGCGAGAATCTTCAACAACAAAGCCACGTACCCTTAGCTCTCCTAGAGGCGATTAAAGAGGAGGAAGAACTTGGTATCTAGCGGGGTCAAGCGTGCGGAGCTTTTAATTCTTAGTAATTAAGGTTTTTAATCCTTTGTACTTGGCGGCTCTTGTTCGCCTCTTCTATTAATATAACGGGCAGCCCTCTTATGGTATAATAAAATAAAAAAGCGGCCAAACACGCGGTCAAGGGTACGACCACACACGAATCAGATGAGGTCAAAGTAGCGCACGAGCGGAAATATGCACCATGTATATATTTTAGCTCGGTCCAGTTCCGTACGAACCTGACCCGTGAACCTGGGATCCATAGCCCATTCGGGTGCTGCCACTTGCGGCTGTTTTTGTTTGCTTTAGCTGGAAACGTACGTGGGCATACGCAACTGGGCCGTAGAACCTGCGAGGCGGCGATTGCTGGCCATACGTGCCGACGACGGGTATGTGTATATCGTTGTTTCCTTGGTCAGTAGTCGTCGGTACACGGGCACAGATGGATCTATGCATACGTACGTAGTATAGCGTATGTATTGACCAGCGGAGCACGCGGTGAGAATTCTTTCGCCTGCACGAAAATGCGTGGAAAGCTCGTGTTTCGTCGTCCAGGAAGAAAAATTAGCTCCCTTCTGTGAGAAAATGGACAATGGAGACGAAATACAAGTTTTCAGATGCCCATGTTTCCAACCACTTGGGGGAAAACTTCCATGGACTGAATCAAACTTTGACCAAACAGCTAGCTAGCGCCTCGATCTCGATCTGTCTGATCTCTTCAGTCCTGGAGATGCTGTTTCGAGTTTTGACCATTGATTTTTTTTTAATAAAAAAAACATGACTAGGTGCTCTAACTCAGCTCAACTGCTCAAGCAACTCGGCTAGTAGTCTGAGAGAGTTGTCACACACCATGTAAGAAAGAAAGACTAGCAGTAGATGACTAAATAGAAATTCACATACTTCTCTTAGTGCAGTTATGCGCTAGAAGCTAGAATGTGTGGCGAGGCACTTCGTACGTACTGGAATCCGAATAGAATTCCAGTGACATAGCCTGATGCGATAGTAGGAACTAGCAGAGTAGTCTGTGTATTTATACGGTTAAATTTATTTTAAAGTTTGTAGTGACAAATAATATAACTTAGATGCTTCAAAATATATTTCGTATCTTATAACAATTTAAATTTTTAAGATATCATAAACATTAAAAATGATAATAGAAACTTCGAAAGGGAATACAATTTAAGTAACATTAGAAAATGCATCACATCATGATGCATGCCACCTCGATCACGGTACGTTCCTACAGAAGGAATCAAATTATGACAGTCGGTGGCTAGCAACTTGCATGGTTGACGGCGCGCGCTGGCTGCAAACGTCCTGTTTGGGGCGGCTAGCTGCTGCTTCTCCGAGAGCAACCAATACGTGGCTGGCTGTTCTGAGAAGGAAGCAGCTCTGCTAGCGAAGAAGTTTCTTAGATGGTGCGAACCACTTGCTAGTGCAATTAATTTAAATTTAAAGATCATAACAGTCATGAGTTTAAATCTGGGAAAATTATAGTGAAAAATTCATATAAATAACTCACCTAATCTGTGATTGGTGGAAACAAACTCTAGTTATTAATATACATACACTGCATTATTTCGTTTAAGTAAATTTCGTCTTCATCTTCCCATGTGACTGTAACAGCTAAAAATTCATAAAGGTAAAAATATGGAATTTTAAAACTTTTTAGGTGATAACTATTGTACTTTTAAAATTTAGCTTTTCAAAAATCTTTTCAGTAGTTTAGGTCCTGAAAAATTTCACCAATTTTATTTGAATTAATAAAGCTTAATATAGAATTTTCCTAAATTAAAATATTTAATTTGACTAATCTAAACATTAATTAAATAAAAATTGTGTTATTTGACTTCCTTGTGTTTCAAGGATTTTTGGGTATTTTGAGATTTTTCGAATTTATTTGTTATTTATTTAATCTCCTTGATTTTCGGCCTTTTATTTTAATTCCGAAAATCTGTTTTTTTTTTCTCTCTCCTGCCACATGCTACAGTATCTCGCAAAACTATTCATCTTCCGCCCCAACCGAACAGATGAGTTCGTTCGCTGTACGTGAGCAAACTAAACCTTTCAAATTCCATATATTTCTCTACGGTGCATATAAAAGCGAACCGTTTGCGCTCATGCGTCCGTCTTGATCTCTCTTCCAATCCCTAAATTGGTTTCCTCTAAACCGATCTATTTTAAATCGCAATCTCGAAAACCGAGCTCCAACGAAGTTCTTCCCGGTGACTGCGCCTTCGTCTGCGTCCTCGGCGAACCGTGCGTGGCGTTGGCTTCCCGTCATCGCCTCTCGTCATGGTTCCATCCACCGCCATTAAAGCCATTAAAAGATCACCGAACACCGTCGGCCATTAAAGTCAAACCGTGTTCATCCCGTTGCTCGCTTCCTCGATGAGTTTTTCCAAAATCCGATCGCACCATCGCGTTCGGCTCGTCGTTTCCTTTCTGTTTTACCCCTTCACCGCTGCTGCGTCGCCTCCGGCCGCCGGTCATCCCGTGCACACGAAATAGCCATTCATGTTCATGTCAGCTCGTGCTTCTGTTGATTTCTCTATTGCTTAGTTGGTTCTTTTGTTTCTCATACATGCATGTCCTAATTGCAAGCAACAATTCAATGCCAAATCCTTGCCATCCTCTATCAACTTGTGCCATGAATCGGAAGGTGAATGCCTCATCCTGTTCCTGTTCATATCTGATGACGTTCTGTTGTCTTCGTTCCTTGCCGTTGCTTTGGATCTATCTGTTGTTTCATTCTTCTCTATTGATTGCCTTTTGTCTAATACTTGCCATCCAATCTCAGTGCCACATAGCAGCTATCTCCTGTCACCAAGCCAAAGCCTCTGTGCACCATGGCCCAGTCGTAGAGAGCACACTTTGTTCATATTTGTTGCCCCTCTGTTCATGTTTGGTTTTGTATGAACTTCATCGTGAAATCCTCTCCGGTGATTAATTATTCTCTGTTGCCTCTCTTCCATGTAGGTCCAAGGGTAATCCATGCCTTTGCTATCTACTACTACTTGGCAGCCAATTCCTTGTGCAAGAATCGACCGAAGCCATGTGCCTGCAGCATGTGTTCGGTTCCTGTTGATGCGTTCTATGTGTGTGTTGTTCCTTGCCTGCCATCTCTAGTCACCATGTCTTTGCATCAATGCGCAAGAACCTGGCAGAAGCTCCTGTTCTCTGTCTCTCACTTCCATATGACCCCACGTCATCCTCCCAATTAAAAACTCTGATTATTTCTCTCACTTACATGCGGGTCCCGTATATCAGTCAACCTTGGTCAACCCTTGTCCATGAGCTTGGTCCACCGTGGACTAGCATCTCTCTGTGGACCTGGTCCATAGACCAGCGGCCCACATGTCAACCCCTAATCCTATTTTCAGGAATTAATTTAATTCTTGAAAAGTCATTTATCTTATTGGTCCCACTTGTCACTCTGTCTACCTTATTTCTGGAAATACTTTAATTCTAGAAATCCATAAATACTAGTCGGTCTCACCTATCATGCACTCATTCTTTTTCTAATATTTTCGGAATAGAATATTCGGAATATTCCGTAGAAACTTTTCATCATTTCATGTGAATTCCAATCTTGAGAGCCACATTTTCTTCATCAAATTCGATTAAACCCATTCAAGTTCCTAAATTCATCTAAAATCAATATCTACTTTTCAGTACCATTCAATTTCAATTTGGACTTTATTTGATTTATCTTTTGAATTTAGTTTGTTTTCGCTTTCTTTCGTTAGGCAGAAGTCCGGAATCGTCAAAGCAGTGAAGATCAAGCAAGTAGAAGATTAAAGATAAAATAAGATCATCATTGCTATAGCAAGGCAAGTTATACCTTTGATCATATTGAACCCACTTTTCAAAATTACTTTGATTCAAATTATTGCATTTACTTTAAGTATTTATTTAAGCGCTTTTAGGTATAGCTATTGTCCAATTTGTTACACCCACCTTGGCTAATTGATATGTCATAATCTTTTGTCACCTAGTCTGGTTCATATTTAGTTGGTGCTATGGTATTACCAACGTGGGTTGGTTAGTCACGAGTAGGTTGCTTAGCCATGCTACGAGTCTCACTTATCATTTGAGTTGCAATTATAAATTTGACTAGGTGACTATGGAACTTTGTGTAAAGCGTGTGCTATGTGTTATTACTTTGTGATAGCATGTGTTGCATAACCAATAGGATGGGAAAGGATTTAGGCGAGGCAAGTGGTGGATCTTTGCGTGATATGGTGGACTTTGTGAATGGGAATAATAATTTTTGTGGCATAGTTAGAAGATGGAAGTCTTGCCTTGGTGAGTTAAGGAATTAACTGTGCGCCATTGGCTGAGCCTTCTTTGCGACCACATGCACGATGGGGCGGGCCTAACTTAGTAGGTTGTGGAGTCTTGACATTGACTACTCGGGTTGTAGGTTAGGAACTCCGTGATGGGTGGAGGTGTGTTTGACCTCGATGGCGGCTCACATCGCGAGCGGTTCGCGTATCCTATCCAACGGTGTGTGTCGGGCTAGCTTTCTTTGTGGGTTGGTGCAGCGGTAAAGCACTTTGGGAGTGTCAATGTTGAGATGAAGTTTACGAACCGTTTTGTTATGATTAGTGCTTGCAACACTAGTTGTATCGTGTGGGTAAAGTGTACAACCTTTGCGAGTGTTAAACAATCTATTCGAATAGCGCGTCATGATCATGGACATGCTCGGGATTTTACACAAGGGTAGATTTTCATAAAACCTTTGGGAAGGGACAATTTGTGTGATTTAAGTCATATGGTGTGTGAAAGAATTTGATTAGGCTATGTGTCTTTGTGAAAATAAGCATTAAATTAATATTGTCTATTTGTTTTGAATTATGCTTTCAATCATTATTTGTATTCAATTGCAAATGTTGCATTTCTGCAAAATAACCACGAAACCATTTCCTTTGGAATAAGCCATCATCTATAAATTGGATTACGTGGTATGACTTACGAGTGCGGTTGTGTACTCACGTTTTTGTAAAACTTGCGCCCAAATCTCTGAAGTGGGAATCGTCGGTCAACAAGGTCTACTTCAAGGATCGTGGAGAATTAGGTCGCGCTTTTGACAGATTGCTGTAGGCATATGGATGGGCTTCACTTGAAGTTATTCGTTTCGTTCATTGCGGCTTATTTGAGCTATTAGCCTTAGAGGCATTAATTGTAGCTTTGACCTTAAGGTATTTACTCGATATTTATTGTTATTTGTCTATTTATTAGTCATCTTTGTATATGGAAATGATATTTCATCGATGTTGCCCTTTGTGTGCACTAGCGTGATTCTGAACTAGTGTAGTATACGGAGGGTCTAAATTGCATTTTTGGTCCCGACGGAGGTGGTATCGAGCCATATCGGCAGTCGTGACCTTAGTTAGAATGGCGTTTGTAAGGAAAACTTCAAAACTTATTTTACAAATAGAAAATCTTAATGATGTGCTATTCTCATCTTGTCTAGCTTTTATACTCTTCCATTCTATTCTTTTCTCATCTATATTTGTCCTCACCATTTGGAGTATTAAATTGGACTCTCTCCTCATAACTTCTATAGTCATCATTATCCAGTGTCAAATGTGTTGGTGGATGCCCAAGAGCGATTTTGAGCAAGCTGTTTGAAGACCATGCAACGAACAACAACGTATCGACATCTCTCCAAGTGTTCAAGACAAGCTCGTCGCAAGAATTCAAGACTAAGAAGAAGTTGTACGTCGCCTCCATCTTCCTCCAAGCTTCGCCTCCGGGGATCTGGCAGTCAACGTTTGTGAAGACCGTGATCGGATCGAGTTTTCCTCGGACTAGCCATATAGGATAAATCAGCATAGGTTCCTCCGTGTGTTGAGCCAAGTCGCCCTATTAAGTTAGAGTTTAATCAACTTGATGATTAGATCTTTATTTTCCTTCTTCGGTGTAGTTTGGCTGTGAGTTTTATGCTTCTTAATAGTTTTCCGGCTATTTGTGTGTTCTTTGGGTTAAACCTACTCCCTTAGTAGATTCTCTTCCCTTACCTTGTGCTTTTCCCTCACATCTATGAGCCCTAGTCAGCTAGCAGAAGGAGAACCTCAGTGAAGCCAGCCTTGTCAGTAATCTCAAGACAGTCTGTGCCAGCTCAGATGTTGTTACCAGAGCAGACGATGACCAACAACTATCTCCAGTACCAGTAGTGGCACATCAGAACCTGGATTAGTTTCCTACCACCCAGAATCAGCTCTTGCCAACAACGATGCGATCGTCGGACATTAGTAATGTTTGCAAGGATGCACAACTCGTTGCCATCCCAACGACGCATCCTCAGTTCGAGCTTGCAAAGTCCTTAAGGACCGAGCACTTTGTTTTGAAGGTTCAACCGCACCCAAGGATGCGAGAATCTTGGATTCGCACCATCGAAGAAGCTAACTATTGTGCAATGCAGCGATAATGAGAAAGTTTTCTATCTTGCTCATCAATTAGAAGGAGTTGCATTAGATTGGGAGAAAAATTTCACGCCGCCCATCGGGGCGAGCATGCCATCACTTGGCGAGTTCACCATCGCTTTGTGCCAACAACATGCGATATCAAGCATAAGTGATCAAGAGAAACTGCTATTTCGATATTCTACACCAAATCTAGCGTTGTCGGTTGAAATGCTTCCAACGGATAAGTCGGAAGATTGTGCATATACATTGTGGAGAAATAGGCCATAGTGTTGATGAGCACAATATTAGTTGTTTCGATTCTGAAGGAAACCATTACATTGGTGAATGTCCAATGAGCAAGATCACATGTTTTTATGTGGCGATGATCATTGTCGAGCGATGCCTATGTATTCCGTGTTGACACGCAACTCAACGTCATCGAGAAAATTTTGAGCTCTTGTCGAACATTAGCAAAAGAAGGTAAACCATTGTTAGTACAAGATATGTCGACTAAAGAATCACAAAGGTAGGATGTTGACTTTGGCAGCCCACCTCAAGGAATCACAAAGGTAGGATGTTGACTTTGGCAACCCACCTCAAAAGGGAGCAAGTCGGTCGTCACTAGTGTGTTTGAGTGTGGTAAGCAAGGCCACTATGCCAGAGATGCCCTACAAGCGACTATCCTTCTTGAAGGTTGAAGAACACGAGAATAATCGTTACGCCATAGTCTCGTCGGAAAAATCGCAAGGTTCGACATGCCTATGCTACAACTATCATGAAAAGGTCACTACGTTAGCCAGTGTCCTCAGAAGAACCAATCACTCACTCCAATATGCAAGAATGCCAGAAGTCAATTAAGTCAAGATTGTAACACCCAGAATAGGTGGTAACGCAGTAGGATCTGTGTGTCTAGCGAAGCAGTCAAAGAAGAGACATTTCTCTGATTACCAAGGAAGCCTAGTTTGACGGATAAAGCGTGTCAAATCAAGTTTGTCAGTGTGGCAAGCACCAATGTGAGCTGTTATGATAAATTGTTAACATAAGGACGCACGAGAATTTCAGTCTATCTGGAAGCTAATCTTCAGAACCTCAAAGTTAGCTTGTTGAGTTTTGAGTAAGAATATCATTTCTCTCCAGAATCATCTGTGAACAAGACGGTGTCAGTTGAAGATCAGTGAGATCACCGTTTTAGGATAGCCAAGACCCCTCATCGTTGTAAAAGGGCCAGTTCACCTAGATCGTTAAAAGTGAACCGAGTTTGTGAGAATTTCAGGAGAGATTAATCACAACTTCAGTTTTCGTGTTGCCAGATTCCAGAAAGAACCTTGATAGCTTTTATCACGAAACATCCAAGAATTTGTGTGTTAAGAAGTTTCGCGAGCACTACCTAATAACTAAAGTTTCGGTAGTGAATTATCTTAGCCATAATTCAATGTTGCTACCGTGAAGCAACAAAGATGGTTATTGGATTGAGAACCATGAGGATGAAATCCGTTCCTCGAGCAGACGGTCTGTGGCGGATACTTTGAAACAAAGAGCTACCGTAAGAATCATTGATTAGTCGACCAAGGTTACTTGTGAAATTCGGAAGTTGGATCTTGAGTTAGTTGCAAGGATATCTGTTGAAACCCAGAGTTTGAACTGATGCTAGAAATCAGTGTTGACTAGACAGTGAGATGACAATTTTGTCAAGAAAATCCGTCCTCGCGTAAAGCAAAGGAAAGCATAAGGACCGTGGCGAACATAAATGATGCGAATCAATGAGCATATCTACATATCTAATGAGAAGAAACTCAAGTAGTCGATGCTCAAACCAACATTTGAGTGCAAGCATTCCATTTTCTGAAAGTATCAAGGTGTACAAAGATCTCAAAGCTGAATTGTGATGATCCAAAATAAGCGAAATATCGCATAATGGGTTACCATGTGTTTGGTATGTCGAAAGTCAGCCAAAATGTTGGAGACTAGTCAGAGTACTTCTATCCCTGAGAATTCAAATAGGGGATCTCCCAGGACCCAATCGAGATATAATTTCTTGAAGGGTGGTTGTTGATCATTTAACAGGAATTCGTCGCTTCATTTCGGTCAATATCACCTAGTTTGGAGACCGTCTAGCAGAGTGGTATACGACGGAGGTTGTATACGACAAAGATGGTATTCGTCAGCATGGGTGTAGTGTCAGATCTATAGAGATGGTCAATTTGCACGACGTGCTAGAAAAGTCAGTGTCAGACCAAGGATCCCATCTTATCTTATATTAGCGGCGAGTCCGTATGAAGCTTGGATGTTCATTTCGATTCGATCGTGTATCGCCCGAACTAGTAGGCAGTTGAAAAGATTAATGAGTTGTGCCTTAACTCATAGTACCAAGTCGAGCAAGTAAGTGTTGTGTGTAGAGTTTTCCTACAACCCGGATGTCGACCGATCGCGATTGTCACCCTCACGAAGTTCACGGTGGTTGATTGTGTAAGTCAGCGCTCGGCTAGGAGCGGATCAAATTACAAAGTATGTGGATGTTGCATTAATCATGAAGTAGAAGACCAAGGGTCCTTAAACCTAAATGGAATTTAAGTAGTAGTTTTCAAGAAGAAAAGCTACGAACATTATCTGATTATCACCTTTGAAGCCATGTCTATCTTGAATACTTGTTCAAGTTACGTGCTAAGAAGTGTATGCGGTGGCGAAAATGTGTCGATTAGTTCAGATTCGAAGCATAGAAGAAGAGATAGTTTGCCAACTTTGAGTTGCGATCGGCAAGATTTCCTCCACTCCAAAAGTACCTTGAGCACGATCAAGCGGCCCGGTAGAAGCAATCGAGTTTCAAGATGCCTTCCAGCCAAGAGCCAGTCTGTCAAGTTTTCGGTGAAGCGAGAAGGTTAGCAAGAAGCAAGGCGGTTGTTCTGTAAGTGTTCAGAAGAGCGATTCTGTCAAAGTTAAAGCAATTTGAAAGCAAGAAGTGAACCAGAAAGGTGAGTTTCTTATTCTATTCTATAGCTAGCCTGAATCTCGGGGACAAGATTCCTTTAAGGGGGAGGTTTGTAACGTCCCAAAATTTAGCTTTTCAAAAATCTTTTGAGTAGTTTAGGTCCCTGGAAAATTTCACCAATTTTATTTGAATTAATAAAGCTTAATATGGAATTTTCCTAAATTAAAAATATTTAATTTGAGTAATTTAAATATTAATTAAATAAAAACTTGTGTTATTTGGCTTGCTTGTGTTTCAAGGAATTTTTGGGTATTTTCTGAGATTTTTTCGGATTTGTTTGCTATTTATTTAATCTCCTTGATTTTCAGCCTTTTATTTTAATTCCAAAAATCTGCCTTTTTCTCTCTCCTGCCACGTGCTACAGTCTCTCGTGAATTACTGTTCATCTTCCAGCCCCAACCGAACAGATGAGCTCGTTCCTTGTACATGAGCAAACCAAACCTTTCAAATTCCATATCTTTCTCTACGGTGCATATAAAAGCGAACCGTTTGCGCCCACGCGTCCGTCTTGATCTCCTCTTCCAATCCCCTAAATTGGTTTCCTCCAAACCGATCTATTTTTGTCGTAATCTCGGCGAGCTCCAACGAAGTTCTTCTCCGGTGACTAACGCGCCGTCCGGCGTCCTCGTGAACCGTCTATGGCGTTGGCCGTGTCGTCGCCCTCGTCATGGTTCCATCCACTTCACTCAAGATCCGAGCACACCGTCGGCCATTAAAGCCAAACCGTGTTCATCGCATTGCTCGATTTCTCGGTGAGTTTTTCCAAAATCCGATTGCACCATCGTGTTCGGCTCGTCGTTTCCTTTCCGTTTTACCCCTTCACCGCTGCTGCGTCGCCTCCAGCTGCCGGCCATCCCATGCACATGAAACAGCCAGTTCCTGTTCATGTCTGCTCGTGCTTTTGTTGATTTCTCTCTATTGCTTAGTTGGTTCTTCTGTTTCTCATACATGCAGGTCCTAATTGCAAGCACCAATTCAATGCCAAATCCTTTCCATCCTCTATCAACTCGTGCCATGAATCAGAAGGTGAATGCCTCTGTCCATGTTCCTGTTCATATCTGATGACGTTCTGTTGTCTTCGTTCCTTGCCGTTGCTTTGGATCTATCTGTTGTTTCATTCTTCTCTATTGATTTCCTTTTGTCTAATACTTGCCATCCAATCTCAGTGCCACATAGCAGCTATCTCCTGTCACCAAGCCAAAGCCTCTGTGCACCATGGCTAGTCGTAGAGCTGCACTGTTCATAGCTGTTGCCCCTCTGTTCATGTTTGGTTTTGTATGAACTTCATACGTGAAATCCTCTCCGGTGATTAATTATTCTCTGTTGCCTCTCTTCCATGTAGGTCCAAGGGTAATCCATGCCTTTGCTATCTACTACTACTTGGCGACCAATTCCTTGTGCAGAATCGGCCGAAGCCATGTACTGCGGCATGTGTTCGGTTCTGTTGATCGTTCTATGTGTGTGTTGTTCCTTGCTGCCATCTCTAGTCACCATGTCTTTGCATCAGCGCAAGAACACAGCGGTAGCTCACATTCTCTGTCTCTCGCTTCCATATGACCCCACGTCATCCTCCCAATTAAAAACTCGGATTATTTCTCTCACTTACATGCGGGTCCCGTATGTCAGTCAACCTTGGTCAACCCTTGTCCATGAGCTTGGTCCACCGTGGACTAGCATCTCTCTGTGCACTGGTCCATAGACCGATTGGCCTATGTCAACCCTAATCCTATTTTCGGGAATTAATTTAATTCTTGAAAAGTCATTTATCTTATTGGTCCCACTTGTCACTCTGTCTACCTTATTTCTGAAAATACTTTAATTCTAGAAATCCATAAATACCAGTCGGTCCCACCTATCATACACTCATTCTTTTTCTAATATTTTCGGAATAGAATATTCGAGAATATTCCGTAAACTTTTCATCATTTCATGTGAATTCCAATCTTCGAGAGCCATATCTTCTTCATCAATTCGATTGAACCCATTCAAGTTCCTAAATTCATCTAAAATCAATATCTACTTTCCAGTTCCATTCAATTTTAATTTGGAGTTTATTTGATTTGTCTTTTGAATTTAGTTTGTTTTCACTTTCTTTCGTTAGGCAGAAGTCCCATAATCGTCAGAAGGAGCTGAAGATCAAGCAAGTAGAAGATTGAAGATAAAATAAGATCATCATTGCTATAGCATGGCAAGTTATACCTTTGATCATATTGTACCCAGTTTTCAAAATTACTTTGATTCAAATTATTGCATTTACTTTAAGTATTTATTTAAGCGCTTTTGGGTATAGCTATTGTCCAATTTGTTACACCCACCTTGGCTAATTGATATGTCATAATCTTTTGTCACCTAGTCTGGTTCATATTTAGTTGGTGCTATGGTATTACCAACGTGAGTTGGTTAGTCACGAGTAGGTTGCTTAGCCATGCTCTGAGTCTCACTTATCATTTGAGTTGCAATTATAAATTTGACTAGGTGACTATGGAACTTTGTGTAAAACTGTGTGCTATGTGTTATTACTTTGTGATAGCATGTGTTGCACTTAACCAACGAGGGTGGGAAAGGATTTAGATGAGACAAGTGGTGAATCTTGCGTGATATGGTGGACTTTGTGAATGGAAATGATAATCTTTGTGGCATAGTTAGAAGATGGAAGTCTTGCCTTGGTGAGTTAAGGACTTAACTTTGTGCGCCATTGAGCCGAGCCTTACTCTCGACCACATGCATGATGGGGCGGGCCTAACTTAGTAGGTTGTGGAGTCTTGACATTAACTACTCGGGTTGTAGGTTAGGAACTTCGGTGATGGGTGGAGGTGTGTTTGAGCCTCGATGGCGGCTCACATCGTGGGGCGGTTCGCGCATCCTGTCCAACGTTGTGTGTCGGGCTAGCTTTCTTTGTCGGTTGGTTTGGCGGTAAAGCACTGCTGGAAGTGTCAATGTTGAGATGAAGTTTACGAACTGTTTTGTTATGATTAGTGCTTGCAACACTAGTTGTATCGTGTGGGTAAAGTGTACAACCTCTGCAGAGTGTTAAACAATCTATTCGAATAGCCGCGTTCGCGGTCATGGACATGCTCGGGGATTTCGCACGAGGGGTAGATTTTCATAAAACCTTTGGGAAGGGCCAGCTGTGTGATTTAAGTCATATGGTTGTGTGAAAGAATTTGATTAGGTTATGTGTCTTTGTGAAAACAACTGTTAAATTAATATTGTCTATTTGTTTTGAATTATGCTTTCAATCTGTTATTTGTATTCAATTGCAAATGTTGCATTTCTGCAAAATAACCACAGAAGCCATTTCCTTTGGAATAAGCCATCATCTATAAATTTTATTATGTGGTATGACTTGCGAGTACGGTTGTGTACTCACGCTTGCTGTAAAACTTGCGCCCAAATCTAGAGAAGTGGAGGAATCGTCGGTCAACAAGGTCTACTTTAAGGATCGTGGAGAACTAGATCGCACACCCACCGATTGCTGTGGGCATATAGATGGGCTTTCTTGAAGTTATTCCGTTTCGTTCATTATGACTTATTTGAGCTATTCGCCTTCTAAGGCATTAATTGTAAGCTTTGACCTTAAGATCTTTACTCTGATATTTATTGTTATTTGTCTATTTATTAGTCATCTTTGTATATGAAAATGATATTTCATCGATGTTGGCCTTTGTGTGCACTAGCGTGATCTGGACTAGTGCGGTATATACAGAGGGTCAGTGCATTTTGGGTCTCGACATTAGTCCTTGTCAGTTGCATGTGGGATTGGATAGGGCATACCGCTGGACCATTTTGGTTTATTTACTATAATTTTGTCTTTGCACTCTGTTGTTACTTGAGTTTTATTTGGCGACCGACCTTTGTAATGAAAATTCATTATGTATCGTTTAAGGTTAAGATCTATTGTAATCTTGTTGTATGTATGAAATGTGTATGGATGTAATTATCAATGTTGTGGATGTGTGTATTAGCCACTGATCATAGGACTAGTACCGTACACACATGAGGGCTTCGGGTATTTAAAGTCTGGGGTCCAACAGCGATCTTAGCCGTCCGATCAATATGCACACATGCGAGATGAGAGTGCCTGCCATGGTTCCAAAAAGGGTGAAAACCGCGGGAAAAAAGGCAAACTTGATAGGTCCTGTTTTATTACTAGGCTCGGTTCACCCTCATAAAACTCGCTTTTAAATTCATCTTGTATATCAGGAGGATTATAATTGCATCTACTTTATATATGAAAGCTCAAATCTAGAAAAAAAAAACAAGTTTAAAAAAACAAACAATTTTAATGGGTTTTGGTCGACAAATTGGAACCGGGCATCCTTCAATTTTGGGCCCAATTCCTGTTTGACAAACCCTGATGTCCACTTGTTGTCTCTCTGTGGCTTCCATACACTGCTTTTCCCTGCTTCCCCTCCTTGCCTCCTTACGTATGCATGGAGACCTCCTGCTTCCCATGCCACACGACTGCGCCCCTCTACTACTACTGTCGCGTTATCGCCTACTTGTTTTCAGTGGCGGATCCAATATTTTTAGGACGAATGTTCAGTGTTAATAAAATATGATTCACTAGATTAGCTATTTTCGATAGATACTGGTTTTGGCATCGGGGTGGAAGCTATCTTTGTGCCTTTCTAGTTCTATCCCACAAAGATTTCAACTCTGCCAACTTTTTTTTTCATTTTTTAAAGCTCTACAATCTACATTTCATAAAAGCCATGATTCATTCACCAATAATGACTCAAAACAACACTAAATAAATCGCCAACTTGAGAATTTGGGATTTGAGACTTGGGAATTGGGGATGCACCTATGTTGTGCCGCTGAGCTAGAGTGCTCCCTCCTGCCTCTTGGCTCCGTGGCCGCCGCATGATGTTGGCCTTGACACATAGTTCGCCCTCTATTGCCTCCCCTTCCTTATGTAGTCGTGACTTCCTACCCACGCTGCCGCCTCCTCCCTATGTGCATCCGATTGTCGGGAATAATCATATCTGGTAGCGCCATGCACAGAGACAGGCGGATTTGGCGGCGCCTTGGTCAGAGATGGCGAGATTTTAACAACCGCATTCCTTCGTTCTGAACTCTACACTACTACAAAAAGGCTAATACTGAACGTCTCATCACAGAAGGTTGACCAAAACCATCTATATTACATGTAATCACAGACGGTTTTGGTTTAGAAACCGTCTGCATTACTGATTGCGCCAAAAATCGTTTGTGAAGAGGTAATATCACAGACGGTTCATATTTAAAACCGTTTGTGAAGTATCACAGATGGTTCTTAAAATGAAGCATGCGTGATAATTGTATATTTCATAAACGATTCTAAATACTAACAAATGCGTGTATACTTCACATATGGTTTTTTTAACTATAACTGTCTCTGATAATATCGCTTCAGCGACCCGATGAGTTTCTTTGTTCGCCGTTGTCGCCGATGCATATCTTCGCTCGCATCAATGCCGCTTCGGCTCCCCGATGTGTCTCTTCATCTCACGCGCTGAATTTATTCCTTGTTTTATAAAAAGGATATTAATCGATTCACCGTATCGAAGATGATCGATCATCCGGTTGGATCGACATCGATCACTCTATCTATATATACATATATATATATATGTATATATAACCTCTCGATCCCATTGCTCTATATACGATCACGATATTGATCATACGTATACGCAGTGATCACGTACAGAGCATGACGACGAGAAAGGCGAGGAGGTCGGCGATTGCTGTCGCTGATCTTCCTCATGATGTCGTCATCAACATTGTCGGCCACATGGCTGCGAGCTCTCCTCACCCCATGGCTGACGTCTGCAGCCTACGAGCCACGTACGTATGTACATATTTATATCTATAAAAATACGTACTACTATTTATTCTAACGTCTTGAATTGTGTATGTACGTATATTAATTGTAGTTGCAAGGCCATGTACAAGGCGTCTAAGGAGGGCGCCATGGGGAGGCGCGTGGTGCTCGAGTGGGAGGAGACGATGAAGTGGCTGGACAACGAGCGCTACCTCGTCGTCACCAACCACCTGGCCGACGCCGGTAACTCGGAGGCCTGCTTCATCGTCGGCCTCCCGCTTGTCTTCATGCAACAGGACATGCAGCGCGGCCTCGTGTGCCTCGAGCGGGCGACCGATGCCGGCCAGAAGGCCACGGTCTACGTGCTTGGTCTCCTCCTCTACACGGCCGATGAGGCATACGATGTTAGGAAGCACTACATCGGCCGGTCGGCGAGCGGCCGATGGCGGGTGCGAGATGGCAGGAGAACCAGCGGAGTGCGGGCGGTGCGAATGGTCGCTGCGGACACGATCCGAGGCGGTGTGGAAGATGGCGGCTCTTGGGCGAGTGTGGTATTTGTCGAAAAGCGACCACCGGTGCCACGAGCATTGCGGCGTGACAAAAGGGTGGGATGACTATATCGTCTTTTGTAGCGGCGGCGTAGGATTAGGTATGAGTAATGAGTATGCCATGTTCTTTGCACATGTGTTAAACTACTTATTGTAAAATTAAATACAATCACATGACGATCGACATCAATTTCACTTGTTTATTACCTAGAATTTACTTAATATCACGAGCGGTTCTATATTAGAGCAAATGCGTGATAAGTATTATCACGAGATGGTTCTACTTTAGAACCGTGCGTGATATCAACAATTTATATTGACTCTAGGGTTTGCCCACGAGCTCAAGCGATTAGTTTCGTTGTGGCACGCTAGGGTTCGAGCTCCCACATCTTCTGAGCCCGCGCGCCTCCTCCTCGAGCAACTTAGCACGCCTCCTCCCAGAGCAGAGCACAAGCCGCCACCTCCTCCTCTAGCCAGTGCGCTTCCTCACCCAAACTGCCTCCTCCTCCTTTGCTTGAGCGCGCCTCTTGCCATCCCTTCGTGAGTTGTTTGTGTTTTTGAGAATTGATTTACTTTACTAATTATGTTGTACTAGTTGTATTTCAATCTGTCTTGACATGTATGTCTGACTCCATGTGCATAGTATGTCATCTTGTCATGCATCGATATTTTGCCACTCATGTTGTCATGGTAACTTGGTCAAGTCTTTGGTTCAAGTCTTGGCGTGAGAATGTGAAGACTTAGGAGATAGAACTTTCATTGTAAAATTAAGTCCACATTGTTAATTACTTAAATACTCACTAATCAAGTTTTTTCTATCCACAGGTTAAAGGATTTCTAAATTTCTAGACTTCTGGTATTAATATGAATTTATGAAGTTCTTGCCATCCCTTCGTGAGTTGTTTCTGTTTTCATAATTGATTTACTTTACTAAGTATGTTGTGCTAGTTGTATTTCAATCTACCTTGACTAGCACTGGGAGAATTGATTTACTTTACTTCTGGTAATTGCTTGATGAGGATATATAATTGTCATTATCAGCTTGATGAGGATAATTTGTGTTCTGTACTTTAGCTGACCGGTTTACTGATAGCAGATTGGCTATTTTATTGAGATTAGTGATTCTGTCTTGTATTTGAGATAAGTGATTATGTTCAGTTTTCAGTTAACTGGTTACTGATTGGCTAATCAGATAATAGAGCATTTCTGCACACTGTTAGTTGAATGACTTTATGATGATTGAAAGTATAAAACTATTGTTTTAGAAGTTATTTCTTGACATTATAGTGAAGCATTATTATATTTGAGCTCAAAAGTCTGATTTATTGTTATCACATTTAATTGATAAAGAATATTGGCAAATATGGAGAATGCCAAGAACCCGGCGCCCCTCCTCCCCCTCCCCCTCCCCTGCCTCCTCCCCTCCCCTAAGCACGCATCGCCTCCTCCCCGAGCCTGCCTCCCCTCTTCTCTATTCTTGATCTCTTCTCTATAAAATCTCCAAGCAGTGGCTGCTTTTGCCTTTAAAACCGCTTCACACACACACACACACACACACACACACACATATATATATATATATATATATATATATATATATATATATATATATATATATATATATATATGAAACGGTTTTAAAGGCAAAAGCACCTTATGAAAATTTATAAAGAAGAGGCTATCATAAACGGTTTCATCTACCAGCTATGCGTGATAAGTAGGATATTACAAACGGTTTTATCTATAAATCGTCTATGATAGTGAGCTATCACAGACGGTTTCAACTACAAACCGTCTGTGTTATTCTACTATCACGAGCGGTTTAAACTAAACCGTATGTGTTATGCAACTATCACGAGCGGTTTTGAGTTAATAACAAATGCGTGATAGTATGCATCCTGAAGGTTCAAAAACCGTGCTGTGATGACATCATGTCATCAACGACCCATAGACTCGGGCGGCTCACGAAGCAAATGCGTGATGATGCTTTTGAACCGTCTGTGAAGACCTTTTTTGTAGTAGTGCTAGCGGATGTTTTCCATATTATGGTGTCGAATCTACATTATTTCCATATTATGATGGATAGTTTCCATAGTTTAGTCGGATATCCGGCTCCATCACACATTTTGCGAAACTACACAAAAATTGCGTCCCTAGGACCTCGATGTCACATCCCCAAATTAATAAAGAGGATTATTATGCATCTCATTAGCATGCATCATGTTTTGAAACTTTTTAATTAAATATTGTACTTAGAAAATCTCAAAATACACTTGAAACATACACTTTAAATTGAACCCCAAACTAAAAACTGAAATAAATACTACTAAAGTACCTCTGGAAATAATTTATTCAAATACTATATTAATTATCATGAATTAATATGATTTTTACCAAATTTTTGGGACTTGTTTGAACCATAAGAAAATTCAAACACAATTAAAATACCAAGCCTAAGTTTGAATATATATATTGCAAAATATATCTTAAAGATGAGGTCCAATAATTTTATGGACACTAGACTTACCAGGAATCTCTGTGATTTATTTCACATTTTTAGGAACTTTATTTATATTTTTAAACCTCTGGTCAAGGTAGGCAAAGCAATTTAAATATCGGTCAAAACCCTAAACCAAACCAGTACACTCTTGTTCCTTGGGCTCAGGCGACCGACCACCCCAGGCTAAACCTAACCCCTAAGCGCTGCTGCGAGACCCAACCGAGGTCTACGCCCGATGAAATCGGCGGTCGATCGCGTACCCCTTCCGGCCGGTCAGATCACCCTGCGAATCTAAGCCGTCGGCCAAGATCCAGCGGTGCGCGTCGAACCGATCATCTCGCGATTGCGCGCACCGCTTTGTCTCGGCCCGACACGGTGGGCCTTGCATGTCGGACTCGTCTCCTACCTCTCTCTGCAGCCCTCGAACACGCGTGCCGCGCGGCGTGTCTCTCCGGCGCGCCCGAGCGGCAACTTCGGCCGTCAATCCGCGCTGCCGTTGGCCACTCGGGCGTTCCTGCGTGCGCCGCCTCGGTCTGCGTCATCGCCGGGCTTAACACCCCTTGCACCCCTCCTTCTCCCTCACTTCTCCTCTGTTGACCGAGGAGAGGGAGGCTGGTTTGTGTTCTCTCTTTTGGGTAAGTCTCCTCGGGTGTTCCCTCTCTACTCCTTTGCTCATCCCGTATCCATTTTTTTCTAATTCCGGCCCTTGTTTGACTTGTAGTTTCGGTGTGTCCTCGAGCTCTAGCTCACGTCCGGAGCGCGCCGAGGACATCTTACGGTTCTCTTCGTCTCGAGAGGTATTTTCCTCGACTTAGCGCGTCATATTATGTGTTTAGATCACGAGAGAAACCGTAAACTTAATTGGGTAATGAGCAGCGGGACCTTCTTGAATCGAAGTTTGCATCATTCTTGGCCGTGGAGCAACTTTTCATCTCCCACTTGGATTCGGTAAACCTTTGTCCAATCCCTTGTTTCTTTAGCTTCCTCGGGTGATCTATAAGCCATCTTGATCGTTCATTTCACTCGGTTTTGCTCGGGATCCTCTCCTCGCGGCCGTATTGTCAACATTTCCTTCTCGTGCGCAGCGCGGCTCAACGACTTGAGCTTCCTCGAGCACCTTTCCTTGCTCATGTAGCTCAGCGATAGTCCCTAGGACACAGGCACTCGCTTGTTGTTTGCTGCGGAGCTTTACTTTGCTTATTCACGGTTTTGCGTAAGCATGCCGCCGCTCAACTCGGCTAGCGCCGGTGCAGGCCAGCTCCGCAGTAGAGACCACTCTCATTAGGAGCGCCATACTATTGTGCGATTGTTTATGCCCTTGGTTGGCGCCCGCGTGACTGGTTCGCGCGAACGCCGAACAACCGCGCGGGGCGTTGTCGTACTCAGACCGATCTTGTAGCTGGGAGGTTCACGGCAAATGGCGACTTTAATCACCTAATGATTGGCTTAGCGGTTAAATGATGTCTTAGCTGCGGAGATGTTTCACTTACCGTGGGCGAGCACGAGCGGCGAGTTAAACCAAAGCGAAGGTGGCGACATGTGGGCCTAGGCCTTAAGCCCGTGCACCGTGCACATGGGCACGTGGACCAAGTCGCGTGGGCCGTGTCGTGTGGTAGGACCCACATGTCGCTCAAATTAAAAGTGCGAGTTAAAAGAAAGTTGCGCTATTCACTGGGCCATTGGTCGGTGATCGTAGCTGAGGCTAGCGCTCGGTAAGAAAAGGAGTAAATACTTTATAAAATCTGAAAACGAATTAATTGTGCCTTTGTAAAACATGTATAACTTTGAAAATACATAACTAATTCATTTTAACTCCAAAATAAGTGAAACAGCCCGATAATTTTTATTTTTAATTAACATTATATTAAAATTGGTTTCAAACATGTCTCTGCAACAGAGAGCATCATTTTGGACAACGAGCTTTTAGCACTATTATTTGTACAATAGAAAAATGCTGATAATTTTAAAAATTCATAAGTAATTCTTGAAAACTCCAATTGAAGCAAACTCAACTGTTTTGAACTTGTAATAATATTGTTTATTTATCCATGCAATCCATGTACTCACCACTACTCTACAAGTTTTTACCTCGTAATTAAATTACTCAAAACGGACATACCGATAACTGAACTTCAAACCTTTATAACTTTCACACCCTAAATCAAAATGGAATAATTCTTTCACCAAAAATCTTCTAAAATCATGACTTAGCTACTGTAGAAAAATCATGCATTTTTGAGTATTTTAATTTTTGAGGTATTTCTCGGTGTTCATTCGGTATTGTATTTATCTAGATACCGAGCCTTTTGATATTGACTCCTACGCTACCGAGAGTGAACAACTACTTTTCCAGCAAGGCAAGCATCCTTTGAACTTTCTTTTGCATCATATTTGATCCCAGTTTTGTTAAGGTAGATGCAATGATAATTGCTTGCATGCTATTTTATAATGTCGCTATTTTTGGTGATGAGTAGTTAGACACATCCTATTATCTTGTCATTGTGGCTATCCATGAATTATTCTAGTACTGAAATGCTTATGATAGGGTGTGTGAAGTTATATTACTCGCGTTGCTTAGCCATGCAAGTCTAGAACCGGTAGTTTGATTGTCGGGAATAACGCGACAATTATGGGACAAACACCACACTCATTATATACTTTTGTTTCAGATCTTCGTATCATTTTATGAGTTGATTTTTGTCATTTTAAAGAAGTTTTGGTCTGGACAAGTGTTGGTTAGTGATGGTGCTTTGTGCACGAGATTTGGGTATGTGGTTGACTTATGCGGACAATTAAGGACCGAACTTTGGGTACCGCTTTTCAAGCAACACTCGTGCTATCACACGCGGTATATGGGTCTTTGTCACGGTTAAGTAAGGGAAGGTCTTATTGTGTTAAGTCCCATGGTGGTGTAGGGGCATTTGTGTTTGATCATTTGTCCTTAGGAGCCGATGTAATATTCTATAGTGTGCATGGGAGCACCAATTACCCTTTATGTTGCGTCGGTATTTCCAATATAACGTGTGAGCCCCTTAGCAAGTGCTATCGCTACTTGTACTAAGACCGGAAACATCTCACATGGGGGCTTAGCTCAATAGGGTTTTCTTCTTTGAAAAGCGAGTATCTCGATTCTCCCGGCGGCATACCAAAGGAAGTGTGTCATTGTTCGGAGGCATCCACGAGGCTTACGGGCTAATCAGTCGTGTGGGTAAAGTAGTACACCTGCGAGGTATAGATCTATTCGAATAGCGTGTCGCGGTTATGGACGACCGCTTGAAACTTGTGGTGCTTATTGTTAGACTTGAAATTAAAATTGTGGTTATAACTCGGTATCGACATGAATGGGATGTTCATGCTTGTTGTTGTATCAAAGTGGACCGCCACTTTGTTTTAGTCTGATTTATTTGTTATGGAATTCATTATTTATTCACATGCTTTACTTCTACTTCAAATCTGATTTTTAGATGGCACTTGCAAAACTAGTATGTGTAGGGTGTACCTTTATTGCGTCTCTTTCGGAAAACTAAGCCAATATGAGCCCTTCCTTTGGATAACCTTATGCATAACTATTTTTATTTGTGTAAGACTTGCAGTACCCTTTTTGTACTCGGCCGGATGTTTCTTGGCTTTTACGGTGAGGAAGATCTGAGGCCAAGCGAGCTTGTCGGTGTCGATTTAGTCGACACCGATGAGTAGCGTGCTATCATTTAATCCCGATCGGTTGCCGATGGGTTGTGGGCATACCACTGCTGGCCTTTTGGGTTTATTTACTGCGCTTCGCTATTAAACTTGTTTAATTTGGTCGATCGACCACTTATGTATTTGTATACTTGAAGCGTGTTGTAAACTTTTGCACTATTTATGCATGAAAGTTGTATGGATGTGATCAACGTTGTAATAAGGGTATGAATATATTGGTCGCTGATCTTGGGAGCCAATATAGGTCATGCTCGCTGTTCATGGCTTTCTATTTAACTCACTAAGTGTAGCGCTTGGTGGTTGGAGAACCAACAATCATGTAGTGCTTTCGAGAGAGGCGCGCGCATGATCGTCGGGGCTCTAAATTTTAGTTAAGTCTCTCATTTAGACTGAGTTAAGTTGAAATTCATTCTGGGAGATCTAGAGTTGTGTCTCTAAGACCTTGATTAGTCTCGGTCTTACGGAGATAACTCAGGGGTCCCACATCTGACAGAACTTCAACGAGAGAAGTTGGCGCAATAACCAACTCAACTAATTAGTGGTTATGTTTGCTAGTGAAATTAGTTACCTTACGGGGTAACTAACAATCTACAAGCACTACAGTCTAAGGGCATGTATAATATGGTGACATCATTTGCTTATAATTTGTGCCACATAAGATTTTTGATAATATGGATGAGAGAAACGAGGATAGAAAGAAATCATCGGCATGCAGCAGACGATCTATAAGACCCTTATAGACAATACAAAATACCATTGTATGAGTTGTTGTCTATAACAAATATTTGTTCCAAGCAAAAATTTAAAAGATCGTGGGATCTCATATAGACAACTTAACAGACAACTCATTATCTAAGGTGCCTTTAGTGTTGTCTATAGATGACATGGAAAACTGATATAGACAGCAGTTGTCTATACCATGCATATGCCATAAGAGCATGTACAATGTAGGTGTTTATCAAAGAAAACTGATTTTTTTTGTTTGCCATGTAGACATATAAGGTGCTTACTTTATAGCATTGATGCTTGATTAGGCACTGGCGCTTAAGATGTCCTTATGTACATAACTATATATAACTAATAGATAATACAACCAACTAAGTACATACAAAAGAGATGCTTGCATCGAAGGAAATGACTTTTACATCGATGCTTGATGACGTGGTTATATTCTCTCTTTAAACACTCGTATATAAACAACTCGCATTGTACATGCCCTACCACATTGAATTAACAAAAGAATTTAGTAAATTGTTTCCTTGTGCTATGTTATATGGAACTATAAATATATATTCATAGAGAACTAAAATGTCATATCTACATGAGCAACAGCGTGCTATCGACTATTACTGTCTCTTCTGATCTAAACTAGTGATGCATCGGCCCATGTCCATATCACGAATACTACGAATCCATATTGGATTTTGCTGTTTCGGCTTCGAATACGGAAAACAAATAAGAGTCAAATATGGAAAGGGAAATATCAGCCTCTATCTAACTCGTTTCACCCCTAACTATATACTGCATGAAACATTTGTGTTTTGCACTAACTTTTATACTAGTACAGTTCGGAGAACTATCAACTTGTTGAAGTTTTGGCAGTATTAGTATGATTTCGCTTCATATTTACAAAAATGGGCGCTGTATTTTTTTTTTGCAAAATAGCGACCTGCCGTACGGTGGCTGTGCGGCAGCCGCTCCTCGCCCGCCATGTCGCCACTAGCACATGGCTGCCATGCAGTGGCGTTGCCACACGTCCACAGTGCGGTGTGGCTGCCGCACGACGGCTGTGTGGCAGATCCATTTTTTAAATATAGGAAATGAGTTCAAAAAAAATATGAAATTTTGAGTGAATGCTCCTAAGACGGTGTATTTTCTTGTGTAATTTGTTTCCATAATTTTAATCATTTGATTTTACCTCACAATTTCATTTAAGTGTTATAATTTTATCTGCCACATGTCACCCTTCCCCTCCCATGCCTTTGGCCTCCGCATGGCCCCCTCGGTGGGCACCTTACGAGCAGTCCATCCTCCCTCTCGCACATCTATCGACTCCTGTGATTGTCCCCCTTGCCATGATCTTTGCGCGTAAACCACGCATCCAAAATTCCTAAGCGCCAGCATAGCGGCTCTGCTTCATTCGACTATAAATACCAAAATCTACTTAATCGCTCTTCACTCATCCCAATTGTGTTTAGCTTCTCATTACGGCACTGCGTCGTGATAACTCGAGAGAACTTAACATAATTAATTTTTTTTAGAGATCAAGTATTTGCTTGCTCCTCGTTGCTCGTCGCTCGAATTTTTTGATAGCTTACCCCCCTGAAGGGTAGGTAATTTATCGGATGCTTTTGTCATTATTAATTAGTTTAGTGGTAATTAGTTAGCTCACTAGTAATTAATTAGTTAGTTTAGTGATCAATAATTAGTCATAATTATCTTAGTGGTTATCAGTCTCAGATAAGTGAGAATTAACTATTCATAATTTATTTAGTGGTACATAATTAGTTGTAATTAGTTAGTTTAGTGGTAATTAGTTAGTTTAGTCTCTATTAATTAGTTTAGCATTAAATAATTAGTCGTAATTAGTTTAGTGGTTACCAGTCTGCCATATTATATTAGTGCAAATTAACAACTCGTGTAATTAGTTAGTTTAGTGGTAATTAATCACTCATAAGCGGTGAATTTATTAGTAGTTAATTAGTTCAATGGTACATAATTAGTAAGTAATTAGTTTAGTAGTTATCGACTGCCATATTACATTAGTGCAAATTAACTACTAGCAATTAGTTTAGCGGTAAATAATTACTCGTAATTAATTTGCGAGAAATTGTTGGTAATTAATTAATTATGCATATGTAATCCATCACTTGCATGCAATTTGTCGTATTTAATTACACATATGTACAGTGGATGGGTTTGTTGTGGCTTTAGGTAATTTCGAATATGCAAGACATGTTAGTGTTTTATAGCGATGGTCTTATGCGGGCGGACTTGATGGGTTGAACTGTCGACATGCGGTACAAGGTGGTCAGAAACGAGAGGCTCGTAGCGATGAATATTCATGAGCTTCAAATCTCCATCGGAGAGAGTTCGCGCGGAGGCAGCGGCAATCAAAGTTGTGATCGAGGAATCACCGGCCACGAATGGCGTGTGGGAGCTCGTCAAGGTGGTGGAAGCATAGCATGGAACCAATACATGTATATTGCCTCCCGGCCGAGGCGGCCATTCTGGAAAGCCGATGGTGTTCGTGAATTTTGTACCCAAGCGGCTGGGCGGCTTGATGATGTTGGGGCCTCTACAAGCGGAAAGCGTGGCAGAGCACGAAGGCGGCGGCGCAGAATGTGCTACCTCGGAGGACACTCACACATAATTTTGTGCAAAATGAGAAAGTGGAATCGTGGTGGTGGTCCGTATTGAGCGCCATGAGTATCTACGGACCGGCATTTCGGTTGTAGTCCAACGAGGCGCCAACCCAAGCTCGGATGGTAGCAGCGATGACACACATCGGGCGGTGGTGCAGCGGGAAAGTGTGTCATCGGAGATGCCTTACGTGGCATCAAGACTTGATGATGTTGCGGTCGTTCGCTCGTCTTGCCGCAAAGAAGGCTCCCACTGGGGTTTGATGCGAGACCCTCTTAGTAGGGTAACCCTTCCCTAGCAAGGAGGTCGTTCAACAATCTATAGCATGATGCGCCTTGTCCATCGGCCGTGTGTACCAAGTGCATCGGTCCAACCCGGACATTATGTAGTGAGGTGCATAGTGGAAGGCTGCCACAGTAAGGTCGGCACTCACGAAACAAAGATCTTGGCTCGGTATTCCTTTGTCAAGGCGATGACCGACCACACTTGCAAGCTTAGTGAGCCCTGCGGTAGCATCGAAGCGTGATTTCGCATATGTGGCAAACAACATCAAGCACCTAGTTGCGGCGGGCGTGTCTATCTCCCTCAAGGCTGGCGATGTCGGATGTCTGTCAATCGGGTTGGCTATCTAGTCGGCTCTGACAGGTCCGATGGGCCAAGCAAAGATCATCGAGTCCATATGCGGGACATACGAAGGCGTACAATCTTGTGCGAGATTGCTTCACGGTTGCGAATCAAACTCGGCATGTACATAAACAAGCTTGAGCATGAAGATGCTGAGAAAGGGCTCAACCGCTTTATATTGGATCGGGTGTTCTCGGCTTTCGCTCAGGCCATTGGGGGCTTCTAGTTCTGACGTCGTGTGATGACGATGGGTGGCACTTTCCTCATGGAGAGTACAAGGACATCATCCACACGCGGTGGTGGCGACCACGAATGACCGGCTTCTCCTGTGGCATTTGCCATTGTGGAAGTGAGAACATATATATCGATTGACTATGGTTCCTACTCGAATATGAAGGCAGCGGTGGTAGGAGACTGGCCCAACATATGCATTATCATAGACTGCAATACTAGGTTGTTGGTGGCTATCAACACCATGCAGCATGGGACAGCCCCCCTTACCAGTGGAACGACGTGCAATCCAAGTGGTACATGAGGCATCTTGCATCTAACTTGTTCAAGTGGTTCCACATTCAAGATCTCATGAAGGCGTTCAAGGCATTGTGTCTCTGAACCAAAGGCAGTTTGACTCCATGCAGACGGACCTTGAACACCGGACTATGAGGCATACAAGGGAGTCCACTCTGGAGGTACTAGAGGGAAAGCAATCCAACAGTGCCATAAGTTTCTCAGAGTGGATTAATGGCCACACTTCTGAATTGGAGAAATGGTCCCTTCTCTATCACCGAGAAAGTGTGAGTGCGAGGATTATGACGACCAACATGTTCGAGGTGTACAACAGCATCCTCAAAGGTGTGCGGTGCCTCCCTATCACCATGATCATCGAGGAGACATGGACTCGCACTGTTGGTTATTTCATCAATAGAGCCACTGCGGCTAAGCGATAGGTGGAGGAAGCGACCATTGGTCAGAAAACATGCGAGGCACATGGACGGAAGATAGACAATGCCGGATGCACGACATCCGGTGATTGATGGCCTCAAGAGGAAGTATGAGATCGAGCTTCAATAGAAATCGTCAATAGTCATGCAGGGAAAGGAAATAGGCATGTACCTTGGGTGATGTGGCGATATGCACTGCAACAAGCGAAGCTCTGCACAAGCCATGCTCGCACATGTACAAGGCATGTATGCAAATGAGGCGGATGTGTCGTCGTACATCTTGAGTACTATGACATACAACACATTTTTGGTACATGGAGTGCGGAGTTTCACTCGTCGACTTGGAAATGAAGCGCAGGATCTCTGGCGAACATGGTGCAATGGGGCTGAACAAGGACTTGAAGGCTGATAGGGAAGGGCAGCGATGATGCGGCACTTCGGAATGACATGGATGCCAACCAGCGTGCGGATTACCGCGCAAATAGGTGCGGGATATGCAAGACCCACAGGCACTCGTGAAGATTCTCCCAATAGACCGAGTTAAATGCAGTGGTTATTCGGTGTCGTAATGTAATGTTTTCTCGCCTTATTTTCTTATGCAGTGAAACTTATGCGAGTTATGCATAATTTGCATCCTTGCTACATTCTTCATTGTAATGTTCTAACATGCTTTTATGCTATAGGATAATGGTCAAGTTTTGTGCCACGAACATGCATCGAATGTGTTACTATGTGATGAAGTAAGCTCACCTATAAAGAGATTACCACGAGAGACTAGTTCGCACACCACAGGCTAGATAACATTGCACATAAACCAAGCGAGGAAAATGCGTGGCGTGCGAGATCATATAACGATGTACCATAGCCTTGAAATGCACACAAGTCGGAGGTTAAGTTATATGATCTGCATGCCACATTCCCTCGATTGGTTAATACCTAAACTTATATAGCTTGTCGTACAATATAGTGATAATACCCTCCTCTTTCATCCCGATTGTAATAAACCGCGTGTGTTTCATGTAATACTTATAGCGCTTGAAATGTCGACAATTATACGTATGAAAACATACATTGCAACTTCATTGCAAACCCAGCGTGACCGACAAGGTAGCTTTGCACTGCGACATTACGCAATGAGGCAACTTTTGTGCAACGGCGTGATCGACAAGTCATCTTTGCGCGGTGACATGGCGCGAGGCGACTTTGTGCAACGGCGTGACTGGCGAGGCTGCTGCGGCGACATGACTTGCGAGGCAACTTTGCGCAGCGACATGACCGCGAGTATGGTTCAAAGGGCACGTCGTATGGATGTGAAACACATCGTGACTCATCGCAATGGAGCCACTACTGATTGCATCTGCTCCCTTCTAATCTGACATGACTCGGCCAAGAACTACACACCAACAACACTACCTAGAAAACATAGACAAGGAGAATGAATGGGAGTGCATTCGCGAGCTTTTGAAGAGTGGGTGTATCCCCAAGAAACCACCGTCGTCATAAGGTGTTTAGTCGTGACCTTACACTCATCACCCACCTCCTCATGACCATGTCAGAAGGTCATCGATCTAAGGAGGCTGACTCGTGTCGCGCCCACGATTCAAGGACAAGCCGTGCCCCCTCCTATGCCGATGAGCAGCCCTCCAAAGGGCCCCAATGGGGTGGAACCACCCCTTTGCTGGTGTTAGGACACCTGCAAGTGTGTCAAATCAATCGAGGAGTGGACCATTGGGTAGAGCTATTGGTCCTACCCAAACTACTGCGCGAACTACCCCGACCGCAGGTTTGACACGCCGAGCCACAGACAGCCGGTAATGAAATCGCATTTCAGCCAGTGGATTGACGACAAGATCCACCCCTACGATATGTGGATCTTTGCGACACGGAAGAGCTAGGCCAGGGGGACTGGGAGGGCTGTGAAAGGTGTGGGGACCGGGGTTATCTCCTTAAGACCGAGACTAATCAAGGTCTTAGGGACATAACTTCGGGACCTCGGTAAATGGATTCCAACTTAACTCGGTCTCGGTGAGAGGCTCAACTCGAATCTAGAGCCCCGGCGATCATGCGTGTGTTGCTCCTCTGCAAGCACTACATGATTGCGGTTCTCCAATAAGTCAAGCGCGACACTTAGCAAGTTAAATGGGAATCCAAGAACAGCGAGTATGACCTATATTGGCTCCCAAGATCGTGACCAATATAATCATACCCTCATTACAACGTTGGTCACATCCATACAACCATCATACATAAATAGTACAAAAGTTACAACACGGTTCTAAGTGTACAATTACATAAGGGCGGCCAGGCCAAATTTAACAAGTTTAAAGCGGGCGAGTAAATAAACCAAAAGACCAACGGTGGTATGCCCACCACCCATCGACAACCGGCGGGAGTTAGAAGATAGCATACTACTGCGTCGGTGTCACCTAAATCGACAAGCAAACTCATCAACCTCGATGTCGTCCTCACTGTAAAGCCGGCAAACATCATTTGAGTACCAAGAGTACTATGCAAGTCTTACACAAATAAAAATAGTTATGCATAAGGTCATTCAAAGGAAGGCTCATATTGGCTTAGTTTTGCGAAAGAGACGCAACAATGTACAACCTACACATACTAGTTTTCCAAGTGCCATTTCAAAAATCAGATTTGAAGTAGAAGTAAAACATGTGAATAAGTAATGAACTAAGTAACAAATAAAACATACAAATAACAAAGTGGCTGCCCACTTTGATACGACAACGAGCATGAACATCTCATTCATGCTAATTACTGAAACTATAACCACAATTTTAATTTCAAGTCTAACAATAGTAACTCCCGAACTCAAGCGGTTGTCCATAACAGTGGACACGGCTATTCGAATAGATTATACCTGCAGGGGTGTACTACTTTACCCACACGACTCGACTAGCAGTAAGCCTCGGATGATGGCACACTTCCTTTGGTATCTTTGGCGGGAGAATCGAGATCTGATTGTTTCGACAAGAAAACCCTATTGCGCTAAGTCCCCATGTGAGATGTTTCGGTCTTAGTACAAGTAGCATATAGCACTTGCTAAGGGGCTCACATGTTATATTGGAAATACCGATGTAATGAAAAGGTAATTGGTGCTCCCTTGCACACTATAGAACATTGACATCGATTCCTAAGGACAAATGATCAAACACAAATGCCCCTACACCACCATGAGACTTAACACAATAGAACCTTCCCCTACTTAACCGTCTGGCACCCATATACTCGTATGGTAGCGAAAGTACTTGAATCAGCAGCGTTACCAAAGTTCGGTCCTTAATTGTCGGACAAGTCCAACCACATACCCAATTCTCGTGCATAAAGCACCATCACTAACCAACACTTGTCGGACCAAAAGCTCATTTAAAATGATAAAATTTAACTTGTAAAACAGTACGAAGATCTGCAACAAAAGTATATAATGAGAGTTGTGTTTATCCCATAATTGTCGGGTTATTCCGACAACCAACTACTGATTCTAGACTTGCATGGCTAAGCAAACTCGAACAATATAACTTCACACCTCCTATCATAACATTTCAGCAATGGAATAATTAATGGATAGCCACAATGACAACATAATAGGATGTATCTAACTATTCATCACAAAAATAGCGACATTATCAAAATAGCATGCAAGCAATTATCATTGCATCTATCCTAACAAAATTGGGATCAAATATGATGCAAAAAGAAAGTTCAAACGATGCTTGCCTTGCAAGTAGCTAAGTTGTTCGCTCTCAGTTGCGTAGGAGTCTATATCAATAAGCTCGGTATCTAGATCAATACAATCACAGAATAAACAACGAGAAATACCTCAAAAATCAAAATGCTAAAAATGCATGATTTTCTACAGTAACTAAGTCATGTTTTTAGATGATTTTTGGTGAAAGAATTATTTCATTTTGATTTAGTATGTGAAAGTTATGGTGGTTTGAATTTGATTTCAATATGCCTTTACATTAAGCAATTTAATTATGAGGTGAAATTTTGTAGAGCGATGGTAGATACAAGGGTTACATGAATAAATGGAAAATATTATCACAAGTTCAAAACAGTTGAGTTTGCTCCAATTGGAGTTTTCATGATTTAGTTATTGATTTATAAAGTTATCAGCATTAATAATGCAAAAATAATGTCTTTCAAGATCATCTTCCTCAAACTATATTTTCTGTGACAGAGGTAAGTTTGAGACCATTTTTATAATTAACTTCATTTGAAAAGTAAATTACCAAAACTGGTTTCACTGTTTTTGGAGTTTCCAAAAATTACTTATGACTTTTTGAAGATATCAGCCTTTTTCTTTTGTAAAAATAATAGTGTTAATAGCCCATTTTCCAATTAATACTCTCTGTTACAGAGACAAAGGTTAAAACCAATTTTAATACAAAGTTCATTAAATATGAAAATTAATGAAGTGGTTTCACCCATTTTGGAGTTAAAATGATTTAGTTATGCATTTTAGAAGTTATACATATTTTTCAGTGTGTAAGAAAATGATTTTCTGATCTCATAAACCATTTGCTACTTTTCTCACTAAGGCTCAGCTAGCCACGGTCAGCGACGGCGGGCCGAGTGAATAGCGTGTTTCTAATTTAACTCGAGACTTAAATTCGGCTCGGCGCGTGGGACCGTCGTCGAGAGCGCGGCTCGATGGTGAGTCCACGTCTCAAGTGCTCGGTGCGGGGTTTTAAAGGCTAGGCCCACTCGTCATTCTTTGTGACATTAAGCGTAACCTCCTGTTTTCCGTGCATGGGGCCCACATGTAGCGAAATATTACGCGATTAAGACATCATTACCACTAATGATTGAAGTTTAACGGCTAGCGGTGTTGCTCTGATCGCGGTCGGAACTCCCAACAAGCGAGCTCGCTTGGCCAGGAGCCTCGTGGCGATTCCGTGGCGTCGGCGCCAACCAAGGCCATGAATGGATTCTTGGTAGCTTCACGAAGCTCATGGTGGTGGCGTGTTTGCGAGACGGCCGATGGCGCGCCTGCAGCCGGCGGCGGAGGTGGCCACAGACTCTAGTGCATGTGCCAATCTAAGGCGAATCGAGCAAACTAAAGCGTGCAAAAGCTAAATAAGAGTTCCTTGAAGCTTACAGTAGAGAAGAAAAGATCGGAGAAGCCGGTGGTGGCTTGTCGGCGGCAATGGCGACAGCGGCGTCAAGCTCCACGAGGAGAGGGCTCCTGGTTAACAAGGCGAAAAATGGAGTGCGGTAAGATTGGGTGAAGCCGGTGAGGTGGTTACCCTAGGAGGAATTGGATAAGGACTCACCAAACCAACAATGGATGGTGAATAGCGTTTCGGCCGACAAGAGGGCTAGCTCGAAATACAAGCGCTCTTGAGGGTGATCAAGAAATTAGTCGAGGAAAACCTTAGTTAGATCCCAAGACACATCGTGCGCGAAAGAAAAGGAGAAAAGCTCACGGAGATGAAAATGACAACACGGGTTAGCGCGGGCGCTCGAGCGGTGAGGACACGCGGTGCCCTTGGATCTACAAGCAGCGACAAGAGCTCAAGTGAGCAAAAATGGATCACGACATGAAGAGTAGGAGAAGAGGACTTGATTTGAGGGCTTTGCAGAAGAACAAGGCTCGAGTAAGCTTCCCTCTCCTCGGCGGCGGAGGAGAAGTGAGGAAAAGGAGGGACTTGAGGTAATATGCTCATGCGTTGGCGGCATCGGAGGCGGCGTGAGGCGAGAGCTCGGGGAGTGGTTGCATGCGGCGGTGGCTAACGGAGGTGTGGGCTCCAACGGTGGAAGCGAGCCGTCGCGGCGCGTGGCTGCGGCGCTGGCGCGAGCGCTGCCAAAGAAGGGGCGACTTCGGCGCATGGGCCCGAGTTGGCGATGGCTCGGTGACGCGGCTTGGTACCGCGAGGATTCATCGGGACCGTTGGATGGCGAGCGGACGGAGGAGATTTGTGGGGACTTGGACGGGTCGGAGGGTGCGCGATCCGGGCCATTGATTTTCGATCGGGTGGCTCGCGTGCGAGGTGCGATTAGGTGGTTGGGTGAGTCAAATTGTCGGCGGCTCGAGCCCAAGGAATAGTATCGGTTAGGGTTTAGGATTTGGTGATTTTTAATTTGTTCTTCCTACTTTGACCGGGGCTTAAATATTAGAAATAAAATTCCTAAAATCATGAAATAATTTGTCGGGGTTCTGGGACAACCTAGTATTTATAAAAATTATTGAGCACCACTTTTCATATTAAAATTTGTGACATTTAAATTCAAACATGTTGTATGTCTATGTATGTTGTTTGAATTTTAATTAGGTTCAAACTAGTCCCAAAAATTTTGGAAAAATTATATTAATTCAAGATAATTAATTTAGTATTTAAATAAATTGGTTCCAGATGATGATCACAACTTTGTATCACTGATTTGAAGTGAAATGTGAATTTTGATGTGTATGTTCACCTCAAATTAGATTTTCCAAGTACAATATAATATGGAAATGTTTTGAAATCAATAATGCATGCTAATGAAATACACATTAATCCATTTTAATTGTTGGGGCTGTGATAAACCTCCCCCCCCCCTTACAAAAGATCTCGACCCGAGATCTGGGTGGAGAAGAATTAGAAGGTTTTCATTAGGAGTTATAATTTAGGTTCTCTTGATTTCCTTCAAAGGTAGTGTTGACACGTGATAATTATGCTATAAGAATAAATTTTTATATTGATATGTTTTACCTTTCCTTTCTTGATACGAAGGCACTTCATGTAGAGAAGAGTGCGGATATCTGCTTCGCATCCGGTCTTCACGTTCCCAAGTTGCTTCATCTTCCGTGTGGTTGCTCCATTGAACCTTAGCGAACTTGATGTTACGATTCCTCGTCTTGCGCTCGGTTTCCTCAAGGATACGAATCGGGCTCTCGATAAGATAGATCGAGTTGCAACTCGAGTTCGTCCAACTTCGGTTGCTTCGTTGGGACTCGAAGACATTTCTTGAGTTGGGAGACATGGAAAGCGTTATGCGCGCGAAAGTGATGGTGGCAACTCAAGCTGGTGGCCACCGATCCCAACTTAGCTAGAATACGGAAAGGTCCAATATAGCGAGGTGCTAATTTACCTTTGATTTGGAAGCGATGAACTCCTTTCATAGGAGAGACTTTAAGATAAACATGATCGTCCACTTGAAACTCAACTCGCGGCGGCGGCGGTGGCATATGACTTCGGCGTGATTGAGCCGTCCTAAGTCGTTCGCGAATGACACGAACTTGTTCTTGACATCTTCCACCAAGGTTGGGCCATAGAATGGCCTCTCCCGACCGGACCAGTTCAAGGGTGTTCTACAAGCTCTCCCATACAATGCTTGAATGGTGACATCTCGAATCTTTGGATTGGAAAGCTGTTGTTGTAGGAGAACTCCATAAATGGCAAACACTTCTCCCAGTTTTTGCTATAGGACAGCACACAAGCTCGGAGAAGGTCTTCTAAAACTTGGTTTACCCTCTCAGTTTGTCCATCAGTTTGTGGGTGATAAGCTGAGCTGAAAGATAGGTCGGTCCCCATTGCTTGATGCAAGCACTTCCAGAAATGAGAGGTGAAGTGAGGACCTCTATCCGAAACAATCACCTTTGGTACACCATGGAGACAAACAATTCGGAGATATACAACTCTGCCCGACTTGGCACCGGTGTAAGTGGTCTTGGCGGGGAATAAAGTAAGCAACTTTCGTTAGGCGGTCGACAATCACCCATATGGAATCGGACCCGAGCTTGAGTCCTTGGAAGGCGGTGATAGAATCCATGCCAACTTCTTCCCATTTCCACTTGGGAATGGGCGGGGATCTAGAGTACCGGTGGCTTCAAATGCGATCTTTGACTCTTTGGCATACATTACACTCGGCAACATATTGAGCGATCTGTCGCTTCATTTGGCTCCACGAGCCTCTTCTTCAAGTCTTGGTACATCTTGGTACTACAGGTGAATAGAGAATTTGGAGTCATGAGCCTCTTTGAGGATTTTCCCTCTCAAAGTATGATCAAAGGCACCACCAACGGTTCCGAACCACAGGGTGCCTTGTGCATCTTCACTAAAACCTTTGGCTTTGTTTTTCTTCATTGCCTCTCGGTTTGAGCCATACTGCGTCGGTTCTTTGGGCTTCTCTAATCTGGTCCTCAAGTGTACAACTCACACTTAGGGCGCGGCGAACCTTCTTCAATTATTTCCGGTTGCAATTGTTGCATGGCGGCACACAAGCTGCCAGAAGAAGGGATTCTGAGATAAGCGATTGCATTGAGATTTTACTGCTCAATGCGCCGGCCACCACATTAGCTTTTCTGGATGATAATGAAGTCTCATGTCATAATCTTTGATTAACTCAAGTCATCTTCTTTGCCTCAAGTTGGATCGGCTTGGGTAAAAATGTATTTGAGACTCTTGTGGTCGGTGTAGATCTCATAGCGATTCTGGAGTGAGGTAATGTCGCCAAATCTTTAGAGCATGAACAAGCTGCTGCAAGCTCTAAGTCATGAGTGGGATAGTTAGCCTCATGAGGTCTCAAGCGTCTCGGCGCATCGCCACTACTCGGCCCTCTTGCATAAGCACACTGCAAGGCCCATGGCGAGATGCATCATGATAAATATCAAAACTCTTGTGAACATCCGGAAGGATGAGCACGGAGCGATGGTCGAGGCATTCTTTAAGAATCTGAAAGCTTTGTTCACAATCAGGTGACCATTCGAACTTTTTTCCTTCTTGAAGTGAGTCATTGGCCTAGAAATTTTAGAAGTTCTTGATGAATCTGCGGTAGTAGCCCATAAGTCCAAGAAAGCTGCGGATGTCGGTGGCGCTCTTTGGTTGTTTCGATTCAGCACATCCTGTACCTTGCTTGGATCAACAGCGACACCACCCTCGAGATACATGACCCAAGAAACTCACTTGCGAAGCCAAAATTCGCACTGCTGAATTTTGCATAGAGTTGATGTTGTGAAGCTTTTCCAACACAAGTCTCGGATGTTTCGTGTTCCTCGTCGGACTTGGAGTAAATAAGGATGTCATCAATAAATACAACGACGAACTGATCAAATACTCCATGAAAACCGAGTTCATGAGGTTCATGAAATAAGCGGTGCATTAGTCAATCCAAAGACATAACCAGTGTACTCGTATAGACCATACAGGAGTAGAAAAGGCGTCTTGAAATGTCCTCTGTCGACCTTGATTTGATGGTAGCAACCTCAAGTCAATCTTGGAGAACACTTAGGCTCCACTAAGTTGGTCGAACAGTCATCAATCCATGAGCGGATACTTATTCTTATGATGACTTCATTCAACGGACGGTAGTCAACACACATCCGCAAGCTCTTGTCTTTCTTCTTAACAAAGATGGTAGGGCATCCCCAAGGTGAGGAGCTTGGCGAATGAAACCCTTATCTTGAAGTTCTTGGAGTTGTGCTTTCAATTCTACCAACTCATTAGGAGGCATCGTACGGCCGCTTTGAGATTGGCGCGATGCAGGTGCAAGCTCAATGGCGAATTCCACTTCACGGTGCGGAGGCATGCAGGAGTTCTTGAGGAATACATCGGATATTCACACACCACCGCACTTTCTCAATTTCAAGAGAGGTACTAGCTTCCAAAGCATCGAGATGAAGCGCCAGCGAAGGTGCAAAAATGACTTGCGCCATCTTAGCTAGTATTTGAAATGGACCGTTGAGCACAAAATGACTTTGCCATCTTCGCCTCGCCGCAGTGGTAGGGCTGACATCTGAAGTGACAAAGCAAGTTAAAAAGAGGCCAAGGTTGCTAGAAGCGGGGTGAATTAAAAATGCGGACAACAAGCACATAGTTCTTAATTAAGCATGCATAATGGTACAAAATGCACAAAAACATAACACCGAATAGGCGTACAAAAGGCGCTAATGCGTTACAAGATCCATACATTCAAATTATAGTTTTCCCGGTGCAATTACATCCATAAATGCCCATAGGCGAAAAACAAGCGATAGGATTAAAAGTTCTTGCAAGAAAGGCAACAATAGTTCAAGTACCCTAATCTATTACAGGAATCAAAGATACATGCTCAGCAGTGAGCTAACACCTACAACATCCTAAATGTTGTTTGGTTAAAGTTCACGGAAATTCGTCGAGAAGATGTGCCCGGGGATCCGGTATCATCGGGTCCCTAGATTAGGAAAGGCAAAGGTGATCCTATGGCATTAATATGACCCCTACCACGGGAAGGCGACAACTGCTGGCGCGAGAAAGATAAGGAGATCATATTAGTGCCATATAGCTTCTTGGGATGAATGAGCCTCATGTTATGCATGAGCCTTAAGTGCTCTGAGCTTCAATGAGGCGCCGTCGCGTCTCCCACAACTCATGCATGGCGGCGGTGCATCGATCCATGATGTGCACCGTCTTGCCAATTGTCGGACACGAGGTCTTCAGCAGGCGAATCTAGCAAACTGCTCACTTCCCCTTCACGTGCTTGCATGGGAAGTGGTCATAAAGCGGTGGGACAGCTCTGTCGAGATCATAGCGGAGGCGACTCATGGCCACCATAGCCACTTCTTGCGGCGCCATGGCCTCGAAGTGCCATAAGCTGAAAAGCGATCGGGATACTTCCCTAACACGTCTAGCAATAATATCTGCCACGACCAAGTATTCCTCCATTCCGGCCCTCGATCTCGACGGTAAAGGAGTACGTCGGTGGTAGGTGAAGTCGCCTTCCACATCATATCCTCGGTAACTCGGGTATCCTCCCACATCCTCGGCTTGGGTCTCGCGAACAAGGTATTGGGGTTCATCTAAAGGATGAGAAAGGCAAGGTAAGTTAGTTTTGCAAAACCAAAACTGAATAAGGCAGGAATGATACTAGGATGGGTAAGGAATAAAAGATACTCCTAACTTAACTTTTCAAAGTAATTTTGATAGTTTGGAAAATAAATTGACCAAGGGTTTGCTAAACTTACGCACATGCTATCACTAACCTCACAGTCAATATGGCTCGATACCAGCAGTTGTGGGGACCCGGGTTATCTCCTTAAGACCGAGACTAATCAAGGTCTTAGGGACATAACTTCGGGACCTCCGATAAATGGATTCCAACAACTTTCGGTCTCGGTGAGAGGCTCAACTCGAATCTAGAGCCCAGCGATCATGCTGTTTGCTCCTCTCTGCAAGCACTACATGATTGCGGTTCTCCAATAAGTCAAGCACGACACTTAGCAAGTTAAATGGGAATCCAAGAACAGCAGTATGACCTATATTGGCTCCCAAGATCAGTGACCAATATAATCATACCCTCATTACAACGTTGGTCACATCCATACAACCATCATACATAAATAGTACAAAAGTTACAACACGGTTCTAAGTGTACAATTACATAAGGGCGACCGGCCAAATTTAACAAGTTTAAAGCGGAGCGAGTAAATAAACCAAAAAGACCAACGGTGGTATGCCCACCACCCATCGACAACAGTGGGAGTTAGAAGATAGCATACTACTCGTCGGTGTCACCTAAATCGACACAAGCAAACTCATCAACCTCGAGTGTCGTCCTCACTGTAAAAGCGACAAACATCGCGGTGAGTACCAAAAGTACTACTTAAGTCTTACACAAATAAAAATAGTTATGCATAAGGTCATTCAAAGGAAGGCTCATATTGGCTTAGTTTTGCGAAGAGGCGCAACAATGTACAACCTACACATACTAGTTTTCCAAGTGCCATTTCAAAATCAGATTTGAAGTAGAAGTAAAACATGTGAATAAGTAATGAACTAAGTAACAAATAAAACATACAAATAACAAGTGGCTGCCCACTTTGATCTGACAACGAGCATGAACATCTCATTCATGCTAATTGCAGAGTTATAACCACAATTTTAATTTCAAGTCTAACAATAGTAACTCCCGAACTCAAGCGGTTGTCCATAACCGTGGACACGGCTATTCGAATAGATTATACCACAGTAGGGGTGTACTACTTACCCACACGACTCGACTAGCGTAAGCCTCAGGATGATGGCACACTTCCTTTGGTATCTTTGGCGGGAGAATCGAGATCTGATCGTTTTCAGCAAGAAAACCTATTGCGCTAAGTCCCCATGTGAGATGTTTCGGTCTTAGTACAAGTAGCATATAGCACTTGCTAAGGGGCTCACATGTTATATTGGAAATACCGATGTAATGAAAAGGTAATTGGTGCTCCCTTGCACACTATAGAACATTGACATCGATTCCTAAGGACAAATGATCAAACACAAATGCCCTACACCACCATGAGACTTAACACAATAGAACCTTCCCCTACTTAACAGTACAGCACCCATATACTACGTATGGTAGCACGAAAGTACTTGAATCAACGACGTTACAAAGTTCGGTCCTTAATTGTCGGACAAGTCCAACCACATACCCAATTCTAGTGCATAAAGCACCATCACTAACCAACACTTGTCCGGACCAAAAGCTCATTTAAAATGACAAAATTTAACTTGTAAAACAGGTACAAAGATCTGAAACAAAAGTATATAATGAGAGTTGTGTTTATCCCATAATTATCGGGTTATTCCGACAACCAACTACGGTTCTAGACTTGCATGGCTAAGCAAACTCGAACAATATAACTTCACACCTCCTATCATAACATTTCAGCAATGGAATAATTCATGGATAGCCACAATGACAACATAATAGGATGTATCTAACTATTCATCACAAAAATAGCGACATTATCAAAATAGCATGCAAGCAATTATCATTGCATCTATCCTAACAAAATTGGGATCAAATATGATGCAAAAGAAAGTTCAAAGGATGCTTGCCTTGCAGGTAGCTAAGTTGTTCGCTCTCGATTGCGTAGGAGTCGATATCAATAAGCTCGGTATCTAGATCAATACAATCACCGAGATAAACAACGAGAAATACCTCAAAAATCAAAATGCTCAAAATGCATGATTTTTCTACAGTAGCTAAGTCATGTTTTTAGATGATTTTTGGTGAAAGAATTATTTCATTTTGATTTAGTATGTGAAAGTTATGGTGGTTTGAATTTCAGATTTCAATATGCCTTTACATTAAGCAATTTAATTATGAGGTGAAATTTTGTAGAGCAGTGGTAGATACAAGGGTTACATGAATAAATGGAAAATATTATCACAAGTTCAAAACAGTTGAGTTTGCTCCAATTGGAGTTTTCATGATTTAGTTATTGATTTATAAAGTTATCAGCATTAATAATGCAAAAATAATGTCTTTCAAGATCATCTTCCTCAAACTATATTTTCTGTGACAGAGGTAAGTTTGAGACCATTTTTATAATTAACTTCATTTGAAAAGTAAATTACCAAAACTGGTTTCACTGTTTTTGGAGTTTCCAAAAATTACTTATGACTTTTTGAAGATATCAGCCTTTTTCTTTTGTAAAAATAATAGTGTTAATAGCCCATTTTCCAATTAATACTCTCTGTTACAGAGACAAGGTTAAAACCAATTTTAATACAAAGTTCATTAAATATGAAAATTAACAGAAGTGGTTTCACCCATTTTGGAGTTAAAATGATTTAGTTATGCATTTTAGAAGTTATACATATTTTTCAGTGTGTAAGAAAATGATTTTCGGATTTCATAAACCATTTGCTACTTTTCTCACTGAGGCTTAGCTAGCCACGGTCACTGACCAGCGGGCCCAGTGAATAGCGTGTTTTCTAATTTAACTCAGACTTAAATTCGGCTCTGACGCGTGGGACCCGTCGTCAGAGGCACGCTTTCGATGGTGAGTCCACGTCTCCAAGTGCTTTCGGTGCGGGGTTTTAAGGGCTAGGCCCACTCGTCATTCTTTGTGACATTAAACGTAACCTCCTGTTTTCGTGCATGGGGCCGCATGTAAGCGAAATATTACGCAGATTAAGACATCATTACCACTAATGATTGAAGTTTAACGGCTAACGGTGTTGCTCTGATCGCGGTCGGAACTCCCGACAAGCAGAGCTCGCTTGACCGGAGCCTCGCCGGCGATTCCGGCGGCATCGGCGCCAACCAAGGTCATGAATGGATTCCTGGTAGCTTCACGAAGCTCATGGTGGTGGTGGCGGTGCGAGAGCCGCCGAGCGGCGGCGCAACGCGCATGAAGCGGAGGTGGCCACACACTCTAGTGCATGTGCCAATCTAAGGTCGAATCGAGCAAACTAAAGCGTGCAAAGCTAAATAAGAGTTCCTTGAAGCTACCAGTAGAGAAGAAAAGATCGAGAAGCCGGTGGTGGCTTGTCGGCGGCAATGGCGACAGCGGCGTCAAGCTCCACGAGGAGAGGGCTCCACGGTTAACAAGATTGAAAAATGGAGGTGCAAAGATAAGATTGTGTGAAGCCGTGGGTGGTTACCCTAGGAGGAATTGGATAAAGGACTCACCAAACCAACAATGGATGGTGAATAGCGTTTTCGGCCGACAAGAGGGGCTAGCTCGAAATACAAGCGCTCTTGAGGAGTGATCAAGAAATTAGTCGAGGGAAAACCTTAGTTAGATCCCAAGACACATCGTGACGCGAAAGAAAAGGAGAAAAGCTCACCGGAGATGAAGATGTCAACACGGGTTAGCGCGCGCGCTCGAGGCCGGTGAGGACACGCCGGTGCCCTTGGATCTACAAGCAGCGATAAGAGCTCAAGTGAGCGAAAATGGATACGGCATGAAGAGTAGGAGAAGAGGGACTTGATTTCGAGGGCTTTACCGAAGAACAAGGCTCAGGTAAGCTTCCCTCTCCTCGGCGGCCAGAGGAGAAGTGAGGGAAAAAGGAGGGACTTCGAGGGTAATTTGCTCATGCGTTGACGGCATCGGAGGCGGCGTGAGACGGAGAAGCTCCAGAGTGGTTGCATGCGGTGTGGCTAACGGTGGTGACGGAGCTCCAACGGGGTGGAGCGAGCGTCGCGGCAGCGTGGCTGCGGCGCTGGCGCGCGCCGCCAAGGAAGGGGCGACTTCGACGCGTGGGCCCGAGTTGGCGATGGCTCGGGGTGCGCGGCTCGGTGCAAAACAGAGATTAAATCGGGACCGTTGGATGGCGAGCTGACGGAGGAGATTTGTGGGGACTTCTGACAGGTCGGAGGGTGCGCGATCACAGGCCATTGATTTTCGATCGGGTGGCTCGCGTGCGGTGCAGATTAGGTGGTTGGGTGAGTCAAATTGTCGGGCGGCTCGAGCCCAAGGAATAGTAACTGATCGGTTAGGGTTTAGGATTTGGTGATTTTTAATTTGTTCTTCCTACTTTGACCAGGCTTAAATATTAGAAATAAAATTCCTAAAATCATGAAATAATTTGTGGGGTTCTGGACAACCTAGTGTTTATAAAAATTATTGAGCGCCACTTTTCATATTAAAATTTGTGACATTTAAATTCAAACATGTTGTATGTCTATGTATGTTGTTTGAATTTTAATTAGGTTCAAACTAGTCCCAAAAATTTTGGAAAAATTATATTAATTCATGATAATTAATTTAGTATTTAAATAAATTAGTTCCAGATGATGATCACAAATTTGTATCACTGATTTGAAGTGAAATGTGAATTTTGATGTGTATGTGCACTTCAAATTAGATTTTCCAAGTACAATATAATATGGAAATGTTTTGAAATCAATAATGCATGCTAATGAAATACACATTAATCCATTTTAATTGTTGGGGCTGTGACAAAAGGCACCTCGAAGAGCTGCACGCTGAGATGAAGGAGAAGAAGAGACGGGAGAGGCTGCACGAGGAGAAGGAGTGCGATCATGCCAAGTGACTTGACGTCGGGAGGGTGCGGAAGAGGGAAATGGCGGCCAAGGCCAAGGAGCAAGGTGAGCAGTACAACACCGAGTTGGGCCACAAGGGCAAATGACCACGTTTCACACAGTAGTTTGACCCTCTTCGTCCATATGTCTCATGTATTTCTAATTCCCTAAAAGCATGCGTGTACTATCCTTGGTTCATTAGCCTGCGTGTCATGTAACCCCTTGTCTGATCAAGCGTCAGTGTTGCTATTGTAGCGTCATTTCTCTTAATTTCTCCAAAGGAGTTGCAATGCACTAATTTTGGGGCTCATTCATACATTAGAGTCCTATCCACCGTTAAAATCACTATTGGCCATCTCATCGACAAAAGATCGTCTCCAGAAAGCTATGCATTGTCCCTGTTTAATAGAAGATGTAACGCAGGATGTTTACATACAAGCACGTCTCCATAAAGCTGTGCATTGTTGCTGGTTAATAGAAGATAAGTAGGGAAAAGTATAGCATATTTGGAATATCCACAACCTCCTCTAGATCGCTAATATACCTTGTGAGAAAAAGTAGGAAAAAGTATAGCGTGAGGAGCCTTAAAAACTTCATATTTTTGGAGCTCATTTTCAATATTTACAAATTCAGTACAAACAAGACACTTATATGAAATTGTGAAACAAATTTTGAACGAATAAATTTATGGTAAATTACCCTAATCGGGAGGTAAAATCAAATGACTAAAATTATGGAAAAAATTACACAAGAATGTACACTGCCTTAGGAGCATTCATATAAAATTATATATTTTTGAACTCATTTGCTATATATAAAAATGGTACGAACTACTGGCGAAACCATAATCCGCTAATCAGCCGAAACCCTAATGGGGCACATGGCGGTGGCGAAAATGCCATCGCGATTCTTTGTCTGCGCGGCCATGCGCGTGGTGGGCATGGAGCGGCTGCCGCACGGTGGCCATGCGGTAGGCCACTATTTTTACAAAAAATAAATAAATAATAAGACGCCTATTTCGTAAATACAAAGCGAAATCATGCTAATATTGCCAAAAATTCCAACTGGTCTACTGAAATACTACATTCACCACGTGAATGTCGTCGAACGACGTGCATCATGCGGAACATTGGACTGTATTGGCCGGATAGAGCATCTTAATTCCAAAAATAGCCCTCTTAATCCGAAAATTCCAAATTTGGCCTCGATTGTGCGTCGGTCGCAGATCCGACGGCATTAGGAGAGGTAATGCGAGCAAGAGCGCAGTGAGCACCGCCGCCGCCGCAATCGGCAAAGAACCGGCTTGCCGCGGTTTGGCGCAGCAGAAGGAACCTCCGCTTTGGCACGGCAGCAGTTGCTCCTCGCCACGCGCTGCCGAAGCGACGCAGCCGCCCGGCCCGTCACGCTCGCGCCGCTGCTGTTGGGCACGCAGCAGCAGTTGTCGCCGCCACGCCGCCGAGCGAAGACCCGCCGGCCGCCGCCGCTTCGCAAGCGCGACGCGGCGCTAGCTGCTAGGAGCGCGCAAGACGGCCCGGCCCGCTCCTTTTGATTTTCGATTGCATGCGACGCGCAGTATGACCACCTAGGTCCTCGTGTTTTTGGCGTTTCTCTTTCGTTTGCCTCCGCGCATTTGGTCAGGAAGTGCATAAAACGAGTGAAACGCAACGCTATTTTTAGTTAGAAGCAAAGAGAAAGAGAGCGAGAGAAAGATCGAAAGAGAGCCGAGAGGAAGAGAGTTCTCAAGAGAGTTCTCAAGAGAGAAAGAGAAGGAATAAGCCAACCAGATAGAAGTTGAAGTTACAGAAGTTGTGCATCGTCTTGTGAGCATCAAGAAAAGGTAAGTGTCATTTGCATCCGGCTACAGTTTTAGCTAGTTTTAGCAATGCGATTAGGATGTAATTAGATGAATTGTACTTTCTTTTGTAGCAACCGAGTAGTTATAGTTGTGTAGTCGGTGTATTTGGATTTAGCGCTCGACATAAAATTGGAAGACTTAGTGTGATTAGCACGTCATTACGATATAATTAGATGATTTGTAGTTTCTTATTGCAACTAAGTAGTTATAGTTGTGTGTTGGTGTATTTTGACTTAGTGTTTGGACATGAAATTAGAAGACTTAGTGTGAGTTAGCGCTAGCAATGTGAGTAGGTAGCAATTAGTTGATTTAGCAAACTTATTATTGGTAATGTTGTAAATTAAATATAGTTAGCAATGTACCTTCCAAAGTGAGGAGATAACTCCTGTGAGAGAAGCGTTGGAGGAGGAATGGGAAGGAAAGAACGATGGGAATGATGGATGGCGGTAGGATATTTGGTGGTGAGGAGATAAGGGAGAGATAAATGTAATTACCGTGATTAGCACGTAATTAGAAGATTTAGTGTCGCCGACGGTCGGGTCCCACCCAACACATGCGTGGTCCATGGACCCTGACCGGGCATGTTGACCTTTGGTCCATGCAAGATGCCATGGACCGAAAGTTAATGACAAACGGCCTCACCGTCAAGAGGCTTTTAATCGAAAATTAAATGAAAAGAACACTGCACAGAGATATCGCATGTCGATGGTAGAGGTTAGGTTTAGCTCGAGTATAAAAGTTTTAAATGCATTAGGAATTTGTAAAGTGATTTAGTTTTGCATCAGAATTCATACAATTTTAAAAAATCATAACTATTTGATAGTAACTTCAAATTTAGTGAAACCAATTTTGTTGGTTTCCATTTTTATTGTACTTTAAGTGGATGTCATATGCACATGTGTTAGGTACTTCATGGCGAGATTCAAGATCTATTCGTATTCCACGAACGCTCGTGACGCGACGGACCGTATGGGCGGACTCGTCGAATTGCGACGACAAATGATCCGGCGCTGGTCTCAAGGACATGAGCCTCTGAGCTAAGGCGGTGCGTGCGGTCCGCGTTCGATCGCGCCACTGCAAGGATGAAGTTGCGCATCGAGGCGTTGTATGTCTCGGTGGTGGGTGATGGAGGGGAGACCGTTTGGCAACTTATGAAGGTGACAAGTGACGCTTCATGGGCCAATTACATGGGGGTTGTTTGCAACCCTGCTGCCGCGATCTTTGCGCGGCCCATGGTATATGTTCAGTTCGTGGAGAGGACGGGGACATCCGATGTGGGTGGTTCTAGTGAGGTTGGTGGTGAGGAGGAGCCTGCGTTGGTCTCCGATGTTGGAGGAGACGTGGGCGAGGAAGTGGGCAATGGAGACCTGAGGAGGCGTGCCGATAACTTCGAGCCCAACGAAGGAGTGGAGAGATGGTGGGCAGCCCGTATTGATTGCCATGAGTACCTGGCCGACCAGGTGGAAGAGATGGAAAGTGAGGAAGAGGAGGACGTGGAAAAAACCAGTTCCGAAGATGAGGAAGACAGAGAAGTCGCTACGGGGTGTTGTTGGTGGTGTTGTGACCACCGACACCGCCACGCCCTCTAGATTGGACGACGCCGCAACGACATCGCTAGTCTTGCCACACCGAGTTGGCCGATCGGGGTTCAATGAAGACACCCGTCAGAGGCGTTGCTTTCTAACAAGAGCGCCGCCAAAGATGCCATTGCCGACACGCCATTAACATTGGCCGAACGATCGGTGCAGAGGTTCAACCCGACACCTACATCGTTAGGTGTGTTGAAGAATCTGATTGGCAAGGTCATGCGCAGCGGTTCACGCCGCGCCACGGATTCCGGATCACGGCCGAAGGACCACACTTGTGAGCTAACCGAGGCGCTTCATAGGCACCGCAACGTGACATCCTCGTATGTTGCCACCGATAAGCCACCTCGTGGTCAAGATGTTGGCATTTACCCAAAGCTTCTAATGGCGGAGGTTGCCAATATGGTGGGGTTCCAAGTGAGCTACAAGACGGCATGGCGCGGCGGAAGGTCGTGGAGAGAATGTTCGCACATTCAAGAGGCTTATAACCTAGTCCCAAGAATGCCGCATCAAATCGCAGAATCAAATCCCGACATACATAAACAAGGTTGACCGGGTGCATCCGAGGGAGGGGCCCAATTGTTTTGTTCTTGACCAGGTCTTTTGGGCCTTCCGTCAGGCAATCGAAGGGTTCAAGCATTGCCGTCCCGTGCTAACGATGGACGGTACCTTCCTATCCGGGAAGTACAAGGGTACCATCCTCACCGCGGTTGCAGCCGATGCGAATGACCAGTTACTCCCAGTGGCCTTCGCAATTGTTGAGAACGAGAGCACCGAAAGTTGGCTATGGTTCCCGCTCCAACGTGAAGCGTGCGGTGGTCCAAGACCGCCGATGTGTGTGTCATCTCGACCGCAATGTCGGGTTGTTGTCCGCGCTGAGCACGATGCAAAATGGGACGCAAACGTTGTTCCAGTGGAATGATGTCGAGCGCCGGTGCATGAGGCATCTCGCGCGAACTTCCACACAAGGTTTTGAGCAAGGACCGATGAAGATGTTCAAGAAGCTCGCATGCGTAACCAAAGGCGAAGTTCAATGCCTTGTGGAGACAAATGACGAGGAGACCGAGAAGCATGTAAGGAACTCGACGGACGCGGAGGCGTGTGTGCGCGGCAAGAGGGTCCGCGAGTTGGGAGTTCACAGTTGGGTTAACTCGCACGCACCCGACCGGAGAAATGGTCCTCGCCGCACGACACCGATGGTGCAAGGTACGGATCATGACGACCAACATGTCTGAGGTGTACAACGGTGTCTGAAGGGTGTCCGATCCCGCCGATCACCGCGATCGTGGAGGAGAGCCGAACCGCATCGTCGGCTATTTCGTTATCAGAGCCATGATGGCGAAGAAGCATCCGGAGGATGGCAAACAATTCTCGGAAGTAATGCACGCCTACATGGAGAAGAAGATCGCAAGGCTCGTTCACACACCGCCGTACCATGGACGCGCGCGCGTAAGTTCGAGATACGGCCGTGTAGAAGTACGCCATGGGCCACACTAGAGGGGATCGGAAGCAGTGTCCGCACGACAGACGAAGCATCGTGGCACCGCAACAAGCCGCGACTTCTCCACAAACCATGCTCATGTGTACGCGGCGGCGCGGTGTGGCGCCAGCCTCTGAGCGTTACATCTCTCGAGTACTACGACATCCACCAATTGTATGGCACTTGGAGTGCGGAGTTCCATTCTTATGGGATGGACATGCACTATAGGGACCTCTGGCCAGGGCTGGTGAAGTGGGTGCCCAATGACGCACTAAAGCACCCCACCGTGGAAGACGCCAGTCACGACGCATCCGGAACGACATGGACGACAGCCAGCGTGGGCAACATGTTCGCCGCCCGCATGCGAGACTATGCAAGACGGTTGGTCACTCCATCGCCGCCCAAACAGCATCTAATACAAGCAAGCGCACCGTAGCGCCCAAGATACAATTACCAAGTCGTGATGTTACATGCTTATTTTAATGCCCAAGATGAGTTGTATCGTTGTCAATCCATGCCTTTGTGTATGGATGTAATGTAATGTTCTGTGGGTCATGTGCTAACTCATTATGGTCATATCTACTATTATGTTGTACGGGTGTGTATATGGTGTTATTCACTTTGTCTTACATTTCGTTGTCATATGTTTCGATTTCTTTTGTATGCCATACATTATGTTATATATGTAGACTAACATGTTGTTTATCTCTCAGAGATGGCGCACCTCCGCTTGACGGCCCGCACGAGCCGCCGACGACGCGGGATGGCGACACCGATGCCTAGCGTGGTCGTCCCGCGCCGCCCTCCGAGCCTAGTCTTGAGCGCCCTAGAGAGAGGTGGGCTCTTGACGAGCGGTATGTCCCAAGATCGCGGACACCGCCTCCCGCCTTTGCCCGCATGTTGATGTACCGCACGCTGCTTTCGCTTTGACGCTGCACTCCTATCTCGCGCTCGCCGATCGTTGGAGACCGAGACTCACACTTTCCACTTCCGGTGGGGAGATGACCATAACTCGAGGACGTAGCTATGCTTACAGTCCGCCATCGCACGGTCTTCCAAAGAGTGCCACCTCCGAGGCGAGTGGACCGAAGGTGCGTATGGTCGATGATTCGGTCACCCGATTTCGACAACATGTCGGGTGTGCCACATTCTCGGCCGCGGAGTACATGACCGCCCCAAAGATGCGATCGTGGAGGCGCTTAGGACACACTTCCTTGCGCACCTTTTGTTCCTGTTCGTGGATCTTGTTTCTACGACTCGTGGTGACCGCGTACCCTAGCTATATCCATCTCGCTGAGTCTTTGGTGGACGCCGCCCGACGAGGTGCCGTATCACGCTTGGGCCTCCGCAGTTGCTTTGTGCCACTTACCGAGGGTTGTGCGATGCCTCTCGCCGCAAAGACAGGCGGGAGCCGCCCCTCAGATGCTACACACCATCGCAGCTATGGTCATGAGAGCACTTTCTGCTGGCGGCCATATTTTCGAGCACCGCACCCTTTCGAGTTGAGCGCCAAGCTTTATGGTAATGCTACAGGTGATGACCCCGTCGATGGGCCTACAATGGGAACACGTTGGGCACATGGTACCCTAGGTTGGGCCAGAGAGAGACCGAGGCGTGTGCACTCGAGTTCCATAACCTATTCGAGACTCGCATGAGGACGAGGTCATCCGTGGCCATGGATCCGCAGTTCCTTGCAGACACGGCTCACGGGTTGTCCTCGCAGCGCACTCGTGACGCAGGCGCCGTGGTTGACGACCGCCACCTAGTCTTCTCCCACATGGTCGAGCCGCATAATCCACAATGGTCATGAGACGCTTGGCCTTTACCAGAGGTGCCCCGCTCACGGACGACCTCTCACGGAGAAGGCCCACGGTATGTCACTTTTGGTATCATAGTAGCCACATGTCCGACTTACATTTTCTCGATATCCAAATCAATTGCGTGCAAACGAAAAGGCCAAGAGCGATGATCGAGGCGCACACAACACCGTGGGACGACGCTGTGGGGCGAGAGGGCGGCGACAGACGTGGTGCACGAGTTACGAGGCTACGCGATCCAGACGTACGGTGCATACTTGCAGTGGTACGTCCCGCGCACTAGGTGTAGGCTTACTGGGCCAGCGCCACAACGACCAGTGGAGGTCATGCAAGATGCCGTTGTACTAGCAGTCCCGATCGCCACCCGGGCGCACGCCACGACGAGATGGTAAAAATTCTCCTAAAAATTTCATCCGCTACATGTTTCTAACTAATTATCGATTTTCTTGCAGATTACCGCCTTGATCGATCGAGCGTGAGGGTGCTCAAGCTCTACACCGTGGTCGCAATAGCACATTTGATCGCCTCCTACACGCGGTGCGCGACGACCGAGGACGCGAGGATCGCAATGAGGACCATAACTTGTGGCCGCCACAAAGGACGCTCACGACAAAGATCGCGACACCGAGGGCACCCTCCACCCTCCACCTCAAGACTCTCGCACCTCCTCCGCACGTCCGTCGCACTCGCGAGTCGCCGAGCTATGGCGGTCGGCCTCGACGCGCCGCCACTGTGTATGTCATATGTCTACCGGTTGTCGCCATCAATACTTGTCCAAGCACTCCTTTTAACATATCCGACATCACCGCTTATTCTTACAAAGACTTGCGAGGGACAACACTCGCTTCACCATCGTTGTCACGAGGGAGGCACAAAGATTTGCGAGGGGACAACACCTTGCTTCACCGCCGCCGCCACATAGGAGGCGCAACATACCACTTCGCCGCAAACGCGACGTTGTTCCACTACGCACATCGACCGACTCATCGCAGCGCCAAGACGACGGGTCGATCATTGGCGCATGGCATTCACCGCAGGCATTCAACGCGACGCGGGAGCGCCGACCGTTGGTTTGCCGAGACGCACCAAGGGTACACGTGCGCAAAGATTACGCACGCATCGCCAGAGGATCCTCGCCCACACAACAACCTACTCAGTGCACGCTTTAACATAGTTGTAGCAATTTTCGCAATGCATACAACCAATGACTAACTCACCAAGTACCATTCTCTCGTGATGAGCACGTGTGGATCGATAATATGCTCGGCTTTGACCCAACACCTACATCGAGATCACCGCAGCGACGCTCCCACGCAACGCCCCTACTACGGCTTGCGACGACGCCGCCCCGACGAGTTCACCTTCCCCGAGGATCGCACGCCGCCCGCAATCGACGGCGATGTACCATAAGTAATGTCATGGTCGATAATGCATGTTATGTAATATCATTGTGTATTGTGTGTAGCATGTCATGTTATGTGATTTATGTAGTGTGAGTGTGCAGCATGACCTTGTGATATATGTAGTGTCAGTGTGCAGCATGACCTTGTGATTTATGGACACAACATATCTCGCGGGTCCCGTGGTTGATCTGCTAGGGGATCCGACACTACTCGCGGACGCGAATTTCCTTCAACGCCGCCACACGATTCCTCCTCGTGCCCGATGCCTCACGCCTCGCGATTTTCCTTCCACCCAATTGCAATTCACCGCTTGCTATATATGGATACTTTGCCGCCATTCACCTCACTCTTCATTTCCTCTTCTCCTTTCTTCCAAGATAGACGGGATGTCTACGGCCTCATCTAACCTTCGAGTGAGCGACAATTAGAATCATCATGGCAGCAGCCTTGTTTGCCCTCGTTGCGTGTGGATCCGTGAATGTGTTCACCTCGCATACGCCAACGAATCCATCCCGAGTGTTCATGAAGTGTTCAAATCTTACAGAACTTCGCCTATTCATCTCGAATGAATTGCATTCGAAACAACATGTTGTTTTATTCACTTCAAGCTGTAATTCTTTTTTAGAGCACAACATGCCGGTTTTGGCAGTGGGCTGACGAATCTATCCCAGTGGTTCAAGATATTGCGATGCAAATTGTGGCCTTACAAGACGACTCTCGTGGTGTTCCTACATTTCGCCTAGTGGCTCGACCCTCCGATCCACCAACGCAGAATGAAGAGAATAGACTTACAAGACTGGATGAAAGAATGGAAAGAGTTGAGAAAATGCTTCAGAAATTAGTTAAGCTGGTTAGTTTTGTGGTTTTTCTTCTATTATTTCTTGTTGTTGCCAAGTAGACGTTCAGTTGTAATGAGATCGTAATTTCTACTCTTTATCTATGCATCGCAAATCGTCATGAATGAGAATAAAGCAAGAACATTATCTACGAATGGATGAACTGCTGTGTATCCTCGCATTATTTTGTGTGCGAATTCATGAAATCCGAATTTCGAAACCTCAAATCAAAATTCGAACACTTAGTTTTCACTACGACAAGCCCACACAACTTCTCTCTGCAAAGCAGGACGTGACCATTTTTTTGAAAGTTAGACGTGAGAACACTCGCCTCCCGGTTTTCGTAATCAAAAGACAACACTCCGCGAAGAAAGACATGACAACACTCGCTCGCTGACTTTTCGCACTAAAAAGACAAGACTCGCAAAGAAAGACGTGATAACACCGCCTCGCCATCTTTTCGCATCGATAAGACAAAGACTGCAAAGAAAGACGTGATAACAACCGCTTCGCGCTTTTCGATCGATAAGACAAAGACTCGCAAAGAAAGACGTGATAACACTATGCCTCGCCATTTTTCGCATCGATAAGACAAGACTCGCAAAGAAAGACGTGATAACACTCGCCGGCGACTTTTCGTACGTAAAAGACAAGACTCGCTAAGAAAGACGTGATAACAACCGCCGCCGCGACTTTTCGATCGATAAGACAAAGACTCGCAAAGAAAGACGTGATAACAACCGCCTCGCCACTTTTCAGACCGATAAGACAAAGACTCTGCAAAGTAAGACGTGATAACACTATGCCTCGCCAAACTTTTCGTGATGGACACGACAACACTCTACCTCCGAGCTTTCCGTAACTAAAAGACGGACTCTACATGAAATTAATCACACTATGCCAACCATGGAGCTTACAAAAGGGGGTCGAACCAAACCAAACCCAACACTACACAACACTACACAATAGATACCCAACTATGGACTCTTCGCAAACTTCTACTCGAGGATGTTGCACAAGCAAAGTGGCTTAAGCGTAAGAGGAAACACTTACAATACCCAGATTTTTCAATGAAAGATGCTCCAGACCACCACGCTCACCGATCCCGCAGGTGTGTGTGGCGAACCAGCAGAGATCATTCACCACACACCACCATCGCCGCCCGGCGCATTACACGCGCGGCACCACCGTAAGCGTTTCTTTCGCGCGATCGATTTTCGCCAACGTTGAATTCTTTAAATTTTTAACTCGTCCCCACGTAATGGCAGCCCGAGATGCGCCGCCACTTCTTCCAAATGGATCGACGCCCGAGAGATGTACGATAGGACATTCATCCAGCCAGGTACACACGTGAACTACTCTGGCGGCCGAGAACTGCGGCGATGGAAACCTTACGCATCGACCCGCCGAGGAGGCACCGGCGAGCCCAGAGTCGCCCGCGTAATCCATATCGACGACGTGAGTTACGAAGAATTTACATCCTTATTACATTTTTCACTGTGCAGTGTACTTACATCATACAATCGCAGGACATGGACGACTTCGACATACCAGCCCGACGTGGACAGTCCTGCGACAAGGGCAAGGGAAAGGCTCATGCGCCTCGGCCGCCGCAGCGTATCCGGACGCCCGGGCGTAATCCGTATCCACGACGTGAGTTATGAACAATTTACATCATTCTTACGATTTTCACTATATGATGCACTTACATCATGGAATCGCAGGACATGGACGACTTCGATATACCAACCGCACGTGGACAGTCCCGCGGTAAGGGTAAGGGAAAGGCTCATACAGCCGAGCCCGGCCGCCACAGCGTATCTGGTCACCCGGGCGTATTCCGTATTGACGACGTTAGTTATGAAGAATTTACATCCTTCTTACAATTTTCACTATACGGTGCACTTACATCAATGAATCGCAGGACATGGACGACTTCGATATACCAGCCCGACGTGGACACTCCCGCGACAAGGGGAAGGGGAAGGCTGGCGACGAGTTCAACGCCGAGCTAGCAAGGAAGGGAAAATGGCCCCGGTCCACGCAGTAGGTCAGGTCATTACGTAGTAGTCCGCCGTCCTACCCCCCATTACTATCCCCTAAAGGCATGCACACTTATATGGTCCGGATGCTTATGTCGCAGTGTACCGTAGTAGTAGCGAGGATGACTAAAGCAATTAGCCGAACCATCATGCCATGTCACTACGTAACGTGCTTATGTCCGCGACTCTAATGTCTCTTGTAAGCCATCAAAGCATATATTGCAAGTATGTCTCTTCTAGTGGAATCTCGAAACAACCATTCGCACCGACATCGAATCGCCCATGTTTTAGGTATCTTCATAATGACAACAGCGCTCACATTTCTTTAATCATAATTCGTATAAGCTTCATAAAGTACTTCATCGATCGTCGCCTATATACGTGTATACGCTCAAACTATGAAACCTTAATTTACAAACCTCGGTGCCCATATTACTTAATGAATGTTTTTACAAATATCGTTGCTGTTGAAACCCTAATTGAAATGATCAAGAAAATTTGTATCCCTATCGCTACCCAAACCAAAACCCTACTTTTTTATTTTCAAAACCCTAATTGATATGATCAAGAAAATTGTGCAAAGGTATATAGAGTATGGAACCACAACATTTCGCCCCAATTCAATCCACTGCTTTAGGCCATCTTCATAATCACAACGAGCGTTCTCTGCACCTTTAATTGCATTTTGTAGAAGCTCCATAAAGTAATATGCTTTAACTCCGTCATTTTTAACAGATGCATCGTAATATCACTTACCTTCCTACTTACGACTCATTAATATCTTAATCGTCCTCGTAAAATTCCTCTAAATTTAGCGCACTACAACAATATATGACGATCACAAAATGTTATTATGAGTCTAACAAATTTTATACCCTTCATATTCTACTTAAAATAACAAAACATTTCAACCAACGTTGTCACCATACTTTGATTTTTTTATAAATAACATCATATAATACATACTATTTAAAAAATTAAATAGTATCATTTCTGTAATTTCTAATAAAAATAGATTATTTTAATAAGCATTCGCACCGACAGTGATTCCTCCATGTTTTAGGGCATCTTCATAATCACAACGAGCGCTTCACTTCTTCACTTGCATTCTGTACAAGCTTCGTAAAGTACTTTGCTTCAACTCCACCATAGAAACGTAATGTGATCAAGAACCGTAGCGACCAAGATATTATTTCTCTTTAGTTTTCCTTTTTTTCAAGAGTCTTTTCAAAGCTTATTTTTTTAAAAAAACGATTTCTACTTTACTGTGTCAATTAGAGCTTAATTGAAAATTTCAGAAAATAGAAATTAATTTCCATGAATAAAATAAACTTCAATTCAATTTTTCTATTAAATGTTTTCATGCTCCTTTTAAAAAAAAAACTGTTTATTTTTTCAATTTTTCTATATTTTTTCTCTTTTTTTTTCACTATTCTTCTTTCTCTCCCTATTTCCTCTCTCCCTCGGTTTGTGCGCAGCAAGGTGCTGCCATGGGGTAAAGTAAACACCTTGTCGCCGCTCTCCGGCTCAAGAAGACGTCGCTCGCCGTGACGCGACGGCAGTAGTACTTGCGCGCCGTGCGGCGCAGGAGGTTAGATGCTGCCGTCCCCGACGGCAGCACGCGTTAGGACGGGGCTAAAAGGAATTCTGAAGCTAACGGGGCTACTTTAGGAAATACGAAGCGCTAAAGGGCCAATTGAGTCCAAAATTCCATCATGCGCTAGGTGTAGCCGTGCACTAGCTTTGTCTGCACTGCATGTACTTAATTGACATAATTAGTTAATCACAGGCTGTCTATGAATAAAAATAGACCAACAAAAGTGGCAACTGGCAAGGAGCAAATGTGTCGATCGATTGGAAGGCATCAGCAAACGGGAACAATCATTGCTTTGATCCTGGCCTCAAGCCTCGTCATTAACTCGGCGACGATCCTCTTGGCGAAACCTTGGCACCACGCCCATTTCGCTGATTTTTAGCCCCGCCCTCAACTCGGTCTGCACAGACTCCGAGCGTCGTCCCGCGACTCACCGACTCAGATTCGAATTGCCGATTTTTTTTTCCGTGGCCAACTGGCTGCCTTAGAGAAGAAGTGAGCACCACGGGTCGAGTTCGGGTGGGCGGGATGGACAACACCATGCCCTGCCAACTGACCAGGTTCTCAAATTCGCCGATTTTGAAGCCCTTGCGACGACGCTAGGCGCCACCTGCATCACATCCAGGAATTCCTAGGGGAAGTCATTGCGTTGGCGCTGAAAATTTCAGAGTCGTTATCGAGACGCAACACTGCTGGCAAGGGAGGACAACAGTGATGGGGCGACAGATGTACAGAGAAGGGAGGCCGGGCGGTGGCCTAAACCCTAAATGAGTGTCTCTTATCTAGAGCAATCATGTGGTACTAAACTTCCCATATTCTAAGTCACATGAAACCCTAATTTTCGAAACCTAAAATCCTAATTTTTGAGATCTAAACCCTTAATTTTCGAAACAATTTCAGAACATATAAAATTTTGGAAAAATTACAAAATTAATTTCAATGTGTAAGGAGCCTTTAAAAAAAAATCATAATGTTTTGACTTTATTTTCTATATTAAAGAATTCCAACAAATAGTATACTTAAATGATTTTTTGAGAAAAATTCAGAATAGATAAAATTATGAAAAAATGACACAAGAAAGTAAACTATGTCAAGAGGCTCAACAAAAAAAAAAATTATAATTTTTGAAGCTCATTTGCTATATTTAAAAATTCCTATAAAAAATAGTCATGTGGTTAAAGGGCCACAGACGGTGTCAAGTGCGGTTTTGGGCAACACCGCATGGTGACCGTGCAGCATTGCTCCACCGCATGGTGGCCTTGCGGTTTTTGGCTAATCCATATAGCGGCCATGTAGCAGCAGTTATGTGTCGACTTGTCGTTCGTCTCACGCGGTGACCGTGTAGTGAAGACGTCATTTCTGCAAATTCCACCTAATGAGTGACATTTTACTCCAAATACTACCATCTGGGGAAAAAAAAACTCTGAAACATTTGTGTTTTGCACTAACTTTTGTAATGGTACAGTTCAAGAACTATCAGCTTGTCTACTGATACTGAAATACTACATTCACTACGGGTGCGTTTGGTTCGTTGATCATTTGGTCCTGAACCGTCCGGTACGGGAAATGAGTTCGTTCAGGTGTTTGGTTGGTTGAATGGAACCAAACCGTTCGGGATGAGATGATTCAAGAAATAAGAATATTCTATGTTTATGTTGTATCATCCCGTTCGGGAAAAAATCTCGAACCACAACGTTCACTCGAATTCCAAGGCGCGTACGGGAAAAAAAGACATGATTTACGAGATTCAAATGACCATATTTTCTAAACCGAGTATCCGATTTGTGATCCGATTGAACCGTTGTATTCCTTGTCATTTAATCAATAAAACAAGACCACTCTTGACATATTTTACTGCAAAAAATATTATTCATGTATCATCCTATCCCACCAACCAAACACCATCTTGAACCATCCAGGACCCTCTTATCCTACTAACCAAATAAAATAATATATTATTCTATCCCACCAACCAAACACCATACTTGAATCATCTCATTCAGAATGATCTCATCCTACCTGTACCATCCCATCCCATTCAACCTCATCCTATCAACCAAACACATTCTACGGCTAGGTGTAGACGTGTTGTAGCTTTGTCTGCACTGCATGTACTTAATTGACAAAATCAGTAAATCACAGCCTGTCTATGAATAAAAATAGACCAACAAAAGTGGCAACTGGCAAGGAGCGAACGTGTCGATCTATCGGAAGGCATCAGCAAACGGGAACAATCATTACTTTGATCCCGGCCTCGAGCCTGGTCGTTAAGGTTACGTACAATACGGTGACATCAGTTATCTATAATTTTTATTATATAATATTTAAATTGATATAGATAAAAAAAAGTAAAGAGAGATAAATGTATTATCTACAATCCTGTAACTGACTGTATCCCCAGAATCAAGAAAACATTACAAGATTGTGTGATCCATAAAGACAAGTAAAAAAATAACTCATTGTATAAGCTGTTTTTAGTGCTGTCTACGGGTGATATGAAGAGTTGCTATAAACAACAACTGTTTGTATCATTGTACATGCGCTAACTCGGTGACGATTCTCTCGGCGAAACCTTGGTGCCACGCCCATTTCACTGGTTTTTGGCCCCGTCCTCAGCTCGGTCCGCGTCGATTCCAAGCGCCGTCCCGCGACTCAGATTTGCATTCGCCATTTTTTTTCGTGGCCAACTCGCTGCCTTAAAGAAGAAGTAAGCACCACGAGTCGAGCCTGGGTAGGCAGGATGGATGACGCCATGCCATGCCCTGCCAACTGACTAACACTTGGTTCTCGAATTCGCCGATTTTGAAGCCCTTGCGACGATGCTAGGCGCCACATGCGCACCGTTACGCATCCACCGGCGTTAGCCCAAGCGCCAGCCCGCGCTTTGCCCCGGTGATGTCCCAACACCGGTGTCGTCGTTAGCTCCGACTCGACGATCTCGACTCATCTCGACTCTGTTCCATGACTCAATTTAGACCCACACGCTAGACATAGCACCGAGTGGCGCTAGGGTAGTGCGCAAAGCCATGTAGTTGAGTCGAACTCGGTTTTATGTTCTTTCAGGGCTCTAATATCACTTGTTAGAAAATGCACAGCAAATAGTAGAGATCAAAGAAATATAAGATACATATTTAACGTGGAAAACTCTTGTGGGAAAAAAAAAACTCGAATGCACAAATGTGAATTCATTATATGAGAAGAAATTACAAGCATTCTTTCATCAAGTGGTGACCGGTGTATATACGAACGGAACTAATGGTCAGCACAAACAGGTCGCGCGTGCAAAACCTAGAAAATCAAAAAAAAGAAAACATAGTTGTAGTTTGTTTTTTTATAAGAACATAGTCATAGTTAATGAGACCTAAACCATGGCCTTTTTAGCTAGCCACAACGGTTGGACTAATCAACCGTTTGGCACTTGGGGTTATCTCCCTTACCTTAAGAATGAGGGTTGGATCAACAGAGTAGAAGATGGCTGTCCACCTTGCTTTCTTGACGTTTGCCTTCACTACTACAGCAGAGCATTGTAGGGGCGGCTGGTGAGCCTTTGTAGAGGCGGCTCGGCCAGCCGCCCCTACCCAACCGTCGCCACAAATCAGAGATTTGTAAGAGGCGGTTGGTTTCTAGAGCCGCCCCTACAAACTGTTTTGTAGAGGCGGCTTGTAATCCAGCCGCCTCTACAAATTAGATTTGTAAGGGCGGCTTAGATGACCACCCGCCCTACAACTGCTTTCCGCCAAAAAAATTCAAATTCTCAAACCACGGTACATATATCAAACCATGCATGATATATATATATATATATATATATATATATATATATATATATATATATATATATATATATATATATATATATATAAAATTGAAGACATGATATTAACAAGTTCAACGAGACATTATATTCACATCCGCGTAACATCATGTTTATAATTTATCATTACATACACTTGTAGCATAAAGTGCGATAATATTACATACACATTGTTCTCAATGTCCTAAATGCATTCCTTCCCACTCACGAAGGAACTCGTACTCGAGCGCACGTCCTAGCATAGACGTGTCGTCATGGTATGTACCTCGGCGTGTATAATAGCATCCATTATGAAGTTGCAAATGTCCCCGACGAGCTCCGGAGGCTATCATCGTTGAGTGGTTTTCTACAAATTCCTATCTCATCTTTCCACTACAAGACAATTTTAAGTTTAGTATTTCATAACATATGCGTGTGTTATACGACGAGTGAATTAGTTATAACATACCATAAAGGGGTGTCTCTGTAAGCACGGTGACACTCATGTAAGTGCATACGTAATATCCACGATGCAAACTCCGGACTTACGCTTGTGGCACCGTGAGTTTCGCATATAAAAACGTCAATGCTTGTGGCGGCAACGTAATGTAAGTACTAAAGTAAGTTGCACTTACGGTGTAACATCCCAAAAATTTGGTACATTTTGAAGTTTTAAAAGAAAAATAACCATTTGGATTTTTCTCGTAAAAGTTAATAGCTTAATATGAATTTTCGAGTTCAAAAACAATTTAATATGAATAATTTCAACATCAACTATTATCAAAATTATTTTATTTGGGTTCTATGTGCTTGGATATATTTTCTAGAATTTTCTAGAATTTTTCCGAGTGCATTTGCTATTTTCTATTTGCTATTTGGATTTTCTCGCTATTTTATAAAAGCAAAACTATTAAAAATCTCGGATTATTCTCTGGCCGAATCTCCGCGCCCCGCCCATCTCTCTTCTTCTCGCCCAGCCCGCTGCCTTTCTTCCTCGCGACCGCCCATGACCGCTGCCGTTCCCTCTCTCGCGCAAGTGGGCGCGCGCAGTCGTCGTCTTCCTCCCGACTCCTCCACGGTGTCCGTGTCAGAGACGCAGCGCACGGCTCCATCTCGGGACTCCTCTCCGGTCCCTATTTAAAGCCCGCGCGTGTCAATCTCTTCGCCGACCCTCTCCACCAAAACCCTAAGGCGCCGCTCCGCTTGGTTCTTCGCTTTTTCGGATTTCACCGGCACGCAGTCGCCGCCGCAAGCTTCTTCGCCGGGTTCTCCGCCGTCGGACCTCCTCACTCGCGCGTCACCTCCGTTGGATTCGCATCAACGCCGCCTTCACCGTGCTCCTTCATCTTCTTCCAAAGATCACCGCAGCCCGTTTCGTTGCGTCATCAAACCGCCGCCTCTCTTTGCCGATCTACCTCTCGGTGAGCTTCTTGGCCTCCTAAGCGCGCCACCTTGTGCTCCGCACTATTCTCATCCAATCCCTACCTTCTTGTTGCTCCTCCTTCACCGAGATGCCGCCGCTCATCTTCCTTGTCTCGGTCATCCTTGGATCGCGCCGACTTGGTCACCCTCGGGTCCTCCCGAACCTCTCTCTGTGACCTCGTCGACCCCCAAGCCGGTGCTCACCTCCAACCCCTTCAGCGCCACTCCTTCGCCAAAGCCATCGTTCGAGGACCTCGCCGCCGCCAATGTCGCCGCCACGACGAGCCTTTGCCGCCTTGCTTCGTGCCTCCACCTCCCTTGGCATCCTTGCTTCTCCGGATCCGCTTTGCTACTTCCCCGCCACTCTCGCCGTGCTTCGCTGCCGCCGACGAGCTCAAGACCGCCGCCGGAGCTTCCTTCTTCCTCTCGGTTTTCCTCTCCCGGTGATGTGGCGCCATGTCACCCCTCCACCTCTGCGCCACCAAAGATCTTGGCCCATGTGGCATCCAGTCATCGCCCAGTTGGCAGGCCATGTGGTGCATCCCAATTCCACCCGAGCCTTGGATCTCTAAACCTAGTCCACGGTGCACCATCTCCATGACAGTGGGTCCCACCTGTCGGGTGAGCTGTTGACCTGTCCGAATGTTCCCGCCGACGTCATGTCTGGCGTCATAAGTCGATTTTCCAGTAGAAAAGTAAATCTCGAAATTCCAGAAAATCCTTTTTAGGGTTATTTCATGGATTTCAATCTTCCAGAGCCCATATCTTTTGCATCCGAACTCCGATTGAGTCCATTCAAATTTCTAAATCTGTATAAATTCAAGATCTATTTATCTGAGATTTTTATTTAATTTTTGGAGTTTGTTTTCTCTCTGTTATTTATTTATTTATGTTATTTGCTTGTTTTGCGAATAGACGTCGATACTTGGGAAGCTTCGAGCAAGGAGTAGCATACCAAGATCAAGATCAATCATCGGATTTATTCCAAGGCAAGTCGTGGTCCTTTGATCATATTGAACCCATGATTTCAAAAGTATATTGTTTTATACAATTGCATGCTATATTTATATAAATTGCTCGGGAATAGTTATTACCTATTGTCATTATGCTCCATTGATTATTTGAATGCCATGAATCCTTTGTCACCTTAGCATGGGTAATTTTAGTTGGACATATTTGTATTGCCAACATGGGTATCGTACATATGCTTAATCTTGCTTAGTTACGATGGGTTTGTCATCACATGTGTCTTAATAATTAATTTTGACTTAATGATTTATGGAATCGTGGTGGTGAACCACTGTTGCTAAAACTTGTGTTCCATGATGGGGTTAGTCATGGGTGTTGGTTAAACAAAATGGTTTTTGCTCAAGCAGTGGTTGGTGGATAGGAGGATGTGGATGGAACATGTTGTGGGTTTGTGGTAGTCTACTTTGAGTAACTTGTCAAGGACTTAATCTTGTGCGCCATTGGCTGGGCCTTAACCGTACAACCACATGTCTGGTATGGGACGGACCTGGCTGATTAATTAGCAATGTCTTAATTTCGGTTCTGTCATGTGAAGCGTGGTTACGGGAAACGTATTCTCACGGTGGCGCAAGAGGGGGGCCCTGTCTGGTCGGAAAGACATTCAGTGTTGAATCCTTAGCGGGCAGAACTGGGTTAAGAAGGAGTTTTGTAAAAGCCTTGTGATGATCACTTAGTCACACGCCTACGGAAGCGTGAAATGCCTGACATTATAAGTTGATCTATCTCTTGTGGGTCAAGCTGTACAACCTCTGCAGAGTGTAAAACTATTCGAATAGCCGTGTCCGCGGTTATGGACGTGCCTGGGGATTTCACACGGGAGATAGAGTTTCTTTAAAAATGTGTCGGAGTGTGGATGGGAAGTTCACTTGATGAATATAATGTTCGTTTGGTGAATAGGTCATTCACTTGGTGGGTTGTCTCGATTGGTGAATGGGGAATTCACTTATCCTTGGTTTGGTTGGGAAGTGAATGGGAAGTTCATTGCTGTTTCACAGAAATTGCTTAATTACTTATTATTGTTTCCAATTACGCATTTCAATCTATTTATTGTATTTATCGTAAATGTTGTTTTCTGCAAAAGAGCCATACAGTTAATCTTTGTTCAAGCCTTGCATGAATATTATTTGCATACATTTCCCCACGGCTTGCTGAGTACATTCAAAGTACTCATGGCTGTGCTCCCTCTGTTTGATCAGCAGTAGAGGAAGAATACCAAGCTGCCAAAGAGTTCTTCGCCCAGGAAGACCATGAAGGTTTTGCGGATTAGGATGCGTTTCTCCACTCGATTGCCTGTGGGCATGTTGATTGGCCTTTTGAAGAGTTTCATTCCGCTGCAAGAGTTCATTTGTTTCTTTAGCCCTGCGTGGCAAGTTAAGTAAACGTTGACCATAAGGTCCAGTTATTATTATTATTTGTTACTCTGAGATCTTTTTAGTTAAATTGAATAAATGGATGGTATTTCATCATTGTTTTCTGTGTGAGCTAGCTAACGATCCGGGACTAGTTTAGAATACACAGAGGGTTCCTGAGATGTATTTTCGGGTCCCGACAGAGGTGGTATCAGAGCCATATCGACTGTAGAACGCAACCTTAGTTAGCATGGTCGTTTTAGCTAAAAGCCTCAAAATTTATTTTCTAAATCAAATCAACTTAATTTGACTTGAGTTGTTGTTCTCTTCTCGTCTCTTCTGGTGCTATTCTCATCTCAGTCTATTCTATTCTTATCCTATTCTATTCTACTCATCTTGTGCCAGAGATCTTATCTCTTGCTTTTGCTGTATGTTGTTTTGTAATCTTAAATTGACTTTCTCACCTCATGAATTTCTCTCGTCCAGAAGAGAAGCTTTTGTCAAGAGTATCTTCGTTGTTTGCGTTCAGCTTGTTTCAAGGATCTTCGTTCTCTAGTTTAGATTAGAAGCCGTCCTATTAAAGTTTAGTAGCGCTTTTAGATCGTTTTTGCATTAGGTCTTTATTTGGGTTGTGTGTAAGTGGGAGCTGCAGTTTTGCTGTCAAGCATTATGTTGCAGTCACGCTGAGGCTTTAATTTGAAAAGTTTAATTGTGCTTTCATAGCGTTTTGACTATGTCTTCTTGTCTTTGCCTTGGGTATAATCTGCTTCCCTAATTAGGTTGTTTCCATCTACTCTGTCTTGTCTATCTCATCTATTGTGCTATTCCCCCTCATCTACATTGCTTTTCTATCTTACCTATTAAACCTGTGGAGGATTATCGCAGATGGTTGATACTCGCAATACTTCGAGCCGTACTCAGTCAGAGGATACCAATGCCAATGCCAATGTTAATGCAAGTGATCAGTCACCGGCCCCTGGAGCCTCAGAGCCAAACATGGCCCAACTTCTAGCGGCTGCACGCAATTCATGAGTGCAATGATGCAGAACATGAACGCCATGATGACACAGCAAAGTCAGACCGCCTCTGCAATAGTCAACTTGTTGAACCAAAACAGTCAGAATAGCCAGAATAATAGAGCAGCAGCTATTCCGCCGCCAGTTCATCATCACTCCAAGCTATCAGAGTTTATGAGGACTCGTCCACCCACGTTTTCTCATTCGTCAGAACCTTTGGACGCAGAAGATTGGCTTCGTTCAGTAGAGAAAAAGCTCGCCATTGCTCAATGCAATGATCATGAGAAAGTTCTTTATGCTTCACATCAATTGGAAGGTACAGCCGCAGAATGGTGGGAGAACTACACCGCAGCTCATGGAAACTCTCATGCTATCACTTGGGAGGAATTTTCAACAGCTTTTCGTCAAGCTCATGTCCCTGATGGTATAGTGGAAATGAAGAAGAATGAATTTCGCGAACTCCAGCAAGGAAACATGTCTTTGGGTGAATATCTCAACAAGTTCACTCAACTTTCTCGCTATGCTCCAGAAGATGTTGCTACAGATAATGCACGCCGAAGCGATTCAGCGTGGACTCAACCCGCTTTGAAAGTGCAAGTGGTTGGAAATGATTATGTGGATTTTCAAAGATATGGTTGACAAAGCCGTACTCATAGAAGATTCTCGTCGTGAGTGGACGAATCTCGTAAAGGAAGATGATACAACACGGAGTTCATCGAATCACCACAGAGCAGGACCAATGCCCGTGACCTTTTCGTCCCAATAATTCATCTGTTGGGTTCAAGACCCCAGCACCAGTGTCTCATGCAGGAAACATAGGGATTCCCAATGTCAACAACAGCAACAACAGTCAATCTCAGGGGAACCCCAATTATGTTGCAGGAGTTCAATGTTTCAATTGCCACCAGACAGGTCATTATGCAAACAAGTGTCCGCAGAAGCGAGGTTTGACACCAGTTCCTTTCAATTTGGGACCTACACCAGCCAGGACTTCTTTGCCAGGAGCAGGAAGAGGAATGCCTCAGACTCCGAATCAAGCCACCAGGACTCCATCAACTGCCTCAAGAGGAAGACTGAACCATGTCGTTGCAGAAGAAGCTACTGCGATTCGTAACGTCGCCTCGGTAAGTCTTCGAGTTAGACTGCGTGAACCTATTCTTTAGTCAGCCCGAATCTCGGGGACGAGATTCCCTTTTAAGGGGGGTAGGTTTGTAACATCCCAAAAATTTGGTCTGTTTTGAAGTTTTAAAAGAAAAATAACCATTTGGATTTTTCTGGTAAAAGTTAATAGCTTAATATGAATTTTCAGAGTTCAAAAACAATTTAATATGAATAATTTCAACATCAACTATTATCAAAATTATTTTATTTGGGTTCTATGTGCTTGGATATATTTTCTAGAATTTTCTAGAATTTTTCCGAGTGCATTTGCTATTTTCTATTTGCTATTTGGATTTTCTGCTATTTTATAAAAAGCAAAACTATTAAAAATCTCGGATTATTCTCTGGGCCGAATCTCCCGCTCCCGGCCCATCTCTCCTTCTTCCTCGGCCCAGCCCGCTGGCCTTTCTTCCTCGCGGCACTCGCCAAAGACGCGCTTCCCGCTCTCTCGCAAGTGGGCCGCGCCGCAGTCGTCGTCTTCCTCCTCGACTCCTCCCTGGTGTCCGTGTCCGAGACGCAGCGCCGCCGGCTCCATCTGGGACTCCCCTCTCCGGTCCCTATTTAAAGCCCGCGCCCGTGTCAATCTCTTCGCCCTGACCCTCTCCACCAAAACCCTAAGGCGCCGCCTCCGTTTGGTTCTTCGTTTTTTCGGATTTCACCGAAGCACAGAGTCGCCGCCGCAAGCTTCTTCGCCGGGGTTCTCCGCCGTCGGACCTCCTCAGCCTGCGCCGTCACCTCCGTTGGATTCGCATCAACGCCAGCTTCACCGTGCTCCCTTCATCTTCTTCCAAAGATCACCGCAGCCTCGTTTCGTTTCGTCATCAAACCGCCCGTCTCTTTGCCGATCTACCTCTCCGGTGAGCTTCTTGGCCTCCTAAGCGCGTCACCTTGTGCTCCGGACTATTCTCATCCAATCCCTACCTTCTTGTTGCTCCTCCTTCACCGAGATGCCGCGCGCTCATCTTCCTTGTCTCCGGTCATCCTTGGATCGCCCGACTTGGTCACCTCGGGTCCTCCCGAACCTCTCTCTGTGACCCTCGTCGACCCCCAAGCGGTGCTCACCTCCAACCCCTTCAGCGCCACTCCTTCGCCAAAGCCATCGTGCCCGAGGACCTCGCCGCCAATGTCGCCGCCGAGCGAGCCTTTGCCGCCCTTGGCGTGCCTCCACCTCCTTGGCATCCTTGCTTCTCAGGGATCCCGTTTTGCTACTTCCGGCCACTCCCTGCCTCGCCGCTGCCGCCGACGAGCTCAAGACCGCCGCGGAGCTTCCTTCTTCCTCTCGGTTTTCCTCTCCGGTGATGTGGCAGCCATGTCACCTCCACCTCTGCGCCACCTCAAGATCTTGGCCCATGTGGCATCCAAATCATCGCCAGGTTGCGAGCCATGTGGTGCATCCCAATTCCACCCGAGCCTTGGATCTCTAAACCTAGTCCACGGTGCACCATCTCCATGACAATGGGTCCCACTGTCGGGTGAGCTGTTGACTGTCCGAATGTTCCCGCCGACGTCATGTCAAGCGTCATAAGTCGATTTTCCAAGAGAAAAGTAAATCTCGAAATTCGGAAAATCCTTTTTAGGGTTATTTCATGGATTTCAATCTTCCAGAGCCCATATCTTTTGCATCCGAACTCCGATTGAGTCCATTCAAATTTCTAAATCTGTATAAATTCAAGATCTATTTATCTGAGATTTTTATTTAATTTTTGGAGTTTGTTTTCTCTGTTATTTATTTATTTATGTTATTTGCTTGTTTTGCGAATAGACGTCGATACTTGGAAGCTTCGAGCAAGGAGTAGCATACCAAGATCAAGATCAATCACTGGATTTATTCCAAGGCAAGTCGTGGTCCTTTGATCATATTGAACCCATGATTTCAAAAGTATATTGTTTTATACAATTGCATGCTATATTTATATAAATTGCTGGGAATAGTTATTACCTATTGTCATTATGCCTCCATTGATTATTTGAATGCCATGAATCCTTTGTCACCTTAGCATGGGTAATTTTAGTTGGACATATTTGTATTGCCAACATGGGTATCGTACATATGCTTAATCTTGCTTAGTTACGATGGGTTTGTCATCACATGTGTCTTAATAATTAATTTTGACTTAATGATTTATGGAATCGTGGTGGTGAACCACTGTTGCTAAAACTTGTGTTCCATGATGGGGTTAGTCATGGGTGTTGGTTAAACAAAATGGTTTTTGCTCGGGCGAGTGGTTGGTGGATAGGGAGGATGTGGATGGAACATGTTGTGGGTTTGTGGTAGTCTCGCCTGAGTAACTTGTCAAGGACTTAATCTTGTGCGCCATTGAACTGGGCCTTAACCGTACAACCACATGTCTGGTATGGGACGGACCTGGCTGATTAATTAGCAATGTCTTAATTTCGGTTCTGTCATGTGAAGCGTGGTTACGGGAAACGTATTCTCACGGTGGCGCAAGAGGGGGCCCCGTGCAGCCGGAAAGACATTCAGTGTTGAATCCTTAGCAGGCGTAATCGGGTTAAGAAGGAGTTTTGTAAAGCCTTGTGATGATCACTTAGTCACACGCCTACGGGCGTGAAATGCCCGACATTATAAGTTGATCTATCTCTTGTGGGTCAAGCCGCACAACCTCTCGCAGAGTGTAAACTATTCGAATAGCCGTGTCCGCGGTTATGGACGTGCCTGGGGATTTCACACGGGAGATAGAGTTTCTTTAAAAATGTGTCGGAGTGTGGATGGGAAGTTCACTTGATGAATATAATGTTCGTTTGGTGAATAGGTCATTCACTTGGTGGGTTGTCTCGATTGGTGAATGGGGAATTCACTTATCCTTGGTTTGGTTGGGAAGTGAATGGGAAGTTCATTGTTGTTTCACAGAAATTGCTTAATTACTTATTATTGTTTCCAATTACGCATTTCAATCTATTTATTGTATTTATCGTAAATGTTGTTTTTCTAAAAGAGCCATCTGATTAATCTTTGTTCAAGCCTTGCATGAATATTATTTGCATACATTTCCCCACGGCTTCTTGAGTACATTCAAAGTACTCATGGTCGTGTGCTCCTCGCTTGATCGTGATGAGGAAGAATACCAAGTCGCCAAAGAGTTCTTCGCCAGAAGACCATGAAGGTTTTGCGGATTAGGATGCTTTCTCCACTCGATTGCTGTGGGCATGTTGATTGGCCTTTTGAAGAGTTTCATTCGCCGCAAGAGTTCATTTGTTTCTTTAGCCTGCGTGGCAAGTTATAAACGTTGACCATAAGGTCCAGTTATTATTATTATTTGTTACTCGAGATCTTTTAGTTAAATTGAATAAATGGATGGTATTTCATCACTGTTTTCTGTGTGAGCTAGCTATCGATCCGGGACTAGTTTAGAATACACAGAGGGTTCCTGAGATGTATTTTCGGGTCCCAACAACCGGCCATCTTGTTTTGACATATAGGTCACCCTTCCTCTCTGGATCATGCACCCTTTGAGTTTGTTGGCGTAGTACTTATACGCTCCGCTTCGAATGAATTTAACAAAAGCAAGTTAGTTAGTATTGAAAAGTCAAAAGCGATGAGGATGGTTGATAAGTATACGTCTTAAGAATGCTTATGAAATCTTTGTAAAGCGACTCGTCATAATCAAGTGGATCCATGACCCACGCCATGCCTAGCTTGAGGTCGACAACTACACAAATCAATGCTTGCTTGCATGAATTTAATCATAGGAATAGATAAGCTCGTTTGCATCGAACAAAATAATATGGCTCAATAAAGATTGAAGGATATAGTTAAACTTACTTGAAGTTGTAGGGTAGAAATATATAGGATTTGTCTTGCATTCGAGAAAGCTCTCAAATATACATGCAACCTTATAGCACTCCTTCCTAATTTTTCATTCCGTATTTTATCTTTCTCCTCAACGGTCTCTCCACGGGCCGCTCCTTGTGGTCCAGTCCCCACTTTGCCGGGAAATTAAACATCGTCTGGCTATTAATTGAGGTCCAAGTACCCGCTTGGTCTTTGCTAGGAAGTTTACTTGAAATGTGCACTTGCATTCTACAAATCATAGCGCGGGTTAGTTAGTTATAACAAAATCTAAAGATTACAATCATATCAATGCAATAGGAGTAGGACTTACAAGCACCACACGCGAATGAGATTGGTTTCCATTTCTCGAGGCGAAAGATAGTATGGATGTCATCAAAGTCAAAGGCAATTTGTCCTTTTGGGCCTCCAAATGTCATGGCGGGAACCTTGCCTCTATGAGATTTACCTTCGGGATAGCACGCAAGTACCAATCATGAAACCTTTTCATTCCAATTGGTAGGTTGGATCACCCGATTTGGAAGGAAACACTTGCCTCTTTCATATTTTTGCGGGCAATTCTTTGACCATGTGATGCATTCAACATTTACGCACTTGCAAGTAACCCGGTTGGTTTTGGTTGGTGCCCGCCTTGCACTTGTTTCCGTTCTTGGTGACCGCCTTCTCGGATCTTGGCGCTTGGTTCTCCGGCTTGAACATATCATGGCCATACCACCTTTCCACCCCACGACATCCATCATCGGCACATAAGTCGACCTTATCTTGATTGGATGCTTTTTTCGAATTTCTGGCTCGCTGTGGGCACCTTCGGGTGCATCAACTTGTTCCGCATGCTCTTCATGCTGTTGTGCGGCCTCTTGTTGTTCATGTGTCGGCTCTACACATCCTCCAGGAGGCGGTGAAGACGGTGGCATATCATGAGGCACGTCATCGCGAGGTGGCGGTGTCTGCATCTCAGGCAATTGTTGGTCATGATGTGGTGTGCAGATCTCCCCTCCTCAACTCCTCCAAACGTAGCGGTGTGCACTTGAGCGATGTAATCGTAGTCAATATGATGTCTCGCTTGTGCCAGAGGACGAACTGGTTCACTACTTCTCCGAGTATTTGGAGTCCCTCAGGAGTTGGAAAGTCTATCCTCCACTGGCTGAATTCGGACTTCACGGTCTGAATCTCGACCCTAGTGTAGTCCGGCGGGATCCGATTAGTGTGATAAGTGCCTCCTGGAGGATGTGCCTCACCCGTTGCCACCTCAATCATATTTGATTGCCTGCCCATGAGAACAACCAAAGTGCAAGGAGTAGGTTCCCGTATGCGATCGACGGCGGTTGTGGCTGCAGTGGAACCTTGGCTGCTGCGAACTTCCAGTTGTCCCGGTGGTGGCATTACAGTTCGTGCCTCCGTTGACAGTCCTTGCTCCTGCAACGCCTTCGCAACTAGAGCCTTTACTTGGACCTCAAGGTTAGCCTCTCGGTCTCTATCATGTTTCTTGTACATGTGCCTATCCTCTTCAAATCCCTCCTTCCATATCACTCTTTTCCCTAGCCCACGACACGGCACTGTGTGCTCGGGGTTTCCCAAGGCAAGGCTAAGCTCATCCCTCTCTCGAAGGCTTAAATAAGCCCTTACGCGTGTCAGCATAGTTGATATCTTTGATCTGTCTCTTGATCTCCGGCTTACTAAACTTAAGCGCCTTGGATGCTTCTTTATTCCTCGAAAGGATCCAGTTCCTGTGCGCTTTGAAACCCCCGCAAGTTGTATGTCCCGGTGATCGCGCATCTTCCTCTATCTTCCTAAATTGCTCTTCCTTTCCATAGTACCCACCGGGTCCTAGATGATGGTGGTGCACGTTCTTCTTCGCCCTTTCGATTGTTACGCACGCGAGGCTAATGCTTCCGCCAAGTCTTCGAGCCACAAACCGCCCCATTGTCCAGAGTTATGTTGCCAAACTCCTTGAAGGGAGTTAATCCCTTTGGACATATTTGGCGTTGAGGGCGACTTCCAACCTCCATGACTCTCCAATCGCTTCATAGCGTGACGGCGTACCATTTCCTCGGTTCCCGCCGGGAATCTAAAACTGGTCATCAGCTTATCCCATAAGACTTTCTTTGTATCAGCTGGTACTTCTTTCCAAGTTGGGATTGCCGGGTTCAACTCATCTCTTACCATGACCCCAATTGCGTTACGCCACTTAGCTCTGAGATGTTTTGGCTCAAGTGGCTCCCCTAGCCTCCCGACCTCTCTTATCACATATACTGTGTCCTTTGGATATATGTTAGCACTTCTTTTCCTCGTCCCCTCTTTGCCCTGTTGCCAGAGTTTGTGGCCGGGTTGTGGGCCGAGGCGCCATCGATGTCTCTGCTACTTCTTGCCTCTCGTGGCTCTGTGGCTCTTGCCTCTGCTCCGCCTTCCTCTGCTACTTCTTGTGCGCGAGATGTCGCGACGCGTCGTAGAGTTCGAGAAGGGCCTATTAGGTCGAAGTGTTAGTAATGATAACACGATCTTATATACAAGCATAATGTATGAAATAAGGCTTTATCCCTACCTCCTCGTTCGGATCAAAATCCCGTCCAACTCCTCTTGGTTGGCCTCTGCCTGCATTACTGTGGGAAAGGATCCTCCGGACTTACATATCCCTCTTCTTCATCCTCGTCGTCTTCATCATTAGCCTCCTCATGGTCCCCATCTAATAACATTTGTAGATCATCGTCTAGCTCTGGTTGAACTGCTCCTCGATAAGCAACTCAGTTGTTCGTCTTCAAAGATTGGCACTTGTTCGTGGCCTCGGGTTGTGTCGTCTGTTGTCCCGTCATTTTGTGCTTTGTTCTAATAGATGCAACAAATACAGATAAACAATACTATTACTGATCCTCTAATAGAGCAGCGAGAGTAGTAGTAGTAGGGAAGAGAGATGAGAGTAGTACAAGTAGAACATATGCACTCCAATGAGAATTGACATGATCATTAAACAGAAACTCGGTTTGAGAGCATAAGAGGCGTTACAAAGATCCTAACCACTATTAGTCATCATGAAATGGGTCCCACTACCTCACAAGGCCATAGCCAATAGATGAGTACATGGTTATAGGTACAACATCACGCACAATTGTTCCCACGCCTAACAATGTAAAAGATGAGCACGCCAACATTAAAGACTGAACCATGCAAACAAGAAATAGCCAAGATTTTTTGCAACGACAATGCAAAGAGGATTCGCAAAAACTCGTCATCTTCACAACGGTTGAACTCTAAGTAGGAAGACTACGCCTCTTGTTTTGATGGAAGCTTTTGTAGCGATTCAAAACCCAGTGACTAGAGCATGGCATTGAGCCAAAGTTGCAAAGACCCCGTCTGTCGTCCTCGGTATACAACATACCAAGCCATGTGCCCTTTAAACAACACATAAAACCATGTTTCTATATCACAATCATGATTTCGCCTGAATTAACAAATCCTTATTACCTCCTAATAAGTTTTTATGTAAGCCAGTATACTAGCTACACTATACATAAGGTGTGTGCATGGTTCTATATCACAATCATGATTTCACCGAATTAACAAATCCTTATTCTACTAGAGTAATTACTGTGGTACTTGAAGTTAAAGACAAGAGTTGAGTTCCTACAAACCACTCGGACGTATGTAATCACAAACTATGTAGTCCCTAGCCATATCTATATATACAATATACATCAATTTGTTAGAATATGTTGTTACCAAGATCGCCTAAATTTGAGCTTGATCTACGTAAATATTCTTGGCGAGGACTTGGGTCCACTTAGCACTGAAGGAGCTTGAGCAACTTGAGAACCAAATTGAGACATCCTCAAGCATATCAGTCGACAAAGGTATAATCAAGTTGATCATATTTTCATATATCCTTTATGCCCTTGACAGTTTAATTGTGACAGTTCTAGGATACATGCTATAATTGAATAAATCACATTTAATCGCCTTTAAAATCAAAGACCAAGTTAGAAAGGTCCATTTTCACGATTCGGGCTTATGTAGCACAAGAAAATAAAATGTAAACAAAAGAAGTAAAATGTGTCAAGCTAAAAGTTGTAATAAACGCGCACCACTACCATGCCTAAGCTAACAAAACATACCAATAACAAGTGAAATTTAGCTCCAAATACACATTTCTAATGAATTTTTTCCTTCTCTTTATTGATCTTCGTATTTCTGTCCAAACTATCCAACAAGAGGCATAAATCATTTCACAACTATAAATTAGCACTAGCCAAATTTTGTTATCCTACAAAGACATACAAATTTCATTCTTGATAGAATCAGGTGCCGCTTTATATTTATTTGCAACAATAAGAACCGAAAATGACAATATCAACCTTTAAAATCAAGCTTTACACCTCAAATTGAAGTTTTATCACATGTTTATGTATTCAAGCATGCATGCTATAATACAACCGATGTCCAGACAATGTCCAAAATGACAAGCTAACTCCAAAGAAGCATCACATTGCATGCTCAAACATGTCTAGCTAGCTTAAAGCCTTAAATGGGCTAACATTTAAACAATTTTAGCAAAGATCGACTCTACAACACAAATAAGTATTTGAGTAGCAAATAATTAACACATCGTAACGCATCCGCCTACTCTAGAACAAATAATCCTATAGCTCCTAAGTAGAAAATGGCACACATACAATAAATTACTCAGCGTGTAAAGAATAATTACCAAGTTAACTATCACAAGACACTTCTAGAGTTCTATGTTAGAACACGCTAACAACTAAAGGTAATCGCATGGCGCGAGCGACTTACTACTTCCGTGGGCGGGAGCTTGGTGCGCTTGTAGTAGCGGGCGGCGGTGAATCACGCTCTCCACAAGGATGAGCACGAACTTGGAGTCTTTGTCCTTCCTGTTCCTCTCAAGGTGCTTCCTTATCGCCACCGCCTTCTTAATCGTGAAGTCACAGGTCCTCCGGGATCTCAGCGCCACCCTACTCACCAACACACAACCATCCACACATCAACGTGACTCTACCGTTGCGTATAGATAACACAGAGGAGTTCATAGGAGTTCCGTATAGATAACACAGAGGAGTTCGCATCTGGCGTCGGAGAGGAGCACAAAGGCGTCGGAGAGGGGAGAGGAGCACGTCGCTTCCACTTGCGCGACCGTCGCTTCCACTTGCGCAAACCCTAACGGCGGCTTCCACTCACGCGTGCTTGGCGAGCAGACGCGACGCGGTGGTGCACGCGACGACGACGCCCTCCCCGGGAGTAACCGCCCACACGCCCCGTCGCTTCCACTTGCGCAAACCCTAACGGCGGCGGCGGCGGGAAAAATTTTGGTGTTGTGCGCCCAATGACTTAGCCGATTTCGGCCTCGCCCGCGCCCTCCAGCTTATATAGGAGGGCGATTTGTAGGGGCGGTTGAGATTACAAGCCGCCCCTAAAAATAGATTTGTAGGGGCGGTTCCTGAACCAGCCGCCCCTACAAATAATTTACAATTTTTTTAAATCATGAAATCTTTGAACAGAGTTATAAAAAATGATGTCAAATGAAAAGGATGTAAAAATAAAAGTTGTAGAACTCATCAAAATATACAACTTTGGTTCTGGACATTTTCTCCAAACACACTCCATGCATGCTGAACACACATACATACATATATATATATATATATATATATATATATATATATATATATATATATATATATATATATATATATATATATATATATATATATATATATATAGTACCACGTATACACACACCATGCATCAAACTTGAACAACTAGCTTTGTAACAAGTTTCCCTTGGCACATTTTCGTTCCCATGGCGGTATGTCTTTGGGCAAGTTCTTTCCACGACACCGATCTTCTTTGGAAAGTCAGTGAATAGTTGCATTTCATCGTAGTTATTGTACTCATCAACATCATCCACTCCGTCTACTCCGATAATAGTTTGTTTCCCGAAGGCAACCACATGCTTTGTCTTCTTTTTTGGGGGTAGGTTAGTTTTCGGGTCACGTAAATATAAAACTTGTGTGACACGTGAAGCGAGCACCCAAGGGTCATCTGCGTATCCGATATTCTCGAGGTCCACGACTGTGAACCCGATCTCATTCACTTGGTGTTGTTTGACCCAGCGGCATCTAAACATGGCCATCTGTATACCCATTCCATAGTCAAGTTCCCATATATCATCTATGATGCCAAAGTATGGGGTCTTTTGCCCCATTCCGTTGATGGCTTCTATTCGAACGCTGCTATTTTGGTTCACACAATTACTATCCTTTGCGCTGGTATAGTACGTGTACCCATTGATGTCGTAAGCTTGCCATGATGTCACTTGTCTCGATGGGCCCCCAGCCAACCTTCTGATGGTAATATCATCTCTGGTTTCCCCATTCGGTAGGTTTTGCTCCTTCAACCATGTAGTGAATCGATGCTTGTGCTGTTTCATGACCCAATCGTCAGAGCGGCCATTACTCTCTGCCCTAATGACATCCAAGTGTTCATCAATGTACGGTTGCATCAGTTCTGTACTCTGCAAGACACTATAATGAGCTCGACTAACTTCGTTGAAATCCTTGTCGATGAAGACTTTTCTCCCCTTGGTGCCCTTCCCAGTCAGCCTACCCTTGTGACAAGAATCGAGTTTACCAATCCCTCTTTGTACTTTTAGGTACTCTTGACAGCACTCGACGACTTCTTCGGTATTGTAACCCTCTATCATGGAGCCCTCTGGGCATGCTCGATTATGCACGTATCGGTTAAGAACCAACATGAACCGTTCGAGGACCACATTTCATGTAAGTAGCAAGGGCCCAAAGGTCTGATCGATGAACCATGTGAATCATGAGATGTGGCATTATATCAAAAAAAGCGGGAGGTAAACACATCTCTAGTTGGTTTATTGTCTCCACCACGAATTCATGTAGGTCACGAAGCTCATTTTCACCAATCGTCTTCTGTGAGATCTTCGAAAAGAAGTAACACATGCGGGTGATGGCCATTTTCAAGAACTCTGGCTCTATAGCCCTGATTGCAATAGGTAGGAACAATGTGAGCATCACATGACAATCGTGAGCCTTGAAGCGTGTTATTGACAGGTCCTTCATTGACACTAGCTTCTTCACGTTGGCTGAAAACCCAGTGGGAACTTTTACCCCTCTCAAGAAATTGCAGATCGCCCTCCTCTCATCTCGAGTCAGGTTGAAACTAGCTGCGGGTAGGAGGTATTTTCCATTACCCTGAGGTATCGGGTGAAGCTCTGGCTTCACATTTAGCTGCACCATGTCTTTCCGTGATCTTAGACCATCCTTTGTCTTGCCCGTGTCCATCAAGGTAGCAATGAGACTCTCAAATACATTCTTCTGTAAGTGCATAGAATCAATGGCATGGGGGACCTCCAAGTCCGGCCAATAAGGCGATACTTAAAGAAGATCGACTTTTCTTAAAAGGTACACCGGGGACAGGAGGTGTGCTTCTATCTCTCTTTGTCCCATCCGCATTCTTCTTTCCAAAATCGACATGTATGTGTTTCACCATTTCGAACACATGTTGCCCGTTTTGACGTCTCTCTGGAGGGGATTCGGTCTCTGGTTTGTTGTCATAAAATTTGAAGAACAACTTGCTGCGGTATCTGTGAGTTGTCTTTAAGAATCGTCGGTACCTTAGGTAAACTATCTTCTTGAATGCATCCAGGAACACCCATGTAGTACTATCCAAGCATACTAAGCATCTGGTCTTCCCTTTGATCTGTCCAGACAAAGCAAGCAGTAGAGGTAATCATTGGTAGTGACAAAGATAATGGCTCTACATATGAAGTCCTCCTTTACGAAGCGTCGTACATCGGCTCTCCATACCGCCATAGCCTCTCCATTTCTTGCATCAAAGGCTCGAGGAACACATCTATATCAATGCACGGTTGTTTGGGACCTTGAATGAGAATAGTGAGAGAAGATATTTTCTCTTCGACACAACCACGTTGGGATGTTGTACATGGTTAAGATCACCGCCATGTACTATGCTCGTTAGTTCTCTCATTGAAGGGATTCATTCCATCGTGCTAAGGCCAAACCGTACATTCCTTGGGTCTTTGCTAAATTCTTGGTATTTCGCATCAAAGCGTTGTCAGCTGGTAGCATCGTAGGGTGTCCAATCTTACCATCACCCACCTTGCGTTCATCATCCCACCATGTCATGAGTGAAGCTTCCTTAGGGTTTAGGAACATACGCCTCAAGCGATCGACGATCGGTAGGTACCACATTACCAAGGCAGGATTCTTCTCGCTTTGCATCGATGCCTAATGGAGTGTTCTCTTTGGGTTGAGAATCTTGTACCACCTTTTCCCACCTTTCTTCCTCTTCTTCCCTGTGGAGGCTTCTTCCCGTTGTAAAGGTCATTGTTCTTGTAACGACTAGTGCCACACCGGGCATTTATCTAGTGACTTGAGCGTATCGCCACGGTAAAGGATACAATGGTTCGGGCATGCATGGATTTTTCAACCCCATTGTCAATGGACTTATAACCTTCTTCGCCGTATGTGTTGGCGGGGCGAGTTTGGTTGTGGCGAGCAACCAAGGCAGAGACGTAATGAGATCATTGAAACTACGATCGACCGGCCGCATTTAGCCTTCGGGATGAGTAGCTCAAGCACAAAACGTAGCACCGCCCGATGTGTCGGACAACCCTTTTCAACACCATACAAAGTCTCCTTCGAGGCTTTTTAACCCTTTCCAAATTTTCTAGACCTTTCGGCTCTTTAGTAAAATCTACGGTCCAATGGCGAAGCATTTCCTCCAAATAATCACCGTCATCTTCATCCCGACACGTCCTCCGCCATCATTGCCACCAACCGTCGTTATGACCACCACTACCTTCTTCTTCACGGTCTATTTCGCATCATATTCACTACATATTGGTCCATGCAATCTAGGTAATCGTCGTCGTCTTCTTACGGATCAACGTTGTTAATAACCGCTTCACCATGATGATTCCAAACTGTAGTCTTTAACAAATCCTCGCATAATCAAGTGTGATCTAATGATAGTCACATCTTTCCATGCGAGATAGTTCTTCAATCGCTACACGGACAAAGAATTTCACCACTATTATTGCTCGACATTGCATGGCTCTCTGCGGCTTGAAGAAATTTATCCACTTCATCACGGAAACTTGGCTCCCACCTTTGTTTACCATACATCCAAGAGTTCCTATCGTCCATCTTTATTTCAATATAGAAAACAAAGATAAGAATTAATAGGACTAATTAATACTTCACAAATTAATTATTACTTCAAAAAATATACATAGAAATTTTATGGAAGGATATTCTAAATTCGATTAATAATTCTAAATGTATGGTGCAATGTAAATAGCAATTGTAAATATATTCCACTAAATTAATAACAATGTAATTAGTAAAAAAACAAACCCTAGTTCTAGGTATCTAGATCTAGATGTAGTTCAAACATCCATAAAACTAATTAATAGTCTACTAAAATCAAGGAAGAATGACTAAATAAGGGTATGACATTATTCCCATAACTAATTTAGCCTAGCATATTCAAAATTTTAACCTCATTTGCTCCATAAATTACTCAAACACCATAGAAGAGAGAGAAAATCAAAACTCTAATTAAGCAATAACCCACCATTAAAACTTCAAAAAGATGTATGGAAAACCATTTTCTTACCTCCAACAACCTCTCCACCAAAGGAATTTAACTCAAAACCTTCCCCTCAAAATAGCAATTTTTGGAGGTGCCCAGGCCTCCTTCCTTCCTCTCTCGGGTTGCTTTGTGCGGCTCGAGGAGGAAGAAGGGGTCTGGTACTATATGCTGGTCGATTTGTAGGGGCGGTGGTTATCCGGTACCCCCTACAAATGAACCAAGAGGCGGCTGGGACCAGCGCCTCTACAAATCAAGCAAGAGGGGCGGCTAGTATTTCGGCCGCCCTACAAATATAACCATTTGTAGGGTGGTTGGTGATACCACCTCTCACTGAACCATTTGTAGAGGCGGTTGGTATAGGCGGGCGAGCTCACCACCGTAGGGGCGCTTGGTAAGTGAGCCGCCTCTCTGTGAAATAGGTGGTGTTGCTACAAATCATTTTTGTAGTAGTGCTTCACGGTTTCACTTAGATCAAGATTATATAATTAATATGTTCTCAAAATAGATTTCTACAAAAAAATCTTAGGTTCGTAGAACATCTTTGACTTCTCTATCCTATTTTCTAAGTGACACCAACTGTCTTCGTTGAGTTGGTTCTTCATCACAATTTCGTTTATACCGCTTAAAATAATGGATAATACATAAGTAGCTTTCCATGAATCTGACTGTACAGGATCAAGGACATGAAAACCAGTACTAGTTCCCTAAAAAAACTGTATTAGTCCATAATCAATGGTGTGAACGAATGCTGCACTAGCCTAGGATCATACTAATGCACATAGTGACGATATCGATGAAATATCATTCTATATACAAAGATAACTAATAAATAGGCAAATAATAATAATTATCAAAGTAACGACCTTAGGGTCAAAGCTTACAATTAATGAATCCGAAGGCGAATATCTCAAATAAGTTGCAGCGGAAGGAAACAAAAAAAACTCGAGTGAAGCCCATCCATATACCCACAGACAATCGACTGTGGTATCGCGACCTAGTTCTTCACGACCCTTAAAGTGGATCTTGTTGACCAACGATGATCTGATGTAGCCTTCTTCAACTGAACAATATTGTTTTTAACAAGAATTAGTATATACAGTACTCAGCAAGTTGTACCATATAATGCAAGTATAGATGATAGCTTATTCCAAAAGTTATAGCATCTATGATTCTCTTGCATAAAAGCAACAGTTGAAGTTGAATATGAATAATAGATTGAACACGTAATTTAAAACAAATAACAATAATAATTTAACAAGTATTTTCTCAAAGCTCATTAGGCCCGATCAATTTCTTTCACACATCCACGTAACTTAAACCACATAGCTGTCCCTCCCAATAGTTTTATGAAAATCTACCCCTTATGTGAAATCCCCGAGCATATCCAAAACCGTAGACGTGGCTATTCGCATAAATTGATTTTCACTCTGCAGAGGTTTGTACATTTTACCCACAAGATGCAATCAACTTGTACGAAGCTGATCACAACAAAAATTTTCCGAAACTTTATCTCGACAATTGATCCTCCCGGTGTGCATACCGTTGGTACCAACCTTTACACAGTACTTCGGGCCGGCGCATACCATTAGACCTGGAAGCGGCGAACCGTCCATAAATATGACCGACAGAGTAGTCCACACCTCCACCCAGTCACAGAGTTAACCTACTATCTAAGTAGTCAATGTCAAGACTCCATAACTTACTAAGTTAAACCTATCTCATACCAGACATGTGGTCGTACAGTTGTGGGTCAGTTCAATTGCGCACAAAGTTAAATCCTTAATTGACCAAGGCGAGACTGCCAAATTCTAACTAAGTCGCCATAATTCATATTTCCCAACCATAAGTTCACCATGTCACAATTCTTTCCACCCTCCTCAGTCTAAATCTTTTCCCACCCTATTGGTTAAGTACATCACATGCCATCAACAAGTAATAACATACAACACAGTTTTCCCACAAAGTTCCATAATCACTTAGTCAAGTTTAGATTTACAACTCAAAATGATATCAATAACCCGTTGCATGGCTAAGCATACTAATCGTATCTAACCAACCCACGTTGGTGTTATGATAATACCAACTATTAAATAACCAAGCTATAGTGACAAAAGATCATGGTAATACAATGGGCAAGGTGGAATAATCAAGTAGGTGTATAGCTAATTCCAAAGCATTTAAAGAATTAAACACTTGAAATAACATGCAATAATTTGAATCAAATTAATTTTGAAAAACTGGGTTCAACATGGTCAAAGGTACAACTTGCCATGCTATAGTAATGATGTTCTTATTTTATCTTCAATTTTCTACTTTCTTGACCTTCAGCTCCTTCGGACGATTCTGAAACTTCAACATCCAACGAGAGAGAAAGCACAAAAACAAATAAAACTCAAAAAAGATAAATAAAATAAACTCCAATGTGGTGGCCACGAAAGATAGAGAGGGTGACGTGGCTCCAAGGCTCAGCGGTGATTTGGGCGACGATGGCGTTGGTGAAGGGGAGCATTGCGGAGAGGAGGTGAAGGCGAACGCGATGACACAGGCGCATGGACCAAATGTTGCTAGGGTTGGTCGGCAGCGAGGTCCAAGTGGCGACTACGGATCGGCTACGACGACGATGATGTTGCGGCGTTGCTCCAGGGAAGGGGAGAAGAGGACTGGATAGAATGTCATGCGGGGATGAAGAAGGTGACGACGGTGGAGGCTAGAGCTCACCGGTGGCGACACAATCGGCCGGCGAAGAGTGGCGGTCGGAGAGGAGAGAGATCGAGGAGATCTCGGTCTATGGTGAATGAAACTTGGAATCAAGGGAGGATTTGTAGATCGGGGTGAAGGACACAAGATGACGTGGGGAATTTTGTGATGGTCTCACCTCGGCAAAGAGGAATGCGGAAGAACGGTTTCAGCGTCACGCACTGTCGGAAGAGGGGAAGAATGAGTTGGCGTTGGCGGTGTGGTGCTCGATAGCTTCAACGCAGTGAGCACAATGTGTGGAGGACGTCTAGGCGCAGCGGTGGCGTGGTAACTACGGCCGAGGAGCTTCAAAGCGGAGGAGCAGTGCGGCAAAAGCGGTGTCAATGTCCAAGAAGATGACCGGGTGGCGGCGGTTGGCGATGTCCCGAGGCTCACGGCGGCTAGGGCATGGAGCGCGCGGGCGTGGTGAGCGAGTGCGCGCATGTGGTGGTGCTTTGTGGACGGGAGGCATGCACAGCCACGGACACGAAGAGCGATGCGTGAGCTGCTCGGACATGCACAGCGGCGCACACATGTTAGGATAGCAGCAGCGGCTAACATGTGGGCCCGAGGCGTGGAGGGAGGCTGGCAGCGGGACCAGGCACGAGGCGAGAGCGAAGTGAGGAAGCGGGCGGCTAGCAGGGCTGGGTCGGGTGAGCTGGCGGGCCAAAAGGGAGAGAAAAGGGAGTGAGCTGAGCGGAAAGAGAGAGGAGTGGGCTGATCCAATTCGGCTCACGGAGATTTAAGAAAAAGGAATTGATTTCGGATTTAAATAAAAGTTGAAAATTCAAATGGGCTCGAATAAATACCAAACAAACTCGAAAAAAACCAAGAAAATTCCTTGGAACACAAGAAAACCAACTAACACTGTTTTTTTATTTAATTGATGGTTACATTAGTCAAATTAAATAGTTTTAACTTTTGAAAACTCTCAATTAAGCTTTATTAAGTCAAAGAAATTTGATGGAATTTTTCAGGACCTAAACTACTAAAAAAATGAAAACCCAAATTTTCTACGTTACAACGTATTAATTAGTATGAAGGATGATGGCCACCTTGAGTATGATAATAAGATTCTACTGGTAAATAAAAATGGTTGATAGCGCAGTTTGTTGATATGCATCATTGCCATTGGGCTTCCAACTTACAACATTTGTTTATGCATGGGTGCATGCGTTTCCAACCCCAAGATACAGACAGAGACAGCTGAAATATGATATTGGCTTTGCATTAGGATAGTGTTCTCAGCCTGCAAGTTAAACAAATGCAGCTCAAACATTATCGCTAGCTTATATTTCGTAGTACCTTGATTGAGGTTTCTTGTGAGCAAAGTATACGACTATGAATGTGTCAGTTCGTTTACTGGAATTTGTTAGGCTTAGGGGAGTATTGGACTGAAAAATCCAGCAAACTAAGCAAATGCGATAAGTACATGCATCAGCAAGACGTGACAAAACAGCATGTAACACCATTCTTCTGTATTTCATCCACAGTTACAATTAAACAGCGGTAATTTATCGACTTATTACAAGTAATGTATGATCAAGACATGAAGAAAATAGAATTGAAAATATGTATCAAACGAACAACGTCCCTCAACACACTGAAGACCAATTTGATTTGTAGTTCAACTGTCAAACAATTTTGATCGATTGCTAATTTGAAAGCTCATTCTTGCGCCGGCGTCGCTCGTCGGAGAGGTGCTTTGCGAACTTAGCGAGCTGCTGCGCGTTGGTGCCCTCCTCGGAATACTCGACGTTCCGACCGGTCTCCAGGTCCACTCGGCTGACGTTCTTCTTGAGAAGCTCGTTCCCGATCTGCACCAGCTTATCCATGTTGTCCTTCGAGCAGTCATCGATCGAGCCCGCGCTACCACTCAATTGATCATACTGTATTTACACAACAGATAATCACCGGTTAATTAAATTCCCAAGTTATAGGTTTCATTACTGTTTTAAGATCTGTACAGTTTTCTTTTGGTGTTTGGGCGCATAGGTATATATACCTGGATGCGCAGGTAGTTGTGGCTGGACCGCAGGGCGCTGAAGAGGACGCAGAGGTGGATGTCGACCATGTCGGCGCTGGCGGAGTTGAACATGTCGACGATGGGAGCGGAGCCGCCCTTGATGAGCCAGTTGAAGATGCCCCACTTGGCGGCGTCCTTGGCGCTGTACTTCACGTCCCGGTTCGACCCGCAGCCGATGGAGATGACCATGAACTTGCCGTAGTCCGCGGGCTTCACCGGGAAGAAGTCGTGGTTCCCGAGGATGATGTCCTGAGTCACTTGGCTCATCGCGCACAGCGTCTGCACGCACGTACGCCCATGCAGTTTATAGTAGGATATACGCGTTAGAGATTTGTAACTTAATTGTTTGCTGTGCGATGGTGCATGCATGCGGCGGCGAGGCGCTTACGGGGTTGTTGGCGGCGAGGCCGCCGTCGACGAGGTTGAAGGCCCTCGTCTCACCTTTGTCGTCTTTCGTCTCGAAGTAGTGCGCCGGGAAGAACGTCGGCGCGGCGGAGGTGCTGATCGTAATGTCCGACAGGAGCGCGTTCTTCGACGGGCGGTGCTTCAACTGATCATCAGTACCAGGTTCATGCATGCATGCACATGCATGGAGTTGTTTAGAAACCAACTTTTTTTCTTACATTGCGTTAATTACAACACTATATTCCCTCGCAAAAACAAATTACAACACTATTCACCATGATGACTCAGAGTCAGAGGTAGCAATGAAGTTGATCTGACTATATGAAACTCGGTTGTTGGCTGTTCAACATTATAACACTAGGTAGTTGTTGGATAGTAGCCCACTAGCCCGTCAGGAGTCAGTACCTATCTTTGGTGTTCCATCAGTTCAAGCTACATAGACTAGAGAATATTTTAGAATCTACGTACATAGTGCATACTGTGGGAAGAACTAGACTATCCATGCGAAGCAATTTTTATACAACGACTAATCACAAGCTGGGCATGGCTGGAATTCAACAGGCTCGACTGTTAATAAATTTTGCACACTTTTTCGTGTGCACAGGAAATCAGAAACGATTACTATCCATAGCGAAATTCAGTGATTGGTTAGACGAAAGGGAAAATTTGATATATGCCATTGCGGAGTGTCCAATTCAGAGAAGTGCCACTACAAAGTGACGGTTCCTAAAAATATCATTGCAAATATCTCTTGCTTATAGAAATGCCACCGATCTACATATTTCACAAATATTAGATGTTACTGCCCCCCATCTTCTTCACATTCCCATGCCTTCTTCACCGGATCTTCTCCTCTGCCGTTTTGGTTATGAGAATTGTAAAATTTCTTCACCCGAGCTAGAGCGGCGCAACGCCCGCGAGCCAAGAGGAGGGGCGGCACTGGGCTGGGCAGAGGCACACACGCGAGGCCAAGCCCGGCAGCATTGGCGATGGTACCAGAGGAGGAAGCAACGCCGGAGGTGGCGCAGGTGGCGACGGTGTGGCGTAGGAGCCTGGAGGAGAGGGCGGTGTCGTGGGAGGGAGAGAGAGAGAGAGAGAGAGGCACCGGGCCAAGGCGGGCGCGGCAGCAGGAGCCGGGTAGAGGCACATGCGCGGGGCCAAGCCCGACGGCATCGGCAATGGTACCAGAGGAGGAAGCAACGCTGGAGGTGGCGTAGGTGGTGGTGGTGCGGCGTAGGAGCCCGGAGGAGAGGGCGGCGCCGTGGGGAGATCCAGAGAGAGAGAGAGATAGAGGCACCGGGCCAAGGCGGCGGCGGGCTGGCGGCAGGGAGCCGGGCATAGGCACACACACGGGGCCAAGCCTGGCGGCATCGACGATGGTACCAGGGGAGGAAGCAACGCCGGAGGTGGCGCAGGTGGTGGCGGTGCGGCGTAGGAGCCCGGAGGAGAGGGCGGCGCTGTGGGGAGATCCAGAGAGAGAGAGAGGCGCCTGGCCAAGGCGGCGGCAGGTTGGCGGCAGGGAGCCAGCGGCGGCGGGGTGACACCATGAGGGGAGGTCGGCCAGAGGAAGAAGAGGCCGAGGGATTTCTCTGAGTGCGAGGAGAATGGGGAAATTTTGATAAAGAAGACAGTGTGAGGAGTGAGGACGGAGAAGGTAGGGGCAATTTGGTCCAATACTGATAGAATACATATACTAGTGGTATTTCTATGAGCAAGAGATGTTTGTAATAGCATTTTTAGTAGCCGTCACTCTGTAGCGGTACTTCTCTGAATTAGACACTCCGCAATGGCATATATCAAATTTTCCCTAGACGAAAATGGTGCTTGTGCGAAGAGCATACTAGCAGCACACCAGAGGACGTCATGAGCTAACGACGTGGTACCTCAAAGCTCGAGAAAATCGTAGGTTGCAGGTACGCAATGTCGAAGGTCGGGATGACCACATTGGTTAGCGTCCTGTCCAACCTCGTCTCGCCGAGGTACTGACGGAGCAGTGAATGGAGGTACTTGCCGTCGTACTTGGGCCCACTCACCATCCTGAGCGTGCCGGCGATCTTGGACAAGATCCAGTTCCTGCAAAACGGCGATCGAAACATCCTAAAAATAATCACCATATGCATATATACAAAGTGATGAACTGATGCTACAAGTTTTAGCAATGCTTGATCAACATGTTTCTTGTACTGATCAGTAAACGTTTCCTCTGACCAGTAAAAAAAAACTAGTTTTGTAATTGTATGATTTGCCATGCATGCATGGTTAGTTACTTCTGTGGGAAGATTTTTGGCGACTGGTCGATGTAGAACTGCGCCAAGTCCTTTGCAGCGAACAGCGGTCGCCCGTTCTTATCTGGAGCTGTGAGCATCACCGTCAGGAGGCCGCCGGTGCTCGTGCCGGCGACGATGTCGAAGTAGTCCGCAATCCTAGCATCCGGCCCGTCCAGTTTCTACTCGGAGGCAAAAGCAAAAGTTCACGAGTTATGAGCACCTGACATGTACTACAAAATGAAACGGCAATCTTCTCTGCCTTTGGTAACGAAGCAAAGAAAAGTACACATCGGCAGTGTTCACTACAGTATATATGCAGTATACAAGTGTACTGCATGAAAATAGTAGATGGACTTATCTCTTACCTGGAGCTCTGCTTCGAGGAACGCGAGGATGGTGGCCGGGATGATCCCTCTAACGCCGCCGCCGTCGATGCTCAGGACGGTGACCAGCTTGACCTTGTCAGGGGAATTCTGGCGTCCAGCTTCTGCAGAACTAGTACTTGCCATTTTGGAGTATGATAACACAAGTCAAGTTATGCAAAAGTGAAGAAGAATAGCATGTGGTAAGGAGCTAGCAGGAAGCTTGTTATATAGACATGTCTGAAACATCTGAAGGAAGAAGCAACAATATTGGCTCAACTACCGGGGGGTATTACAAAGTCAGACTAAGGGACAAAAGCCAACTAATCATGAATATTATTACCTCAACTAGACAGTAGCTGCATAGTTAGTTCATTACAACCTCTTGTTATTGGACTATTAAAAATATCTATTTTTATTTTTATTAAAACCTGCTCTTAGTTGGACAAGAAACCAGTGCTAATTCAACTACAACATGTACACATTTTCAAAGTGGTGTTCAGATCACGTTTAGGATAAAGTACGAGGACTGCATATAATATTTGCCATCAAGCAATTGGGGAAATGCTACAAAGCATGGAAATGTGCCTATCCTAATTTTGAAAGAACCAATGTAGGAGAATAGAATGGAGAAAAATACTTTAAAAAGTCAATTAAATAGTTTCAGTTTATCCTATATGTTTGCCTACACGCCTTGGATACAAAGGGGTGTTTGGGACGGCTTTGGCTTGACTTTTAGCCCAAAAGCGGCAAGTCGTCCCAAGCGGAAGACTTTTCACCAGCTTTTTTAGAAGCCGTATTGAACGTGGTAAAGTTGAAAGCTAGAAGCTGTCGTGGGGCAGCTTTCCATGGCTTCCCACCACCCCTTCCAACTTTGCCCCTCAAGTTGCGAGTTATTTACCTATTTTTACCACGGAGCAAAAACCCTAATCCCAGCCTCCTCCTTCGTCCTTTCTCCCGTCCTCCTCTCTCTCGCGCCTCCTCCCTCTTCCTCTCTACCGTCCTCCTCTCTCCCATGTCGCCGCCCTGGTCCACCCCTGTCCTTCTCCTCCTCCCCCTAGTGGTGCCTCCTTGATCCCCTTCTCCTCATCCCCACGCGCTTCTCCTCCTCCCCCAAGGGGTACCGAATCGCTCCCCTTCTCCTCCTCTTCCCAGCCATTGCCGCCCACACTGTCCTCCCCCAAGCGGCGCCGCCCTGCCCCCCTTCTCCTCCTCCCAATTGCTGCCGCCCATGTGCCGCCACCCAGTGGCGGAGCCAGAAATTTTTTAAAGCCTGGGCAAGCTGCAAGCTAAGTACCTAATTATGATCTATTGAGAACCGCAAGCATAGGATATTCGGATACACAATTACACATCATGCAAATCCACAATAGTTTTAAAGTAAAAGAACGGATATGATATATTACACAAGTAAAGGTTCATAGATGGAAATAAAAACGAGATATGATAACAAACAACTCACTAGACACTACCAAAGTTGCTAATTAGGCCTAGGCCTACGAGGTAACACTACAAGAAAAATATACATACAACAACACATAACTCGCAATGGAAAACACATGCGTTGCAGGACCAACTCAGCACACCACCTCCCACATCCAAATAACTGCTCCCCTCTAAACTCATCTTATCCGAACTTCCCTCCTCCCCGTCCCTTCGGCTTATCTTCCTCCTTGAAGAAATCCCCACTTCCTTCCAAAAAATCCGGCGCCCAGTACCTTCCCCCAAATCCGCGCGGCCCTCACTCATCGCCACCGCGCCGCCCTTGCCCGCCGCTCCCCACTCGGTCGCCACCACGCCACCCTCGCCTGCCGCTCCTCACTTGGTCGCCACCACGCCGCCCTTGCCTGCCGCTCCCCACTCGTCGCCACCACACCGCCCTCGTCCGCCGTCGACCCGCCCTCGTCCTCGTTCGCATCCTTCGCCCCTCGCCCATCTCCCCGAGCCGCCCTAGAAACTCTGCGCTACGCCCCTCGCCCGCATCCTCCGCCTCCATCGCCCACTCACCTGCCTCCGCGTCGCCCTCGCCCGCCGCTACTTGCCCCTCACCTCTGCCGCCACCCCCTTGCCCCTCACTCGTCCCTCGCCTTTGTGCCCGTCCCACCCTCCCAGTGGCGGTGGATGTCGCTGCCGGTGATGCTCCTCTGCGAACAGACGCCCAGGAAGGTGACTGCCGAGCACATGCCGCTCCGCACCCTCCGCTGCAGGGAGAAGCAGAGCCAGTAGGGTCCCGTACGCACCAAGGCCTACACGCCGCCGTCGTGTGGCCGTGTGCGGTCTTGGATCCACTTCAAGCCCACCTCGCCCCTCGGCCGTCCATCCGTGACCACAAGCAGGTGTCCCCAAGAACCGGTCGTGGGCCAAGAAGACGGTGATGTTCCCCAACCCCATGTTCCTCGCTTCCACCTCCTCCGCAAGATTTCTATGAGCGTGCTTACTCCAAAATTGCTTGAAAGGTATGGGGTATACTTTGAACTTAGTGACTGGATTTATTCGATTTTGTAACCAAACTAAACATTGATTGTATGGGATTGTTGCATGGACGATGGCAGATTTGTACTTGAAAACAAGCGGCTATAAAGACGATGAGGAACAACAAATGAGGTTAAGTCCCCCTTGGGCCACTTGTCTACTTGATCTATACTTAAGATGAAACTCCGGATGTATGCAATATATTTTGTTAAAACAATTCAGCTAGGAGCTTTCCAACTAGCGAAATTTCTTTGGGTTAATAAGTAAAAATCAATGTTTTAGTATTTTCTTTGGATTTTAATATTTATGTTAGCATCATTTCACTTAACTTTTTCTTCTCGGTGGCAGCTCTCTTTTCGGATGTGGACTAATCAAATGAAAGCTACAATGAACTCAAAGAAGAAGGGCGATAATGCACTTCGACAAAAGGATTTTACTACAGCCATCGATTGCTGCTCTCAGGTTGCCATTCATCCGTCTACTCGTTATTTCTTAAGTTGTCATTTGTTTTCAGTGTCATTTGTTTTCAGTGGACCATACTTAATCCATGTACGATTGGATCAAGCTAATTAAATTTGGTTTTATCCTCTCTTTTTTGTTTTCAACAACCACAGTTGATAGCTGCTTGATGTTCTTTTTTGTGTGATAAATGTAGATCCAAACTGTTCATCTAGATTGCAAACCTCCATTCCTGGAGGACAATTTTGATTCTTTTTATGATGTGCAGTTCATTGATGTTGATACCATGATTTTGCCAACAATTTATGCCAGGTGTTGCCCCTGACAAAACTAATTCTGTTGCCCCTGACAAAACTACCAAAAGCATTGTCTCAGGTGAGTAGTGTCAAACTGCAATCACTGTCTCAATATAAGGTTGTGTTGCGAGTTTTAACATCATGTGCCCATAATTTGATTGCAGGAGTAGGTGATTGATCTCCAGTGGGCAGATTGTGGAAGACGAATGGAATCCACATTGGTCGATTAAACCTTTGCTCCATGAAAGATTAAGTTTGCACTCTACACTTTCACCTATCACCTGTCTAGAAGCTCATACGGTGAAAGGCATGTCATCCAAACTCTTTCTGTTTTAATATATGTTTTGCATTTGTTACCATATGAGGTAGGTATATGAGCAGCACAGTGAGGCCATGCAACAGAAGCCAATATCCATCACATTGCATACAGTGAAAGGCATGTCATCCAAACTCTTTGTGTTTTAATATATGTTTTGCATTTGTTACCATATGAGGTAGGTATATGAGCAGCATAGTGAGGCCATGCAACTGAAGCCAATATCCATCACATTGCTATGTTTCCTCTAGAGTCTGAAAATTTGAAATTTGCAAAGCAATTGTAGATACACGCATCTACAATTTAGATAAATATGTCTGTTGGTGGTCTCTGCCCGACCTCAATGGGATGAGAATTATACTTTGCATTATGATCTGCTATTCTCTTCAATTAGTATGTGCAGCAATATTTAGCAAGTATATGCAGTGTGTTCAGTTGATACTTAATAGAGCAATCTGCTTCTCAATCCAATACTTGCATTGTTACTATTTCTTTGCTTTGCAGTATTCTGTAAAAGATTCTTCTATGCAAAGTTGTGTATCATATTTTCTTAATTTGCAGAAAATCCATCGCTAGGATATAAACCTCGGTGACACCTTTGTTTGATGGTTGTGGCTTGGTAGAATTAACATCGATGCCTCTCTCCTTGAGAAGCAAATTGCTATTTGTGGTCTTTGAGGGAGGAACCTAGAGTATTGTTTGATTTCTGGTCCAGCGAATATGCTTTGTTGCTGATTTCTTGTATATGTCGTATGTCTAATTTATGCTCTTCCTCAACCTATAGATAGGGTGGTCTAGTGGATGGGTTGTCGATAATGACAATACGTCAGTGTAGATCTTTATCATCGTCAGTGTCCTGGTGGCTACATTGGAGACAAAAAATGCTCTAGAGAAATTCTAGCTTTGGAAGAGGGAACTATTTTGCAATACATGTGCAGTTTTCATTTCCTTACCTTTCTTTCATTGAAGTTATAATTGATGTAGTTGCTATTTCGATTACTCATGGAGCAATGCTTGCTTATATTTCGAAAGTTCAGAACTAGGTATAGATACAACTAAAGCATGGTGAACTTAGTTTTTTAGGAAATTTATTTGCTCTTTTTTTATCAATGAGTTAATCTTAGATCAGCTATATTGTATAACTGTCGCTCAATCCTAACATAGTTGCTGTGTTATTGTCTGTATTTAGTTAGTATTGTAGTTCGTACCATGTTGCTATCTAATGGTTGCAGTAATACGATCCTTACATCTTAACAACCTCTTTGTGCAGTTCTGGAGATCCTACATCAAAAGGCCTTTGGTTTCTGTTGGGCCTAGCCTCGGTGCTGCTATTGGTATTGATTTTGCAGTCATCTATCCAGAAGCGGTACAAGCATGTAAAAACTTATTGTCTTCTCTTCATTTCTTAGCACATAGGAATAATAGCACAAATTACAGAAGGATATCTGTAATGCTTTATGTGATGCAAAATTTATCTATTTTTCTGTAACTAGCTTTCTTACAAATCCCACGAGCTGAGAGTTTTGTATTGCATTTACTTGATTTGTTCTGGGCTTAAAAGGTGTCTTCCTATAAGTTTGTGATTAATGATTGAGAATTGCTACTTCATGTATGTACCTGCTAATTGTTTGGAAGCGTTGGAATGCTACATTTTACTTTGATAATGCACTAAAAGAACTTCATTTCTTTTTTCAGATTGAGAAGATATGTTGATGGTTTGGACTGTTCGGCAAACTTGTGTGTAAAATGAAGAATGCTGGGGAATGAAGAATTTTTTTATAGAACCACGAGGGCATAGAAAACGAAGAGTTTTCACTAAAAGTATAGACATGTACTTACATTTATGTTTTAGGGTGTATTATGTTATTAGATCATAATGGTACCAACTGTGTATGCCTCGAGTCTAGACTTGTGAAGCCAGTTGGAAATTCTTTGTAATGAGACAATTTTTTGTTGATGTCAATGAATTTTTTTTATAATACACTTTGATATGTGTGTTTTGTTTAACCCCGTGTGCCCTAATTGATAAGCTGACATGAAAAAGACACATTTTACAATGATTAGATGCGTTGTAAACAATCCTGAAAACGATTCGCTAGTGTCTAATGCCAATGCATATATATATATATATATGTTGCTACAATATCAAAATATGTGTTGCAACCTTACAACGCTTTTATTTACATGTTACCAACGCTTGTATATGTGTTGTCACAGACCTTGGCAACGACTTCAATAGCAACGTATACTAAATGCGTTGGTATAGACCCTAACAACATTTATTTGGACTTCTACCAACACATATATGCGTTGCTAAAGGGGTGTTCATGTTGTAGTGTAACTGTCCTTTCCTTTTCTTCATGGCTTGAAATCATCAGGCAATAACATCATCATCAAGTTGTTTAAATATATCCCATATGGTGTAGCATATCATCAAGCCATTGAACCAATCATTGTTGATCTTGTTGAGCAATTTAGACTTGATAATATTCATTACCAAAAAATCCCTTTCAACTGATGCCGTTGACACCGTCAATAACAAAGCCAACTCAATGAGTTTGTAGACTAATGGAAAAACCAAATATTTCTGGTTTCAACCATCTTTGTAGCCAAACTTTCAAGATCTTTATAAGTAGAAAGGAAACATGCCTTCTCACATGATGAATGTAAGTCTCAAGTTGGTGACTTATGATTGCACAATCACCTAGAGAAATCTACATGATAAATTGTAGTGAGGCGAGCAAGCTTGTCAACATCAAACTTGGAGAAAGAATTCTTTGGATCAAGGCATGAGAAGCATACTAATATCTCTGTAGATGTTTCACTAAAGCGATGATTCATTTTAGTACATATCTTGTCAAGGGCAACATAGAAAACCTCAACTCGGTAATAATGAAGATTAGTGTAAATCTTCCCATCACGCCTCGAATGACCCCTAACTAGTATTTGTTCATCCATATTTAGCACGGAATACCTTTGACAACACAAAATTGTTGGACCTCATCAAACAAGTCCTCCCAACTCATGGAGGTCAACCAAGCTTTGACATCATGAACTAATTCTATAGCATGAACAATATTTAGATCCTTCTTTTGCAAGACTTGTGAGAACTCATTTGTGATGGCAAACAACTTTAACATAAGTTTCAAAATAAAAGCAAATTTGAAACTCTCTATTTTTTCTATCAAACCCACCACTTGAGACGGTCCACGCCCATCCCCATCTACCGTACTAAGCACATATAACACGATATCCACATCGATCAAAACAAAGCAAAGTTGTATGATGTGAACCCCATCTAGTATCCTCGGGTCTAGCGAGACTTGTTTGTTGATTCAAGCCTCTTCCACTAAATATCTCACCCCTCTCAAGCATATCCAAAATATTTTGATGATATTCTTCCGTCAATGTATCCCTCCTCTTGCAAGATGCACTTGTTGTAGTCACAATTAAGGTAACGTACTCGAAGAAATCATGAATGGATGAGCAACAACTATAGCAACAGAGAGAAACAACCAATTGCAAACGGTGGGCAAAGCAATGGACATAGAAAGCATAAGGGATTTCATCTAGAATCTTTCTTTGCAAGCCATTAAATTCATCTCTCGTATTTGAAGCCTCGTCGTATCCTTGCCCCCGTAGCCTATGAATGGATAACTTGTAATGATCTATAATACCAACAAGAGCTACCTTTAGTGCCTCCGATATAGTCTCATAGACATGATGTAGAGCAAGAAATCGTTCCACAACCTTTCCTTGATTGTTCACATACCTATAACAAAACAATTGCAACAAGGTTAAATGGAAGTATGGAACGACAATGGAATAATAGATAAATGGAATAATGAACCACTACTAACCTCAACATTACCACCATTTGCTCTTTCATGGATATATCGCGCGACTCATCGATAAGCACGAAGAATTATCTATCACCAATCTCTCTCATAATCACATCGGTGACTTCTTGTGCACAACATTTTGCAAGATCCTTTTGAATTTAGGAGCAAGCATCTTGCAATTTTTGGGCCATGGTCAAAAGCATGCCTCACTTTTTTCTTATCTTTGTATCAATCTATCATTTCACAAAAATTAGCCTTGTTCAATGAAATAGAAGATTCATCATGGCCACGAAAAATCATGCCTTGACTAATGAGAAATCTTGTACACTCTAGAGAAGAAGTCAAACGGATTCTATATAGTTCTTCAGATTCCTTGGTTGCACAACAGAGCTTACTTGACACACTTTGTCTTTGGTTATGAAAATCATCACAATGCAATCTTGCCTTGTTGTGGTCATTTCTTACACCACCAATATGGCCGGGCAATGCTTTGTAGGCATGCTTCCAATCACTAAACCCGGTTTTGGTGAAGACTTTGGAACCAAAACGTTGATTATTTCCTAGATTCTTAAAAAGAAAGTAATAGAAACAATATGCCGCATCTTGAGACTCACTATATTCTATCCAATCATATTTCTTATACTAATCTTTTGAAAATGCACTCCACAAACATCCAAATTGTTTGCGAAGAAAATTCACAATTGGTTAGGTTGGACCCTTCAAAATGTATTCTTTTCTCACTTGGTCTTGAACATCCAGATGGTAATCATCTATTTGTTTCCCAAGAGCAGGATCACACACAATTTCATCTGGATTAAACACATCCTCCTCCTCATCATTAGCCATATTTGGTTCACTTCATCACTTAGTTGTGGATCTTGTAATTGCAGTTGTAGTAAGCTTCTCGAGTCAACCAAAAACCTTCTTATTATTGAAATTTTAACAATTCTCATCATCTCAAGGCTCAACTGCTCAAGGATTGTGCTCTTTCTACAATTCTACATTTTTACTGGAACAACAAGAACAACTGAACAAGGTCATCCTACATTCCTACTAGCTGACTAGTAGAATCGAGAAATTGGGAGAACAACAAAGATTTCTCAGTGCTCACCTAGTTGCCTGCAGCAAGAAGCCGCCACCGCTCGTGCTTGCCTGCCGCTTGCGCTTGGCCCACTTGGGGAACAGAGAGCAGGCCACTGGCGCTGGTGCCTATCATACTGCGGTGGGGGAAAAGGCTGTGGGAAGAAGCTAGGCGGCAGGATATCGGGGAGTGACGGCGGGTCGATCTCGTGGAGGAAGCGGTCGAACCTACGAACGACCGAAGCAGTCGGGCAGAAGACGTCAGTGGCCAGGTAGGAGATGATGCGGAGCGCGTAGCTGCACCAGTATATGCGGCCAGGGGCGGGCTCCTTGGCCATCGCTCATACTGCAACAGGCCGCCGCCGCGCTCGTGCTTGTTGCCGCTTACGCTTGTGAGTTGGGAGTTGGGGTTGGCACTTGGCCAGTTAGAGTTGGGGAACAGAGAGCAAACGGCTGTCATGGGAGACTAGGCGGGGGCGCACTATGCAGGGTGAGCAGATCAGCAGACAGCAACCCAGCAACACGCACGCGGCCCAGCAGCCCACAGCCTAGTAGGCTAGGAAAGCCTTGGCGGCCTGTGGCAGCAAGAGCCAGACGCGGCCCGGCGGCCGTAGCCCGAGAGGCCGGAAAGCTGTGCGGTTGCCCAGGCGGAGGGACGGCCAGCCGTCCTGCCGCCACCCTCCCCTCCTCCTCCTCCCCCGAGCCGCCCTCCCCTTCTCCCTCAAGAGCTCACCCTCCCCTCCTCCTCCTCCTCTTCCTCCTCCTTCGAGCCGCCACCACCCATGCCATCTAATGGCTAACGGCTGGTAGCTTGCTCTAATCTAATGGCAAGAGCTAGTGCTGTCGGAGTGCGAGCAATGGCGGGGCAAGGGGAAGAACAAGCGGCGGGGCAACCGGGCCGGGTACAAGGCTAGCGTGCTCAGGGAAGGGATGCACCACGCCTATGTCGCCGCCTGCGAGCACATCGCCATGTTCAACGCCGGCTTTCAGCCTGCGTCGGACTTCCTCGCCCATGTCGTGCCCTTTCTCGCCAAGAAGAAATGACTAGATGTCAGTTCTTGTTCTAGATTGCTACTTGGAAAACAATCTATAAATTTGCGATTGTCAAGATTAATATTGATTACTGACTTGTTTCGGTGATGATGTGCCGAATGTTGCTCTGATGAGTTGCTTCTTGGCTTCTTAGTTGAAAAGTGAATTGCCGAGCACCTTCAAAGCTTACCGCTACCAGCAGCACCGTTGGTCGTGTGGACCGGCAAATCTATTCAGGAAGATGGTGTGGGATATTATACAGGCTAAGGTTAGCATTGATTCATGTTGTGCAAATGCAATCCGTTTTAACAAGTATACTGAAATAAAAGGGTGTGAACCGGGCAAATCCTTATATACTGATAAGAATTTGTTAGGCTAAGAACTGTATTTATTGTTCATTGTGCCTTGATTGTGCATTTGCCTAAACTAGCATGTACTTTCATGCTGCAGATCAGGGTGTCGGTTTGGAAGAAGTTTTACGTGATCTACCATTTCTTCTTGGCACGGAGGATTATCTCGCATATGGTCACCTTCTTCTACTGCGTGGTGATCCCGATGACGGTGGCTTAGTTTCTATATATGAATTATGGTAATCTAGAAGAGGATGCTATAATATTGTGAAGTAAATGATGTATATCTGATGAAGGACGAACTAGGTTAAGATTAGCGATTCAAAGTTATCTCAATTCACGATGTAGTGTTGACCTATGCAAATGCTTCTTTATGTTTGTGCAGATTGCTTTCTTGGGAGGAGTCGGTACATCTTTTTTGAATCGAACAGTAGGGAAGCACCTATGGTGTGTATATATATATATATATATATATATATATATATATATATATATATATATATGTATAATGGTATCAGAGGTTTAGGTTATTGAAAAGACTCTGATTAAACAGTAACTTTGAATATTATCTTTTTATCATCATTGAAAAATTAAAATATTTGAACCTAGAAGTCACTTCTGGGAAAAATATCAATACAAAAGATAATATCAATATAAAGTGCAGATTAAACCCTTCAGAAGAACATAGTTGGCATACTCAACACAGCCAGTTAAACTTGCTTGTTGATCTTTTATATAACTTTTATATAACTTGGGGCAAAAGACAAGACGAATTGGAATTGAAATTAGAAAGGTTACATAAAGAACACAGTCAATTAATCGACAAATATTCGCTCATAAATAATAATATAAACTTAGTCTTACAAATATTAGAAGAAGGTAAGATACAACAAAATAAAAATATTCAAAACAGTGATTATATTAAAGAAGAAGTTGCTCTAATATACAAGAAGCTTGATCCTTTACTTAATAACAGTTCTGCTAAAACTTTAAGACCTTTAGAAAACCCAGAAGACTTAGATCAAGAAGTGCTAAAAATTAAGAATTTATTAGAAGAAGTTAAAACCTTGATTCTCTCTTAGTTATATGTTAAAATACAAAGAAGCTTTACAAGAAACAGAAAAATATCTTGAGCATCCTATCGGTTTCTCCAACTACGAATCACCTAAAGAAGATTCTAAAGTAATAATAAGACAAAATAATACTATTCTTCAATTATTAGTAAGAATTCTGAATAAAATTGAGACTGAAGAAAGAAATAAAGAAATTGTGCTAGCCTCATCAGGTTTAGTCACATCTTCTAAAGCTATAAATTCGGAAAGATGGACTTATCTAAAGACTTCAGTAGAAGAGATAACACACTTGAAATAGTAAATAAAGATGCTAGACCTATAACTTTAATAGATAAGTTAAGATGTAAAAGTGAAGATATTGATAATCTACAAGAGATTGCAGACATAGAAAAAGATCTAGAAAGATATCAAAAGGATACTTTAAGAAAAATAAAACCTCAGCAGATATATCGTATGGGTATGTTTGAAAGCAAAACTGGATTATATAGAATATCTAGAGAAGTTGAATTAAGTGTTTTGACACAACCAGTTGAATTAAGAATTGTGAGTAAACAAATTGAAAATGAGTTAAAATATTCGGGTTATAAATACATACATCAAGGAATGTATATTATAGGAATAAAAGGTATGACAAGGAAAAAATTAGGAACAAAAGTCTTAATATCCTTATTAGATAAAAGATGGGACTTAATAAACAAAGCGGCATTAGGATTCATAGAAGGATATATGAATGAAAATAATTTAATAACTTATATAACTCAGATTTAATGATGCCTATAAAAGAATTCATAGAAAAATGAGTTTTGGATTCCAAACTAAAGGATATGAAGATTTTAAAGGAACGAATTTATTAGTAAGCATAGAGTTCATAGGAAGATTAACTAATAATAGTGGATCTAAATATAAGGTAAATGTAAATGACGTAATTGAAAAATGCAATCCAAAGGAATAAAATTCATGAGTCCCTTAAAAATTGGTTCAAGAAAGGCGCAGGAGAAGAATGGAATATAAGTAATTTTATAGAAAATAAGGTTTTAAAACAACCCAATGATTATATAAGTTATCAAAATAATAATGGAAGCACAAGTATTAGATTTACAAATTATAAAACTAGAGCCTTAGACGATTTAGACTCAGTTATATCTGAACAAGATATTGAAGATAATAGAAGACACGATTGTATGCGAATTTATGGAAAAATTAGATTTAGATAGTGAAATAAAACATTGTGAAAACAAATTAAAACAAGCTGAAAACGAATATAATAATACATGGAAATGTGAATGGCCTGCTATAAGAGAAAAAAAAATATTTTTCTAGAGAAATATACAGATTAAAAAAGTTAAAAAAGGATAGAGAATTAGCAATTGAAATTAAAAATTCAAAAATACAAAGTAATAAGAATAAATGTACTAGTAAGGTAGAATTAAAAAATAATATCAAAGAAGTAAAAAAGATAGATACTAAAACAGAACAAATAGTAAGTGAAGAAGAGCAATGGGAAACAAATGAAAAATTACTATTAGAAAGCTATGTAGAAGAAGATAAATTAGAAAATGAAATATGCATTGAAGAAGAAATTACAAATACATCTGAACATAACAATGATTTTATAAACTCTTTAGATGAGATAGGCCTACATAATTTAGATAATGCTATAGAAGCCATGGAAGTAGAAACAGGAAAGAAAAGAAGATATGGGGATAATTCAGTTAAAAATGAAGGAGGAATGGAAAGACCATCTAGAATGGCAGGAACTTGGCCGCCAGAAAAAGAAGATTATACATATAATTATATCCCTGGACAATATAGACATATGGGATCAAGGAGAAGAGAGTTTGAAAAAGCAGTAAAATTTCAAAATTATAAGAGTGATGGTGCTATTCTTAACTTAGTTGCACATGACCCTATAGATTGGCCAAATATTATAAGCATATGGAAATGCTTAATAGTGCAAAAATATATGCAAAATCTGCACAATATAGGAAATAAAGTTGAAGATATGATAACATACCTAGAAACATTTCTAGGAGAATCTGTAAAAGTTTTATGGGAACAATGGGTAGAAAAAAAATCATGGTCTTTATGAAGAATTAAAAAGAGCAGGTAGTAATCCATATAATTTTGCAAATATGATATCAAATATCATTATAGCAGAAGATCCAGAATTAGGATATACTACTTTACTGAATGAAAGGCTAAAAGAAATAGAAAAATTAACATTAACCAATTGGAAAGGAATAAAGAATTTTCACAACATTATCTATATAATGCTACTCTTGCTAAACAAGGCTACAACATAAGTATAGTTGAGAGATATTTTAACAAATTACGATCCATTAGGAAGTATGATATATGAAGAATGTAAAAAAAGAAACTCAAGGTTCAGTCCTTAATATATCTCAAGCTATAACTTTTGTCTTTAAACAATTAAAAAAGATATGTACAAGTATACAAGCTCAAAGATCTATGAAATATGCAGACTATAATTTTTGCAATAAGATAGTCCAAATACCTTTAACTTATGGAGAAGAGAAATCTACAAATAAAAAATATCGAAAACCTCAGAATAAAGGTTATAAGACTAAGAAAAGATTCTTTCTAAAAAGATCTGATAATAGAAGTCCATATTTACATAGAAGGAATGTAAGGCGCTATGATCCTAGAAAGAATTATGATAAAACTTGTAGATGTTTTATATGCAATTCCCCTGATCATTTAAGTACAACTTGTCCTAATAAAGATCAGAAAAGATATTCTAGTAAATATGAAGAACAAGAAAGAGTTTTAATAATAGATAGTATAAATGAAAATATATTAGTTTGTGATGATCAAATAAAGGATGATGAATCAATTTATTCAATAATTGAAATAGAAGAAATTGAGAACAATGAAGAAGAGTATGAGTCAAGCAATGATGAATTAGATTTAATAGATGAACTAGCTGGTCTAAGAGTTGAAATGATGGACCAAGTAAGCTGTGAACATGATTGGATCAAAGGAAAAGGAGATTATAATGTGCCTTTTGTATATATTATCCAAGTCAAGAAAATAGAGCTACTTGTAGTCTATGTCTAAAACAAGCATGCTCTTCATGTCTAAAGGCAAAAAATCAAGTTTGGAAAAAAGAAATAGAATTAGAATCAGAAGAAAGAATATTGTCCAATAGAGTTAGAATATTAGAAAACAGGATTAATAATCTAGAAGTTAAAATAGAAGAACTAAACAATCAAATAAATAAGCCACATGAAGAAGAAATTTTAGAAAATACTGAGTTTAAAGAACAAACTATAATATTAAAAGATAACAAAGGGGCTAAAATAACTCAGTTAAATAATACAATAACTAATCTTGAAAATAAATATATAGTAAAATTACCCTTTAAAGATGTTTTGGGAATAAGAATCCCAGTAAAAATAAAACTAAAGCCAAACATTATTTTTAAAATATTAGCTTTAGTAGATACATGATGTACAAAAAATATCATCCATAGCAAATATCTCATAAAATGTCCTGATATAGTTCATACAATAGAAGATAATAAAGCAGAAATATCCACAGATATGTCAGGAATAAAAAAGGTCCATAATAATTTGGCTTATAATATTGAAATATATATAAATGATACAAAATATACAATAGATGAAATTACAATAAGAGATTTATCAATGATAAATGAAGATATGATAATAGGTCTTAGATTTTTACAACAATCACTACAAACTACAATTATACATGAACAAGGAATCACATTTATTCCATATCAAGATAGTATTTCAGAAGAGCGAAAGCGTGGTGAGACCCCTTCATCACGAATCCAGCAAAACTTAGAAATTTCTAATGTTAATCTTCAAAACAACATATTCCCTGAAATAAAAATAAAAAACGAATTATGTGCAAATATTGAACAAATAGCTATGAAGCGTCACGATATTAAAACACCTAACATGCTATTTCATTTTGCAGGAATGAAGAAGACAACAAATTATAATGGGATAGAATCTTTCAGCTTTGGAGATAATAAGCTCAAAATATTCCCACCAAATTCATATAAATTTAAGCCAAAAGACCATATAATCATTGATGAAATACAAGAATGTATATTGGATAATTTAAGTACCAATATAATAATAAACGTGAAGATAAAGGCTATATGTTATCAATATTAAATGACCTTTACGAATATTTTCATATAAAAAATGAGACAATATCAATATCAGAGAATTGGGAGACCATAGAACAGAAGACTTTATATGTGGTATTTGAAGGGAGAATACCAGGAATATATATATCATTTGAAGAAATAGTGGCTCAAAAAATAGATTCAAAATTAACAGGAGGAATATCTTGGAAGAAATACACAAATATTGATGAAGCTATGGCTCAAGCTAGAAAAATATTGGGAGTAAATTATTATATGGAGCCAGCCGCCAAGAATTATATCCAAAAATATAGAAAAATAAAAAATAAGGAAACCGTTGGGTCTTCACCCTTGGTAAATACAGAGACATCAAAAAAGAATTCATATAAAGAATGTCTAGTCAAAGGGACAAATCCCTTAGACGAATCATATATAGACTTGAAGATTGATGAAAAATTCGAGAATATATCTTCATAATGGAAGAAAAATATAAAGGAAGAAATATTAATAGATATAAGAAATGAAATGAATTTTAAGTTTGAAGAAATCAAAAAGGCAATTGATGAAAAATTTGATATATCAACATCAGATATAGAAATTATGGATATTGCTGGACATGGGCAATCCCAAAATTAAAAGAATATTGAAGGTAACCCTATGAAGGTACGTCAATATTGATGGGGTAATATCATTTATCTGATAAAAAGATTCATATATGTGAATAGGAAATTTCCAATTCATACATATACCAGAAGATTAATTATATCAGCAAATAAAGACAATCTATGCGCTCACCAGAAGATTCATGAAAGCCAGCTCATACTTGTGGCACCAGTGAGAAGAAAAAGGAATATGGATAAAAACAAAGATCCATCTTTACCAAGCAAGAAAATTGTGCACCATGGTACAATGAACCGACAAAAGTTCTATGAGACACTCATGCCAAGGACACGTTCCACCTACCTATGAAGGCTATCATGAAACATCAGAAGGCCTTCAATTTGTCTTTTAGATATCGTTGTTGTACACATAATCTAAGGCTATAATAGCCTAGGTACTTGTTTAAGTAAATAAAGGCTGGAGGCTTATGAAGACTCAGGAGACGATTCTTCCAGCTTCTCTCGACGCTATAAAAGGAGATCATCATCGGATGAGGAGAAGAAGACGAGAAGAAGGAGAAGGAGCGAAGAGAAACACAGAGCAAGAGTTAGCATTAGCCTTCCACAATAGTGCTCTCTCTTTCAGTGTTTAGTAGTAAGACTCCACTGTAAAATATAATCATCTAGAGTTTGTAATATTCTCTGTACAAGGTAACCTCTATCTTTGTTGTTAATTGTCGGGTTTCCCGAAAGGGAAAACCATATGTAAGCTATGTTTGTGGAAATGAAGTGGTTTTGAATATTCTTGAATTTTCTTAGTTTATTCATATGAGGCAAGGTTTTATGCTAAGGACTCTATAGGAGACCCCTCAGGCGGTAGTTCTGTAAATTCCCCCTTTTTATGGGCAGAGTTCCCTGTATGGGTGGTGTGAACATTAGGCCGTAGAGAAGTGTTCCCTTCGGGTGGAACTGCCTGGAGTGACGATAAAAAATTACCTCATATGACCATAACTAAGAACGTTTAAAGAAAAAGCTTAGCCACTTCTGAAGCAAATTAGCAAGAAATATGGTGAGTACCGAGTAGGACTTTACAACCTCTGCACAAAACCGGCCGTCATATTGGTTTCGCCAACCTGCAAGATCCTAAGATAAAGATAAAAATAAAAATAAAAAATACTATTCATAAAACTATTCACATCATTCACGAATACTATTCACATCATTCACGAATACTATTCACACTATTCACGAATACTATTCACATTATTCACGAATACTATTCACACTATTCACAAATACTATTCACCAAATCAGAATATTACTAATTACAAGTTATAGCATACTTGGTTTAAACCACTATATATATCACTTTCATACTCATAAATATCAAAAGCATATTCAATACATAAACTTTGAATATTTAGAACGCATAGCATTCATCTTATATCAAAACCAGTCTTGGTATCCTATATATTTGTGAATATATTCTGAGCTAAGAGATAAAATCTCTCAGCAAATATCTTGTTATATTATTTAATATTTGTTTTTATTAATATTTGAATATTTTAATTTTTAATTATCTTTTTAATCATTTGATTAGCAATTTATATTCCTGATTTACTTCGTAATACACTCAGCATAAACCTCTTAATATATATATATATATATATATATATATATATATATATATATATATATATAGATATATATGAAAAATACTTTCTACTCCCGGGAGTAGTTACTCCCACCTTTGATATACCACCTAAAAGAACTTGACATACTCCATTATAACTTTGGGTATACTCATATACTAATTATAAGATACTATAATGTGAACCACATGAAAAATTTGCAAGAGAGTTCATAGTTTTTAGCATATTTTGTAAATACCTTCATATTCGTACATAAAAAAGAGTATGTCTAAAAATTGTACATACTACCTCTGAAAATATGTAAATACCACATATATGGTCTTATATACTCGTATACTATACATACATACTCCCGGTTGCGTAAGATACTCCTTACGTTATGAGATATGTGAGATACGGAATAGGAAGTAACTACTCCCGAGAGTAGGAAAAAAAGCTTATATATAGAAACAGAATAGGTTCCAAGGTCCAAAATGGGCAAAGAAAAAGAAAGCGAAGGTGAAAGCAAAACAAAGGAAAAAGAGGATAGGCTAGCTCTAGCTAAGGCTGCTTAGCCATGACTCCAAAAGAGGCTTGAACTTTGACTTCGCCCTATGGATAACAAGCACGAATTTATGAGAAAAGGTGCTACGCCAGCTATCCAAACTGGGGTCAAGGTGATTGAAGATAAGGTTGTTTCTGGCTATCCAAATCGCCCAGGATGCAAGCACGATGATCTCCATGAAGAAGTTCTCATTAAGCAGATTTCTGAGATGTAAGATCGTTTGGTGAGTTGACTCCAGTTGTGAGCGCTGTGGGCAAATGAAACTCCAACATTCTTGAGCAAAAGGGCAGGTCCAGAATAGGTGCTGAATGGTTTCCTCTGCTCCTTGGTCGCACAAGACGCAAGAGTAATCCTCACAGCTTTTTCTTCACAAAAGGTTTCTCGAATTTAGTCTGTCCCTCAGAAGAAGCCAGAAAAAAACTTCGTGACGACTTTGGCAGGTCCATGTCCATAACCATTTGAAGAACGATGGGACAGAACAGGTACCCATGAGCTGTTTATAAGCCTTAACCGAAGAGTAATGAGTCGAATTCCAGATGTAAAGCCAGGAGTCTTCTTCTGAAGTGAGAATCAAATCATAAAGCAGGCCTTGAACCAGCTGGAACTGAAGAAAAGCTTGCGTCGAAAGAGGAAGGTGAAAGAGGGAGGAGAAATCCGAAGCTTGTTTTGCAAAAGAGATGGAGGAGTGATCTGCTTTGACAAACGAAAGTAGCTCTGGGAACTGAGAAGCCAGCAAATTTCCGTTCAGAGATCTTTCCAGAGCAGTCGGTACATCTTGGTTTCAGTAATAACTGAGCTCTTCTTTGCTCCTTAAGGGAACACTAAATAAGCGCATGGAAAACATGGGCCTCAATTTCATGAGGTTTAAGGTTTCTTTTAATTAATCTTGCCATCCTGCTAAAAAAGAAATAATATATTGTGCTTGGTAAGCATTTTTGTGGCAAATGTACATGCTAAGAAGTTGGCATTAACAAATGAAGATATACATCTTGGTTAGTTTCTATGTGCAGTTTCAGTTTTAATAGAACCACACCTAGTATGTTGAACGAAAAAGAAAGAATCACTGATGCAGTTTCAGTTTTTCTTAGAGAGAATGAATAAACCTCATAGTTATATCTGATTGATGCTTTTGTGTAACTTTGTTTCCATTTGCTCAATGATAACCTGGTAGAATTATTATCTGTTATCAAAATAACATGTTTCCTTATTTTCTTATGGTAGGTACAATCATGAAGAGGAAGAGGAGGAGGAGGACAATCACCGATCATTGCTGCAGAGAACAACAAGTGGGAATGGTCTGTGACATGGCATTGGATGGCCCATCTTTCCATCCATACATTGCTACGGAGAACAACAATTTGAATTTGGCTTCAGGTCTCCGCATTTTTTAGGAGCTCCAAGATGATTACCTTGTAAGTTGTTGATGGTTGTAGGTATGAATAATTTTTTTGGTACTGCCTCATTGCTTTATTATCTTATGTGATTGTAGGTTGGATGTATCAATGAACGATTTCTTTAAATGAAAGGAGATGTGCACATTTCTAAGAACAAATATAGTAGTTAAAATTTATCTCTTTTGATATTGTAATTTATGCCTTTTTTCCTACTCCTAGTGTACTATATAATATTTCGATTGCATCTATGAATATTGCAATAAAATAAAGTTATTTTCTTCGAAGCAAGAATTGCAATGTTATGCATCTCGAGTTAAATTCTCCAATATTAATTCTTTAATAATTTTCAATTGTAATCGTTGCAAAAATATTGAGAAAGTAACATGTTTGTCGTAGATACAAATGCATAAATGATAGTCATGTAAAGATAAAAGTTTGGTACTAATAATAACTATTTGTTGTATTTATTTATGTATGTAATAATTGTTTATTCCAATAATTGTTGTTAATTGTGGTTTATTGTGTTAATTACAGTCTATTGCGTTAATTACGGTATATTGCATTAATTGTCGTCAAATGCGATCAATTGCGTTAATTACGGTAGTTGTAGTTAATTGTAGTCAATTGCGGTAATTGTAGTCATTTTTGTTAATTACGGTAGTCAATTGTGTTAGTCAATTGCGTTAATTGCAGTCAATTACGTTAATTGCAGTAAATTGCGTTAATTGCAGTAAATTGCATTAATTGTAGTCAATTGTGTTAGTTATAGTCAATTGTGTTAGTTGTCATTAATTATCGTTAAATATCGTCAATTGCCGTCAATTGCGTTAATTGCTGTTAAATAGTATCAAACAAGTCATTACTTGCCTCAGTGGTATTTGAGACATTCTCCATCTCAGAAGTTCTAGCCAACCTACCTAAAAGCCAGATAGTCAAACACAAAACCGCTTCAACTCAGCCGTTCAACCCTGCAGCTCAGTTGGAAGTCGCTTTTTAGAAAAGCTACAGTCATGCCAAACTGAACCAAAGATCAAACCTGATCTATAAAATAAACATTGTAAATATTTGATATTTGTATTTAGCAAATTATTGACGCATGCACCTCTTATAAGTTTACTACAATATTGAACAGATTATGTAAAGAAAGAGAACGTACCTGGAAGTCTGGAACGCAAGCAACAAATTGCTTCTCGTTGCCTTCGCATGCACTTGAAAAATTCTAAATGGGGTGAGCAACTCATATAAACAGCATATGCCATACCGAATGTTGTTGGTGTTAACAAACAACAGACATGTTTATGCTCAAATATTTCTATGTTTGTCTTTTTTCTACTTATAAAAAATGTATTAATGTTTTCTAAGTATGTATCTTTTCATCATCAGAAAAGTGTCTTCTTAAGAGACTAAGTACAACCGAAAAGGACAGCAAGTTTGAAAACCATAAAAGCCGCCCGAAAACGTGGTTTAGAATAAGGTTGAGGAGTAACACCTTCCAGCTAATAAGATGTAAACTTACACGCCCTAATAGTATCTCTCCTTTTCTTAACATTATCTTCATGAGCTAGTCAAGAAAAACATGAGAGAGAGAGAGAGAAAACATACAGCTATAAAAAAGGTGTTACGAGTTGTGATTTGTGATAATGATCAAACTTAATAAGATGTGAGCGTATACTGTTCATTGACTTCTTTGAACCAGGTCGGTGTTGACCATAAAATGAAATTGAGATTCTTAGCCTGTCTGTTGAGTGGAACAAAAAGAAACTAAGCTATTGGAGATTACTTGTTTTTTTATCGTACGCAATTCGTGCTTGGTCCATGCAAGTACACCAAATGTTTGGTTTACTTCTCTCTTTCACATGGTAGTGGTTGGCAACACGATCAATGACAGCAGGATATCCAAAGCAAATAGTAAGCCCAGTCACCAGACAAGGACGGCTTTGAAACAATTAAGCTACAAAAACCAAAAGGCAAAATTGAAGACGTCATTACAATTTCGTGTCATTAACTATAAGACATCTAAATTTCACGTTTTTGTCAAAATACATTGCAAAAAATATGCATCTTGCTATGGGACATTGATGTTATTATAATATCATTTCTGGCTTAAAATTTTTGAAAAAGACTTCGGTGCCTTAACCAAACGGCTATCAGGAGTGGTGGTGGTGGTTGAGGCATTGCAATGTTGTTTTCTTGCGTACCAATCAGCCTACGGCTGGACCTGGACATGGTGAAGGCGGCGGCGGCGCCGGGCGCGCACTCGTCGTCGCTGCGCCTGGTGCGGTAGTCACCATCGTTCACACTATCATGGGCATTCAACTCGGCGGCGGCGGCGCGTAGCGTTCGTGCGCGGCCAGGCGCGGCGCGCACGCAGCAGCGCAGAACGGATGTACAATGAGGTTGTCTCACTGCTCGCATCCATCCACCCCTCTGTCTTCCCCATCAAGAAGAGCCCCAAGATGGCCTCGCGGCAACATTCGACCCCTCCTCCCGCTGCTCCCCGTCCTCGCCGACGCCGCATTCCTCCTCCGCGACACACCGTCGCCGTAGCCGCAGAGCCCATCTGGCAGAAAGAACTGCTCATCATTGGCGCCAGTGAGCATGTGTTTCAGGAGTTCCGTGACCTGGTGCCATCACCAGTGAGCCCCGACACTGCCAATGAGACCGGTGAGCTCGACTTCGAAGACAATGGCTTTGACGCCGAGTCCATTCTCAATGTCAACGAGGCCGCAACCGACGGCGCGAGTGGAGGGCATCGACGACATCATGGGCAACCTCACGGTCGAGAGCAACACAACCACCATGTCTGACGACTCCATCCTATCCAACAACGGCATTCACCCCTACCTCAGAAGCCTCATGGCGGCCGATTCGAGCTTGGCCAAGGGCTCCAGCATGGCGCCCGGCCTAACCTCAATCGTGCCCCCTCCTCCCGAGTGCTCGGCCCGAGAGGAATTAGAGCGCCATGCTGCCATTGCCGCCGAGCTCCACCAAGCACAAGCTCATTCTTTGGTGAGACAATCCAACTTCTGTTCACGTCACATTGTGTTCTATCACTTCCTCTTCCAACTCCCATAATTAATTTCAGTTTCGTGTACGCAGCTGCTGGGAATCGAGGTTCTTCCTCTCCGGTTTCAACAAGAGTCCCCGTCGTCGTTCATCATCATCAGTAAGCTCTTACCCGATAAACTCACACCACAAAATGACCTCGTCTCCTTCATTTTGACACGATCGGTGTTGCCTTTCTCCCACAATAGAGCTACGGCCACCAACACCCGTCCGCCACCGCCGCTCTCCATCCATGTCAAAATGCCTCCAACGCATCTCTCCCGGAAACACCACCATCACAAGGTTCCTCACGTCGCGAGCATTCCATTTTGACCAACCCTAACCCGAGCCGCCGCTTAATGGTGGTGCTCTCTCGCTCAGTTTCGTTATCTATTAAGAAGGAAGAGACCTTCTTCCCTCTCTCTTATTCCCCTATGACAAGTGGACCCATGTATAAAGATTTAATTTAAAATAACAAATAAAAATTAAGAAGGGCTATTCTTCAATTTTTCCTAGTGGACCCATGTATAAAGATTTAATTTAAAATAACAAATAAAAATTAAGAAGAGCTATTCTTCAATTTTTCCTAGTCATTGACACGTAGGCCTTGCAAATGGACAACGTGATCCGAAGGGCAAACCCAACAATTCGTCGACTTTCTCTCCTAACTTAGCCAAAACTGATATTTTAATGACAATGATATCCTACAGTAAATAACCATATTTTTGTAGTGTCTTTCGGTAAAGACACGAAATTTAGATGTCTTACTACCAATGACACAAAATTGTGAAGTTATATAGCCAATTTTGCCAAACTAAAAATGGTAACTATCAGTTGTATCTTTACACAGGCTGACAGCAGGTCCAGACATGGACATCTTTGAAAATTCTCTGATCTATAGTACAGGTAAGTAGGCACTTTGTTTCTCTAGTATCATTGCACAGGTTTTGGTCCTTCAACAATAAAAATATTCAGTTCAGTAGGCACATTATATATTACAACATTTTTTAACATCACGCCAGTAGTGATGAGAAAAACAGATAGTAGAACAGCGATGACACAACTGTGAATCTGGCATTCAATCTGTTAGACACGATACTTGCATTACAATTAACCAGCAAATCAGGCTGATTGACACCATAGAAGTGTAACAATCTTTTGAGGGGCTTGACTGACTTTTATCTGGCATTGAACTAACAATTCGAGGTTTCAGGTTGAGCAATTAGAACATTGCATCCAGAATGTCTCCTTAAATGATTAACTGAGGCAGATGTTAGGATCGTCTTCATCTGAGTCAAACTCAACCTGTCATCCAGCAATGGATGTTTAATAGATAGGATGGTTGTAAAACGTGTAGAATACAAATGCTGGTATAAATTTGGATTATAAAGAGCAGGAAAGGAGCTATTTTCTGTGGGGCCTCGGGTCAAAAAGTTTATGTATTACATCTACTGATGCCACTTTCTCTGTCTGCCACGCAAGTGTGATGTACACTATAAGTCTTGTATATGTTGTCTTCTAACAGTGACTTAAAAAAAGAAAGGACCAGACCAAAAATACTTACATTTTCATCTCTGTACCATCTTCCATGGCAGTCCCGTTTCCAGCCCGAAGCAGTGAAACTGAGTTCTTGCTCCTGGCGTTTTTGGAGATCTGTTTGCCACTCTGAAAGCACCTTGCCTGGAGTTTGAACTCCAGTATATTGATCTCCTTTATAATTGTTAGATTCAACTAACCCAGTATTTCCAGTCCATTTTTCCATTGGAACACCAAAAGGAGAAACTTGGGAATCATGGGGCAAAGCATTTGCCGCCCTCTTTAGATCATGAGACTCCGTGTTGGCATTGAAATTGCTGAATCTGCTTGATTGTGCTTCCAAAATAGCCCTTCGAGTCTGCTCAATTAATGGCTTTTCTTTCATACCACTAGGCCTAACACCAGGAGGTGGATTGCCAGAATTTGAAAAGGAAGCTTCTGAAGAAAGAGCCAGTCTCTTGTTTATCTCTTGCTGCGTTGATAATTCGTTCACCCTCAGCCTAGATTCTGCTGCAATGTGCCGTGAACCTTTATTATGCATCTGTTCATTCAAATGTCATAACAATCAAAGAATGTGTGGTCACAACTCACAATGTTCAACAAGATGAATCACAAAAGAGGTGCATAATAAAGAACTGATCCCAGGTTTCTGATCACCAAATATACTTCCTAAAGAAGCACTCCACAATAAATCCATGCGCTATGCAGAGGTTTTTAGACCAAAGGACCAATTTGGGCCCCAGTTCCTTTCATTGAAAAAGAAACTGCATAGTGTGCGTCTACAGAGCTATATGACCAAATGACTAGATTTTTTAGGACAAAATAACTGACCGACACAAAATTGACACGCAAAAATGCACCAACGGTTCACATAGCATGGTTTTTTTTAATGCATATTAATGTTAATCCAAGAACTTCCACAAAACAGCTTCATGAGCAAGATTTAGCATGGTCCCTTGAGGGTGGGTTTATCCTAGACGCCAACAAGCGGCAACGATTGTGGCACAGAATTTCAATATGATGGAATAGCTTCACATCACACAACAGAATAGCTTCGCATCGCTAATCCTTTTCATCAAAAGTTTTGTTATTAAGTCGTAAAGTCGAGTCGAGTCGCAAAGGGACCGACTTGTCGACTTGGCCGACTAGTCGACGACTAGTCGCGACTAGCCATCACTAGTCGCCAGAGTACTACTGCTATTCACAACAACTGCTAGGCTGCTACTACTGCTATTCAATACTACTACTACTGCTATTACTAGTACTACTAGTCTACTACTAAAACAGAGCAAGCGCAAGCAGAAGCAGAGGAAGGAGAGGGGAAGGAGAGGAGAGGAGAAAGGAGAGGAGGAGGGAGTGCTCACCACGGCTCGGGTCAACGGCGACTGGGGAGGGCCGAGGAGGTGGCGGTGGGCGGTGTCGCGTGGTCGTGGAAGGGCCAAAGGGGGTCGACGACGACTGGGGAGGTCCGAGGAGGAGGTGGCGGTGGCGGCGTGGACTAGGGTCAATGGCGACTAGGGAGGGCCGAGGAGGAGGTGGCAGCGGTGTCGTGGACGAGATTCAAGTCGACGACGACTCGGGAGGGCCAAGGAGGTGGCGGTGGCGTCATGGATAGGAGACAAGGGAGGCAGGGGAGGGCCGAGGAGGAGGTGGCGGCGGGCGGCGTCGGCGGCGTGGACAGGGGCGGCGACGGGCGAGGGTTCCCCTCCTCGGCGGCGTCATGGGGGAGTGGGGGAGCCGAATCGAATCGATCCGGGCTGGTCCCCGGACTTCCTCATTTATCCCCTTCCCTTCTCTCTCTCGGGCTGACTGTGGGCCACCAATTAGGCGTGCGACTAGCTCTGGCCGACTAGTCGCGATTAGTCGCGCGACTAGCGCAGCTAGACATGTCGATGACACTAGTCGATGTCTGTGTTCCGACTTGTCGACTAGTCGACCGACTTAACAACAATGAATTCAAAACATCTATTTCATCTTACACAGGAGAGGCCACCTGTTCTGCTCCTCAACAGTTGAAGCGACAGATATCGTGACACGATCACCCAAATCATAGTAAATTGGCAATGCAAGGCACACAATAATTGATTATCTTCAACGAAGCAATTCCCTCACTAACGCATCGGTTAAAAACACTGTACACCATGAACCCCATGGGCCATGGGCTATCTATCTATCCATGACCATCAGTTAAACTAGCTAGATGGATAAGTAAAGGAGGAGCTGGGACTTAGGGAGATGGGTGCTTGCTTACGGAGAGCATGAGCGGCGAGTCGAGGACGGGGCGGTGGGGGCAGACGAGGCAGGCGAACTTGCCGTTGGAGAGCCTCTTGAAGGAACCGGATGCAGACGGGGGGGAGGAGGAGGAGGAGGAGGCCGATGCGGAGAGCATGAGGTCATCGAGGCGGCGCTTCCGCTGCTGCGACTCACGCGCCCAGCTGTCGCCGCCGAACACGCTCATGCCGGCTTGCTCGTCGCCGCCGCCGCCGGGAGGAGGAGGGGTTTCTGGTCCGTCTCCGCCCGGAGCGGACCGGATCTGCGTACCGTAAGTCCACTTGGGTTTTAGCAAAGAACTGGCTACGAGCCTACGATGGCATACTGGGCTAGTATCTTGGCCGGGCTAATGAACTACAACAATGATGCGACTGGGCTCTTTCTTCGCCCAGATTTTCAAATGGGCCAGCAAAGGGAAGGCCCACTTACGACCACGATTTTCACACCAGAAAAGAGTTGTTTTGGCAAACGACAGTTAGCTAGTGGCCAAGTTGGCAAATTGGCAATGCTATTTTCAAAGAGTTGTAAAACATGTTCATACAGATTATACACACACAGGCCAATTCTCACATGAGAGAGAATGGGAGACTGAGATGTTGGTTAGGTTCCCAGTCTCCCACCAAATTTTTTGTGTTATACTTATATTATTTATTGATTTTCCGGGATTTGATCTTTTAATCTCTTAGTGCTAAATAGGTATTGCGATAACCAATTGTCAAGAATGCAGAGTAGATTGAGTTGTGACCTGTAAGGAGGGCATATCGGCTCCTGAAGTTTCAACGATCGTGAATAAATTTCCTCGTCAAGGCAACAATGGTGCTCGCGAACCACTTGCCACAGCTCATCCTTGAGAAAATGAAAGGACAGCAAGACTACACCAGGGACGAATCCACGGGAGGGGCTTAGAGAGCAAGTCTATACCACAGACGAATCTGTTGGAAAACCATAGGCCTGACCCTGCAGTCGGCTCATTAGTGGACGCTCCATCCCAAACCCTAGCAGGGTCGTAGCCTATAAATAGGGGGTGCTATTCATTGTAAAGGATTGATCGATGGATGAATGAATAAAGAGAAGCATGAAGTCCCCCTACATCTCTGTGTTCTATATCTTATTCTGTTCTTGTGTTCATGCATTGTTCTTACGATTCTGAGTTTGTCTACGAGGTAATCGCTCGAACTGGACTCGCCAGCGACGGTTCCTCAACACGTTATCAGCACAATCGACTCTCCTAGCATCGGAAAGGTAACCGTCGATGAACGACACTCGTAGATTGAATCGTTTTTCTAGATTGCTTTCAATTCTGCAAATTTGGCTTTCTAGATTGGTTTTCTACGAGCAAATCCGCTCTAATCTACGCGAGCCGACTTGAAGTCGCGGCCAAGCCGATCGGTGGATTGCATGAAAGAGTAGATGATGATTGTACCGTAGGTAGTATATGCAATTGTATGGAAGGCATCATGTGCGGGGCACGCCGCAGCGGATGTCACTACCTCGCGATCACGTTACGGTCGGCATAGTCGCCATCACGTATCGCTACGGAGGCAACAGCGAGCCACGCCGCCAAAGACGGCAAGCATGCACATGTAGGCATGAAGCGCGCCCGTTGAAATCTCGTATTACATCGCATCGCATTGCATACACACATGAATGAGCGGTAATTTTGGAAAAATTTTACGCCGCCATGAAGAGCGAGCCGGCGCCCGCTGCCGTACACGGCCCGCATGGCCAACCCTACCCCGCGTCCGTGGCGCGCGCGCCGCCGCCGCCTTGAAGGCGCGGCGCCGCCTCCGGCCGGCCAGCCACGCTCGCGCCGCTTATAGCAGCCCCACCGCCGGCGCCGGCAAGCAAATAAAAGAAAAACGGCGGGCGGGCGCGCCGGCATGGCGTAACGCCGCCGCCGAGCCGACACGGCGCGCTGCCGGGAGCGCGCTGGCGCCTCCACGGACGCGAGTCTTTGCCGCGGCGCAGCGGCACCGCCGCCGCCTCTCGCGCCGCCGGGCGAGGCGCCGCCGTCTCCTCGTTCGCGCGCGAGCACGCAGGCACCGCCGCCGCCGCGATTGTCGCCGCCTTGAAGGCGCCGCGCGGCCGGCGCCGCATGGCCCGCCGCCCGCTAACTCCGCGGTCTGCGCAGCGCGCACCGATGCCGCCGCCGTGGCAAGCCACCTCGCCTCCACGCGCGGCGACGCGGCACGCGACACGCCGCCGATCGCCGCCCGCCGCCTCGCACTAACCACCGCAGCCGTCGCGCTCGCCTCATTGCGCGGCGGCGCCCGCTCCGGCTTCGTTCGCCGCGCTTCGCCGTGAGCGACGCATCCGGCCTCCCTTGGAGCAGCCGCCGGCCGCCTCGGTCCCTTTGGAGCAGCCGCCGCCGCCGTTGAGGGTAGGGGAAACCCTACCCCGTGCTCTTAAGCCGGCCGGATGGGCCTCAAGCTTGGGCCGACGCAATATGGCCCAAAGGCCGTCCCACGAAGGCCGGCTCTTTGCGGACCGGATTTTTTTTTTGAAGAAAAAAGGGGGGACCGGCCAAGAAGAAAAAAAAGAGGGGAGGGAAAAGAAAATCCCAATTTTGTGAATTAACCCTCGGAATCCTGAAAATTACGGGGAAGTTTGCGAATAATGAAATTTTTGCAGTAAGGCCCTCGTAGTTCTGAAAACTATGAGAATTTTTCGCGGATATGGAATTTTGCGAAAAAAAACCCTCAGCAAATATGAAAATTACACACAAATTTTTCTCAGAACTGAAATTTTGCGTGTTAACCTGGAGTAAATCATGAAAATAGCAGTAAATCATGAAAAATACATAGAAAAATACGGGAACACGAACCTGGAGTTCGAAGAGCATTGTAAGAATTTTGCAACCACTTTATGCAGATTACCAGCAGTAATTCTTTGAACTTTTTGCATGAATATGAAGATGACTGGCATCACAAATCAGGAATTCGAAGAACTGACCCAGCATGGCCAGATTTTGTATAAAATTTGTATCAGTCTTCAATTCTGTGGTAATGTAATCACAGATGAGCAGAAGATTGAGACTACTCTTTACCTTTCACCTGAACGCGGTGCAATCCGCACGCAACTATCATCAAGATGGCTACATGCAGTATGCCGAATTAATTGACATCATGCAAGTTGCGGAAGCTCAAGATGATGTCCTAAGAAAGAACTACATCTCGCGGCCACTTAGTAGTAATGTTGGCCATAAAGCCACTGCTAACAGCTACAAGGTGATGAAAACTCTCACGAATGAGGGGAGCAAGAAGGGTAAGGTCGTGCGTCGCACATTATTGATGCTTTCCAGTCTAAGAAGAAGGGCAAATGATAGCATGAGGCATACCTCGCCATTGCAGGCACAGAGGATCCACATCCATTAGCTGCACTTATGAATGTGAATAGCCCAGTAGCAGCCCCATCATCCCTCCTTTGGACATCGCAGCGGCCACAACCGTAGCTTCCCAAGAGGAGAAGATCGCGCATGGAGCCGATTTAGGCAGAAGTTCCTGAATACTTCGCCTATTAGATCCAGTGCACGCATTGCACTCGGACCTTTTATAGAAACTTGCAGTTTGTAATTGAAGTAGAATTTTGAATTATTGAATAATGGTTGCAAGCTCTAGGAGAGCAAAGCATTAAATTCTTATTATGAGTCCTGCAAGACTTATTTTCCCGTCTTTATAATAGCAAGTTACGTTCTGATATCTGAAGTATTTTATTTATGTGTTGCTTGCTTTCTGCTACATATTGATAAAGTATATTATATTAGAACGTGTGTGGCGCCCTATGGAGGAAGTGTGCTTAGCATGTAGCGGCACAATGAAAACCATCCTAAGAGAAACGAAAATTTTTCCAGTCGATCAGCAAGAATGCTGGTAGTCTTACGACAATCGCAGGCAACGATACTTGTATAATAGGCTCAGGAAGGGCCACAATTATACTCTCAATGGGCACAACTTTGGTCATTGAAGAAGACTTGTTGTACCCAGAATCGACTAGAACTCTCAAGGATATTTGCGCTAACAGTTTCCGTGTAGAGACTGAAGAAGAGTATGGTACAGAATACCTGCTCATTACAAAGCGTGAAGAAAGTGAAAAATAGCATTAGAATGTCTTCCTTCATATGAAATTGGGCTATACTACACTAATATTAAGGCACTGCGGCCTATCTTGCCTTGAAAACCGTATTTAGAAGCTCTGAACTTATCTATCTCTGGCATGATAGATTATGTCACCTAGGTCTTAGGATAATGAGAGATATAATTAACAATTCACAGGGACATAATATGAATATAAAGAATTTCCCGAATCTAGAAGATTTTGTGTGCCCCGCATGTGCCACCGGAAAATTAATTATTAGACCTTTTGCTCTGAAAGCGAAGGATGAAGTCCCTGCATTCCTGGACCGTATCCAGGGAGACTTTTGCGGTCCTATACAGCCCCTGTAAGGGTCAATTAGGTATTTTATGGTGCTCATCGATGCTTCCTCGGAATGGTCGCACGTATGTTTATTGTCTATGAGAAACCATGCTTTTGCAAAGCTAAATCTCGCAGATAATTAACAATTGAAAAAATCCACGATCATCACGTGAAGTCCATCGAATGGACAACGCGGAGAATGTACTCGAAGGCATCGATGATTATTGTATGAAAATGAGAATTAAAGTTGAGCATTCTATACCGCACATCCGCACTCCGAATGGACTAGCGTAACTTTGAAGAATTGTAATTTACCAACTATATGTTGGGGACACGTGATCCTACTCGTAGCGACTCTCATCAATTTTAGACCGTCGGCCTATAACATCCATCCAACTATGCAACTAGCGCGAAGGGTCGATCGAAAACTTCTCATCTTCGCAGTTTGGTTGCAAGGGTTATATACCTATACCACCACCGCAATGAACGCAATGGGTCTTCTCAGAAAGTCGGGATATCGTTAGTTATGAGACGGCATCCATAATCAAGTATTTGGACCATATGATGGAGATCGTATAATGCCCGATTCGATAGTACATTAGATGGAGTTAGTTTCCGTCATTAGGGGAGGAAATCAACCCTTGATGATAATGTCGGAAATAATTGAAGTCTAGAAGACAATTGAAGTCCGAAGATAATTGAAATCTATGCATATGACCGCGCACTAGTGAAGCAAATAGAGAAGTCGATAAGATAATTGCGATTCGAAGATAATTGAATTGAAGTCTAGAAGACAATTGAAGTCCGAAGATAATTGATTTGCAAGTATTAGCGAATCAAGCGCGGACTACTTTAGTGATTTGAAGAGCGTGAGTAAGTAGCATTTGCTGCAAGCAATGCACGGAGAGGTTGAAATACCATTGAAGGTATCCCTAATCCCGCCCGAGGCCTCGGAATAAAGGGCGAGAACTCCGGTCGCTCGAATCCGGCAACCGGGACGCTGGTGAAAAGGATAAGAAGGACTTGACGAGCCGATCACGAAGTGCCCTGAACGGAAGGAAGCGGTTGAGACGGCAGCGGTATGGAACCTTCAGAAAAGGCATACGAATTGAACATCCCCATGAAGGGAGACATCGGTATGGATGTGTGCGCACACATCGAGCTGAAAAACTAAAGGACTTGCCCGCAATTGGAGCGCGGTGAGCAAGTAGAAGCATTAGAAGAATCGCCCCTTGAAGAAATAGCTATAAAATTTATGACCTCGGGAGAATCTTTGAATATGACAACGACCAATGTCGACATATACTTTGCAAAGAAACTTACCACAATCATCAATCTTGATTGAGCTTTGTCAGACGCTCGTTGAATGAAAGAAAAGATCAGATTGAAAGAAGGCGAGAAACGAATTATTCTCTCCGAATAAAAGAAGAGTGTTTGGGCCTGTAAGCCGTACGCCTCCCCTTGTGCACCCAGTATGGCATAAGTGGATATTTGTTCGAAAGAAAAATGAAAAGAAGCAAGGCTCGTTGCATAAGGTTTCATTGAACATTCAGGAGATGATTATGAAGAAACCTATTCCCCGATCATGGGCAGAACCCCCTTTAGACATTTATCTCAATGGCAGTGAACTTGAAGTTAAAATTGAAATTGATGGATGGGGTATCAGCATACCTTTATGAAATATTGGATTTGGACAATTATATGAAGATACCTGAATGTATCCCTGTCCCAAACCAAGATAGAGCAAATAGAAATATGTACAGTGTGAAACTCAGAAAGTCATTGTACGAACTTAAGAAATCAGGCAGAATGTGGTATAATCGCTTGAAGCGACTTTCTATGAAAGAAAGGCTACACGAACAATGAGAATAAACCCTGTGTATTTATACAACAATCCCAGAATGGATTTTGTATAATCTCAGTGTATGAAGATGATCTGAATATTATCGGAACCCTGAAGGATATTAAGAAAGCAAACTCTTACCTGGAGTTGGAGTCTGAAATGAAAGGTTTGGGTAAAACCAAATATTGCTTAGGCTTGCAGTTTGAGCATGCCCCTGAAGGAACATTATTGCATCAGTCAGCCTACACTCAGAAGGTGTTAGAAAGGTTCGACTTGGCAAAGGCATGCCCTTTGAAAGTGCCAATGGTTGAAAGATCTTTGCAGCAAGACAAAGACTCATACAGACCTAAAGAAGAGGGGGAGGAAGTCCTAGGACCGGAACTCCCACACTGAGGTGCAATAGAGGCACTAATGTATTTAGCAAACTGTACTAGAACGGACATTGTATTTGCAGGAACCTACTAGCAAGGTATAGTGCGAGAACCTACCAAAGGCATTGGCGAGGAATAAAGGATATCTTCCGATACCTCTAAGGAAGCAAAGAACTTGGTACATTCTCTGAAAGAACAAAGACTTAACTATGAATGGCAATGCAGAAAACGGGTACTTGTAGGACCCGTATACAGCTAAATCGCAAACAGGCTATGAACTCCTATGTGATGGAACTACAATTCCATAAAAATTGTCTAAGCAGAGTCTTGTACCGACTTCGACGAACCACTCGGAAACAATAACATTATACGAGGCCTCACGAGAATGTACTTGGCTTCGACGGATGATTCACTACATCCAGCAGTTATGTGGATTGAATACCGCACCAACCCCCACTATTATCAATGAAGATAATGCAGCTTGTGTTGCACAAGTGCAGATGGGTTATTGTGAAGAATCCTCTCACAAAGCATATCAACCCCAAGTTTTTCTATGCTCATGAATTGCAAAAGATGAACGTAATCAAAGTACTGCATACTAGGTCATGTGAGAATCTTGCAGATTTATTCACTAAGTCACTTCAGCATCTAGTTTTGAAAGATGCATATGTGGAATTGGAATGATGAGACTTAGAGAAGTGCAAAATTGAGAATGGGGAGAATCTTCACAAACTCATTACTAAAGCTTGATCACGAAGATCGAGTACCCAAAAGGTAAATCCTGGAGATTAAATGAAATTGGGTGGATTGTACTCTTTTTCCCTTGACGAGTTTTCCTGAAGTTTCTCGGCTAAGGTTTTTAATGAGGCAATTCGTGCAGCATAGCAGAACATGATTCATGTACTCTTTCTCTAAATTTTTCCCATCGGGTTTTATGGAGTTTTGAGACATGGACATGAAGGATGGGTGCCCAAGGGGGAGTGTTGGGAAACCATGGGCCTAACCCTGCAGTCGGCCCATTAGTGGGCCCCCCATCCCAAACCCTAGCAGGGTCGTAGCCTATAAATAGGGGGTGCTATTCATTGTAAAGGATTGATCGATGGATGAATGAATAAAGAGAAGCATGAAGTCCCCCTACATCTCTGTGTTCTATCTCTTATTCTGTTCTTGTGTTCATGCATTGTTCTTACGATTCTGAGTTTGTCTACGAGGTAATCGCTCGAACTGGACTCGCCAGCGACGGTTCCTCAACAGAATCCACGGGAGGGGCTGAGTGATACGCCCGAAGTGTGAGCGCATGCGTGCATGGGCCTACGACGCGAGGAGTGTGTGGAGATGTGGAGTTTGTGCGTGAAAGCTAAAAGTTTTTCTGTGTAGGAAAAGTCCGAATCAACTACTAACGCAGAATCTAGTCCGATTTCTTAATCTATTTCCTTATCGGTTAGTTAATTTCCTTTAAAGTTGTTCTATTTGTTTATTTGTTAGTTAATTTCCTTTAAATTTGATCTATTTTCTTATATGTTAGTTAGTTAAAATTTTTTTAAAATAATATATTTTAAAAGATAATTACAAAAATAAATAGTCAAAAAAGAATATTACAAAACCCGACAGGGACATGTCGCTATTTCAATTAACGTCAACGACCCTGTTGCCCATAAAATAGGGCCAATTGGAGACATGGGCTGAATACCTGAATTGCTCTTGTTTGAAGAGGCCGCATGCCACTAGAGAAATCTCTGTCGTCAATTGAATTGATGACAGAGGTTTTGTCGCCATTTCAATTGGCGACAGAGGCTTGGCCTCCTTTTCTATTGGTGACAGGGTCTCTATCGCCAATAGAAATGGCGACATGTCATCGGTCTAGTTTTGTAAAAAAATTGATTATTTATTTATATAATTCTTCTTTTTAAATGTAATATTTTTCAAAAATCATTTTATGTGCATGCATGGGGATATATAACATGTAGTGGCGCCTCTAGTATGGATGGACGTTTTGCATTGAAGAAAATACCATAAAGCTAGGTGGTTTTGGTGGCCATGTCGTGTGTGTTCTTGAGATTTTTCTATCTAGGGTTTGTGTGAGGATCCGGTATTTAACTCGTAATACTTAACCTCCAAATGGTTCTAGTATTACCAATTAAATATCCTAAGCCTTGGTGGATATTTACTTCCTAAATGCAAGACACATCTTATGAATGACCCCAAATTAGGGATTGTATTTTCAATGTATAAAAATATTAAAATTTAAAACTTTTGGTTGTATCTCTTGTTCATGCTCATGGTTTCCAAAATCTTGTGTACAATTTTAAAATTTTGAAGATTGTATTAAAGTTTGTGTTGAATTTTTTTTTAAATCTTTAAACTTAAATTCTATTTCTAATTGAATTCAGAAAAATGTAAGAATAAAAATTTCAAAAATAATTTAATCAAATACTAGATTATTTATCCTGAGTTATAATTATTTTTACCAAATTTTTAGAAGTGATTTGGCTTCACCAAAATTCAAATCAAATCACTATTGCAGATTTGAAAATAAATTAATTTGACAAATTTTCAAATACAAAGTGTTTGAAATTATTTTCCTAAGTCTTAGTTGATTCTCAGAGTGTCCACAAAAAGTTTGAAATTTTTCAATTTTAATTCTACCTCAATCGGCTAGTCAAACTTGTATATTTTTGGTCAAAATTTAAAACCCAAATCCTAGCCCGAACAATCGTTCCTCCGAGGACCTTTTCGTCACTCTGGTTTGACCGCATCAGACTCGCACCAAGCCACCTTTCTCTCCCATCGACCCGGGCCCCACCCGATGGTTCTTCCTCCACCACGCCCTTGGCGCTAACACCCGTGGCCGCCGCCCATCGCCACGCGCGGTGTGCATCGCACGCCGCTTGAGCCGTGCACGCCACCGCAGCCTCGCCCGCGGTTTTCTCCCTTGACCACGGTATCGTCGAGCCCGAGCCATCCCTATGCGGCGGTCAAGTCTTGCGCCACGTCGTGTCTTCACTCGCCAACCTTGCCGCCGCCGTCAATGCCATCGTCTCGCCATCGGCGTCTCCGCCTCAATTCGCTATAGGAGGCCAGCCCGAGCCGCCTCAACCCCTTTTCATCTTCCCCAAGCTCCTTCCCGCCTTCACCTACCCGAGCTCCAAATTAGCAATGACCGAATGCCAACCATCGAGCCGCCGCTACCTCCTAGCATACCGGTTGTTCGGTGAGATCCGCCGCCCCAACCGCGTCACGTCGCAGCCCATCGCTCCAAGTGACGAACCCCTCAAGTAATTCGAGTTTCATCCGCCGAGGAGCCCGCACTCCTTCTTCCGCCCGGTCAAAACCGCCACCGCGGCCAATGCTTCTTCTCCGGCGAACCTCTCTTCGATTCCTCCTTCCCCGAGCACCTTCTAATCTCCCTGGACCTTCCTCGATCACTCACTTGTGCCCTCTTTCTCTCCAGGGAACCCGCCACAGTGAACCCGCCGCGCCGCTGCAGGCTCACGTCGCCAAGCCAACTCCGGCCATCTCGGTTTCCCCCGACAACACGGTGAGTTCCCTAAGCTTCACTAGTGCTCATGCTCTCGCTAGTTTTGCTCCGTTTGCACCGACGCCGCCGCCTTTTCACCCCTACGCGCCGCCGCTGGTAGCGCCAGCGCCACGAGCCTCTTGAGCTGCGCGCCGCCATCCCTAGCCTCCTTGCACTCTAGGAGACCATTTTGGCCATCGCCATGGTCTCCCCGCCGCTCACTGCCGCGATGAACCACGGCGAGCCTCCTGCTGTCGGTTCCTCGTAGCTCGTATCCAAGAATCAATCGTCTCTCGATCTTCATACATTGTAGTGAGTTCGATTGTTTGGGTTCAGATAAGTGGTGTTATGAGGTTAGTAAAATGTGGGTGTATGGAAGTTAAGAATTGTTAGTTGATTATCTGTTGAAGTATGGTGATTAGGAATAATACTTGATTGGTGTTATTAGCACTTCATTTCAAACAATATCTTGAATTGTGCATTGAAAACTGAAATGACAGTGGGGTCTACTCCCTTATTCCTAGCCATTTCTCTGTTAATCAACTTTGTAATTAGGTCACTCTATATGGTTTAGCAACTTTGTAGTTGAGGTTTGGAAGAAGGTTAGACATTAGTTTCATTTCAAATTTTTCACGATTTGCAATAACTTTGACCGATTTGATTTTGTCAAAGGTGACTAATTATAGTAAATAGGAGTTCCTTGATCCATTTAGTCTTTTAGCAATCCCTAGCTACAAGTGTCCTAATCTGAAAGAACACTCTTAAATGTAAACTTTAAAGCTAACTATGGTCTCAATTTGAAGCCTAGAGGCGGTGGATGTTGTCAAGTTCGAAAACGATGCAAATTAATATTTAGTGGATCTTTCAAAATATTTAGACTTCTTGTTAATAGTTTGGAGCCCAATAGTGAAGAAATTGGCTAGCAGTGTGTAGTGGCCATTTACAACCAAATGAATAGTAAACTATATTGTGAATAAAAGAATGAGTTAAAGAACTTAATGATCTAGAGAATACCTAGCTAGACCAAGGCTTAATGAAATAAATGTGCAGAGGAAAACTGAATCGGGTAATAAGCTAATGCCTTTTCACATTCAAGTATTTAAAAGATATGGTTAGCCTTAGCATTTAATCCTAAAGAGCTAGAACTAAATAAGATGCAAGAATTGGAATGCAGCACGCTTAAGTAATGTGAAGATGGAGCCATATCAAGTGCCAAAATAAATTACTTAGAAAGTATGTTTAGCCACTAGTATTTAACCTAGTTAACCTAGAAGGGTAAAAGTTATCATAAGTCAATATGTGAATAATTAGTTAGCTAATCAAAGAGAGTTATGCCTTCATTTCTATTTCAATAATTTATAGCTATTCAAATAAACTCCTAGTCCAATAATTTGTGCCTTTAAATTTATCTAAATTGTTTAGTATGTTTTCGTGTTATTACTTTTGGATCTGTTGGCGTTACGTGTTTATTCGTTTTTCGCTTTTGGCGCTTTTATCGTTAGATGCGTTGGTATCGAGAGTGATCCTCTGCAGACAAGTCATATATCTCAAACAAAGCAAAGGCAAGCGTTTGATCATATCGGTTCATTCCCATTATTTTCAAGTCTAATATTTTGTTTAACTTGTATGTATGCATGCTTTTGTGTCAAAGTAATTTTGTCGATTAGAGGTAGTTAATCCCATTGCATTGTTGCCTCGACAATTGTTCACCCTGCCACTACCTTAGGAATATTATTCTCTTTGGTGAATTAGAGCCCGGTGAATGATTTAGGGCCTTTATTTGTATTTACGATATGATGCTTAGCCATGCTTAGATACTGGAGAATGGGCGGTTATCGACTTAGTCGGTAACCTTGATCACACTAAAATTATCATAACTTTATATTTTAGCATTTTTGCTATGTTATCTTTGAAAACTAAAACGAAACAAAATGATTTGGACTTGGGCACAATGGTAAGATTGGTGTGCTTTGGGTGTATTGGAAAGGTGCCCAAGTCAATTAAGGACCGAGTTACTTGCGCCACCGTCTTGAGCATTTTGCGTGCTAACCACACTAGAGTATATGGGACCTCTCTTGACCTAGTACTTTGGCGTGTATTGGCCTCGGTCGCAGGAGGTCGCGGGAGGGATGGAGGTGGGAGCATGGTAGTTGTCAGAAAAGCTTTATCCCGAGTGGGTAGTTGTCTTTCGGCTTTACCATGTAAGCGTATGGATTTCTATCCATACGAGCGGCTCGTAGTTAATACACAATATTGGAAAACGTCTTGTTAGACTTAGCCGTGCCTGCATACCATAGGAAGTATGCTAGCCGTGGCTGGTGGAAAGGCGGTCTAAAGTGTGGGTACATTGGTACACCCCTGCAGGGTTAAAACTATTCGAATAGCCTCGTCCTAGGTTATGGACACGCTCGGATACGCCCCCCAAGAACTAGACTACAACATTTAATTAAAACTTGACGGGTTGGTATGAACTGGTGTTCATACTATTGTTGTGATGGCCATTGAGTTGGTCATCTCCAGGATGTCTTTTTGTCACTACTTACTGTATCGCTAATATTTCTGCAAATAAAAATTGAATTGTTAAAACTGCCTTCAAAACTATTACATTATTGCAAAAGAAAACTTATTTTACGCTAAAAGTGAGTCGAGCCCCTCCACTTAAATAAAGCTTGCATGTAGTTAAATTATAGTTCATTACCCTTACACGTCGGTCTTGCAGTACAAAAACAATTTTTGTACTCGGATGCTTTGCTTAATGTTTTTGTTGCAGAGGAAGAAGGTGAGCCCCAAGGGCTTCCCTTTTGTGAGATGTCTTTGCAGTCCGACGACTAGCTTGGCGGCGGTTGGTTGCCTTGTGGGTAAAGGCACACTAATTGGCTCTTTTATTTATCGCCATCTTATGGCTTTGCTTCATTGTATAGTTTGTTATTTATCTTGTAATTTCAATCGTTGTATAATTGTAGTTTTGATAGTGTAACCTCTCGTGTATGGTTTTGATGCATGATTTGTAACGGGTGTGTATCTGCATTTGGAAGTATACATATCCCGAGGCTTGGTTTATTTGAATTGTGATGCTAGGGTCAATGGAAGGCTAAGCATTACAAGTCGAATAAACTGGGTCCTCACAAAGTTGGTATCAGAGCTGTGCTGACCGTAGAAACCCCTAGCTTGGTCGTCATTAGGATATTTTGAAAAACTTATTTTCAAAATGACAAGTGGATTATGAAAGCTTAAGTAAGTTCTCAGATTTTACTCCTTACCTATCTTAGCCTGCTCATCTTGCCTTATTCTTGTTAAGTTTTCGAAAAAGTTGTTCCCCTCTCTTCTCCTTTCAAAGTTAGTTGATTATCGGTTAAATTTGGTCTGGGGAATAATGAGTGTTAAAAACACGAAGCGTTGGTTGTGAAGAGTTGAAGCACTCATCTCGGAGCTCGGATACAGGATCTGGACAGCAAACACAAGTTTGGATGCGAGCACTTAGTTCGTCGTTAAGGTTAAAAATGAGATGTTAAATCAACTAAAACTCATGGGATTAAAAGGGTAAGATGTGATATTAGATGGCTAATGCCCAATGCACCCTTATATGGTTTTTACCATGCACGTTAGATGCGATATAACTTGATGTGTGTTCTAAAATTCTATCATCCTAAACGATTGCTCGTTCATTCAATACGAGTTAGTCGTGCCGGGAGGCAAATCTTTTGCTTTGTAATTTTGCACTGATCTTATGCTTTCATACAAACATTTGGAGTTCATTTATTGTTATGTGATTGCAATCGGGTTAGGGTAATGTCAATTTCCTAGGCGATGCCTTATTGCGATATTAGAATTAAATTAGGGTTTATTCATAGAATATATCTACACCCTAATGGTATTACTTAGGATATGACGTTAGATTTTGTAACCATTTGCTCTCTTTGTTCCAAGTAGTTGCACATCGCCTACTGACGACATGTATAGCAACTATGTGGAACCTTTTGGAGTAGATAGTACATGTTAGAATTAAAATGCATACACAGTGCCTGTTTCCTCACCTTGTGTTCATTCTTTCCTTCCCTCATCCTTTATGCATCAAACATATTTAAGGGGGGTAGAAGATACCTCAAAATACTTGTTAGGCATCTTGATTCCTATACTTCGATCATGCATATAGTTTCTAAATTAACTTAAAGAATGTCGTGTTAGTCAAGTTGCATAGAACAAGAAGCATGTAAGCAAGCATGTCAAGACATTTGCACTCTCATTAACCAAAATTTAAAATTGCCTTAGGATTGAATTGCACACATGCATCCCCTCGCATTAATCCTGTGTATTTCTGTCCACCAAGCAAATAGAACTGAGATAAGTGAGGTTAAGTGAGACCACCTTAAAACCTTGCTTGACTTCTCTTTTCTACGCTGAATCCTGGTGTTGATACTAGATTACCATCTAACCAGTCTTTCTGTCCTATCGATCGATGCCCCTTTTGGTCGACTAAGTGGAGCCGAGCCCTTCGTACTACCGTAAGACGACGTGAAGTATGATGTCAAATTATCTTGAATCAAGAAAGGAAAGGTTAAACAAAGCAATGGAAAGGAAAATGTAGCGACAACGTCGGAATCTTTGCGTCGTGATCTTCTAGCACTATCTCGGAAGGAAATCAAGACAAGATGGTGCATTTCGTTTAGAGTTGAAAAGAACCACTTAGGAAACACTTATTAAAGGGACATTAGAAATCCTTTAACAAAGCTTCCCACTTTAGAACCTAAAGCTTCGAATAACCTCTCAGTTGAAGTTGAGTTCGCTCGCATCGAGATCCAAGTATGACCACGTGACCAAACCCACCTAGGTTGCCACGTCTTTCGTTCCGACTTAGAACTCCGGAATCTCGGACGAGATTCATTTTAAGGGGGGTAGATTTGTAACAGCCCCAAATTAGGGATTGTATTTTCAATGTATAAAAATATTAAAATTTAAAAACTTTTGGTTGTATCTCTTGTTCATGCTCATGGTTTCCAAAATCTTGTGTACAATTTTAAAATTTTGAAGATTGTATTAAAGTTTGTGTTGAAATTTTTTTTTTTTTAAAATCTTTAAACTTAAATTCTATTTCTAATTGAATTCCAGAAAAATGTAAGAATAAAAATTTCCAAAAATAATTTAATCAAATACTAGATTATTTATCCTGAGTTATAATTATTTTTACCAAATTTTTAGAAGTGATTTGGCTTCACCAAAATTCAAATCAAATCACTATTGCAGATTTGAAAATAAATTAATTCTGACAAATTTTCAAATACAAAGTGTTTGAAATTATTTTTCCTAAGTCTTAGTTGATTCTCAGAGTGTCCACAAAAAGTTTCAGAATTTTTCGAATTTTAATTCTACCTCAATCGGCTAGTCAAACTTGTATATTTTTCGGTCAAAATTTAAAACCCAAATCCTAGCCCGAGCAATCGTTCCTCCGACGGACCTTTTCGTCACTCGGGTTTGACCGCACCGACTCGCACAAGCCACCCCTTTCTCTCCCAGCGACCTCGGGCCCCACCCGGCGGTTCTTCCTCCACCACGCCCTCGCGCCAATGGCGACCCGCCGCCGCTCCATCGCCACGCCGCGCGTGTGCATCACGCGACGCCGCTTTGAGCCGTGCCACGCCACCGCAGCCTCGCCGCGGTTTTCTCCTTGACCACGGTATCGTCGAGCCCGTGCCATCCCTATGCGGCCCGGTCAAGTCTTGCGCCACGTCGTGTCTTCAATGCGCCAACCTTGCTGCCGCCGTCAATGCCATCGTCTCGCCATCGGCGTCTCCGCCTCATTCGCTATAAGGAGGCCAGCCCGAGCCGCCTCAACCCCTTTTCATCTTCCCAAGCTCCTTCCCGCCTTCACCTACCCGAGCTCCAAATTAGCAATGACCCGAATGCCAACCATCGAGCCGCGCGCTACCTCCTAGCATACCGGTTGTTCGGTGAGATCCGCCGCCTAACCGCGCGTCACGTCGCGCAGCCCATCGCTCAAGTGGCGAACCCCTCAAGTGGTCGGAGTTTCATCCGCGAGAGCCCGCACACTCCTTCTTCCCCGGCCCCGGTCAAAACCGCCACCGCGGCCAATGCTTCTTCTCCGGCGAACCTCTCTTCGATTCCTCCTTCCCCGAGCACCTTCTAATCTCCCTGGACCTTCCTCGATCACTCACTTGTGCCCTCTTTCTCTCGGGGACCCGCCACGATGAACCCGCCGCCGCTGCAGCTCACGTCGCCAAGCCAACTCCGGCCATCTCGGTTTCCCCGACAACACGGTGAGTTCCTAAGCTTCACTAGTGCTCATGCTCTCGCTAGTTTTGCTCCGTTTGCACCCGACGCCGTCGCCCCCTTTTCACCCCTCGGCCGGCCGCCGCTCGCCTTGGCAGCGCCGCCACAGAGCCTCTTGAGCTGCGCCGCCGCCATCCCTAGCCTCCTTGCACTCTAGGAGACCCATTTTGGCCATCGCCATGGTCTCCCGCCGCTCAGTGGCGATGAACCACGGCGAGCCTCCTCTGTCGGTTCCTCGTAGCTCGATCGAAGAATCAATCGTCTCGATCTTCATACATTGTAGTGAGTTCAGCGATTGTTTGGGTTCCAGATAAGTGGTGTTATGAGGTTAGTAAAATGTGGGTGTATGGATGTTAAGAATTGTTAGTTGATTATCTGTTGAAGTATGGTGATTAGGAATAATACTTGATTGGTGTTATTAGCACTTCATTTCAAGAATATCTTGAATTATCGTTGAAAACACTGAAATGACAGTGGGGTCTACTCCTTATTCCTAGCCATTTCTCTGTTAATCAACTTTGTAATTAGGTCACTCTATATGGTTTAGCAACTTTGTAGTTGAGGTTTGGAAGAAGGTTAGACATTAGTTTCATTTCAAATTTTTCACCGATTTGGCAATAACTGACAGTTCAGTTTTGTCAAAGGTGACTAATTATAGTAAATAGGAGTTCCTTGATCCATTTAGTCTTTTAGCAATCCCTAGCTACCGAGTTGTCCTAATCTGAAAGAACACTCTTAAATGTAAACTTTAAAGCTAACTATGGTCTCAATTTGAAGCCTAGAGCGTGGGTATTGTCAAGTTCAAAACGATGCAAATTAATATTTAGTGGATCTTTCAAAATCTTTAGACTTCTTGTTAATATTGGAGCCCAATAGTGAAGAAATTGGCTAGCGGTGTGTAGTGGCCATTTACAACCAAATGAATAGTAAACTATATTGTGAATAAAAGAATGAGTTAAAGAACTTAATGATCTAGAGAATACCTAGCTAGACCAAGGCTTAATGAAATAAATGTGCAGAGGAAAACTCCGAATGGAGTAATAAGCTAATGCCTTTTCACATTCAAGTATTTAAAAGATATGGTTAGCCTTAGCATTTAATCCTAAAGAGCTAGAACTAAATAAGATGCAAGAATTGGAATGCAGTCTTTGCCAAAGTAATGATAAGATGGAGCCATATCAAGTGCCAAAATAAATTACTTAGAAAGTATGTTTAGCCACTAGTATTTAACCTAGTTAACCTAGAAGGGTAAAAGTTATCATAAGTCAATATGTGAATAATTAGTTAGCTAATCAACAGAGAGTTATGCCTTCATTTCTATTTCAATAATTTATAGCTATTCAAATAAACTCCTAGTCCAATAATTTGTGCCTTTAAATTTATCTAAATTGTTTAGTATGTTTTCGTGTTATTACTTTTGGATCTGTTGGCGTTACAATTGTGTTTATTCGCTTTTTTCGCTTTTGGCGGTTTTATCGTTAGATGACGTTGGTATCGAGTGATCCTCTGCGACAAGTCATATATCTCAAACAAAGCAAAGGCAAGCGGTTTGATCATATCCGATTCATTCCCATTATTTTCAAGTCTAATATTTTGTTTAACTTGTATGTATGCATGCTTTTGTGTCAAAGTAATTTTGTCGATTAGAGGTAGTTAATCCCATTGCATTGTTGCCACGACAATTGTTCACCCTGCCACTACCTTAGGAATATTATTCTCACTTTGGTGAATTAGAGCCGGTGAATGATTTAGGCCTTTATTTGTATTTACGATATGATGCTTAGCCATGCTTAGATCTAGGTAGAATGGGCGGTTATCGACTTAGTCGGTAACCTTGATCACACAAAATTATCATAACTTTATATTTTAGCATTTTTGCTATGTTATCTTTGAAAACTAAAAGCGAAAACAAAATGATTTGGACTTGGGCACAATGGTAAGATTGGTGTGCTTTTGGGTGTGACTGAAAGGTGCCCAAGTCATTAAGGACCGAGTTACTTGCGCCACCGCATCTTGAGCATTTTGCGTGCTAACCACACTAGAGTATATGGGACCTCTCTTGACCTAGTACTTTGGCGTGTATTGGCTCGGTCGCAGGAGGTCGCAGGAGGGATGGAGGTGGGAGCATGGTAGTTGTCCAAAAGCTTTATCACGAGTGGGTAGTTGTCTTTTCGGCTTTACCATGTAGCGTATGGATTTCTATCCATACGAGCGGCTCGTAGTTAATACACAATATTGGAAAACGTCTTGTTAGACTTAGCGTGCTGCATACCATAGGAAGTATGCTAGCCGTGGTGGTGGAAAGCGGTCTAAAGTGTGGGTACATTGGTACACCCTGCAGGGTTAAAACTATTCGAATAGCCTCGTCCTAGGTTATGGACACGCGGATCGCCCCCAAGAACTAGACTACAACATTTAATTAAAACTTGTGGGTTGGTATGAACCGGTGTTCATACTATTGTTGTGATAGCCATTGAGTTGGTCATCTCGGGATGTCTTTTGTCACTACTCATCTTGTACGCTAATATTTACGCAAATAAAAATTGAATTGTTAAAACTGCCTTCAAAACTATTACATTATTGCAAAAGAAAACTTATTTTACGCTAAAAGTGAGTCCAGAGCCCTCCACTTAAATAAAGCTTGCATGTAGTTAAATTATAGTTACATTACCCTTACACGTCGGTCTTGCAGTACAAAAACAATTTTTGTACTCGGATGCTTTCTTAATGTTTTTGTTGCAGAGGAAGAAGGTGAGCCCCAAGGGCTTCCCTTTTGTGAGATGTGCTGGAGTCGACGACTAGCTTGGCGGCCGGTTGGTTGCCTTGTGGGTAAAGGCACACTAATTGGCTCTTTTATTTATCGCCATCTTATGGCTTTTGCTTCATTGTATAGTTTGTTATTTATCTTGTAATTTCAATCATTTGTATAATTGTAGTTTTGATAGTGTAACCTCTAGTGTATGGTTTTGATGCATGATTTTGTAACTGGGTGTGTATCTGCATTTAGGGAAGTATACATATCACGAGGCTTAGTTTATTTGAATTGTGATGCTAGGGTCAATGGAAGGCTAAGCATTACAAGTCGAATAAACCGAGTCCTCACAAAGTTGGTATCAGTTTGTCTTGACCGTAGAAACCCTAGCTTGAGTCGTCATTAGGATATTTTGAAAAACTTATTTTCAAAATGACAAGTGGATTATGAAAGCTTAAGTAAGTTCTCAGATTTTACTCCTTACCTATCTTAGCCTGCTCATCTTGCCTTATTCTTGTTAAGTTTTCGAAAAAGTTGTTCCCCTCTCTTCTCCTTTCAAAGTTAGTTGATTATCGGTTAAATTTGGTCTGGGGAATAATGAGTGTTAAAAACACGAAGCGTTGGTTGTGAAGAGTTGAAGCACTCATCTCGGAGCTCGGATACAGGATCTGGACAGCAAACACAAGTTTCGGACTGCGAGCACTTAGTTCGTCGTTAAGGTTAAAAATGAGATGTTAAATCAACTAAAACTCATGGGATTAAAAGGGTAAGATGTGATATTAGATGGCTAATGCCCAATGCACCCTTATATGGTTTTTACCATGCACGTTAGATGCGATATAACTTGATGTGTGTTCTAAAATTCTATCATCCTAAACGATTGCTCGTTCATTCAATACGAGTTAGTCGTGCCGGGAGGCAAATCTTTTGCTTTGTAATTTTGCACTGATCTTATGCTTTCATACAAACATTTGGAGTTCATTTATTGTTATGTGATTGCAATCGGGTTAGGGTAATGTCAATTTCCCCTAGACGATGCCTTATTGCGATATTAGAATTAAATTAGGGTTTATTCATAGAATATATCTACACCCTAATGGTATTACTTAGGATATAGACGTTAGATTTTGTAACCATTTGCTCTCTTTGTTCCAAGTAGTTGCACATCGCCTACGGACGACATGTATAGCAACTATGTCGGAACCTTTTTGGAGTAGATAGTACATGTTAGAATTAAAATGCATACACCGTGCCTGTTTCCTCACCTTGTGTTCATTCTTTCCTTCCCTCATCCTTTATGCATCAAACATATTTAAGGGGGGTAGAAGATACCTCAAAATACTTGTTAGGCATCTTGATTCCTATACTTCGATCATGCATATAGTTTCTAAATTAACTTAAAGAATGTCGTGTTAGTCAAGTTGCATAGAACAAGAAGCATGTAAGCAAGCATGTCAGCATTTGCACTCTCATTAACCAAAAATTTAAAATTGCCTTAGGACTGAATTGCACACATGCATCCCCTCGTGCATTAATCCTGTGTATTTCTGTCCGACCAAGCAAATAGAACCGGATAAGTGAGGTTAAGTGAGACCACCTTAAAACCTTGCTTGACTTCTCTTTTCTACGTTGAATCACGGTGTTGATACTAGATTACCATCTAACCATCTTTACGTCCTATCGATCGATGCCCCTTTTGGTCGACTAAGTGGAGCCGAGCCCGCCGTACTACCGAGAAGGCGGCGTGAAGTATGATGTCAAATTATCTTGAATCAAGAAAGGAAAGGTTAAACAAAGCAATGGAAAGGAAAATGTAGCGAGAACGTCGGGATCTTTGCGTCGTGATCTTCTAGCACTATCTCGGAAGGAAATCAAGACAACGGATGGTGCATTTCGTTTAGAGTTGAAAAGAACCACTTAGGAAACACTTATTAAAGGGACATTAGAAATCCTTTAACAAAGCTTCCCACTTTAGAACCTAAAGCTTCGAATAACCTCTCAGTTGAAGTTGAGTTCGCTCATCGAGATCCAGTATGACCACGTGACCAAACCCACCTAGGTTGCCACGGTCTTCGTTCCGACTTCCGACTCAGGAATCTCGGGACGAGATTCATTTTAAGGGGTAGATTTAATATGACCCCAAATTAGGGATTGTATTTTCAATGTATAAAAATATTAAAATTTAAAAACTTTGGTTGTATCTCTTGTTCATGCTCATGGTTTCCAAAATCTTGTGTACAATTTTAAAATTTTGAAGATTGTATTAAAGTTTGTGTTGAATTTTTTTTTTTAAAAATCTTTAAACTTAAATTCTATTTCTAATTGAATTCAGAAAAATGTAAGAATAAAAATTTCCAAAATAATTTAATCAAATACTAGATTATTTATCTGAGTTATAATTATTTTACCAAATTTTTAGAAGTGATTTGGCTTCACTAAAATTCAAATCAAATCACTATTGCAGATTTGAAAATAAATTAATTCGACAAATTTTCAAATACAAAGTGTTTGAAATTATTTTCCTAAGTCTTAGTTGATTCTCAGAGTGTCCACAAAAAGTTTGAATTTTTCGAATTTTAATTCTACCTCAATCGGCTAGTCAAACTTGTATATTTTTGGTCAAAATTTAAAACCCAAATCCTAGCAGAAAATCGTTCCTCCGACCGGACCTTTTTCGTCACTCGGGTTTGGCCGTGCACCGCTCGCACCAAGCCACCCTTTCTCTCCCACCGACCTTCGGCCCCACCAGCGGGTTCTTCCTCCACCACGCCCTTCGCGCCAACGGCCGGCACGCCGCTCCATCGCCGCGCGCGTGTGCATGCGCCACGCCGCTTGAGCGTGCCACGCCACGCGGCCTCGCCGCGGTTTCTCCCTTGACCACGGTATCGTCGAGCCCGAGCCATCCCTATGCCCGCCCGGTCAAGTCTTGCGCCCACGTCGTGTCTTCAACGCCGCCAACCTTGCATGCGCCGTCAATGCCATCGTCTCGCCATCAGCGTCTCCGCCTCAATTCGCCTATAGGAGGCCGGCCAGCCGCCTCAACCCCTTTTCATCTTCCCAAGCTCCTTCCCGCCTTCACCTACCCGAGCTCCAAATTCACAGCAGGTGGAACAAGATTTTAGATGAATTTAGCAACAAGAATCAATCGATTTGGATAAAGCATGCAAAAGTTATAGCTTAAACAATTTTAATCGCCTCGAAATTCCAATTAAATAGCTTTTTGTTACTGTTTATTGCACAAATTTTCAGAAGGTTGGTGAACATAAAAATTTTATGGTAGGCAGAGCATGGCATTCTAAGCACAACAAAATTAGTTCACCTAATTTGGAGTTAAACTGAATTTTTTATGATTTTTCTAAGTTATGAAACTAGTGCATAATATTTTTCAGAGGCAAGGACATAATTAAAACATATTCTACACTAAGGCATATTAACAGAGGAATCTAACACATTTTTGGTTACTCAATCTGGAGTTACAGAGAAAACTTATGCATTTTACAAGTTTAAAGGAATTTCTAGAGCAATAATTAATGCTAAACAAGATAATAAAACTACACAGATTTTCTGGTACAGAATAAGGTGCAAATACATTTTTAGATCAAAGTTCAGTTAAACAGGGATTTAACAAAATTTGAACCATTTAAAAAGGAGTTAAAACGAAATACTTACGCACTTTTAAAATTTAAAGCAATTTAAAGTTCACCAATAAAAGACAAACCGATTTTCTCATTAACCCTTAGCATTGAAACACATGGGCGTTGAGATTGAATCGAATGGACCAACAAGCGAGGTGAACGGCCATGCCAACGAGGTTGGCGACCACCGTTAGATCTAAATCGGACTGACTCAAAAGAAGGGAGAGGTTTGGATGGTTGAGCGCCCACGCAAACTGGATCGCAGATCTAGAAAGGATGGCTAAAAGCGAAGCGCGTTGAAAGGTTCGAACGTCCCATGAGATCAGGAGCGTATATCTTGACGAGGATCTAATAATCCTTATTTTACTATTTATCTGTAATTAGGTATCATGGGAAAATATGACTTCACACAGCTATTGAGTATACCCTTTACAGTAGTAACGGAGAAGTCAATGAGGTGGTCGTAAGTTCTTCTATGACCACCCCCCAGTCATAAGCCCTACTACGACTACCACGTAATTGTAAGTTCTCCTACGATTACCTCTGGTCGTAAGTCTTTCTACGACCAATTCTGTCACGACTTCTCTACAGATAACTGGGTCCACTCGCTTATAGACCCTATTAATTGTGAGATCTGAGCAGTCAATATACAAAGTTATTCTCTGGAATAACCGCAGATAACTCACTATTATCTCTGATTGATAACCGTCAGGCAACGTGGGGAGGATACTACTCCGGTGATTACTCTTATTATTACAGAATAATGAGACGCCTCCTGACCTGGAATGACCACCTTTCCACGTACTATAAAAAGGCTTCTTTCAGAGAGAAATGGGGAGGGAGGATCTGGGAGAGAGGCAATCAGTAGCTGTATTAGCATAAGCCTTTCCACTAATTGTAACCAGGATACCCAATACAATACACACAGGAGTAGGGTTGTTATTCTCTTTAGAGAAGGCCCGAACCTGTATAAAAATCCCCGTGCCTTTTCCGTCTGCGTGATCAATTGTGGAGACCCCCCAAATCACACAATCTTTACGTAAGATCGGTTCTAAAACACCGACAGTTGGTGCCGACCGTGGGGATCTTCTAGTAATTCCTTGTCAACAGTTCTTTCTTTTATCTTTGATGCTTCCATAGCAGGAGAGTGGAACGAGGAGAACTGGTTCGACTTGGCCGATTACGCAGACATCGACATGGATGCTGGTTTTGATTACGAGCCGAGTATCGAATCATCCGATGGTATTGCCGCCTCTGGAGATCTTCTATCAGATCTCGGAGACCACACCACCGGCAGAGTTGAGGAGGGATCCTTATCCCCCACAATAATATGCCCAACTGAGGGACCACCTTCCTGAGAGGGTAAGGGTCAACACGACCACAAGCAGGGCTGTCCCAAGACAGACTCATAACACGACGAGAGTTTTTCCTCCAAGTGTTCGAGTCCCCTTAAGGTAGTACGACCTGGCAAGACAAGTTCTGGAAGCCACCATTCTAGAGCTTCATCTACACCTGATGGTTCTTTCTCTTCGGATAATCCCGCAGAATAGGGAATCAAACACGCTTTTCCTACAAGTTCGACCATCCTATCGTAGGACACACCTGCAGACAGAGACGGTTATAATCCGGAGTTCCCCTTCCTGGAGGGGTTCACTCCAAGTCGCCAAATGGTGTCTCTCGACTACTCCTCAAGTGAGGAGGCCTCGAGAGCAAGTGCAGGTCATCAACGGGAGGTCTTCGTCATTCCCTCTGATAAGAATCATTCTCCTAGAAGAAGGATTGACGATGCTCCCTGACGGGCACACACTACGTCCCCTCGTGGCAATGGCAAGAGCACCACCGCTGGTGAACGAAGTGAACACCCTGATGAACGTTCGGGAAATCCTCAACATTCTCGCACTCCACTAAAACCAACCCAAGGGTCTGATATGGGTGATCCTGAAACAACTCGACAGAGAAAAATAGTGGCTCAAAAAAATCTCCCTAGGCGCGCTTATTATTAGTCATGGGAAGCTCAGGAACTCCAGCACATCAACGACTTGCTTGAGAATCCAACTCAAGAGCTCTCTCGAGCACTAGGCTATGATCTCTTCACCGAAGAGATCACACGAAGGCTTCGATACACGATGGCAAAACTCGAGCATCCTCGTCGACATCAACCCGGAAGTCGTAGTAGCATGATTCCATCTTTCGCCAGTCGTTTGAATAACTTGTCACATGGAGATCGACATGATTATCAATCACGTCGCTCCCCTAACTTGAGATAGGTTCTTCGAACATCTGGGGGTCGACAAGTTCCTAGGAGAGGTGATCTTTTACCACTCCAAGGTCGACATCTGCGACAGCAAACGGAATACGAGGAGTATTTCCCTCGTAAGGCTGAGGCCTACTTTAGGTCAAGTTCACCTGTGACTGGGTATCGTTGAGTATGATCACCTGGTGATGCTAACCCTTCTTTTCTATAAGGGGGATTGGATCATATACCCTCCCTGAATTTCAGGATTTCAGGATTTACCCTCCCACCTCAATGACATGTGGGGTCATCATAGGTCAATGACATGTAGGCCAGGAGGGTAAATCCTGAATTTCCATCTAAGAGGAGGGTATATGATCAAATTTTCCTTTCTATAAAGAAGGCACCAAGAAGTTATCACTGGATGTCGGGCGTTTTCACCCAACCTCCGAGCAGTCTACTAGCCACCTCGTTTCCGACCAGCGAACATGGAGAAGTTCGATGAAACCCAAAATCTCATTTAATTCCTCCAGATCTACACAACAGCTATCCGAGCAGCAGGAGGAGGAGAGCATATAATGGCAAATTACCTTCCAACTGTGCTTGAAGGATCTGCTCGATCATGGCTGTTGAATCAGTCATTCGAGTCGATTTACTCGTGGCAGCACCTCTGCGACCTTCTGCTGGCGAACTTCCAAGGCACCAACAACCACCCCAGAAAGGACGACGACTTGCACCGGATAAGATAGAAGATCATGAGACTCTATGTCAATTCATCAGGCGCTTTAGTCAGGTTTGTAATTCTATTCTGGAGGTTTCTGACTCGTCTGTTATCAGAGCTTTCAAGCAGGGAGTCCGCAACAGAAGGATAACAGAGGACATCGCTTTGAATCCTCCTATCACTGTCGCCGAACTCTTCGAGATGGCTGATAGGTATGCGACTGCCGCTGAAGCCGTCGAGTGGAACAACACTATTGACCACGAAGACAATCTTCCTCAAGAGATAGGCGAAAGTGATAAGAAAAAGGATAAAAAGGCTAATAAATCCAAGAACAAGGTAAAGAGGCATAAGTCTCTAGCTACTGGTTCTAAGGAGGTTCTAGCCGTAAGCGACAAAGAGCCACGTAACTCTAAACAAAATCCTGATCGAGGCAAAGATAAGCGCCCTGATCAGAAGAATGACAAACCCAAGTGGTGTCCTTTTCACAAAAAATAAGGGCATGACCTTCGCAACTGCCGAGTTTTTCTACGAAAACTCAAAGACTATTACTCTGGCAAAGGGCCGCTTCCTACTCTTGAACAGGTAGATGACGATGAGGAGATATCGTTTCAGGATACACAACACACCATCGATCACATTTATGGGGGATCATCGACATATGAATCAAGGCGACAGCTTAAGGCTTCGAGCGTGAGGTAAACACAATCGACTCTCCTCTTGTCAATAAGTTGCCGAAGTGGTCGAAAGTCACCATCTCTTTCGAGAAGGGTGACTGCCCGATCCCTTCGACTAGACCAGGTCGATTCCCGATCGTGGTCAAACCCACCATCAACAATTGTCGAGTAAATCGAGTATTAGTTGATGGTGGAAGCTCATTAAACATACTATTTACGAGTACCCTGGATGAGATGTAGGTTCCCAGGACAAAGGTAAGGCCGATACGGTACTTTTTCCATGGAATCGTACCGGGGTCTTCAGCCAAACCAATTGGCCAAGTTTTTCTTTCTTTAACATTTGGTTCACCAAGTAATTTTAGGACAGAGAAGATCTCCTTTGACATGGTCGATTTCGATACGGCATATAACGCCATACTCGAACGACCTACTTTGGCAAAATTCTTAATAGCTACTCACTATGGGTATCAATGTCTTAAGATGCCAAGTCCCAAAGGAGTAATCACAATCTATTGTGACAAGAAGATGGCGTATTCCTGCGACCGTCGGTCCCTCGAGATGGTTGGACAGATACCAGCTCAAGACAAAAGTCAGCCTTCGACTAGCAAGTCAAAGCCTAAAGCTGCACTAAAGCCGAATGATCAAATCAAGGAGGTTCCTCGGGCGACGAGGAGTTCTCAAGGCTGTTCGCATCGGGATTCTTGAGCCCCAAATAGGAAGCGCTCTCATCACTTTCCTTCGCGATCCACGGATGTCTTCGTGTGGCAAGCATCTGACATGCCCGGAGTCCCTAAGGAAGTGATCGAGCATAGGCTAGCTTTACAGCCTGATAAAGTACCCGTAAAGCAAAAGTTACAGAGATTTGCCCCGATCGACGAGATGCTATTAGGTCAAAATTGGATAAGTTGCTTAAGGCAGGCTTCATAAGAGAAGTCAACCACCCAGAGTGGTTGGCCAACCCTGTAATGGTTAGGAAGTCGAACAGCAAATGGCGTATGTGCGTAGACTTCACTGATCTTAATAAAGTTTGTCCAAAAGATGACTTCCCTTTACCTTGTATCGATCAGTTGGTTGACTCTACTACTAGTTGTGAAATGTTAAGCTTTCTAGATGCATACTCTAGTTACCACCAGATCAATATGTGTCGAGAAGATGAAGAAAAGGCCGCTTTCATTACACTATTGGGAATATTTTGCTATGTCAAAATGCCATTTGGTTTAAAGAATGCTGGAGTTTCTTTTCAGCGTTTGATACAAATGACTTTTTCACCTCAACTAGGCCGAAATCTGGAAGCCTATGTTGATGATCTAGTCGTAAAAAGCAACAAACGGCTTAATCATATCGCAGACCTGTAAGAAATATTCAACAACCTAAAAAAAATACTGCTTAAAACTCAATCCCGAGAAGTGTGTGTTCGGAGTCTCTTCAGGAAAATTGTTTGGATTCTTAGTCTCTGCACGAGGAATCGAAGCAAATCCTGAAAAAATAAAGGCCATCATGCAAATGCACCCGCAACCACGAAAAAAGAGGTTCAGAAACTCACAGGATGCATGACGGCCTTAAGTCATTTCATCGCACGCCTAAGAGAAAAAGGACTACCTTTTTTCAAAGTTCTAAGAAAGCACGAGGGTTTTGAGTGATCAGAAGAGGCTAACGTAGCCTTTGAGGATGTCAAGAGGTATCTTACAAGTGCTCCTGTCCTAGTTTCTCCGAAACCAGGAGAGACGCTCTTAATTTATCTAGCTGCCACGCCACAGGCGTGGCGCGATCTTGATCGGTCGTAGAACGTGAAAACATACAACGATCAGTTTACTACGTTAGCGAAGTTTTACGTGTGCCTAAGGAGCACTACCCTCAAGTCCAAAAACTTCTATATACCCTCCTCGTGTCTTTGAGGAAACTGCGGTATTATTTTCAAACGCACAAACTAGCTGTGTCGTTTGAGTTTCCCTTGGGAGCGATCCTCCAGAATAGGGAAACAGCGAGACATATGGCAAAATGGTTAGTCGAACTTGGGGAGTTTGACATCCATTTCGTGTCCCGAATGGCCATTAAATCCCAGATCTTGGCAGACTTTGTTGCCGAATGGACAAATCCTGAACATGTTCAGGATCCCTAGTACGATTCCCACGACCAGTGGACGATGTACTTTGACGGGTCACTTACTATAAGTGGCTCGGGGGGTAGGGTGGTCCTGGAATCTCCTACCGGAGAGACCTTAAAGTATGCCATACAATTAAACTTTCAGGTCACAAACAACGTGGTAAAGTACAAAGGTTTACTAGTTGGCATACGAGCCGCGAAAGTGCTCTCGATTCGCCGACTACTCGTGAGAGGAGACTCTCAACTGGTCGTGAATCAAGTCAAAAAAAGTACCAGTGCTCTAATCCGACAATATCTCGGTACTTATCAGAAGTCCGAAATCTTGAAAAGCATTTTCTGGGTTTTGAGGTATAATTTATCCCTCGAAAGGATAATTTTCTCGTAGACCAACTTGCTCGTATAGCTTCTTCCCGATCCATAGTACCAAAAGGAGTATTCTTGGAGCAACTCCAGAAACCGTCCCTGGTCAAAGAACCAGAGACACCTCCTATTGAGACAACCTCTATAGAATACGAGGATACATGGATGACTCCCATCTACGAGTATCTTCAGACGGGTCCCGTACCCGACGACGATCTTGAGGCAGATCGATTATCTCGAAAAGCCAAAATGTATACTTTGGTCGAAGGTATTCTCTATAAAAGAGGCACTCAAGGGGTGCTCATGCGATGCATTCCACAGAGCGAATGATTAAAACTCTTTCATGACATACACAGAGGCATCTGTGGGACTCATGCTTACTACAGAACCCTGGTCGGTAAGGCGTTTCGACAAGGTTTTTATTGGCCAATAGCCCTGTACGATGCTAAGGAGCTGGTTAAAAAATGTGTACAATGCTAGTTTCATAGCAGGCAAATACACCAACCGGCTTAGGCGTTACAAAAAATCCCTCTATCTTGGCCTTTTGCGACTTGGGGTCTCGATATCCTAGGACCGTTACCTAGAGCTCCAGGTGGGTTCAAATTCCTTTTTGTGGCTATTGATACGTTCACAAAATAGATAGAAGCCGAACATGTAACTGGGATAACAACGGAAGTAGCAAAAAGGTTCATGATGAGATGCGTGATAACTCGATTTGGGGTACGTAGTCGAATAATCACAGATAATGGTAAGCAATTTTTGAGTGCAAAATTTCAAGAATTTTGCGACGAGTTGGGCACCAAATTGTGTTACGCTTCCGTCGCCCACCCCCAAAGCAATGGGGCGGTCGAAAGAGCGAATGACCAAGTCATGCAGGGAATTAAAACTCGAGTTTTCGACCAGCTTATCAAGCGCTCGGGGGCTTGGGTACAATAATTACCCTCGATTAGGGGCACCAGACGATCGCTAGTCGGACTCAGTGAAACACCTTTGTTTCTAGTTTTTGCTGCTGAAGCCATGCTTTCTCCAGAATTAAAGATCAGGTCGGCACGAGTTGAAAATTTTAACGATTCTGTTCAAGAGCAACTTCGAGCGGACAACATCAACCTGCTCGAAGAGAAGAGGAACCAGGCCTTAATCCGTTTAGCAGTCCACCAACAAGCCTTGCGCAGATACTACGATTGTAAGGTCCAACCTCGCAGCCTCGCTGTAGGTGACTTGGTATTGAGGCTTATTGTCAGAACCCGGGAATTAGTACTCCCAGATCCTCTGTGCATAACTGAACTAGTCCCATGATCAGTGGCTAGTTCACACAGTAAACAAAATTATAACAAATTCACATCACAACTTTATTAATAAATAACAACAGAGTTGATTACAAAGGGGTTTTACAGGCCCACAACAAAATAAATACAGCGGAAGACGAAGAAGTAGTAGGGTCAGCTAATGACCGCCAGCAATCGATGGGAAGCGGCCTAGTCGTTGAGATCCACATCAGTAGCAAAGTTCTTCTCCTCTTAAATTTGTTTGCATAAGCAAGAATGAGCACAACTTTCGTGCTCGCAAGTTACACCCATCAAATAAATGTAATGACATGCATATATGGATGTAACAAAGGATGGCTTATATGGTTATTTGCATAAAGCGACATTTTCTTTAAATACTGGTTCTAGATTCCAAAGATTATTCTATAACTAAAGTTTATAAAATTCTCAATTTTATAGTCGATAACATTCACACATGAATGGTGAAGGATATCCTCCTATCACATGGTGTTTGCCTAATTCCCAACTGGATAAACCAGTTTTGAAGAAGTTTCTTTTCAAACAAAACTAAAGTCTAACTTTGAGTAGTTACTGCTAGCATGTCCATAATCGCGACACGGCTATTCGAATAGTTTTACACTCGCAGAGGTTATACTGACTTTACCCACATGACAAGACTTCTCTAGTTTGTCAGGCATATATCTATGCCACCGCTCACTACCTTTGGTAAGCGGCCTAGAGCACTTGTCGAGGCCTTTACAATGTTCTGTCTTAGTGTATCTGTGCCGCTAAGGTTTCGCTACCATTGGATCGCCATCCTCGGAAGCCCTCTTGCGCTGATGGGTCTATTGTCGACCAACACCCACACCAACAATATAGCACAAACGACACTAAGACGTCATAAATTATTTAGCCAAGTCCCGCCATACGGGACATGTGGTGGTACTGATTAGGCGTAGCATCATGCGCCAAGACCGGTCCTTAATCGACTTGGGCAACTTTCAATAAACCCATGGGCCTTAACCTAACAGATATGCGGGTGCATGAACTCGACCCACCAATTATCCATTCCGCCCAAGTCCAAACCATCATTTTATTTTATTTTCCAAGTCATTTGTAAAACTCCCATGACACACAGATGCCAAGGGTACAATTTATTCAATAATTGATTGATGGCTGAAATTCCCCAAAAACAAGTTTGGTCTAACAGTATGGCTAAGCAATATGTTTAAATGATCCTGGTTCATACTATTGTATCAACCAGGTTTGATCTAGGGTGACAATGTGTTTGATTCAATATCAACATTGGCCATACAAAGGATTTTAGGCATAACTATATATTTAAAACAGGAATTTAGGATATTGATATAGATAAGCATGCAGTAATAATTTAAAACAGTATATAAATAATTTAAAATAATAGGATGAATATGATCAAGGGTATAACTTGCGAGCACGGAAGTTGTGCTCATTCTTGCTTATGCAAACAAATTTCAGAGGAGAAGAACTTTGCTACCAATGTGGATCTCAACGACTAGGCCGCTTCCCCAGTCGATTGCCTGTGGCAGATTAGCTGGACCCTACTACTTCTTCGTCTTCCGCTGTGTTTATTTTGTTGTGGGCCTGTAAAACCCCTTTGTAATCAACTCTGTTGTTATTTATTAATAAAGTTGTGATGTGAATTTGCTATCATTTTGTTTATTGTGAACTAGCCAACGATCATGGGACTAGTTCATATGCACAGAGGATGCAGAGTATTAATTCCTGGTTACGACAAGGTGGTATCAGAGCCAGGTTTCGATCCTGGGACCTGTGGGTTATGGGCAAACTTATCGAGTACACTGAGAAAGGTCGAACGAATTTTTAAGGTGCTCTAGATGTTTGTTTCACTCAAGTTGCCGTTCTTAATTTGCTTAATCTGATTGGAGATGGTAACATGACCTAGTCGAAGTCTTTCCTTTTTGCACGTGGTCTTGCCCACTAGAAGGAACTTCCTAGCGTCAATTCATTTCTACTCTTTCGACTAGTGCAAGATAATCGAGATAAAAAACTATGGGTTGAACAAACCTCTCTGTTTTCATAAATCCCTTTTTCACTATTTCCTTAGTATATTCAAATAAACTAAGCAAATAGTCGGAGGCTAGGATAAAGTTATAAACATGACTTCAATTCTCAGTCTTGGTTTCTTTTTTCGCTCATTATCTTACGAGTTACTAACTGCTCTACAAGATGATTTTCAGGAAAAAGGAAGAAGGAAGGAAGGTTTATAGATATCTGGTCTAATCATTATCTTTTCTATTTATTATCTTATGAGTTACTAACTACTCTACAAGATGATTTGCAGGGAAAGATAAAGATCATATATTTATACACCAACAAAAAACTTGTCTTTACAAGTTCCTGTTACAAACTACTTTGATGAAGGAGATCCTATCTGCATCTCCTCCGTGACCTTCTCGCTTACCGACTGCATGTCCTCGATCAACTACTCCGCTTCAGCTTCAGTGTAGTCAAAGTCAGCTTCAATTGATTGAGAGTTGAGGTTGGGGTCACGGGCTTTAAGCTTTGCTAGGACATAGCTTACAACACCTTTGACCGCTTCCTTTATCGAGTAGATCTGGTTGATCTTCAGAGTGGTTATCAACTCTTGCAAAGTACCGACTTACTCACCAATGGCGCTCGTGTGGGCAGCTATCGTGTCCTCACGAGGGGTGACCTTTTCAGCACGTAGCCCACCGAGTACATTGTTCAAGAGTGAGATGTCGTCTTAAAGATTAACCTTCATTGACTTTATCTCCTTCTAGGTGCAAGTCGAAGCCTCATGGAGTTATTTTATTTCAACTAATCACTCTAAAAAGAGTGAGGTTAGTTAGAAAAAATGATTCTACGAGAAGGAAAAATAATTTAATAGTAGGTAAAAGATTACTTACCTGCTAATTGAGAATCAAATTTCTCAATTTCTTTATCTTTGTCCTTGGCGATGCGGGTGATCTCATGAACGACCATGGACTTTTCTTTGACCTCGGTCTGGAGAGTCCCCACTTTGGCTTGAAGAGCCCTTATTTCGACTTCTTTTTCTGAAAAAGTACGAGAAGTTAGGAAGGTAAAGATCAAGACTATAAGCAGTCGTAACTTCAAGGACGTACTGTTTATTTCTTCCTGCAACTGTTGGGTCGCAGAGTTGGCCTCCTGGAACTTCTTCAGAAGGTTGGTTACTTCATCCTATAACTTTTTTGTCTTGACTTTTTTGAAGTCGAGCGAATCAGCTAGGGTCTTTTCGTCGCTCTTAAACCTGACAAAGACATGGAGGCAAGCAGTCGTAAGTGTTTCTGTGACTATCACGTGATCATAAGTTCTTCTATGATCACTTCTGATCGTAAGTTTTTCTACGACCAGTACCAAGTCGTAAGGCTCTCTACAACAATCTCCACGAGTACCATACGAGTAGTCGAAATATAAAATGATTACGAGTATCGGTTACTAACCGCCTCTCTACTTGCTCGCAGAGTACTGCTTTTTCTCGTCGTAGCTTAACAAGTTGCCGGTTGTACTTACAAACCGTGGCAATTTGTTCCAAAGCTTTCTGCAAGAAGGAAAAGCAATGAGAAGCGAGGATAAAATCATACTTATAGGTATCATTAGGTACTTACATTCATGCTCGTCCGAGCGAACATGGAGACTACCCTCGTCGGATCTTTCAGCCCATCCATCTCCTCGACACGTCTCCACCAAACCCTTTCGAGACGTTCGTCACCGAAAACTTCCCCACAATTGGGAATGCCACTAAGGTGAGGGACTCGGTCGCGAGATCTGTAGGCGGAAGATCCTACGATGCAAGCAAGGCCAAAGAAATCAGAGCAGAAGTTAAAGTACTCTTCTTCTTCTGAATCTGTGATGGTAGCACCGCCTCGAGAACCGGAAGGAATGTCCTCGACAACCTCCTTACCGGCGCGGTGGTCAGAGCTCTCACCACCACCTTCTCCAGGTGTTTCCTTCATGGCCTCCCCTATCTCTGCCTCTATCTCTACGACTGCATCAACAGTCGTAGCAACTTTAGCAGTCGTAGCAACTTTAGCAGCGGCAGCTTCTTCTACCATAGGAATGGTGGTTGGTACTTCAGCCACTGTTGCTCCTTCATTTGCTGAAGAAACAGCGGCGGGCTTCTTAATAGAAGCATCCATGAGAGCTGAAGGAGTTGGGCTAAAATCACAAAACAAAGAGCAAGTTAACTCGTGAAAAACAAAGGGTAAATGCTATTCTTATACTTTTGTTTTTTACATACCTCTACGTGCTGGACCTAACTAGGAACTTGGAAGCAACCTTCCCCGCGGAAGATTTATTCGACTTCTTCTCGACTTCTTTTGGTCGAGATTCAATTAGGGGAACGGTTGTCACCTCTTCGTGACCCTCCTGAATCTCCGAGTGGCCGAGCTCTCTCTCGACCACTTCAAGAGCACTGCTCCCCTCGACCTCAGGTTTTACTGGAGCAGTAGTTTCCTTCACAAAGGACATGAAGCCTTTTCAGTTCTCCTTTTCTAGCTGCTTTACAAAGCCACGAGAAGCAGAAATTGTGAAAGTCTTGTTGTCGTAGTAGAAAGGTACCTTGGTCTTGGGGGCTTTGCGCTTAAGGGTTATGGCAGCTTGGTCTATCCTTTCCTTCTCTGCAGCTGCCATATCTGCAGCGAATTGTGCGAAAGGGCCAGCGGGACTCGAGCTTGCGCCACCCTTGTCGCCAACTTTTACAAGTCGACGCCTTTTGGTTGGAGGAGCTTTTGCTTGCTCCACTTGCGCCGTTGCTCCAACGACCACTAATGTCTCCTCCACCTTATCTTGGCAGTCTTCCATGCCAACTTTCTGTTGAGATCAAAAAAGAGAACTTTACTAAAGTGGTCGTAAGTTTTTCTAAGATCGCTCGCTAGTCATAAGTTCTTCTATGACTAGCCCATAGTCGTAAGTTTATTCTACGACGAATTCTCTAGTCGTAAATCTTTTTACGACTATAAGGGCCTAAAGATGAAGCCAGTTTTCGATTACCTTTAGGCGCTCCACCTTTTCCTCTGCGGTCAAAACCATAAGAATTTGAGGAGCAGCCACATTTGATGGAGTTTTCTCACAGATGAGCTTGACGAGGGTGTCAATGTCCGCCTGTGAAGGATCTATGCAAACAGATATCATGGTCAATGGACCAGATCAGGACTAACCAAAACTAGAGTCAAAAGTGAGAATTTCACTTACCCTCCTTGTAGTCCATGGTCGAGTCTTCTTTCCCCGAGTACCTCCACATGGGAGGAACTCGTTTCTTCAGGGGACTAATACGGCGCGTGATGAAGTCCTTCACCACTTGCCATCTAGTAAGTCTCCCTACCTTCAAGTCTTTGATATCTCGAATATAGGGGTGATTCGGTCAAGATTCCTGGGAGTCGAATCCTAGGAAGAAATCCTCTCGTGACATTTCCAATAACGAGGTCGTCTTCCTCTCGTGACTTCCCAAAGAGAACCACTTCTTTTTCCACTCTGGCCATGAGGACCGGGTGAACATCTGAATGTACTCCTTCGACTTCCTGTCGTGGAGCTTCAGACCGTAACTCCCAGCAATTCTGACTTGCCGAGCCATCCCATAATAATACAGCTTTAGACCGCAACTCCCAGCAATTCTGACTTGCCGAGCCATCCCATAATAATACTGGAAAAGCTCGAGGTCCACCGGAATCTCCAAGTACGTCTCACACAGATACACGAACACGCTTAACATTGTAATGGAATTAGGACCAAGGTTCACTAATTCCATCCCAAAGTGCTCAAGTATGAGTGTAAGGAAAGGGTGAGCAGGCAATCGGAGGCCGCACTCACAGTAAACCTGGAAGACAGGGATTTTCCCATCCTCCCCCGACAACCAGCGTTGTCCAACCGCCGAAATCCACTTCATGAGTACCTTCTCGGGAATCTTCTCGGCAGCAACCAAAGCGTTCATCTTCGCCGTGTCCATCTCCGATTTGGCCCACTTAGAGACGATCTTGGCCATTTTTTCCCACGAAAAGGAGATTTAGATTTGGAAAAGCTTCAAGAAAACGCACGATTTTCTTGGCAAGTGAGGAGGCTAGAACCCGATGAACAGTCGGGGTGAATTGGGGAAATGTAAGAATCCTAAAATCACCCCTACGGACAGTCTTATAACCGCACGCTCAAAACGAAACACCGTGGGAACTCAACGGTTCCCACCGCTTCGGGAATTGCTCTAAACGGACAGAACCTATTAAATCTGCCTGTTCGAGAAAACCGAGGCTGTTTTCACATATCAAGCGAAATTATCTTCTTGGCCAAGTATATTTCTAGTCAAAAGAAGTTCCACTCGTAAAAGTTTTACTCGATCATCGCATCACGATTACTCCATAGTCGTGAAGATTTTCTCGACTACCTTGTAGTCGTGAGATTCTCAACAAACTTCTTTGACCAAGTATATTATTGGTCAAATGAAACACGGGTTGAAGAGTTTTTTCTTCAACCTTTATCCTACAGCCACCGAGTGGTCATAGGAACATCTATGACTCCTTTCCCAAGTAAGTTATTTTCACTTGAAGCTGGGGGGCTAGATGACGAGGATCTAATAATCCTTATTTTACCGTTTATCTATAATTAGGTATCATGAAAAAATATGATGTCACACAGCCATTGAGTATACCCCTTATAGTAGTAACAGGAGAAGTCAATGAGGTGGTCATAAGTTCTTCTATGACCACCCCCTAGTCGTAAGCCCTACTATGACTACTACATAATCGTAAGTTATCCTACGATTACCTCTGGTCCACTAGCTTATAGACCCTATTAATTGTGAGATCTGAGCAGTCAATATACGAAGTTATTCTCTGGAATAACCGCAGATAACTCACCATTATCTCTGGTTGATAACCGTCAGGCAACATGGGGAGGTTACTATTCTGGTGATTACTCTCATTATTACGGAATAATGAGGCGCCTTTTGACCTGGAACGACCACCTTTCCACGTACTATAAAAAGGCTTCTTTCAGAGAGAAATGGGGAGGGAGGATCTGGGAGAGAGGCAATCAATAGCAGTATTAGCATAAGCCTTTCCACTGATTGTAACCAGGATACCCAATACAATACACACAGGAGTAGGGTTGTTATTCTCTTTAGAGAAGACCCGAATTTGTATAAAAATCCCCGTGTCTTTTCCGTCTGCGTGATCAATTGTGGAGACCCCCGAATCAAACAATCTTTACGTAAGATCGGTTCTAAACTACCGAAAGATCTAAAGATGAACAGTCCATAGTGAAAGGGGGCTTTCAAGTGGTCCAAACGTCCCAGAAGATCTGAGACGCAGATCTAAAAATGAACGGTCCACGATCTCCTACATACTATGCACGTACGCACAAGGGTTCAAGTGCGCGAACCCACATGACAGTGGTCGTAGCCAGACGGTGGTCTTTTCAAAAAGGTCCACAGGTGGTCTTTGCAAAAAGGTTAAGGGAGGTCCTGGCTAAAGGCCGAGAGGGTGGTCTTCGCAAAAGTCCAAGAGGGTGGTCTTTGCAAAAGACCCAAAAGGTGGTCTTGGAGTGGTCTAAGGGGTGGTCTTTGCAAACTAAGGGGTGGTCTTTGTCCAGAAACTTGCATCCAAGCTCACAGCCGAAAATTCCAACTCCATAAGCTTCCACTTCACCAAAAGACAGCCACATAACAATTTTACAACTCTCATTAATTCCTAAAACCGAATTTAAACGATAACAACTATCTTTTGAAAAAAGAAAAGAGGAAAACAACTTTTTCAAACTCAACAAGAACAAGGTAAGGTGAGCAAGCTAAAATAAATAAGGAGTAAAATCTGAGAACTTACTTAAGCTTTCATAAACCATTTGATATTTTGAAATTAAGTTTTTCAAAACATCCTAAGGACGACCAAGCTAGAGGTTTCTACGGTAAGTATGGCTCTGATACCAATTTTGTGAGGACCCAAGGTATTTAACTCGTAAGACTTAACCTCCAAATGGTTCTAGTATTCCCAACCAGATATCCTAAGCCTCGGTGGATATGTACTTTCCAGAAATGCAGCACACATACACCTTTATAAAATTATGCATCATTTCCATACAAGCTTATAGTGCCAAGTTTAGTAAAAGACATATATAATATAGAGTTATTATACAAGGGGCCGACCGCCAAAAGATACCAACAACAAAATAACAAATAAAGCAAAAGTGCCATAAGATGGCGATAACTAAAGCCAACTAGTTTGCCAACCCCACAAGGCAACCGACCGGGCCGCCAAGCTAGTCATCCAACACGTAGTCCGTCTCACAAAAGCTAACCCCTTGTGGGTCAACCTCCTATGCAACAATAAAGCAATGCAACTGAGTACAAAAATATACTCGCAAGACTTACGAGTAACAAACCTATACATAGCTACATGCAAGCTGAAACAAAGGAGATGGTCATATAGTTCAATGAACGCATAAAGAAAATTTTATTTTCAATAATGTAATAGATTGAAGACAATTTGTCAAATCTGTTTTTAATTGTTGAAATAACGGCAAGACAACAATAAGTAATATAAATACAACATAGTGGTGACTATCCAATAGCCACCACAGCATAGCACGAATTCCCCATTCGTACCACCCAATTTAAGTTTTAGTGAAAATGTTATAGTCTAATTCTTACGGGAAATAACCAAGCATATCCATAACCTAGGACGAGACTATTCGAATAGTTTGTACCCTGCAGGGGTGTACCAATGTACCCACATGTCGGATGCCTTTTGCCACAAGTTTAAGCACACTACAAGGTATGCCGGCCACGACTAAATTAAATGCAGAGGCAGTTCAATATTGTGTATTAACTATGAGTCGCCCGTATGGATAGAAACTCATACGTTACATCGGAGTTATTGTAAAGCCGGGAGTCAACTACCCATATAGGGTAAAACAACCTAGACAACTACAATACCCCTTGGTGTGGAGAACCTAGAAAGGATTCCACTCCCGTGCACCCAACACATAAACATCATCCTTATTTTACCACAACACACACACACATCCTCCTGCGACTCGGAGCCAACACACACCAAATTACTAAGTTAAGAGAGGTCACATATCCCTCTCATGTGGTTAGCACACAAAAGTGCTTGGATCAATGGCACAAGTAATTCGGTCCTTGTTGACTCGGGCACCAACCTTTCACACCCAAAAGCACACCATCTTACCATTGTGCCCAAGTCTAAAATATTTTATTTTCAGTTTTAGTTTCTCAAAGTACATAGCACAAGGTGCTGGACATAAAGTCATAATAAGTTTTGTGTGATCAATATTACCGACTAAGTCGATAACCGCCCAATTTATCGTTCTAAGCATTTCTAAGCAACAACCACTCGTAGACTACAAGCTAAGTGATAAGGGCTCATCCAACGAACCCTAAATCACAGGGGACATAATCCTAGGCTCAGTAGTAGAGGATGAGCATTTGCCTACAGATTATGCATCTAGTGGATCAACTAATCGAACAATAGTTTAACAGCAAAATAAAGCATGCATACATAGATTTTGCAAACAACATATTAGGCTTTGAAAGTAATAGGAGCAATATGATCAAATAAATTGGAACATCTGCTTGCCTTGCTAGAGATCACAATCTTGTTGCAGAGGATCACTCTTGTACTCAACAAATTCGTCGGAACCTATCGCAAGAACGACAAAGTCTAATAAGAACGACGAACACTGAAAAAGACTCAAAATTCAAAGTCAACCAAAATCCATAAAATTTACACAACAGGTGGATCAAGATTTTAGATGAATTTAGCTATAAGAATTAATCGATTGGATAAAGAATGCAAAAGTTATAGCCTAAACAATTTTAATCGGATGGAAATTTCAATTAAATAGCTTTATGTTACTGTTCATTGCACAAATTTCCAGAAGGTTGGTGAATATGAAAATTTTATGGTAGGCAGAGCATGGCATTCTAAGCACAACAAAAATTAGTTCACCTAGTTTGGAGTTAAACTGAATTTCTTATGATTTCTCTAAGTTATGAAACTAGTGTATAACATTTTTCAGAGGCAAGGACATAATTAAAACCTATTCTACACTAAGGCATATTAACAGAGGAATCTAACACATTTTATGTTACTCAATTTGGAGTTACAGAGAAAACTTATGCATTTTACAAGTTTAAAGGAATTTCTAGAGCAATAATTAATGCTAAACAAGATAATAAAACTACATACATTTTCTGGTACAAAACAAGGTACAAACACATTTTAAAATCAAAGTTCGGTGAAACAGGGATTCAACAAAATTTGAACCATCTAAAAAGGAGTTAAAACAAAATAGTTACACACTTTTCAAATTTAAAGCAATTTACAGTTCACCAATAAAAGACAAACTGGATTTTCTCATTAACCCTTAACGTGGAAACACATGGGCGTTGAGATTGAATCGGACGGCCCAACAAGCGAGAGTGAGCGGCCACACAAAGCAGGTTGACGACCGGTAGTTAGATCTAAATCGGATGGCTCAAAAGAAGGAGAGGATCGAACGGTCGAGCGTCCCACACAATCTAGATCGCATATCCGGAAAAAGACAAGCGAAAATGAATGCGCGTTGAAAGGTCCAAGCGTCCCACGAGATCGGGCGTAGATCTAAAGATGAGCGGTCCACGGTGAAAGGGGCTTTCAAGTGGTCGAACGTCCCAAAAGATGCGAGGCGGATCTAAAAATGGGCGGTCCACGATCTCCTCGTGCTACGCACATACGCACAAGGGTTCAGTCGTGAGCCCACATGGCGATGGTCGTAGCGGAGGGTGGTCTTTGCAAAACGGGGCCACGGGGTGGTCTTTGCAAAAAGGTTAAGGGAGGTCCTGGCTAAAAGCCGAGAGGGTGGTCTTTGTAAAGACCCGAAGGTGGTCTTGGAGTGGTCTAAGGGGTGGTCTTTGCAAAACTAAGGGGGGTGGTCGTGGCTTACGACAACGGAGTTGAACCCAAAGCGGGGCTCACCACCGGCGACTCCGATCATGACGGCGCAAACCAAAGGCAGGAATGGGTTCGCAATAACATTGCGCACCCAAGGAAAGCACTTTCAACGGCTGAATCGGCCTAGAACGATGGCGAGCCAGAAAGGGGCGGTGGTGCTAAGCACGGCCAAAAGTGAAAAATGACAACAAGCACCTCAGCATCCAAGTAAGCAGGTGCCCAAGCAACTAGGGACTAACAAGGAGCTACCTGAGCACAGAAGAGGTCCAAAGATGGTCGAAGGAGCTCAAACGACGATGACCAGCACCGGCGCTGGGGAAGACAACGCGGGGACAAAGGTCTGAGCAAAACGAAAGTGAAAGAGAGGTAAGGATAGCTTCAATAGGCCTCATAGATGGTCCATGAGCAGTTAATTGAAGAACAGAGGTCCTTACCGAAGTTGGGGACGAAGGGGGTGAACTTCGGCCACAACGGATCAAACTCAAAATTAGATAAACCCTATGAAGGCAATCCAAAGTTGAGTTAGGGGAAAAGATTGAGGTGATGAGAGGCGCAAAGTGATGTGAAAAGATAGGTAAAAGAACCACTGGAGCGTTGGCACCGAAGGAGGTTCTTGTCGACCAACAATGGCGACTTTGGTGTTCTTTGAGGTTTGAGCTCAAGAACAGAGAGGAACTAAGGGAAAACAAAGTGGTGCTGTAAAGGAACACTAGGAGGAGCTCAAGGGATTTTTAAATCTGAAGGGCAATGGCAAATGCGAAACGAAACTCACAGTGAACTTGGTTCACGCACTACCATGGATGAACAGAAGCGATGGGAGCGGTTGAGGATGACAACCTTGAGGGCAAAAACACACTGACGGAATTAAATGCCAGGGACAAGGAACCGTTGAAGGTGACACACGAAGTTGACAAAGGCAGCTCTCTCCCACGTCCTGCTCTGTAACACGAGTGCGAGGAAGAAGATGACTAGGACCAACAAGGGCCCACAGTCAGAGAAAGAAACAAAGGTTCGAGTCAAAGGTGAACGAAGGGGTTAGGTTCAGAACACAATGACGGTTGGATTAGAAACGGACAGCTCAGATTGAAAGTAACTCTCGAAAGGTCCGAAGGATAAAAGAAATCTTAGCGGTCCGATAAAAAAGGAACGACTCATATTAAATCCCACTCTCGGGTGGTCCGAATGTTCACTTAAATCTCAGTGGTTGAAAGGAGATCCAATGGTTGAAAAGGGACACACCTTTAAAACGAGTCTGAGTGCGTTTAAGTTGGTTGGGTTCAACCAAAGGACTCGAGTCTGACTCAGACCCAAACAGTAACTTGACTAGGGTTTGAGCTAATGGCTGGAACTTTGAGGAATTTTTAAATGGAGCTACACAACTCCAAAACTTCCAAAAATTTTACAGGATGTTCTCATCTCCAGGATTGACCTTGTATAAAATTTTCAGAGGTTTTTATGCAGAGCATTTTTCTCCAAAAATTTCTTAAGGTACTGATCTAGGGTTTGACTGGCGTCTTAAAATATTCAAACAATTTCTAAAAATTATGAAATTTTTCAGAGGAGTCACACAACATCCCTAGAACCAAGGAAAAATATTTCCAAAGAATGATCACCAGATTATCCATAAAAGTTTTCAAGGGTCAAGACTTAGGTTAAAAGAGGCTTGTGATTTTGAATTTTCATAATTCCTTTAAAAAAATATGAGAACATTCAAACAACAACAAGATGCAAGAAAAGTTTTAATTTCTTCACATTTTCTTACATTTGAAACACAAGCCAAGATTTGGGATGTTATAGTTTGCCAGAGTTGGCACAGATCAAAGATGTGTTGTTCTTGAGATTGTCCACGGAATCTACACAATTCAATCTCGTGATCAATCCTTTGTTCACGATTTAGGAGGCTACGACTGATCGCTTCTACTTCGGGTCCTACTAATCTAGGGTGATCCAACCACTTATCAAGCTTGTTACTACGCTACGAAAGTTGTGTTACCGCACAAACAACGGAGCATTACTACTCCACTAGAAGTGTTACTACACGCTAATCGAAGTGTTACTACACTACCGCTGAATGTTATTTCATGAATGACACGTATTACACCACCGTCGAGTGTTACTATACTTTTCTTGTATAGCGAAAGATCAGACAACCCTTGCTCATCAACAGGGGTTGATCCATGTCACTTTGGGGGCTCAAGTCTACCCTCTGACGTCATTAATCCCTAGTGGCATAGCCAGGTCTCGAAATATATGGGATCAACAGGTATAAAATATATAGACTTTTATGGACCTATGTATAAATATTATAACTAATTAGGTTTTTTTGCAAAAACTACAAAAAAAAACTATGGGGTCAAATTGATCCTAGGAATAGGCTACCTCTGCCATGGTTAACTCCCCCTCCCTCCCTTCCTACTAGTTCACTCGACAACTCCAAAACATTCTTAGCTTCTTTTTCTACTGGAAGATGGTGTCGAGCAGCTGAGTGTCTCGTTCTTTTGGCAGAAGCACAACCACATGAGGGCCAACAAAGCAAGTATTGGTAGCTTGGGCTACACACCTCCCCTCATGGGTCGTGGCTGGTTGCATAGGTCATGTCCCAAACATAAGCATTTGAGCCACCAAGGCACATTCGGTCAACTAGACATTGCGTCCTGAATGTGATTGTGAACTCGCATGCATGATGCATAAATCGACTTGTTTATCGCAAATTAGCCATATTTAGGATTGTTCCGGTTAAAATTTTATTATGTGTTCGCCTTCGCCAAGTCGAATATGAGCTTATGCACGAGGCCAGCGGTGCCAATGCAGGTCGTGACACTATCGACCATGCACGGATCGATCTATGGTGTCGACGCGAGCAACCAAGGATGCTTTGGCGATCGGATGCCCTCCATTTTTAACTTACCTTGGCCACTTGTCTATGCTTGCACATTAGGTCGCGATCGCCAAACATTCTAATTATTTTGAAATATGGCTCGGACAATCGCAACGATTTCAACCCAGAGCAGTTGATAGAGCTTTCTTTTCCTAGGAAAAAAGATCCCATTACTTCCGCTTTGAAAAATCAGGAACAGGTGGACATAGCAATTCACCACAATTCGGACACGAACATCAAAAGCACAAAATGAGGGGCATGCTTGCTATACCGAACGAGCTCGCCACCACCTCCGTAGTTCTAGCACTAGCCCTCAGTGCAACCTGTAGCGCCGCCGATGAAGAACTCGTCGAGCTGCTCATTTTCGGCTGCACCACGGGAGTGCACGACCCCTTCTTCAAAGGGCGATCTGTCGCGTCCACCCCCGCGTAGCCGAGGCCACCCACGTCGTCTGCCCTAGTGGCCTGTTAGGGCACCACATTGATTAGCCTTTGGGCCTCCAACTCCTTGGGGACACAGGTTCGCTTCTTCTTCCCCGTGTTAGGCTCCAAGTAATCAGCCAAGCTAACCGTTGGATCCACGAAAGCCTGATTCAGGCAAGCCTCGTGCACCACTAGCCCCCACTTTGCATGCTCCTCTCTAGTGTAGGGGCCCAAAAGCTGCTCCTTGATGCCTATGGCCTCGTCAATGGGCATCACTGCAGGAGCACAAGTTCAAGCAGCGACAAACACACAAACAAGAAGCAAAGCCAAGGGCAAAAACTAGCACCTTCACGATGCACCAACTCGAAGGGGGGATTCCACCCCTCGGCTATCCCAGCTTCACGCTCTAGCCCTGGGCCAAGGGCCACACCCTGATATGGGGGGAATGCCCGATCTTCACGATGTAGGATCGATGATAACTTTGGATCCGTGCAACCTGATGAACCGACCACTGTCAAAATAACAACTAACGATAAAAGAATTCGCCCAACCACATACTTGTGATCCCGTCTACTTGACCACACAAAGTAGACGTGTCACCGCTCCTGCAAAACACAAGGAATCACAAGAACAACAGGGTTGAGAACGCCCAATTCCCCTCTATATTACAACTATGTGTCAAACCCTAGGAAGAACAAGCGTATAGCTTCTCTCTGTGAAAATAATAGATTGATTCCAGAATAAACGCGTCCCCATCCTCCCCGCACCTTGTCTTTGAAACATACTCTAGACAACATATAATCTTCTTGGGTCCCAAAGTCTTCTCATGCGTAAACTTGAGAACAATTAAAATACTAACATTAGGTAGTAACCAGTTCTCATGTAAATTAAAACCAAAATCAACCAAGAGCGAGTTCACCTATGATTAATCTTTTTGGCTCGTGCTCATGTAATCGGTCCAATCGGGATGTCCTCGTCATCCTTCCCCTCTTGAAAAGGACTCGTCCTCGACTCTGATTCTTCCGGTCCAAAGAACGGTGACAAATCAGCAACATTGAATGTAGAACTCACAGCATAATCATCACCCAGAAGCTCTATCTTATATGCATTGTCATTGATCTTCTCAAGTACTTTGAATGGACCATCTCCTCGAGGCATCAACTTGGACTTACGCTTGTTCAAAAAGCGTTCTTTGCGTAGATGCACGCAAACCAAGTCACTTGGTTTAAATAGCATCTTCTTTCTTGACTTGTTCGCCTTCTCAGCATACTAGTGCGTCTTCTTTTCAATTTCTTTTTTAGTCTTAACATGAATTTGCTTCACATATTCAACATGTTTTGACGCCTCCATATTAGCATATTCATGTAGCGGAAGTGGCAGCAAATCAAGTGGCATGATTGGTTTAAAACCATACACCACCTCGAATGGGCACAATTGAGTAGTAGTAGAATGTACCACCCTCTTGTACGCAAACTCCACATGCGGCAAACAATCTTTCCACTCTTTTAGATTCTTCTTGATCATCGTTTGTAGTAACATTGGAAGTGTACTATTCACCACCTCCGTTTGTCCATCTGTTTGTGGGTGACAAGTTGTTGAGAATAACAACTTTGTCCTGAGCTTAGCCCACAGAGTCTTTCAAAAATAGCTCATAAACTTGACATTACGATCTGAAACAATCGTCCTTGGCATGCCATGCAATCTTATAATTTCCCTGAAAAACAAGTCAGCTACATACGATGCATCGTCTCTTCTGTGACAGGGAATAAAATATATCATTTTAGAGAACCTATCCATAACTACAAAAACTAAATCCCTCCCCCTCTTAGTCCTAGGCAGTCCTAAAATAAAGTCCATACTAATATCCTCCCAAAGTACACTAGGAACAGAAAGTGGAGTATATAAACCATGTGGATTAAGTTTAGATTTTGCTTTGTGGCATGTCACACATCGCTGTACAAACCTTTCGACATCACGCCTCATTTTAGACCAATAAAAGTGATAGCCCAACATCATGAAGGTCTTTTCTCTTCCAAAGTGTCCCATTAATCCCCCTACACGAGATTCCTGTAATAAAAGCAAACACACGGATGAATCTGGAACACATAATTTGTTAGCACGAAATAAGAACCCATCATGAACATGGAATTTGTCCCATCCTTTCCCATCTTTGCATTTAGAATATGGTTCTGAAAATTCACTATCAGAAACATATAAATCTTTTAAATTCTCCAATGTAGGAACTTTTACTTTCAATTGAGTTAAAAGCACATTCTTTCTAGATAAAGCATCAGCTACCACATTCTCTTTTCATTTCTTATACTTAACAACATATGGGAAAGTTTCAATGAATTCTACCAATTTAGCATGTCTACGGTTTAGTTTAGCTTGGCTTTTTAAATATTTCAAAGCTTCATGATCAGAGTGAATAACAAATTCTTTAGGCCAAAGATAATATTGCTAAGTTTCAAGCACATGTACCAAAACATACACTTCTTTATCATACATAGGATAGTTCAATTGAGAACCTCCTAGTTTCTCACTAAAGCATGCTACGGGTTTTCCTTCTTGCATCAAAACACCACCAATACCTATTCCATTAGCATCATCAAAAGTCTTAGTGAAATCAGGTAAAACAAACAATGGTGCTTCCAATACCTATTCAAACACAAAACCTTTTTTAGTTAACTCATTTAATGGAGCAGCAATAGTGCTGAAATCTTTAACAAAATTGACGAGGATTAAGACCTCTATGTATTATTCTTAATACATAACAGATCATACATCTTCATGGTCATAACCTCTGAGGTGCACGACCTCACTGGTCGTAGAGATTCCAGAGGTTACATAATGGGTACCCTGGTCGGACAAAGGCCTAAGCCAAGCTCCCGACCAGGAGAACTACTCGTAAAAGATATGAACTGATACTTGGAACTGATTCCAAGTATATTCTTTACCGTATGATGAATAGAGCACGTGAATATTCCATACCATATGACGTTTCTTATCCAGACACACTAACGAACAACCTCCATGCGGTTATATGTCTCATAGACATATAACCGCCGAACGGTTGATTCTTTATCAACCATCACTTGGCTCCGACCAGACGCAACGCTTCACATCAGACGTCTTCTCCGGAAGCAACTGCCACCTCTTCGAGAGCTATTTAAAGATGGAACCTGGACGGATCAAAGGGAGAGGAAGACAAGATAGAGCCATCAGACTAAAGCACAAGCCTTAGATTCGTGTTGTAGGTCTGACATTGTAAAGGAACAAGCAGAGTTCTCAGAGCATACTCTGTAAAACCCAGTTCATACTAAATAAAGAGCAATCCCATTATTCCCTTAGATTTCCCAGGTCACTTTCTCCTTTTCTTTTCGTAAGATCGACGTCGTGATCGTCGACAGCTGGCGCCGTCCGTGGGGATCGCGGCGTGGAATCTTGAAAGAATTTCTCTGCTCATCAAATCTTTGTCCATTCCCTGTTTGTGATCGCTGATGCGTTATGGCGGGAAGTTGGGATGAAGAAAACTGGTTCGACTTGGCGGACTACGCCAACCTCGACATGGACGCATGCATACGCGCTATGGAGGAAAATGGAATCTCTTCATCATCCTCCTCCGCCGGTTCGCCCATCGCAGAAATCGGCGAAGTCGACCAGATGGATGAGGATACACCGCTACGATCAGTGGCGATTCCAGAGGAAGTGCTTCCAACCAGTTCGGAACACCCTAAAGCCTCAGCAAGCCCGGGCCTTTCGACCGGCAAAAAAGGTGACGAAAATTCAACACGGCAACCCAAGGTTCAATACACCTTTGATGCGATCATGGTTGATAGGTACTCACCGACGGCTTCTAGCAATTCCAGGAGCCAACCAACACCTGGTGACGGTGTCAATGAAACCTCCATTGATCACAAACCAAGGGGGGATGATAAGGCTGAGCATTCGATCGGCAACTCGCCCGATCAGGTTGAGGCCTTTCCGAAAACCTCAGGAAGTGCTGATCACCGACTGCTCTCCGTCGTGAAAGCTTCTCGCAGAAGCTCTGAAAGGCTGTAATATCTCAAAAATAACCCTTAAAGGGCCTATGCGTAATTAGATGAAAAAGGATACGTGAAAACAGGTTACTTTAAAGTTTTCAGGAGGAGTTGAGTCTGCCATTTAAAAGGATCGTGGGGAATTGGATTCTAGAAAACCTAGCCACTTTTCTATTTCTCCCGTGCACCGCCAGTGCAGCCGCCTTGTTCGCTTGCCGCACTCGGGAGCACCAGCCGTCGGTGCGCATCGCTGGTGATCGAGCGTGTCCATCACCACGTGCCGCTGGTTTGCGTGAGTGTGAGTGCGCGCTAGCGCTGCCTGCCGCCTCGCTGTGCCCACGATCGGCCAACGCGCGTTCACCTGCCCTGGTGCTAGCCGGCCAACGCGTGGACGTGCGGGATTGCCACTCGGCCGGCGCATCGAGTTTTCTTGCCACCACGCACGTGAAGCTGCAGTGTGTCGTTGCGTGGAAGTCTTCGGTTTGTTCTCTGTTCCTTGCTCGGCAGGTTAATTAATCAGATGAGCACCCTTTGGATGTTTGCAACCGGCGTTAGTAGCTAGCACTTGTGGCTGCTAGAATTGACTAGATATTTGTGTGCTACCAAGACTAGTTGAAGGTGTACTACCAAGAATATTTAATTGGAGGTGCATGCACTGGCTGATCAACTAATTAATTGGAGGTGTATGCACTGTTTTGATTATTTAGTTGGAGATGCATCCACTATTTGATTAATTAATTAGATGGTTAGGGATGCATGGCTATGAATATTTAATTACTTTGAATATTTAATTGAAGTATGCAGGGAGAGAGATGTCGCATGTATCCAAGGTTTTAGTATCTTAATTAGTGTTAGCTTCTTTTGGCTGCTAGTGCTAGAAAACAATTAGTAGTGTAGATTGCTTTGTTTGCATGCGGTTCAATAATCTGAATTAGTAGGGGAGAGAGAGATTAATTAAGGAAATGCTAATTAGTAGTTAACTAGTTTGGCCGTAGTATTGTATACATGCATGTTTAAATAGCAAAGATGAGACAATAGCTAGTTAGTGTTGCATGCCTCATATTTATGTATTTCTCTGGAATATTAAAGGAGAGAGGAGCTAGCATGTTTTGTTGATACAGCAAGGGGTGACGGTTCGGTATTGGGAAAGCATTGTGGATTTGGAGGACGTGTAGGAGCGATGTCAAATAATTATTGTTCTTGTGATGCTGTAGCTTGTATTGAAATCTGAGTGTTTATTGTAGGAGAGACGTCGTGCTTGTTGCCATCTTCTAGTTAGGCTGTGCGTCGCAACTAGTAAAGGCAAGTGCATGGTAGACAGCGATCAATGATTGATCTCTGTATTTCTTTGTCGTTCATTACCATTATTGTTGTGCTTTTATTTGTATTTTTAAATTGCAAGCAATGGAATGGTATGACTATATCTTGTTGACGAACATGAGGAAAATTGGGTATGATGAATATGATGAAATTATGCATTTCTGCATTCATAAGCATCTTTGCATATGAGCAGGTGATCATGATTGATCACAACTCCACGGGAGTGGAGGAGGTCCCCGATCCTCGAGGAGGAGCGGGCTTGAGAGTGAACGTTGTCGCGAGCGTTCACTCATGCTATACCGGTATACGCGAAAGAAGTGCATGTGGACATGTAGAGTAGGGTTGTATTGAGATACGAGATGAATGTGGTGAAAACAAAGAGAAGAGAATGGCATGAGAATATTAATAGAAGGACATGTGATGATAATGAAGTTATTGAATACTGTTGATTTATTATTGCTTGTTGTATATTGATGTATTTGCTGAGTCGTGGACTCACCCTTGCTTCTTTGTTATTTTTTTTAGGTGATCGTTAAGGGCGCCACGACTGAGAGGGACTCGCACATGGAATAGTTTCACACTTCAGACACATGATTATTTGCCATGAGAACCACTTGATTCATTATCACTGGACTACTGTTAGAACATGTTAGGAATTGAATAAGCTTAGATCAATGTTTTGGACTAGTCTATTTTGTTTCAATGTTTTGGATTTACTGGTTTGGTGTTGTTTTAGACCTATTACCTTGCTATGTTTCCCTCATTTTTTTCATACATGCTTGATAATTCTTTATTCATGTTTTATTGTGACCCGTGGTTATGTTTTATTAATGCTTTGGTTGCTGGAATTTTATAGTGTGCTGATGAATATTGTCTAGTGTGGGTAGTTTAGTGGCATTCTAGGCTTAGTGTTGGGCTGGAGTGTTACAAAGGCTCTCCATCGAGGATCACTGCTGGAAGCACGAGGTCAATGTGATCGGAGATACAGATCAAAATGCAGTGTACGGTCCTCCATACGTTGCCTCGCCACCACGTAATAATGGAGATGGTACGGGCGGTCAAGCACCAAATGCCGGAGGTAACGGAACTGGTGGACGTCCATCAGTTAATACGCCTGATCCTTCCCAAACGAATGTAAGGGACCAGGCAAGATCGATTAGAAGATCGGGGGATTCAAGCCATCAGACACCTTCTTCTGGTAGAAATCCCTCGAGACCTTCGGTAACAATACAAAACCTGCAGCGAGTTAGAGATATGTTAAATACTTCTGACCCTACCCAGCGAGAGACTCGTGTTTTGCCCAACTTGTAGGTCAAGTATCAGGTATTATCCAACAGACGATGCAGCGCACTGAAGCATATCGGGAACGAAGGCACTCGCAAAGTCAGACCATGACTTCGTCTCGCCAGCTGATCTTCCCGGCGAGGGCCTGCATGGTCGTGTTGAAGATCAGTTGACACTACGACCACCTCGACGATTCCGACCAACAAGTCATGAGAGGAGGAGATTATTCCAGGAATCCTCACCCTCACTTCGTCGAGAGGAGCAATTGCTTGGACCTGGTGATCTTCGACATCACCTAAACTGCAAGCGGTCGGCGTTCTACTAACGTCCATGACCGAATCAGGACATTGGAGCACCGACAACCCGGTCCTAGAAATCAGTCTCCAACCGATTACAATCCGACACCTTTTCAAAGAAGGCGCCACGAAAGTATCACAGGCTGTCGAGCCTTCTCAGCAGGACTCCAGGCTGTACGTTGGCCAAATAGGTTCCGACCGGCCAATATGGATAAATTCAATGGGACCCAAAATCCTTTGGAGTTTCTCCAGATATATACCACCGCTATTAGAGCTGCTGGTGGTGATGAAAATGTAATGGCAAACTATCATCCTACGGTATTAGAAGGATCAGTCCGATCATGGTTGCTTAACCTTCCGGTCGGGTCCGTGTATACTTGGGAGAAACTCTGCGACCTTCTAATTGCAAATTTTCAGGGTACATACGAGCGACTCGGAAAAAAAGACGATCTTCATAGAATACGGCAAAAATCTAACGAGACTCTCCGGCATACATCAAAAGATTTAGCCAAGTTCGTAACTCAATACCGGAGGTTGCAGAATCTTCCGTTATCCAAGCCTTCAAAGCAGGATTAAGAAATCGAAGGTTTACGGAGGATTTAGCTATACATCCCCACGAACAACCATCGAGCTCTTCGACATGGTGACAAATGCGCAGCGCCGATAAAGCGGTCGAGTGGAGCAAGCCATTGATCGAAAGGATAAAATTCCTCAACCTGGTTTGGATAGGACGGAAAAGAAGCAAAGAAGACTCTCAAGAAAAGAAGCATGGCGAGCCAACGATAAAGAGGTTCTTCTTGTTCTGAAAAATTTACCAAAGGAAGAAAAGATTATCTTGGTCGTGGCAAGGCTAAGGCTCAGACCAATGATTACAAGAAAAATAAAAATGGTGTCCTCTCCACCGCAAGCGAGGACACGACTGCGCAATTTTCGCTTGGCAAAAGAAGTGGAAGATTATTATGCGAGGCAAGGTAGTCGAGTCGAGATCCTAAGTTGGATCGATTTGCCTCGATGGGATCGAATCGTAGAATCGCGATTCTACGGAATTGTAAAAATACACATATTTAATACCTATACTATAAGTTTGTATGATTCTTATATGGTTTACCACTTACTTATAATCCAAAAGGACAAAGCACTTTTATCGCTAAAGAAAAGCATAATGGTACCGACATGATAGGTGATATAGTTCGAACTACGGAGAACAACCAATGACCATGACTAGTTTACTACAATTACATGAGAAATGTTCACAACTTTTGTAAATCAATATCTAATTACAACACTTGCATGTTCCTTAAAAGCAGCAAGACATACAAGAATAAAAATAGCTTATCATTATCAAGCTCAACATTGCTCATGTCATAATATAGATATTTGTACTAGTATTACCATACTGATATTTATAGTTTCATTCTCAGAAATTAATATCAATAAATTTTGCTCTAAAACAAAATATCAGCAAACCCTGACCTCTAAAAAAATCAAAAAAATTTTGCAAAAAATACAATTTTTTTGTCCAAACGACTCTACCACGACTCTACTCTGCGATTCTACAAGATTCTACACAATTCTACGATTTAGACCGCGACTCTACCACGATTCTACCTGATTCCGATTCACGGTGCGATTTGGATCGACAGGCTGTCGTGGGTTCGTAGAATCGTAAGATTCTAAGAGTAGGATCGTGATTCTAACTACCTTGTATGCAGGTAAAGGTCCACTCCCGTCGATTCAAGAGCTCGGGAAAACAAGCTCCAAGAAGGACAAAGATGGTGACGAAGAAATAGAGTACCAAGAACCTCAGCACACCGTTGATGTGATCTTCGGTGGATCTTCTTCGTACGAGTCCAGACGTCACCTGAAAGCCATGGAGCGAGAAGTCAACCTTACCGAACCTTCAATCGCTGTTAAACCTTCAAGGTGGTCGGAGACGATAATCTCCTTCAGCAAAGAAGACTGCCTCATTCCTTCAACTCGACCAGGTAGGTTTCCAATTGTCGTTGAGCCTACTATTAATAACTGCAGGATTAATCGGGTCTTGATAGATGGGGGTAGTTCTTTATGTAACATCCCAATTTTGAGCTTGTGTTTCAAATGTAAGAAAATGAGTAGAAATTAAAACTTTTTCTTACATCCTGTATTCCCTATTGTACCAAGCAAGTATTGTACAAGAAGTTATGGAAATACGAAGTCACAAGTCTTTTGATCCAAACCTTGTTCCTTCAAAAACATTCTTGTCAAATGTTGTGATCATCTCCTGGAAATATTTTTCCTAAGTTCTTGGGATGGCATGTGAACCCTCTGAAAATTTTTACAATTTTTAGAAATGGTTTGAATATTTTTGGAGGGTAGTCAAACCTGTTTGACTCCCAACAAACTTGAGCCTGCACCTTGTGGAATTTTCGGAGAAAATGCAATGCATAAAACCTCTGAAAATTTTACACAAGGTCAATGTCTAAATCAGCAAGCTCCTGTAAAAATTTCAGAATTTTTGAAGCTATTTTGCTACCTCTAATAAATCCCCAAAGGTCTCAGCTTTAATTTAAAACCTAAAGTCGATTCATCGTTCCTTGGGTTCGAGTCGGACTCGGGCTCGAGTCACTCGACTTGACTCAATCAACTAAGCGCACCGAGCCGCGTTTTATAGCGCGCGTGCAATCGCGGCCGTTGGATTTGGATCGCTCGGCCCACGATCGTGCGTGCTTTCGGACGGTGCGGTTGCACTATTCAATGTGGACCGTTGGATCTCGATCCAACCGTCCAGATTCCTGAGGGCAATCGGACTGTCCGGCGAACTCGTTTAATCGTGACCGTCCATTTTCAATCCAAAGGTCACCGTTCTCTTTTCTGTTCTTCTTCCTCCTCTGCTTCTCCGTGCGCGCGTGCGGCAATGGCAGAAAGAGAGAGATTGCGAGGGCGGTTTCGATGTGTCACTTCAGGCTTGCTTTCGTCAACGTCTCTCTGTGGAGCATTAAATGCGCCAAAGCTTTCTCCTCCATTGTCCCGAGTCTCATTTGCTCCGTCATTTCTTGGTCCATGACCGTAGCATGAACCGAGCCCACCATGGACTCGGGTTCTTGCTCAAACCCTAATCCCTTCCTATATATTGCCCCTCTAGGTCCTCCTAGTGTTCTTTTACACCACACCTAGCTCCTCTCGTGTTTGAGCTCAAAACCATCTCAAACCTTCAATCCACCATTGTTGACCCGAGGGCTCCAATGGCGGCCTTGGTGTCCAAAGTGGTTCATCTTCAACCTTTCTTGCACCCTCTTGAACTCCTCAACCTCCTTTATACTTCCCTAACTTGATTTTGGGTTGCATTCGCAGAATCACTCAATTTTAAGTTTGGAGATTTTCAGTTGGTTTCACCCCTTTCTTCTCCACTTCAGTAAGTGGTTCTTTTGCAATTAATTGCTTTTGGAGCCTCTTTGAGCTATAATGAAGCTGTGGTAATGATTTGGTTCCACTCATTTTGCTCGTAACCTCATCTTCCACTTCATCTTCTTGACTCGGTGGACTTCATCGTGTTCAAGTCTTCCCCGGCCATATTTGGAGCTCCTCTCGGTTAAGGTAGCTTCTATATAGTCCCTAGAAGTCATGGCACTCGCTTCCTTGGACCGCAGCGGAGCATCTTGCTATTTTCGTGTTTTGCCGTGTCGGCCTCTTTCGTTGTTTTCCGGCTCGCGGCGTTCTGAACCTCCGCCGGCGAGGTCATCATCATGGGTCCGCAACACTATTGCGAACCCATTTTGATAGTTTGGCGGCGCCGCGATCGAGTCGCGGCGACAAGCCGTGAGAGCCACTCGGGTTTTGTCAGCTGGGAGCCCCGTTTTCGTCAAATATTTAGGACACGTTTAATGCTTAATGATTGCCAATCAGTAGAGCATTAATGGTGTCTTAATCTGGCCTAATGTCTGACTGACATGTGGGTCCAGCCCCCTTAAATCACCCGCTGGCGTTTATCTGTGCGTTTAGGCATCATTAATGTTAATCTTAGGTTAATTAAGTGTCGGCGTTTATTAGCTGTCGGGGATGTCCCCTGTGCCACTGCCGGGTGGGCCCATTAGCTTAGCGCCAAAATCGAAGTCATTAGGGCTGATTTTGGGTTTATTTATTGCTAATCATTGTTAGCAATAAATGTGTCCGAAATACCTTTTGGGTCAGCGGCGTGTGGGCCTCGGTCCTTAAATCACCTCGCACAAAATCTTTAGGACACCTTGATTGCTAATCATCATTAATCATTGGTCATTAGTAATTAATTAGCTGTCCTAAAACCTCCTTTAAGTCATCGCCAGTGGGTCCACGTGCTGCACGCGTGTGTTAAATCTCGCATGTGTGACTCTCGCCACCGACATGCGGCCCCGTGTCAAGACTTCGATTGCGCCGATCTTGGACCACCGTCCATTTGGCGTCTGCGGCCTAGATTTTGTATGCGTTCGGACCCTCGGTTCCCCTCATCATTCTTGGTCGTCCATCGCTTGATCTGCGGCTCGATCGTGTGTGCAATCGGACCTTCCGACCGAGGCGTGATCGAGCCGTTCATCCTTAGATCCGCGGTCGTGGATCGTCGAAACAACCGCACCGTCGGTTGCATCCTTCCTCGTGGCCGTTGGATCTTGATCCAACGGTGGGCCCCTTTATGAGATCGCGCGCGTACGCTGTTTTCCGTGCGTGTGGCTCGTTGGATTTCGCATCGACGGCCCACGAGCGTCCACATCGTTTATCTCCGGTTGGGTTGGATTTTATTTCTGTAAGCAATTGTTTATCAACTGAAAATTGTGTAAAAACTTTAGAAATTCATATTCAATTCAAGAAAAATCCTTTTTACATGAAACCGACGGCAATAAATTTGTATTTCACTAAAGTTTAATATAAAAATGATTTTAGCTATGCTTCTGTAGTGGAAAATTCTGTAATCTTTAATAGCTTGTTTCTGCTATTTCTATATATTCAATTGTATTAAAACTTGGAAAATGCATATCTTTTCTCGTATATACGCTAATTGAATGATTTTAACTTTGATAAATTTGCTATTCACTAAACTTTAATCTAAAAATGGTGGTAGGCCTAAATCAGCACCAGAAAAATATGTTAATAGATTTAACCTTATTAGTAGCAATTAAAAATTCATTTAATGATGTAAAAGACACCAGTAATTCCCTGTAAATCCTAAAAATAGAAAGTTGATGTTAGGAAATCCCTCTGTTATCATACTATAGTGTGAAATAGGTTTTGCACATGTTTATATTTCTGGAAAGTGCATTATGCTAGTTTTGCAACTTAGAAAAGTCATAACTAAATCACTTCAACTCCAATTAAGATGAAACCACTTGTATTAGCCTTAAAATGTCAGTAGCCACCTATCATAAAATTTTCAAGTCCAGAAAACCTCTAGAAAATATTTTTGCTACAGTACCTAATTATGGCCGAAAGTAGGTTTTTAGGGAATATCTTTTGCACCACAAATCCAAATTAGGTTTTTCCAGTTTCTATGTCTAGGTATATTCGTATTCTACCTTATGTATAAATTTCGTCGCATTTGGATAATTTTTGCTTGCTCGTTTGTTTAAGTGTGGCTCGTCTTATTGGTTGTTCTCGCTTCTTTTTGTTTTTCGCTTAGGCTTCGACATTTGCGGTAACCCCGAGAGCGATCCTCATATGATTTGACCAACGACAAGTGCAAGCGGTTTGATCATGTTAATCCCAAAGATTTTAAGTATTTATGTTGATTACAAATTCTATGTATGCATTGCTACTTTGTGTTAATAGTTGGCCTAGTAGATGCATTTCCTTAGCAAATGATTATCCTCTACTACCATGAGCCTAGGTTACTTGCTGTGATTTAGAGTTCATGGATGGGCTCTTGTCACTTAGTAGTTGCGAATTAATTGCTTAGCCATGCTTAGTTTCCGGTAGAAGTAGGCGGTTATCGACTTGTCGATAACCTTGATCACATAAAACTTATTATGGATTATGATTTCCACCGTGTGCCATGTCTACTTATGAAAACTAAAACTGAAAATAAAATGATTTAGACTTGGGCACAATGGTATGATGGTGTGATTTTGGGTGTGACTGGAATGGTGCCCGGGTCAACAAGGACCGAACATCTTGTTACACTAAACCAAGCATTTTAGCGTGCTAACCACATTAGAGGGTATGGGACCTCTCTTGACTTAGTACTTTGGCGTGTATTGGCTCAGTCGCAGGAGTCGCGGGAGGGATGGTGTTGGGAGCATTGTAGTGTCCGAAAGACTTCACCGTGATGGGATTGGTTGTCTTTCGCTTGCAATGTAAGCATATGGGTTTCTATCCATATGAGCGGCTCGTAGTTAATACACAAGATTGGAAATGTCTCGTAGGACTTAGTCGTGCGGCATACCTTCTGTAGTGTGCTTTGTGGCTTGAAGGCGGTCAAGTGTGGGTACATTGGTACACCTGCAGGGTTAAAACTATTCGAATAGCCTCGTCTAGGTTATGGACACGCTTGGCAAGGTCTTTCAAGAGTTAGACTACAACCTTTTAAATTAAAACTTGATGGGTGGTACGAATCGGGATTCGTGCTATGTTGTGGTGGCTATTGGGATAGTCGCCTGTGTGGTTACTTGTATGTACCTTTACTTATCAGTTACTTTGATAACAAAACAGATTTGCAAACTTGCTTTCAAAATGTATTACATTATTGCAAATAAAGTTGGCTTCATGCAAAATGAGACATACAACCTCCACTTAAATAAGCTTGCATGTAGTTTATGAATAGGTGCTATTCCACACGTCGATCTTGCGGGTACAAAGACAATCTTTGTACTCGGTTGCTTCGCTTAATTGTCTTGTTGCGAGAGAAAGAAGGTGAGCTCGAGGGCCTCACTTTTGTGAGTCTGTGTTGTGGTAGCTGCGGGCGACTAGCTTGGCGGCGGTCGGTTGCCTTGTGGGTGTATGGCTAACCGGTCGACTTTTGTTCTAGCCATCTTATGGCACCTTTGCTTCATTGTCTTTCTTGTATATTGCTCTATTTGGCCGGTCGGCCCTTTGTAATAACTTTACTTTATGTATGTCGTTGTTGAACTTAGTGATGTATGTGTATGGAATTGATGTGTAATTTTGTGATGATGTGCATATGCTGCAGTGCAGGAAGCATATGTCCATCGAGGCTTAGAATGTTTAATTAGTAATGCCAGAACCATTTGGAGGTTAAGTGTTACTAGTTAAATATTTCGGGTCCTCACAAAGTTGGTATCAGAGCCATACTGACCGTAGAAACCCCTAGCTTGGTCGCCTTTAGGATATTTGGAAACTTACTTTCAGATAGTTGTGAAAACTTAAGTAAGTTCTCTAATTTTGCTCCTTACCTATCTTAGCTTGCTCATCTCACCTTACCCTCACTTAAGTTTGAAAAAGTTGTTCCTCTCTTCCTTTCAAAAATTAGCCTCTATCGATTAACTTGGGTTTGGGAGAACCATGAGAGCCTGGAGAAAGAAATTTGGACAGTTAACTAGTGGTGAGTAATTAAGGTAGGAAATGAGAGGTAAATACAACTAAACTTGTGGGAAGAAAAGGGTAAGAAGTGATATGAATTAGCTAAATGCCTAATGCTCTATTCGGTGGTTATATCTTGATTCTTGGGCTGTTGTGAGCTAGATTTTAGTTCTGAAATTTTGGGTCTTCACAAACGATTGCTCGTTCTTCCATACGGGTTAGTCGTTTTGAAGTCGATTTGATGATTTTGGTCGGTGCTCTTGGTGGTTATTCCTGAGCCCTTTTTATTGAGTTTGGATTTCTTTGGCTTGTACCTAACTCATCTTAGTGAATCAGGATGGCTGGTGGGACACGTAGCGGCCGGAATCAGCCGGGTAGTCCCGATGAGGAGCTTCCCCCTCCTCCGACCATGGCGGAAGTCCTCATGCAAATCGAACGCAATCGTTCGGAGGACCGCAGGGTGCTGGAGGTCATCGCCAGGAACACCTCTACTCCCTCTGGTGCCTCCGGATCTGGAGGTGGTGGACACCAGACTCGTGGGGGGCTTGCGGAGTTCCTCCGTACTCAGCCTCCTACCTTCTCCAGGTCCGAGGACCCCTTGGACGCAGACGACTGGCTGCGTCTGGTTGAGCGGAAGCTCAACGTTGCTCAGTGCCAGGAGCAGGAGCGGGCACTTTTCGCATCCCATCAGCTGGAGGGTGCGGCACTCTCATGGTGGGAGAACTTCCTCGCCATGCAGCCCGCGGGGCACGTGGTCTCGTGGGAGGAGTTCCGGTCAGCTTTCCGTCGGGCCCATGTCCCTGCCGGCCTGATGAAGCTGAAGAAGAAGGAGTTCCTTGCGCTCAAACAGGGGCGCAAATATGTGACTGAGTACCTCCATGAGTTCAACCGTTTGGCGAGGTACGCTCCTGCTGAGGTGGCCACTGATGAGGCCAAGCAGGAGAAGTTCATGGAGGGCTTGTCTGAGGAGCTGCAGGACAAGCTCTCTATTGTGGACTTCCCCGACTTCCAGACCTTGGTGGACAAGGCCATCGTCGCCGAGCATAAGGCGAGAGCGCTGGGCGAGTCTCGCAAGCACAAGTGGGAGGCCTATCAGTCTACTCGGGCCGGTCCTGTTCGTCCCGTGTTGGGCGGCACCGAGGGCCCACTCGAGCTTCACCGCGCCGAGGCTTTCGGCACCAGCTCCTCGCCCGCGGCCGTGACTCGGGCCACGTGCGCTGCGACCAGCATGGCAGGTGTTCCCCGCAACCCGCGGCCGACGCCACCGCTTCATCGCCACAACAAGGGCCACCACGTGAGTAGTTGTCCTAAGAAGATCGAGCGGCCCTCGTCCCTAATGGAGGACGCGGGCAAGGGAGTGGTCACCACCGACCGAAGACCCGGGCTTGGGGAGCGGCCGAGTCAACCACATCTCGGTGAGGAGGCACAGAGGCGCCCGACGTGGTGTTGGGTACGCTCCTTGTTAATTTGCATCCCGCTACGATTTTATTTGACTCGGGGCCTCGCATTCTTTTATTTCGAGGTCGTTTCTTTGTTGATTGTGGACTTCACTGTGTCCCTTTGAGGTTCCACCGCTCATTCGCTCTCGGGTTCGGAAATGAGAGCGACCAAGTATCTTGGGTGTTCCTATCCACATCGAAGGAGTGGGATTCTTGGCGAATCTTATCCTACTCGACTCGCGCGCTTGGATGTGATTCTTGGCATGGATTGGTTGTCCCAACACTTGGGGCAAATCGATTGTGCCGGGAAGATTGTCTACCTCACCATCCTTCAGTGAACAGGTTGGGTTTTCGCCACGATTTGTAGAGCCCCATCTTTATGTCCTTGAAGCAAAGCCAAGATTGGAGATTCACGATGTCCCCCACGTGTGCGACTTCGCGGATGTCTTTCCCTGAAGACTTGCCCGGGATGCCTCTGCTCGAGATCTGGAGTTTGTGATCGAGTTGTTGCCGTGCATCGCCCCTATTTCTAAGGGCCGATCGCATGCCTCCTAATGAGTTGGAGGAGTCAAGAAGCAGCTGGGTGAGCTGCAAGAGAAGGGTTTTATCCGTCTAGCTCATCTCCTTGGGGTTGTCCAGTTATCTTTGTGAAGAAGAAGGACAAGACCTTGCGCATGTGTGGTGATTACCGTCCGCTTAATGAGGTGACAGAAGAACAAGTATCCTTTGCCCGTATTGATGATCTTTTCGATCGATTGGACCGAGCACGAGTCTTCTCCAAGATTGACTTGAGGTGGGCTATCATCAAGTCGAGGATCGGGGCGAGGATATTCCTAAGACGGCCTTTGCTACTCGTTATGGCCTTTACGAGTACACCGTCATGTCTTTTGGTTTGACTAATGCTCTGCTTTATTCATGAATCTTATGAACTCGGTATTCATGGAGTATTTGGATAGGTTTGTGGTGGTATTCATCGATGATATCCTTATCTACTCCAAGAGTGAAGAAGAGCATCTTTGAGCATCTTAAGCTTGTGTTGGGCAAGTTGCGTGAGCACCGTTGTATGCCAAATTCAAAGCAAGTGCGAGTTCGTTGAAGGAAGTAGCATTCTTGGGCCATGTTCTTTCAGCAGAGGTGTGGTTGTGGATCCTAGCAAGGTCGGTGATGTGCTATCTTGGGGTCAGCCCAAGTCGGTCACCGATAAAGTGAGTTTTCTTGGTTTGGCTGGCTACTATCGCCGTTTTATCGAGAATTTCTCCAAGATTGCGAAGCCTATGACCGAATTGCTTAAGAAAGACAAGAAATTTGAGTGGTCCGCTGCTTGTGATGTGAGTTTTCAGGAACTCAAGAAGCGGTTGACCTCAGCCCTAGTGCTTGTTCTCCCTGATATTCACAAGGATTTTGATATCTATTGTGATGCTTCTCGTCAGGGTCTTGGTTGTGTTCTTATGCAGGAGGGCAAGGTTGTGGCCTATGCATCGCGGCAGTTGAGGCCTCATGAACTCAACTATCCTACTCATGACTTGGAGTTGGCTGTTGTGGTCCATGTACTCAAGATTTGGCGGCATTATCTGATTGGTAACCGTTGTGAGGTGTATTCTGACCACAAGAGCTTGAAGTACTTGTTCACCCAACAGATCTGAACCTCGTGCAAAGAAGATGGTTGGAATTGATCAAGGACTATGACATGGGCATTCAAGATCATCCGGCAAGGCCAACGTTGTGGCGGATGCACTCGGTCGGAAGGTGTATTGCAAAGATGTTGATGCTCCAAGAGCAGCACCTACCCTCATTTCGTAATTCCAGCGCCTCAATTTGGGTTTGATCGAGCACGGTTCTCTTGCTACATTGGTTGTGCAACCAACCTTGGTGGACCAAATCAAGGCGGCACAGCAGACAGATGTTGGTGTAAGCCAAATCAAGCAGAACATCAAGGATGGGATAGCCAAGTGCTTTTCAGAGGACGAGCATGGCATTGTGTGGTTTGGGCAGCGTCTTGTGGTTCCTAAGGTCATGGAATTGCGGAATTTGATTCTCCGCGAAGCCCATGATTCTCCTTTGTCTATTCACCCCGGGGCTACCAAGACGTATCAGGACCTTCGTCAGAGATTCTGGTGGACCCGAATGAAGCGCGAGATTGCCAGGTTCATTGCCGAGTGCGGACGTGTCTTTGTCGTGTGATGGCCGAGCATCGGCGTCGGCAGTCTTCTTGACCTTTGCGGTGCGAATGGAAGTGGAATTCGTTGGCATGGACTTCATCACCGGTTTGCCCCGCTCGTCCAAAGGGAATGATGCTATTTGGGTCGTGATCGGCGAGTTGACTAAAGTGGCACATTTCCTTCTGTCAAGACTCGGCCGTGTGGGGCCTTTGGCGAACTTTATGTCTCGAGGATTGTGAGTCTTCACGGTGTACCGAAGACGATTATTTATGATCGTGGTGCACTTTTCACCTCGCGGTTTTGGCATAGTCTGCAAGAGGCTATGGGGACCCGCCTTCATTTCAAGCCTGACCTTTCATCCTCGGGATCGATGGCCGACGGAGCGAGTCAACCAAGTGTTGGAAGATATGCTCCATGCTTGTGTTCTTTCCTATGGGAAGAAGTGGGAGAAGTGCCTACCATTTGCGGAGTTCTCCTACAACAACGGCTTTCAGGCCAGTCTTGGTATGGCACCATTTGAGGCTTTGTATGGGAGGAGATGCGAACCCCATTGAACTGGTCGAGCGGTGGCGGCGCTTTTCGGCCCGATTCGATCAATGAGGCCGAAAGTCGTTCGATTGATCGCGAGCATCTGCGCACGGCCCGATCTAGGCGAAGAGCTATGCGCACCGTCGTCGCCGTGAGTTGAGCTTTGAGCCCAATGACCGTGTATCTCGAGTCTCACCCTTGAAGGGCCATCGGCGTTTTGGCATCAAGGGCAAGTTGGCCCTCGATATGTTGGGCCTTACCGTATCATCGAGAGAGTTGGAGCGATTGCATACTGATTGGAGCTACCGGTGCACTTGAGGTGTGCATGATGTGTTCCATGTTTCACACCAAGAAGTGCCTCCGTGTCCCGACCGAGAAACTCCATTGGAGGTTCTCAATGTGCGGAAAATTTGACCTATCGCGAGCATCCTGTTCGTATTCTTGAGAATCGAGCGGAGAACAAGGAACCGTGTCATCAAGTTCCTTAAGGTACAGTGGTCAAACCATTCTGAAGATGAAGCAACTTGGGAGCGAGAAGATCTCCTTCGTGCAGATTTTCCTTCTTTCTTCGCCGAGTAAACGGAATCCCGGGTCGAGATTCTTGTAAGGGGGGAGAGTTGTAACATCCCAATTTTGAGCTTGTGTTTCAAATGTAAGAAAATGAGTAGAAATTAAAACTTTTTCTTACATCCTGTATTCCCTATTGTACCAAGCAAGTATTGTACAAGAAGTTATGGAAATACGAAGTCACAAGTCTTTTGATCCAAACCTTGTTCCTTCAAAAACATTCTTGTCAAATGTTGTGATCATCTCCTGGAAATATTTTTCCTAAGTTCTTGGGATGGCATGTGAACCCTCTGAAAATTTTTACAATTTTTAGAAATGGTTTGAATATTTTTGGAGGGTAGTCAAACCTGTTTGACTCCCAGTCAAACCTTGAGCCTGCACCTTGTGGAATTTTCGGAGAAAAATGCAATGCATAAAAACCTCTGAAAATTTTACACAAGGTCAATGTCTAAATCAGCAAGCTCCTGTAAAAATTTCAGAATTTTTGGAGCTATTTTGCTACCTCTAATAAATCCCCAAAGGTCTCAGCTTTAATTTAAAACCTAAAGCTGATTCACTGTTCCTTGGGTTCGAGTCGGACTCGGGCTCGAGTCACTCGACTTGACTCAATCAACTAACTGCACCGAGCCGCGTTTTATAGCGCGCGTGCAATCGCGGCCGTTGGATTTGGATCGCTCGGCCCACGATCGTGCGTGCTTTCGGACGGTGCGGTTGCACTATTCAATGTGGACCGTTGGATCTCGATCCAACCGTCCAGATTCCTGAGGGCAATCGGACTGTCCGGCGAACTCGTTTAATCGTGACCGTCCATTTTCAATCCAAAGGTCACCGTTCTCTTTTCTGTTCTTCTTCCTCCTCTGCTTCTCCGTGCGCGCGTGCGGCAATGGCAGAAAGAGAGAGATTGCGAGGGCGGTTTCGATGTGTCACTTCAGGCTTGCTTTCGTCAACGTCTCTCTGTGGAGCATTAAATGCGCTCAGGCTTTCTCCTCCATTGTCCCGAGTCTCAGCTGCTCCCGTCATTTCTTGGTCCATGACCGTAGCATGAACCGAGCCCACCATGGACTCGGGTTCTTGCTCGAAACCCTAATCCCTTCCCTATATATTGCCCCTCTAGGTCCTCCTAGTGTTCTTTTACACCACACCTAGCTCCTCTCTGTGTTTGAGCTCAAAACCATCTCAAACCTTCAATCCACCATTGTTGACCCGAGGGCTCCAATGGCGGCCTTGGTGTCCAGTGGTTCATCTTCAACCTTTCTTGCACCCTCTTGAACTCCTCAACCTCCTTTATACTTCCCCTAACTTGATTTTGGGTTGCATTCGCAGGAATCACTCAATTTTAAGTTTGGAGATTTTCGGTTGGTTTCACCCCCTTTCTTCTCCAACTCAGTAAGTGGTTCTTTTGCAATTAATTGCTTTTGGAGCCTCTTTGAGCTATAATGAAGCTGTGGTAATGATTTGGTTCCACTCATTTTGCTCAGAACCTCATCTTCCACTTCATCTTCTTCGGCTCCGGTGGACTTCATCGTGTTCAAGTCTTCCCCGGCCATATTTGGAGCTCCTCTCGGTTAAGGTAGCTTCTATATAGTCCCTAGAAGTCATGGCACTCGCTTCCTTGGACCGCAGCGGAGCATCTTGCTATTTTCGTGTTTTGCCGTGTCGGCCTCTTTCGTTGTTTTCCGGCTCGCCGGCGTTCCAGACCTCCACCGCCGGCGAGGTCATCACTGTTGGGTCCGCAACACTATTGCGAACCCATTTTGATAGTTTGTGGGCGCCGCCGCGACCGGAGTCGCCGGCGACAAGCCGTGAGAGCCACTCGGGTTTTGTCAGCTGGGAGCCCCGTTTTCGTCAAATATTTAGGACACGTTTAATGCTTAATGATTGCCAATCAGTAGAGCATTAATGGTGTCTTAATCTGGCCTAATGTCTGACTGACATGTGGGTCCAAATTTCTTAAATCACCGTGGCGTTTATCGTGCGTTTAGGCATCATTAATGTTAATCTTAGGTTAATTAAGTGTGGCGTTTATTAGTATCGGGGATGTCCTCGTGCCCACCGCAGGGTGGGCCCATCAGCTTAGCGCCGAAAATCAGAAGTCATTAGGGCTGATTTTGGGTTTATTTATTGCTAATCATTGTTAGCAATAAATGTGTCCAAAATACCTTTTGGGTCAGCGACGTGTGGGCCCTCAGTCCTTAAATCACCTCTGCACAAAATCTTTAGGACACCTTGATTGCTAATCATCATTAATCATTGGTCATTAGTAATTAATTAGCTGTCCTAAAAACCTCCTTTAAGTCACTGCCATGTGGGTCCACGTGCACTGTGCACGTGTGTTAAATCTCGCATGTGTGACTCTCGCCAGCGACATGCGCCCCACGTGTCAAGACTCGATTGCACCGATCTTGGACCACCGTCCATTTGGCGATCTGCGGCCTAGATTTTGTATGCGTTCGGACCCTCTGGTTCCCCTCATCATTCTTGGCCATCCATCGCTTGATCTGCGGCCCTGATCGTGTGTGCAATCGGACCTTCCGACTGGAGGCGTGATCGGAGCCGTTCATCCTTAGATCCGCGGTCGTGGATCGTCGAGGCAACCGCACCGTCCGGTTGCATCATTCCTCGTGAGCCGTTGGATCTTGATCCAACAGTGGGCCCCTTTTTGAGATCGCGCGCGTACGCTGTTTTCCGTGCGTGTGGCTCGTTGGATTTCGCATCGACGGCCCACGAGCGTCCACATCATTTATCTCCGGTTGGGTTGGATTTTATTTCTGTAAGCAATTGTTTATCAACTGAAAATTGTGTAAAAACTTTAGAAATTCATATTCAATTCAAGAAAATCCTTTTACATGAAAAAGCGGTAATAAATTTGTATTTCACTAAAGTTTAATATAAAATGATTTTAGCTATGTTCAGAGTGGAAAAATTGTAATCTTTAATAGCTTGTTTCTGCTATTTCTATATATTCGTAATTGTATTAAAACTTGGAAAATGCATATCTTTTCTCAGATATCGCTAATTGAATGATTTTAACTTTGATAAATTTGCTATTCACTAAACTTTAATCTAAAAATGGTGGTAGGCCTAAATCAGCACCAGAAAAATATGTTAATAGATTTAACCTTATTAGTAGCAATTAAAAATTCATTTAATGATGTAAAGACACGATAATTCCTGTAAATCCTAAAAATAGAAAGTTGATGTTAGGAAATCCCTCTGTTATCATACTATAGTGTGAAATAGGTTTTGCACATGTTTATATTTCTGGAAAGTGCATTATGCTAGTTTTGCAACTTAGAAAAGTCATAACTAAATCACTTCAACTCCAATTAAGATGAAACCACTTGTATTAGCCTTAAAATGTCAGTAGCCACCTATCATAAAATTTTCAAGTCCAGAAAACCTCTAGAAAATATTTTTGCTACAGATACCTAATTATGGTAGAAAGTAGGTTTTTAGGGAATATCTTTGCACCACAAATCCAAATTAGGTTTTCCAGTTTCTATGTCTAGGTATATTCGTATTCTACCTTATGTATAAATTTCGTCGCATTTGGATAATTTTTGCTTGCTCGTTTGTTTAAGTGTGGCTCGTCTTATTGGTTGTTCTCGCTTCTTTTTGTTTTTCGCTTAGGCTTCGACATTTGCGGTAACCCCAGAGCGATCCTCATAGATTTGACCAACGACAAGCGTGCAAGCGGTTTGATCATGTTAATCCCAGTATTTTAAGTATTTATGTTGATTACAAATTCTATGTATGCATTGCTACTTTGTGTTAATAGTTGGCCTAGTAGATGCATTTCCTTAGCAAATGATTATCCTCTACTACCATGAGCCTAGGTTACTTGCTGTGATTTAGAGTTCATGGATGGGCTCTTGTCACTTAGTAGTTGCGAATTAATTGCTTAGCCATGCTTAGTTTATGGTAGAAGTGGGCGGTTATCGACTTGTCGATAACCTTGATCACATAAAACTTATTATGGATTATGATTTCCACCTTGTGCCATGTCTACTTATGAAAACTAAAACTGAAAACAAAATGATTTAGACTTGGGCACAATGGTATGATGGTGTGATTTTGGGTGTGACTGGAATGGTGCCCGGGTCAACAAGGACCGAACATCTTGTTACACTAAACCAAGCATTTTAGCGTGCTAACCACATTAGAGGGTATGGGACCTCTCTTGACTTAGTACTTTGGCGTGTATTGGCTCCGAGTCGCAGGGAGTCGCAGGAGGGATTGTGTTGGGAGCATTATAGTGTCCGAAAGACTTCACCCGTGATGGGATTGGTTGTCTTTCGGCTTGCAATGTAAGCATATGGGTTTCTATCCATATGCGCGGCTCGTAGTTAATACACAAGATTGGAAATGTCTCGTAGGACTTAGCGTGTAGCATACCTTCGGTAGTGTGCTTTGTGGCTTGAAGCGTCTCAAGTGTGGGTACATTGGTACACCTGCAGGTTAAAACTATTCGAATAGCCTCGTCCTAGGTTATGGACACGCTTGGCAAGGTCTTTCAAGAGTTAGACTACAACCTTTTAAATTAAAACTTGATGGGTGGTACGAATCGGGATTCGTGCTATGTTGTGGTGGCTATTGGGATAGTCGCTTGTGTGGTTACTTGTATGTACCTTTACTTACTGTTACTTTGATAACAAAGCAGATTTGCAAACTTGCTTTCAAAATGTATTACATTATTGCAAATAAAGTTGGCTTCATGCAAAATGAGACATACAACCTCCACTTAAATAAGCTTGCATGTAGTTTATGAATAGGTCCGCTATTCCACACGTCGATCTTATGGTACAAAGACAATCTTTGTACTCGGTTGCTTCGCTTAATTGTCTTGTTGCAGAGGAAGAAGGTGAGCTGAGGGCCTCACTTTTGTGAGTGTGTTGTGGTAGCTATGGGCGACTAGCTTAGCGGCGGTCGGTTGCCTTGTGGGTGTATGGCTAACCTGGTCGACTTTTGTTCTAGCCATCTTATGGCACCTTTTGCTTCCATTGTCTTTCTTGTATATTGCTCTATTTGGCAGTCGGCCCTTTTGTAATAACTTTACTTTATGTATGTCGTTGTTGAACTTAGTGATGTATGTGTATGGAATTGATGTGTAATTTTGTGATGATGTGCATATGCTGCAGTCAGGAAGCATATGTCCATCGAGGCTTAGAATATTTAATTAGTAATGCCAGAACCATTTGGAGGTTAAGTGTTACTAGTTAAATATTCCGGGTCCTCACACTTTAAATATCTTATTTGCAAGTGCTTTGGAAGACATGCAGATTCCCAAATCCAAGGTAAAGCCTGTGAAATATGCCTTCCATGGCATAGTTCCTGGGTCTACCGCCAAGCTGATAGGGCACTTGTCCCTACTGGTTACGTTCGGAAAGCCCGACAACTTTCGGACAGAAAAAATTTCATTTGATGTGGTAAACTTCGAGACTGCATACAATGCAATCCTTGGTCGTCCAGCCTTAGCAAAATTCCTGATAGCCACGCACTACGGTTATCAGAGTTTGAAAATGCCGGGACCAAAGGTTGTAATCACGGTCCAAAGCGATCAGAAAATAGCCTACGCATGCGATCAGAAATGCTTAGAACTGGTCGATGAACTTCCGACCAGGGAAACTAACACCGTTAACATGCTGGTCAAACATTCAAGACCGAAGATGACACCGAAACCTTCCGACCAGATAAAAGAGGTACAACTCGACGGAAGTGCTTCTCCATAGGGTGCCAAGATACTTGTCGGGCAGGACTCGACCTTAAATAGGAAGAGTCGCTCGTCTCCTTCCGCCGAGCTAACCAGGACGTATTCGCTTGGCAGGCGTCCGACATGCCCAGAGTCCCTAGGGAGGTGATCGAGCACAGGCTAGCTTTACAGCCTAACAAAAAACCGGTCAAGAAGAAGTTACGGCGTTTCGCATCTGATCGGAAAGAAGCAATCCAGTCGGAGATTGACAAACTTCTCAAAGCTGAGTTCATTCGTGAGGTCGACCACCCAGAGTGGCTCGCCAATCCTGTAATAGTTAGAAAAGCCAATGGGAAATGGCGAATGTGTATTGACTTTACAGATCTTAATAAAGTTTGTTCGAAGGATTACTTTCCCCTTCCTCGCATCGATCAACTTGTAGACTCTACTTCCGGGTGTGAGTTGTTAAGTTTTTTTAGATGCTTACTCAGGGTACCACCAGATCAATATGAGTAAAGAAGATGAAGAGAAAACCTCCTTCATCACTCCATATGGTACTTACTGTTATGTAAAGATGTCATTTGGTCTCAAAAATGCTGGTGCAACATTCCAAAGGTTGATGCAAAAGACCTTTAGTCCACAGATAGGTCAGAATCTTGAAGCCTACGTTGATGATCTGGTCGTAAAGAGCATCAACACCGGCGATCATATTCTAGATCTACAGGAGACTTTCAATAACTTAAGACATCATAACGTTAAGTTAAATCCAGAGAAATGTGCGTTCGGAGTTTCGTCGGGAAAGCTTCTCGGATTCCTAGTTTCGGCTAGGGGCATCGAAGCAAACCCAGCGAAAATCGCCGCCATCGATCAGATGCGTACTCCGACCACAAAGAAGGAAGTTCAGAAACTAACCGGTTGCATGGCAGTGCTAAGTCGTTTCATAGCATGGTTAGGCGAAAAAGGATTACCTTTCTTTAAGCTTCTCCGGAAACATGGGAGTTTCGAATGGACTAAAGAGGCAAGCAGCGCCTTTGAAGAACTAAACGGTACCTTACGAGTCCCCCAATCTTAGTCTCTACAAGATTGGGAGAAACATTGCTAATTTACGTGGCTGCAACGCCACAAATAGTTAGTGGTGTACTGGTCGTAGAACAAGACCATATTCAACGACCGATATATTACGTAAGCGAAGTCTTGCATGGACCAAAAGAAAGGTATCCGCAGGTACAAAAATTGCTCTATGGTCTCCTTATGGCTTCAAGGAAACTAAGACATTATTTTCAGGCCCACAAAGTGGTCGTACCTACTGGATATCCTCTTGGTCAAGTCCTAGGAAACAGGGAGTCATCAGGACGAATAGCAAAATAGGCGGTTGAGCTTGGGGCGTTCGATATCCATTTTGTACCACGAACAACAATCAAGTCCCAGGCAATAGCAGAGTTCATTGCCGAATGGACAAACCTTGAACCCATCCAAGAGCCCGAGTACGAGCACCACGATGAGTGGACAATGTACTTCAACGGTTCCTTGATGTTGCACGGCTCGGGGGCTGGGGTCGTCTTGATTTCCCCTACCGGCGAACAAATAAAGTACGCCATTCAGTTAAACTTTCCTGCTACTAACAATGTGGCAGAATATGAAGGTTTACTGGCAGGACTTCGAGCAGCTCGTTCGCTCGGGATTCGCAGATTGCTAGTGAAAGGCGATTCTCAACTAGTAGCAAATCAAGTAGGGAAAGAGTATCAATGCTCTAGTACCAAGATGTCATCATATCTGGCGGAAGTACGAAAACTTGAAAAGCATTTCTTCGGTTTCCAGATCCAACATATTCCTAGAAAGGAAAACTTTCTGGCAGACCAGTTGGCCCGGATGGCTTCCACAAGGACATCCGTCCCGCCCGGAGTTTTTCTCAAGAAACTTGATTCACCCTCGGTAGTCGAGCCTTCCGAGGACATAAATGTTCGCAAGGAGGTTGCACACCTTGATTCTGCAAACATGGATGCTCCACAGGTTGATGGTGGTTGGCGCCATCACGATCACGGTAGAGATTGGATGACATCGATCTACAATTATTTTCAGCATGACCTAATTCCACAAGATGATGTAGAGGCTGATCGTATAGCACGAAAAGCCAAATCATACACTCTAATTGAACGTACCTTGTACAAACGAGGATCTCACAGAGTGTTGATGAGATGCATATCTCACTCGGATGGCATTAAATTGCTAACCGAAATTCATGGAGGAGTCTGTGGAGCTCATCATTCCTACAGAACATTGGTTGGTAAAGCCTTTAAGCAAGGATACTACTGGCCAACTGCCCTTCATGATGCAAAAGAGCTCGTGACGAAGTGCGTACAATGTTAGTTTCATAGCCGAAAAGTACATCACCATCCCAAGCTTTGCAAACAATTCCTCTTTCTTGGCCTTTTGCAACCTGGGGACTAGACATTCTGGGACCTTTCCCAAGAACACCCGGGGGCTTTGAGTTCCTTTTCGTCATGATTGACACGTTCACTAAATGGATCGAAGCCGAGCCGGTTGTAAAAATTACAACTGAAGCCGCCAAGAGGTTTCTCGCAAAAAATGTGATTACACAATTTAGTGTACCCAGTCGTATAATCACCGATAATGGTACCCAGTTCTCGAGCAGCAATTTTCAGGAATTCTATGAAGACTTAGGTATCAAGATACATTTCGCTTCTGTTGCTCATCCACAGAGCAATGGAGCAGTTGAGCGAGCCAATGGTATCATAATGCAAGGAATCAAACGACGAGTGTTCGACCAGTTACTTCAGCGGTCAGGGGCTTGGGTTCAAGAACTTCCTTCTGTATTATGGGCCGTTTGTACCACAACTAGTCGTGCGACCAGTGAAACACCATTCTTTATGGTTTATAGAGTTGAAGCCATGCTTCCTCCGGAACTCAAAATTGGTTCTGCTCGAACTGATTGCTTTTCCGAAAGTGATCAGTGTGAACGACGACTTGACGACATCAATTTCCTTGAAGAACGACAAAATCAAGCTTTGCTACGATCAGCGATCTACCAGCAAGCCATGCGTCGGTACCACAATCGTAAGGTGCAACCTCGCAGCCTAGCTGTAGGTGATTTGGTTCTTAGAAAAATTCAGAACCAAGCGGGTCGCAACAAACTTTCACCTAAATGGGAAGGTCCATACACTGTGGTCGAAGTCACCCGACTAGGATCGGTACGATTAGCTATGTCAGATGGGCAAATTTTGTCTGATTCTTGGAATATTGATCAATTGCGTAAGCTCTTTGTTTAATTTTCTGTCTTTATTTCATTTCATATTTCAATAAAAGATGCATTTCCTTTTCTTTTAAAACGATAAGTATGGTTGTTTATACTCATTATTCGTCGCATCTGGTCATATGTCTTTATTGTTGCTGGCTGGTCGGAGAAGACACTCATTCTCTCCGAATTTCCTTTCATAAGGATCTCAAATACTCATGGGTGCTGACTTAAATGTCATAGACCACGCCGGTTTTAGTCATGATCATTGCTTCAATGATACACATGCACAACCAAATACTCTTTTCTTAAAAAAATATACGAGTATAAAGAGTACCAACTCAGACATTTTAATGGTTTTCGTTCTTTCTTGTATTTGAAGATTGTTATTTTATTTCAACATTCTGTTCTACTCAAGTTTGGCTACTAGTCGGTACACGGAAAGCCTCCTGGTCGAAGTCTCCTCTCTGCACGTGGTCCTGCCCACTAGAAGGAGCTTCCTAGTGACGGTCCTTTTCCTACGACCCTCGCTGCCAGTCGGATTTGAACATGAGCACGTTTCGCGACATATTTTATAAATCTTCAATTCTTGAGATTCGATACGACCAGATTCGGATAATTTATAATCCACGGTACTTATCTATTCATTTCCTTTTTTGCATACATTCTTAATGCATATCTTCTTATCAGCAAATCCAGTCTTTGTTATATCTTCAAGATTTCCAGTGGTATGTCATAGTAATTCGATAATGGACAAGATCTACACTAGTCGAAATCATCAGCTGGTTCCGACCACATGATTTCCTAGTACTCACTGGATCGCTGTCATAAAACATTATCAGCACTCCTACCATGGTCATTGTTACTACTCAATTTCTTGGTCTACTGCTTTCTTTTAGTAAGGTTCATCTACTAATATAAGCAGTCGGGGGCTAGGAGATATATGAGTATTTAACAATATTGATAAGATAGACCAGGATCTTCATTGATAAAAGGTAAGTTTCATTTTACATAATCTAACATTACATCCATTTACTTGTTGGGACCACTAGACTGGTCGCTGCGTGATGGAGATTCGACTTCTATTTCTTCAGCAACTTTCTCTCCGAGAGGTCTTACTTCCTCGAGAAGTTTTGTTGCTTTATTTTCAGAGCAGTCGAAGTCTTCTTCCACAGCTTTAAGATTAACAGATGGGTCAGAAGCCTTCAGTTTAGCTAAAGCGACACTAACTCCATTCACGATGGCTTCCTTCATTGTCTTAACATGATTCCCTCGAAAGAGTATTATTACCTCTTTGAGATCTTTAAGTTGATGGCCGAGAAAATTGATTCTCTCTGAAGGATCTCTTAGAATGGGCAGTTGCGTTCCCGACCCCAGGTCGAAGAGCATCTTGTTCAGAGCCTTGACTTTGTCTTCAAGACTCCGATCGAGTTCAGCCCCTTGGCCACGCTCGAACTCGAGGGTCCTCTCCGCTCGTTCAAGTGCTTGGGTTTTTTCTGCACGGGTGGATAAAAAGAAATTAACATACTCTTTACAATTGGAGTTATGGTATACTGGTTAAGTCTACGACCAGTTACCTTTGATTTTCCTCTCACAAGAGTCGAAAACCTCCTTTTGCCTGGTCATCGCATACTCGATCGACTGGTCTTTTTCCTGATTTTCTTCCCTGAGTTTTATTATTATGGCTTCCTTAGCCGCGATCTCTTCTTTAATTTTCTCTAAATCTATCAAATATGATAGGAAGAGAAAGTTAAGTTATAAGAGAGAAACAAGATGATAAAATTTAGGAAGTCAAACAAAAAGAGAAATGTTCTTACTTCTCAGATCGGAGTGTTTTTGCTCCAAAGATCTTATTCGCTGGGTTAGTCCTCCGACCACAGCATATTTCTCGACCATATGCTACAAAAATAAAATCCCTTTCTTTGGAAAAGTTCTTTTTCAAAGAAAACTTCAAAAGAAAGAGTTGTAAGGATGGTCGTAGAATACTTACCCGAATTGGCATGTCATTATATTCGGCAAAAAATGTATCTGGACCAATCTCAGCTTGATGGTCCGATATCTTTCCCCAGGCTTCATCAAGTTCCTTATCCTCGATAAATCGGGGGGGAAAAGGAAACTTGTTAACCTGAGAGGAATTTCCAGGAGGAGGTGGAACCTGTTGAGGATCTTTCGAGATGACTACCTCCGGAGAAGGAGTAAGGATTACTAGAGGATCCTGAGCAGATGTTAAAACCTGCTCGGGGGCTTCTTTTACCACTTCGTCCTCGGCAGTTTTAGCTTTAGGAGTATCCTGATCAGGAACCGCCACGACCACCTCTTCCTCAGAAACCTTTTCATGAAGGGTGCTCTGGTCGGACACGACTGGAACACCAGAAGATCTACAGAAAAAAGAGAAGAGAGAGAGAAGGTAAGAAAGATCCAAGGTATGTATATATATGACCTTTTCATTTAATATATATACCTGGTCGATTTTCTGAATTTACCCTTGTAACGCATCGAAGCAAAGTCTGTTGCGCTGACCTTCCTTTTCTTCTCAACCTATTTCACCGATTCTAAATCGGTAGGGTTGGCTAGATCTTGCACATCCACAGATCGGAAGTCAGACGCGATATCCGCGACCATTTGGTCGAGGTCCCTGATCACCGGATCAGTAGATGCAGATTCATCGACCTCCAAAGCGATGGCTTCGGTGAGGTACTGGTAGGTCTTGATTACCTTCTTTGGAAGGTATGACAACCGCCTAATATATCATCAAAAACAATTAGGTGATGAACATCACTTATCTAAAAAAATAATATTATTAATGTTCGGTCTCCTACCTTTGAAAGGTTGACATCCTGTATAGTCGAAGGGGTGGTCGGATCATCAATCGACTCACATCTTTCAGTGACCTTATTGATCCTCAACCCAACTGACTACACATTAAAAAAGGATTTATGGAATACCGATCAGAAATAATATGTACGATAACAAAAAAGAACGGTTTATGTTCTTACCTTAAGTCTTTCAATCCTCTCTTCAGCGGAAACAGCCGCTAAGATCCGAGGAAAACTAGCCTTGTCGCCAAGCTCTCCGGTGCAGATCATTTTGATCCGGCTTCTAATCTCATCAGAAGATAGAGCTGTAAAGGTAAAATAAAAGATTTAAGGATACAGAAATAATCAACTAAGATAGGTAAACTGGTCGGAATCATTAATGGCTTACCATCTTTGGAATCTTTGGTCGTATCGTCACGACCAATGTACCAGAGCATCCGGTGTGCTCGGGCCTTCAAAGGAATAACCCGGCGCGTAGAAAAATCCTTCACTACATGCAATATGTTAGACCCTTGACACTACGAAGCTTGATTGCTTCAGCCCATTTCTTTACTTTTCCCTCTTTTTCTGTAGAGGAGCGCCATCTTGGATTCTCGACCGTCTTTTTACCAGAATAATAAAGGATGTCTTTCTTCGTGATCTTCATATAGAACCAGCTTTTCTTCCATGACGACCACGAAGACTTTGAGTACATAAAAATGTACTCATCGGCTTTTTCGTCATGGAGGCGCAAGGTGCACTCTCCAGGCGTCCCAATCGTCTTCCCAAACTTTGTCATCCTGTAGTAGTACCTGAATAGATCCAGATTTGCTGGAATCCCCAAGTACGCTTCGCAGAGGTAAATAAAGATACTTAGATTGGCGATAACATTGGGAGCAAGATTCACTAATTCAACTCCATAATACTCCAAAACTTTGGGAAGGAAGGAGTGAATTGGTAGCCTAAATCTGCATTCAACATATGCAAGAAAAACAAGGATTTCTCCATCTTCGCCACTCGGAAAATGTTCCCCAACCGCAGATCTCCAAGAAATCAGATCCTTGTTGGGAAGCATCCCGATCTTCTCCAAGCTCTCTAGTTTCTTCTCACTCAAGTCGGAAACCGACCAGTTGGTGATTTGGTCTGACATGATCAGATTTCTTTCAGGTAAGGAAAGAAAAGGAGGTCGGAGGCGGTTTTTACTCGGGAGATGAAGAAGGAAAGTAGGAAGTGAAAAAAACCCTAAGTCCACGAAGGGGTTTTTATAAGCTTCAGAATTTCTAACTGCAATAAGGAGTTACCCAAAAAAGTCCAACAGACACAAAAACTCTGCAATTCCCAAAGCAAGTTCTCAACTTTAAAATGAATACAAACCGCTTCAAATGCCTTTGCATTTAATTAGCGTAAGCCCGATACGACTTCATCGAAAGAAAAGTGTTCACACAACCTATTCATTTAAAGTTCGGGGGCTAGCTGACGAGGATTAAGACCTCTATGTATTATTCTTAATACATAACAGACCATACGTCTTCATGGTTGTAACCTCTGAGGTGCACGACCTCACTGGTCGTAGAGATTCCAGAGGTTACATAATGGGTACCCTGGTCGGACGAAGGCCTAAGCCAAGCTCTCGGCTAGGAGAACTGCTCGTAAAAGATATGAACTGATACTTGAAACTGATTCCAAGTATATTCTTTACCGTATGATGAATGGAGCACGTGAATATTCCATACCATACGACGTTTCTTATCCAGACATACTAACGAAAAACCTCCATGCGGTTATATGTCTCATAGACATATAACCGCCGAACGATTGATTCTTTATCAACCGTCACATGGCTCCGACCAGACGCAACGCTTCACATCAGACGTCTTCTCCGGAAGTAACAGCCACCTCTTCGAGGGCTATTTAAAGATGGAACCTGGACGGATCAAGGGGAGAGGAAGACAAGATAGAGCCATCAGACTAAAGCACAAGCCTTAGATTCGTGTTGTAGGTCTAACATTGTAAAGGAACAAGCAATGTTCTCAGAGCATACTCTGTAAAACCCAGTTCATACTAAATAAAGAGCAGTCCTATTATTTCCTTAGATTTTCCACATCACTTTCTCCTTTTCTTTTCGTAAGATCGACGTCTTGATCGTCGACAAAAATAATGATAAAAACTAGCAAGACTATGAATGCTTCTGATTTGATTAACGTTCACAGTGGTAGGCTAATTCTTAATTGTTTCAGTTTTAGATTCATCTACCTCAATACCTTGTCTAGAAATAATATAGCCTAAGAACACAACTTTATCAGTACAAAAAGTGTAGTTATCAAGATTAACATATAGTTTCTTATTTCTAAGCACTTCTAGCACTTGTCTAGTATGATCAATGTATTCATCCATCATTTTGTTACAGATCAAAATGTCATCAAAGTATACCATAAAAAATTTACCAATGAATGCTCTTAAAATATGATTCATCAATCGCATGAATATACTAGGTGCATTAGATAAACTAAAAGGCATGACTAACCATTCATACAATCTAAATTTAGTCTTAAAAGCAGTCTTTCATTCATCACCAAGTTTCATCCTAATCTAATGGTATCCACTCCTTAAATCAATTTTGGAGAATATAACATCACCACTAAGTTCATCTAGCATATCATCTAACCTAGGAATAAGATATTGATATCTAATAGTGATATTGTTAATGGCACAACAATCAATACACATTCTTCATGTACCATCTTTCTTAGGAACAAGAATTACAAAACAGCGTAAGGATTAAGACTTTCACATACATACCCTTTCTCAAGTAGCCCTTCCACTTGGTGTTGAATTTCTTTGGTTTCCTTCGGATTGGTATGGTATGGTGGATGGTTTGGAAGTGATGCGCTGGGAACTAGATCAATTTGATGCTTTATTCCGCGCAATGGTGGAAGTCCCGCTAGTATCTCCTCCGAAAACACATCCTCAAATAACTGCAAAAGAGAGGAAACACCACTAGGAATAGAGGTTAAGTCGTTAGTTGAAAGCAAAACAGTTGCATCTTTGTACACAAGCACAAAGTGCATCTTTGATGGGTTATTACTCACATCTCTCAAATCTAATTTTGTGCCTAACATAACCAACCCTCCCTCGCTCTTACTTTTTCCTTTCATATTTGGCATGTGGCTCTCACTCAATGATGTGTGAAAGTCACTCTTTTCTTTCTTTTTACCCTCATTTTCAGCAAGTTTCTTTTGCTGAAATTCAGTATGTATCTGACTAGGAGTCATTGGATTAATCTCATTTGTTTTTCCTTTCACTTAAAAGTATATCTATTGAAATGACCATCATGTTGCATACTTCTATCATATTGCTATGGCCTTCCCAACAGTAAATGGTGCACAGTCATAAGTGCCATATCACACTCAATGGTGTCCTCATAATCACCAATCTTGAAAGTAACATGCACCACAAACTGAACCTTCACATCCCCACATTCACTAAACCATTGCACATGATATGGATATGGATGTTTCAGCATCTTTAACCCAAGCTTCTCACACAATTCAACGCTAGCCAACTTATGATAGCTACCACCATCAATAATAAGTTTGATTATCTTGTTGTTTACCATAGCCTGTGTTTAAAACAAGTTGAATCACTACAGATGTGCATCTCCTTCTTGTGTAAGCATGCTCAAATTTTAGTGACTACTAGTGCCTCTCCCGTTTCATAACTCAACACATCAACCCCATCATTGTCATCCGATGTATTTTCACACCTCTTCTTTTCATGACTGAGCTCAACCTCATCTTCACTTGTGGATTCATACTCTCCATCTTCCGTCTCAAGTATAACTCGGTTGTTGGGACATTCCCTAGCTATGTGCCCACGCCCCAAACATTTGAAGTATTGAATTTCTCTACTCTTTTTTGTAGCATCAATTGAAGATGTAGGGGATGGAGCCGTCTTCTTCTCACTTGATGTAGGTGCTGATTTTACAATCAATGATGAACGAGCATTAGTATTTGAACTAGTACTAGCTAAAGATGTACCTCGTCTCAAACTAAAGCGTGCTTTGGTAGCATTAGATGAGGATGATGGAGCTTTCAAGTTGAAAGATGTTGTCCTTTGATGCGACAATGGGTATCTCGATCTTTCGGTAAGATGGATAACTCGATTTGGTAGAGACGACTCTCATGATTTGGCTACCAATCGTACACGACCAATATGCCCGACAATCGCTGAACCAACTCCGAGTTAGTTATCGACCTTGCTAGAAGCACGATCGACTTGACCACGAAGGTCTATTCCTACATGCAATTGAAGAACAAGCAAGAACAAGATAAATAACAATATAAAATTGCAAATAGGATTGAAGCACTAATAAGGTCGGATTCCGAAAAAGGATCTTGACTAATGGTCTAGTCAACACACGCAGAAGATACAAGTTGCAACGAAGGCGAACTAAACATAAACGAAATTCAAGGAAATTCGAGGGCGGCGGCCACTATGTATGAGGAAGAGGGAGGGGCGGTGGTACTGTTCACATGTGAACAGTACTACATGAACAGTATGGGCCTAGGGTTTCTCCGATTTACAAGGCCCACGGCCCAAAATAGGTGACGTAGCACCTTATTTTGATTATTGTGGTGCGTACAGAAGGAATTTGGAGGTGAGGCTGGATCCATTTGAAAGAAGATGAGATAAGCTTTCAATCAAGTACTCGTGGACCTCAAACGGAGTCCGTATGTGAAAGTTATGCTCATTTGAAGTTGGGGATGTCTCTGGAGGCCCAACTGAATTCCAGAACATGTCCAACTTGAACTCTTGCTTGGCCTGGACACAAAGTGATGTGGTACTGCACAAATATACATTTTCATCATTAGGTAGCATCATATAGTTCATATAATACAAAAGGCACCTCTAAAAACGAGCTCACCTGATAATTTAAGTGAAGTGTACGAGCTCTTGTATTTGGAACAGTAAGCATAGCAATTTTGATTGTATCTATAGGGGCCATGTTCCCATCATACCCTTTGCTTATAGTTGTGAATGTATGGATGCGAATGCCAAATGTTGTGAATGTGTGTACTAGTCACTGATCATGGGACTAGTACGATACACACGTAGAGTCTTCAGGTATTTCAAGCCCGGGAGTCCAACAGACACTGTTGGTGTTCGTTTGTGGTTGAGAGTAGAACGATGTGGGGATTCATTTTCGGTGGCGGGTGATCATTTTTATAAAACAAAGAATAAATTCGGCGCGTGAGACGAAGAGACACATCAGAGAGCCGAAGAAGAGACACATCGGGAAGCTGAAGCGGCATTGATGCGTTTAAGATATACATATCACATACACTTCCAACCACAAACCGTCTGTGATACAACATTATCACAAATGGTTCTTGACAAGAATCGTCTGTGAATTATCACAGATGGTTCTAATTAAAAACCGTCTGTGACATCTGCAATTATCACAAACAGTTCTTGTTAAGAGCCATTTGCAAATTATCACAGACAGTTCTTATAAAAAAAACCGTCTGTGATAATTAGGTATCACAGATGGTTCTAGCTTTCGCTAGTAACATAGACGGTCGCGTTTGTAAAATCATCTGTGATAATTACAACACTGACGGTTCTGAAAATGTCCAGTATATATTTCTCTGTAGTAGTGCGCCCCTCAACACACTGAAGACCAATTTGATTTGTAATTAAGTGTCACACAATTTTGATCCATTGCTAGTTTGAAAGCTCAATAATCTTGCGCCGGCGTCGCTCGTCGGAGAGGTGCTTTGCGAACTTGGCGAGCTGCTCCGCGTTGGTGCCCACCCCGGGCACCTCTTCGTACCGACCGGTCTCCAGGTCCACCCGGCAGACGTTCGTCTTGAGAAGCTTTTTCCCGATCTGCACCAGCTTATCCATGTTGGCCTTCGAGCTGTCATCGATCGAGCCCGCGCTACCACTCAATTGATCATACTGTATTTACACAACAGATAATCACCGGTTAATTAAATTCTCAAGTTATAGGTTTCATTACTATTTTAAGATCTGTAGAGCTTTCTTTTGGTGTTTGGGCGCATAGGTATATATACCTGGATGCGCAGGTAATTGTCGCAGGAGCGCAGGGCGCTGAAGAGGACGCAGAGGTGGATGTCGACCATGTCGGCGCTGGCGGAGTTGAACATGTCGACGATGGGAGAAGAGCCGCCCTTGATGAGCCAGTCGAAGATGCCCCACTTGGCGGCGTCCTTGGCGCTGTACTTCACGTGCCGGTTCGACCCGCAGCCGATGGAGATGACCATGAACTTGTCGTAGTCCGCCGGCTTCACCGGGAAGAAATCATGGTTCCCGAGGATGATGTCCTGAGTCACTTGGCCCATCGCGCACAGCGTCTGCACGCACGTACGCCCATGCAGTTTATAGTAAGATATACGGGTTAGAGATTTGTAACTTAATTGTGTGCTGTGCGATGGTGCATGCATGCGGCGGCGAGGCGCTTACGGGGTTGTTGGCGGCGAGGCCGCCGTCGACGAGGTTGAAGACCCTTGTCTCACCTTTGTCGTCTTTCGTCTCGAAGTAGTGCGCCGGGAAGAACGTCGGCGCGGCGGAGGTGCTGATCGAAATGTCCGACAGGAGCGCGTTCTTCCACGGCCGGTGCTTCAACTGATGATCATCAGTACCAGGTTCATGCATGCATGCACATGCATGGAGTTGATTAGAAACCATCAACTTTTTTTTCTTACATTGCGTTAATTACAACACTATATTCCCTCGTAAAAAAATTTACCACTTTTTTCGTGTGCACAGGAAATCAGATACGATTACTATCTATAGCGCAATCAATATATATCGCGACAATGTTGCACTAGTGGTGACAATATAGTTTGAGACTATCTATTTATTTGGTGATTGAAATTATTTTAAGCATAAGTTATCTTTTTTATCTATTAAATCAATATCCAATAATATAACACATCAATCTCTACACAAATTCAATGGTTACAATAAATAATTTAAATTTAAGAAAATTTTAGACGACTTAAAAATAACCTGATATAGTTTTAACTGCTCAGTGATTGGTTAGACGAAATGGTGCTAGTGCGAAGAGCATACTAGCAGCACACCAGTGGACGTGATGAGCTAACGAGGTGGTACCTCAAAGCTCGAGAAAATCGTAGGTTGCAAGTACGCAATGTCGAAGGTCGGGATGACCACATTGGTTAGCGTCCTTTCCAACCTCGTCTCGCCGAGGTACCGACGGAGCATCCAATGGAGGTACTTGCCGTCGTACTTGGGCCCACTCACCTTCCTGAGCGTGCCGCCGATCTTCGACAAGATCCTGTTCCTGCAAAACGGCGATCGAAACATCCTTAAAATAGTCACCATATGCATATATACACAGTGATGAACTGATGCTGCAAGTTTCAGCAATGCTTGATCAGCATGTTTCTTGTACTGATCAGTAAACGTTTCCTCTGAACAGTAAAAAAAACTAGTTTTGTAACTGTATGATTTGCCATGCATGCATGGTTAATTACTTCTGTCGGAAGATTTTGGGCGACCGGTCGATGTAGAACGGCGCCAACTCCTTTGCAGCGAACAGCGGTCGCCCGTTCTTATCTGGAGCTGTGAGCATCACCGTCAGGAGGCCGCCGGTGCTCGTGCCGGCGACGACGTCGAAGTAGTCCGCAATCCTAGCATCCGGCCCGTCCAGTTTCTACTCGGTGACAAAAGCAAAAGTTCACGAGTTATGAGCACCTGACATGTACTACAAAATGAAACGGCAATCTTCTCTGCCTTTGGTAACGAAGCAAAGAAAAGTACACAGCGGCAGTGTTCACTACAGTATATATGCAGTATACAAGTGTACTGCATGAAAATAGTAGATGTACTTATCTCTTACCTGGAGCTCTGCTTCGAGGAACGCGAGGATGGTGGCTGGGATGATCCCTCTGACGCCGCCGCCGTCGATGCTCAGGACGGTTACCAGCTTGACCTTGTCAAGGGAATTCTGGCGTCTAGCTTCTGCAGAACTAGTACTTGCCATTTTGGAGTATGATAACACAAGTCAAGTTATGCAAAAGTGAAGAAGAACAGCATGTGGTAAGGAGCTAGCAGGAAGCTTGTTATATAGACATGTCTGAAACATCTGAAGGAAGAAGCAACAATATTGGCTCAACTACAGGCGTTATACAAAGTCAGACTAAGGGACAAAAGCCAACTAATCCTGAATATTGTTAAGGGTATCCAACGCCTTGGATACAAAGATCAAACCTGATCTAGAAAATAGACATTGCAAATATTTGATATTTGTATTTAGCAAATTATTGACGCATGCACCTCTTATACTAACTACAATATTGAACAGATTATGTAAAGAAAGAGAAGGTACCTGGAAGTCTGGAATGCAAGCAACAAATTGTTTCTCTCATTACCTTCGCATGCACTTGAAAAATTCTAAATAGGGTGAGCAACTCATATAAACAGCATATATATGCCATATTGAATGTTGTTGGTGTTAACAAACAACAGACATGTTTATGTCCAAATATTTCAAAGTTTGTCTTTTTTCCACTTATAAAAAATGTATTAATGTTTTCTAAGTATGTATCTTTTAATCATCAGAAACGTGTCTTCTTAAGAGACTAAGTTTAACCGGAAACGACTGCAACTTTATAACCATAAAAGCCAACCGAAAACGTGGTTCAGAAAAGTGTCTTCTTAAGGGACTAAGTACAACCGAAAAAGACTCCAACTTTATAACCACAAAAGCCGACCGAAAACGTGGTTTAGAATAAGGTTGAGGAGTAACACCTTCCAGCTAATAAGATGTAAAGTTACACGCACTAATATTATCTCTCCTTTTCTTAACATTATCTCCATAAGCTAGTCAAGAAAAACATGAAAGAGAGAAAACATACAGCTATACTCAAGGATAAATAAGGAGTTACGAGTTGTGATTTGTGAATGATCAAACTTAATAAGATGTGAGCGTGTGCTGTTCATTGACTTCTTTGAACCAGGTCGGTGTTTGTTGAAAATGAGGGCAATATTTTAATTCCAGATTTTATTATAAGGCAAATATTACAAAAGACTAATGATGCATAAAACAGTACTGATAGCAGACAACTCATTGTACTTCATAATATATGAAAACCAGGATGTAAACAAGTCAATCAATCACACAGTAGACTTACAGATGGGTCTGATGAAGAGCAGGAAGCAGCGCAGATTCGATGCAGTGTAGAAACGTAGATGTCGCAGTGCAGCAAGCGGTCGCGCAGATGCGCTGCCCAGAAACCTTATTGCCGCCCCCCGTGCAGGTCTTCACGGCAGCAACGGCTCGAAGGTACCACTCCCCTTCTTCACGGTGCACGCCGAGAAGAAGAGTCGGCGAGGTTCAGACGGCGCAATACAACAGCACAGATTTTAAGAAGCAGCTATTTACCCACTGGTAACTGCCTGTCATCATCTGTGTGTGTTTAGCCAAAGCCCTCCTCGTGTCACCCTCATCCATGTGTCACATGTTTCAAGGAGTGGCAAGAACTCCACCTTATATGTTGGTTACCTCCACGTTGCCTTAGCAATATAGTACTAAACCATAAATGCTTTGGAATTATAGAAAATAGGTCTCAGGTATATGGGCCAATTTCCAACAGTGTTGACCATAAAATGAATTTGAGATTCTTAGCCTGTGTGTTGAGTGGAACAAAAAGAAACTAAGCTATTGGAGATTACTTATTTTTTTATCGCAAGTTGATGAAGTTGGTTTGACATTGGTCCCATTTTAGAAATCTAGCGGTTTTGCATGTAGCAAGTACAGCAAATGTTTGGTTTACTTCTCTTTCTTTCACATGGTAGTGTGGGGCAACACGACCAATGACAGCAGGATATCCAAAGCAAATAGTAAGCCCAGTCACCAGACAAGGACGTCTTTGAAACCAGCTCCAAAAGCCAAAAGGTAAAATTGGATAAATAACATCACAATTTCGTATTATTAGCTATAAGACACCTAAATTTCATATTTTTGACAAAATACACTACAAAAATATACATATCTGCTATGGAACACTGATTACAATATCATTTATGGCCGTATAGGAGAGAGAAATTTGAAAAAGATTTGGGTGCCTGACCAAACGGCTATCAGGAGTGGTGGTGGTTGAGGCATTGCAATGTTGTCTTCTTGCATACCAACCGGCCTGCGGCTGGACCTGGACATGGTGAAAAGGCGGCAGCGATGCTGGGCGCGCACTCTGCTGTGCCTGGTGAAGTCGTCGCCGTCGTCGACGCTATCAGAGGCGTCCAACTCGGCTGCAGCGGCGATGTTCGTGTCGCTGAAGCGCGCACGCCGCGAAAGCGGCAGAACCAGATGTACAATGAAGTTGTCTCGCTGCTCACATGTAACAGCCCAATTTTCAAATTCAGTATAAATCAAAATTTATTTAAAGTTTTGTGGTTTTTTTCTGGAAATTTTGAAAGCTTTTATAATAATTTTAAAGTCAAGAATAAAATTATTTGCAAAGTTAAAAGCCAATATAAAGTTGGAAATAATTTTATTAAGTCCAAAATAAGAATGGGAATTTCTGTGAATTTTTCCATAATTTTTGGAGTTATTTTGCTATTTTCTAAAGCCTAAATGAATTATCAGAATTTAAACAAATAGAAAATCAATAGAAAATACAAAACCAGCTTTGGGCCGAAACCCAACGGCTCCGGCCCAAAAGCCTTCCAGCAGCGACGGCCGCGATCGCCGCGACGCCCACGCCCGCGCCGCCCCTCTCTTCCCGTCCGATTCAAATCGGACGGCCCTCACTACTCCACACCACCCACTCCTTCCTCACCGTCGGATCAAAATCCAACGGCTCGCACTCGTCTTCTTCCCCGCCTTCTTCTCCGCGCGTTCAAATCCCACGACCGCCATTATCGCACGTGCCCGAGCTCCGCTAACGGCCATCTCGAACGTCTCCGACACCCCCGCGACGTGCGCACGAGATCCACCTCGTCGCCGCACACGACTCGCACGATCCCCACGCCCTCTCCCCATTCTGCGCGACGGTTCCACCCACGCGCCCAAAACCGCCGCCGCACACCCCACGTCGCCCCGCCACCTCCGGCCTCCCCTTGCTCTATAAAAGGGAGCCCCGTGAGCCCCTTCTCCTCCTCCATCTTCTACCCGCACTCACTCTCCCTCTCTCGCACTAGCGTCGCCGGAATCGCCTGATCAAGCTTCTCCGCCGCGCCCGCCTTCTTCTCCGATTCCGGCGCCTCCGTTGAAGCTTCGTCCTCTCCGTCACCACCCTCGGCATCGCCAGCGTCCCGCGAACCCGGTGCGCACCACCTCGTCACCGGAGGACCTCGGGAGCACCGACTTCACCGTCACCCGTACCACGCCGCCGCCAAACCTCCCCGCCGACGACCATAAGGCCTCGCCCCGCCGCCCCGAGGTAGCGCATCAGGAACCCCGTAACCCCCTCTCTCTTTTGGTACCATCCGGGCCCCTCGCCGGAGGCCCTAGCGCCGACGAGGTAATCACCGAGCCGTCGCCGGCATTGGGCTGACGTGGCACTGCCACGCAGTCGCCACCTCGGCAAAACGTCCCGCGTGGCGCCATGTCATCGCCACACGAGTTCCCGTGTGGCCGGTTCACCGCGCCAGGCTTTCCTTAGCTCGGTGGGCTTGGTTCACCGTGAGCCGAGCCACTGCCACGTGGGGCCCGCATGTCAGAAATCATTTTAATTCTTTTAAATTTCGAAAATCCCTCGCTGGCGTCAGCAATGCGCAATAAGTAGATTTTTCAGTAGAAAAATAATTCGGGAAATTCAATTAAATTTCAGATTTAGGTCTTAAACTTCTAAAATTCATAACTTTTGCATATGAACTCCAAATTGAGTGATTCAAATTGCAAAATTTATATAAAATTATAATATAGCTAACTAAACCAAAATATTTCAATTTAAAGTTATTTTGAACTATTTTTTTGAATTTATTTGAATTTGAATATTGAATTTGTCGTATTTTCGCGTATAGAATTCGACGACTCCGGAGAGTTCGATCAAACTGAAGCTTTAGAATTCCAAGACATCGACCAAGGCAAGTTACACCATTGACCATATTGCCCCCAGTATTTTAAGTTATTTTCAGTCTTTAAATTCTTTATCGCATGCATATGTTGTTATGAATATTTTAATATCCTGTTTTACATATAGTTAATTCCATGTGTTATTGTATGGCCAATTTGAATATTGTATCTGACTACCTTGATACCCTAGGCAAGATTTTACCAAAATTAAATATATGCTTAGCCAAGCTTAGTTCACATTTACAGAATTTGGGAGGGTTTGCACCAAATTTCTACAAATTTGTTTCAAACTTGATGTGGTGGTATTGTCTTACCACATGGGTTTATAAATGGAGTTTCATTCAAAATAAAATCAAAAAATGGGTTTGGACTTGGGCGAAATGGTCGGAATGGTGGGTGCAGGTTTATGCACGGGATTGATCTGGTTAAGATTAAGGCCCATGGTTTGATGGAATGACGCCCAAGTCAATTGAGGACCGGTCTTTGAGCCGCTTAATGTTATGCCTTAACCGTACTACCACATGTCCTGTATGGGCAGGATTTGGCTAATTAATTTGTGATGTTCTAGTATAATTATGTCATGTGATTATGTGGGTGTCGGTTAGACGTTTTATTCCCACTTGGTGCAAGAGGGGGCTTCCGGAGGATGGTTAGTCCGAATGGGCGAAACCTTAGCGGGCATGAATATATTAGGACAGAACATTGTAAAGGCCTCATGGTAATTGCTCAGTTACACGCCTACGGAAGCGTGAATTAGCCGACATAACGAGCATGTCACCTCGTGTGGGTAAAGTTGTACCAACTCTGCAGAGTAGAAACTATTCGAATAGCCGCGTCCGCGGTCATGGACATGCTAGTAGGGCCACTTAAAGTTAGAATTGTTTTTGGTTTTTAAAACACTTTATTAAATACCGAGGATGGTTAGTCCTTATGAAAAATTGGGCGGGAGGCCAAGTGTTAGGAGGGGATCCTTCACTTTATTATTGGAGGTTATCCACATTATCTCATTGTCATTTTAAAATATGATTTGTCATTTTAAAATATGATTTTAGCCATAGTATGAAACTGCTTTAGAAATTACTATGTCTATTTAAACTGAAAGTGCTGTTTATGCAAAACAACCCTAGCCATACTCACTTGTTTCCCTATGCATGCATTTAAATTCAATATTGGGTGTAACTTGCGAGCACGGAAGTTGTGCTCATCCTTGCTGAATAAATCTTATTCAGGAGAAGACTGCTATCTTGACGGTGAGGACCGGACGAGTAGGCCTTTTGACCCAGACGATTGTCGGTGGCGCATCGTGTGGCTCCCACTATTATTATGTTTCCGCTGTGTTTATCATTTGACTTTTGATATTGTTATTCAGACTCATTGTATTAAACAATTATTTAATTAATGTCATTTATGCTTTCGTGATATGAATGTGATATCCTTTTTGCGAGACTGTGTACGCTGGAAATCCTGGACCGGTGTTTGAACACAGAGAATTCGGGATCCTTCGTTCCCGGGTTCGACATCACATCCATCCACCCCTCTATCTTCCCCATCAAGAAGAGCCCCAAGACGGCCTCGTGGCAACGTTCGACCCCTCCTCCCGCTGTTCACCGTCCTCGCCGTCGCCGCAGCCGCAGAGCCCATCCGCGAGAAGAAGCGCCGTCACCGGTGCCGGTGGCGGTGTGTTTGGGAGTTCCGCGACCTGGCGCCATCACCAGTGAGCCCCGACACTGCCGATGAGACCGGTGAGCTCGACTTTGACGACAATGGCTTTGACACCGAGTCCATTCTCGATGTCGACGAGGCCGCAGCCGACAGCTCGCGCAGAGGGCATTGACGACATCATGGGCAGCCTCACAGTCGAGAACAAGACAACCACCATGTCTGACGACTCCATCTTGTCCAGCTCCGGCATACACCCCTACCTTAGGAGCCTCATGGCAGCCGGTTCGAGCTTGGCCAAGGGTTTCGGCATGGCGGCCAGCCCAACCTCAATCGTGCCCCCTCCTCCCGGGTGCTCAGCCCGAGAGGAATCAGAGCGCCATGCTGTCATTGCCGCCGAGCTCCACCAAGCACAAGTTGTAGGAACGTTAATGACAATCAGAGAAGGGGTGAATGATTGTAATCCACAGCAGAAACTTCTTCCTCTGGTCTACTATTTTTTTAATTGTGCTAACTGCCAACACAACAATAAAACAAAGAGCAAACACAGAGCAAACAATAACAAAGAAATATTTGTCTCTCTCCTAGTACTATAGCTAATCAATGCATGTTTGACTTGCTTCTCCTGTGCATGTGTAGCAACCAGCCAAGCAATAAAACGTCACTTTCAATCGTGTATCAATCTTAGTTCATCAAGTTTAGCAGTTACATCCTCAAGTTGAACCAAGGTTGATGCATTAATTGTTCTAGCAGTCTCCAGCTCAGAGTGTAAAACTTGACAAGACTCACAAGATTCATCATCAGGAATAGAAGCTCTAAGTCTATTAATTTCAAAATTTAAGCTTTCAACAAGACTATTATTTTCTTTTAGTTTCTTTTTAGTCTTTTTCAATTCAATAGCAATTTTAATCAAACCATCTGCAAGCTCATCATATGATGGTCTTACCTCATCGGGATCACTGTCATCTTCGTCGTCGTTGTCATTTCTTGCCATGAAGCACATGCCCGTGAAGTCGTCGTTGTTCTTCTTCTTACCTTTAGCATCATTATTGTCGTGGTCGTTGTCATCGCAACTCTCATATTCCACATCACTTAGATCAAGATGCTCGATAGCCGAAAGTAACTTTTTAGCTAATTTCTGACGAAAATTGTCACCCTTGGTGTTGTTGTTCTTGGATGGCCGACGACGGTAATTCTTGTCATCCTTGATCACCTTCCCCTTGAGTTTGGGACAATCCACCTTAATGTGACCTGGCTTGTCACACTCATAGCACCTGATCGAACTTGATATACCATCTCGCTTCCTCATCCTTATGTTATTAAGTGCCTTGTATGTCCGTGAGGAGATCAACACCAAATCCTCTTCAGGGAGCTGTTCGAACTGTTCATCTGAAAAAGAAGACAAAGCAGACAAAGAAAAAGAACTCGACGAAGCAGCCTGCATGGGGTTAGTCATAAGTGCTAAAGATAAAGATTTATCAATCTTAGATGGCAAAGCTTCCATCTCATAGGTTTTCAATCTAGAGAAAAGATCATCCATGGTTAAAGTATCTAGATCGATAGTTTGATTGATAGTTGTGACAACCATCAACCACTCAGAACCTAAAGATCTCAAAATTTTGGTTGCATTATCTTCATCAGTAGGAATAACATTAACACCGCGCAAATTACTCAATATTTTCTCAAACCGAGTAAAAAGATCATCAATAGATTCACCAGGCTTCATAGCAAAATCAGAATATTCTTTTTGATAAAGATTTTTACGCATTTTCTTAATTTTAGTGGTTCCTTCATGATAATCGCAAAGAGTCTTCCATATTAAGTGGGCGGAATTAATATGAGCTACACGATCAAATTCTTTGCAAGAAATCCCTTGAAACAACAGGTTACGAGTTTGGGCATTTAAATCAACATCAGTTTTATTTATATCAGTAACAGCAACATGAACCACATAAGGTTTAGAAACTTTATTCCAAACATCACTACCTTGCGCCTCAATGTAGCCCTGCATACGACACTTCCAAAACGCAAAGTCAGTACCATCTAGTATGGGGAGACGATTCATATACCTCTCTGACACGATAGCAACCTCGCTCTGATACCACTTATAGAAACGTTAATAACAATCAGAGGGGGTGAACGATTGTAATCACAGCAGAAACTTCTTCTTCTGATCTACTGTTTTTTTTTAAATTGTGCTAACTGCCAACACAACAATAAAACAAAGAGCAAACAATAACAAAGAAATATTTGTCTCTCTCCTAGTACTATAGCTAATCAATGCATGTTTGACTTGCTTCTCCTGTGCATGCGTAGCAACCAGCCAAGCAATAAAACCTCACTTTCAATTGTTCTTCTCTCTCCTGGAAAAACCAACAAAGCTGCTGCTTGCTTCGCTTTTGCTTCTGCTGTGCACAAGCTCCACGTCTGCTACTGTGCTTAGGATGAAGCGAGAACCAAGACGCGCTGCCGTCGGCTAGAACCTCGCCTGATGCCGAGAGACACCTCCTGCCAAAATCACCAACTCCCTGTGCATCTGCAAGAGCCCATCTAATGTACAGCCACCCTAGCTTCTCACGTAATGCAAAGCCCTCACGTACAGAAAAATCTCTAGATGAGTATTCTATTCTCACATATGAACAAAAGCAACAGCCACCAAAAGCATATCACATCAATCAACGATTGCCATACCAGCTCTTACGTAATAAACCACGTGAAGAAGAAAACCAACTACTGCATGTAACAGCCGCCGGCCCTAACCCTTTTTTTCTAATTTCCTTCGTGAACGGCCGCCTTACACAGCCGAACTTCCAATCCCTTTTATATGTCAGCAATCATCAACCCTAAAGCCTTCTAGTGTTGGCACCTAATCACCCACGTACGGTCCACTAAAATTCTAAGGCCCAATACATGGGCTTTTACACCAGATTACAAAATCAATTTTGAACACTCCAAAATCATCACATGTTGTAGCCTCCGGACTGCACATCCGTAGCTCCAACACGCATCATCCATCTTTGATCTTCACGTGCTCCAACTCGAGCCCGACCGTCTCCTCCAGCATCATCGACCCTCTGGACCATGACTTCGTACCAAGCCATCTCCCGGTCACCGCCGTAGACCACGATCGCCTCCGAGTTACCCTGCACATGCAAAGACCAAAACACCCTCTTTTTCCGGCACAAGTTCGTCCCAACTTGACCGACATAAGTCCACACACGCAACACGTCTCAAATAACATCAGTACCCAACATTGCCAATTATTCATCATTAAAATAATCTAGACCTGGCCACATGGTCTAACACAAGCTCAATTCTTTGGTGAGACAATCCAACTTCCGTTCACGTCACATTGTGTTCTATCACTTCCTCCTCCACCTCCCAAAATTAATTTCAGTTTCGTGCACACAGCTACTGGGAATCGATGTTCTTCCTCTCCGGTTTCATCAAGATTCCCCGCCATCGTTCATCATCGTCGGTAATTAAGCTCCTGCCCGTTAAACTCACACCACAAAATGACCATCTCTCCTTCATTTTGACACTCGATGTTGACACGGCTACCAACACCTGTCCGCCACAGCCCCTTCCATCGACGTCAAAATGCCTCCAACGCATATCTCCCCGAACCACCACCATCACAAGATTCCTCACGTCGCGAGCATTCCATTTTGCCCAACCCCAACCCGAGCCGCTGCTTAATGGTGGTGCTCTCTCCCTCTGTTTCGTTCTCTATTCGGAAGGAAGAGACCTTCCCTCTCACTTATACTCTACGACAAGTGGACTCATGTATAAAGATTTAATTTAAAATAAGAAATAAAAATTAAGAAGGGTTATTCTTCATTTTTTTTCCTAGTCATTTCCATGTGGGCCTACCAACTGGACCAAGCGATCCGAAAGGCAAAACCAACAATTCGTCGACCTTCTCTCTCCTAACTTTGCCAAAAATGATATTTTAATGACACTGATGCCCTACAGTAAATAACTACATTTTTGTAGTATCTTTCGGCAATGACACAAAATTTAGGTGTCCTACTAGCCAATTTTGCCAAACCAAAAATGGTAATCATCAGTTGTATCTTTACATAAGCTGACAGCAGGTCCAGACATGGACATCTTCGAAAATTCTGATCTATAGTACAGGTAAGTAGGCACTTTGTTTCTCTAGTATCATTGCACAGGTTTTGGTCCTTCAACAATACAAATATTCAGTTCAGTAGGCACATTATATATTACACCATTTTTTAACATCACGCCAGTAGTGATGGGAAAAACAGATAGTAGAACAGCGATGGCACAACTGTGAATCTGGCATTCAATCTGTTAGACACGATACTTGCATTACAAGTAACCAGCAAATCAGGCTGATTGACACCATAGATGTCCACAAGCTTTTGAGGGGCTTGACTGACTTTTATCTGGCATTGAAATAACAATTCGAGCACCTTGCTTGGAGTTTGAACTCCAGTATAGGGATCTCCTTTATAATTGTTAGATTCAGTTGACCCAGTATTTCCAGTCCATTTTTCCATTGGAACACCAAAATGAGAAACTTGGGAATCACGGGACAAAGCATTTGCCGCCCTCTTTAGAACATGAGATTCCTTGTTGGCATTGAAATTGCTGAATCTGCTTGATTGTGCTTCCAAAATAGCCCTTCGAGCCTGCTCAATTAATGGATTTTCTTTCATACCACTAGGCCTAACACCAGGATGTGGATTGCCAGAATTTCAAAAGGAAGCTTCTGAAGAAAGAGCCAGTCTATTGTTTATCACTTGCTGCCTTGATAATTCGTTCACCCTCAGCCTAGATTCTGCTGCAATGTGCCGTGAACCTTTATTATGCATCTGTTCATTCAAATGCCATAACAATCAAAGAATGTGTGGTCACGACTCACAATGTTCAACAAGATGAATCACAAAAGAGGTGCATAATAAAGAACTGATCCCAGGTTTCTGATCACCAAATATACTTCCTAAAGAAGCACTCCACAATAAATCCATGCGCTATGCAGAGATTTTTAGACCAAAGGACCAACTTGGCCCCCAGTTCCTTTCTTTGAAAAAGAAACTGCATAGTGTGCCCTACAGAGCTATATGACCAAATGACTACATTTTTTAGGACAAAATAACTGACTGACACAAAATTGACACGGAAAAATACACCAACGGTCCACGTAGCATGTTTTTTTAATGCATATTGGCGTTAATGCAAGAACTTCCACAAAACAGCTTCATGAGCATGATTAGCACGGTCCCTTGAGGGTGGGATTATCCTAGACGCCAACAAGCGACAACGATCGTGGCACAGAATTTCAATATGATGGAATAGCTTCACATCGCACGACAAAATAGCGTTCCATCGCTAATCCTTTTCATCAAAACATCTATTTCATCTTACACAGGAGAGGCCGCCTTTTCTGCTCCTCAACAGTTGAAGCGACAGATATCGTGACTCGATCACCCAAATCATAGTAAATTGGCAATGCAAGGCACACAATAATTGATTAGTGTAGATTGTATCTTCAACGAGGCAATTCCCTCACTAATGCATCGTTAGTTCATTTCAACCTCTTGTTGTTGGACTATTAAAAATATCTTTTTTATTTTTTATTAAAAACCTACTCTTAGTTGGACAAGAAACCAGTGCTGATTCAACTACAACATGTACATATTTTCACAGTGGTGTGCAGATCACGTTTAGGTTAAAGTACAAGGCCTGCATATAATATTCCCATCAAGCAATTGGGGAAATGCTACAAAGCATGGAAATGTGCCTATCCTAATTTTGAAAGAACCAATGTGGGAGAATAGAATGGAGAAAAATACTAAAAAAAAGTCAATTAAATAGTTTCAGATTATCCTATATCTTTGCCTACACGCCTTGGATACAAGGATCAAACCTGATCTAGAAAATAGACATTGCAAATATTTGATATTTGTATTTAGCAAATTATTCACGCATGCCCCTCTTACTTATAAGTTTTCTACAATATTGAACAGATTATGTAAAGAAAGAGAAGGTACCTGGAAGTCTGGAATGCAAGCAACAAATTGCTTGTCTCATTACCTTGGCATGCACTTGAAAATTCGAAATGGGGTGAGCAACTCATATAAACAGCATATGCCATATCCAGTGTTGTTGGTGTTAACAAACAACAGACATGTTTATGTTCAAATCATGGTTATTAAGGCGGTAAGGCGAGGTGAGGCGAGGCAACCCACCCCCCTCACACCTTTGAAGCGGTAAAGCGTAAGACGAGGCGACACCTTACTCACCTCCTAAGGCGACAGTGCAGAGCAGCCACAGAAGATCCCGGCAGCAGCACAACTCTGATTCTTTGGCCGCAGAAGATCATGGCTGCCCGCTTGACCCCGGCTGCCCCTTTTCCCCCAGCCCGGCTGCTTCGCTTCGCACGCCACTCCCGCTTCGCTTCGCCCGCCTCCATCCATGCTCCTTCACCCGCGCCGCCTCCTCAGGCCTCCCTCAGCGTTGGGCAGCGCCGCCTCCTCCGGTCCTCCCTCAGCATTAGCGCCGACCCACGTCACGCCACCTCCCCTCCCCCTCTTTCTCTCCAGCTCTCCCTCCCCCTCCGCGCCCCTTTGCCCGAGCCGGGGAGGGCGACGCCGAGATGGAGGTGCCGCCGCCGCCGCCTAGGGTTCAGGGTGAGTCTTCAGCTCTTCGGTCTTCGCCCTCTCCTCTTTCCCCTTTCTCTCGCAACCTCGGATCGGGTCCAGCAGCCTCGTGCTTTAGTCAGCAGCCTAGCACAAGGTCTGAGGCGACGCCTTAGAGACGCCTTGCACCTGAGGTGGACGCCATACGCATATGCGGCAAGGCGGCACGACACCTTGAACCCCGGCAGCGCCTTTCCGTTTAGGCGACGTCTAAACAACGCCTTAATAACCATGGTTCAAATATTTCAAAGTTTGTCTTTTTCTCTACTTATAAAAAAATGTATTGATGTTTTCAAAGTATGTATGTTTTTAATCATCAGAAAAGTGTCTTCTTAAGAGACTACGTTCAACCGAAAAGGACGCAAGTTTGAAAACCATAAAAGCCAACCGAAAACGTGGTTTAGAATAAGGTTGAGGAGTAACACCTTCCAGCTAATAAGATGTAAACTTACAAGCACTAATATTATCTCTCCTTTTCTTAACATTATCTCCATGAGCTAGTCAAGAAAAACATGAGATTGAAAAAACATACGGCTGTACTCAAGGAAAAATAAGGTGTTACGAGTTGTGATTTGTGATAATGATCAAACTTAATAAGATGTGAGCGTGTGCTGTTCATTGACTTCTTTGAACCAGGTCGGTGTTGACCATAAAATGAATTTGAGATTCTTAGCCTGTCTGTTGAGTGGGAAAAAAAGAAACTAATCTATTGGAGATAACTTTTTCTTTATCGCACGCAATTTTGTGCTTGGTTGATGAAGTTGGTTTGACATTGGCAATTTTTTTTTGAAATAATATTATTTTTAAAAAGAATTTATACAAATAAATAGTCGATTTTTTTAACAAAACTAGGCTATTGTTGTCATTTTAAATGACGAAATTGTCCTGTCACCATTACAAATAGCAACAGTAGCCTAGAACGGTGCGAAGAGGTCTATGTCACCGGTTGAAATTGCGACATAGCGCTATCGCCACTCCAACTGGCGACAGACCCTATCGCCATTTCAACTAGCAACAGGGACCTTTGTCTATTTTTGATCACATATTTTGTGGATAAATCACAATGATATTACAAAATATTCAACACAATATCATCATATTTTTTGTCAACAAATCACAATGATATTATAGAACATTCAGCGCAACATCCTCACATATTTTATCGACAAATCACACTGATATTACAAAACAATCAGCACAACGTCGTCACCTAGTTTTTCGACAAATCAAAATGATATTACAAAGCATTGAGCACCACATATTTCAACAAGACGAACATTTCCCATGGCCGCGACCTCAGTGTCCGCCATGTCGACCGCCTCGAGTGGGGCGGTCGAATGAGGTCCCTACGACGCCGTTCGGACTGACAATGTCTCCTTCATCCTGTGGATTCCTCGTATGACATTTATTGAAGGTGTGCTCAAACTCTCTGCAAATGGAGCACTTCTTCGTACGACATCCGGCTTCTGCTTCGTCCATATTATTCCTGATACGTCGTACCTGCCACCGACCAACTTTTCCCTTCAGCCTATCAATGTTCGCGGCCCAGATAATTTGCTCCCAAGTCAGATGGCCATTGAAATGATCAACCACGTCATAACCATACAACTCTGCACTCCAGGTTTGCATCACCTCCTACTTGTTGAAATAATCAGAGAGGTACTGGCTAGGATGCTGCGCTACCATCGAACATGTGGCCATGACATGTGAGCAGGATCTATGCAGAAGAAGATGCTTGTTGCAAGTGCATACGCATCTAACGTTCACTCATGGTGATCCTCTCTAGGTTCGTCCCGCAACGCCCTTTATCCAATATCTCGAAGCGAAGCTCCCTTGTACCCATCTTGAATGCCCGATGCATCTCACCTTTCTTGCTCTTCTCCTCCATTTACTTGGTGATCATGATGGAGTACAATGCTCTATCATTTGCCATGGTGAGAGACGCGTTGTTGTTTCTGTCAACAAAATAATTTGTGGTACCGTGGAGAATTGCCTTCACAATACCAACTAAAGGGAGGCATCTGGCGCTGTGTATGACCCAATTGTACACATCGGCTAGATTGGTTAGTGAGGGAATTGCCTCGTTGAAGATACAATCTACACTAATCAATTATTGTGTGCCACTCCTGTCATGTAGCAACGACCACTTCTTCTTAGACTCATACTTAATCCAGTTCAAAAAAACATCACGCCATTAGTGATGAGAAAAACAGATAGTAGAACAGCGACGGCACAATTGTGAATCTGGCATTTAATCTGTTAGACACGATACTTGCATTACAATTAACCAGCAAATCAGGCTGATTGACACCATAGATGTGCAACAATCTTTTGAGGGGCTTAAATGACTTTTATCTGGCATTGAAATAACAATTCGAGGTTTCAGGTTGAGCAATTAAAACATTGCATCCAGAATGTCTTCTTAAATGATTAAGTGAGGCAGATGTTAGGATCGTCTTCATCCGAATCAAACTCAACCTGTCATCCAGCAATGGATGTTTAATAGATAGGATGGTTGTAAAATGTGTAGAATACAAATGCTGGTATAAATTTGGATTATAAAGAGCAGGAAAGGAGCCATTTTCTGTGGGGCCTCGGGTCAAAAAGTTTATGTATTACATCTACTGATGCCACTTTCTCTGTCTGCCATGGAAGTGTGATGTACACTATGAGGCTTGAGCCTTGAACTGTAAACAAGCATAACAACAGGGCATCCTTCACTCATAAAATCAACTTAAATTGTGCCTTAGCAAAATAGACTATAGAGCACTATAACAGCAAAAGAATCAGTCTTGTATATGTTGTCTTCTAACAGTGACATAACAAAAGAAAGTACCAGACCAAAAATACTCACATTTTCATCTATGTACCATCTTCCATGGCAGTCCCGTTTCCAGCCCGAACACTTTTGAACCTGAGTTCTTGCTCCTGGCATTTTTGGAGATCTGTTTGCCACTCTGAAAGCACCTTGCTTGGAGTTTGAACTCCAGTATAGGGATCTCCTTTATAATTGTTAGATTCAGTTGACCCAGTATTTCCAGTCCATTTTTCCATTGGAACACCAAAAGGAGAAACTTGGGAATTGGGAATCACGGGACAAAGCATTTGCCGCCCTCTTTAGATCATGAGATTCCTTGTTGGCATTGAAATTGCTGAATCTGCTTGATTGTGCTTCCAAAATAGCCCTTCGAGCCTGCTCAATTAATGGATTTTCTTTCATACCACTAGGCCTAACACCAGGATGTGGATTGCCAGAATTTCAAAAGGAAGCTTCTGAAGAAAGAGCCAGTCTATTGTTTATCACTTGCTGCCTTGATAATTCGTTCACCCTCAGCTTAGATTCTGCTGCAATGTGCCGTGAACCTTTATTATGCATCTGTTCATTCAAATGCCATAACAATCAAAGAATGTGTGGTCACGACTCACAATGTTCAACAAGATGAATCACAAAAGAGGTGCATAATAAAGAACTGATCCCAGGTTTCTGATCACCAAATATACTTCCTAAAGAAGCACTCCACAATAAATCCATGCGCTATGCAGAGATTTTTAGACCAAAGGACCAACTTGGTCCTTTCTTTGAAAAAGAAACTGCATAGTGTGCCTCTACAGAGCTATATGACCAAATGACTACATTTTTTAGGACAAAATAACTGACTGACACAAAATTGACACGCAAAAATACACCAACGGTCCACGTAGCATGTTTTTTTAATGCATATTGGCGTTAATGCAAGAACTTCCACAAAACAGCTTCATGAGCAAGATTTAGCACGGTCCCTTGAGGGTGGGATTATCCTAGACGCCAACAAGCGACAACGATCGTGGCACAGAATTTCAATATGATGGAATAGCTTCACATCGCACGACAAAATAGCGTTCCATCGCTAATCCTTTTCATCAAAACATCTTTTTCATCTTACACAGGAGAGGCCGCCTTTTCTGCTCCTCAACAGTTGAAGCGACAGATATCGTGACTAGATCACCCAAATCATAGTAAATTGGCAATGCAAGGCACACAATAATTGATTAGTGCAGATTATATCTTCAACGAGGCAATTCCCTCACTAACGCATGGTTTAAAAAAACTGTACACCATGAACCCCATGGGCTATCTAGCTATCCATCAGTTAAACTAGCTAGATGGTTAAGTAAAGGAGGAGCTGGGACTTAGGGAGATGGGTGTTCGCTTACGGAGAGCATGAGCGGCGAGTCGAGGACGGGGCGGTGGGGGCAGACGAGGCAGGCGAACTTGCCGTTGGAGAGCCTCTTGAAGGAACCGGATGCAGACGGGGAGGAGGAGGCCGAGGCGGAGAGCATGAGGTCATCGAGGCGGCGCTTCCGCTGCTGCGACTCACGCGCCCAGCTGTCGCCGCCGAACACGCTCATGCCGGTTTGCTCGTCGCCACCGCCGCCGCCGGGAGGAGGAGGGGTTTCTGGTTCGTCTCCGCCCGGACCGGACCGGATTTGGGTACTGTAACTCCACTTGGGCTTAGCAGAGAACTGGCTACGGGCCTACAATGGCATACTGGGCTAGCATCTGGGCTGGGCTAATGAACTACAACAATGATACGACTGGGCTCTTTCTTCGCCCAAATTGTCAAATGGGATAGCAAAGGGAAGGCCCACTTACGACCACGATTTTCACACCAGAAAAGAGTTCTTTTGGGCCTTTTGGCAAATGACAGTTAGCTTGTGGCCGAGTTGGCAAATTGGCAATGCTATTATACACAGACAGGCCAATTCTCGATTTATGTTCTTTTTATATTATTTTTTAAGTTTCATCCATGTTCTTCAACCATCACTACAGAAAGATTAGAGCATAGAACACAAGATTATTAAACTTTGGAAAAAAAAGAAAACATGAGAGAGAATGGGAAACTGAGATGTTTATTTTACATAGAATTTACGCAAACTCTTTATGCTCCAAACGCTCACGTTAAATTCCAAGGAAAAATTGTGGTAGTTTAAAAATATTTTTCGAAACATCAATACTGGTATTATCAATCATGACCAGTTGAGCGTTGTTGGTTAATCTTACTTATATGGCACTTTCCCACTCTCCCACCAAATTTTTTGTGTTATACTTATATTATTTATTGATTTTTCGGGATTTGATCTTTTAATCTCTTAGTGCTAAATAGGTATTGCGATAACCAATTGTCAAGGATGCAGAGTAGATTGAGTTGTGACCTGTAAGGAGGGCATATCGGCTCCTGAAGTTTCAACTATCGTGAATAAATTTCCTCGTCAAGGCAACTATGGTGCTCGCGAACCACTTGCCATAGTACATCCTTGAGAAAATGAAAGGACAGCAAGTCTATACCAGAGACGAATCCACGGGAGGGGCTTAGAGAGCAAGTCTATACCAGAGACGAATCCACGGGAGGGGCTGAGTGATACGCCCCAAGTGTGAGCACATTCCCCCCATTATCATGTGCTTGTGACACGAGGAGTGTGTGGAGACGTGGAGTTTGTGCGTGCAAGCCAGAAGTTTTTCTGTGTGGGAAAAGTCCGAATCAACTACTAACGCAGAATCTAGTCCGAGTTCTTAATCTATTTCTTTATCGGTTAGTTAATTTCCTTTAAAGTTGTTCTATTTGTTTATTTGTTAGTTAGTTTCCTTTAAATTCGATCTATTTCCTTAATATGTTAGTTAGTTAAATTTTTTAAAATAATATATTTTAAAAAATAATTACAGAAATAAATAGTCGAAAAAGAATATTACAAAACTCGATAGGGACATGTCGCTATTTCAATTGACATTATGAACCCTGTCGCCCATGGAACAGGGCCAATTGGCAACAGGGACTGGATACCTGAATTGCTCTTGTTTGAAGGGGCCGCATGCCACTAGAGAAATCTCTGTCGCCAATTAAATTGATGAGAGAGGTTTTGTCGCCATTTCAATTGACGACAGAGGCTTGGGCGACAGGTCATCAGTCCAGTTTTGTAATTTTCTTTTAAGATTATTTATTTATATAATTCTTATTTTTAAAAATGTAATATTTTTTTAAAAAAAAAATCATTTTTGTGTGCATGCATGGGGATATATAACACAGAGCGGCGCCTCTAGCATGGATGGACGTTTTTGCATTGAAGAAAATACCGGAAAACTACCGGTGGTTTTGGTGGCCATGTCGTGTGTGTTCTTGAGATTTTCCTATCTAGGGTTTGTCAGAGTTGGCACAGATCAAGGATGTGTTGTTCTTGAGATTGTCCACGGAATCTACACGATTCAATCTCGTGATCAATCCTTTGTTCACGGTTTGGGAGGCTACGACTGATCGCTTCTACTTCGGGTCCTGCTGATCTAGGGTGATCCAACCACTTATCAAGCTCGTTACTACACTACGAAAGTCGTGTTACCGCACAAACGACGGAGCGTTACTACTCCATCATCGAAGTGTTACTGCACGCTAACCGAAGTGTTACTATACTACCGCTAGAATGTTATTGCACGAATGGTACGTATTACTACACCACTGTCGGAGTGTTACTACACTTTTACTGTACAACGAAAGATCAGATAACCCTTGCTCATCAACAGGGGTTGATCCATGTCACTTAGGGGGCTCGAGTCTACCCTCTGACGCCATTAATCCTTAGTGGCATAGCCAAGTCTTGAAATCTATGAGATCAACAGGTATAAAATATGTAGACTTTTATGGACTTATAAATATTATAACTAATTAGGTTTTTTTTTGCAAAAATTACAAAAAAAAAAAACTATGAGGTCAAATTGATCCCAGGAATAGGCTGCCTCTGCCACGGTTAACTCCCCCTCCCTCCCTTCCCACTAGTCCGCTCGACAACTCCTCCAAAACATTCTTAGCTTCTTCTTCTACTTGAAGATGGTGCCGAGTAGCTGAGTGTCTTGTTCTTTTGGCAGAAGCACGACCACATGAAGGCCAACGAAGTGAGTATAGGTAGCTTGGGCTGCACACCTCCTCTGATGGGTTGTGGTTGGCCACATATGGCATGTCTCAAACATAAGCATTTGAGCCACCAAGGCACATTCGGTCAACTAGACCTTGCATCCTGGATGTGATTGTGAACTTCGCATGCATGATGCATAAATCGACTTGTTTATCGCAAATTATCCATATTTAGGATTGTTTCGGTTAAAATTTTATTCTGTGTTCGCCACCGCCGCCAGGTACGGACTGCGAGCTTATGCACAAGGCCAACAGTGCCTGTGCAGGTCGTGACACTGTCGACCATGCACGGATCGATATGTGGTGTCGACACGGGCAACCAAGGATGCTTTGGCCGACTGGATGCCCTCTATTTTTAACTTACCTTGGCCACTTGTCTATGCTTGCACATTAGGTCGCACCGTTTGTCAAACATTCTAATTATTTTGAAATACGACTCGGACAATTGCAATGATTTCAACCCAAAGCAGTTGATAGAGCTTTCTTTTCCTAGGAAAAAAAGATCCCATTGCTAAAAATCAGGAACAGGTGGACATAGCAATTCACCGCAATTCGGACACGAACATCAAAACAAAAGCACAAAACGAGGGGCATGCTCGCTATACCGAACGAGCTCGCCACCACCTCCGCAGTTCCAACACCAGCCCCGGCGCAACCTGCAGCGCCGCCAACGAAGAACTCGTCGAGCTACTCATTTTTTGCTGCGCCACGGGAGTGCGCGACCCCTTCTTCAAAGGGCGATCTGTCGCGTCCACCCCCACGTAGCCGAGACCACCCACGCCGTCTACCCCAACGGCCTATAGGGGCACTGCATTGATCGGCCCTTGGGCCTCCAACTCCTCAAGGACGCGGGTTCGCTTCTTCTTCCCCATGTCAGGATCCGGGTGATCCACCAAGCGAACCGTCGGATCCACAAAAGCCTGATTCAGACGGGTCTCACGCATCACCAACCCCCGCTTCACATGCTCCTCCCCGGTGTAGGGGCCCAAAAGCTACTCCGTGATGTGCGTGGCCTCGTCAATGGGCATCACTGCAGGAGCACAAGTTCAAGCAGCGACAAACACACAAACAGGAAGCAAAGCCAAGGGCAAAAACCAGCACCTTCACAATCCACCAACTCGAAGGGGGGGGGGATTCCGCCCCTCGGCTATCCCATTTTCGCGCTCCAGCCCTGGGCCAAGGGCCACACCCTGATATGGGGGGAATGCCTGATCTTCACGACGTAGGATCGATGATAACTTTAGATCCGTGCAATCTGATGAACCGATGACGCCAAGTCGCCAACCACTATCAAAACAGCAACCTGCGACAAAAGAATTCGCCCAACCACATGCTCGTGATCTCGTCTACCCGACCACACAAAGTAGACGTGTCGCTGCTCCTGCAAAACATAAGGAATCACAAAAACAACAGGGTTGAGAACACCCAATTCCCCTCTAGGTTGCAACTGTGTATCAAACCCTAGGAAGAACAAGCGTATAGCTTCTCTATCTAAAAATAATAGATTGATTCCAAGAATAAACGTCATCCCCATCCTCCTGCACCTTGTGCTGGACACGTACTTCTAGACAACATATAATCTTCTCGGGTCCCAAAGTCTCCTCATGTGTAAACTTGAGAACAATTAAAATACTAGAATTAGGTAGTAACCAATTCTCATGTAAATTAAAACCAAAAATCAACTAAGAGTGAGTTCACCTATTGATTAATCTTTTTGGCTCGTGCTCGTGTAATCGGTCCAATCGAGATGTCCTCATCATCCTTCCGCTCATGTAATTTATCTGGCATTGAAATAACAATTCGAGGTTTCAGGTTGAGCAATTAGAACATTGCATCCAGAATGTCTTCTTAAATGATTAACCGAGGCAGATGTTAGGATCGTCTTCATCCGAGTCAAACTCAACCTGTCATCCAGCAATGGATGTTTAATAGATAGGATGGTTGCAAAATGTGTATTGCAAAATGTGTAGAATACAAATGCTGGTATAGATTTGGATTATAAAGAGCAGGAAAGGAGCTATTTTCTGTGGGGCCTCGGGTCAAAAAGTTTATGTATAACATCTACTGATGCCACTTTCTCTGTCTGCCATGGAAGTGTGATGTACACTATGAGCCTTGAGCCTTGAACTGTAAACAAGCATAACAACAGGGCATCCTTCACTCATAAAATCAACTTAAATTGTGCTTTAGCAATATAGACTATAGAGCACTATAACAGCAAAAGAATCAGTCTTGTATATGTTGTCTTCTAACACTGACTTAACAAAAGAAAGCACCAAACCAAAAATTATCACATTTTCATCTCTGTACCATCTTCAATGGCAGTCCCGTTTCTCACATTTGGGTTCTAACGTAGAATAAAATCAAATAAATCAGTCCGGACTCAACAGGAGGCGAGTTGGGAACAACATGGATTAAATAAATTCAGAAAGAATTGAAAAGAAAGGTGGTGGGTGGTTGGGATTTATTTGGTAATTGATTTGGCCAAGCGGAGTTAAAAATGAGATCCATGGGCTCGAAACAGACAAAATGGATATATATTTATATGAACAGTATCAGGTCTGGTGAACAGTACTGGTGGTACTGTTTATTATGGAGCGGGTTGGGTGGATAGTAACGGGTTTTGGGCTAGAATAGTGCTAAGATTTTCGGGTGTGCTTTGAATAGTGTTGGGCTACACAGTATTGGGCTAAAAGTGAACAATGTGGGCTGCACAGTACTGGGCTTAGCCTATTTAGCCTGCTGGGCTGGAAGCCAACTAGGCCAGGCCTTCGGCCCAGCTTGGAGTGGCTCACAGCCACTTGGCCCAGGAGACAAGAGCGTGCTCCTGCTTGCCCGAGTCGAAGGCGACGACGTCAACAGCGATTGCGGTGGCTCTGACGACGGATGGCGTTGCTGGGTGGTGCGGTGAGCATCACCGTGGCATAAGCAACCCATTTTGGGGTCTTGCTCGGGCTGTGGTGGATCAGGGAGGGGTGGTCAACGACGGTGGTGCACGGCCAAAGCAGAGGAGGACGGTGGCGGCGCTCCGACGAAGTTCCGGCCAAGGTGTTCGGTGCTTGAGCACCAGTGGAGCAAGGGAAGTCCGGTGGTGGTGGAGCTCGGGGTGGCCTGTAGTGGCGTGAGCCGTGGGCGGCGCAGCCATGGCGCACGGTGGTAGCGAGTTGGCGGTGGGGATGGAGTGAGAAGTGGGGGCTGGCTATGAGAGGGCAAAGGGGTGCTAGTGATAGGGTCTAGAGGCTAGGGGCTCAAGGGTGGCAGCAAATCGGTGTTGAGCTCGTCGGGGAAGAAGAAAGGGGTGGCAGCAATATTGATGGTGGCTACCGTCATTGGTGAAGAAGGAGAGGTCCAGTGGGGTGGAGTGGGTGTTGAGGATGAAGATGGAGCGGTGGGCGCAGTTTATAGTGGTTGGAAGGTGGTGGCGCTAGTGGCAGAGTGGAGGCAGGCACGACGCATGGTGGCAATGTGTGCGGCCTCGCGCAATCAGCGATGGGGAAGTGGGAAAGCAGGCGATCGGGTGGCGAGGTGAGGTGACAAGTCTTTGGCGCGATGCGGGGCAGTGCCAGGCCGGAGTTGACGGGGACAAAGGCAAAGAAGAGTCGGGGCAGTGCGGTGCTGGTGACGCAAGGAAGAAAAAGACAGGGGAGAAAGCGCATGTGAGAAAGGCGCATTCGGGCCGAGGAAGACAGAAAGCCAAAAGAGGAGGTAGTTTTTGAGGAGAAATTCTGAATTTGGCAAGAAATCCAAATCCAAACCAAACTCAAGCAAGTTTTGAATTTTTTTGAATTTTTCAGTCTTTTCAGATGGTGCAAACCACTTGCTAGTGCAATTAATTTAAATTTAAAGATCATAATACAGTCATGAGTTTAAATCTCGAAAAATTATAGTGAAAAATTCATACAAATAACTCACCCAATCTGTGATTGGTGGGAAACAAACTCTAGTTATTAATATACATACACTGCATTATTTCCTTTAAGTAAATTTCATCTTCGTCTTCCCACATGACATCCTCTCATCCCCAATCCTACCTCAAATTCGAGCTTTTGCTCTCCAAATCTGACCTCACCTCCTCTCCTCATCAGCCTCATCCTCCTCTGCCGCTGGACCAGATTCGGCGAGAGATTCACCTCTCCAGCAATCATGCTCTACTCCTCTACACTCCAACATTGCTAGGGAGCTATCACCCATCAACCGTCACGCCTGGCTCCCCCACCCCCACTCCACTCAGACGCGCACGGCCTCGATAATGTCTCTCTGTCGTCAACGACCACCAAATCGATAGCTGAAAGCCTCTGAAATTGTCAAGTGAAAAGCCAGTTGAAAATTGACTCTTAAATATGAATTTTTCAATATTTTTATGTGCAAGTTGATTTTTCTGCACTGAAAGTTGAATTATTTGAATTGAAGGCTTCTATATTCTTGAGTTGAAAGCTTCACAATTCCACTGAACCTCACTTTTTTTTATCTTTAGTGGCGATCAGAATTTGGGTAGTGAGGCGCCAAAAACCGGAGTAGTCGTGTGTTCCCTTGTTAACCCATCAAGTCGTGTTGTATGGTTACTATTTTTGTGGATGCGCAAGTTTTATAACTCATGCCCGCCCGCCCAATAGATGATCTATGAGAAATTGTCAATGTGGACGAGCTAACAGTTAACACTTGGACACCTTATTATTGGCTCGTGCGTGTGCTCTTTCATGAGGGAACGGGATCCTCTACATCGAGGAGTAAAATGCATATGTGCTACAATACTCTGCATTACGGTCATATCTCCACCAACGGATCAGCAGCAAACGCTTAAAAAGTTGCCGGTGGCATACACAGCCTTTGATTTTTTATACAATGGCTGGATGACTAATGCATATCACTATGCAATGGTGAATTTTCTTTTTAACTGTAGAGGATTCGTTGCCTTTCATGAGTGTTCCAAGAGGAGCAACTCTCCATATAAGATGCCGCATGGATGCTTCTCGAGTTGCTAAAATGAACTATCAGGTGTATCACTTGCAGCATAAGAAACCTCGTACACTTGTGTTCTGGAATCTGGATAAAGGTGGCATACTACTGCCACACAATTTCTTTGGTACATATACACGAGAAATAATTAAGGCATATAAATGAATGAATAGAAGCTTGTTTGGCTGACATTTACTATACAAATGGAGTATTTGACATATATATCCCATCCATGTTTACTGTTTGTTGGGCTTCTTCAGAAGCCTGGCCTGGCGTTCCTGTGAATTTCACATCAATGTGCTTACTCGGTCAGCAGGCAATGAGGGCGAAATGGACCAGCTCCTCCTCATTGGTACCCCTGTTCATGTCGGGCTCTTGGGTTCTTGCCGGTCTCGACATTCACCTTGCATACCTGCCTCTTCAGCAGCTCCTTGCCGACGTCGACGAGCCGGTTCAAGTTCTCCGGCGTAGGAGACGTCGACGGACGGCTTTGGTGTTGCCCTTGAGCTCGTCGTCCTGTGATGCGGAGGTAGCGCTTCTCGCAGTGCAGCGCCTGGAAGAGCACCGAGGCGTGGATGTCGACGAGGTCGGCGCTGGCCTGGCTGAAGCTGTCGATCAGCGGCGTGGCGCCGTGCGGCGGCCGCGAATCGAGTGTGAGGCACGACTTGGGCGCGCGGTCACCTCGCGTCCGGCGATGTACATTAGCGCCCCTTCCTCTTCTTGGCTATATATGGCCCATGGCCACTTTTGTTGTAGCGAATAGTGCGAGCGGTGCCTTGCGCGCCGGTGTTCCCGGCGCTCGCGTTGCCATCGCGGCCATCGCGACTGCTCGCCGCGACGCGTCCACGCCGTGGCGTTTCCGCGGTTCAGATCCACCGCGGAGTTCTCCCGCCGCGGCGTGCTGCGCGGGCGATCCTCCTCACGAGCATCAGCGCCCATGGTGTCCGTGACCTCCTTGGGCTTTCGCGATCCTCGAAACGCGGCGGCCGATGATCTCTCGATCGTCAATGGAACATCTCGAGGAGACCTCCTCCGTTCGGGGACCACCGCAACAATTTCTTTACTACCCGGCGTCGGTGTTGTAGAGCCTGATCTTTCATTCCTATATAAGCAAATTACATGCAGGAAAATATGGATACAAATGACTGAGACAATCACGGCATGCTCGTGAGTAATTGTTGCCATCCCAACAATCTGGGACATGCCATTCTTAGCACAGCCCGCTAATCTACCTTCTACTTACCAAAGTTAGCAAGCTCAGGACTTATTCAAACATATCCCATCCATGTTTACTGTTTGTTGGGCTTCTTCAGAAGCCTGGCCTGGCGTTCCTGTGACAGCAGGCGGGCGAAATGGACCAGCTCCTCCTCATTGGTACCCCTGTTCATGTCGGGCTCGTTCTTGCCGGTCTCGACATTCACCTTGCATACCTGCCTCTTCAGCAGCTCCTTGCCGACGTCGACGAGCCGGTTCAAGTTCCGAGGAGCGCTTCTCGCAGTGCACCCGTGGATGTCGACGAGGTCGGCGCTGGCCTGGCTGAAGCTGTCGATCAGCGGCGTGGCGCCCACGAGGATGCCCCACTTGCTGCACTCGGCGGCGTCGAACTTCTCCTCGATCTTGGCCGACCCGGTGCCCAGCGACAGGATCATGAACTTCCCGTAGTCCGACGGCTTGATAGGGAAGAAGTCCTGGTTGCCCAGCAGGATCTGCTTGCTTACATGGGTCATCGCCAGCAGCGTCTGTGTCAAATTATCCAAAATGAGTACACATAAGCATAAAAAAACTATACTATTTGGGCAGAGAGTTCCAGATCAGAAGGCCCAACAAGCTAGTGCAATGACTTTTCTCTCTGTTTTATTTTTTTGGAATAAATGACTTTTCTCTTCTTTTTTTTTTTAAAGGAAGAGCTCAGCTTTAAATAAGCCAATAACGAGTCTTACGATAAATGACTTTTCTCTTTTATTTAATAACTACTACATTCAGTCTAGATTCAATATATTGATGATCTTATGCGCGCTATAACTGCACACAGACAGTACGTTTACTTGTGGCAGCTATGCGGAGAAGGTGCGGAAATGAATCAAAATCCTTGTTTGTTGTTGGTAGCACTTAGCTAGCACGCGTGGTCACTTACCGGATTGTTTGCGGCGACGCCTCCGTCGATGAGGTTGAAAGCCCGTGGCTTGCCGTCCCTGTCCTTGGTCTCGAAGCGGTGCCCGGGGAGGTAAGTCGGCGCGGCTGACGTGCTGATGCACACGTCCGACAGAAGAGCGTTCTTGGAGACGTCGTTCTGGGCCTGTACATGCAAATTTCATTAATCAACTCACGTAAGTGTGATGCAGGCAACATGTTGTCGATGAGCGCATGTCTATGCATGCATATTTTCTTGGTCGTACATCGTATCTGGAGAAGATGGTGGGCTGGAGGAGCTTGATGTCGAAGGTCGGGATGACTATGTTTTGGATCCCAGGTTCATACGGAACCGGCCCGCTCTGCTGCCCCCAGCTCCCTACATTACCTCCTCTCATGGCGCCACCCCGCCGCCACCTCTCCCCGGTGCTTCACCGCGAGGGGGATCCGGCGGAGCCGCTGCGGCCGTGAGGCGGTGAGGGAGAGCCGACGAAGGCCGGAAGGCGCAGGGGAGCCGGCGGGGGATGGGCGAGGTGGCCGGCGGCGACACGAGGGCGGCCTGAAGCCGTGACAGCCAGGGGCGGATCTGGGCCTCGGGCAGGGTAGGCTATAGCCCGAGGCCCAGCCAAATTTTTAGTGCAAAATTATTTTTGATATAAGCCCAAAACGTGTTGCTGGTATATGTAGCCCGAGGCCCATCCACGCAGCCCAGGCTCCAGGCGGCAGCGTGCCCACCACAGGCGCCACAACGCCAGTTCCACCACCAGTCCATTCCACGCACCAAACCAGCAAACCTAATCCCCCCACAGCCCCACTGACGCCCGCACCCCCACCCCCGCCGCCCCGCGCCTCTGGCTCCTCGCCTCCTCGCGAGTCGGCGTCGCGACCTCGCCCGCCGGCCGCCGCCCCTCCCTCCACGGCTCCACGCCCGGCGCCTCGCCCTCCGTTCCCAGTTCCCACCCGAGACGACGAGACCCGACGCTGCGCCTGCGCCCCTGCACCCACAGGCCACGGCGCCCGCGCACACGAGCCGCGACCTTCCTCCCCAGTCCCCCCGCGCCCTCCTCTGTGCAGACTGTGCTGTGCGTTCTATACTTCTTAATCTTTGTCTCTTGTTCCCCAGTTGGGCTCTTGGTTGTTGTGCCACTGCAGGAGATTGATGAATAATGAATTGATGATGATTGTCTGATTGGGCTCTTCGTTGCTGTGCCACCGCTCAAATGCTCAAGCTCAATTGTTAATGACTGAATGTTATTGCCTATTTGCCTGTCCATTCATGGTATTTGTCGCCACTTGCCACTGCAGGAGATCAATGAATGATGAATTGATGATTGCACATTCGGTAATGTTTGTGCCTGGTGGGGGATAGTGGGTCGCTGCAACTTATGTTCAGGTCATTGTAAATTTGTGATCTGCAGACTGCAGTAAACAAGGGACTGGAGAAAGCTGCAGATCGTAAGATCAAAATCAGGCAAGGGCTGATATCAAACTTGAAGTGTCAATTGCTACCTTCACGGTAATTGCTGCATCATAGGGAATTGTCCTAAGAATTAGTGGAATAGCCACATAGCTATCGCCAGTAATAATGCCGGTGTGTGACTCTAGAGAAATGTCATAGAAAATTGAGTTAAACATCGATAAGGAGTAAGTTTATTATGTGCATACAGAAATCTAATTTCCTTTTGTTAACAAATGTAGCGTCTTTTCAGGATCATGCAGCACTCTGTATTTGCTCCTGATTTTGACCAAGAGAGCGCTTATCTTGCTGCAGGAAGACCAAATGTTAAGAATGTAACCTTACTTTTTGGTGATTGGTGGGGATCTGGTGTTGTGCATGCAAAAGTTTGGATATCGGACAAAAAACATATGTACATTGGATCTGCAAACAATGACTGGAAATCCCTTACTCAGGTATATTGGAAAACTAAACTATCCTAATTGAACTGTTATTGCATACATATAGTGCCAAAAACAAAATTGTTTTGCCATGTTTTCTCAATATATTTTATGTTGAAGCATTTTTGCTAAAGTTTCATGGCAATGAAGTATTTGTGGTTTATTTTTTGTTATGTCCCAGTGTGGGTAGAAATTAGCGTTAGTTTTAAGATATTAGTCCATTAGAATTTAGCCCAAGGCGTGATCAAATCCTAGATCCGCCACTGGTGATAGCGCAGGGGAGCCAGCGGGGGACGGGCGAGATGGGCGCGGAGGCGGGCGAAGTTGCCGATGGCGAGGCGAGGACTGGAGTGGCGGTGTGGCGCCGTGGCCACTGTCGCCCTGTCGGCTCTCGGTCTCGGGCGGCTGTGGAAGAACACAAGTCCAGAAGACAAGTCATAAACCCTACCGTGGTTGGCCGCTGCGGCTGTAAAGTGGGCTGGGCTCATATTCCGGATATCCGGATGCGCTCTTATATGGAAAATCCGAATCCGTCGGATATCATGTCTACTGTATTCGTATTTGTTTTCGTTTCCGGAAAAAAATACGCGCGTTCGTTTCCTATCCGAGAAAAATCCGATCCAGAACTATCTGTTTCCGTCCGGATCGGACGAAAACTATCCGATCCGTTTTCACCCCTAACTGTGACATGGCCTGATGCGATAGTAGGAATTGTCCTTGCTGTTCATGTAACGACCTTATTTCTAACATAGTTGGACTCTTCACAACCGTATGAAATATGCAGTTGTAAAGCACGAAATGGCATCACAAGCAAGCTTGTGTTTACAAAAAGAGGCAAATTTTTATTACAACAGTTAGAGCTTAACAACCAGTTTGGACACAGGCACGGGCACTCAAGCACAAATAAAATATATTACAGGACAAAAGATACTTCTAAACCACATGTATGCTCGAGCGTGATTGAGACCTAGTACCAGTAGTCACCACCATCCAGTGGCTCCTCCTGATCATAAAGATCATATGTTTTCTCCCAAAGTTCTTCTACCGATGATTAGCAAGAATCAGTATAACAGTACTCAGCAAGTTGCATGAGAAATTCTATTTAACTACTTGATGGGATAAACAAGTGATTGGGATGGTTTTACCATAACAGGTGTATGTGGATTTATTACCTTGAGTTGAAATCAGTTTAGTATTTAACACAGTAAGACAATAATGAATATAACAATAGGGGTTTTCAACATCTTTAATTATCAACTTAACATTCGTAAAGCTCTATTTATGCCTCATATGTTGGAATCACCTATGAACACAACTTCATTAACTGGAAGCATGATATATCCGAATATCATTGATTATACTCTTCAAAGTTGTTCAACTTTACCCACAAGATACCTCAAACTCATACTGTCAAACTATATACACGTAACATGATAGCATGCGACTGAGTTGAGATAACATAGCCTTTTCACTACTCAACCTTTCTAGCCTCTACCCGGTAGGTTTAAGGTCAATATAGCCATCGAAAAATTACCGGCCAATGGTGAAGTATGCGGTCCGATGCTGAATAGTCCTTACCGTTATGTAGTTCAGTGAGTGCCCTAACCGGCCACTCCTGACTCACCCCCAATCCGCGACTGCTCTATACAACAAGAGAAGGTGACATGCTGTAGATATTCAATCGGAAGAGCAGTGTACTAAGCCAAGTTAGATAAACCAAATATGTGGTTGAGAGATTTTTGTGTCTGTTATCTGGCACAAGGTTCTAGCCCTTACCTGTCTAAAAGTGAGACCATTGACCAACATCCAACTCGTGGCTATCTACCTCTTGATCTCACCTTCGACTTACTTTTATCAAGTCTATTGGGTTGTCTAACCTCCTGGTCTTAACCCTCCGCTCTCCACTAAAACCATTAGCGGTTAGCCAATACTCTTTTTCGGTATTTATAAATTCATTGCGTGACAATGCCAAACATTAGTTATCATTTTATGTAACTTAAACTTGTTAAGGTAAATATGGCCTACAAATGAACATGTGGGCTTGTATGTGGGGTAATAGGATATATCTACTCATCATGGTATTCAAAAGTATTATTTCAATATTATAGTAATTGGCATAAATATGGTAATGAAAGTAATAATAAATGTACATAAAATATAGGCCCAAAATAGTCAAATAGATGTAACTTACCACCTTGCTCAAAGTCCTCCAAAATCTTTACTTCTCCTACGTCTTGTCTGGCATTCTCCAGAGCTTGGTCGTCGGAGTCGGGACCTAATGCAAAATAAAAGAATCCAAATAAAATATCTGGGCTCAACAAAGAGCAAGCTGGGAATAATGTGCAAATAAAATAAATCTATAAAGAAATAAAAAAGAAGGGTGGTGTAGAATGGTGGGGATTTAATTGGTGCTTGATTTGGCTAAACGGGGTTGAAATTGGGATTCATGGGCTCTAAATGGTCGAAATTAACATAGTGTGTTGAAAACGGGGTTTAGATGAATAGTAATGGGCCTGATGAATGGTGTTGCTTTTATACTTTTCATGGTGGGTTGGGTTCTATGAACAGTAAAAGATTTTGGGTTGCGGGTTATTGGGTTTCGGTGAATACTGATGGATTAGGCCGGAATAGGATTTTAGAACAGTGTTAGGCTAAGCCCAACACCTAGTTGGGTCATAGGCCATCTAGGATAGGCCTTAAAGGCCCAGCCGATTGCATTGCGAGCCGTGCACGGCTCAAAGCCTGTGCGCCCTCCTGCACACCCAAGCCGAGGGAAATGAAACCGGCGGCTCGGACGGCAAGCGGCGACGCCGGGTGGTGCGGCGAGCACCATCGTGGTGTGAGCAACCCATTTTTGGGTTTTGCTTGGGCCAAGGTGGCTCGGAAATGGGGTGGCGGCTACGGTGGCGCACGACTGGAGTAGAGGAAGGTGGTGGTGGCGGTCCGGCAATTCTCCGGCCAAAATAGTCGTGGCTTGAACATCAGTGAGCGAAGGGGGTTCGAGGGTGGTGGTGGTGGGGTGAGGGAAGCCCTGTGGAGGCTTGGTGACGGTGGCTGTGTGTATGACGTAGCGGTGGAGCTTAGTGTCAGCAAGCTGAAAGTGGGGAGAAGGTGGAAGGTGGTAGGGGATGGCTACAAGAGGTGGAGGTGGTGTTGCTGATGAGGTTGGGAGGGCAATGGAGGCGGTGGCGGAGAAATTGGACTTCAGGCTCACTGGGGAAGAAAGGGGGGGAGGCGACGGCAACAGTGAAATTCCAGAGATTGGCCGGCATTGGGGAAGATTAGTGGTGAGGGGTGAGGGCGAGGTTGGGTGGGTGTTGGTGATGAGGTGGACACAGATTGGAGGGGCTTTTATAGCACGAGAAGGTGGTGGCGGCAGTGGTTGAGCGAGGCTCGCGCAACACGTGGCGACGAGGTGGATGGCGGGGAGGACTTTGTGCTGTGTAGGGGGGAGGTGGCGGTACGGCTGCGGCGCGGTGGCGGTGGAACCCCACTAGCGCGGGGCACACGCTGGCGAGGCCGGGCGCGGTGCACGTGGAACGGCAAGCTGGTGGCAGGGGTGTAGGCCGGGTAGAGTGCTAGCATTCGCGTGTGACGATGGAGCTGGTGCGCGCATTGAAGGCAAGGCGAAGACTGTCAATGAGGTGGCATGGGAGGTGGCGCAGCACTGGTGGCGACTTGGCATGAAGCGGGGGCAGCGCAAGGGCGGGGGGCAGCGTGACGCGAGATCAAGAAGAACAGGGTGATGGCGGCATTTGGAAATGACGTTTTTGGGTGGAGAAAGTGGGAAGACGAGAGAGTAAAGCGGTTGAGTTAAGGATTTTCCAAATTGAGATAGATTTCAAAATCAAGCCAAAAACTCCAAAAACTTTGGAAAAAAATTTGGGTTATTTCAGTTCATCTGTTAATTGTACCGTTTAAACCATTGTCCTTTGCTTTAATTTTTCTCGTCTGGATTTCGGAGAGCGTTCCAATCGCATTTGTCTCGCCTACCGACCAAAATTCACCATGTGAATGTCGAACGGCGTACAGCACTCGCCAAGTCGCCTAGTCGTCGTAGCTTTATCTGCGCTACTTCCATTGCCATGAATCATGATCACAAGCTCCCCATGAGTTAAAGTAGACTGGCAAAAGTAGCCACGCACGCGCAGTAATATTCAATTGCCCGGACGTGCTAATTAATATAATCGGTCGGCCGGCCGGCGTCAGCAAACCGGAACTATTAATCGCTTTAATAGTTTAATTTGTCCAGTAGATTATCGTATTCATGGACAAGATAGACACTGAATCAGTGGCGGAGCCAGGATTTCACAAAGCCTCGGGCACAAAATTCAGAGGTTATAAGTCTTATAACTAACGTCGAATACTATCAATACTGAGGTATAACAAAAGTATAACACAAATGCACAATCGAAATAAAATTTGAATTCCATGTTTAACGATACGACAAAATAGATAAAACATAGCAAAAAAAATAAGAATGTAACATACCACTAGCACAAGGTAATTTCTGTTTAATTAACAAAGATTTGGTTCATTTGAGCCTATCATATCTTCATCAACAATAGTACAAGAACCAGAACCTGCAAAGATGAAATTGCATATGTAAATTAGGGACACAAGACCACAACGTTATTTTTAATACAAATTACGAAATGTCAGCGGTTTACAGTATCACTAACCAGCACTAACAGTTGACGCATTCTGATTTCATGCTTCTGGACTGTTGCCTCCTTCCCCTTCAATTCTATGTTACAAGGAGAACTCTTGAAAGAGCTCAAGTCTATAGATTCCAGAGGTGTTGGAGCACCGGCAAACTGGAAGCTAAGCTCAGGCAATGATGCAGGCAGAGCACCATTTTCATCATAATCAGCATCCCCAGGCCTTGGGGACAAACTCATCATTTCGAGACATTCTAGTACATCAAATATTCAAATAGAAAGTTAATAGTCACACTCAATTACTCATACAAATATACAATGATACAAATACTGAAATACATCAATTAGTAAAACTAGTTGACATGGTTTCACAAATCACTAAATCAGTAAATCACAATCTGTCGGCAGTCATACTAGAATCCAGTCTCCAGTCGGCAGTCATACTCATAATAATTGAATTGTAGACTTGCAGTCACCAGCCATACTCACAATAATCATTATAATCGAATTCCAGACATCACATAAGTCAATAAGACAATAAGTCATACTGTGATACAAACACATCTAAGTTCTAACATTTCATTCGAATTTCGAACTCATATCAATCTCATTACTCACCAGGAGGCGGGGCAGGTTCGGTCTAGTCGAGCAGAGGAGGCGGAGGCTCAGTCTAGTCTCGCAGAGGAGGCGGTGAGGCGGATTCTGGGCGCCGGGCGGCGCAGTCTCGCAGAGGAGGCGCTAGGGCGCCAGCGCGCGGCGAGGCGCTAAGGTGGCGGCGTGGCAGAGCAGCTGCGCAGCGGCACCACCGCAGCAGAGAGAGGCGGGACGGCGCCCCGCCAGCGAGGAGAGGAGCCGAGGAAGCGGGGCTGGCTGGCGCCGGAGAGGCGGAGAGCGAGAGAGGCGGACGAGCACTAGGCGATGGCGCGCGCGCGGTGGAGAGGAGGTAGAGCGGAGAGGTGGCAGAGCAGAGCGGAGCGCTGGGCGAAGGGCCAAAGGCGGCTAGGGCTTGCTCCCTTGCTGGCGTGCGCTTGTGATTGCGATTTGCTGTGAGGTCCCGTGAGGGAGACAGAGCCGGGCCAGTGCTGCTTGCGATTGCTGCGTGCTCGGCTACTTGCGATTTGGCGCTGGGCCGCTCGATTGGGTCGGCTGGCTGCTTGGCGGCCTGGGCCTGGACGCTATATGTCTCGGGCCGGGTTGTATGCCTCGGGCAGGCCACTGTCAACTGAATATAGCAATTATGTATAGCAGAAATCCTCTACTGCTATTCCCGCCGGGCCTCGGGCCGTTGCCCAACCGGCCCGAGGCCCATCTCCGCCCCTGCACTGAATCGATGGCATATGCATCCCATAATGCCAGACACGCATCTTTGTGCCCTGTTTAAGAAAAAGGAGAAAACAAGAGAAAGGCACGCATCCTCCTCGAGCATATCCAAATATTTCTACTAGTGGTCAATTCCAACTGTTTTTTAAACTTCATAGAACACATTTGACTTCTCTATGATCACATTTTATGAGTATGCTTTATCACGGTATCGTATACATACCTACCGCGCGCCATTCAGAAGAATGTATAATACATAAGTAGCTTTCCGTAGATCATGACTGTAGACAGGACCGAGGATTGCATACAAGTAGCTAGTCTGTAATCAATAGTGTGAACGTATTGATTAGTACGAAGGATGATGATCACCTTGAGTATGTATGAAAATAAGATTCTATGGGTTACTGGTAGATGGCGTAATTCTTCAGATATGCATCATTGGTTCATTGTCTATCCATCATTCACAAAAATTTGACTAATTCAGCCTACCTAACTCAATCCAACGGTCCAGATCCTTCCCCCTATTTCTATACAAGCCAAACCTAACTCTACCACATTCCCCATCCCCTCTGCGTGCCGCCGCCGCCGCCTCCGCGCGCCCCCTCCCGCTGCCTCGTTGGCGCCGCCGACGAGGCCCGCCCACCCACCCCACCCCACCCACCGCCCACCACCACCTCCTCCTTTTCCTCCACCGACACCACCCGCCTCTTGCGCTACCGCTTCATCTTCCTCCCCTGCCGCCCCTGCTCCTCCCGTGCTCCCCCCGCCACACCTTCTTCTCCATCTCCGGCAGCTACCGCCGCCGGATACACCGTCACCACCCCCGCGCCGCCTCTGCTCCTCCACGCCGCCCTTGCTCGTCCCGTGCTCCCCCGCCGCCACCTTCTTCCCTGTCTCCGGCGGCTACCGCCGTCGGATCCGTCATCGCCACCTCCGCCTCCTAATTTCTAGTCGATTCCCGTGCTCCCCCGCCAACCTCCACCACCCACTGCCCCTCCTCCGACCCGCGACCGGCTGCGCCACCACCGCCCATAAAAACTCACCCTCATAAAAACTTGCTTTTAAATTCATCTTGTATATCAGCAGGCTTATAATTGCATCTACGTTATATATGAAAGCTCAAATCTGAAAAAAAATACAAGTTTCAAAAAAAAGAAAAAGAAAACCAAACAGTTTTAATGGGTTTTGGCCGAGAAACTGGAACCGGGCATCTTTTAATTTTCGGCCCAATTCCGGTTTGACAAACCCTGGTGTCCACCACTTGTCGTCGCCCAAATGGAGCATCAAAAACAAAACCACGTGGCATACCGAGCGGAGTAGTTATATCGGACGTAAGAGTAGTACTATTTCCCTTTAACAATCCCAGATCCGGGACCGAACTGGAGCAAGTACTATCCACCAGATCCGGATGTTTTTCCACATTATGGCGTCGAATCTGGATTATTTCCATATTATGATGGATAGTTCCAGTAGTATAGTCCGGATATCCGGCTCTATCACACATTTTGCAGAAACTACACAAAAAGTTGCGTCCTGGGACCTACAGACTTCAACGTGAGTAGTTGGCGCAATAACCAACTAGACTAATTAGGAGGTTATGTTTGCTAGTGAAAGTAGTAAGTAAGCAACAATCTGCAAGCAGAGTTCCGCTTTCTCCTGTCGTAGCTGCACATGTTGTCGGTTGTATTCACCAATAGTGATAATTTGTTCTAAAGCTTTCTGCATAAAGAAAGGCAGTGAGAAGCAAGAAAAAACACATATGTAGATGTTGGGCAGCAAGCACTTATATTAATGCTCGTTCGAGCGAACAAAGAGAATACTCTTGTGGGGTTTTTCAGTTCATCGATCTCTTGAACTCGGTCCCACAACACCTTTTCGAGACGCTCGTCATAGAAAACATTCCCCCTGTTATGAATGTCCTTAGGGTGAGGGGCTCGATCACGAGACTTGAATGAAGAAGATCCCACAATAGTTGCAGGGCCAAAGAATTCAAAGAAAAAGTTGAGGTACTCTTCTTCTTTTGCGGTGATAGGAGCCTCTCCTTGGGAGCTGGAGGGAACGTCTGCAACGACTTCCTTCCTAGCGCGGTGGTCGGTTGTTCCACCACCACCATGTCCAGATGCTTCCGCCGCTACCTCCGTCGTCTTCACTTCCGGCTCCACGACCACCTCAGTGGTTGTAGCCGCCTCAGTAATAACAGCCTCATCCACCACATGGATGGTGGAAGACCCTTCGACCTCCTTCACTGTCATCTCTCTAACTGCCAGAGAAATAGCGGTGGGTTTCTCGACAAAAACGTCCTTGAGGGTTGGAGGAGTCGGGCGACCCTCACAAGGCAACGCTTTTTAGCCAGAGGAGCCTTGACTTGCTCCACCTCCGTACCAACAACCATCAATTCGACCTCTTCGTTGTCTTGACAGCCTTCCATGCCTACTTTCTGTAGGAGTCAGAAAAAGAAATATTACCTCAAGATCGTAAGTTCTTCTACGATCATCCCGTGGTCGTAAGTTCTTCTACAACTAGTACCTAGTCATAAGTTTTTATGTGACAATATCCTGATCGTAAGTTTTTCTACGACTATGAGATCCTAAAGGAAATCAATCTTTGATTACCTTTAGACGTTCCTCCTTTTCCTTTGCGAATACGACCACTAGGATTCGAGGAGCCACCACATTGGGTGTGGAGCTTTCTCACAAATTAGCTTAACTCAGATGTCAATCTCCGTTTGTCAAAGATCTACGTACGCAAATAAAACATTTAGTGATTAGGCTTGAGATTAAGAAAACTAAGTTGAAAGATTGCTTACCCTTCTCGTAGTATCTGGTCGAATCCTTAGCCCCCGAGTACCACCACATGGGATGTACTACTCGTTTCTTTAGAGGGCTAATGCGACGCGTGATGAGATCCTTCACCACGTGCCATCCGATAAACCCCTCTCCCTTCAAGTCTTTGATGGCTTGAATATAGGGGGCGATCCGACCAAGATCCTTGGTAGTCGAATCCCAGGAGGAAATCTTCTCGACAGCCTTCCCAACGAAAGAAAGGTTGTCTTTACTGGTCGTCTCCCAGTAGAACCACTTCTTCTTCCATCTCGGTCATGACGACCGGGTGAACATCTGAATGTACTCCTTCGACTTCCCGTCGTGGAGCTTCAAACCACAGCTACCGGTGACTCCCGCTATTCTGGTCATCCCGTAAAAATACTAGAATAGCTCCAAGTCGGTCGGAATCCCCAGGTAGGCCTCACATAAGTATACGAACACGCCCAACATTATGATGGAATTGGGAACGAGGCTCATCAATTCCACCCCAAAGTGCTCGAGTACGAGTGTGAGGAAAGGGTGAGCAGGCAATCGAAGGTCACATTCATAGTACGCCTAGAAGACAGGAATTTGGCCAACGTCTCCTGATGGCCAATTTTGTCTCGAAGCTTCAATCAAATTCACAAGTTCCTTTTGCATAATCTTCTCGGCAGTGACCAGGGCCTCTATCTTCGCCAAATCCATCTCCGATTCAACCCACTTGGAAGCGGCTCCAACCATTTTCTCTAAGTATGGCAAATTTGGATTTAGAAAGGTTTGGAGGAAGGAGGCGATTTGGTTGGCAACGAAGAATGCAAGAGCTCGATGAACAGTTGGAGTGATTGGGGGAAAAGTAAGAACCCTAGAATCACACCCACGATAAGTTTATATAACCGCACACTTGAGTTAAAGACGTTGCAACCCAACAGTTGCTACCTCCTCGGGAATCGCTCCAACGGACAGGACTGTGAGAGTCGATTGGAATTCTTAAACATGTCTGTTTGAGAAAACCAAGTATGCCTTCACATCTCAAGTGAAACTACCTTCTTGACCAAGTCCATTTCTGATCAAATAAAATACCGGTCGAAAAGCCTTTCCTTTGACCACCGTTCTACGACCACCTTCTGGTCATAAGATTACCTATGACTCCTTTTTCAAGTAAGTTACTTTCACTTGAAGCTGAGGGGCTAGATAATGAGGACCTAATAATCCTCATTTATTCATTTATCTATAATTCTTATTATGGATAATAAAGCCATCGCATGATTCTTGAGTATACCCCTTAATATTTATAAGGGAGAACCCAACTAAGTAGTCATAAGTCCTTCTACGACCACCCTCATAGTCATAAGTTCTTCTATGACTACCTTATAATCGTAAGTTCTTCTACGATCATCCCCTGGTCGTAAGTTCTTCTACGACTAGTACCTAGCCGTAAAATTTTCTATGACTGCCTCATGGTCATAAGCTTTTCTACGACCACCATGTGGTCGTAAGTCCTTCTACAATTAGGTCAAATACGACCACCCTATAATCAATAGAGCTTGCAGACGAGTAGACCTAATTAATTAGGGAATCTAAGCAATCAATATATGTTGTTATTTTCTGGAATAACTGCACGCAGCACTCCTCTGTCTTTGACGATAATTGCCAGGCGATGTGGAGGGGTTACTACTCCAGCAATAACCACCATCAACGTGCCCATTATGTCAAATGATGAGGCGCCTCTTAGCCTAGAGAAACGGCCACCTCCTCGTACACTATTTAAAGGCTACAGTCAGATGACGAAGGGGAAAAAAACAAGAAGCGCAATCAGGAACACAAGTCTTAGTCTTTCTCTTAGTTGTAACCATCATACTCAATACAATACACACAGGAGTAGGATTGTTATTCTTTCCAGAGAAGACCTGAACCTGTATAAAAATCCCTGTGTTGTTCTCTCTACGTGATCAATCTTGGAGACCCCCCGAATCAAACAATCATACGTAAGATCGGTTCTAGATCACCGACAATCTCTATATCACTGCTCACTACCGGAGGTAGACAGTCTTGAGTTCACGACACAACCTTTACATCATCTTGCCCTAACCTTGCACTAGCCCTGTGAATCATTATCCTCATTTACCCAGATAGAAACCCGTCGCATGAGGAGCCGATAGAAACCCATTGAGTGAGTCCCTCACTTTGCCCGAATAGAAACCATCGAAGTGAGGCCCACAGTTGTGTCGGCATGCCTAATCGGTCATGCTCGGACTATTTCTGCCTACTAATCATGTAAGTCTGGTTTTCGACAACTTAGTTAGCTACGACTATCCCATACTAGTACATATGGTTGTACGATTAGGTCTTAGTCCTAGAGTTGCTGGTTTCGGTCCTTAACCGACTATGGGTGAGAATCTCCACCCTAGCTACTAGCGAGTCACAGTCCTCACTTTTTTCAGAATACAATATAACTTGTTTGTGTCTAAAAACTAAAGTTTCTATTTCAATTTTATATAAAATAACAGAGGTACCTCCTCTAGACATCTTTCAAAATAACTCAAATTCACAAATTATAATATTATCCTTTTATCAGTTTTTCAAAAATTCTATCGTTCTAGTTGCAGTTGTGCGATAATTGCACTAAAAATTTCCAATTGACATTACATATTGTCTAACCCATATTCTAATAGCTACAATAGTAATGGATCAATATTACAAGGAGATCTGTGCAACAATTAGGATTACAACTACCAATTTCCAAATAATAATATTTTCATACACAACATACACGCATGCATAATAGATTTTACAAAATAAAGTACAATAAGTAAAATACTGGGATTTTACAAAATAAAGTACAATAAGTAAAATAATGGAAATACGGTGGATTGATCGTCGTAATAGTAACCGGAGCAATTGACGTCTAATTCAAAAAGAGCCGGAAACGAATTAAATAACACCAAATAAATTCAACAGTGACTAAAATTAAATATTTTTATATATTCTGGTATACCATGATTTTATACAAATTTAGAGACAAATTTTATCCAATTTGGAGTTTTGTAGCAAAAGTTATTAAGGTTCCATTTCTATTCGGTTTAGAAATTCAAAGAAAATTGAGAAATACGCTTTCCAACTGAGAAAGTGTAATTCTGCGCATGTTATAAAGAGGTTTTACGCTTTCCAGTAAGGGAAAGCATATTCTCCTCATAACTGAAAATGTATTTTCTATTTTCATTTGATTTTCATTAAGAAACTGACAAGTGGGGTCCACTTGTCAGCGACTCGATCTATGTGCATAGTATATAGACCGAGGGTCTATGCGCACAGCGCACGGGCTCACAGAGGTGGATTCACTGTGCACTTAAACCATGGGGCCCGCATGTCAATGACTCACTAAGTTACTGATTCGTTTTAAATTTCTTTTTAACTTAATGGCTCGGTCCCACACGTCATCGACTTAACTCTAACTAAACCGACAACTAATCATTGCCTAACGTTTAATGACTGAGGTTAGACACTTGATGATGAGCTACAGTACTCATCACACTGTGTCGCGCGGTGGCGCTCGCGACGGCGCGGTGAGCTCGGCAATGCCGGAGAGTTCCCAAAATGGAACCTTCGTGCTATTGCGCACCTAGGGGTACTGGTGGCGTGGCCAGAGATGGCTTGTAGTGGCGGCACACTAGTGTTAAGCGGCGGAGCAGCTACGGCAATGACCAAGTGCTCGAATGAGCAATGCTCTCTACAAACTAATGCCCGCATAAGCATCTACATGCTACTAGGGTCATACCAGAAGCAAGGAGATGCTTGGAGGTGGTCGGAGATGGCTTGACGATGTTGAGCTGAGGCAGCGAGGTGGGCTGCGTGTGGAGAAGAAGCTGGGCTGAAGGAGAGCAGAGTATAATGGTCGGAGAAGCTTGGTGATGGTCCTGCGATGTTCCTAGCAAGAGAATTGGCTCAGGTGTCTTGTAGCTCTGGCGATGCTTGAGGCGGTGGTTCTGGCCGGAGGCAAGGAAGATGGTGCAATTCAACGCTTCCTGTGGATCGAAGGCAAAATCGAATGAGGGGAAAGACTTAAGAGTCTCTGGAACGTGATATGACATGATAGGAGTGACACCAAACCCTTCACGGCATCGGGAACGAAGGTGGCAGCGCACGACCGAATTAGGGCTTGCGCTCTCCAAGGTCTAGAGCTCAATTGAGTGGAGGAGAAGAGAGCGAATGAGCGCACTGAGTTGGAAAAGAGATAGAGAAGCTCGGGGCTAGCTATTTATAGACAATGGGGCAGAGGCGAGCAAGGTGCAACCGCAGGCAAGGTGACAGGGCTTTCTCCATTCTACGGGCAAGAGTAGGCGCGGCGGGGCAGGGGATGGGCGCGAGAGTTGATGGGCGATGCGATGCGGACGGTTGGGCGGTGGCAAAACCATGGGCGAAACCATGGGAGCGGCGATGTGCTCGTGGTGGTGCGCTGGCGCTCAGCGCTGTGAGGTGGAAGAAGGACCTTGTGGGCAGGGCCCACAGGGTTAGCGAGGGTGAGAGAGATTAGGTTTAGGAATTTTCCTATTTCCACTGATTTAACTACCGATTTTATTTACTAAGCAAATGACTTTGGAATTTAATGAAAATTTTTGTGAGGGCTCTTGACCTAATGTAGTTTATCCTGTAAATTTTAGAAGTTCAAACCTTCTTTGAATTTCTCTAAAATTTGAACAAGGTTCAATTCTTACGTTTTTGTAATTATTTTTCTTAACAAGATTTTATATAAAAGTTTTGGTGAATTGTTCCTAGGATAATATGCCCAAAATAATTCTCTCATTACATATTTTTACGTTGTTCTATCTATTTCCTTTTTAGCACCTGTTTGTTTGTAGATCATGTTTTCTTTTAAACAAAAGTCATAATCAAACATGGGTATATTTTTATATGCAAATTATCAAAGTAATTTCTCTAATGCATTTATAATACATTTCTCCGAATCCAGATTTTGGGATGTTACACCAGCGCTTAAGAGGTGCTTATGTATATAACTATATATAATTAATAGATAATACAACCAACTAAGTACATACAAAAGAGATGTTTGCATCGGAGGAAATGATTTTTACGTTGGTGCTTGATGACGTGGTTATATTCCCTCTTTAAACATTCGTATATAAACATCCCACATTGTACATACCCTGCCACATTGAATTAAAAAAAGAATTTAGTAAATTGTTTTCCTATGCTATGTTATATGGAACTAGAAATATATATTCATAGAGAACTAAAATTTCATGTCCACATGTGCAACCACGTGCTATCTGACTATTATGTCTCTTCCTGATCTGAAACGGTCATGCATCCGGCCCATGTCCGTATCCTAATACTCTCAGTTTATACTTAGAATGCTCCTTTTTGGCTTCGAATTCGGGGGGAAAAAAAACAAGTCCTGAATGAGCAATATCCACCTCTATCCAACCTGTTTCACCCCTAATTATATACTACATGGAACATTTGTGTTTTGCGCTAACTTTTATACTGGTACAGTTCGGAGAACTATCAACTTGTCAACCGAAATACTACATTCACCACGTGAATGTCGTCGAACGGCGTGCATCATGAGCTTGTCTGCGCTGCATGTACTTAATTGAGATAAGCAGTTAATCACAGGCTGTCTATGAATAAAAATATACCAACAAAAGTGGCAACTGGCAAGGGGCGAACGTGTCGATCGATCGGAAGGCATCAGCAAACGGGAACAATCATTGCTTTGATCCCCGACCCAAGCCTCGTCATTAACTCGGCGACGATCCTCTCGGCGAAACCTTCGCGCCTCGCCCATTTCGCCGGTTTTTCGCCCTGTCCTCAACTCGGTCCGCACCGATTCCGAGCGCCGTCCCGCGACTCAGATTCGAATTCGCCGATTTTGAAGCCCTTGCGACGACGCTAGGCGCCACCTGCGCGCCGCTTGGAGCAACCAAGCGCGTCGGCCGGCGTTAGCCCAAGCGCCAGCCCGCGCCTTGCCCCAGTGATGTCCCAGCACCGGTGTCGTCAGCTCCGACTCGGCGATTTCGACTCGTCTAGACTCTGTTCCATGACTCGATTTAGACCCGCGCTAGACATAGCACCGGGCGGCGCTAGGGTAGTGCGGCCAGCAGTGTAGTTGAGTCGAACTTGGTTTTCTTGTTAGAAAATGTTGGAATTAATATGGATTAGGTTCAAATTATATTCTAATTAATTTTTGATAAATCTCAAAGGTCCATGTACATATACTAAAACTGTTTAGTCCCACATGGAGGGATGAAGGGAAGTTACATCACTTTATAAGGTGTAACGTGGTAGCTCTCTTGTGGAATTGGAAAGAGCCAACACACGCGCGCGCTCGCCTCGCCGCCGAGCCGTGCGTAAGCATGTCAGGTGCGGGCGCGATTTTCTTTAGCATGTCAGAGTTGTGGTTCATGATGACTGTTGGCCTTTGAACTTCCTGGTGACTCCACTGTTTTTTGTTGCTGCTTTTGGTTAGGCCTCCGGAACCCTCATCCTTGAAGGCTTGCACGAGCGAGGACGAATAAGGTTTTTGGGGAGCGTTCGCGCGACTGCTCGCTGCTACGATCTACATCAACTGCACTGCGACTACAACTCTCTGCTACGTTCTACATCAACTGCACGACTACTACCACTACGTCATGACGAACGACGTCCTCATCAAGAACATTGCTGCATCTTCTTCTACCACTGAATCTGGGTATGCATTTATCTCACTTGTTAATTGGTTTGATTTGCTTTCTGTTGTTGTTTTGAACATTGAGATAGAAATGCTAGCTTCTGTTCTTCTAGAATCTGGTATAACTATAGTGTTCTTAGTTATCTACTTTGTGAAAATAGCTAGAGTATTTTTCATGCTTTATCTAGCAAATTTTGGATTAAAATACTTCAAAAAATACTTATATATTCAATAGAAAATGCACGTCAAATAGTAGAGATCAAAGGAATATAAGATACATATTTAACAAAAAAACTCTTACGGGAAAAAAAATCGAATGCACGAATACAGTATTCATTATATAAGGAGAAATTCCAAACATGAGATGACAAGACGTCTAAAATAGACGACTACAGAGGGTATAATTATAGGATAAAAAGCAAGAGCCCTAAACGATGAAGGAAAATGAGTCAGAGTCAATTGCGCTGGTCGACGTCACGTCTGGCGCCACTCAGTGCGTACGGTGCTCGATGCCGTGTGTGGCATGAACACAATGACATATTCGAACCACACTTACCATTTTCTTTTACAAAAGGCAGACATTGAACCGGTGACATATTAAGCTTTGGTTATGCCAGCATCTTTGTCTCTGTCTACCTACATAAATGGAAGAAAAAAAACAAGAGAAAGGCACGCATCCACCGTCCATCCGACTATCCATACTTTTTTCCCCTTCAACCTAAGGCTTTGTGATGGAAATAGGCAGACTCCTTTCGTTAAAAATAATAGTCTTTGTTTTAGAATACCTTATAAATATATAGGGCGATCAAATAAAATTGATATAAATATGTTTGCGTTGGAAATTGTTTTAGAATATTATTATTTTATTAGGTTTTACAATATATTACAATTGAATGTTTTGAAAACCGTAGGAATGCATATACAACACTTATTTGTAACCGACGGGAATTAATACACAATCGTTTTGGGCATCCTTCCATCCAGTGGTGACCGGTGAATATACGAACGGGAACATAATCTTCATTAGCACGCTCAGCAACAAAGACGTCGCACGTGCAGATCCTAGAAAATCCAAAAAAACCATAGTTGTAGTTTTTTTATAAGAACATAGTCGTAGTTAATGAGACTTAAACCATGGCCTTTTTAGCTAGCCACAAGACAGGGTGCCACAACGGTTGGACTAGTCACCGTTTGGCACTTGGCGTTATCTCCTTTACCTTAAGAAAAGATTGAGGGTTAGATCAAGACTCAAGAGAGAGTAGAAGATGACTGTCCACCTTGCTTTCTTGACGTTTGCCTTCACGGTTTCAATTAGATGTTCTCTAAATAGATTTCTACAAAAAATATCTTTAAGTTCATATAACATCTTTGACTTCTCTATCCCATTTTCTAAGTGACACCAACTATCTTCGTTGAGTTGGTTCTTCATCACAATTTCGTATATACCGCTTAAAATAATGGATAATACATAAGTAGCTTTCCATGAATCTGACTGTACAGGATCAAGGAAATGAAAACCAGTACTAGTTCCCTAAAAACAGTACTAGTCCATTGTGAGGATCCCGGTTTATTCGGTTTGTAATGCTTAGTCTTCTATTGATCCTAGCATCACAAATCAAATAAACCAAGTCTCGAGATATGTATACTTCTCAGAAATGCAGTATACACACTCCGCTACAAAATCATGCATCAATTCCATTCATTCACATAGAACCGAAGCACAACAACAAACCAGAAGTTAATTAAAATAGAGAGAGTTAATACAAAGAGAGGCCGACCGGCCAAACAACATACAAAAAACTAAGTAAACAGCGGAAGCAAAAATGTCATAAAATGGCGATAAACAAAAGCCAATTAGTGTGCCTTTAACCTATAAAGCAACCAATCGGACCGCCAAGCTAGTCGTCAAACCCGAAACACATCTCACAAAAGTGAGGCCTTTGGGGCTCACTTTCTTCCTCTGCAACAAAAACATTAAGCAAAGCAACTGAGTACAATAATGCACTCGCAAGACTGACGTGTAGAGTAACAGGCCTATACATATGCTACATGTAAGCTTATTTAAGTGGAGGGGGCTCTGGACTTACTTTTAGCATAAAGCAAGTTTTCATTTGCAATAATGTAATAGATTTAAAGCAATTTAATAAACTGTTTGTAATTGTTGAAATAACAACGGTACAATAATAATAACAACAACGAGGACAACCTGGAAGTGACTAACCCAATAGCCACCACAACAATAGCATGAACTACCCGTTCATACCACCCAACATCAAGTTTTAATTAAAAGATTGTAGTATAACTCTTGAAAGACCTTGCCAAGCGTGTCCATAATCTAGGACGAGGTTATTCGAATAGTTTGAACCCTGCAGGGGTGTACCAATGTACCCACACTTCAGACCGCCTTTTTGCCAAGCTATTAAGTACACTTCCTTTGGTATGCCGGCACGGCTAAGTCCTACGAGACATTTCAAATGGATTGAGCTAATCAAGAGCCGCACGTATGGGGGTTAACCCTTAGTGATCTGCCGACGAAATATAGATCACAAGGACCCATACGTGGAGTAGGAGACACCAGCCTCGGCGGGTGCTCCCCTCCCCACAAACATGTCCATGTTGCATATATCTCATATGCAACCCACCACGCGACTCATTAATTAACACCCCCCAAAGTACTTAGTCAAGAGAGGTCTCATATATCTCTAGTGTGGTTAGCACGCAAGAATGCTTGATTTAGTGTAACAAGATGTTCGGTCCTTGTTGACTCGGGCACCATTCCAATCACACCCAAAAGCACACCATCTTACCATTGTGCCCAAGTCCAAATTATTTTGTTTTCATTTTTAGTTTTCACAAATAAACATAGCATAAAGGTTGAAACATAGAGTCATAATAAGTTTGTGTGATCAAGGTTATCGATTAAGTCGATAACCGTCCAATTCTACCGGTAACTAAGCATTGCTAAGCATCATATCGCAAAGGCAATAAAAGACCATAAATCATTCACTGGGCTCTAATTCACCAGTGAGGATAATAACCTATGGCGGTGGCAGGGGTGAATAATTTCAGGGCAACAATGCAATGGGATTAACTACCTCTAATCGATAAAATTAACTTTGACACAAAAGCATGCATACATACAATTTGTAAACAAAGTATTAGACTTGAAAATAATGGGAATGAACTGGATATGATCAAACTGCTTGCCTTACTGGAGATGCTCAATATGCTGTAGAGGAATCACTCTCGCAATCCACGTCATCTAACGATAAAAACTGCCAAAGCGAAAAACAGCGAATAAACACAGAATGCCAAAATATCTCCAACAATTAAGAAATTAATACAAAAGAAAGATAATGATTTTAGGTTAATTTGGAGACATATACTAATGGATTTGGAGTTTGAGGGGAAGGTTATGCCCTAACCAACTTAACTAAACCACTGCTTGGATTGACTCAGATATCCTACTAAGCATCCGATAAAGTGGAACACCAAGCTAGCATACATTACAATAAAGGTACTTACTAACTACTTGATTTAGCTACCTGCCTTCCTTTACTAATTATACAATTCACAAGCTACTACTATCTTCTTTTTGGTTCCACCAAGCTTACTACCAAGGACAAAAACCTAACAGATTATTATCTAAACTAATCACAAAAAGGATGAGGTCTAATGCCAAAGACAACTAATTGACACTTAGTAATATATATTAGTCACAAGGAACTAAATACCGATAATATACTTTAATTGAAATTGTTGGTTAACAATCACCCTACCAATTAGTTTTTGCTAACTCACACACTGACTACACCTCTACGCATACAAAAACCGATAGCTGGTTAATCTCCTGTAAAACCTTATGCTAAAGTCAAATTAACTAAGAGGGCTCCAAATACTCAACTCAGTCACCCATAACTAATATGTGAAAGCTACCTAAATCTTAGCATGTAGATACCTTATTGCCTTACAACTCTAATAAGCTAACTTGCTACTAATAGACTAACTTTTCAATGCCTGCAAGAACTGATCATGCTACTAAACCTTCAAATCTCTACTACTTAAAAATACGAGTTAGTGACGGTCCGTCCTCCCACCCTCTTTGTCATCCGTCCGATCAACGATCAACCAACGGCCCAGATCTGCCGCTTCGGCCGAATCGCTGCGCCACGACATCCCATTCCGCCCTCCTCCCTTTCTCTCGCTCCTCACGATCCCCACCCACACCGCCGCCTCCCATTGTCGCCGCTGCCCTCTCGAACCTCCGGGCGCTCCCGATCCTCTTCCACCGATCCGCTCGCCTCCTCGCGCGCCCCGTCCTCTTCCATCGATCCGCCCTCGCCTCTCGCGCGCGCCCCTTGCCCTCGCCGCCGCGCCTTCATCGCCGTCTTCCATCGATCCCATGCCACCTGCGCTCCTATCGCTGCGCCGCCACCGCCGCACACACGCCCTCCCTCTCTCGGGTGGTCTCGCCGCCGATTCCTGCTCGCCTGTTGTGTAGATAAATCGTGACCGATTCTAGCTCTGCCAAGAGCGCTAGGAAGAAGCAGCAGGCGAGGCGGTGGCGCGCGAAGCGGGCGGATAAGCGAGCGCCGACGCGTCGTCGGAGGCGCGCGTCGAGATGGTGGTGGCGCGGCGGGTGGGCGGCAGCGGAGGAGGCGCGGCGCACACGCCGAGCGGCTCGCGCGCTCACCGAGGGCACCGGCGAAGGTGGTGCTCGACCTTGAGTTGGCGCCACATCCGGGCGACACCACGATCCAAAGGCTAGAGTCGATGGCATGAGGGGCTTCCGCTTTGGTGGCGCAGCCTGCCGCGTGGTCATGGGCGGAGCTCGAGCCGCGCAACACCGCTGACCTTTGGATCTCGCCACCGCTCGTCCCTCTGGGGCAATGCCGGCGAGGCCTTCCTTTGGCATCGCCGACCATCGGCAGGGTCATCTGCGCGCCGCGACCTATCGGAGACTCGCGCGAGCCATCCGCGCCTCTACTCGGCGGCGGTAATCCGTGCTTTCTCGAGCTCTCATGCATTTATTTGAATTAGCATGTAGGCGTTAGGCGTGGAGTCTTTCATCGCACTTGTACCGCAGAGGCGATGAATGTCGGTTCACAAGCTCATTGCACGGTGTCTTTGGAGCATTTCGTCGAATGAGTCTTAGGCATTAGACTTGTTTTTGGTCATAATGTTTGTGCGGGATGTACCGTGCTTGAAACGAGTGTTAAACTCGTACGCTGCACCATTGTGTTTGTATTTCAATCACGTGATATACTCGTAAGAGGAATTCAAGCTGTCAAAGTTGCTAAGTTAGGCCTCTAGCAAGTAGCATCTGGTGGCTAAAGCTTATGGATCATCGTTCTTTTCCCCTTTTTTCAGGTACCCTGAAGATTGCATTTCTGTTCTTAACCAACGGTGAGTAGTTTCCTGTGTCTTTCTGTTTTGCTCTGATGTCCCATATTAATATCCACACAGTGTGTGGGTTCTGTTTTGCTCTAATCTCCCATATTCAGCTTACGCACTGTCATCTTTTTTTCCTGTTGTAAAAACTATGTTCAGTTTCTAATGATAGAAATCAGAAGGGATTATCCTTCTGGCTCAAAACACACACACACACACACACACACACACACACACACACACACACACACACACACACAGAGAGAGAGAGAGAGAGAGAGAGAGAGAGAGAGAGAGAGAGAGAGAGAGAGAGATGGCTTGCTTCCACTATTTAGATCAATATCAGGATTGTTTTGATAACATGAACAAGTTCTTGGCTTAACTGTTGTTTACAACTTAATTTCTTCAGATCTTGCAAGCAAATTTGTTGCATTACTATGGGGTTAGCTCAGATGAGGACCTTATTAATAATTAGAACGCCAAAGTACTATTGCATTTGCCAGACTTGTGCGGTTTGGTTATACTTGAATGATGTTGAACTATCTGAACAGTTAAGAGGAAATTTTGGTGTAGATTGAGTCGTTAGTTTTTGTACCTATCGCATTATCAACATAATTAAGGGTTTGTCTTGTAAGGCAATTGTAGTGCTTGGCACTTTTCAACTATGTTGCTAATTTTTTATCAAGATTAGTAATACTTGTCAATTTATTGGCGGGAACTGTGAGGTGGTGTTCCAGAGCACAAGAGAGCTCTTGTGCTAAGTGAGCTTTAGGAGTTAATATCTCTCCAAAGACAGTACTTCTCGCCCTCATGAGTCATTGCTTGTTTAGCCTCATGAGTCATTGCTTGTTTCTGATCACATGTGGCGTGGACTTTCAAACTAACAACTAAACCATTAAAGATCATGGAAAAAATCCCATCCCTTTTTCTTTATATTTTAAACTCGCAACTATATAAATTTAAATGCGTGAAATTTGGTCATGGTGCAGAGTTGTGCATAACCATTCTCCTTGAATCACTATACCATTAAAGTACTTAAGTAGTATTTAAGTTACGTCCTATAGATAATCTTGGTGATCTTACATCAATAATTTCTAATTGCGTCATGGACATGTCGGCACATGAATGGAATACCCCTTTTCACATTCTGCAGTTTTGAAGATGATCTTATTGTCCCTATTGGAAAAGGAGAGCCTGCAGCGGTGATGGCTGACTATGGATTAGGTAATCCTTGATGTTGCTATTACGACCGTAGGTCAAATATATTGCGTGTATTTCTCATGAGTTCTCAGTTATGTGCTTTCTCATGAGTTCTCAGTTATGTGCAGAAAAGTTCTATCTATAGATGAATATTCATCAGATCATAATCTTATCTTAACTAATAAAGAACGGGGTTTACCCCCGCACAGCAGGGGACGATCATCCCACCCTTGGGCATCCTAGATCACGATTCCTCTTTCTTCGTCATCTCCTGTGTGCTTCGCAACCGCTGCAACCCCACTTCTCGCAACCACCCCGCATATGCACCGTGATTTTCCTTCGCGTGAAGTTGGACTGAGGGCGCAAGCAAGCGGCGATGGCGATCGTGGAGAGCGTGGGAGGCGCAAGTAGGCGATCGAGGTGTACCGTGGCTGTCCCCGCGGCCTTCTTCATCTTGTGGCGGTCACCGCGCGTTGTACCACGTCGTGTCGGGGCTCTACATGCCCCACCCCGCCCCGCGCAAGGTGCCCGAGGCGGGCTGCTCCGTCACTGTGCGGCTAGGAGAGGTCACCGGGGAGGAGCACCATGATGCCATCACACCACCGCCCGCACTGTACCACATCTTGTCGGGGTTCTTCGAGGCACCGTTCCCGCCCCTGTCGCGCCCGCGCGAGGTGCCCGAGGCGGAGCCACTACCGCCGCTTGTGCAGTATGCACTAGCACTAAATGATGTGCTCTTCACATGATGTGTCTTAGACCAGATAAGAAGGTCTGATTATTTTTATTGATGAGAACTTTTACAAATGTGGTGGAAATGATAATCTGACTTATTTTGATTTTCATAACAGATTAACACCAATTTGTGAATTAACTTCTGTATAATTATTTAAGTGGCATACCATGATGCATTGGAAGTTCATTCTTGAAGTATTGTTTGTGATTCTGCATATGCCCCGGAAGCTTCATAAATAATTAAACAGATAAATGGACGTAATAGACTTAACATGCAAATATTATTTCTGTAAGATTTGGAGTTCTGTTGCAACGCACGGGCACCCTACTAGTGCTTACAAAATTCAGAGTTCATCCTAAACAAAAGTACATACAAACTCATCTATAGTACTAAGCATATCACTGCATGTTAACTATTTCAGTGAAACATTCATCTATCCTCCTAAACTGAACAACACACACACTGTCATGCACATACAGAAAAGAATAGCCTGAGAGAGCGCAAAGGGGAAACAATGGGGAGCCAGGGGTGGCTTGGGCGGTCCTTGCGTCAGCGAGGGGAGGCATGAGCGTCGGTTGAGCAGAGATGAAATGGACAAGGGATGGCCGAGGCGAGCTCCACCTGTAGAGACACCAAGTCATTCTTTGAGGCATACACACAAACACATAGAGGATAAGCAGAAGGGACCAAAGGTAGCTCAGCAATGGCTTGTCGCCGGCGGTCGAAAAGTCGGCGGGGCAACTGCATGCGGTGGCCACGGCGTGGAGGAGCTAAAGCGGCACCGGCAGCAGAGGGGAACGACACTGGTGGCAGCTCTCTGTGCAGGGGAGCTGGGCCGGCCAGCAGGGAGGAGGCGCGGGCGGCTCGGAGCAGTGAAGGCGTCGGTGGAGGCGGTGTCAACGCAAGGAGATGGGCGACGCTGAGGGGCGGCCGAGGAGGATCCGGCGGCAGGAGGAACGGCGGGGCCCGGGAGTCACGCGGCGGCTCGGGGTGGAGGTGGTATAGCTCGGGCGGGGCTGGTGGCGGATCTGGGGCGACGAAGGCGGTGGCGGCGGGCGAGCAATGCGGGGCAAATTGGGCGCACGGGTTCTGTGGCGCGAGGAGGCGGGGTGCTCGGGTGCAGCGGCCGGCTGAGGCCACAGTGGGCGGGGCAGCCTTGGTGAGCGGGCCGGCTGCATTGGGGCAGGGAGGAGAGGCGCGCGGCGGCGGCAAGAGAAGAGGCCGGCGGGCTGGGAGGCGCTTCGGCGGTGGGGCGAGGAGCCGAGATGGGAAGGGGGAGGAGGCCGGGCGAAGGCGGCCAGGCGAGTCGCGGCACCAGAGGAGGAGAGCGCGGCTAAGAAGCACCAGGGGACGGCGGTAGCATCTCCGGACCGTGGTGGGAGGCGGCGGCTTTGCACTGGAGCTGGGGGTGAAGGGGACAGAGGCAGCAAGGAGCAAATGGCTCTGCGGTTGAAGAAAAGGAGGAAGGGGAAAACGGCATGGGGAAAAAGAGCTGTTGTATAGAAAAAGAAATGATGTGTAGAATTTGAAATGAAATGGCGAGGGCTCAACGCAATGAGGTGATCGGGAGAGTGGCGAGGCGATAAGGTTGGGTGTGTGGCAGAGAAAGCCTAGACTGTGGGTCTGGCTGGATCGAAAATGGCCGATCGGACCGAGTGAAATGGACAAAACTATCCTCGATCGAACGGTCTTCATGAAAGCACTTTCGGATGGTTCACGATACACAAGGCTGGTGCGGTGCGGGTGGTTGGTCGAGTCAGACCGAGTCCAAGTGACTCGGTCGGTTCAACAGTGAGGGCTCGGTTTTGAAAAACAGATAGAGAGCCTTAAGGGATTTTATTAACCTAGTATAAATGCTCAAAAAATTCTGAATTTTTTTTTGGAAGGTCACTAGCTCTAATAACAACCTTGTGTAATTTTTCCCAGAATCTTTCATGTATTGAAATTATCTCTAGAAAAAGTACAAGTGGCTGCCTTTGGGGTTTGACCAGTGTGTTAACAGGTTTGACTATCCCATTTTAAATAGCAATTAAAATCTAAAAATTATGAAAATATTTGGAGGGGTTCCTGGGGTTACCTAGTGACCAAATAAAATTTTAAATCTTATCGTTCATGAGTTATTTGCTTATTTAAATTCAACTTACAATAGGTTATTGAAATAAGTTTGAATTTTATGTGGATCGACTTTAACCCCAAAAATTTGGGACAAATTATATTTATTCATGATAAATATTATAAGATTTAAATAAATTATTTTTGGAGTTTTAATTGAAGTAAATTCTTCCCAAAAATTATTTTAAGTGCACGCTCTTGATATTTGACTTTTGATTTTCTTGGTTTAACTCAGGGTTTTGATTTCAAGCTGAAATTTTGGAAGGACTGTTAGAGATAGCAAGCTAATTCCAAGAATTATGAAACTTTTAAATGGAGGTTGATGACTCTAGGATAAACCTTACATAAAATTTCCAGATGTTGATCACGAACTTTTCTTAAAAAGTTTTAAAGAGGTCATGACTTTAGTCAACAGGATATTTTGGTTTTTGATTTCCCATAATTCCTTTACAAGATTTACAGGAAAGTTCAAAAACTTTAAGATGCAAGAAAATTTTAATTTATACTCATTTTCTTACATTTGAAATACAGACCCAGATTTGGGGATGTTACATCCATAATCAATGGCATGTACGTATGGCGGGACCAAATATGCAAATCTGGACCCTCTGTATACTTCACTAGTACATGATCATACTAGTGCACACAGTGGCGACATTGATGAAATATCATTCCATATACAAAGATAACTAATAAATAGGTAAATAATAATTATTATCAGAGTAACGAACTTAGGGTCAAAGCTTACAGTTAATGCCTCCGAAGGCGAATATCTCAAATAAGCTACAGCGAAATAAAACATAATAACCTGAGTGAAGCTCATCCATATGCCTAGAGGCAATCAACTGGGGTAGCGCGACCTAGTTCTCCACGATCCTTGAAGTGGACCTTGTTGACCAACGATAATCTGATGTAGCCTTCTTCAACTGAAAAATATTGTTTATAGCAAGAATAAGTACATGACGTACTCAGCAAGTTGTACCACAGAATGCAATTATAGATGATGACTTATTTCAAATGATATAGCATCTATGGTTCTTTTGCATAAAAGCAACGGTTACAGTTGAATATGAATAATATATTGAACGCATAATTTAAAACAAATAACAATAATAAATTAACAAGTATTTTCACAAAGCTCACCAGACCTAATAAATTTCTTTCACACAGTCACATAAGTTAAACCACGTAGTTGTCCCTCCCAATAGTTTTATGAAAATCTACTCTTCGTGTGAAATCCCCGAGCGTGTCCATGACCGCGGACGCGGCTATTCGAATAGATTGATTAACACTCTGCAGATGTTTGTATACTTTACCCGTAAGATGCAGTCAACTTGTACGGAGCTAATCACAATAAAACATTTTTGAAACTTCATCACGGCAATTGACCCTCCCGATGTGCATACTGTCGGTACCAACCCTTACATGGTGCTTTGGGCCGACGCACACTGTTGAACCTAAAAGCGGCGAACCGTCTATAAATGTGACCCAACAGAGTAGTCCACACCTCCACCCTGTCATAGAGCTAACCTACTACCTGAGTGTTCAATGTCGAGACTTCATAACTTACTAAGTTAGGTCTGTCATATACCAGGCATGTAGTCGTACAGTTGTGGCTCAGTTCAATGACGCACAAAGTTAAGTCCTTAATTGACCAAGGCGAGACTGCTAAATTCTAACTAAGTCACCACAATTCACATTTCCCAACCATAAGTCCACCATGTCACAATTCTTTCCACTCGCCTCAGTCTAAATCTTTTCCTACCCTGTTGGTTAAGTGTATCACATGCCATCAACAAGTAACAACATACAGCACACAGTTTTCCCATAAAGTTCCATAATCACTTAGTTAAGTTTAGATTTACAACTCAAAATGATATCAATAATTCGTTGCATGGCTAAGCATACTAATTGTATCTAATCAACCTATGTTCGTGCTATGATAATACCAACTATTAAAAAGCCAAGCTAGGGTGACAAAAGATCACGATAATACAATGAGCAAGGTGGATATAATCAACTAGGCGTATAACTAATCCCAAATCATTTAAAGAATTAAAATTTTGAAATAACATGCAATCATTTGAATCAAAGTAATTTTGGAAACTAGGTACAATATGGTCAAAGGTACAACTTGACATACTATAGCAATGATGTTCTCATTTTATCTTCAATCTTCTACTTCCTTGACCTTCAGCTCCTTCGAACGATTCCAGAACTTCAACGTCTGGGTGACGATGGTGCTGGTGAAGGGGCGCATTGTGGAGGGGAGGTGAAGGCTAACGTGATGACATAGGCGCGGGGACCAAAGGTTGCCGAAGTTGACCGGCGACGTGCTCCAAGCGGCGGTGGCAGATCGGCTACGACGACAAGGACTTTGCAGCGTTGCTCCAGGGAAGAGTAGAGGAGCAACGGATAGAACGTCACGCGGGGATGAAAAAGGTGAAGACGATGAAGGCTAGAGCTCATTGGTGGCGGCGCAATCGGCCGCCGAAGAGTGGCAGCCGGAGAGGAGAGAGATCGAGGAGATCTCGAGCTACGGTGAATGAAACTTCGAATCAAGGGAGGGGGTTTGTAGATCAGGGTGAAGGATACAAGATGACATGGGGAATTTTGCGAGGGACTCATCACAGCGGCGAGGAACATGGAAGAACGGTCTTGGCATCGCGAGCACAACCAGAGGCAGGGAAGAAGAAGTTGGCGCCAGCGGCGTGGTGCTTGATAGCTTCAACAAGTGGACACAACGTGTGGAGGACGTTGAGGCAGCAACGGTGACGCGGTCACTACGGCCTGAGGAGCTTCCAAGGCAAAGGAATGGTGCGGCAAGGGTGGCATCGACGTCCAAGAAGATGATTGGGGCGGCGGCAGTTGGCAACATCTCGGGGCTGTGGTAGCTAGATCATGGAGGCGGCGGAGTGAGGCGAGGTAAGTGCGCGCACGGGGCGATGCTTTTATGGACTAGGGAGGCGTCGCGGCACAGACACCGAAGACGGCGGCATGATGGAGTCTGCTCCGGACATGCATAGCGGCGCGTGCGTTAAGGTGGCGACAGCGGCTAGCATGTGGGCCCGAGGTGTGGAGGGAGGTTGGTAGCGGGACCGGGTGCGAGGTGAGGGTGAAGCGGGGAAGCGAGCGGTTAGCAGGGCTGGGCCGAGTGAGCTGGTGGGCCAAAAGGGAGAGAAAAGGGAGTAGGCCGAGTGGAAAGAGAGAGGAGTGGGCCGACGGAGATTTAAGAAAAAGGAATTGATTTTGGATTTAAATAAAAGCTAGAAATTCAAGTGGGCTCGAATAAATACCAAACAAACTCAGAAAAAACCAAGAAAACAGGAAAATTCCTTGGAACACAAGGAACCCAACTAACAGTGTTTTTTTTATTTAATTGATGTTTACATTAGTCAAATTAGATAGTTTTAAATTTTGGGAAATCCCAATTAAGCTTTATTAAATCAAAGAAAATTGGTGGAATTTTTCAGGGACCTAAACTACTCAAAAGATTTTTGAAAACCCAAATTTTGGGACATTAAGACGCATTAATTAGTATGTAGGATGATGGCCTCCTTGAGTATGATAATCAGATTCTACTTGTAAATAAAAATAGTTGATAGCGTAGTTTGTTGATATGCATCATTGCCATTGGGCAACTAACTTACAACATTTGTTTATGGATGCATGCGTTTCCAACTCCAAGATACAGACGAGACAGCTGAAATATGAAATTGGCTTTGAATTAGGATAGTGTTCTCAGCCTGCAAGTTAAACAAACTAGATACCTGGGTGCGCCTTGGCGCGCTGAACAAACCAGTTTTTTTTAATAAAAGGATAGGGTCTGGGAAACAGTAATATAGCATTGGGTTTGCACTGATACTTAGGTTTGCTATGTCTGTAGAAGAACAACACAAAAGTTGTAGATTTCCAGTTGCCTCAAGTGCTTGATTTGAGATAATCGGATCAAGAAATATCTTGGGGACCCCCTGGAGAAATGGATCCTCCACAGAATCATCAAATTCATAACTTAATCTTTTAACTGGGTAGCCACCAGATTCAAAATTTAGCTGCCTGCAGGAAGGAATTTCTGTTCACCTGATCACCTTCTTCTTTGGTGCACAGGCCGCCTCCTCTATTCCTGGAGCAAAAGGATCAAAGATGCTTTCACGTGGCGTCTGACAACCTGATGAAATACTTTCATATGCAACCTCGCTAGAGATAGACAATTCAAGCTTAAACCCTTCTAGTGGAGCTATGGACTCAGCAACATCGCCCTTGTTATTTTCAAGATGACAAATTGTACCAAGGGATTCTACATCTTCCTTATTTTCCAAGGGAACATGCAAAAGAACTTCTTCATTTATACTCTTTTCCACCTCTTCTACAACTGTTAAATCACAGTTCACAGCTTGTGAAGTTACAATCTCATTCTTATGTACTGCATGATCTGTTGGGAGTAATGTGGATTCAACCCCGTGATATGGAATGTTAACAACAAGGTTTAGAAGGACAAGTTCCTCAGTCAACCCCACTGATCTTTAAAATTTATCAGTTAACAACTTGCAAGAGTAAAACCTACAACAAAATTGATGATAGAAAAGTAAATACCTTAAACTATTCAGGGAATAACCAATTTTTTTTAACCAGAGCTAAAATCCACTAAAAAGGGTACAAAAGGGTCCTACTACTAAGTTGTATATGCTACAGTTGAATTTTTCAAACTCAACATTAAGCATTAGCTATATAAAAACTTCTAACCAGGTAACACAACTGCTAAACAGGAAACAATGTTCTAGAAAATCATGCAAAGTAACGCTAAATTGTGTGTGAGAGAGATAAACTAATATTTAAACCAACAACAGCAGCAGAACATACACTTGCAACACAATGCTTTTTAAGTACCATATCCCATCATCTCAAGAAAAAGGAAAAAAAATCTTATATGCAGCTATGCCACAGATACATTCCAGAATGCAGATTATAGATAACCGTACAACACGTACATAGGTGGGAAGACATTTCGCAACACACATTTTTAGTATTCTCACCGGCAGGAGCATTCCTTTTCTGTTTACAAGAATTTCATAAGAGAACAAAAGGTGAGTTACAGGTTGAAATCAACAGCAAAATGTATGAATGAACTCTGTGTATGCAAGGTCAGAAGGAAATTGTAGCAACAAGCATCTGTAAGAGCTAGATAACAACCAGTAATAAACAAAAAAAGACTGATGTTTCTCCATATAGGCAAGCAGCAGTACATAAGCGTAATAATTAGGATTCAAGAGTGCATCAAGCGTGACAAAAAAAAATACAACAGTGGATTGTATCTGGAGGCATTTGGTTCACAGTTCTTTTTCTTACGCATTGTGATAACATGTAAAAGGAATTATGTTCCATTGTTTGGTTAGATTACTCCATAACTGCAATACATGTATTAAGTATAAAAGACAATTTAGAATTCCTCATCCAACTACATGTACTGTTAGAACCCACTACATTATGACTGTAACCCCCAACCAAAACACTCCCAGACACTACCTATGAATGGATGTTTGAAACATGAATAGTCGACATAAAAAAAACTTGCAAAGAACTATCTACGGGAATGTATTATAAGGTAATCGTATGGTTCGTAGGTAGTAAACCTTTCTAGACCGAAATAAGAGTAACCTATTTCAATCTACTGTCACATTATTTCTTCCTTTCTTGCTTGCATAGGCCCTACACGAAACAAAATGAGAGCTGCTAACATCAACGATGTGAAAGGGAAAGATAGCTTAAATTCTCCAGGTAAAACCATAGCATCTTAATTCCAAACAAACAGTGCAAATTCTAGAATGCTCTAATGTGGCAACTTAAAGCAGCATGCATGTTAGTGACAAATTGCTACGTGGTTGCAAAGGCTCAAGGCTCTCAGGGTTTCAGAATTAGGCCAGAGATGTTTCAAAGCTAAAGTAGAGCCTAACTAAATGTACTACATGGCCCTGTTCTCTGCAAAAGTACCAATGCGCAGTGAAGAGTTAAGACTTAAAAGAGCACTTTATCATGCTCAGTGAGTGTGCAAAAAGCATATGTCTAAAAGCACACATGCTGCTTGGGTTACCTAATCCTCTGGAATATTTGCAAGAGACTTAAGAAACAAAACATGTAACTAATTGCAAATGTTACATTGATATAAACTTCAGTAACAATCTATTAAAGTCTTTCACTTACTCATTCATCAGAAAGTGATAAGGCTACTGTAAGTTTTTTCATGAGAGAAACCACTATGCTTTGGTAGTAATCCAACTAAATCAACTGAATTGAAACTGTACTTGAAAGTTAAAAACAACACCATTGTTTCTCTAGTTGGCACAAATTTCTTATGCTAAGATACCATATTACCGATTATATTGGAATTCAATGGATGAGGAGCCAAACATGCAGAGAGCCTTTATCTCATCTCTCCAGCCGCACTCGCCAAGCCGCTCCCAGAGAAGCTCCATCAGCTTCTTCTCCTCCCCACACTCTACCAACTTCAGAAACCAAAACCCACCTCACAGTTACCACACTCAACGACAACAACAGCAAACAAAAAGCACCCTAAAACATTCCTCTTAGCTTCAACTATCCCAAATTAACCCTCCTCTCCCCTTCCTACAAAACCCTAACCAAATCTAAACGGGATTGACCACTTGGATCACACAAGCACCGCAAAGCTCCCCACCTTTGTGCACCAAGAGCTCTAGTTTCGAGCAAAGAAAAAACAACCGCAATCCACAGATTTCTTGCTCGATTTCTCTAAGATGGGAGCCAGCAGTAGCTTGATGTTGATGGTTTCTGTAAGGACTGAGTCGGACCGAACTCAGCGAGGCAGGCCATGAGCCCTGGCATCTCGACCTCAGCGAGATCGATCTCGAGGCGGCGGTTGGCACAGGAGAGGTCCTTCACCTTGTACTCGCGCCGGAGAGGTCTTTTGACGAGAGCGCCATGGAGTCGGCGGCGGCGGTGGCGAGGAGGGGAGGAGGAGGAGGAGAGGCGAATGAGGGGGATCTGCGCCGTGGGGCAGGGGCGATGAAGAAGCGGACTCGCGAGTCGCGCCCGGAGGAGGTCTTACGGAAGGGAGGGAGGCGAATGAGGAGGATCTCGCGTCAGGAGCTTTCTCTGCGAGCGGGAGGCGAAAGATTGGAGAAGAGGCGAAGAGAACGCGGAGGAATCGTGGGCGCGCAAAGCGAAATAAAAATCGAGACGGACCAAGACCACCGGTAGCGGAATCGAACGGACAATAAAAAATCAGGCGACGTGGCCGCTCTCTCCTTCCCACAAAACTGCGCCCATTTACCTCTTGAGATGCGGCTCAAACATTATCTCAAGCTTATATTTCGTAGTACCTTCATTGAGATTTCTTGTAGGCAAAGTATACGACTCTGAATGTGTCAGTTGGTTTATTGGAATTTGTTAGGCTTAGAGGAGTATTGGACTGAAAAATCCAGCAAACTAGGCAAATGCGATAAGTACATACATCAGCAAGACGTGGCAAAACAGTATGTAACACCGTTCTTCTGTATTTCATCTACAGGTATAATTAAACAACGATAATTTATTGATTTATCTCTACTATTTAAAATAAAAAGTTGATGGTGGTCATCCATCCTCCGCTGTTTTTCACGTCCGTCCGATCAGGAAGCAGAGGATGCACAGCCCACAGCGACTACTCCCACGATCTCGTCCAGCATTCTCCTCCTCCCTACTCCACGATTCTTCTCCTGTTCTTTCCTCTCTCTCTCTCTCTCTCTCAACCCCTCCCAACCGAACACCATCGCCACCGGCCTTCTCCCACCCTCCGATGTCGCCGTTCCCCGCGTGCCGCGCCGCCGCTTCCTCTCCCCACGCACCGCCGTACAACCTCCACTCCCCGCCCCCCTCAGTCCTCGCCTCGTCGTCTCCCCCTCCCTACTCCTTCCCTCCCAGTCCGAGCCGCCCTCCAGCCATCTCCTCCTCCGCATGGATGTTGCCGCCAACGAAACGCTTCATCCCTTCCTCGCGCCGACAATTCGAGCTCAGCCGGCCATGTCCTCCTCCCCCTGGTCGCGCCTTCACGTCCCTCTCCGGCGCTCCATGCCGCCCCGGCGCGCTAGCCACCACAGCTGATGATGGACTGCCACCCCGACCCCGCGGACGGCAGCGACGACCCCGAGTCTAAGCCACCACGTCCTGCGCCTCGCACCCGCCGTCGGCGACTGCTTCTTCGAATTGGGATTTTTTCTTCCGATCTGGAGGTGTCTGCATTTATTCTCTTCTCCGTTGGTGGTGGGATTGGATATTTCTTGGGTCTCTCTGTGCGTGTGCGTGCGTGTGTGTTTTGGAGGAGCTGCTGCTCCTTTGGGTTGGATTTTGCGTGCTGAGGTTCTTGGAATGGTGATGGCATGTATATTGAGTTGCATGTACCAACCAATGCACCCAAAAGCTTAAGCTGATGAGGAAAGGTGGACAATTCACTTATATTTCAACACTCCCCCTCACGTGTAGGCTCCCTCAGGCCTAAGACGTGGAATAGAAGTGGGCTGCAATTATTATTTTTAATTGCACCAACCGGGTCTTGAACTCAAGACCTCTTGGCTCTGATACCATATTGAGTTGCATGTACCAACCAATGCACCCAAAAGCTTAAGCTGATGAGGAAAGGTGGACAATTCACTTATATTTCAACAATGCAGTCGGCGTCGGGCGCGGTGGCATGCCAGCTGATGGACACAGCGCACCCGGGGGCGGTGCCGATGCACAAGGTCAACTTCGACGCCAAGACAGAGTACGACATGATCCAGAACTACAAGGTACTGCAGGATGTGTTCAACAAGCTAAAGATCACAAAGGTGCAGCTGGTTTGCCTTACACTCTCTTCTTGCCCCCGCATGGGTGAAATTTGGTTATATTAGGTTGGATTTCTCATATCTTCTAATTGTTCCTGTTGGGTTGATCTCGGCTAACGTATCCCCGAGATTCCAGGGGTCATGCCCCACTACGCGCCCTGATCGGAGGCGCAACCAACCGATCTGGTTTTTGGTCCCGTTCATCTAGCGCAAAAAGAAATAAAGGGGTTACGGCAGGCTTAGAATCGAAGGTAGTTCTAGGCTATGACATCCCGAACAAACCCGATCTCTCACGGGCGCTACGGTGAGCGAAGACCGAAAACCGAAGGCCACCTCCATCACCGTGACACCTTCGTCATCGCCCACGGCACCATCTACGCCCGTCGGCCGGTCCTACATCGACAGATCCACAACCCTCATGGCATCTTCAGGTTCAGGTAAGAAAATCATGCTTCCGCTCTAATGATTAGTTTAGGTGTTCATAAGAGAGCTAGGATTAATGTCATCTAATCATGTTTAGCCTTAGATTATGCACACAGTTCCATGCTGTGTGGCCAGTCTTGTTCAATCGCATTTAGTTTCCGAAGAGAAGAATTAGGTGGCCGAAAGCCTCAAACACTCTGGATTCTAGATCCAGTATTGACTTGAATTCATATCGTGAATAAGCTCGATTGTGAAGAATTAATTCTAGATCCAGTATTGACTAGGAGTTCCTCATGAGCAATCGTGTCAGGGAATTGGGGATTGGTGTTTAGCATTTTAGCTTACTAATTGCTATTCCAGAGAGGCTATTAGTGCAACTGCTATATTAATTGTTCTTGTTTTCTCTGCCCATTGTCGCAGACATCGAGGTGAATAAGCTCATCAAAGGAAGGCCCTAGACAACACGGAGTTCATGCAATGGATGAAAAGATAATGTGATTCCGTCAATGGAGGCTTCATGAGCAGTGTCTGCTCCACGCTTTTCTTTAGCATGTATGGCCAATTTAATTGTGAGCATTGCGCAAATGTTAAGTTGTGTTTAGTGTTACCGATTGTGTGGTGCTCACTGCTCAAACCTTAGCCTAGCTCTATAGTTTGCGATTATTGCCTTTGATGTCTCATCAAAATCCTCTGAATACTTACGTTTTGTTGTGTTGTAAATTGGATGCGCACAGCTACAATGCTTCCGAGAGAAGAGAAAGCAGCAAAGGTGGAAAGGAGACTAACAGAAGGACATCAGTGCCTTCTCAGGTGCCCGCCAAGTCTGCGTCCGCCGCCCACAAAGCTCAAGCTTCGTCGCATGGCGCTAAGCGAGCCAACGGGCATTCGGCAAAGCCATCTCCTGCTAACTCTGCAGGACCAACTTATGGCGAGCAGGTGTGTGTGTGTGAGAGAGAGAGAGAGTTTGTATGAATGCTTTTGCCTAATTTTCTTCTCAGGTCACAGAATTATGAAAGACTTACATTGTGACATCAAATGCAGATCACTGAACTGAAGTTCCTTGTTGATATCCTCGAGAAAGAAGGAGATTTCTATTTCTCTAAGCTGCGTGACGTTAAGATCTTGTGCCTGATCCCTGAGATTGAGCACTTGCCGGTAAGTAGCAGAATAGCCTTTGTTTTTGTATTGCTTACTGACAACTAGCTGAGTGCCCGTGTGTTGCAACAGATTTCAAATAAAACATAATATAAACTATAAACTTAGAAAACCAATATACATACGGTAATATAAATTTCTTTTTGTGACTGGAGGGAGTATTTATTGATGGGAACATACGCATTCTGCAAATCTCAATGTAATATTGCAACGTTGTTTTTATTACTGGCAGTTCTCAGTTTACATTTATGCTTATGGGAGGTTGATTGTTGTCTTATTCGTAATACTGGGGCACCAAAACAGTGGGTTGTTGATGAGATAACAGATAATAATACGTGTCTTATTCGAAGGCTGATCATTCCTTTGAAATCTTCTGCTTTACCAATAGGATGAAGAAAATGATGGGGAGGATGCTGAGGAAGCTGAAGGAAAAGTGAGTCATAATTGGAGTATTCTAAAGACCACTGGACAGACTCAAAAGCCAAAGGTACCTTTTTATTTTAAGCATTTATTTTCTGATGGAAACAAATTCCTGCAGCCTTTTGGCATTTAGAAACACTCTGAACCAATGACATTTTTGTTGGTCTTATTGGGTGTCTTACCTAATTGTGTGCATATGTATTAGTGACTATTTTATATGGTGATACATGTGCAGATTATGTTAGTGTAGCAGCTTCTGTTCCAAACACAAACCTGCATTTTTTGCACCCTGTCATAATAGATACATTGGTCAGAAATGACAATGCATGTTTCTTTCTGTCTTGCCAGGAAAAGTTAATGAAAGATAAAATGCCACTTAAAGGAGCTATTGATGATTCTGAGAACCTAACTAATTTTCTTATGGACTTTGATGAAGATGAGTAATATTGTGGACATTTCTTTTGCTATTCTGCGCAATACACATGGTAAGTAAAAGGTCAAGCATACCAAAGTACTCTTGATTAGTAATTTTTTAGAGAATTTTGAGTCAAACAACTAGAGCTTCTTTTCTCTAGAAAATACACCCAACTCACTCGGTTGAGTTTCTAGGTTTAGTTGCTACAATGCAATACATATAGCATATCAGCAATATTGAAGGTACAATTATTCTTAGGAGAGCAAGCATGAATAAGTACTGATTGAAATAGTTCCTTAAGCCTTCCTATGATGCTTTCCAAGGCTTGAAGCTGCATCCTGAATATACCTGAGTGATTCAGCAAAGTCGTCCAAAAGCTCATCACAGTCTGGAAATAGTGCCTCATCCACTGCTAGGTTTACCTTGATGGTGCTAACGTAACTTTGATAATTCACGGTTAGGGCCTACACAAGCAAACCAAACAAGTAAATACAAAGTTTAGGTTCTGCTTAACGCATCTCAATCCAGATACCATGACATAAAGTGGATAGCTTTTGAAAACACTTTCATAGTCTAAATGATCATTCATCACTATACACTTTGTACGTGCCTTGGTATAGAACTGCTATACCCAGGCATAACTACTTTTTTCAAGAGTTCAAAACAATTGGTTTCTGGCAAATTTACTTCATTTCCGCAATAAACTTGTCATATCAACGATAATCTATACCAGGCAATATTTTCGAGACTTGAGCATGTAACATACCAACTGTTAAGGATATAAGGGTATTTATGGTATTTCCTATTGTATTAGGGTTTAGACTTGTGTCCCTTTGTACCCTATATATATTGTCCATTGGGCCTCTGAATATATACACACAATATTCATAACATGGTATCAGGGCTAAGTTAGGTTTACACTACTACAAAAAACGTCATCACAGACGGTTCTAAACCGTCATCACAGACGGTTTTGTGAACCGTCTGTATTTATGCGTCTGTGATAACAGGCGGTCATCACAGACTGTTTTTAAACCGTATGTGAAAATAGCTATCACAGACGGGTCTGAACTCCGTCTGTGAAAATAGCTATCATAGACGGTTCAGAACCGCTCGTGAAAGCAGAACTATCACGAGCGGTTTTGAAGTAGAATAAATCGTGATAATTACTATTCTGACGGTTCTTGTTGAGCAAATGCGTGATAGTTTTTTCTATTGCAAAAAAATACTGTTATTTCATACACATATACTACCATTTCCCTAGCCTCCCAAACATGGATACACATACATGGATTCCCAAGTCTCCCAATAAATTTCTCAAGCCATGGATACACTCATACACTCGATCATATATACAAGTACCAACAGAAGTAGAATCTGGAGAATCTAACATAAATATGGATATGAATCTAACACAAGTACCACAAGCTCATACATACAAATCTGGATCTGAATCTAATAGAAGCTCATGTACAAAAATACCAACAAAACCTCATATACCAAAGACGTCGCCGTCAGAGGAGGATTGGAGGAGGTCGGCATCGGCGTCGGCGTCGGAGGAGAACTAGAGGAGGTCGGCGTCGGAGGAGTACTAGAGGAGGTCAGCGTTGGTGTCGGCGTCGACTCTCAGCTGTTGGGGAGGAAGACCACATCGGAGGTTTGGGACAGCAGGAGCAAGGAAGGATCGGAGCTCGGAGGAGTAGCGGGGGGCCGGGAGCTGCGGAAGGACTGGAGGAGCAGCGACCAGCCGGAGCTTGGAGGAGGACTGAGCCCAGAGGAGGACCGGGACTGCGGGAGTGCGAGACTGAGCGTCCCGCCTTGACTCGTATATAATATATAAGGACAACACTGAAATATTTTGCCTCCCGCGCATGCGTTCAAAATTTTTGAACTCCCACGTTGCGAATCACAGACGGTTTCATACAAAAGTCGTCTGTGATGACAAATCATAGACGGTTCATATCACAAACCGTCTGTGATAAGTACTTCATCACAGACGGTTCTTAATACGAACCATCTGTGATAAGTACATCATCACAGACGGTTGGTATCACGAACCGTCTGTGATACTTCATAGACGATTCTTAATATGAACCGTCTGTGATAATGACCTCATCACAGACGGTTGGTATTAAGAACCGTTTGTGATTTTACCATGGCTTCAAATTTTTCTTACTCCCATGACTTCAAAATTTTATCAAAGAGTAAGAAAAATTTCAAGCCATGGTAAAATCAGAAAGTAAGGAAAATTTGAAGCTATAGTAAAATCACAGACGGTTCTTAACACCAACCGTCTGTGATGAGGTCATTATCACAGACGGTTCATATTAAGAACCGTCTATGAAGTATCACAGACGGTTCGTGATACGAACCGTCTGTGATATGACGACATATCACAGACGGTTCATGTCACGAACCGTCTATAATACTTCACAGACGGTTCTTAATATGAACCGTCTGTGATAAGACAACACAACAGTTCAACTCGATACTTCACATTCCGCCACTAGCTATCCTTCTTCCACATCCATCCAGTTCAACTCGATGACTGCGCCCTCGGTCAATCACATGATCAGTGTGAAGCTCACGCAGGAGAATTACCTGATGGTTGGCACAAATCTTGCCGTATCTTCGGAGTCAAGGTCTCGTCGGTTATGTCGACGAATCCTTGCCGGCGCCGAGCCAGACAATCGTCATCGAGCCAACCGAAGGGAGCGCACGGCGAATCGCCATCAATCCGGAGTACACCAGTGGGTACCACCAGAACCAACTGGTGATCAGCGCCATCTTCTCCTCCGTCACTGAGGACGTCCTCAGCACCATGGTGGGCGTCACCACTGCACGCGACGCATGGAGCACTCTAGAGAAGATGTTCGCGTCCAGTTCACGTGCGCGCATCATGCAAATTCGCATGTAGCTCACTACGATCCAAAAGAAGGATCTCAGCATTGCGGATTACTTCCGCAAGGTCAAGCGTCTCGGCAACACCCTTGCTGCCATTGGGAAGCGACTTGAAGACGAGGAGCTTATCACGTACATGCTGCGTGGCCTCGGTCCGGACTACGATCCACTGGTGACAAGCATCACCACGCACACCGACGCCTACTCCATCAGCGACGTCTACGCGCATATGCTCAACTACGAGATGAGGCAAGAACACAACGGCACAGTGGTCCAGGTATCTTCAGTTAACAATGTTAACAGGACTGCTGGACGTACTGGTGGCAATGGAGGCCGAACCAGCCGCGGGCGTGGCCGCGGCGGCGACCGCAATCAAGGTGGGCGCTCCAACCGGCCAGCTCCAAGAGGGCATATCAACACCAACTCCAGCAACAACGGTCCACTTTGCCAGATCTGCCACAAGCCCAATCATGACGCTCTTGATCTTTGGCGTCGCCCGATCGATCGTACGGGCCGACGACAACATGAAGCAGGCTGCTATAGTCACCAACGGGTACTCCGTCGACTCAAACTGGTACGTGGACACAGGAGCTACGGACCACATCACTAACGATCTTGAGCGCCTCACCACCAAAGACCGCTACACAGGAGGAGATCAAGTCCACGTGGCCAATGGAGCAGGTTTGTCTATTTCTCATGTTGGTCATTCATCTATTGCTGGTTTAACACGTCCTCTCTATTTGAATCATATCCTGTATGCACCTAAGATCAACAAGCACTTGATTTCAGTTAGAAAATTAGCTTATGATAATGATGCTTTTGTTGAATTTCATCCCAACTCTTTCTTTGTCAAGGATCGAGCCACGAAGAATCTGCTCCTCAAAGGCAAATGTTGAAATGGTCTCTATGTTTTGCCAAATAACAGCCAGGCCCTACTGACAGCCAGAGCTTCTCAAGAACGATGGCATCAAAGACTTGGACATCCAGCTTCACCAGTCACTCTTAGAATTCTGCAAGACAATAATATAGCTGTAGACAGCAAGATTTCTCCTTCCTTGATTTGTAATGCATGTCAACTAGGGAAATCACATCGGCTTCCTTTCAGTTCTTCACAACATGTATCCACTACTCCTTTGCAGTTGATCCACACTGATGTTTGGGGACCCGCTCTCCCATCAGTCAATAATTCAAAATACTATGTTTCTTTCATCGATGACTACAGTAGATATGTGTGGGTCTATTTTCTGAAATGTAAGTCTGATGTTGAGCCTGTCTTTCTTCAGTTTCAGAAGCATGTCGAACACATGCTGAATTCTAAGATTCGATCAATTCAATATGATTGGGGAGGAGAGTATCACCGTTTACACAAATATTTTCAAACCTCTGGCATTGATCATTGCATCTCCTGTCCACACACCCACCAGCAAAACGGGCTGGCAGAAAGAAAACATCGACATCTTGTAGAGACCGGTCTCGCTCTCCTTGCCCAGGCACAAGTGCCACTTCGATTCTGGGATGAAGCTTTCAACACAGCTTGCTACTTGATCAATAGAATGCCTAGCCGCACAATTGAACATGACACTCCTCTACATAAACTCCTTGACACACAACCAGATTATTCTAGGCTTCGTGTTTTCGGCTGTGCATGCTGCTTACAATGACAAGAAGCTAAATTTCAGAACCAAACAGTGCATCTTCTTGGGCTACAGTTCCACACACAAGGGGTACAAGTGTTTTGATCGCACTACTAGTCGACTATACATTTCTTGTGATGTAGTGTTCGATGAGTCTGTCTTTCCCTTTGCAGATCATCCATCTCAAGATTCTCTGCCACCACAAACCTCTCACCATCCTACCATTTTGCCAATGTTAGCCAAAAACACCAAATACACAGAAAATTCACTCATTATTCCACAGACCAATGAGCTCTTAAGTCCAACTGAACCAGCAATAGAAGATGTCAACATGAGAAATAGTCAATCTAATCCTGACGCTAATGGTGATATCTCTAGTGCCAGTCTGTCCCCTGTAGGTGTTTTAGTTGACAGGTCATGTGATTCAGCTTCAGGTTCATAAGCAAACAAAGAAGGTTCTGATCCATCTTCATCACCTGAAGGCATCAGTCATCATCCAATGAGAACAAGGCTTCAGAATAATATTGTGAGACCCAAGGAGTTCACTGATGGAACTGTCAGATATCCAGAAAAAGCGCGTGGATTCACCTGCTCAGTGTTTGACAGAAATCCGACAACAGAAGTCTCTACAGCTTCAGAGCCATGCAGTCTTCAGGAAGCAATGGCTAGCTCTGAATGGAGAAAGGCCATGGATGTTGAATACTGCACGCTGCGAGGAATGACACATGAGGCGGTGCCTCCCAAGTAAGGAGTCAATCTCATCGACAGCAGATGGGTTTATAAAGTGAAAAGAAAAGCAGATGGTTCAGTTGACAGATTGAAAGCACGGCTAGTGGCAGAAGGATACAAACAGAGATATGGCGTGGACTATCTTGACACATACTGTCCAATTGTAAAACCAGCCACAATTCGAATCATCTTGTCATTGGCAATCTCTCAGGGCTGGAGCATGAGACAGATAGACATTCAAAATGCATTCTTGCATGGTGTTCTTCAGGAAGAGGTGTATATGCAACAGCCTCCAGGTTATGTGGATCCCAGTAAGCCACCAAATTATATCTGTCGACTGAAGAAGGCACTTTATGGGCTGAAACAGGCACCACGAGCTTGGCACTCTCGGTTGACCAGCAAATTGCAGGATTTAGGGTTCAGTTCTTCAATAGCTGATGCTTCCTTGTTTGTATTCAGACAAGGTGGAATAATTGTGTACATGTTGATCTATGTAGATGATATCATCATTGTTAGCTCATCTAGCATAGCTGCAGACAAACTGATTCAGAAGCTGAAAGATGACTTTGTTGTCAAAGACTTAGGGCCTCTAGAGTATTTTCTGGGCATTGAAGTCAAACAAGAGAAGAATGGGATTCTACTGTCTCAAAAACGCTATGCTCTTGACCTGCTTAAGGCTAACATGGGAAAGTGTAAAGCAATCTCCACGCCCATGACTGCTACTGAGAAGTTGTTCAGAGATCAGGGAAAATCACTGACAGGAGAAGATCAGTTCAGATACAGGAGCATAGTTGGTGGCCTACAATACTTAACTATGACTCGACCTGATCTTGCATTTGCAGTAAATCGAGTCTGCCAATACATCCAGTCTCCAACTGATGCACATTGGGCAACTGTGAAGAGGATTCTTTAGTTTGTCAAAGGAACTGTGGACCATGGTTTGAAGATTCAGAAGTCTGCAACAACCATGCTTTCAGGCTTCTCTGCCAGTGGATTTGCAGTGTTCTTAAGCACAAATTTAGTGTCATGGAGCTCCCAAAAGCAGGCCACCGTTTCTAGATCGAGCACCGAAGCTGAATACAAGACAATTGCAAATGTCACCACATTTCAGAAATGATATGGGTTCAGTCACTGTTGAAAGAGCTGGGGATATTTCAACACAAACCACTTCAACTTTGGTGCGACAATCTTGGAGCTACTTATCTGACCACCAATCCCATATTCCATGCACGAACAAAGCACATTGAAGTCGACTTCCATTTTGTTCATGAACAAGTAGCTCGCAAGGCTATGGAGGTACGATTCATTTCATCCATGGATCAAATTGCAGATGGTCTGACAAAGCCACTCCCAAGAGCTCCTTTCGTCGCCTATTGACGCAATCTCAACATTAGTACCTCTCGTTGTGATTGAGGGGGACTGTTAGAATGTGTGTGTGTTTGTAACCGTCAGCATTAATTGAGTTGTTAGCACCGCCGTGATGACCACGTCACGGTGCTCACGTCGCGCATTCTGTTAGCTGAAATGCAGGCACGTTCCTGCTTGATTGGATCATGGATCCTTGTAATTCTGTAGCCACTCATTCAGTCTATAAATAGAAGATCCCAAGAGGATCGGTGCGCTTTGGCAAATTCTTTTAGGTTTTGTTTGGGAGCCCGATTCCCGGCCGGGATCCCCGCTAGATCCCAGGGAAATTTTCACCTAGGGGGAAATTTTCGGATCCGTCCCGCTGGTGCATTTGGTTGACACCTGGGAGGGAATATCGGCCCATCCCAGCCTAATCCCCAGGATAAGAAAAAACTCCTATCCACGTGTGGATTTGTTCCCCGTCTCTCCTCGCCTCGCCTCGCCCAGCGCCGACTACGACGACGTCGTCACCGAGCGCTCCATTGCCGACGCCTGCGGAAGCCCCGTATGCACCAACCCGCTCCACGACGCCATGGCACCCTGGTTCCACATCTCCCCTCCGCGAGCACCGCGTCTACGACCTGGAGGAGGCCCGCAGTTCGCTCGAGCGCGCCTCGTCGCCTCGCGCGCCCGCTTCCTCCCGCCCTCCCGCCGCCGGCGTCCCGCGAGCGGCTCGGCGATGCTGTGGCGCTCTTCGAGGCGCGGGACGGGTTGGGGCTAGGGTTTGCGCGGCGGTGGGAAGGAGGATGACGTGAGGAAGGTGGAGATTAGGGAGAAGGAGGCGCCCGGCCCAGGGGAGGTGACGCTGCAGGAGTGGATTGGGCCGCCGGATGCCATCGAGGGCTATGTGCCGCGTTGTGACCGCATCGGCGAAGGTGATTGCCTTATGCTGGCATCTTCCATTTGCTTTGCGAATTTTATTGTTTGGGTGTTCATACTTGCATTTGATTATTTTTCTATGTCTTAAGGATAGGATCAGGTCAATGAGGATAATTGAGGCATTTTATTATCTTGCGTGCTCCACTGCTTATGCAAAGCGATGGAAATATATGGGTGGTGAGATAGGAGAAACCTTGGAAGATAGAAAGTTGAATTGGTTTCTAAAAATTGAATTTAGATGAAGTTGCAGTGAGATCCCTACTTTGAACATAAATGTTATAAACAGTGGTCGTAATTAGTAAGTATTTGTTCTATTGTGAGTGTAAAACTGCCTCCTATTGGTGGCTCTAATTATCAACTCCTTCAAATATTTGAATACATAGTTGCCTAGTTGGTGACTGGAGTCAAACTTGATGCTTGTATTTTGTCTATATGTTAGCCTCCAACCTGACTAACACATGCAATACCTGGATATAGGATCGCATTTTGTTCTTTATTCTACAAATTTATGATGATTGCAAGTATTTTTCTTTTTAGGCTGTCGTGTAAATCTCTTGTACCATCCTTGGATAAAATGAGCAAATCCAGCTTCACTACCTGACGAGTATTTTGCAGTCACTGCGTACATACACGGATATATACTAGCTAGGCTGTCTTTCATTAGAAGAAAAAAAAAAGAATAGCCTCTGTTCAACATACATCCTCTGTTGAACACATATAGAAGTGTCAGCCAAAGGATATGTTTAGGCTCCATTAGGTATGTGAAGCCCCATGTATTCTTCTGATGCTGGCTTCATGCTTTTTATGTTTAGGCTTCATGTTTTTTTCTTGTCATGTCAACTTTTTATGCAAACAAATTTTATCGCCAAATTTCACCTACCACCTGAACTGATATCTTTCAAAAAAACTAGCCCAGGTCATTATGGTGATTATTCATTGTATCACCGTTCACCCCTGTTATGGCTCATCCTGTGTCAACACAAATATGCAAACAAATTTTATCGCCAAATTTCGCCAAGGAAATGGTGGTATAACGGGCTGTACCAATTTTATCCTCAAGAAAATGGTGATTCGTTTAGTACTTTAGTTTTACCTATGACATCCATTTGAAAATAAGCTTTCTTGAGGATAGCTACACACGATTATTGGATTTATTATCACTGTACATAGTGATTCAACTGTAGTTTGCATGAGAATATGTAATTCCTTGCTATTGTGAAGACCTTGATATCTAGGATCTGAATGCCCCAACATCCATTTTTGGAAAGCCCATTCCTCCCTGTAATTTCTCTACAGCAGGCTGATTTGTTCCTTCACATGTTAGTAGACCTCGCCTGAGAAGTTCATGGAGACACTGAAGCTGATGGAGCACTGTTATGGAGCAAAAGATTTTGAAACAAGCAAAGACACAAGTTTGTTGCCACCAGGAACATTCTACTTTACAAAAGTTGATTCCATGTACAGGAGGTTCTATGACAAGAAAGCGGCGGACGACATTGTTGGAGGCAAAATCAAGTGCATCAACGGAGCGAATGCTGTATTAATTGTTGTGTGATACTTATCAGTGGATTGTCTTGCAGGATGCATTGAGCACGTCTATTCTATATTTCTTCTATGTCCCGTCTTGTCATTTTTGTATACCAAATGGAGTAAAAAAACTCATCTTGGAGAGACACCTATGTGGTTGTAGACAGTATAGGAAACACAAGATCAACAGTTTCTTTTTTAAGGAAGCAGACTCTACATTTTACAGTTCAACACAGAAGCAGGAATTAGAGTCTCTCACAAAGAATTAGTTGTTATATCATTTGAATTGTGTATCTTCGAAAGTTTTTGAGATAAATATTCAAGAACGTGAACGCCATGTTTGAGTTGTTTAATTGTGCTATTGTTTCTAAATTTTACGATTTTTTTGAATTTTTTCATGGCCTGCCGGGATTTTTATCCTGTTGTTCCCAAACAGTAACAGGGATTTTATTTTCAAACGGGAAGATTTCCCTTTGGAGTTGAGGGGATTCTATGTGCCCTCAAAATCCCCCTCAGAGATTTTCTTCCTAGGGATTTTGCCCTCTAACATCCAAACAAGCCCTTATCGGCACCTGGTCTCCGGGTCTCATCAGTCATCACCACCGGAGTGGCCAGCTTTCCTGAGGCCGTCTCCGACGCCATGGCTGCCGGCCTCCGCCTGGCCACGATTTGCCTCTTGGGAGAGCTCTTCTTCCAGATCCTCCCTGTGTGAAGCGCGTGCCTTTTGCCTCTACAGTACGAGTGTGTGCTGGTGGATTGAAAAGTGGTGTTTGGTGTCGGTGGAGAGGAGTTGGTGCTTGCTGATGGTCTTGCTTAGAGCTAAGGAGTGGGCTGCTGGTCCTTGTTCGGCCGGGTGCTGCTGGTCCTCTTGTTGTCGAGTGGGCTGCTGGTCCTTGTTCGGCCGGGTGCTGCTGGTCCTCTTGTTGTCGATGTTTGGCCGGGTGCTGATGGTTCTTGTTGTCGAGTGGGCTGCTGGTCCTTGTTGGCCGGGTGCTGATGGTTCTTGTTGTTTGCCCGGGTGGCCTGTGGCCATCACTTCTTGGACTGCATGCTATTAAATGGTTCTTGTTGTTTGCCCGGGTGGCCTGTGGCCATCACTTCTTGGACTGCATGCTATTACTGGTGCTATCTGTCGCTAGTTAGCTCGAGTTTTTTTTTTTATTTCTTTGTGTCATTTATTCTGCTGCGTCCATCCAAGTCCGTAAAACTTTATCCTTAGAGTTTGTCTATCGATGTGAGTCCATAAATTTATTATCAGTCATAGAAATATAGAAATTTCTTTTACATAGTAGCATCCGCTGTTCTTTTCTTCGAGCCGTTGTAGATCCGCCATCTCAAGCTTTTAAGGCCGTTGCACTTCTTCCTCACTGCGTCCCCGGTGTACTTCTTGTGCATTGCGCCGCGCTTCTTCTGCACTGCGTCTCCGTTGCGCTTCTTGTGCATTACGTCGCGCTTCTTTTGCACTGTGCATCTATTGCGCTTCTTGTGCACTTCGTCTCTGTTCGCGCACGTGCGCCTCTGTTGCGCTTCACGTATCTTGCATCTCTATTGCGTTTCTTGTGCTTGCTTGCATAATGCGTCGTCTTGGGCTTCGATCTGCGCCGTCATACTTCTATCTATTTCTATTCGACTTGACAGTTTTATCTTTTTGTCGGTTTTATCATCTTGTTCGTCATGTTGCCACGGTCGACTTTGCTCCTGCACATTGTGCTTTATGGGCTGTCGTGGGACCTTGAATGGGAGGAGATCTTTTATCAACATTTTCCAAAAGCTGCATGCTACGACGACATTATCAAGACTCGGACTTCGGATTTTTCCTATTTTAGTGTCAACCTTTTCCAAATGCATACGCCTTGTATTTGAGGGGGGTGTTAAGGATATAAGGGTATTTATAGTATTTTCTATTGTATTAGGGTTTAGACTTATGTCCTTTTGTACCCTATATATATTGCCTATTGGGCATCTGAATACATACACATAATATTCATAACACCAACATGTTAATGTATGTATTTTACATAATTATGTTTTGGAGGACTTATTTCTGGAGGTCCATAGCCGCTAGGAGCAATAAGACAACTGGATGCCCACAAAACTCCACCTGTTCAACTGGGCCAATCATGTTCGAGAACGATATTGTACTGTGTGAGATCATGCGATGGAAGATAGCAGCAGCTACCTGTTTTCATTCACAAGTTGCGATGCTATTAGGAACAAGAAATCCATATAGAGCATGGCTCAAAATTTGACAGTGCAATTCTCTCTCTAGGAAACAAGAAAATTGACCACCGACAACAGCCGGGACCGTGCTCAATGCCTCCTTGGATATAGTAATCAAGTGTTCTGATGTTCACTTGTACTTAAGAATGAATCATCCAACATTTCTCTTGGTAGCTATATTTCTATCTCTACTGTTTAAAAATTGAAGTTGGTGGTCGTCCGTCCTCCTTATCCTCTCTACGTTCATTGGAGTTTTAAATCTCAGTTACGTTTTCACATTTGTAAAACTATAGTTGAAATCGAAAGTTTAGAACATCAAAAATATAAGATAGGAGTGCTAAAGTGGAAGAAATATAAGCATCAAATCGAGAATCGTCAGTAAAGAGATGTGAAATTTGGAATCATGAGTCTCATCTTAATGTGTTCTATACCTTCTATACCTACTAGCATGAATGTATAGCTACAATAAAATATTTAGTACTCCAAAGTTTGGTTTCAACACGGCACGTAACTAGTTACAAGTAATGTATGATCAAGGCATGAAGAAAATAGAATTGAAAACATGTATCAAACGAACAACATCCCTCAACACACTGAAGACCATTTTGATTTGTAGTTCAAGTGACACAATTTTGATCGATTGCTAGTTTGAAAGCTCATTCTTGCGCCGGCGTCTCTCGTCGGAGAGGTGCTTTGCGAACTTGGTGAGCTGCTTCGCGTTGGTGCCCACCCCGGGCACCTCTTCGTACCGACCGGTCTCCAGGTCCACCCGGCTGACGTTCTTCTTGAGAAGCTCGTTCCCGATCTGCGCCAGCTTATCCATGTTGGCCTTCGAGCTGTCATCGATCGAGCCCGCGCTACCACTCAATTGATCATACTGTATTTACACAACAGATAATCACCGGTTAATTAAATTCTCAAGTTATAGGTTTCATTACTATTTTAAGATCTGTAGAGCTTTCTTTTGGTGTTTGGGCGCATAGGTATATATACCTGGATGCGCAGGTAATTGTCGCAGGAGCGGAAGAGGACGCAGAGGTGGATGTCGACCATGTCGGCGCTGGCGGAGTTGAACATGTCGACGATGGGAGAAGAGCCGCCCTTGATGAGCCAGTCGAAGATGCCCCACTTGGCGGCGTCCTTGGCGCTGTACTTCACGTGCCGGTTCGACCCGCAGCCGATGGAGATGACCATGAACTTGTCGTAGTCCGCCGGCTTCACCGGGAAGAAATCATGGTTCCCGAGGATGATGTCCTTGTTGAGGAACCGTCATTGTAGTCCGTCAGGCGATTCGCCGTAGACAATAGAGAATCGTGAAACGATACAAGAACACAAGAACGAACAATAGATGAACACGGTATGAGAGGGGCTGCGCTTCTCTTTATTGCTCTTTCAATAATGAATATGTGTACAATGCTTGGGGGGTCTCCCCTCCTATATATAGTCTACGGGTAGATGAGGTGCCCACCTGGAACCGGACTCCTGGCCGGGCCCAGTTTCTTAACACTCCTCCTTGGGCACTCATCCTTCATGTCCATACCTCGTCAAAACTCCATAAAAACCAGTGGAAAAATTTGGAGAAAGAGTACATGAATCATGTTCTCGTTATCTTTGCACTTAATTGCCTCATTAAAACCTTAACCGAGAAACTTCAGGAAAACTCGTCAAGGGAAAAAGAGTACAATCCACCCAATTTCATTTAATCTCCATGATTTGCTCTTTGGGTACTCGATCTTCATGATCAAGCTTTAATAATGAGTTCGTGAAGGTTCTCCCCCTGAATTCTGCACTTCTCTAAGTCTCATCATTCCAATTCCACGTATGCACCTTTCAAAGCTAGATGCTAGAGGTGACTTAGTGAATAGATCTGCAAGATTCTCACATGACTTAGTATGCAACACTTTAATTCCGTCCATCTTTTGCATTTCATGAGCATAGAAGAACATGGGGTTGATATGCTTTGTGAGAGGAATCTTCACATAACCCATCTGCACTTGTGCAACTTAAGCTGCATTATCTTCATAGATAATAGTGGGGGTTTACGCGGTATTCAATCCACACGACTGCTGGTTCGTCGGAGTCGGTACAAGACTCTGCTTAGATGATTTTCATAGAATTGCAGTTCCACCACATAGGAATACATAGCCTGTTCGCTATTTGGCTGTATGCGGGTCCTACAAGTACCCGTTTATCTGTATTGCCATTCATAGTTAAGTCTTAGTTCTTTCTGTAGAACAAATCAAGTTCTTTGCTTTCTTGGAGGTATTGGAAGATGTCCTTCATTCCCTGCCAATACTTTTGGTAGTTTCTGCACTATACCTTGCTAGTAGGATCCCGGCAAATACAATGTCCGGTCTAGTACAGCTTGTTCAATACATGAGTGTTTCTATCACACTTAAGTATGGGAATTCTGGTCCCAGAACTTCCTCCCCCTCTTTTCTAGGTCTGTATGGGTCCTTGTCTTGCTGCAAAGATCTCCCGACCATTAACACTTTCAAAGGGTATGCCTTTCCAAAATCAAACCTTTCTAACAGCTTCTGAGTGTAGGTTGACTGATGTACTAATATCCTTGGGGGCATGTCCAAGTGCAAGCCTAGGCAATATTTGGTTTTACCCAAATCTTTCATTTCGAACTCTGACTCCAGGTAAGAGCTTGTTTTCTTAATATCCTTCAGGGTTCCGATGATATTCAGATCATTTTCATACACTAAGATTATACAAAAATCCATTCTGGGACCGTTGTATAAATACACAGAGATTATTTTCATTGTTCGTGTAGCCTTTCGTGCATAGAAAGTCGCTTCAAGCGATTATACCACATTATGCCTGATTGCTTAAGTTCGTACAATGACTTTCTGAGTTTCACATGTATATTTCTATTTGCTCTATCTTGGTTGGAGACGGGATACATTCAGGTATCTTCATATAAATGTCCGAATCCAATATTTCATAAAGGTATGCTGGTACCCCATCCATCAATTTCACTTCTAACTTCAAGTTCACTGCCATTGAGATAAATGTCTAAAGGGGATTATGCCCATGATCGGGGAATATGTTTCTTCATAATCATCTACTGGATGTTCAATGAAACCTTATGCAACGAGCCTTGCTTCTTTTCATTTATCTTTCGAATAAATACCCACTTATGCCCTACGGGGTGCAGAAAGGTAGGCGTACGGTTCTGCCCAAGCGTCTTTCTTTATTCGGAGAGATTAATTTAGTTTCTATTGCCTTCTTCCAATCGATCTTTTCTTTCATTCAATTGAGCGATGCGGGCTCTGGATCAAGATTGATCATTGTGGCAAGTTTCTTTGCAAAGTAAATGTCGACATTGACTGTTGTCATATTCAAAGATTCTCCCGAGGTCATAAATTTTATAGCTATTTCTTCAAGGGGCGATTCTTCTAATACTTCTACTTGCTCACCGCTTGCTTTCAATTGCGGGCAAGTCCCTTTAGTTTTTTCCGATGTGTGCGCACACATCCATACCGATGTCTCCTTCATGGGGATGTTCAGTCTGGTATGCCTTTTACGAAGGTTCCATACCTATGCCGAGTCTCAAGCGGCTCCCATACAGTTCTAGGGCACCGGTGATCGGTGTGTCAAGTCCTCTTGTCCTTTTCACCAGGCGTCCCGGTTGCTTTGGATTCGAGGGACCGGAGTTCTCGTCCTTTCGAGAGGCCTTAGGGCGGGATTAGGGATACCTTCATCGGTATTTCAACCCTCTCCGGTGCATTGCGTGCAGGCACATGCTACTTGGTCACGCTCTTCAAATCACTAAAATGGTTAGGCAGTTGATTCGCTAAAGCTTGCAAATCAATTATCTTCTGGACTTCAATTGTCTTCTAGACTTCAATTCAAATTATCTTCTGGACTGCAATTATCTTCTGGACTTTTCTATTTGCTTCACTAGTGCGCGGGTCATATGCATAGATTTCAATTATCTGCTAGATTTCAATTGTCTTTTAGACTTCAATTGTCTTCTAGACTTCCCATGGCTTGCCACGTTATTTCCCGATATTTTCATATCAAGGGTCGATTTCCTCCCCCTAATGACGGGAAACTATCATCATCTAGTATACTATCAACGAATCGGGCATTATGCAAATCTCCAGTCATAAGGTCCAAATACTCGATTATGGATGCTGTCTCATAACCAACGTATATCCCAGACTTTTGGAGAAGACCTATTGCAGTTCGCTGCGGTGGTGGTATAGGTATATAACCCTTGCAACCAAACCTGCGAAGATGAGTAGTTTTCTGTGCCGACCCTCGCTAGTTGCATAGGTGGATGGATGTTATAAGCGACGGTCTAAAATTGATGAGAGATCTTTGCGGCGGATGCGTGTCCCCAACATGTAGTTGGTAAATTACAATTCTTCAAAGTTCTGCTAGTCCATTCTGGGTGCGGACATGCGGTACAAAATGCTCAATTTTAATTCCCATTTTCATGCAATAATCACCAAATGCTTTGAGTAAGTTCTAAGCGTTGTCCATTCAGTGGACTTTCATGATGATCGGAAAATATTTCTAATTTAATTATCTGCGAGATTTAGCTATGCGAGCGTGATTTCTCATGACAATAAACATATATCGACCATTAGAGGAAGCATCGATGAGCACCATAAAATACCTAAAATTACCCTTACGGGGGCTATATAGGACCGCAAAAGGTCTCCTGGATACGGTCTAGGAATGTAGGGACTTCATCCTTCATTTGTCGAGCAAAAGGTCTAATAATTAATTTCCAGTAGCACATCTGAGGCACACAAAATCTTCCGATTCAAAAATTATTTATATTCATATTATGTCCTGTGAATTGTTAATTATATCTCTCATTATCATAAGACCTAGGCGTATAATCTATCATGCCGAGATAGGTAAGTTCGAGTTTCTAAATACGGTTTTCAAGGCGTATAAATGCGCAGTGCCTTAATATTAGTGTAGTATAACCAGATTTCATATGAAGGAAGATATTCTAATGCTATTATTCACTTTCTTCACCCTTTGTAATGAGCGGTATTGATACCATACTCTTCTTGATCTCTACGTGGAAGCTGTTAGCGTAAATATCCTTAAGAGTTCAAGTCGATTACGGTACAACAAGTCCGCTTCAATGACCAAAGTTGTGCCCATTGTGAGTATAATTATGGCCCTTCTTGAGCCTATTATACAAGTATCATTTGCATGCGATTGTCGTAAGACTACCGACATTATTCTTGATCGATGAAATTTTTGTTTCTCTCAGATGGTATTAGTTGTGCGCTACATGCTAAGCACACTTCCTCCATAAGCGCCACGCGTTCTAATATAATGTACTTTATTAATATGTAGCAGAAAACAAGCAACACATAAATAAAATACTTGGATATCGAGCGTAACTTGCTATTATAAAGGCGGAAAATAAGTCTTACAGGACTCATAATAAGAATTTAATACTTTGCTCTCTAGAGCTTGCAACCATTATTCAAAAATTCAAAATTCGCTTCAATTACAAGCGCAAGTTTTTATAAAAGGTCCGAGTGCAATATGTGCATGGATCTAATAAGCGACGTGATTGAGAACGCTCGCCAAATCGGCTCCATGCGCGATTTTCTCCTCTTAAGCGACTACGGTTGTGGCCTGCGATGTCCAAAGGAGGGATGATGGAAATTGCTCTATCGGGCTGTCCACATTCATAAGTGCAACTAATGGATGTGGATTCACCGTGCTCGCAATGACGGTGTGCCTCATGCTATCATTTGCCCTTTTCTTAGACCAAAAACATCAATAACGTGCGCACGCCTTGCGACCTTACCCTTCTTGCTCCTCTCATTCATGAGAGACTTTACCACCTTATAGCTGCTAGCAGTGGCTCCATGGCCAACATTGCTATTAGGTGGCTGCGAGATGTAGTTCTTTCTTAGAACAACATCTTGAGTTTTCGCAACTTGCGTGATATCAATTAATTCGATACATCGCATGTAGTCGTCTTGACAGTAGTTGCGTGCGGTTTGCACCGCATTCGGGTAAAAGGTAGAGAGAGTTAATCTTCTGCTCATCCGTCGTTACATTATCACAGAATTGAAGACTGATACAAATTTTATACAAAATCTGGCCATGCTGGGTCAGTTCTTCGAACTACTGGTTCGTGATGCCAGTCATATTTATATTCATGCAAAAAGTTCAAAGGATTACTGCTAGTAGTCTGCATAAAATGGTTGCAAAATTCTCATAATGCTCATCGAACTCCAGGTTCGTATTCCCATATTTTTCTATGCATTTTTCATGATTTACTGCTATTTTTAGTGATTAAAAGCAATATAAATAATTACAGATAATCAAAACAGTAAATACAGTAATAAATTGCATAGAAATAACAATAACAAGAATAAATATGCTTCAAAGTTCAAAATATGCAAAAATTGATTCAAAATTGAATTCCCGAGGCTCTTTTCTGCTGGAAAAAGTATCTTCGACGAATTCTACAATTTTCAAGGGTTAACATGCGAAATCTCAGTTCTGACAGAAATTTTCACGTAATTTTCAGAATTTTCGAGGCCCTTTCTGCAAATTTCAGGACCTTTTTTTTTCCACCAAAATTCCCTGCCCCCATTTTTTTTTTCTGGCCTAGTTATTGGGTCATGTCCTTAAAGCTCATTCGGCCATAGCCTTTAATGCCTCACGTTGCCAGGCTGCTTACATGCCATGGCATTTAAGGCCCATTATTTAAATGGCCGGTTGTTTCCTTGTGTAGACCCAAAACCAGCCGAGCAAAAAAAAAAAAAAACAGGGGAGGGTTTCCTCTACCCTATGCAATATGGTGGCGGCGTGCAAGGGCAGTAGGCTTGTGCAGGCGTCCGGGGAGGCGCGACACGCAAGTAGCTGGCGCATGCGGGCGACCGGGGAGACGCGGCGCGATGGGGTTCGTGCCATGCGGCGACACGGACCGAGGTGGCCGCGGACGAGCTCGCGGCATGCGAGCGAGGCGGCCGGCTACGGGCTCGTGGCGTGCAGGCGGAGCTGCCGGCGCTGCAGGCGATCCGACGGGCGGCCGTACGGGGCGGCGCGGACACGTGCGGGTGGACATGGGGCGGCGCCGAGCTTCAAGTGCCTGCGCGGTGCTGCTGTAGGCGCACAAGACCGTGCCGGGTCGTGTGGTGGTTGTGCATGCATATTCTAGTGATGATACATCTTCTAGTCAATCACATGAACTTCTAGTCAATCACATGAACGTGAGAGCTCATCTCACGCATGCATGCACAGATTCTCCGCTATGCGCAACAGGTGCAACACGGGCGGTGGGTGCGTCCCGGCTCGGTGGTGCAAGGCGGCTACGTGCAGGCACGGCGCGGCCACGTGCGGGTGGTCGGAAGTACGACTTCGGGCCGAAGATGCAAGCGGTGTGGCCGCTACGGGCGGCAGATAGCGCATGCGTTTTTTTTAATGTTTACTGTTCATTAAAAAAACACTGTTTATACAACTTTCAATCTACGGTACAATCGACATCCGCTCTTTCATGCAATCTATCGATCGGCATTGTGCCGGCGACTCCAAATCGGCTCGCGACAGATTAGAGCAAATTTGCACCGTAGAAAACCAATCTAGAAAGCAAATTTGCAGAATTAAATGCGATATAGAAAAACGATTCAATCTACGAGTGTCGTTCATCGACGGTTACCTTTTCGATGCGAGGAGAGTCGATCGTGCTGATAACGTGTTGAGGAACCGTCGCTGGCAAGTCCAGTCCGAGCGATTACCTCGTAGACAAATAGAGAATCGTAAGAACGATACAAGAACACAAGAACGAACAATAGATGAACACAGGTATGAGAGGGGACTGCAGGCTTCTCTTTATTGCTCTTTCAATAATGAATATGTGTACAATGCTTGGGGGGTCTCCCCTCCTATATATAGTCTACGGGTAGATGAGGTGCCCACCTGGACCCGGACTCCTGGCCGGGCCCAGTTTCTTAACAGTCCTGAGTCACTTGGCCCATCGCGCACAGCGTCTGCACGCACGTACGCCCATGCAGTTTATAGTAAGATATACGGGTTAGAGATTTGTAACTTAATTGTGTGCTGTGCGATGGTGCATGCATGCGGCGGCGAGGCGCTTACGGGGTTGTTGGCGGCGAGGCCGCCGTCGACGAGGTTGAAGACCCTTGTCTCACCTTTGTCGTCTTTCGTCTCGAAGTAGTGCGCCGGGAAGAACGTCGGCGCGGCGGAGGTGCTGATCGAAATGTCCGACAGGAGCGCGTTCTTCCACGGCCGGTGCTTCAACTGATCATCAGTACCAGGTTCATGCATGCATGCACATGCATGGAGTTGATTAGAAACCATCAACTTTTTTTCTTACATTGCGTTAATTACAACACTATATTCCCTCGCAAAAAAAATTTACAACTTTTTTCGTGTGCACAGGAAATCAGATACGATTACTATCTATAGCGCAATCAATATCTATAGCGCAATCAATATATATAGCGACAATGTTGCACTAGTGATGACAATATAGTTTTAACTGTTCAGTGATTGGTTAGACGAAATGGTGCTTGTGCGAAGAGCATACTAGCAGGCAGCAGCACACCGGAGGACGTGATGAGCTAACGACGTGGTACCTCAAAACTCGAGAAAATCATAGGTTGCAGGTACGCAATGTCGAAGGTCGGGATGACCACATTGGTTAGCGTCCTGTCCAACCTCGTCTCGCCGAGGTGCCGATGGAGCATCCAATGGAGGTACTTGCCGTCGTACTTGGGCCCACTCACCATCCTGAGCGTGCCGCCGATCTTCGACAAGATCCTGTTCCTGCAAAGCGATGAACTGATGCTGCAAGTTTCAGCAATGCTTGATCAGCATGTTTCTTGTACTGATCGGTAAACGTTTCCTCTGAACAGTAAAAAAAAAAAAACTAGTTTTGTAACTGTATGATTTGCCATGCATGCATGATTAAGTTTTGTGAAAACTTTTGAGCCATCGATGATCTAACGCCGGATATCATGATCTCTTGCCTAAAATCGCAAGATGTATAGCAGTTCTCATGATTAATTACTTCTGTCGGAAGATTTTGGGCGACCGGTCGATGTAGAACTGCGCCAAGTCCTTTGCAGCGAACAGCGGTCGCCCGTTCTCATCTGGAGCTGTGAGCATCACCGTAAGGAGGCCGCCGGTGCTCGTGCCGGCGACGACGTCGAAGTAGTCCGCAATCCTCGCATCCGGCCCGTCCAGTTTCTACTCGGAGACAAAAGCAAAAGTTCACGAGTTATGAGCACCTGACATGTACTACAAAATGAAACGGCAATCTTCTCAGCCTTTGGTAACGAAACAAAGAAAAGTACACAGCGGCAGTGTTCACTACAGTATATATGCAGTATACAAGTGTACTGCATGAAAATAGTAGATGGGCTTATCTCTTACCTGGAGCTCTAATTCGAGGAACGCGAGGATGGTGGCTGGGATGATCCCTCTGACGCCGCCGCCGTCGATGCTCAGGACGGTTACCAGCTCGACCTTGTCAAGGGAATTCTGGCGTCTAGCTTCTGCAGAACTAGTACTTGCCATTTTGGAGTATGATAACACAAGTCAAGTTATGCAAAAGTGAAGAAGAACAGCATGTGGTAAGGAGTTAGCAGGAAGCTTGTTATATAGACATGTCTGAAACATCTGAAGGAAGAAGCAACAATATTGGCTCAACTACAGGCGTTATACAAAGTCAGACTAAGGGACAAAAGCCAACTAATCCTGAATATTGTTAAGGGTATCCAACGCCTTGGATACAAAGATCAAACCTGATCTAGAAAATAGACATTGCAAATATTTGATATTTGTATTTAGCAAATTATTGACGCATGCAGCTCTTATACTAACTACAATGTCCTGGAAGTCTGGAATGCAAGCAACAAATTGTTTCTCTCATTACCTTCGCATGCACTTGAAAAATTCTAAATAGGGTGAGCAACTCATATAAACAGCATATATATGCCATATTGAATGTTGTTGGTGTTAACAAACAACAGACATGTTTATGTCCAAATATTTCAAAGTTTGTCTTTTTTCCACTTATAAAAAATGTATTAATGTTTTCTAAGTATGTATCTTTTAATCATCAGAAAAGTGTCTTCTTAAGAGACTAAGTTCAACTGAAAAGGACTGCAACTTTATAACCATAAAAGCCGACCGAAAACGTGGTTCAGAAAAGTGTCTTTTTAAAGACCAAGTTCAACCGAAAAGGACTGCAACTTTATAACCATAAAAGCCGACCGAAAACGTGGTTTAGAATAAGGTTGAGTAACACCTTCCAGCTAATAAGATGTAAACTTACACGCACTAATATTATCTCTCCTTTTCTTAACATTATCTCCATGAGCTAGTTAAGAAAAACATGAGATTGAAAAAACATACAGCTGTACTCAAGGAAAAATAAGGTGTTACGAGTTGTGATTTGTGAATGATCAAACTTAATAAGATGTGAGCGTGTGCTGTTCATTGACTTCTTTGAACCAGGTCGGTGTTGACCATAAAATGAATTTGAGATTCTTAGCCTGTCTGTTGAGTGGAACAAAAAGAAACTAAGCTATTGGAGATTACTTTTTTTATCGCACGCAATTCGTGCTTGGTTGATGAAGTTGGTTTGACATTGGTCCCATTTTAGAAATCTAGCGGTTTTGCATGTAGCAAGTACAGCAAATGTTTGGTTTACTTCTCTTTCTTTCACATGGTAGTGTTGGGCAACACGACCAATGACAGCAGGATATCCAAAGCAAATAGTAAGCCCAGTCACCAGACAAGGACGTCTTTGAAACCAGTTCCAAAAGCCAAAAGGTAAAATTGGATAAATAACATCACAATTTCGTGTTATTAGCTATAAGACATCTAAATTTTATATTTTTGCCAAAATACACTACAAAAATATGCATATCTGCTATGGAACACTGATTACAATATCATTTATGGCCGTATAGGAGAGAGAAATTTTGAAAAAGATTTGGGTGCCTGACCAAACGGCTATCAGGAGTGGTGGTGGTGGTTGAGGCATTGCAATGTTGTCTTCTTGCATACCAACCGGCCTGCGGCTGGACCTGGACATGGTGAAAAGGCGGCAGCGATGGTACATGGTGAAGTCGTCGCCGTCGTCGACGCTATCGGAGGCGTCCAACTCGGCGGCAGCAGCGACGTCCGTGTCGCTGAAGCGCGCGGGCCGCGAAAGCGGCAGAACCAGATGTACAATGAAGTTGTCTCGCTGCTCACATCCATCAACCCCTCTGTCTTGCCCATCAAGAAGAGCCCCAAGACGGCCTCGCGGCAACGTTCGACCCCTCCTCCCGCTGTTCCCCGTCCCCACCGTCGCCGCAGCCGCAGAGCCCATCCGGCAGAAAGAACTGCTCGTCACTGGTGCCAGTGAGTAGTGTGTTTCGGGAGTTCCGCGACTGGCGTCGTCACCAGTGAGCCCCGACATTGTCGATGAGACCGGTGAGCTCGACTTCGACGACAATGGCTTTGACACCGAGTCCATCTCGATGTCGACGAGGCCGCAGCCGACGGCTCGCGCGGAGGGCATCGACAACATCATGGGCAGCCTCACAGTCGAGAACAAGACAACCACCATGTCTGACGACTCCATCCTGTCCAGCTCCGGCATACACCCCTACCTTAGGAGCCTCATGGCGGCCGGTTCGAGCTTGGCCAAGGGTTTCGGCATGGCGCCCAGCCCAACCTCAATCGTGCCCCCTCTTCCCGCGTGCTCGGCCGGAGAGGAATCAGAGCGCCATGCTGCCATTGCCGCCGAGCTCCACCAAGCACAAGCTCAATTCTTTGGTGAGACAATCCAACTTCCGTCCACGTCACATTGTGTTCTATCACTTCCTCCTCCACCTCCCAAAAATAATTTCAGTTTGGCGCCCACAGCTACTGGGAATCGAGGTTCTTCCTCTCCGGTTTCATCAAGATTCCCTGCCGTCGTTCATCATCATCGGTAATTAAGCTCCTGCCCGATAAACTCACACCGCAAAATGACCATCTCTCCTTCATTTTGACACTCGATGTTGCCTATCTCCCACCATAGCGACACGGCCACCAACACCCGTCCGCCACAGCCCCTTCCATCGACGTCAAAATGCCTCCAACGCTCCAACGCATATCTGTCAAAATGCCTCCAACGCATATCTCCCCGAACCACCACCATCACAAGGAACCACCACCATCACAAGGTTCCTCACGTCGCGAGCATTCCATTTTGACCAACCCCAACCCAAGCCGCTGCTTAATGGTGGTGCTCTCTTCCTCTTTTTCGTTCTCTCTTCGGAAGGAAGAGACCTTCCCTCTCACTTATACTCTATTACAAGTGGACTCATGTATAAAGATTTAATTTAAAATAAGAAAAAAAATTAAGAAGGGTTATTCTTCATTTTTTTCCCAGTCATTTCTATATGGGCCTACCAACTGGACCAAGCGATCCGAAAGGCAAAACCAACAATTCGTCGACCTTCTCTCTCCTAACTTTGCCAAAAATGATATTTTAATGACACTGATGCCCTACAGTAAATAACTACATTTTTGTAGTATCTTTCGGCAATGACACAAAATTTAGGTGTCCTACTAGCCAATTTTGCCAAACCAAAAATGGTAATCATCAGTTGTATCTTTACATAAGCTAACAGCAGGTCCAGACATGGACATCTTCGAAAATTCTGATCTATAGTACAGGTAAGTAGGCACTTTGTTTCTCTAGTATCATTGCACAGGTTTTGGTCCTTCAACAATACAAATATTCAGTTCAGTAGGCACATTATATATTACACCATTTTTTAACATCACGCCAGTAGTGATGGGAAAAACAGATAGTAGAACAGCGATGGCACAACTGTGAATCTGGCATTCAATCTGTTAGACACGATACTTGCATTACAAGTAACCAGCAAATCAGGCTGATTGACACCATAGATGTCCACAAGCTTTTGAGGGGCTTGACTGACTTTTATCTGGCATTGAAATAACAATTCGAGGTTTCAGGTTGAGCAATTAGAACATTGCATCCAGAATGTCTTCTTAAATGATTAAGTGAGGCAGATGTTAGGATCGTCTTCATCCGAGTCAAACTCAACCTGTCATCCAGCAATGGATGTTTAATAGATAGAATGGTTGTAAAATGTGTAGAATACAAATGCTGGTATAAATTTGGATTATAAAGAGCAGGAAAGGGGATATTTTCTGTGGGGCCTCGGGTCAAAAACTTTATGTATTACATCTACTGATGCCACTTTCTCTGTCTGTCATGGAAGTGTGATGTACACTATGAGGCTTGAGCCTTGAACTGTAAACAAGCATAACAACAGGGCATCCTTCACTCATAAAATCAACTTAAATTGTGCCTTAGCAATATAGACTATAGAGTACTATAACAGCAAAAGAATCAGTCTTGTATATGTTGTCATCTAACAGTGACTTAACAAAAGAAAGTACCAGACCAAAAATACTCACATTTTCATCTCTGTACCATCTTCCATGGCAGTCCCGTTTCCAGCCCGAAGCAGTGAACCTGAGTTCTTGTTCCTGGCGTTTTTGGAGATCTGCTTGCCACTCTGAAAGCACCTTGCTTGGAGTTTGAACTCCAGTATAGGGATCTCCTTTATAATTGTTAGATTCAGTTGACCCAGTATTTCCAGTCCATTTTTCCATTGGAACACTAAAAGGGGAAACTTGGGAATTGGGAATCACGGGACAAAGCATTTGCCGCCCTCTTTAGATCATGAGATTCCTTGTTGGCATTGAAATTGCTGAATCTGCTTGATTGTGCTTCCAAAATAGCCCTTCGAGCCTGCTCAATTAATGGATTTTCTTTCATACCACTAGGCCTAACACCAGGATGTGGATTGCCAGAATTTCAAAAGGAAGCTTCTGAAGAAAGAGCCAGTCTATTGTTTATCACTTGCTGCCTTGATAATTCGTTCACCCTCAGCCTAGATTCTGCTGCAATGTGCCGTGAACCTTTATTATGCATCTGTTCATTCAAATGCCATAACAATCAAAGAATGTGTGGTCACGACTCACAATGTTCAACAAGATGAATCACAAAAGAGGTGCATAATAAAGAACTGATCCCAGGTTTCTGATCACCAAATATACTTCCTAAAGAAGCACTCCACAATAAATCCATGCGCTATGCAGAGATTTTTAGACCAAAGGACCAACTTGGCCCCCAGTTCCTTTCTTTGAAAAAGAAACTGCATAGTGTGCCTCTACAGAGCTATATGACCAAATGACTACATTTTTTAGGACAAAATAACTGACTGACACAAAATTGACACACAAAAATACACCAACGGTCCACGTAGCATGTTTTTTTAATGCATATTGGTGTTAATGCAAGAACTTCCACAAAACAGCTTCATGAGCAAGATTTAGCACGGTCCCCTGAGGGTGGGATTATCCTAGACGCCAACAAGCGACAACGATCGTGGCACAGAATTTCAATATGAATTTCAACGATTGAGGGTGGGATTATCCTAGACGCTTCACATCGCACGACAAAATAGCTTCCCATCGCTAATCCTTTTCATCAAAACATCTATTGCCTACGATGGCATACTGGGCTAGTATCTGGGCCGGGCTAATGAACTACAACAATGATACGACTGGGCTGTTTCTTCGCCAAGATTTTCAAATGGGATAGCAAAGGGAAGGCCCACTTACGACCACGATTTTCACATCAAAAAATAGTTGTTTTGGGCCTTTTGGCAAATCACAGTTAGCTAGTGGCCAAGTTGGCAAATTGGCATTGCTATTTTCAAAGAGTTGTAAAATGTGATCATGCAGATTATACAAAGACAGACCAATTCTCGATTTAAGTTCTTTTTTTATATTCTTTTTTAAGTTTCATCCATGTTCTTCAACCATCAATCACTACAGAAAGATTAGAGCATAGAACACAAGATTATTAAACTTTGGAAAAGAAAACATGAGAAAGAATGGGAGACTGAGATGTTTATTTTACACAGAATTTACGCAAACTCTTTATGCTCCAAACGCTCACGTTAAATTCCAAGGAAAAATTGTGGTACTTTAAAAATATTTTTAGAAACATCAATATTGGTATTATCAATCATGACCAGTTGAGCGTTGTTGGTTAATCTAACTTATATGGCACTTAGTTTTTCTTCCCAGTCTCCCACCAAATTTTTTGTGTTAGACTTATATTATTTATTGATTTTTCGGGATTTGATCTTTTAATCTCTTAGTGCTAAATAGGTATTGCGATAACCAATTGTCAAGGATGCAGAGTAGATTGAGTTGTGACCTGTAAGGAGGGCATATCGGCTCCTGAAGGTTCAACGATCAATAATAAATTTCCTCGTCTAGGCAACTATTGTGCTCGCGAACCACTTGCCACAGTTCATCCTTGAGAAAATTAGAGGATAGCAAGTCTATACCAGAGACGAATCCACGGGAGGGGCTTAAGGTATGTACAATGATACAGACAGCTGCTATCTATAGTAACTCTCTATATCACCTATAGACAGTACTAAAGTTAGTCATATAATATGTTGTCATTTTATTTGTCTTTATAGATCACATAATCTTTTAATGTTTTCATGAACCTAAGAAACGTGATTGGATAACCTCCTTGGTTCTGGTGATATAGTCGGCTATAGAATTGTAGACAGCACATTTCTCTCTTTATTCTCTTTCATCCACATCAGCTTAAATCCTAGGTAGCAGAGACTATAGACAGCTGATGTAAGTCTATTGTATATGACCTTAGTGATACGCCCCAAGTGTGAGCGCATGCATGCATGGGCCTGCAACGCGAGGAGTGCGTGGAGACGCGAGCAAGCATGAGTTTGTGCGTGCAAGCCAAAAGTTTTTCTGGGTGGGAAAAGTTTGAATCAACTACTAAAGCGGAATCCAGTTAAGTTCTTAATCTATTTCCTTATCGGTTAGTTAATTTCTTTTAAAGTTGATCTATTTCTTTATTTGTTAGTTAGTGTTCTTTAAATTCGATCTTTTCCTTATATGTTAGTTTCTTTTTTCGATTTTTTTTCAAAAATAATACATTTTTAAAAAATAATTATAAAAATAAATAGTCGAAAAAA